>OV815285.1:6798484-8079980 GCA_929108145.2 Limnephilus rhombicus
GGGAGATGTTACAATGGATCTATCAGCGGACTGCCTTTATGGCCCGGGGTTTGGAAGTTGGAAGCACTGCATCTGTGGGTACCTACCTACCGTGAGCGGTTGCGGGTAATATATTATGGGGAACCCTCCGGAATGTTAATTGTCCTAATGGTTCTACTGTCTAGTACCGGGTCAGGCCGGGGATCAACTGGCAGTGTTCCCGGTGTTACAGTACTCTACCTACACTTACTGGGCTCATAAATGTCCGTTGTATTGTTAAAATTCATAATATTGTTGACTGAGCATAGCGAAGTCCTGTTATATCTCGACCATTATGCGTTTCATCTTTGTGGTACGTTCCGGTTCCGGTTCAAAATGGTCGCTACCACCTATTAATCCCGCCAGAGTTCGCATGATCGCGGTTTCTACGAGCTATCAAATCGGTTTAATCAATATAATGGTACCTACCACCCTGATACCTGATACAATTAAAAATAAGAGAGCTCAAACACGGTTGAATCCGGTAGTAACTTATTGGAACACAGTTATTTGAAAAATTTGGCAAATTGATATATCTATCTATCTATAAAAATGAATCTATCTATCTATCTATATAAATAAAAAATGAATCGCAGAAATGTATAATGTATAATGGATGGATAATAATTTTTTTGTGTTCGTTTTTGTCGGAACAAGGTTTGTATAAAACTACTGGTGAGCTCTGGCTTTATGAAATTTGTATAAAAAAATTGCAGGAGGGGGCACGCGAGCTGTTTGAAAACTGAATGTATATAATTCGGGAGGGGGTAGGCTAACGTGGTAGGGGGGAGGGGAACTCGGGAGGTGGGTTCACGGGATGGGTGAAGGGGGGAGTGGATTTGGGAGAGGGAAGGTGGTGGAATTGGAGTGGGAACGCGAGGGGGGAAAGGGACGCGGGAGAGTAAGGGGAGGCGGAAGGGGAACGGGATGAATGGGAAAAGACACCCAGGGAGAAACAATTTCCTTATGAAATGGCATAGCAACGCATGCCGGGAACCAGCTAGTATATATATTTGAATATGAATACCTCACAAGAGTCCCAGCTGCTCCCGCCTGTAGGTATGTTGTGAGCTGAAATAATAATAAAATATTTGGCTAATTTATATAGCGTCGTTTTCTTGAAAAATCACCTCAAGGGCGCTGTATGAAGATAGGAAGGTAGTGGATAAGGGAATGAGTGTGGAAGAGGAAGGCGGGAAAGTCCATGGATATTCAGATCTGGTCACCAAACACGGCTAAAGCCATTTCAAGCAACGTTTCAATTCTGAATGGTGGTCTTACACCAGGGCGATACTGAGAGGAGTATATTCCACTCTGGAAAGTGCCGCATACAAGCTATATTATATTATTTTTTAAATTAGTAAATTGTAACATAATAAAAATTAATTTTAAAAAATCCCGCGACCTTCGGATTGTGAGTCAAGAGCCTTACCCCTCGACCACGGCGCGACATGGCATGAATAAGCATTCCATATATAAGAAAAAACACTGAGGCATCGAATTCCATCTTGAAAAAGGACTTTGGATTTGATAATGTTATTTACTAAAACAAATGACTGCGTTGCATTTAACCACGTAGGTATCTAAACCTAGGAAATAATGATGTAGATATCAAGCTAAAGATTTCATTATTCCAGATCACTCAATTACAGCTAATTGACAGGGTGAAGATAAGAAGATGGGGAATTGGAAGGTTGGGTAGTACCAGGCTATTTAGATCAGATCAGTAAATACGGCTAGAGCAATTTCAAGCTAAGTTTCCACTTTGAATGATGGTGTTTTACCATATCATAATGTGACAATATTGAGAGTATTTTGGTGTCTACCACTCTAGAACATCTGTACTATGTAGAGAAATAGGTATACGTAAAATACAATTTATTTTCGCACGCCGGGATTCAGGCCCATGAGTTTTCTCTTGTCAAAAATTGGCAAATATCGATAATTGTCACTGATGCCAAACTTTAATGAAGCCAATCCATGCGTATGACACCTTCCGAGGTAAAAAGTAACGATTATGGCTGTCACAAGTCACAAACTGTCACAGTTAACGATAAATTCGTTAATTTGAAGGTAAGGTGAAATTTAATGTCGTTAAGAGGGAATTAACGGACACAACCGGAAATATGTCATTTTTAAATCAAATTTTAGACGTTTTGATTCTTTTCCACAAAAAATTATAAATTGATTTCAAAAGATTGTTCTTTTATCCAGTAAACCTATTTTTTTAATTTTGAGAAAATATTATGTTGTTGGCAGATTTGTTAAATTTTCAAACTAAATTTTGTATTATACAATATACATTTCAAATTATGTAATCATACAGTAAAATAATTCCATAAATTATTTGGGAAAGCAACTTGTGAGAATTTTAATTTTAGTTCAAATAAAATCATTAAAAAAAGATGCGCGCCCTTGTTTTGAGACGAAAATACTTCAGTTTGTCTATTTATTTACGGTCTTACAAACAAATATATATAAAAAAATGCATTCTTATTTGGCTTAGACATTAATGAAAAATTATAAATACTTATGATCAAAAAATAATTACAAAAGTAGATAATTTGAATAGTTTTATCAACACGTGTTTGAGCATTTTTGAATGTAGGTATTTATCTAAGCAAATTTTGAATGAAATAAAATCGATATTGAGTAATTGTTATTATGTTAAAATGCTGGTATGGAGAATAATTAATCTTTCTCATCGGACCTGCCCTGTACAGTTGCAAGGGCAAAACCATCGTTAGGCGAAATTTGAATTCTCGGCCGCTAGTTAATGCCCCTTAATTAGAACCGGAAGCACTTCTGGATTGTATTCAAGGATACGACCAAGGATTGTACCACCCCAGCCAGGAGCACTCCTGTCCCGGTGAGACCGGACACGTTAAATTTTTCAGCCGCAGCGTGGTCAAAAATAGTATAACTCTGATAACTCAAAAGTAGGTGCGTACTTATTCCAATTACTGTAACCAAAAAGTTAACAGTGAATTGAGAGAATAAGCGACTTGTTCCAGTTCCACCCCTCAAATAGCTTCCCAGAGCTTTAACGAGCTTTAACTGAGTTAATAAAACCGATATTTTAAAAATACTTTTCTCCCCCTCCAACAGGGCGATATGTCACAGCTTGGAGTCTTTACGATTGCTTCACAGGAGAACGCGACTTGCAGGAAGCACTTAAATTCTTAACACCATCGCCAGCACAAAGAAGTAGGGGTCGTTGATGGATGATTATTGATTGTAATGGTGTGATAATAATGGATGGATTGGACTATCTAAAACTAAATAACCACCACGCGCTTCGTTTATCCGGAGAGGATAAAAACATTTCGAAACTATCAATAAAATCACTATTTTCCATAAGTTTTTTTTTTATTTAATGACAATATAAAAATACAAGGTAAAGCAGTTTGTTCACCGTCCTACTCACTAGGTATTCCTGTTTCGAGGCTGATTGTATGTTGTTGTAAGGGTGCTGATCACGATTGCCTCATCTTTTGTTGATTTTCACAAAATAAACAATAAATAAAATAAAAAGTTTTTATGTTCGTTGTCTCGCTGTCTGTGAGTTGCGCTGGACTTACTGCATAATTTTAATTATTTCCTCATCTTCATGTTTACTTAGCCATAATTTGATGTCTTTATTAAACTTTTGTGTTTCCATGGTGTTCTTAATTTCAATTGGAAGGGCATTATATAGTTTTGTTGAATGGAACTTAAGGTTTCTCTGGTCAAAAGATGTATTTAATTTCGGGATGTTCAGTAGTTTTGAGGATTTCGTCCTTGTAGTGTAGGTGTGTAGGTCAGCAAGGAACTCATATTTGTCTTTAAATTTGAGAAGTGCATTTTTTGAGTATAGTTTAGTAATGCAGAACACATTAAAGTTTTTAAAAATTTCTTTTGATGGAGTTCTTATGGGTACTTTCAGGATTATTTTTATTATTGCCTTTTGCGTTTTAACTAGCTGCTTCATTTGGATGTTTGAGGCAGATCCCCAACCTATAATCCCATATTCTATGCGTGATTAGCAAAGAGCATAATATACTTTATACAGACCATATTGCGTATGTTTCTAAAGCAGTACACGAGCTTTGTAAGTTTCTTTGAATGCTATTTATGTGGGAGTCCAATCTAAGATTTTCGTAGATTTTAATGCCGAGATATGTTATGTGTCTAGAATATGTTATAGTGGTGCAGTGGCATAATTGCGTTAAATTTTTTTCTTAAAATCATGTAATTTAAGGGGGCATACATTAATTACGTGAGCAGTTTTTCTTCCAATCTAGACCCCCCCCCCCCTTGGTGAGATAAATTTGGGCCACTTCGTATATTCTTATCAAGTAACGTGAGATTTTGCTGGACCCCCCCCCCCTTTTGAGCTCACGTAATTGTAATTAATGTAAGCCCCCTTAAAGCATAATCCTCAGTTGGTTGTCCTCTGGCCGTTATAGAAAAAGTTAAATATTTGATTTTGTTAACATTAAGTGTAAGTGAGTTTAGCTTAAGCCATTTTTGCAGGAGTACAAGCCCGTGTTCAGCTTCCTTGTAAGTGGTTATCCAATCACTTTCATTAGTAAAGATCACGAATCAGTTTACATTATTAGTAACCAAAAAAAAATGCTTAGGATAAATTACTAATCGAAGCTCTTCCTTCAATTTCGCTTGAGCAGAATTAATAAAAAAAAACAAAAACGTAAACTAAGTACAATACATATATTTTTAATTTAGAAAATTGTGAAGGCATAAAAGAACAAATAAAAAAATACTGTTTAGTTGCTAAGGGGGCATACATTAATTACGTGAGCAGTTTCTCTTTCAATCTAGACCCCCCCCCTCCCCTTGGTGAGATAAATTTAGGCCACTTCGTATATTCTTTTCAAATAACGTGAGATTTTGCTGAACCCCCTTTTAAGCTCACGTAATTAATGTATGCCCCCTAAGGTTATGTGTGACTTCCTTGGTTAACTACATATTTTCTATTATTTTTAATTTTTAACTTTATGAGTAAAACCTCAAATTGTAATATTTAAATAAATGAAGACAATGTAAGCGAAACTATTATATTGACATATAACATATTGACACCTCTGGGACTCGAACCCAGGACCTCTTGCTTTCCGGGCAAACGCGCTAACCACTGCGCCACGGTGTCGATATGAAATTCGGTCATGTTTAACTGTACCATACTTCTACTAAGAACCACCCACATTATCTTCATTTTCTTTAACTATCATACATAAAGATAGTTGCCAATAATATATGCGTTAAATAAAATGAAGATAATGTGGGTGGTTCTTAGTAGAAGTATGGTACAGTTAAACATGACCGAATTTCATATCGACACCGTGGCGCAGTGGTTAGCGCGTTTGCCCGGAAAGCAAGAGGTCCTGGGTTCGAGTCCCAGAGGTGTCAATATGTTTTTCTGATTTTTCTGTTTCCAGATTTTCGATTGAGTTTCGCTTACATTGTCTTCATTTATTTAAATATTACATATTTTCTTTATCATAAAATTATTCACAAAATAAAAATTAAAAGTGTGCAGTTCAAAGTGAAACCTCCCGAAAACTAAAGTAGGCAAGAGTGTGGAGGCTACGAAGAACCGCACAGAGATCGGTTATAATATTATCGCATAGTCTCGTAGGCTAAATCCTACAGATGTATGGGTTTGTTTCTTTTTAGAGTCGCTATTTTTCGTTTCATTGAGTTTCAAATCATAACGGTGCTAAAGAAGTTTTCACTTCAATAAAGACCACTTTTGCGCATCGACCATATCTAACATAATTTTACATCTAATCTTCTGCGTACATTTCATGATACTAGAGATCACAGATTTTTTAACAGTTTCAGATACTGTTTATGGGATAGTTAACAAATATATTTTATCCAATACGATCTTCTGATGTGCTTCTTCTTTTGTGACACTATTTTTAATCTGTTGTTTTCCATGTCGGAAGTCCGAAGCACTTAAGAATTAACTAATGGGTGTTTTAGTTGCTTGCACCTGGCTCACTCTTTTAATCCGAGTCTTTTTTACCTGGACCTAAATTAGGCTTTTTTGAATGATGATTTTTTCATATATGGATTTGAATACCAACCCACTAAAAGTTCCCTGATCAGTTAGTAAACCTCGCGCCCCAAAAAAGCATGTTTCTAATTCCCTCTTAAATCGTAAGATTTGCAAGTAGGTAGGTTAAATACCTACCGAAAATTTATTTTTAAAGTAAAAAATATGGAATTTTACAATTTATCAAAAGAAACGCCATAATATCTCAACTACTATTCTTTTTTCATACTTTCTTCAGGCAAGTAGGTACGCATGTTAGAGATTATTGCGTTTTGACAGATAGTATCTGTGTAGTACCTACCATCTACGCTCGTGCGTACTCTGACGGGATAAAAAGGTACTCAACATTGCCACCATCTTGTCGTAAAAAATATATATTATTTTTCGAGACCGATGATATTTTGTGTGTATTGCAAGCGTTGCAGGAATTGCAGGATCAATTTTCAATCCTCCGGTATTCTTCCATCATTACATGAACAACATTTCCGCAAAATTGTAGAAGTAAGAGGAATTAAAGCATTTTCACGTTACCATAACCCGGGAATGCTGGCCATTTGTTTTTTTGAAAAAATAAACTGTAGAAGCTTATATTTTACAAATTTTACCACTTAACGGTGATCAGGAATCAAATACTCTTAATAGCACTCATACTAAACTTGTATTTTGCATCTTGTTGAATAAATGAAAATTGATAACTAACATGATGACGTCCTTTCACTTCCTGAACCTACACAGGTAATACAAGTAAGCACGTAAGCATTATCTTTCACCATTGTATCTATCAGTGTTGGTTTACAAATACCAAGACAAAATAATAACGCTCACTGAAACGGGTACCAACACAATAATATTATTATCACGTCTCTCAGAACTGACCAATTTTTTTTTTGGCATTGATGTCACGAATTCGATCAATAATAAAAAAATATAAAAACGTTGAGAGCAGGTTCCCAAAAGCTCTCTTTTGATCTCGAAACCAGAACCTGCCAAGCCAGGTGTCGCGCTGTCATGTACCCACTATACTATATTGCAGGGGTTCCCAATCTTTTTCAGCCCGCGGCGCACTTACAAGTTTAGTATTTTGTCACGGCGCCCTACTTTAGTAAGCTATTTGGAATAGATATAGTGACTATATATATATGTAGTACAGTCGAAAGAAATAGGTACCTACAATAATAGTAGTTAGGTAGATAGGTACAAAAATTAAAACATCCACAATGTGAAATTGAGTTTTATTATATTTATTAAAATTCAGAATTGGAACAGAGAACAACAAAAAAGACTTAAGAAAATAATAAAATACGATAGTTACAATCTGACGGATGAGCTTGATGATTTCCGCACACTTTTTCAAAGCGGGGAATAAGACTTAAGACTGCTACTCTCATTTCTTGCTCCACATTGATCTTTGAGTGATATTTGCTCTTGATTACAGCTTCAGCTGAAAATCCAGCTTCACAAATATGATGTGGCAAACGGAATGAAAATTTTTAAAGCTTTCGAAGTTAAATTTGGATATTCATTTTGAATCGTAAACCAAAACGACACCAAATCGGAACTGGTGAATCTAGTTTTGAGGCTGTTATCGCAAGAGAGTGCAATGAGACTCTCTTGCTCTTGTGTTGTGAATCCTGGCGGAGCTTGTGCACGGAAAGGATCATCATCTGCGAAGTACTTCGAAAACCATTCGGTGAGCTTCGACCATAAGTGTTTCTTGAAAAGGGCCATCAGGTCTTGTGAGACAACCAGTTCATTAGATGCCGCATATTTATACAATTGCGGGAAGCAATCATGACCGCTGCCGTCATTCATTTTTTTATCCACACCGGAGGTTTCTTCCTAAACGCCGCAATTCTCTCCGATAATTTCAGAATGTGCGTGTTGTTGGCTTGCGGCTATCAACGGTTTTCAAGCGCGTAGGAACTTTTCGGCGAGTGAGCGACGGCGACGAGAATGTACCTATGTTCTTCGAAGTTGCGAGCGCTCAAAATAGGAATTGTTGCTTTATAGGTTCCCGCGAATATTTGTGGTTTCGGATAATGATAGAGGATAGACTCACGGCGCCCCTCTTTACTTTCTACGGCGTACCAGGGCGCCGCGGCGCACACTTTGGGAATCCCTGCTATATTGTATACATTGTGATATTGTAAGCCATAATCTATTTTTTGTTATCTTGTATTCATGTGCCTATTCCAGCCTCACTAATGTATCTTGGACGATTGGTTCACAATAGATAATAGATAATGGGACTACCGAAAATATTTTTGAAACAAAGGCAGCTAGGTGATTTGCTGAATAATAAATAAACATGAAGGTCTCATCATTTGCGAGTAACATAGTACAAGATTATATATGTCTACAAGCTAATATGACGTTATGGTAAAAATAAGTATTTGAACTAAAAATTATGTAATAGCAATACAATTAATACCCAGACATACACGTACACGCCGTACATAATTATTCCACATGTTTAATTACAAGACAAATGCAGCCAGTAATTCGCCAATCAATCGTGCTCTTCATATGTTCAATAATATTGGTCTAAATTCTAATATCGGCATTTTCTCCGATAAACTGCCTAAATTTAAAAAGAGCATCATGTCAATAATATAATTTGTTCATACGTACTCTCTCACACACACACACACCTTCCCACTATTAATGCACATCACCCGGTAATTACTTAATATAAATAAATAAATAAATAAGACACTACAAAGAAACACATCATAGGTACCCACCATGAAATATACTTAATAATTAATTTTTTTTTTACCATTGTAACTAATGTACTATTTGTTTCTGTTTATAAATAAATAAATAGCTTTATTATTCTTTATTTTATTTCTTCTTTTCTTCTCTTTCTCTGTACTGCATTCTTACTATGTTTTATATTATTATTTCTGTTGTTTCACTAGTGTTATTTCCAGTAATAACTAATAACACCTAAACCTTGATTTACGCATGCTGTAAATATTTTTAATTCGAGTGTTATTATCTCTATGCACATCCCAAAAGTAATTTCAATGGTGCAATATTTGTCAAAAATCTCTGTAAAAGTCTCTGTAAATGTTTCAAACAATAAATAAATATTTAATTAAACGAAGACAGAAAAATCAGAAAAAGATATTGGCTCCACTGGGACTCAAACCCAGGACTCTTTGCTTACATGGCAAGTGCTCTACCAACCGAGTTTCGGAACCTATATCCAATTCGGTCACTTTTAACTGTATTATACTTCGACTAAGAACTACCAACATCATCTTCATTTTCTTAACTATTATTGGCTCCTATCTTTATATATGTTTGCAAGATTCAACTCGAACTAAATGCTATCTAGATAGTGTGTGGATAAATTTTTATCAATTTTATTTTTAATTCGCAACATCTATTGACTTTTCTTCAAGAGTAGGATGAATATTTATTTAGGATTTTCATAAAAGTTAAAAATTAAAAGTAAATAAAATATTCGGTATAAAGAAATTTGATTTGTTAGATTATTGGAGTTGTGGAAGTGTTAGATTATCTAAATCAATTAAGGAAAAATAATAAATTATTATTTTTTAATTGTTAAACTAACGTCTTTAAGACAAGATTTTTATGCATAGCACAAAGGGTAACAATTATTATAAGCAATAATTATCAGCCTGAAACACTCATCCACATTGAAAAATCTTCCGAGAAAAGATACATGACGCCAACGGGACTTGAACCCGTGCCCTTCTGATTGCCGGTCAGCTGCTCTCCCAATTGAGCTATGGCGGCTTATCTTATACCCGCCAAATGATTCAATATATACTAGTGTTTCATTCAACAATTACTGCTTATTATATTTTTTCCACCTGAAAACAACCAACTTTATTTTTGCGAGAGAGACACTGTTAGTGTTAAATCCGGTGGAAAAAATATAATAAGCAGTAATTATTGAATGAAACACAAGTATATATTGAATCATTTGGCGGGTATAAGATAAGCCGCCATACCTCAATTGGGAGAGCAGCTGACCGGCAATCAGAAGGGCACGGGTTCAAGTCCCGTTGGCGTCATGTATCTTTTCTCGGAAGATTTTTCAATGTGGATGAGTGTTTCAGGTTGATAATTATTGCTTATAATAATTAAGGAAAAATAAGTATGTGCTGAAATTTTCCATCCATCCATCCTATGACTGCAAATGATCATATACTCGAATATAATAATATTTTTATGCATGTGTCCACCTAAAGGCTGATTTCAGCCACAAATAAAAGAAATCTCTAGAATCCAGAAATGGTAAATCAAGATACGTAATATCTAATAACACTAATAATACCACTAATAACTAACCCGCTCCGCAATAGTTTATTGCTGCTAGGCCCTACGAGCGGCTTTTGGTTCGGCTTCGCCCAGTTTGAGTGTTGGTGACCATTTTATAAATCCGATAGGAACTGGTTCCAAAAATAGCGGATCCACTATGATCCAGTGACAGCTAGTCACCGGGACAAAGTAACCGCGACAGGCAATAACGTCATATGTAATAAATAGCCGCGTGATACTATTATTAACTAGTTATTACCGTCAATCTTTCCGTATCCGGAGAGGTACGCGAATTGTACAAATCCGTAGTACTTATACCTAGGGGGGCACGTCCTCATGCGACGAATTTTTGAATTCGAAACCAAATTACAAAAGTAGATTTTTTAGCATATTAGTAATATATAAGACGGTATTTTTGTGTACCTACTGTGGAGATTCCATCACAGTACATACTTAGAAGCAAAAACTGTCTTTATTAAACTTTTAATTTTTCTATTGTTTTGACACTTTCATAAACCTTCCTAAACATACTTGAACTTGTAGAAATAAACTTGAAGTATCATACTTCAAGTTTATTTCTAACAGTACTTGTTAATTTTTTTGGCCGTCCGCCCCTTGTGCCCCCCCCCCCCAGAAAAAAATCCTGGATCCGCCCTTGATCGAGTGCGTACGACAGACGCAAGGCTATTAATATTATTTGATTGATGTTTGATGATGATGTTTTATTTTCTTTCTTTGAGTTACAGGTGTTTGATATCCTAACTGTGTATCTCACGTGATGAAGATTTTATTTATGTATCAAATAAGTTTTATTTATTTGAATATTACAATGATGTTACTGAATGAGTTAAAAGTAAGCATATTCAGGCACAGTTGTTTCGCATAAATTAACGTGTGATAAAGTCATAAAATGGCCAATTAGAGCTATTGTGATTTTTGACAGTTGAAACATTCTCGTTGAATGCCGAATCTAAGATCGTTTCAGCTGTTGAATAAATTGTGATCATTAGAACAGGACAACTGTCATGTTGTTAAGCTTATCAGCTAATAAATTGGATAGAGTACTGAAATGAACGAGGAATCCTAATTTTGTGACCTTATACTGTCAAAAAAAACAAAATATCACTGAATGGCCTTTTTGATGATAATGTTACGTTTGAATTTCTCCGAAACCACTGAGCCTTACTGTTTTTAGTTCAGTTGTGCAGCATATGCTTCAACCTGTTGAAAATCTAGTCTCCTTCAACGGAAGCAATCTTCCCAACAGGCCCTCCATTGATATGCTTGGTGGAACTCTATGTCTCTCAAAAACTAGGCGTACTGCTCAGTACTGTACTTTGTACGGCCCGCAGATACTAATAGCACACAACTGCTAACCCTGTACAAATCACAAGTGCGCCCACGGTTAAATTTGGTAGCCACCTCTGGTCTGGAGCCCCAAAATACCCGAAAAAAACCCTCGACTCTGTGCAGAAACGGGCGGTCCGTTTGATAGATTCTCCTAATTTAACAGACGGATTGCAATCTTCAGAGCACATGCATCGGGTGGGAATGCTATCCTTGTTCTAGAGGTATTTCAATGGAAGATTCTCCGAGGAACTAGCGTCATTGATCCCTTCGGCACCGGTGCATAGTCGGGGAACACGCCAAATGCGTGCCCAACATAAGTACACGGTTGAATTAGTCACATGAGAACGGGTCGCTTCTTCGACTCGTTCTTGTGTTCAACAGCTCGGCAGTGGAACGATTTGCCGGCCATTGTGTTTCCTCCTTCCTACAACATGGGTCTCTTCAAAACTAATGTTCATTCCTTCCTCTCCTCAAAATACCCTCCACACAGCATCTCAGATGACATAGGCACTGAGGGAAATTATTTTTCTCAGGGCCTCCTGTGTGGAGTTGGTAAAAAAATCTGTATTTGGTGTTTGTAAATTTTCTATTTTTAATCTCCCTGTTTTCATTTCCGTGTTTTGATTCCAATAAGCAGGTATTGTGGTAAAACCGAAGTAGGGGAAAATTTCCCGCACTTCTGGTGAAAATGGGTCATTCTTTTAAAATATTGAAATTCTTTCTAGAAGAAGCAACTAATTTCATTGAACTGTAAGGCCTAAGAGTCGAAATGTCTAACGCGAATTGGCAAAAATAAATTTTCTTAGATATCAGTATAGATCACACGTCTTTTGATTTTTTAATGAAAACTTAACCCCTTTAACCCCTACAATAGTTTACATCCAATTTAATTACCTGAAGATTTGTAAACATTTAATTGAATGAGAACAATACTTTGAAGTCAATCTTTGATTACCCCGGCGACTCCAGATATTCTTGCATTATTTTTATTTCTTTTACAAGCAGAATTCCACAAAGGTTTGAGCTTGTCAGATAAAAAAAGAACATGTATTTCGCAAGTCTACTTTAATTACATCAACGTAATGAGAGATAAAAAGTTTACTCAACTCGAATTGAAATAGATGTTTTTCTTCTTTCCATTCAATAATCTGTACTTAAAAATATGTAGGTAATATTAATATGGATACAACTGATCAGCTTCTTCACGTCAGGTATGCGAATTCAAAAGAAAAAAAAATCCAACATAAATAAGTTAATTCTATTGAGAAAGTTTTGCAGTCAATTAAATAATTACTTAGGTATATTTATTTATTTACTAACGGACTTAGGTCCAATTTACAAAATAAGTGAAACGAATTAGAAGAAGATTGTAAATTATAAATTATAAGTAAAATATGGTATCATAGATTAAGCAAATACAATAGGCAGAAGTAAACATAAAAAAATCAAAGTGACAATTCAAGTTACGACCTCGTTAGAAGTTGTGTCAATAATTAGTTTTCTTTAAAAATTAATAGCATAATATATTACTTATATCAACTTAAATTTCAACTCATGTTTACATAATAATAATTAATTCGCTTTCTTTAGCTTAGTAGGTACCTACCCATTATCTGTAAGAAACATTAATGTAACAATATTGTTTTTCCAATACCTATATTAATTTGTGTTGTTTTTATTACTATAAATTTTTTTAACCTTTAAGGCAAGCTTGTACTAATGAGATTAAAATTAAAGTATCATCAACGAGATAAGTTTTAAGATTTTCACGGCCAAAAGCATTTTCGTTATTTGTTTTTGGGGTGTTATGCCGTGTTGCGCTACCTCCTTCTTTAGCCAACGTTTCGGACATCGTTGCAGTGTCCATCATCAGGGCAGATCCGGCAGATCCGGTAGATGTGTAATTTTTAGTCGTGAAGTGTGTGCTTATTTACTTCTAAGCGATATTAAAATCTACAAAAATCCTTTTAATATTAATAGAGACGACGGAGCTAAGCTCAATAGCTCTTGGTATCCGGTGATTGACGGCTACACCAAAGCTAAACGCAAAAAAATATGTCTAAGTATACAGTAATGCCAGCTCGTGGTAAACCATTTTGATTTATATCGACTAAATTCGCTTTAACCATTGTAATTCTATTTCTTAAATTCTTACCATTGTGATTTCTAATTTTAGAATTCATTAAGAGATGGAGCCACTTCGGTCGGCGTCTCGCAAACGGACTTGCCCCTGACTAGCATAAATACCACGTTTTAATGAACTTTCCATTCCGTTCCGCGGCGATGACGCCACTGCTTGTCAAGATTATTTTGTACTGGTGAAAGTTAACCATTGTAATTTTTTTTTTTTTTTTTTTTTAATTCTTACCATTGTGATTTCTAATTTTAGATTTCATTAAGCGATGGAGCCACTTCCGTCGGCATCTCGCAAACGGCTAGCATAAATACCACGTTTTAATGAACTTTCTATTCCGTTCCGCGGCGATGACGCCATTGCTTGTCACGATTATTTTGTACTGGTGAAAGTTAGTGGTGCTGGCGACACGGTATCGCTTCGAAGTAAATAAGCACACACTTCACGACTAAAAATTACACATCTACCGGATCTGCCGGATCTGCCCTGATGATGGACACTGCACCGATGTCCGAAACGTTGGCTAACGAAGGAGGTAGCGCAACACGGCATAACACCCCAAAACAAATAACGAAAATATCATCAACAATATCATGTAAAGAAACAATAAATAAAATAAATAATAATATTACTTGCTTAGTAACAGACAAAGTTAGTTTAGACTTAAAGAAAAAAATCAAGGTCTTGTCTAAAACCATAAACTGTAAACATTAATTCGAATTGCTATTTTATCAACGTCAACAAGTTTCAAGATTAGGTACCTTTACGTGTAATCTATGGATGTCAGAGGAATTGGCCATAATTCTGTCTGTTCTGAGCAAGATGCAACCATGTAATGGGGTTTGTTTTAATTTTTAGTACTAATGCGTACCCGAAATCGCTATATATTACACAATACAGATATCTGAAGAAATAAAGAAAAAAGGGATTATGTACTATATATTATTTAATGGAATTGCTGATGGCGGACTTAGTATTAACTTGACTATATTGTACCCCGTTAAATAATATTGGGTGTTCGTATGTACGGAGAATATGACAATTATTCACTTTTGACGTCTGCAGCCGGACCGCACCGCAGTTATGCAGGGGGAGGACGTCCGATGTCACTTCTGGACACTCTGACCCCCAGTTTCCGACCCACCCTTTTCCCAGAACTTCATCTCTTTCCTTTCACCAAAAAGACTCTTCTTACAGCATCCCCAAAGATGACACAGGTCCTAATGAAAATTATTTTCTACAGAGCCTCCTGTATGAAGTAAATGCTATTTTTTGTTGTTGAAATCGATGTTGCCGATTAAAAATAATATTTAGACTTTTTACTTGATCTCCCTAGCTTAGTCTAGGTAAGCTCCTAGGAAGGCCGACTGATGTCTTCCCACGGGAATTGCTGCCAGTATCTTGCGCGGAAGTCGCTCTTCTAACATTCTAAGCACATGTCCGAGAACTTCATCTGCAACTATAAAGAGTAGCAAGGGTGTGATTCCGTGCTTATCTCAGATCGTAGAGTTTACTAATCGATTCCATTTTGTGATTCCCACCACTCCCCTCAGAACTATCACTAATCTCATGGTTTATAAGTTAAAATTAAAACTAATCTTTCCAGAAATTATTGGCATACCCAGACTTGTCTATATAGATGGCCGAAATTAAATTAATAATATGTTGTAATTGATCACTACCAAAACGATTTAAATCAGACTTAATTACAGTCATGTAGGTACTTCTTCGCAGTTAAAAATGGTCAAAACCTGACAGTCGAGAACTCTCGCATCATTCCTCGCCAAAATGAAAGTCAATAAAAAAAATAAAAGTAGGTATAACAGCGAACAAAATATGGTGAATGTTTGAGTACATTCGTCGAAGTTTAAACAAGCCCCCCGAAACATGTGCTCAGCAAATTTGAATGTGAAATTGCTACAAACATGTTTGATTTTACTGCTGCAAAAAACCCAACAGACAGCTTTTTAGGTAAGTAGGTATAATAATTCTGCCCGGCTGTAAAACATTCTGTGAATTTTATGCGTTTTTTTTCCAAATCCATATAGGTGCAGTTACTGTCTGCCTGTTTTTTTTTTTTTATGTAATATCTTGGGCTTGTACATTCAAGATTTCACCCAATCAATCATCTGCAATTTGCATGCGATTACGACCTTAGACGAGGAACAAAACACGCTGCCGACAATAATAAACGCTTCTCAAAATTTCATTTGTTTGAAGAGATTTTAATTTACTTGAGACGAGCGTCATGGGAGGGAAAGGTTTTTATTTGGTTTTTATCGACATTTTAGTGACATTTTTATTTGCCTACCTACAAGTTCGAGTAGGTAGTTACCTACCTACCTATCTAACTTGCATAAATAACAGCGATTTATTCCGAGCAAACAACATGACGTCAAATCTTATTTTTTTCCATCGTGAAATGAATAATTGTAATAATTGTAAATTAATGAATGAAACGATATGCTGCGAGCTGAAAATAGTGACTATAACTTTAAAAAATCAAGTCTTTTTTACATTAGCTCCACACAGGAGGCCCCTGATGAAGAAAAATTCCCTCAACTCTTGAGGAAGGAGAGGAAGTTTTGGGAAGGAAATAAGTATGAGGGGTGGATAGGAATCTGGGGGTCAATGCGTCCAGGAATGACGGACTTATGAATACATCCCTCCCACTGCAGTGCAAGGTGATGGGTTGAGAGAGCCCGACTGGGGAGATCTATGTAGGTTAGGTCTCCCTCAAATAATTTCTCCCGATGCGGCCCACCAAACAGGCGAGGGCAAACATATTGGCCGCCAAAACCTTGATAAGCCTCACCCCATAAACCCATACAAACCTGCTAAGTCACCAAACGTTACGAACCACAAAGGGTGACATATGTTCGGTGTGTTGGCTATCCAATAAATGGTTCCCGGGGCGGTGGTACCCATAACCGCTTCCCAAATTTCATAACGTCAACGATACCCTTCGTCAATTTATGAAGTGAAACTGCTTTAGCACCGTTGTGATTTGAAACTCGATGAAACGGAATAAAGTTACACTAAAAAGAGACAAACACAGAAACACATGTGTACTTCTATAGAATTTAGCCTGCGAGAGAATAAGATAGAATGAAACCTTACCTACGTACAGTACCTACGAAGCGTCGCGCTTTGATTATGCCGTTTTGATTATGAGATCACTTTTTTTTATGGCTCCTATTAGTTGAGATTGTGTGGTTTCACTTCTACCGCGTGTGAACTGCACTCGATTTTTTTTAATGCTAAGATTTCCGGATACTTCGAATTCTCAACTTCGTCGAATTAAATGAATTTATAACCATGAACAAATACCCATAACGCGTTTAATTTTAAAACATGGATGTGTTTACATTCTCCACAGTACCTAAGCCAGAACAGCGCGTTTTGAGAACGACTCTGAACCATTTTTTTTATTCCCAGCTGCATTTACATGGCTGCTTCTTGCAAACTAAACGCGTGCATTTAAAAGGTTTATTTTGTTTTCTACCAGTTCTTGCGTGCATAGAAGCAAAGGTCAAAACATAACAAAAAAGGGGGAATATTATACCCCAGTGCTTTAGCTGAAAATGTATGAATGTTCTAGAACTCCTTGTTATAATTATTTAAGTAGGTGTTTCGTAAATAGTTCTCGAGTTTTTGCCATTCTCTTAATTATAGGTTGTTTTGATTGGCATGGAATGTTTCCTTCCTAGTATAGTAGTAACACAGGGGAGTAACAAAATATCTAATAGATAGTGATTGCCGAAGAGAAAAAGACGTCGCGTTACGAAAAGCGAGGCGAACGCTTCGCATATATTACTGTAGGGGCAAGAGAGAGAGGTGCGAGCACACATTTATTTATTTATTGAAAAATAAGAAATACATAAAAAACAAAAGCTGCATATCTCACTAGGGCATTCCTGTATCGAGATATGCAGTTTTACAATGTAACATTTTCTTTCTCTCTTTCTCTCATAGCCAGTTACGTTACACAGTGCACGCCTATTGTCTGTATCACACTGTAGGAGCAAGAGAGAGCAGTGCGTGCGTACATTTTATTTCTCTCTACCTATCAGATAGATGGAGCAGAAGTTTTACTTCAGTTGTGTGGTCTAAAGCACACTCGTATTTTACTCGTCTTTAGTACCATTGGGATTTGAAACTAGATGAAACGAAAAATAGCGACACTAAAAAGAGACAAACTCATACATCTACAGGATTTAGAGAGAGAGAATGAGATAGTATAATCGGTTTCCTCTTTGTGCGGTGCTTCGTAGTCTCCCCACTCTTGTCTACTTTAGATTTCTTAAGTTTCACTTCTACCGCTTGTGAATTGCACTCTGTTTTAGAAGAGAAAACTTCTAAAACCATTGTGATTTGAAACTCGATAAAACGAAAAAGCGACACTAGAAAGATACAAATTCATACATCCATACTATAGGATAGAGCCTGCGAAAAAATGAAATAGAATAATAAGGAAGACCTTCCCTTCCTACCTCCATGAATAGGTTATTATGCCGTGTTGCACTTCCTCCTTCGTTAGCCAACGTTTTGGACAAGGTTCAGGAAGTATAAAAAATAAAATGTAGTTTTATGAAATAAAAGTTTTTTTTTTTTTACAGTGAATACCGCACAAGAATCTCAACTGCTCCCGTCTGGAGCCAGTGAGACTATGGCATCCCCAATTGGGGTATGTTGTGAGGCTGAAGGTAGTGGGGAGGGGAAGGAGGTGAGGAAGAGGAAGGTTGGGTATTCAGATCTGGTCACCAAACACGGCTAAAGCCATTTTCAAGCAACCTTTCAATTCTGAATGGTGGTCTTTACACCAGGGCGATACTAATAGTATCTTCCACTCTGGAACATGCCGCAAATATACTATATATTATTTTTAATGAATTTATTGTGAAAAAGCACAAATTAATCAAATAAAATTTATTTGCGCATGCCGGGTTCGAACCCGCGACCTCCGGGTCTGAGTCTAGAGTCAAATGGACTCGAAATGTTGTGTTTATGGACAAGGGCGGATTTAGGGTTAGGGGGGGGGGGGGGGGGGGGCACGGGGGCACGGGGGCACGTGCCCCCCCCAGACAGTATTTTTGTGTACTGTGGAGATTCCATCACAGTACAGAAGCTAAAGCTGTCTTTATCAAACATTTAATTTTTCGATTGTTTTGACACTTTCATAAACCTCCCTATACATACTTGAACTTGTAGAAATAAACTTGAAGTATGATACTTAAATTAACAGAAATTGTTGATTTTTTTGCCCGTCCGCCCCTTGTGCCCCCCCCCCAGAAAAAAATCCTAACAGTAATTGTTGATTTTTTTTACGCGTCCGCCCCTTGTGCCCCCCTAGAAATAAATCCTGGATCCGCCCTTGTTATACGCTGACAAAGAGACTCATCTAAGCCAGAAATTTCTGGTTAAAATCTTAAAAAATCGAAATAAAATAAATTAACAGATTTTGAAAGTGAAATAAGCACTAACATCCTTTCTCTCAAAAGGTCAAGAAGCCGACTCTTACAATCTCTCTAGCTACCTGTCTAGTTCATCATTCGGATATGTTTAGCTAATTTATTTGACCCTCGGTTGAGATTAATATTTGTTGTGACAAATTTATTGATATATTAATCAATACGCTTGGCACATTAATCAACATAGTTGTTATGGCTATGACAGTGCTAAAAGTCAAAAGCGAGATGTTGTAACACGGCTCTTTGCATAATTATTAATTAATGCATTTAACTTGTAAACAGTGAAAGTGCGAACTAGGAGGCAACAACAAATGTATTTAGTTATATTCTAGTGGAAACAGTTGATAAATGTGCTTTGTCACACATGGAAAATAATATCTTGCGGTTTGTTAGTGGACCACTTTTATTTTTATTGTTTATTAATGACATAGGGTTGTTTATAAGATTTGTAAAATTTTTGTTATTTGCGGATGACATTAAACTATACACCTGTATAACGACAAATGAAGACTCCATTCGTCTACAAAACGATATCGACGGTATAGTAGAGTGGAGTCATCAAAATAAACTTCTTTTTAACAGTAGTAAGTGTACAATTATGTGCATTACAAGGGCAAAGCGTACTTTATATTTTAACTATAAAATGTCTGGTACCTCTATAAAACATATCTCGATAACGAAGGATTTAGGAATCATTTTTGACACACGTCTGACTTTTCGAACTCATATCGATTCGGTGTGCAACTCTGCAATGCGAATGCTGGGTTTTGTTATATGTAATTCGAAATCTTTTACGAATACGGCAGTCATAAAAATGCTTTATTTTACTCTGGTTCGCAGCATTCTTGAGAGTGGATCGATAATATGGGGACCCGAAGATACCCTTTACTCAAATGATGTAGAAAAGGTGCAAAAAAAGTTTATGCGATACCTCTACATGCGAGAGTTCGGATATTACCCTTTATTGTATCCCTCTGATTTTCTCGCTGGAATGCTGGGGATAGAACGTCTAGACGTCAGGAGAAATATTGCAATGGTGTTAGTGGCGCACAAGCTGCTAAATGGGCACACTTGCAATCCAGATATTCTGGAACGAATTTCTTTTTATGTCCCTGATAATTTCATCAGAGCTAGACAGCACAGATTATTTATTTTTCCAAGGGGCAGGACCAACCTACCAATGATCATGCCTTTGGGGAGAATAACTACTTTGTTAAATCACATTTCTTCTGTGATTGACATTTTCAATTTGAACCAAGGAGAATTTAAGACAGCAATCAGCATACTATTTACCAAATCTGGCTAATCAGATAGTATTGATGTACTTACCCATGCAAATAAATGTATATACTTACTTATTATAAACTGTAATTTATAAACTGTTATTTGTGAAATGTAAATGGATTATACTGTTTTTCACAATAAATCAATAAATAAATAAATAAATAAATAAATATTTATTTAAGTACATACATATATTGTTATGTAATATTATTTAATAGTTCTTTGTAATATTATGTCCCAAAGGTAAACATTATTTATTATGCACGCACATATATATTATGTATACCCGCTCAAAAAGAAGAAAATGGAGAGATATGTAAATACGAATGTTAGAGAGAGCGCGCTAATATTAAAAACGTTATTATTTATGCGAAAATTTTCATACGTATAACTTGTAAAATAACTGAAAAAAGGGGTTAATAATAATTTTCGGTGCATACTTTGCGATTTTTTATATAATTGCCGTTTCGACGTGGGGAATGTATAGACATTATTTATCTTCAAAAATAACATATATTTTTAAGAGCTTTATAACTTAAAGCATTTAAGGAAAATGTGTTAAAAATCGGTAAAAATGCGTTAAGCTGGGCCTTTTAAGGGGAACGGCAGCGTGGTCCGTTTCCGCCCCTTTCATACAAATCTTAATTTTGGTTTTAAGCCCAAAATACTCGACCAAACAGAAAAATTATTTTTGTAATCAAAAGGTATGTAATGTCTAGTACGGATAATGCTTCTCTATTTATTTGTGTTTTAAGTTATAAATTTTAGACCATTAAAGATTTCAATATTTCATGATTTAGGAGGCAATTATTTGTGAATAAATTATGAAAATACTATGAAATATAAATTTAAAAAAAAAGTGCATTTCACAGGCGGTAGAAGTGAAACCTTTAGAATACTAAACTAGACAAGAGTGGGGATGCTATGGAGCAACTATAAGCTGTATATATTGGTAAGCTCTGGCGTCATGAAATTATTTGTTATACATTATTTATTATATATTTATTATACGTTTATTGTCCAGACAAAAAGCAAAGCGTTGCTTGGTAACTATAAGTAATTATTTGACGTGCGCGGTCATTTTGTTATTTTTTTAGGTTACTATGGAGATCCCTTTGATGGTTAAAATGATACTAATCTGTACTAATATTATAAATGCGAAACTGCGTGTGTTTGATCTGTGTGGGTGGCACGCGAGCACTTTGAAAAATGAATGTAACGGGAAAGGGGCGGTAGGAGAAGGGAAATGGGGGAGGAGGAAGGGAAGGTGGAGGAGGCGGAGTGGGAATCCCCCTAATAATATGCGAGCGAAGCCGGGGGCAAAAGCTGGTATTTAATATATCTTTTGAATAAAAAAAAACAATTATTCATTTTGTTTGGGTATTTTGGTATCATATCCAAAATTAAAATTAGTATGAAAAAGGCCACGCAGCCGTTCCTCTTAAGTCTTAGGTACTCCTTCAACCATGCTGCAAAATGCATTGCTACATTCCTCACAATCCGGTGTATTGAGTTGTGGTTTCCACAATTAGAGTTGAGGCGACAAACTCATACATAGGATTGTGTGCATTGGTGCATATGTATACACTTCCGACAATGTCCTTGGGTATGTCGAGGGGTAAGGTTCTCGACTAACAATCCAAAGGTCGCGGGTTCAAACTGCGGCGCGCGCAAATACATTTCATTTGATTAATTTATGTTATTTTACAATTTAATCATTTAAAATAATACAAGGTATCTATATTTGCGGCATGTTCCAGAGTGGAAGCTACTCTCAGTATCGCCCCCATCATTCAGATTTGAAACGTTACTTCAAATGGCTTTAGCCGTGTTTGGTTACCAGATTTGAATTGCCAGGTCCTTCCCCACTTTCCTCTACCCATCTCATTTCCTCCCCACTACGTTCAGCCTCACAGCATACCCCAATTGGGATGTCATAGTCTCGCCGGCTCCAGAAGGGAGCTGTTGGGACTATTGTGCGGTATGTACAAAAAAAAAAATCAAACAAACATACTATTGCCCTGATTATGCATTAGCGAGAAAAAGATAACGAGTGAAAACGGTCATTGAATTAAATAATTCTAGAGTGTATTAAGTTTTTACAGTTATCAAAAAGGTTTTACAGAGTCCTTTTTGAAATGAAAACTTATTTAGCACCGTTGTGATTTGAAACTAGATGAAACGAAAAATAGCACACTAAAAAGAGACAAACCCATACATCTGTACGATTTAGCCTGCGACAGAATGATATATAAAATATAGTATATATAAAATCGGTCTCCTCTTAGCGCGGTGCGTCGTACTCTTGCCTACTTTAGTTTTCTGAAGGTATCACTTCTACCGAGTGTGAATTGCACACTCTGTTTTTTTTTATTATACAAATTACTAGGTGCTACATATTAAAACGGTATTTTTCCATTGTCTCAAAAATTTTATTTTTGGAAGTGAAATGGCATTTTTAAAACATGCTGTATGCAAGTAATGCATCTGTGTGAGAAATGCTTGATACCCACAATGTATCTACGAAGGTCAAGGAGATTATTTTAGTTAGTCAATTTCAGAAAAAAAGTCTTGCGGTATTCAAATTCAAGAAAAAATGTCTTAATTAACTTGAAGAGGCTAAAAAAAAATATAACGTCTAGATTTCAGATCTTGGCGGTACCTTTATAGTTTCGGCTAAACGTTTTTTTTTGTTATATTTAAGACGAGGGCAGACATCCTGTTTTGTTGTGTTCATAAGACGTAAGAAGGAAAAAACAATAGGAATTCCTTCATGATATAATGGCTATTGGTTGCATTTCATTTGTGTTCCATATTTGAATGCATTCGCGCGTAAACTCTGCGGTATTGTTCTACAAACCATAATAATATTCATATGTACCATTCGTATATGTACCTATAGATATTATGCCTATCTACCAGTGCTGTGCCTCGGGCACGTATATCTAAAATATGGTAATCTCGTTGCAAAATATAGCCATTGTTTCATAATTCGAATTTCACCAAATTATTTGAATCAAAAAGCGGTAAGCAAATAATTGAAAAATATTTCATGAATAAGTATACCTATACATTACTTTTTGAAGTGAAAACTTCTTTAGAACCGTTGTGCTTTGAAATTTGATGAAATGAAAAATAGCGACACTAAAAAGGATCAAAGACATATGTACATCTGTAGGATTTAGCCTGCGAGAGATTAAAATGGTATAATCGGTCTCCTCACTCTTGTCTACTTTAGTTTCCTGAAGGTTTGTGAACTGCGTGTGAACTGCACACGTGTTTTCTTTTTCTGCATCTTTAGTTTGGTTAAGTTCCTTGTGATTTGTGATACCGATAGGAACTATCGAACGGACAGCGGCCAGCGACCAGCGACTCCTTGTCTGTTTGAAGATTATATTACCATCCATAGTTACCTTATCCTGTACATCACAATACCTTTTCTTTGGCCCTTCCTTTGGATTATTTATCTATAAGAAATCAAACTCGCATATCGTTAAACCGGCCATTAGGGTTGTGTCTCTCTCATCAATCTACTCTGCAAACCATTATCCTTAGCCTTATTTCGAAATCAGTCACCTTTAGTCAGGTTTATTAATTTATTTATCGACAATATTATCTGTATGATATACAGAAGGAAATGGTGACACTATCACCACAACGGCTGAAAGTTTATTTCTCTATCGGCAACCCCCTTTCTTTATATCATTGTACTTTTCCGATGGCTTATTCTTCAAGGAGTTACTTGCTCTGGATCAAAAACCTTTCTGGAATCGTAATACTTGACCTAACAGTTATTTACTTCAGGGTGTTAAGGCTCTGCAACCGGGCCCGAAAAGAAGAAGATGGATAGATACGAAATTACGAATGTTAGAGGAGAGCGCTAACATTTGCAGCGACAAAATCGATGCGAAAATTGCGAAAATGTTTAATAAAAAACGACTCGTTTAAAATAGAGCAAAAATCTGGCGGGCATTATCTTAAACAGCATTTAAAGAAACACTGTGAATTTTTTCATACATATAACTTGTAAAATTACTGAAACAAACGTGTTAATAATAATTTTTGGAGCATACTTTGCGATTTTTTTCTATCGTGGGATTTTTATATAATTTTTTGCGTTTCGGCGCGGGCAAAGTCTAGATATTATCTTCAAGAATAACATATATTTTTTAAGAGCTTTAAAACTTACCGTGTTTAAGGGAAATATGTAATAAAACGATACAAATCCGGGTTGCGGGCCCTTAAGGGACGTACTTGACTTACTTTAAACAGTGAGACCGGTAGACCAGGGTTAGTTAGGACTTGGAACATATGTTCTGAGGATGGGGAGGAGGTTGGAGTTTAATGGACCCGTATACATGGTAATCCAATAAGCCAAAATTGGAATTTAGGATGGGCAGAAATAAAGGAATAGATTGAGCGTTGTTTTTTTTTCTTCTTTTTTTTGTCTACCTCCTTCTTGCCTCTTCTTATATTTCCTAGATACTTTTGAGCTCCTCCTGGTTCACCTATTCTAGTTTCTCTTGACTTTTCTTGCCCTTTCTTAACTCGCCTTGTTTCATCTTTCATCTTTTCTTTTCACACACATTCTTATTTCTTACCGCCCCTCCTTGTCTCTTCACGTCTCTTATTTGCTCTTCTTTGCTCGTCTTGCCTCTTCTTGACTCATCGTAGAAAAAATGAATTACTTTTAGAAATTAAATAAATTGTCTTATAAAGGTATAGGAGCGAGGAGAATGGTAGGTTAGGTTCGATAGGTTATGTTTTTTTTATACAGTGTTTTTTAAAATCATTTTCCATTTTTTAAAAGAACCATTATGTGTAAAAGGAATAAAATAATGTCTAGATAATAAGGTTGAAGATAGCAAGACACATAATAATTTAGCTATTTATCGGCAAACGTGTTAAATTTTATTGCATGTATTATAAAATGACTAAAGTCATGGTGTTTGAAAGAGAGAGTACGAAAACAGTGTGCGATATAGTAGTGAATGATGAATACTTGGAGCAGGTGGATGAGTTTGTTTATCTGGGTAGTATGTTTACGAGAGATGGGAAGGCTGATAGAGATATTGAAAGGAGGGTAAATGCCGGTAACTCCATTAATGGAGGACTGAATGCCGTTGGAGCTAATAAAAAACTTTCAATAAAAGCGAAACTAGCAGTCCACAATGGAGTCCTGGTACCTACCCTGATGTATGGAAATGAGGCATGGAACTGGCAGAGGAAGGATGAAAGTAAACTGAATGCTGTTGAAATGAGATCCCTGAGACGTATGTGTGGTAAAACCATGTATGATCGTGTTAGAAATGTGGATATCCGCAAAGAATGTAAGGCTGATGTAAGTATAATGAGCAAAATTAAGAAAGGTACCCTCAGATGGTTTGGGCACGTAGAGCGAATGAACGAAGAAAGTAGTGTTAAAAGAATATATGATGCAAATGTGAATGGTAGAAGAAGTCGGGGACGCCCGAGGAAGACATGGCACGATCAAGTAAATCAGATACTTGAGACGGGCCATGTCAAAAGTCAGAATAATAGAAGAGTATGTATGAGACGATGTATGAATGTGAGTGAGGCAAAGAGTGTGTGCCAAGACCGAGTTGTTTGGCGGTCCGTCCTCTCTGGTAAGTAAGGTTTTTAGAACACTTGATTCACTAGTTAACGCCCACTACTAACAGCATCATCTGTCGAGATGAATGCTGCTCGGGAGCCATGAAACACTTATACACACAAACCATACATTATGTTAATAATATAATGTGCACTGGGATCAGTGAGAGCATACGCACACTCGGGGTCCATACTAACAGAGTCAAAAGAGCAAACAAGGAACTAACGACTTGAATTCGAAATGGTAAAAAAGTTTTTATTATGAATAATTAGTATAGATGTTTAATAATGCGATCGGTTCCCGATGGGTTTGTTTTGCTCTCCGCCTTCCTTGTGGGAATACATAATCATAATCCACAATAATTTTACTTTGTTTTAAAACAAAGTTATATTATTGTGTTTATTCAAATATTAATTTTGAACCTGCGAAATGCGTGCTATCGGCCGCCGCTTGCGGCTACTGTCAAAGTACTTCTCGTTTTTGTTTGTGAAAGTGCTTCTCGATCTTAGTTTTGAAAAAGCTTGTATTGCGATTATTGTGTTACTAGCATTTGGATCAATTATTGGAGTATTGAATTACCTATTATAGCGTATTAAGGGATGTACTTGACTTTCTTTAACCAGTGATTTAACCACTATTTGGAGTAATAAATATAAATGAAATTTTGGTTAAACCTGTGAAATTTAAAAAAAAACAAAACATTTTTTATGTCATACGTTGTCACTGGGCAACTGCTCAACCCCTCACGCCGACCCTAACTGTCCAATACCTATTTTTTTAATGTTTTTAGTTGAAAAAAAAAACATCAAAAGTCACCGTAGGCCGTTTCAAATAACATTTTTACTACAAATAATGTCAGGTTAAAATAAGTGAAGTATCTACGTCCCCACGAAAAAAAGAGAGCTTTTACTGATGAGGTGCTGAATGCTCTTCACGAAATACGCCACAAGCGCAGTGGTAATCTGATAAAGCTTTGTTACAGTTTTTGTAGATGGGTAGGTACTCAGTGTATCATTCAGTTTCAATAAGGTTCCCACACACCCTGATGACAGGCAGAAAGAAAACATTGTTTCATTGACCATTGTTTTAAGTTTTTGAAATAAATAAATAATCGAGACACCATTATGTAGGAACCTTCACATTTTATTTTATAATAAACAGAACGCTTATCCATTCCGGCACAATTCAACAATTTCAACGCCTTCGTAACTTCATGATGGACAGATTGATGTACGTAATTGCAGTGTCTATAATCGAATAAATAGATCCTCCAGACAGCGTCCGTAATAACAAGGCCCTAAGGGTAATTATTTTTTCCAGGTCCTTCTGTGTGGAACTAATGTTAAAAAAATCTTCATCACGCGCTGTTCGTCAATTTGATGTTCATCAAATGTGATTTCAGCCACCTCAACTAAAGGTCGACCAAGACAAGTTTTTCGTTCTCGGCCGAGACCGAGAATAAATTAAAATCTCGGCTGAGACCGAGAGCCGAGACCGAGAATAGAAAAATGGAGAAAAAAATGAAAATACGCTATTTTCGCATAATATAGTATTTTTAAGAATGTAATAATAATTTGTTTTAAGGCACCGCATCCGCGCTAAAAAGAAGAAGATGGAGAGATATGTAATTACGAATGTTAGAGGAACGCGCTAATATTTAAGCGATAAAATCGATGCGAAAATTGCGAAAATGTTTAATAAAACACGACTCGTTTAAAATAGAGCAAAAATCTCGAGGAAGGTATTTTAAGTATCATTTAAAGAAACATTGTGAATTTTTTCACAACTATAACTTGTAAAATAACTGAAACAAACGTGTTTAAAATAATTTTCGGAGCATACTTTGCGATTTTTTTTTCTATCGAGGGAATTGTAAATAATTTGCGTTTCGGCGTGGAACGCGTCTAGATATTATCTTCAGAAATAACATGTATATTTTTAAAAACTTCAAATGTTTAAGGGAGATACGTGTTAAATCGGTAGAAATTCGGGTAGCGGCGGCTTCAATAGTTTTAAAAATCAAAATTGAACAACATGATGTTGTAGCACATAAAAAGCAATTTTTCTGCGTTTTCACCGATTGTCTGTTTCCAAAAGTAGTGAAATGAACGAACGGCGCTGCGCAGCGGCGGCAGCAGCGGTAAGTAAAACCCGCCTCGCTTCCAGCCGACCAATCACAATCGACAGCTCTCTCAAGCACTGACACCAAGTGACGAATGTGGACGCGCGCGGTAGATTTGAATCCCATTATCCTATACCGTACCTTACAACGGTGTCGGTTATGGCCGAGAATCTCAGAACTAAGACAGAGTTCTCGGTAGAATTTGTAGCCGAGAATGCCGAGACCGAGACCGAGACGGAGATCTCGGTCGACCCTTAACCTCAACTTTAGAGAGTCAACCCTGACTAGTCTGAATGACCACAATACACATGTATGCAATTAATAATAATAAATATTTTTTAAAGATGTATTATGGTCCGTGCCCCTGTGTCTGCATTTGATGACGTCGGTCCGCTGCGTATGCTCGGAATGTGCATTGTGGAGATGATACACTTGAACGAGTTGATTAAGCGCACTTGAAAACACATGTGCATACCACAAAGGGGATTTGTTCATTCAATAAGCCAAATCAACGATTCAACAATCAGCCGACTTCGCGAAGGTTCATGTCTGCGTCCATAGATATACCTAATAACTCAAGAAATTCATAAAATTCAATACATTAAATTAACTTAGAATAAAGAATGCAATTCATAAATACCTAATGGCCGTTTTACACCATCTCTTTTTTCAGCCTGATTCCACTTAGAGTCCAAAGTCATAATTTTTCGCTTTACGCGATCGCTATTTTCATCTCTATTTTCATATCTACGATTTCAGTTGGATTCACAGCAAACAGCATGGTTCATGTGATGTTTGCAGTGATGACAATTGAAATGGCAGGTATGAAAATAGAGATGAAAATAGCGATCGCATAAAGCGAAAAATGTTGACTTTGGTCTCTAATTGGAATCGGGCTGAAAAGGGGATGGTGTAAAACTTACTTTAGAACTAATTTATGTTTATAAATTTGTGCTCTTCATGATTTAACTCAATATCAATAAATAATCAATGTTAATAATAATCGTAGTTTTTTTTCCATTATTTTTTCCTATTATTTTTTCACACGTTACAAAAAAAACTTTTTGCTTTATACTTACTTTTTATTTAATAATTTTTAAATATAGTAAAGATGCACTCATGAGACACAAATTTTTATAAAGAATATTTGCGGCAAGTTCCAGAGTGGAAGATACTCCCAGTATCGCTCTGGTGTAAGACCACAATTCAGAATTGAAAAGTTGCTTGAAATCGTTTTAGTCATTTTTGGTGACCAGATCTGAATAGCCAGGTATTTTCCCACCTTCCTCTTCCACATTTCCTTCCCCTCCCCACTACCATCAGCCTCAGAACATACCCCAATTGGGGAGACTGACTTCAGGCATTTGGGGCCTTTAATGGTATTCACATACAAAAAGTGTCAATCATCAATCTCCAAATAAAATTGCAATTATAGATAGATGCGTGCATTACCGAAACCCATTTACTTATTTTATTCCGAGTTCCGAGGAAGAAATTACAGCTTTGATTGATTACTAACGGTATTGGCGTATCAGATTATAGGTAAGAATTAATACAATTGCTTCCTTTATCATCTTGCGTTTGCTATGCTTTATGAAACAAAGGAAAAATAATGATTATTTGAAGTGAGAGCACGTTCATTGCTGAGCCGGGTTCCGTGTTTGAAAAATATTTATGCCTGCTCCTCATTCTCGTCGAATCGTACCGCGAAATCTGTTATAAGCCTAAGTAATATGTAACTAACTAATCATCACGCCGTTTCCTCGCAGGGGTAGGCAGAAAAGATGGACCAAATAGGTCAAACAACTCGGTCTTGGCACACACTCTTTGCCTCACTCATATTCATACACACTCTTCTATTATTCAGACTTTTGACATGGCTCGACTCAAGTATCTGATTCACTTGATCGTGCCATGTCTTCCTCGTCCCCGACTTCTACTATTCACACTTGCGTCATATATTTACACTACTTTCTTCGTTCATTCGCTCTACTTCTTACTCATTACGCTTACATGAGCCTTCCATTGATTGCGGATCTCCACATTTCTCACACGATCATACATGGTTTTACCACACATAGGCCTCAGGGACCTCATTTCAACGGCATTCAGTCTACTTTCATCCTTACTCTGCTAGTTCCATGCCTCACAGCAATACATCACGGTAGGTATCATCATATGTTGGACTAATATCTATGAACTTCAGAGTGAGGACTAATATCTACAGAGCTAAGTTCGGACGAATATCTATGACGGTCCCAGTGGTGACTAATATCTATGGAGCGTAGGTTGGACTAATATCTACAGAGGGCAGCTGAGCAAGAGGTTGTATGGAAAAGCATAAATTACTTCAATTACGTAATTACTAATTACGTAAAGGCTTAAACGTTTAAAGTACGTACATTAAGTTTTTGCATAAAATTACGTATTTTGCTGTTTACGAGGACAATAATTTATTTTACAAACATGGAGGTCATAATACAAAGATATTTATTTATTTCGAAATACACGACACCACGACGACCTCCGTAGTCCAGTGGGTAAGACTCTTGACTCACAATCCGGAGGTCGCGGGTTCGAACCCGGCATGCGCAAATAAATTTTATTTGATTAATTTGTGTTATTTCACAATTAATTAATTTAAAATAATATATAGTATATTTGCGGCATGTTCCAGAGTGGAAGATACTATCAAATTTTATTTGATTAATTTGTTTTATTTCACAATTAATTCATTTAAAATAATATATAGTATATTTGCGGCATGTTCCAGAGTGGAAGATACTATCAGTATCGCCCTGGTGTAAGACCACCATTCAGAATTGAAACGTTGCTTAAAAATGGCTTTAGCCGTGTTTGGTGACCAGATCTGAATAGCCAGGTACTTCCCAACCTTCCTCTTCCCCACCTCCTTCCCCTCCCCACTACCTTCAGCCTCACAACATACCCCAATTGGGGATGCCATAGTCTCACTGGCTCCAGACCTCCAGACGGGAGCAGTTGAGATTCTTGTGCGGTATTCACTGTAAAAAAAAAAAAAACCACAACCTAACCTAACTGACATAGGAATGGTCATGGTAACAGACTAAGTAATTTAGAAGCACTCAAAATAAAGAAAGCTGTTAAAACAAAAACCCAAATCCTTAATAATCAGCTAAATGTGTTCAATAGTCCGATATTAGGAATTTTTACATACATACATACATTAAGTTTTTTAAACTGCATACGCAATATTAGGTACGTTATATGTTATATTATATTACGTTATATTATGTATGTTATACATAATTGCAAATCCAACCTCTGCCAGTGCTGTAGATATTCGTCCACACTTTGGTTCTCATAGATGTTAGTCAGCAGTTTGAGCTGTAGATATTCGTCCTCACTTTGGTTCTCATAGATATTAGTCAGCAGTTTGAGCTGTAGATATTCGTCCTCACTTTGGTTCTCACAGGTATTAGTCCGATTTGTTCAGTTTTTGGAATTCCTGTAGATATTAGTAGACGCATCCTTGTGGACTGCTAGATTCGCTTCTTTTGACAATTTTTTATTAGCACTAACGGCATTCAGTCCTCCATTATTGGAGTTACTTGCATTTAACCTTCTTTCAATATATCTATATCAGCTTTCCCATCTCTCGTAAACACACTACCCAGATACGCAAACTCATCCACCTGCTCCAAGTATTCATCATTCACAACTATATTGCACACTGTTTTCGTACTTTCTCTTTCAAACACCATGACTCTAGACTTTTTTTTTTCCCTAATAAACGATTCAACTGTCAGATTTGACGCAATCGGCAATCGATGTTGCTTAGCATACTTACTGTTTTCGAGCCAGTTCGAGGATTTTTTTTATTTATTTTTTTATTGCTTTATTTTTTCCATATTTTACAATTTATATTTACATATTTTGAGAATCATAAACAATGATGTGGGAACCCACTAAGGCGCAGCCTGTGCGTGGGTAATATAGTTAATATAAGTTTTATTTAGTACCTAGAAAAAAACAAACAGGGGTATATAAAGATTGCAATCTTTAGAGCACAGGCGTCGGGTGGGAATGCTATCGTTGTTCTACCGGTATTACAATGGAAGATGCTCCGAGGAACTAGCATCATTGATCCCTTCGGCACCGGTGCATAGTCGGGAAACACGCCAAACGCGTGCCCAACATTTGTACACAGTTGACATTTGTCACATGAGAACGGGTCGTTTCTTCGACTCTTTCTTGTGTTCAACAGCTCGGCTGTGGAATGATTTGCCGGCCTCTGTATTTCCTCCTTCCTACAACATGGGTCTCTTCAAGACCAATGTTCATTCCGTCCTCTCCTCAAAAAGACCCTCCACACAGCATCCCAGATGACATAGGCCCTGAGGGAAATTATTTTCCTCAGGGCCTCCTGTGTGGAGTTAATGTAAAAAAAAAAAAAGCAAAAACAAAAACAAAAGTGTTACAGATCAGGTTACTACGTACTTGTACTTGCGTAAATGTGATTTTTCGAATAATTTGATTGCTTACATTGTTTCAAAGTCCGACAATCCCCCCCCCCCCCACGTGGGTTTTTGATTTGCCAAGGTACCACCGAAATCTAGGGATGTTTCACTTCGAAAAATTTTTTTGCTCGCTATTCGGTATTTATTTGGAAAAGACCTGGCAACCCTGGTTAGAACCCAATGCAAACAAGATATTAAAAAATGGATTATAAGTATTGGACGCCACACTATCACAAATATCTGTAAAATAAATTACACATAGACAGAAATAACTATTCACATACAACCTAACCCATATAAGACAAATGAAAATAATGGAATCCTGTCAAATTTAACCTATAAATATATTAGGCAGAATTTATTTCATTACTCCATCTCCAACATTTATAAAATAACTCTCTTTAAAAGATTTACCATATATATATTATATACCTGTACGCCTGTCTCGACACAGGTTTACCCTAGTGAGACAGGCATACAAATAAAACCATTGTAAATATATTTTAATATAGATAAATAAATAAAAAAAATAAAAAAATGCGAGTACGAGTATATATATATATATACTCGTAGCATTACACGATTTAGCCAAACATGGTCATGATGACCGTGTCTTTATCATTGTAAAATTTACCACAATATAAATATGGGGTCGGGTCAAACACACATAAAATGAAATAAATAAAGATTTATTGAAGAGACAAACCTCCATTGAGACAAACTCTCACTTTTAAAGTTCATAATATTATTTTTTCACCTTTTGTCGTGTGGGTCAGCTATATAGATATGATTAAACACTTTTCCTGCTTATCATCTCAATCATCTATAATTTCAAGACAGTATTTCCGGCATAATCACAACACGAGATGATTTCTAAAAGATCATACAGCTAAAAGATCTCAGCTGTGATCTTCTTCCTGAGTATCGATGGTAAATAGAAATTTTTCGACCAGTCTCACGTGTTGACGAAAAAATAATACTTTTACTTTTAAATCTTTGATTGCTGTTCTATTGGTAGGTACGTTGATTGTTGTGGAAGATTAGAATCTTCTACGCAAGTGTGTGGTATCCATACCCTTTGTTATTCACATCTCTATTAGGAAATCATGTAAATGTTTTGATATGTTGGATGTACAAAAGCTAAATAGATCAAAGTTTTTTTTTTATTAAGGCTCTGCAACCGGGCCCGAAAAGAACAAGATGGAGAAATACGAAATTACGAATGTTGGAGGAGAGCGCTAACATTTCCAGCGACAAAATCGATGCGAAAACGCGACTCGTTTAAAATAGAGCAAAAATCTCGCGGGCATTATCTTAAACAGCATTTCAAGAACCTCTGTGAATTTTTTCATTTATATAACTTGTAAAGCAACTGAAACAAATGTGTTAATAATAATTTTTGGAGCATACTTTGAAATTTTTTTCTATCGAGGGAATTTTATATATTTTGCGTTTTGGCGCGGGCAAGGTCTAGATATTATCTTCAAGAATAACATATATTTTTTTAAGAGCTTTAAAACTTACCGTGTTTAAGGGAAATATGTAATAAATAGGTACAAATTATTTTATTTAATCATTGAAGATAACATTAGCGATTCCCAATCGGAAATTTGAAACAGAAAAATCAGAAAAAGATACGGTCACATTTAGGAATTGAACCCAGAACCCAGACCCTATTCCCTTCGGTCGAGTACTATTCAGCCGGTATTTTACACAAATTATTAATTAAAGAAATACATCCTTAACAACAATGAGGCGAATTAAAATTAAAAAAAATAATATAAGTGTTCATAAAATCGATTGTAAGGATCGTAATTGCTTTTACACAGGTAAAACTAACAGAAATTTTGAGGTAATAGTAAAAGAGAATCTTAGGACTTAAAATGGTAATAGGCAATAGCGAATCTGAGTTCGCAGATCATTTATTAAAAAATGGTCATACATTTGATACGAACTTGGGATTTGAAATACACTTATACAAATTAGGATTTAAAATACACTTATAATACGGCTTATAAGTTATAAGGCATGGAGATACATAGTTTTGAAATATTAGAAATAAGGAATAATGTTAATACCAAAACAGATATAATTAATAAGCAACTTTTTTTTATGAACCCTCTTTTGAATATTTTACCACTTATTTATTTATTTATTTGAGACACAAGCAGGATATTTATACAACATTTTTGTGGGTAGTATATAATAAATTAAAATACAAATATAAGTATCCCTAGATTAATGTGTCTGCATTAATCACATATGCATTTTCACAGAAGCAAACTCTTGAAAAACAATGCAAGTATTGGATAAATTTTAAGATTCTACCGGATCTGCCCTGATGATGGACACTGCAACGATGTCCGAAACGTTGGCTAAAGAAGGAGGTAGCGCAACACGGCATAACACCCCAAAAACAAATAACGAAAATGTAAGTATTATTTATACATAACTTGAAAACTTAAATACAAAATTGAAATACATAATAATAACAAGTATACAATATTTATAAAGTATTTAATGAAAAGTAATACAATTTTTTTTTTAAGTGCACAAATTGTGGAGATATTTCTTGAAATATGTTATATTATTTGCAAAAATATTTATGGAACTGTGTATTTTAACAAGATCGTTGTATGACCGAGACATTCTAGATATAGGATTAAAATATCCAGTATTATTCGTAAAAATTTCAGTCCAAAATATGTTAAGGGTTCTTGTAGATTTGGGCCTGGCGTATAACTTAATTTGGTTGACTATATATGTGTTACATGGTTAAAAATGGTTTTATATACAATGGACTCGAATATTTTGCCAAAACAAGATAAAACTTAACCGGTATTTCCCTGCTAATGATATTGTAATCCCTAATTCCAATAAACTTCCCCCGTTCTTACCCCTCCCCCTTCCACTGTTATTTAATCTGTATTTAATATTTAATTTGTGACTTCAGTGTACATTTACTCCTGAGGATGTGAACATTGTTCACGAAACAAGTATATGTATATATATATATAAAAATATATAAAAATATATATTATAATTCTAAAAAAATATGTTAAATAGTTTTTCACACACGCTGCTCCACCTTTTTTACACGAGCATGCTCTAAAAAAAGGTGAATCACGTTATATAAAAAAATGTATCTGAAAAATGTAATGTCATTATTGTATGTACAAAAATAAATAAATTAAATAAAAAAAAAGTCTTTTTCTTCTTGTGCCCTGTCCGTTCATCGAACGTTGGCTATCATGATGGCTATGCGGACTTTGTTTACTGCGGCCCGGAACAGCTCCACTTTTCTTTATTCATCCGAACCATGACATCTTCATTTGTAACCCTGTCCATCCAGCCTATTTTAAGTATTCTTCTGTAGGTCCACATCTCGAATGCCTCAAGTCGCCTAATTAGTTCTTCAGTAAGCGTCCATGCTTCCATTCCATAAAAGAACACCGAAAACCCGAAACAAGATTTTTTTAATTATTATTATCATTGTTACTAATAATTTGCTAACGAATATTATTTGATAAATTTTTCAAGAGTACTGATATGCAAAAAAGAATCTTTTATTCATAAACTAGCTGGTCCCGGCATGCGTCGCTATGCCATTTAATAAAGAAATTGTTTCTCCCTGAGTGTCCTTTCCTATCGTCCCGTTCCCCTTCCGCCTCCCCTTCTTCTCCTGCTTTCTCTTCCCCTCTCGCGTTCTCACTCCGTCACCTCCACCTTCCCTCTCCCCACTCCACTCCCCCCCCCCCTTCACCGTCCCATGAACCCCCCTCCCGAGTTCCCCTCCCCCTCCCAGGTCCCCCTCCCCCTTCCCGCGTTCCCCTTCCACCTTCCCCGCCTTCCCTCTTCCCTTTACCGCTCCCTCGTCCCGCCAACCCTCCTCCCGCGTTCCATATATTCAATCCCAGTACATTCAGTTCTTAAACAGCCACCTTTTACAATTTTTATTCAAATTTCCATTTTTCATGCATATTAAATTTGGTACCTAACATAGATACCTATTTAAAATATCTAAAATTCTTGATTCGATTCAAAGTATAAGGGGAGTACGTACTTGAAATAAATTTTTCAACTTTTCAAAAATAGAATCCTGTTTGCATAATCATTCATTGTTTTGCAAAATGTCATTCTCTAACACGCGAACTGTCAAACGTGTGATGTTTTCTGTTATTATCTAATTTTCTGCGCAATTTTCTTAATTTTTCTCTCCGTAAGAACCATCCTCGAACTTCAAGGAATATTCTAAAAAAAGAATTAGCGAAATCGGTTCAGCCGATCTCGAGATTTGCGCTTACCAACACATTTAGCGATTCATTTTTATATTATAGATTTGGCCTACCAATAACATAATATGCGAGTATTTATAGTTCACTTCGAAGAGACAAATTTGGGAAATTTTCAGAAAACAATTTCAAATGCAAACCTCGTGATAAGTAGATACTAGGTGTAACGTTTTTTAGAAGTAGGTACTTTATTTCAAGCGTGTATTGATAAGTGTTCAATCTCGAATACTTTCCCTTTCTCGCATCGCTTATCGTTTTTTTTACATGATTCACTTAAATGTACAAATTACTAAAATTAAAAAAATAAATAAAAAACACGGGAGGCCCTGAAGAAAATAGTTTCCCTGGGGTTCAATGTGTCCTGGTCATCCACAAAGACCCAGATAAACCTCACCCCACGAACCCGGGCACCCCTGCCAAATCACCTAACGGAGCGAACCACTAGGGGTGACCTATGGCAGAGGTATTGGTTATCCAATAAAGGTTGTCTCTTACAGGTTAGGGACGAGGGATACTATTGGTTGATGAATGTGCACCCCGCCGCTGAGGGTTTACAGATGGTCGATCGATGGACGACCGATAAAAGGTCCCGCGAGACCACGAGAAACTTAACTTGCCTTCCGGGTCTGTCCGCGCAATCTTCAGGAAAAAAATTTCTCTAACCCAGAGAGAACAATACTCGTAATCCTTTTGTTAGAAGGCTTTAACGAGCGGTTATTGTTAACCCATAAAAAGCTACTGTTATAGTTTTGTACTGTTTTACGATTATTGAACTGTGTCACACTTGCAAATTGATTGTACCTACTCCAATAAAGGCTAATTTTCTATGTTTTATCAAAATATGATATATTTTGTTTTTCCACAAAATTCGATTAAACAGTTTTGATTTACTTACCACAGTTAAATGGATCTTTCAAAACTCTATAGTTCTTAGATGGAAAAGGTATTGTTAGATAACGTTTTAAAATAAGAGGTGAGTTCAATTCTCACAGATCAAATACAATAATAAAACAACTCTGTTAATTTTTAGATTTGGTTAATATGAAAAATTTCTTACACTTCCCAAATCTGTCGATGGTCTGCCCCCACATTGGTCAACATTGCAGCTTGCAATATCGAATGTGCATGTATTAATTGTGTGCCCTGTTCCCACAATTGGGCTTTGGGCCCGGGGCCTCACAGAGCCCGAAAGGGGGGCAGGCGGTCACTGTGGCCCACTTCGGACGCTGAGGAATTCCTCATCACACGCCGAAACTCGTTTCCCATAAAAAAAACTTAACCAACTGTATTCGGATACAACGTAGGTACCTAGGTGCCATGATACAAGGAAAGAGTAGTAAGTGAAGAGAGAAGAGTTAATACAACTTTCTAGTAAAAATAAATCTTCAGTGTTCTGTGCTAGAATGTTCCTTGAACTGAACATTGAATCGAAAATAGGAATGCTGTAATATTCCCATTAAAACAAATAAAAGAATTCCTTCCAAAACAGTAGGTATATTATAAGTAGGTATGTACATATATTATACCAAGTCGATATAGTCCATTCAAAGATATTCAATCATGAGATATGCTGTGGTGTCTGCCCGACTGTCGGCGAATACGCTAAGTAATAACTTCCTAATGGGAATAGTTTGAATACGGAAAGTGGTTGATTTTTTTAAGATGTGCAGTAGTTTTGGTTAACAATATCGGCGACACCAGGAAGCACATTACCATCTAGTAAAAACTGCCGATAGCACATATATTATTTTTCAATATCTTTGAGTCCATCCAAAGACATTGAAATATAAGAGATGCGCTATCGGCAGCATCTCTTACATTTTACTGGGTGGGACTGTCCATCATCCTTCACAAGATGTCGTTAGTGTAGATTGTAGATAGTTATATGCAGTTTTTGGGTGTCTCGACAGATGTCAGTTAAGTACCTTAGAAGATGGTCGTCTATCATCGTTCGTGTCTAATGCATGAACCGTTACGGAAATAACCGATGGTATATGATCAGTGTTTGGGTAACCAACTCCAGAATAACTTATAACTTCTTATAGTACGGACGTCTGGTCCAGTTAAATATTAATCGTAAACCTCACGACAACGTTAATAGAGCAACTTGTAATCTAGAAATCTAGACGATTCTCGGTCTTTATTGGAGTTTTCTCGAACATATTTCAAGTAATTTTAATCACAGAACATTACAAATTTCTACCTACGTACATCGCTTTCGATCGACTTTTTTTATTTTTTTATTTTTATTGTTGATACATTATTTTACAAAATTTCATAGTACAATCCAGTAATGTTGGCCTCACTGGGCTAACTTACCCGTGCTGAGGCCCCCATTTTATAATATAATAATTTATACATAATACAGTTTTAAAAAAAAAAAAGAAATATACAATGTTGGTGACGAAACAAAAAAAACTTAAAAAAAAGATAAATTTAAACTAAAAATACAGATCAAAAATTAAAATTAAATAAAATTAACAAACTAAAAAAAAAAAAAAAATAGAAAGTATTCAAAATGCACACACTACTCGAAAACCGCCGAAAGTTTTTGCCGATCTTCGGTTCATTCATATTCACATTGACCATATACATATACTATCGTGTCACCTGAAAATTTGCTTAATTTTCATCGACATCCTTGAAAATAACGCGGTCAATGATTTGCCGACCTAATTCCTGATAATGTGTTATTATTTAATTTCTTTATAATTTGTGTTCGCAGGAATAAGAAGTTGATTAACATGAACATAGTCAATTAATATAATTTTGCACCCACATTACTCATTACAATAATGATCGGTTGAGTGGGCGAATGCGTCTGATTCCCACCTAGCCGTCGCGTCGTGGTTTCAATTTCTCTGCTGTGTCCTCCATTGACCCAGCAATATTTTTCGCTTATTATGATAGCTAAAGAAAAATTAAATAGAAGTAAAAAACCGCTTTATTTAAATTATTAGCGCAGACCCTCATAAAATCACGTGGTATTTATAATAAGTCGATGGAAGTAGAAGTCGGAGACGTCCCAGATGATACGATTAAGTGAAATGTCAAGAGTTGAATTAACAGAGGACTATCTACTTATGGGAAAATATCTGCCTCTGAATACCCTTATAAATAGGGGCGTAGCAATACCATTAACATAGGGGGGGGAGGGGTTAGAGCCGTAAGGGTGGGGGGGGGGGGGTTGAAATCCCGGGGATTGGATAAATTATACAAAAGTTTTTGGGACCTATACTTAGGTACCACAACTTTACATCACATTGATAAAATATATTATGCAAATAATATTGTTGTATTTTCCATCAATGTAATATGCGATTTCTTTTTTTATACGTAATACTTAGGTCAATCTGGGAGGGAGGGGGGGGGGGGGGTTGACTACTAGCTTATTAGTTATTAGGTTCTTTGATTGCGGGCGTGAACTTTTAAATAACCCGACAATATTGGAAAATCTCCTACTACGCACTGGAGCGTTTTTTGCCACAACATGGCACCTCGGATTGGTTTGCTACCAATTTTGGCAAATTTTCCCTTATTTGTTAGTGATTAAGTAGAAGTTTACGATTTTATAATATTTTTTTTATAAATCCTACAAATATGTGGTAATCCACAAAAGATAAGTGAATTCATTGGCTATATAGAACTATAATCAGTTTGTATCAGTGTATGTCTCCATACTAAAATTCGGAGGTATGACTTTTTTAATGTGGGCGGAAAATATTCAAAATGATTACCAAAATTCGAGCAATCGGAGAAAAAAGTCGGACCCAAAGGCGATGCCCACTCAACCACTGACCGGTCATTCTTACTCTGAGGTATATCTTTAGAAGAAACTACAATGATATTCATAAAATAACTTAATATAATTTGAACTACTTAGAATTAATTGGCTTTATCATTTAGGTGTAGATAGGCAACATAGAGTATTGCGATTCGTAGTCTTCCTAATACACTCTAATAATTGGCTATAAAAAGCGTAATTATCTACAGATATCCGTCAGAAGTTATTTATTTTTCTCATCAAATTAGAAATGGGCACGAATTAATTAGTGAAGTCATCATCATATTTCGTTCCACTTTCTCCAGAAGAATATTCAGTGCAAAAATTATAATGTTCTTCAAATTGCGAATGGATGTTAAATACAAGGAAATAAAAATGATGACTTATTATTTACGATCAGATTATCGACATTATGCGTGTAAGTTTTTTAATGCTCCTTGAGCTCGAAACCTATATTAGGCGGGTGAGTTTTATCGCATCACCTTTAACAAAATAGTGATTTTTTCATGTTATTTTCCCTGGTGTCTGACTGCAAACACACCCATTTTGCATTGTTTAAACTAAAATATAATTAGTGGTAAAAAAATTTAATATTTTCCATTAATTTAAAAGTCAAAAAGAAGTTACTCGATTCAAATAACCCCTTTTACGCGTGAAATTAGAAACCTGTACGCAGATATTTAATTCCTCCAACATTCTTCCATCAACATTTTCCGCTTGCATAAAAATTTATTTAAATATGTTTCATATTAGTACCTATCCGGGACCCCGGAAAATGTGTACCATTTTCTGTCCTCATTGTGTACCATTTTCACAGCATCTCCAAAGATGACATATTAAGCCATAAGAAACTTATTTCACAGGAGACATGGGAGTGTGGATTTAATAAAATGAAAATTGGTCCCTGGCCGGGCCGCGTATTTCCAAAACCAATAACGGTTCAGTCGCTGTAGCGACAATTTACATTTTCAACATCAAAATTTGAATATTTATAAATAAAATGATTAATTTTTAATATACACACTGGAACGAACTCGGTTTTGGAAATACGCGACCGGGCCCATAGGGTCCTAGGCCGGGGCCTCTCATATGCCTCGCCTTTGTCTATATCTGGCACTAAACTTTTATTATTAAAATGATAATAATAATAATAGACAAAATGGATTTGTAGTTTTGGCGGCAGTTACAGACGTATTTTTTTTCCTTAATTTTTAATTTCACCAATTTCCCGACCTCCCCGTCCCCCTGGCGATGCCCATGCTTAATCAGTTTTACCTTTGAACCGACGATATGGACCCTGAGGGAAATAACTTAATTAGAGTTAATGTGAAAAAAAACTCATTTTCACTTGCATGTATTTAATAATAATAATAATATTTGGATTATTTATATAGCGCCGTTTTTGTGAAAAATCACCTCAAGGGCGCTGTACAAACTTATAATACATTTCTAAAATCTATAAAACTACAAGCTAGGCAAATAATTAAAAACAACTTATGGCTAAAAATTGCATACACCGGTTCACTGATCACCGATACGAAAATATATGTACAATATTTTGACCAATGAACGCAATGCTGCCTAAAATTTAATGAAAACAGGACCATTCTTACCTGGGAGGTCGCTTGAAATTAACACTGTATATTGTCCATTTAAAGAAATTTAGATAGAGTTCGCACGCAGAGGACATTATTGTGAACACATGTTATTTAATCCTGAAAAATATTGTAATATTAATATGTAATGTATTCTTTGACGAGTGTATTTTGGAAAGTAAAAGCAACATGTAAAGGTGGGTGGTGCAGTATTACCTATAAGGATTTGATCTTTCTAAATGTGATTCGTCAAGAGACAGATTGATGTGTAAGGAATCGAGTAATTTTAATTCAGTGAGAAAAGTGTGACTAAGACATATCATAGACAATACAAGTATGATACTCTCAAATAGGTATATTTAAATTACGGGTATGAGAGCCCAAAAAGGAAGGTTTTTAGTTTGGACCTAAACTCTGTTGGGCTTGTTATGCATCTTAATTCCGGAGGGAGTCTATTCCAAGCCTTAGGCCCAGATACTCCGAAAGCACGATCTCCAAACATAGTATTTGGCTTTCGTTTAGGTTCTATTAGTCTGCCTTTAGCAGATGAAGTTGCTAATCTAAGGGTTAATTGTCTCGGACCGGTATTTTCCGGGACGCATAATTCGGAGATGTAAGGTGGGGCCATTTCGTTGATTGATTTAAAAACCATCCAACACAATTTGTACTGGATTCACTCAGGGCATTTGATCCAGTGAAGGTTACGAAGGTGTTCTGAAATATGCGAATATTTAGAAACCCCAGTTATGAGCCTTGCCGCTGCATTAAACACGGATTGAAGTTCGTCAATTTGATATTTTGGAAGACTAGCGTAGATGCCGTTACAGTAAACGAGCCGCGAGACTACGTAAGAGTTAATTAATAGTTTTGTCACCTCTGTAGGAAGGTTTCTTCGAACTGACTTGAGTTGTCTTAGGTGAAAAAAACCGGTGCTTACTGTCCTATTTATTTGACTTTTTAACGAAAAGTCTGAATCTAAATTAACACCAAGAAGTTTGACTGTTGTCTTTGGAATAATATCGTTGCCGGAAATGGAAATAGGTGAATTGTCTATGAAATGTTGGCGTTTGTTTGTGGCCGCCCATAGAAACTCAGTCTTAGTTGGGTTCAGCTTCAGCTTGTTTGAAGACATCCAACGAGTTATTGCTTCTAGGCATTTAGCTTTGCGGATTTTGAGACTGTTGATTTTGTTTGGAGAGCAGTAAAAATAAACTTGCTGATCGTCAGCGTAGGAGTGGGACAGGAGACCAAATGACTCGATTATTTTGGCGACATCATTTGTAAAAAGGATGAAAAGAAGTGGGCCTAAAACGGATCCTTGGGGTACCCCCGAAGAAAGTGTTGCGAAGTTAGAGAGTTTATTTCCAACCTAAACGGCTTGTAAGCGATTGGATAGATATGACACCAGCCAATTTGCCTGTATTATGTTAGCACCTACCAGAGTAATTTTAACCAACGATTCCTGAGCATGTTTGGAGTAAAATGTATAGTTACGTCATTTTGCTGTCTGACGAATGTTTTTCTGTTAAAATTTTCAATTTTTGCCACTGATCACACTTCTATACGTCGCGACGGGATCACGTGACACGCGCGGTGTTTCGTTTGTTACCGTGCTCCTGGAAAGAGACGGAGTCTCTCATCTACTTCAAGGTACCAAATCAAGCAACTAGGCAAAACTTATTATTCTGCAACAATAATTCTGGGACCAACTACCACATACAAACACCCATTACTAGCTTTCAGACACTTGGAATAATATTCACCACAGATAACTTTTATTTATTTTATTTTAAATGCACATTTACAGTCATGCATAATTGCATAACCAATAATAAATATAAATTTTATTTTATTAAGTAACAATAACGCTTTGAATTGTTGAATATTAAGTTGAAAAATATCTATATCAGGGGACATGTAATTTAGTAACAGAATCATTTTTCCTAGCGGCATTACTAATGGTAAATTAGTTCTGTGTCTGCGCGCTCGTGTAAAGTTGTCGGGAACATAAAACACAAATTTTTGTATTATATCGGGAATACTGATTTTACCGTTTAGAATATTGTACGCTGTTGACAACAAAGCAGTTTTCCTTCTATCGGCGAGGCTATTAATACCCAGCATACCGGACAAAAAGGCTGATGGATATAACCAGGGATAATATCCGAAGTCGCAAATCACGTGACCCGTTAGGCTATACCATACCACTTGTTGCGACAAGTTATGGAAAAATATTTTTTATTGTTTTTATCTCAAACATGCTCAGTAATCGCGGGTTAAAATCCTTCGGGTAAGTGCTGTTACACCCTGTACAAAAATATTCGAAGAAAAAATTCCACCATGATCCTCTACATTGAATTATGATTTTGAATAATCGATTGATAGATTAAAATTGACTACACGACCTTATCTCTTTAATTCAACAATAACATGTGCATGAAGACAATGCAAAGACGCCTACAATGGACTCGTATTGGACATATTTTGGTTTGGCTTGCATCTGAGAGTGGGATGGGTTAAGGATGCGATATTGCATTATGCATTTACTTTACATAAATAATAATATTATCCTTTTCAATAGTGTTGGCAACAGCTCCTTACAAGGACGAGCCATTGTCAACGAGGTAAGGTGCACAGATACTAATAAGGAAAGCTGCTAAAAAAGTATCGCCGTGATGAATTAATAAATGTATTAAATACCTAAGGTCCTTGAGTATTTACCAGAATACCAGTTTATATTATGAACCTGTTTCATTAGCCGTGACAATCTTAAGTCGGGTCCATTGGGCGGGAAAACGCCAGACTTTTGCTTTGATAGTCAAGGTCAAAACATTGAAGGTCATAAATGTTTGACAATTTTTGTAGTGTTTGAGCTTCCCGTGTTCTGCGGAAAACAAAACAAAAACAAAACTTGAACATCCCATCTCGGGTGAAGCGGGAAGGCAGGGGGGGGGCTTGCGGGGGGGAGAATTCATTTTTTGACAGAAGATACGCGATGCGGTCGTGTGTGGGGACAACGGAATGGCCTTTTATGGTTATGTGCCATGAGCGAGCATAATCTCGAGTTTAAAATATTATTAAACCTAAATATAATATAATAATCAAAATATTTGATAATAAAATTATAATATAATATCAAATATTTTTAAATATTCTGTTTTTGACGTAAATGTTTACGCACTCTAAATTCTAGTAACTTTAGGTCGTGCAATACAATGACGTTATTATATAATGTTATTGGTGCAATCTAACCTAATCGATATTTGTCGGAAATCATTCCTGATAAATAAATGTCTGTGTTTTCTTCCTGGTGTAGCATCTTTTCCACATCGAACGCATTTTAACATTTACGTAAACGATAAACGTCAAACTTCAATTTTTTTGGTTATCAACTGCGCGGACCCAAAATTATTAATTATGATTTTAAATAAACACACTGTCTTAATGGATGATTATTTCTTTCGTGAACTCACTTGTAAATAAAGTCTATTAATTTATAAATCGGTTTCAGAGACACGAAAGAAATTGACCAATTTAAATTTATTCTATTTTTGATGCTACGTAATTATTCACGCACTCTAAATTCAATAGTAATCGATATTAGTTGGAAATATTTCCTAATAAATAAATATCAATTAAAATATCTGTGCATCTCAAATTCAATAGTAACTTAGGACATGCAATAAACGCCAAACGTCAAGTATTGCGTACGCGTGGACGTCCGTATTCCAGACCAGTTGTCAAATTGTGTGAACTGCGCGAACTTCACCCTAATTAATTGTTTGAAAGTCCTCCAAGCGCCGAAATGACCTTCAAACGCCGAACACTGGAAACTCAAACACTACAAAATTTTATGACTTTGAATGTGTGTTATGGGACTGTCAAAGCAAACGTCTGGCCATAGTCTGGAGTTTGCCCGCGCAATGGACCCGTCTTAAAAGTAGCAAGTTTTTTCATGGTTTACCTCTCAGGACTCGAGCATTTTCTGTAGTCAGAAGGTGAAAACATTTCCGCTTCGCAATAAAATTCAAATAAATGGAGTATTTCTGAATGTATACGAAAATTAAAAACTGTTTTTGAAAGGTGATAAAACATGTTTTATTTATTTTTTTTTAATTTTAGAAATATAAAAATGGTGAATGTAAACAAACAAAATAATGGCTCATCTTACTCATCTCATTAAAAAAAATATTTTTTTCAAATTTCGTTCGGAAACTTTGGTGCCATAAAGGTGTACTTTTTTAATTATTTTGTGGTAAAATTTTGTTAGTTTTGTTTATAAAGCGTGATGTAATCTCTTTCTAATTTACCGTTTAGATTTTAGATCATATTTCTCAATATTGATAGTAAGGGAAACACAACGATTTCCATGAACCTTATGTGAGTTGTTCCCAAAAGCGAACAAATTAGCAAACATGTGGTTAAATTAATTGGCTTTGTAATTTGCATTTAAATATTATTATTACCCTTTTTTAAATAAAGTTGAAATAAAAAATCAACGTAAATTTAAGTTTATCTGAATTAATTTTGAAAGGTTGAAATGTATACTTTATGCCTTTAGTACAACTATCACTTCATGTAATTTGAATAACTACATTACCGACAAGTATTAAGTACATATATCGAAATTAAATTATTAGAAAGATAACGGCATATCAACAGCAGTTTTTTGTGATCTAATAAAATTGATACTAAACTTTAATATGAATATGTGGACAAATTTGTGACTTGACCAAACTGAATTTTTTTTTTTTTTATCAAAAGGTATAGTAAATATCTAATAGATAATAGGCTATTGAAGAATTCTACATCTTTTATTTTTTTAATATAATTAAATCAAATTTAATAATGTTATTTTTTATATTAATTCCACACAGGACGCTATGACGAAAATAATTTCTTAAGTAATTAAATCTGCGATGCTGTGTGGAGCATAGAGATATTATGGTGTCAAGGGTCTTTTGAGGAGATGAAGGAATGACATTGGTCTTGAAGAGACCCATGTTGTAGGAAGGAGGAAACACAAAGGTCGGAAAATCGTTCCACAGCCGAGCTATTGAACACCTGAACGAGTCGAAGAAGCGACCCGTTCTCGTGTGACAAATTACCATTATCTTATTATAATCATCAACTTACCGTTAAGATTTACCATTAAGATTATTTTTTTAATAATTACCAGAAACCTCTTTTTGATGATGATTGGTGCTAGGTCGTTCTGTCCATTGGTGACGGATGCGACTAGCATTCTTCACATTGAAGGAATTTACCTGTAGAAACAAAAAAATCATTAGTTTTAAACGTAAGTAGAAATTGCATTTTTTAAACATACAATTTTCTTTTACATTAAGCGGCCTACACACGACACTGCATGTAGTGACTGCGGCAGTGACTGCAAAGAGGGTGGAGTTGGGCGAACTAGCGCTGTCTCGTTCTAGCGGCCCTTTAACAAACGAGACGGCGCTAGTTTGCTCAACTCCACGCTCTCTGCAGTTACTGCCGCAGTCACTAAATGCAGTGTCGTGTGGAGAGCCCATTAACTCAACACAGACAAGGGCGGATGATCCCCCCCCCTGGGCTGGGTCCAGGACCTAAGTGGACCACTAAATAAAATTGTTCAACATAATGTTATTATATATTTTTTGCATCTATTATTATCAAAATTAAATTATAACTACTTGTTAAGGGTGGATTTAGGGGGGGGGGTGCCCCGTGCCCCCCCCCCAGACGGTATTTTAACAGTAATTATTTATTATTATTTATAACAGTAATTGTTGACTTTTTGCCCGTCCGCCCCTTGTGCTCCTCCCAGAAAAAAATCGTGGACCCTCTCTTGCTTCTTGTGACTTGACTACGACTATGTGACCCCCCCCCTGGCTCCAAAGCTGGATCCGCCCTTGGACACGGGAGACCTTGACCTTGAGAAAAATAATTCCCCTCAGGGCCTATGTCATCTTTGGGTGGGGGGTGTTTTTAGAAAATAAAGCAATTAGAAGTGTAATAATATGAGGGGTGGGTAGGAATTTGGGGGTCAGTGTGTCCAAGAATAACGGGTGTTGAGTCCAACCCTCCCACTGTGGTGCAAGGCGATATTCCGAGAGAGTACTACTGGAGAAATCAAAACTTCCTCACCAAGTCTCTCCCGATTCGGCCTGCAACGTAGTTGGTTGGCAGATGCATCCGCCGCTAAGTCCCGGACAAACATCACCCCTTGCTAAATCACCAAACATAGCAAACCACTAGGGGCGACCTATAGCAGAGATGTTGGTTATCCGGGCGGCGGTACACACACCCGCCTCCCAAATAAAAAAAAAACATAAAAAAAATAAACATAGTCGCTGTTAAACAACAAATAAACAAAATTTTGAATATCAAATGTCCGTGTAAAATAATATGTTGATAATCTTTTGAGGCGTTATGCGAGGGGGTTCGTTTGAGGTCGGTAGGAATTTGTTCAACAAAATGTTTATATTATTCAACCAATTTTTTCAGTGTACGAATAAAGATGTACGACAATAATGTCAACCATTTTATTTTAGTTGTTATTACCCGGCTTCGCTTCAACAATATTTGTCTTATCGACCAATTGGAAAATATAAACAAGCAACTCGCATAAATAACGGATATTACTACAAAGCTCATTATGCAAATTAAGTAGAAATCGGCGAATCGGACATTACAAGCAAAAACCAGCTGTGCAAATTTCATGATGTCAAAGTTCCTCCTTTGGAATATTTTGCTGTTTGAGGACAAAGACACAAGACTGATAGACGTAAAACCTGCCAAAGCAATAATGTTAAATGCTCACCTTGTGTTTCAAACTTAATGGCCTAAGGTTATCTAAAGTAGGTAAATTGCAGTAAATTTCATGCTATTAAATTCCTCAATTAAATACTTAAATTCCTAACAATTACCTATAAATTACTACTCGACCATTGCGTATCGTAAAAGTTTAAAGTTCACTGCACAAACGAAATGTTTTTCGTATTGTTTCCTTCGTCTAATCTTTTGTGGTGAGATTTTACTCGCATTATGGGATTGTTATTTCTTTCAAATGTCATTTAAATTGGGAAATGGGATATTAATCGTTAGAATTGTCTTACTAATAGCTGACTAAAACCTTCAAGGAGTTATGGGCCGGTTTCTGTTACGTAACGAACCGTTATATTGTATGTATTTATAAACAAATGTGCATTACTAGCGGTCATCGGTTACATTTAGTTCGAAAGTTTTATTACTTGGGACATTCTCCGTATAACAATGCACTACTTGCATTGTTATGCGGATGCGTCGACTTGGAGAGTCTTGTAAAATCGGCAGCTGCTTGCAACATTGATCCCAGAGCTTGGAAACGTAGTGTTAATAGTAACTTATTTACTGTTATGTTTAGTTTGTAGAACCCCATTTTTTATATTTATTTCTCTTATTAATTAATAATTATTAATTTCTAATATTATTATTCAATTTGTAAATAATATTATTATTCAATTTAAAAATACAGTTTATTTATAAGCAAGTTCTTCTACGTAATTATTAATTATTATTACGCGTGACAGATGTTTCGCCTTCTGAAGGTATTATCAAACTAGGCGGAACAGCTGTCATGCGCAATAATAATTACACAAACTTTTTTTTTTTTTTTTTTACAGTGAATACCGCACAAGAATCTCAACTGCTCCCGTCTGGAGCCAGTGAGACTATGGCATCCCCAATTGGGGTATGTTGTGAGGCTGAAGGTAGTGGGGAGGGGAAGGAGGTGGGAAAGAGGAAGGTTGGGAAGTACCTGGCTATTCAGATCTGGTCACTAAACACGGCTAAAGCCATTTTCAAGCAACGTTTCAATTCTGAATGGTGGTCTTACACCAGGGCGATACTGATAGTATCTTCCACTCTGGAACATGCCGCAAATATACTATATATTATTTTAAATGAATTAATTGTGAAAACACAAATTAATCAAATAAAATTTATTTGCGCATGCCGGGTTCGAACCCGCGACCTCCGGAATGTGAGTCAAGAGTCTTACCCACTGGACTACGGAGGTCGTCTATAAATAAACTGTTTATAAATAAACTTGTTTATAAATAAACTGTTTTCATAAATAGAATAATAATATTTTTGGATATATAAAATAAATAAAGCTAGGCTGGCGTTACTGGCTGATTTCGATAATAAATAAATAACCGAAAACTAACAAAAAACGTCTGCAAACTGATCGTTATTCATTTAACTGACCAAAATCGGTCCGTAAAGCATTAACCGCTACATAACCGACCGGTAGCCTTGCGAATGTTTATACTATAACGGCATAATCAAGTGGTAAGCCAAATATTAGTTAAAAATAGTATCAATCGTGACGAACGGATGGTTATAAAACCGGCCCTCATATCAATATGTATAAAAGGTGTAACATCATCATCATTTTAAGCAGCTATTCCCCGGCATATTTATAAAACTTAAAAAATGTTATTCTATCAAAAGTTGCCACTAATCACACTGCTACATGTCAACGGGATCACGTGAAACGCTAGGCTGTACCCAAATACTAAGTTGCGACGTGTTATTATTTACATTACATTGATAAAAGAGATATTGAAAATCATATAATTGTTTTTCAATATTGAGGCCGATGGGTGAGGGGAGGGTTGAAACTATAAAAACCTGCGACTAAGGTTTGAAGAAGGTAGGAAAATTCACCAACACTATGGAACAAAATAACAAACACATTGCACTTTAGATGGTTTTAAGATTTTCACGGCCAAAAGTATTTTCGTTATTTGTTTTTGGGGTTTTTGTGACACGTCTACCGGATCTGCCCTGATGATAGACACTGCAACGCTGTACGAAACGTTGGCTAAATAAGGAGGTAGCGCAACACGGCATAACACCCCAAAACAAAAAACGAAAACATTGTACTTTAAATTAAATCAATTTCTTCGCCACATAAGTAGCAGTAATTAAGTACCATAGTAATGGCTTCCGGGTCTGATGCAATAATAATATTTACAATTAATAATTTACAATTATCAAACAATGTACGTTTTTCATTGCATGAAAATCAAACAGTTTTTTCAACTCGATGAATTGCTACGCCGACGACAGTACAGTTTAGGTGGGTTATCTTTTTGATAATTTGGTCAGTTTTAACATCTCAAAAACACAAGAGTGTTTGATTTATTAACTCAGTCTAGTAATGTTACATTGACGTGTAAACAAGTTTTTGGGTCCGAGTGGTTTTAAAGCAAACAGGGAGTTCAATAAATCTCTGGTTCAATTGACTCCAGATACTAATGTTATGTTGGACTAATATCTACGAACTTCAGAGTGTTAACTAATATCTACAGAGCTAAGGTCGGACGAATATCTATGACGGTCCCAGTGTTGACTAATATCTACACAGCGTCGGTTGAACTAATATCTACAGAGCGTAGGTTGGACTAATATCTACAGAGGGCAGCTGAGCAAGAGGTTGTAGGGAAAAGCATAAATTACTTCAATTACGTAATTACTAATTACGTAAAGGCTTAAACGTTTAAAGTACGTAGAAGAAGTTTTTGCATAATATTACGTATTTTGCTGTTTACGAACACAATAATTTATTGAACAAACATGGAGCTCATAATACAAAGATATTTATTTATTTCGAAATACACGGCACCACAACCTAACCTAACCTAACCTAACTGACATAGAAATGGTCATGGTAACATACTAAATAATTTAGAAGCCCTCGAAATAAAGAAAGCTGTTAAAACAAAAACACAAATCCTTAATATTCAGCTAAATGTGTCCAATAATTATGGATTTTTACATACATACATACATAAATTAAGTTTTTTAAACTGCATCCGCAATATTACTTTATTCCAATATGCTATACATAATTGCAAATCCAACCTCTGCCAGTGCTATAGATATTCGCCAACACTTTGGTTCTCATAGAGTCGGCAGTTTGAGCTGTAGATTGATATTCGTACGCACTTTGGTTCTCATAGATATTAGTCCGATTTAGTTTTTGGAATTTCTGTAGATATTAGTAGACGCCTCCGATCAATTCGATGGCAGCACCCTTCCCAATGAATACTCCACTGAAGTGCTTGGAGTAAGTATAGCAGACTGGCTCAAGTATCCGGCTCCATAGAAGCGCGAGTAAATCTGGCTTCTAAGAAACTGAGCGTTTTGTATCCGTACAAATCGCAAGTACAATTTATTGTATCCCAACAATTGATTTTGGGAGCCGCCTCTGGGCTAAAGCCCTAAAATGCTTGATAAATCTACTCGATTCTGTGCAAAGCAAAGCGGTCCGTCTGATTGACAATCCCTTTTTAAGAGACCGATTGCCATCTATAATGCACACTGATTGCACAGCCGCAATCTGGGCATGCTGAGTCTGTTTTAAAGGCATTTTAATGGAGCCTGCTCTAAGGAGCTAGCAGCATTGATCACAATCAACAGTTGATGTCGGCTCTATGAGAACGGGTTTTTTCTTCGACTCGTTTTTGTACAAGTCGGCTCTTTTGGATTTTGTTTTCCTCCATCATATAATGCTGGCCCCTCCAAGACCCGAATTAATAAATCCCTCCCTGCAGTCTGCCCGCTGCCCAATAAGGTGAATTTTGAGTGAATTTTGAGTCGCTGAGTAGCTGTAAAATAACTTAGGTACCAGGTGTATTTTGCTTCTGAATTCACGGACACTCTTCATTATTCCTTTACATTTACCGCTTGGATTTTTTTTTTAATGATTTTGGTGTTTTGTGTTTCTGTAATATGTTGTTTCTTTTATTTTATTATATATTATGAGTTATATGTTATATTTTACATTTGCGTTATGTTATTTTGTTCATTATATTTTCAAAAATGTATATAATTGCTTTGCGATTTGTTTTGTTTATATTTACTATACTACCTGTTAATTTATGCCATGTTCCTTGTTTTGTTTTGTTTGTCTTTTACTATTTCAATGTTTTTTGGACTCAAATTTTTTATTATTTTTTTTCCCTATCCCCATATGGGGGTGTGCTGGACCTCGTCCCTGCTTCATCTTTAGTTACATTATTGTTTTTGCAGATCCTTCTCAAATCTGTCTGCGCCTCCCCCAATGACATGTGCAGGCTTGAGGTTTGATCAGACGACCTTGGCTGTCCTTTGTCCTGCTTCTGACTACCCAACGCTGAATTTTCTTTTAGTCTTCGGGTATTTTACCCCAAATATTCAGTTAACATTCTTTGAGGCTTCACTGAGTGGTTGGTTAAGGGACACGGAAGCTAAGTGTAGTTTATGGTCAGACCGAAAGCCATTCACATTTTTTGTTGGTACTTGCCAATTGATTTGAGATTTATTGTATTTCTAATGTTCTCTATTTTATGCAGGTGCTTGCAGGTTTTTTACAGATGCAATGCCGCTTCATGGAGTCTCATGAATGAGTTTTTCTTTTGCCCTGTTTAATTTATCTTTGTCTTACTAACCTATTTTTTTGCATTTTGTTTTTCCTGTTAAGCACTTGCATACTGCTTACTAACAACGTATGCATGGACACTGGAGGTCTAGATTCGTTCAAAATAAATAAATGTAGCTTCGTTTAATCAAAAAATTAGAATCTTTCGAGAGCCTTGAAGGAGTAACCATCAGTTACTTATACCAGGGCGGGTAAGAGGTGGATTACTTCCACTGCCCAATCAGGTGGCAACATAGTACCCCAGTCTTTGCACTGTGACTGAACAGACAAGGGGGCTCTTGTGAAGTGTCACATCGTCACATGGCACTCAAACAGTTTTCTAACATATAACCCAGTGATGAGCAACCCTCGGCACGCGAACCCATTTTATTATTATTATTGCCCATTCAGCTAAATAAAATATGAAAAATAGGGTATGGAATATTCAACCGTTTTTGTTCGATTTGGTAAAAGGGCTTAGAGGAAAACTTAATTATTTTTTCAAAGTTTTGAATCAACCGCTTAAAATAATATTATATTTTTCTTACATATTCTTAAAAAGACAAAATTTCGTTGCATGACTGCACGTAGAAAAAAATTACAAGTGTGCAATTCACACGCGGTAGAAACTAAACTAAAGCAGACAAGGGTGCACCGCACAAAGAGGAGACCGATTATTCTGCAAGCTAAAGTATGTGTTTGGTCTCGTTTTAGTGTTGCTTTTTCGTTTCATCGAGTTTCAAATCACAACGGTGCTAAAGAAGTTTTCACTTCAAAAATAGGTGAAGAAAAAAATTCATCTTCGCAGCGCAATCCTTTTTTGTTGTTATGTTGTTAAGGTTATCGTTTTATAAAATACAAATATATTTCTTTAATTACTTTCCTTACGATAAAAATCAACAGTAGCCCGTATTGCAAGTTGGTATTTTGAAAAAAAATGTTCATTAATATTTCTGAATGATAAAAATCGACAGCTTTTATTAGTTTGGTCTTGGAGATATAAAAATTTCGCCTGGCGCTTTGTTTTTTGCTTTCTATAATTCTATGATTAAAAATTACGGTTTTCTTTATTTACCGTGTCAAGCTTGTAAGTATCCTTCCCCTGTGACCCACGAACAAATTGAAAATTCTGTCTAAAAGGTTGATCATCACTGATCTAACCCAATTTCAATCAATTTCTTCAACACACAGTCTGAATGACTGAAGATCGCAGAGAAATCAACTATGACGGGCAAACGTGAACACCAAATCGAAAGTTTTCGAGGCACGGTCGGATGTGAACTTGTATATTCTCACATGTCAATAGCAACCAGTCACGGAGAGCTTATCTCATTAATCTAGTTCTCCTTGTTGGAGTATTGAACCTCTGCATCAGGTACATATTGACCTTCATATTATTATTATTATGGCTGGGTCTTGTACCTGGTATCTCTGTAACCTGCTACTGATACCTGCCTTTTCGAAAGTTCGAAATGTACGAGTATATGTATCGTGCTTTATTATCGCATTCCTAAGTGCATTTCGTAGTCGCTTGTTCATTAGCTACGTAATGTTTTGTTGTTATTAAGTCGGGTCCATTGGGCGGGAAAACGCCAGACTTTTGCTTTGATAGTCAAGGTCAAAACATTGAAGGTCATAAATGTTTGACAATTTTTGTAGTGTTTGAGCTTCCCGTGTTCTGCGGAAAACAAAACAAAATCAAAACTTAAACATCCAATCTCGGGTGAAGCGGGAAGGCAGGCGGGGGCTTGCGGGGGGGAGAATTCATTTTTTGACAGAAGATACGCGATGCGGTCGTGTGTGGGGACAACGGAATGGCCTTTTATGGTTATGTGCCATGAGCGAGCATAATCTCGAGTTTAAAATATTATTAAACCTAAATATAATATAATAATCAAAATATTTGATAATAAAATTATAATATAATATCAAATATTTTTAATTATTCTGTTTTTGACGTAAATGTTTACGCACTCTAAATTCTAGTATCTTTAGGTCGTGCAATACAATGACGTTATTATATAATGTTATAGGTGCAATCTAACCTAATCGATATTTGTCGGAAATCTTTCCTGATAAATAAATGTCTGTGTTTTCTTCCTGGTGTAGCATCTTTTCCACATCGAACGCATTTTAACATTTACGTAAACGATAAACGTCAAACTTCAAGTTTTTTGGTTATCAACTGCGCGGACCCAAAATTATTATTTATGATTTTAAATAAACACACTGTCGTAATGGATGATTATTTCTTTCGTGAACTCACTTGTAAATAAAGTCTATTAATTTATAAATCGGTTTCAGAGACACGAAAGAAATTGACCAATTTAAATTTATTCTATTTTTGATGCCACGTAATTATTCACGCACTCTAAATTCAATAGTAATCGATATTAGTTGGAAATATTTCCTAATAAATAAGTATCTATTAAAATATCTGTGCATCTCAAATTCAATAGTAACTTAGGACATGCAATAAACGCCAAACGTCAAGTATTGCGTACGCGTGGACGTCCGTATTCCAGACCAGTTGTCAAATTGTGTGAACTGCGCGAACTTCACCCTAATTAATTGTTTGAAAGTCCTCCAAGCGCCGAAATGACCTTCAAACGCCGAACACTGACTCAAACACTACAAAATTTTATGTCATATGGGACTGTCAAAGCAAACGTCTGGCCATAGTCTGGAGTTTGCCTGCGCAATGGACCCGTCTTTAGATATTTATGTTCGTTTGTTTATTGATGTTATTCAATTTGTAATTGATTGCAGTTGATGTTTGTAGCGCTACAGGTACAAATTCTAGTAGCTTTATTATAGAATTCCAGCGGGTTAGCTTGGAAGTCTAGAAGTTTGTAGACACTTACCACCAATAACACATAGATGTAGGTAGAACATCTAACCCTCCATAGACGTGCAAAATTATATATTTGTACACCATTAAATTTTATTAACGCGTTAGAAAAGGCATTTAAATATTCATTAAGCCTGCATATTATAAAGTGGTCATAAAATGTATAAATGCCTTTGAATTCTACACTAGACGCCAGCCGCATAATGCGACTGTTTTCCTTTTATACATTTGTTGGCTTTTACCTTAACGAATAAAATTCTTTACCTTATTAGTAGTGCTAGCAGACCACCGCCACCGACCACATGCCACATTACCAACTCATTACAGGGGAAACTATATTTCAATGACACAAAATGATAAATCATGGCCTTGAGTTAAATATAATGTCCATCAGGTTAATGACGGCTGCACGAATCTGCGGCAGGTAATTTCACGCATTTTGCATTTGTCGTTTTGATTTCGTGATTATCAGCAGGTGATCTTCTATGCGAGATGCATCATCCTTTTGTTGCGAAAGTGTTCGTGGAAATTGCCGGAAAATGGCGCATTATGCATTAGATTTCTAGGTTGATTGTAAGAACATTACTTATGTTCGTAGACTCATTTAAATCTCGGAGGTCTTCTGTCATTTTTTTGTCCAAAAATATAAGATTGCGCGATCATAGTAGCGTTTACAAGTAAAAACAATACAGATATAATTAATGGTTCGTGTTACTTTATCAAAATTATCAACATATTTCGAAACCAATTTTTGAAGGAAAACTTCTTTAGCACCATTGTGATTTGAAACTCGATGAAACAAAAAAGCGTCACTAAAAAGAGACACACAAATATATCTATAGGATTTAGCCTGCGAGGGAATGAGATAGAATAATTGGACTTCTCTTTGTGCGGCATTTCGTAGCCTCCCCACTCTCGTCTACTTTAGTTTTCTGAATGTTTCACTTCTACCAAACTGCATTCGTGAATTTTCGTTATTTTTTTCTGTGGTTTTATGCCGTGTTGCGCTACCTCTTTATTTAGCCAACGTGTCGTACAGCGTTGCAGTGTCTATCATCAGGGCAGATCCGGCAGATGTAATTTTTATTGTAATGTAATGTTTTTTGCCCGCAGGCACTTATTGAAGTGAAAACTTATTTAGCACCGTTGTGATTTGAAACACGATGAAACGAAAAATAGCGACACTAAAAAGAGACAAACACATACATCTATAGGATTTAGCCTGCGAGAGAATGAGATAGTATAATCCAACGATACTCAATCTTTTTTCTCTTCGGGCCACATACATGTATTTGTAAAGTAACGCGGGCCGCAACACTATATTGGTATGACGAAAAAAAATCATCACCCCCCCCCCCCCAACAAAGAAATATTCTTCTTCCCATTATTTGTCTTGAAGCACTCTCTTTTCGTCGAACATTTTTCGATTACATTTTGAAGACACTCCCGCCATTAATAATAATAATAATTGTATAATTTGTAGAGCGCCGTTTTTTGTGAAAAATCACCTCATTATGCGTATTTAAATTATAACGAAGCAGTACTTTATACGACAGCAAGAAATGCTGTTAAAATTAGTAGGTACCTGACGAACCAGTGACAATTATAATTGATGCGGTTGTTTTTAGAAGTGGCACTTTTATTTATAAATTATTTGCGCGCGTTTGTGTCAAAAATTTGTTTTTTGCGAATAAATCTAGCGTGTGTAAATAGCAACACTCTTACACATCTGCCCTGATGATGGACACTGTGATGCTGTCCGAAACGTTGGCTAAAGAGGGTGGTAGCACAACACGGCATAACACCCCAAAAAAAAATAACAAAAAAATCTTTTGGCTGTGAAAATCTAAACAACGTGTCGTATTTTACTCTTGTACCAGATCATGTGGACCATAATGACAATCCTTTTCGGGTGTCACTATCTGTGCGTCAAAGTCGAAACGAATCTCAAGATGGACGAAATTTAGAATGATAGTTTATTTTTTAAATCAAGTTCCTGATGGTAAAGTGTTTAGGGCCGCACACAAAAGCTTGGCGGGCCGCAGGTTGAGTATGGTTTGTATAATCGGTCTCCTTTGTGTGGTACTTCGTAGTCTCCCCACTCTTGTCTACTTTAGTTTTCTGAAGGTTTGACTTCTACCGCATGTGAATTGCACACTCTGATTTTTGTCTATTGTTATTTTTGTTAATTCTAAAATGATCCTGACGAAGAAACCATTGGTTTTGAAACATCTTGACAAGGTAATTTGTTTTCATTTAATAAAGTAATATCTATCTAAATGCTATTCACAGGGGACAGTGATTAACACACACGTCTTGCTTCATCAACATTCAATACCAATTTTCCAGTAATTCACACTCAAGTATTTGTTTCACTTATCGTGCCATGTGTTCCAAATTGGCAATGTCCACTAATTACAATGGTATTTACAGGAGAATGTAAATAGACTCAAGTATTGTGTACTTGTAAATCGCTTGTAGATAGGCACCTACAGCAGTTTCACAATAAATAATGAAGTTACCTAAAGGATTCGAAAACCTAACACATTTTGTTTAAATTTCTCTGTTTCTTTTTTTATTCTTCTTTTATTCAAAACATTTTTTTCCGGAAAACACTCCTACTTATGTGCATTCAATAGAATATATAATAAAAAAAACAGTTTAGCTGAAAGGGAAGGTACTAAAAGACATATCCGAAGAACATATATTGCAATAGGAACATAAATTAATGCTCTGCAACCGGGCCCGAAAAGAAGAAGATGGACAGATACGAAATTACGAATGTTAGAGGAGAGCGCTAACATTTACAGCGACAAAATCGATGCGAAAATTGCGAAAATTTTTAATAAAACACGACTCGTAATAGATCAAAAATCTCGTAGGCATTATCTTAAACAGCATTTAAAGAAACACTGTGATTTTTTTCATACATATAACTTGTAAAACAACTGAAACAAACGTGTTAATAATAATTTTTGGAGCATACTTTGCGATTTTTTTCTATCGAGGGAATTTTATATAATTTGCGTTTCGGCGCGGGCAAAGTCTAGATATTATCTTCAAGAATAACATATATTTTTTTAAGAGCTTTAAAACTTACCGTGTTTAAAGGAAATATGTAATAAATCGGTACAAATCCGGGTTGCGGGCCCTCAAAGAATGATGTATTGCCCATCTCAACACAAGCGTTTCACACCTAGTGAAATGGGCAATACGCATTGACGTAAGATACTTAGTCGAAGGCAATACGTCACTAGTCATTACTGTAATCAAATGTAATATTAAAATAATGAAATAAATAAATATCCGAGGTACATCAACAATACAGACTTACTTGAGGCACGAAATAGATTTAGCCCAGAAACTGGACGTTATGCAAATCTTACAATACTTAGTTTTTAGTTCTAATGTAATTCATAACTCTATGTCTAATACGTGCCTGAAAACTTCAGACGTAATCGTTGCCAAGACTTGTTCAAGGACACGACAGAACAGATATTCTAGTAGAGCATAGCAGGACAAGAGGAATGGTGCTGTAGAATGGAATATTTGAAACAGTAGATGTATTTAATTCATCTTTTGTATAATTTATTATAATATATTTTTGTATAATTTATCTTCGTAGAGTATCAGAGAAGATTTGACCGTAATTGGATGAATAATCTGTCGTAAAATATTAAAAATATTTATCTAAAAATCAAGAATATAAATAAAATCCTTCTGTCTAAAGTTGTTCTTTGCTATTATGAAATAAAGAAAAATTAGTTAGGTAAGTTAGATAACTTCTTGAATTGTTTTCAAATTTATTTTAATTCTTAACAACCTTCATTATAGCACATAATTAAGATGGGTAGATACGAGTACCGATTAGTGACCATACAATAAAATATTATAAATAAAAAGATACCAACTGAGGTTTTCGTTTAATTGTAAAAAAATACCTTAACTTATTGTGTTCAGTTTTTAAATCTAAAAGTTACGTTTTTAAAACATTTTAACTTTCGTATCAGTCATTACAAAAAATCTTCAAGACCTTATTTTTTGCTTGGAAAACGTTCTGGTGTAGTCACGTACGGCCTGACCTCACTTTATTAAGTCAATTTATGGCTTATTAGCATCAACAAAAAATCTCATGATTCTAGGTCATTTTCTCATTAGTCTAGAATTTTGGAGTTCAGACATAAGTATCTGCGATGGCCAAACAAATACAGTATGCTATGCAACTTTATTCTTCATTACTGATCTTAAAGCGACGATAAACGATTCAATTAAAGCATATACCTACTCCTTTGCTCGGGTAAAAGGATAAGTACACTTGTTGTTGACGACCTCCGTAGTACAGTGGGTAAGACTCTTGACTCACAATCCGGAGGTCGCGGGTTCGAACCCGGCATGCGCAAATAAATTTTATTTGATTAATTTGTGTTATTTCACAATTAATTAATTTAAAACAATATATAGTATATTTGCGGCATGTTCCAGAGTGGAAGATACTATCAGTATCGCCCTGGTGTAAGACCACCATTCAGAATTGAAACGTTGCTTGAAAATGGCTTTAGCCGTGTTTAGTGACCAGACCTGAATAGCCAGGTACTTCCCAACCTTCCTCTTCCCCACCTCCTTCCCGTCCCCACTACCTTCAGCCTCACAACATACCCCAATTGGGGATGCCATAGTCTCACTGGCTCCAGACGGGAGCAGTTGAGATTCTTGTGCGGTATTCACTGTAAAAAAAAAAAAAAAAAAAACACTATTCTCATATATATTTTTGTAGTTATTGTGTTCTATTGCCTTTTTAAAATCTGATTCGGCGTATATTTCTGGTCAATTCAAACTGTAGCGGCAACAACTATGACCATCGGAGCTTTCATTGATCAGAAAAAAAAACACCAGGAGATTATTATAAGCAATAATTATCAGCCTGAAACACTCATCAACATTGAAAAATCTTCCGAGAAAAGATACTTGCCGCCAACGGGACTTGAACCCGTGTCCTTCTGATTGCCGGTCAGCTGCTCTTGACCACTGAGCTATGGGGGCTTATCAAATACCCGCCAAATAATTCAATATATACTAGTGTTTCATTCAACAATTACTGCTTATTATATTTTTTCCACCTGAAAACAACCAACTTTATTTTAGCGAGAGAGACATTGTAAGTGTTAAATCCCTCGCTAGGTGGCGTCGAGACAAATAATGACTACATTTATTGGGGAAATACTTAAACTTGTCGAATATTAATTATTATTTTTAATTTATAAACTAACGTTTAGACAAGATTTTTATGCATAGCACAAAGGGTAACAATTATTATAAGCAATAATTATCAGCCTGAAACACTCATCAACATTGAAAAATCTTCCGAGAAAAGATACTTGCCGCCAACGGGACTTGAACCCGTGTCCTTCTGATTGCCGGTCAGCTGCTCTTGACCACTGAGCTATGGGGGCTTATCAAATACCCGCCAAAGGAGATTATCTACTCTCGATATGAACCGAGTACTTATATCTACAAGATTCCCCTAAATTAGCTAAATATGGTATAGGTATCTTATAATTCATTCGTATTGTATCGAATAGAATCTTTAACAGTACCTACCTGCTGCAGCAGGTTCACTGGAAGCAGTAGGTATTGGATGTAGGATGGGGTATTATAGAAGATGGATGATGTAGCACCATTTGCAGCACGATGTAACTGTAGCCTCATCCTATGTTAACGGTAAGACCAATCTGGTCCTGATGCTTAAAGAGTTATGGACGATTTGTTTCATCGGTGATTTTAAACCACCTTTTTTTCCGGTTTAATTTTCCATTGCGAGCATTACACATTTGCACCATTCGGGTTGTGCAGCTTGATACGCGTAGTTTGATACCCATAACGCCTAATCTATTTTTTTAAGGAAGACTCCTACCACTGGCTTGCATTATGCCCCTAATTGAACTTTTCAAATTTTGTCGTTGATTCCCCTTTAGGTGAGTTGGTATTAAAGATTGTTTTATTTAAACTTAACTCACTAAGACAAATTATGAAACAACCAAGCCATTCCATTAATGAACTAACGCAGATCATCAATGATTTTTTATGTGAATACCTCACAAGAGTCCAAACTGCTCCCGTCTGGAGCCAGTGAGACTATGGCAACCCCAATTGGGGTATGTTGTGAGGCTGAAGGTAAGTGGGGAGGGGAAGGAGATGGAGAAAAATAAGATGGGGAAGTGCCTGGATGTTCAGATCGAGACTATGGCAACCGCAATTGGGGAATGTTGTGGGGCTTAAGGTAAGCGGGGAGGGGAAGGAGGCGGGGAAGAGGAAGATGGGGAGTACCAGGCAATTCAGATCGAGACTGAGTGAGACTATGGCAACCGCAATTGGGGAATGTTGTGGGGCTTAAGGTAAGTGGGGAGGGGAAGGAGATGGGAAGAGGAAGATGGGGAAGTACCAGGCAATTCAGATCGAGACTGAGTGAGACTACGGCACCGCATTATTTGGGGAATGTTGTGAGGCTTAAGGTAAGTGGGGAGGGGAAAGCGATGGGGAAGAGGAAGATAGGGAAGTATCTACCAGGCAATTCAGATCGAGACTGAGTGAGACTATGGCAACCGCAATTAGGGAATGTTGTGGAAATTGAGGTAAGGGGGGAGGGGAAAGAGATGGGGAAGAGGACGATGGGGAAGCACCAGGCAATTCAGATCGAGACTGAGTGAGACTATGGCAACCGCAATTGGGGAATGTTGTGGAGATTGAGGTAAGGGGGGAGGGGAAAGAGATGGGGAAGAGGACGATGGGGAAGCACCAGGCAATTCAGATCGAGACTGAGTGAGACTATGGCAACCGCAATTGGGGAATGTTGTGGAGATTGAGGTAAGGGGGGAGGGGAAAGAGATGGGGAAGAGGACGATGGGGAAGCACCAGGCAATTCAGATCGAGACTGAGTGAGACTATGGCAACCGCAATTGGGGAATGTTGTGGAGATTGAGGTAAGGGGGGAGGGGAAAGAGATGGGGAAGAGGACGATGAGGAAGCACCAGGCAATTCAGATCGAGACTGAGTGAGACTATGGCAACCGCAATTGGGGAATGTTGTGGAGATTGAGGTAAGGGGGGAGGGGAAAGAGATGGGGAAGAGGACGATGAGGAAGCACCAGGCAATTCAGATCGAGACTGAGTGAGACTATGGCAACCGCAATTGGGGAATGTTGTGGAGATTGAGGTAAGGGGGGAGGGGAAAGAGATGGGGAAGAGGACGATGAGGAAGCACCAGGCAATTCAGATCGAGACTGAGTGAGACTATGGCAACCGCAATTGGGGAATGTTTTGGAGATTGAGGTAAGGTGGGAGGGGAAAGAGATGGGGAAGAGGACGATGGGGAAGCACCAGGCAATTCAGATCGAGACTGAGTGAGACTATGGCAACCGCAATTGGGGAATGTTGTGGAGATTGAGGTAAGGGGGGAGGGGAAAGAGATGGGGAAGAGGACGATGAGGAAGCACCAGGCAATTCAGATCGAGACTGAGTGAGACTATGGCAACCGCAATTGGGGAATGTTGTGGAGATTGAGGTAAGGTGGGAGGGGAAAGAGATGGGGAAGAGGACGATGGGGAAGCACCAGGCAATTCAGATCGAGACTGAGTGAGACTATGGCAACCGCAATTGGGGAATGTTGTGGAGATTGAGGTAAGGGGGGAGGGGAAAGAGATGGGGAAGAGGACGATGGGGAAGCACCAGGCAATTCAGATCGAGACTGAGTGAGACTATGGCAACCACAATTGGGGAATGTTGTGGGGCTTGAGGTAAGTTGGGAGGGAAAGGAGATGGGGAAGAGTAAGATGGGAAAGTGCCAGGCAATTCAGAACAAAACTGAGTGAGACTATGGCAACCGCATTTGGGGAATGTTGTGAGGTTTATGGTAAGTGGGGAAGGGAAGGATATGGGAAAAGGAAGATGGGGAAGTACCTGACTATTCTGATTACAAAAATAATTTTTCAGTTTGGTTGGGTATTTTGATCTCAAATACAAAATTAAGATTTGTATGAAACGGGCCGCGCGAACATTCCACTAAGTCCCACAGTTATATACTCCAAGGCCAGCGTCCAGTTTCAGTGGTCCCACTGTTGACGTAACCTGCAGTATACTCTTAGTGGGCGTTTTGCAAATCTCCTTAATTGGAGAATTTATAGGAAACCTATCGGGAGATACATTCCTAAGCAGGTACAATTTCTGTTTCGTGTTTCCATGAAAGCCGATTTATCAAAATGCATCTTAACTCTATAGTACGGTAGATTTTCTTTGTTTTATTTAATTACTTATATATTTATTGACGTAAATCGTTTTTTTTGTGCGATTGTTATATTCATACAACTTTATTCACTAAGTCTTCGATTAGCATAACTTGTCCCAAATTTTGTGTGTTTTAATATCTAAGGATAGATTTGCCAGATTTATTTTAGTATGTAGTTCTGTTATCGGATATGCAAAAATATCTATAGATCTTTAGGACGGGTTATCTCACAGAAATTGGCCAATTCATCAAACTTCAATGTAATTCAAATCATATTCAAGTTCCGTTATTATCCAAGTATTATAAACCAAACAGCCCTTGACGAAATAACAACAGAATTTGAATTTTTACTTTGAAGCACGATGAACCGTTTAAATTCTGTGAAAAATCGACAAATATTTTTGCTTGTTCAAAAACAGAGGCATACGCCAAAAAAAAAACAGAGAGCGCAATTCACACGCGGTAGAAGTGAAACCTTCAGAAAATCACCTTTCAAAAACATTTTTTAGTTTTTGGTTACGTTCAGAAATGTTCCATTTATTTGGATTTCATTGCAAAACGGAAATATTTTGACCTTCCGACAAAATAGGCCATGAAGGACTTATGTAGATTTTTTTTTTACATGAGCTCCACATAGGAGGCCCTGAGGAAAATAATTTCCCTCGGGCCCTATGTCATCTTTGGGGATGCTGTGTGGAGAGTTTTATTAAGGAAAGGAAGGAGAGGAGAGTTCTGGGAAGGAAAAGGGTTTAAGGGGTGGGTAGGAATCTGGGGTTCAGTGTGTCCTGGTCATCCGCCTCCAAGATCTAGACAAACCTCATCGCTGCTAAATCACCAAACGTAGCGGACCACTTGGGGCGATCTATGGCAGAGGTGTTGGTTATCCAATAAAGGTTCCCGGGGCGGCGGTACCCATTCCCGCCTCCCAAATTTGTAATCAGAATGGAGGTCTTTCAAGGTACATATCTTCTATCTACCACGCTACAATGTTAATAAAAGTGTATCAGTATATCAGTGTTTTCTTATTTGGTAATACCCAACATTATAAATAAAGCACTGTCAAAAACCTGTTGCATGAAATGTGTATTTCCATTATTTACAATATAACGGGACTAATATAATAACATTATACATCGTCGCCTCAGTTCTTAATTGTCCAAACGACCATTTTAGTTTTTGTTCAATCTCCACTTTAAAACTAAAAATAAAGTATAAAAAAGGATAGTTAATCACTTAATTAAGAGTTATTTAAACTAATCAGACCTTTGCCTTTAGGGAAATAGCTTTATCTTAAACACCTATCATAATATTCCATTGAAATAATGAAAGAAAACCTTCACCCCCTGTCAAATTTTCAAATGGTCGTTTGGACAATTAAGAACTAAGGCGACGACATGTTAGAGAAAGCCGCTCCTTTTCACATAAGCAATAAAGTCTTTCAGCATAAGACCAGATTTCGGTGTACTCCAGGTTTTGTGAGCTAGTATTCTCATGTATTTTTTAACCGACTCCACTTTACTGCTGTGAATTGCTAAGTATGGAGACCAAATCGCAGTTTTATTATAATAACTGTATCTGCCTATAGTATTGTATAAGAACCGATAACATTTCGAGTTTTGCTGTAAATTACTGCGTTTCACAGCACGATTATGCTAATAAACTAATAACATTAAGAATGTCGTGTTGGAAGAGCGGACATAATAGGTTGAACAGTAAACTATTATCTTATCACTATTATCGCTGTCTGTATAATATTATTACTTATAAGTTATAAACATACAAGCTATAATGAATACGCTATAAAGATTAAAGTGTGCAGCCTCCCTACGTTCTAAATGTAGTTACACACGTAATATATGCACGTTGACTTAAAACAATGCTCGTCGTTGTCACCACACCATAGACATTCATAATTTACGGCCGTTGTTACCAATCCTACTAATCAACTTCTAAGCTGAAACTAAGGTTCATCACTGCTTAAATACACAACTACGCTGTTCCCAACACACAAACATCGCTTAAGCAAGCCGCTTAGTCTAAGCCAGCCGGACTACTGGATTAGCTACTTAAGCATAAATCTAAGGAAAGTACTAGTTATAAAAAGTGTCCACAGAGTGAAAAAATATCGCGAATTATCAAATGTCACTCTCACAAATGACAGTCGGGTTCGCGCTCCTTTCAGTTTTTTTGTGTTGCATTTGTCAGTTTTATTGTCGTTATAATAAAATGGATAGAGAAGTTTTAGACATAATAGATATTGCGGAATGGGCGGAAGTAATCGATGAAAACATCGGGTTATACAGGCGGCGACAGGGTGTGGATGTGGATTACATCGAACTAAACGACAAAGATTTTTTTGATCGTTTTCGTATGACGAAAACATGTTTTTTTTATATATTAAACCAAATTGAGGAGAACCTAACTTATACAAGCGAAAGGTAAGTTTTTATTTACGCAAGTGTCATTTTTGCGATTAATGTGCGAAATATTTTGCCCTTACCTCTTGTCAGATCTGAAACCTTTCTATTCTACCAATTTAATATTAACGTGATAGGTGCGATTGATTGCACTCATATCAAAATCCAATCCGTTTTATGTAATTGGGACCGCCCGTTGACTTTGATAACAGTATCGGCGATGCTGTTATGAGCTCTACTAGCCTCATCTTATCATTTGGTGTAAAATTCTTGGCACGCTTTGTTTTATTTTCCATTTCAAAAAGTTTGTTTACTTGCTAACGCACGGAGAAAAAACTTACGCCGATCCGCCAAATCAAATGGGAATTACCGATTGTGTACCGTTCAAGTCAAAGTGGTCACTTTTTTTAAATATATTATATACGTTTGTTTAAAAAATATGAAATACCTGTTTATGAATAAAGGTATTTAAAAGAAATAATGAGTATTAATAAGAGCTACAATAATTAACTCTTTAATATTAATTTAACATAGAAAGTTTTTAATTTGACGTCATTTTATTGTCTATAGTAGTGTGCGGTAGTGTGTGGTAGACGTGGGCAAAATTGAATGACCGAATTAAATGAATAAATTCAATCTTGTGACACACTCAATCTAATTCTCAATTTCAAAAGGAATTGATTCTTCATTCCTTATCTTTGGCCTTGCATCCTACGATTTTTAATGACACCATACATTTTTAATTTCCGTTTATTTTACTGTTAAATTATTTCAATGAATAATGTGTTCTGTAAACGATTTAAATATTATATTGTTTCATAGGTATTTAAATATTATTAAACGGGCCGCGCGCCGCGAAGTGGTCGACGGACGGTATTGTGAACGACTCGCCTATTACGATTGTATTCCGCTACCGCCGTGCCGCCATTCTAAAAACACCCGAACATCATCAAAGTCCATGTCCCAAAATGGCCAAAACGCGGCCGCGATTCATCCGGGTTGCCCGAGCATCTCTTTCACGCAATGAATTAATCATTCATCCTAATCAATAGTCCTGAGATTGTCATAAGGTCCCCGCCGTCCCAGGTCCGTGTTCAATGTCCGCGTCCCAGGTATCTAGTCTGTCGAAATCGAGATTGTCCGATTCCGACAGACAGAGGAATTAAAACAAAAGTCTTTTTCACTTGTGACGTCATGGTCTTTTGTAAATCTCAGACCTCAGAATCTCGGACCACGTCAATGTCACGATATGTCCCAAACGCATCCCAGTCCTAGGTCCGCAGCTCGCGAGTAAATCAAGTCACTGCTAGGTAAGACACAAAACATTAGTCAAAAGTTACTAATTCATTCCGCAATGCCTGCCCTTAATCCGTCCGCGCGGTTCATTTATTCCCCCGCGCGCCAAGCCGTCAATTTCATTACATAGTTAGTCGAAAACTTTCGACTTTGAATCTGAACATCAGCAGTGAGAAGCTAAAATGATGCTTATCTGTTTTTTGGTATGTACGGAAGATATTGTACCTACCTACTTTTAGACGTAGATCTTGGGTCGATATAATATGTAAATTTGCAGATATTATAAGGCCAATTAGCTGTGGTTAGCTGTCATAAAATACTCATCTTAATGTTAAATGTATGTTTATATTAGATCACGTGAAATGGAACAAAATTATAAGTTTAATAAATAAAATAAAATCAATAAAAAGGGTGAAACGAAAACTTGTATAATTTTAAGATATAATTGCTAACAATAAATACATTTTACATACGAAAAATTACGACACTAAAAAAAGACAAACAATATAGGATTTAAATGTTCGGTCTCCTCTTTGTGTGGTGTTTCGTAGCCTATTGGTCTCCTCTTTGTGCGGTGCTTCGTAGCCTCCCCACTCATTGTGATTTGAAAACCGATGAAACGAAAAAGTGACACTAAAAAGAGTCAAACACATTAATCTATAGGTTTTAGCGAGATAATCAGATAGAATAATCGGTCTCCTCTTTGTGCGATGCTTGGTAGCCTATCAGTCTCCTCTTTCGCGGTACTCCGGGTACTCCGTGGCCTCCCGGTCTCGTGTGCGGTGTTAGCCTCCCCATTCATTTAATTTTCAATTATTATTATTATTATTTATTTTTTTTCTTTTTTTTTTTTTTGGGATTTAATTGAATTAAAGGAATGAATTAAAGGAATCAATTCAAAAGGCCATGGGAATCAGACTGAATCGATTCACTCCTGGGAATCATTCTGCCCACGTCTAGTGTGTGGGGCCACTTAAGATTTTCAACGATAAAATGATTGGTAACAACGCGAATCGAACGTTCCCTACAAAATGCTTAAAAATCGCTTGGCTAATCAAAAACTAAGATTAGAACTTAGATAACGATCGAAAAGTTGGTAACAGCGGCCGTTAGACGTCCATTGTCGGCATTGTCCACACGCTCGAGCAGCTCGACACAAGACGCTCGGCCAAACCTATGGTTACCTACGGGAACCTATGTCCTTGAATGGTTAATGTAGTCCATTTGACTTCACCTTCCTTCACTTCCTACGCACCCCTAATACCATTTTCCTTCCCAGAACTTCCTCTCCTTCCTTTCCTAAAAAGACCCTTCTCACACCATCCCCAAAGATAACATAGGCAGCGAAACTTTACCAAAACAATCTCAACCAATGTGAGGTCATAATGAGTATAATAGTTAGAAGTAAGATTGTAGAAATGTATTATAAGTTTGTACAACGCCCTTGAGTTGATTTTTCATAAAAACGGCGCTATACAATTCATCCAAATATTATTATTATTATTACCTATAATCAAATCGACCAATGAGCGCAGACCAGCGTAATTTCCGTTTCATATCTCAACGAATAGGAGCCTTTAAAAGTGACGTCAAAATCAAAGCGGTCAATGAGCGCAGTCGATGCGTCGCAGGTGCAGTAATCGTCATTTCCGTTTCATCCGAAATCCAAATTAATTAATTACTTACATTCGAAATTTTAATTCCAAAAACAGGTTTTGAAAATCCAGCTAAAATTAAAAAAAACAGCAAGGGAATAATTTATTGATGACGATCAATCAAAAGTGTTGAAAAAACATCTCGCCTCAAAATAACAGTACGTAATATTAGGTATGTTTTTGTGTATGGTATTTGAGGTCACTTGATAACGAACTGTTCATGAACTCTGTGTGAATGAAACTGGAAATTACCGTTTTTTGAATAAATTGGAGTTAGTGGTTTCATGCTGTAAGATTTCATCGATAAAAGCAAGTTAATAATTATATATGGTTATAAAAATAATTACTATTACTACCATTGCTTTTAATTTATAATTATGGGTTAGTTAAAAAAGTTATAAATGTTCAAACCGTTGATCGTGCGATGATTTCTTACGTAAAAAGATTATAAAATGCCGTTATACATTACTTCTAAATTCGCCATCGCGATAGATTGTGACAAGCTCAACATAGATGGTGATAAGTAGAAACCCCATTTTTTCAGTAAATTCTTAATTCAGAAGTTATTCATTTATGATAAAGATAAAAGATAAACATTCATAGAATGTGTATGTATTATACCCGCATTTTAGTATTTGCACCGAATACTACATTCTACACAACGAGGGTGACTGAGATGCCAAGATATGCTTACTCACTCACACTAAGACGAATACGAAATGCTAAATGAGACGACCTACTATCCTAGGTTATCTTTCTTGTACTTAATTGTTGCTACGTTTGCTATCTCACTTTCTCTAATGGCGCTAAAGATCTTCGGTAAACAATCGCAATAACTGTATTTTTTATAATAAACTATCTAGACCCGGCATGCGTTGCTATGCCATTTAATAAAGAAATTGTTTTCCCCTGAGTGTCCTTTCCCATTCGTCCTGTTCCCCTTCCGCCTCCCCTTCTTCTCCTGCGTCCTCTTCCCCTCTCGCGTTCCCACTCCGTTACCTCCACCTTCCCTCTCCCCACTCCACTCCCCCCCCTTCCCCCGTCCCGCGAACCCCCCACCCGAGTTACCCTCCCCCCTCACACGTCCCCTTCCCCTTCCCCTCCCGCGTTCTCCTTTCACCTTCCCCGCCTTCCCTCTTACTTTTCCCTCTCACTCGTCCCGCCAACCCTCCTCCCGCGTTCCATATATTCAATCCCAGTACATTCAGTTTTTAAACACCCCGCGTGCATTTTTATTAAAATTTCCATTTTTCATGTTATATTAAATTTGGTACCTAACATAGGTACCTATTTAAAATATCTAAAATTCTTGATTCGATTCAAACTATTAGGGGAGTACCCACTTTAAATAAATTTATCAACATAAAGATTTTCAAAAATAGATCCTGCATTTAACAATCATTGTTTTGCAAAATGTCACTCTCAAACACGCGAACTGTCAAACGTGCGATAGTCGTTAGGTTTTCTGAAATTATCCAATTTTCTGCGCAATTTTCTTATTTTTTCTCTCCGTAAGAACCATCCCCGTACTTCAAGGAATATTCTAAAAAAATAATTAGCGAAATCGGTTCAGCTGCTCTCGAGATTTGCGCTTAGGAACACATTCAGCGATTCATTTTTATATATAAGAAGATAATAACGTGCGTGTATTTATGAATGAAAAATCACTTCAAAAAAAGTTTTCTTTCACTCTGGAACGTGCCGCAAATATACGATTTACCGGGCATTTACACGGTTCACACTGGGATTTGAACCCGCAAATCCCCGGCTATCTTTCATGTTACCTTTGACAATAACACAGTCCCTTTGATAAAGTTCACCAGGTTTGTTATTGGTTATTCGGCTGTGTCTCTTGGCTCCAAAATGTGTCTTTCCAGATATCTGAGCCTTATTCCCATCAGGGCGGGACATTGGCACTATAGTTCAATTGGAATCTCTTCATCCTCTTCACATTTCCTGCATCTATTGGTGTTTTCCACTCCCAACACCTGCACGTGTCTCCTGAGATGGCAGTGTCCCGTTAGTAGTCCTAACAGTTCCCTCAGTGCATGCACTGTCCATATTGAGTAATAAGGAACTCCAGTGAAAAATATTATGGCTTTAAAAAAATATGTTTATATAGACCAAGAAACGCTGATTCTGAATATATACGTTTTATTTCATAATATTAAACGCAGAGTTTTTAAAAAATTATTAAAAAGTGCATTTTTAAACCTCTCCTCAAAATACAGCGTCAAGTTGGCATTACTGAAATGGTTAACTATGACGTCACTGTTAACCTGTCACCTGGTAATAGCGTCCGTGTTGAATGTTGTATTGACATTTGAAAATTGACACGTATGCAATTCAACATTTCGTGTTTTTGGTTTATTTTCATACTGTTTATAGAGATTTAGATAAATAATAGTTATTGTGTTTATTGAAACATAATTTAGGCCCTCAACAATTTACGAAAAAGGCTTTATTTGCGGACTAGGTTAAAGTCGTGTCATATTTGACATTGTATTTTCAAATTGTTTTTAGTATAGGGCTTTTTATACAAGTTACTACACAATCGTCATGATCAGTGTATTATAAATCCCAGTGTTTCTGTATGTGTTATACATAAAACAAATGTACAAAATCACGCCTGAACACAAAATTGAAGAACGATGTCACTTGTATTTGCAATGAAAAAGATGATTTATTATTTTTATAATGCACTTTGTTAAAATACAATAACAGTAGCGGTGAAATGTGGACATTTTACCAATGTTTTTCTATATTAAAAGCAGTTAATCTTAAATAAAAAAAACGCCTCAATTTCTCACACAAAAGTCATTGAGTCACCCATATTCATTTTATTCCGCCATTTTCTGAAATTCAAAATCAGGGATGCTCTGCCCAAAAAAATTATTTCCCTAGATAAGTGAAATTTCCCTAGAATTTTACATTTACGCAATTACCTAAGTAGCCACATGATTGTGTAACACTAATCCTGTTATATGTTAATTAATATGATTAATGAATTGGAAAGATATCGGAACTTGGTAAATATACTTATAATACTGTGCTTTTCCAAATAAAACACTTTTTGCTACGTGAAGTAATAATTTAAAAATACGAATACACTCACCACTGAATTAGAAACGGAATTCCAAATATAAAAAAAAACACTTTGCTAAATAAAAATCAACCGCAATCACCGAAAAAATAGAGCTTAAAACATAAATTAATTTTTTTTTCAGAGGTCCCATTTATCTTTTTAGATACATATAATATCATTTTGAGTTGTCAGTGTTAAAAATAACATTGCATGGTAAGTACAACAATAATTAAGATTCATGGGAATTCCAAAAAATATATATTTATATATATATATGTATATATATAAATAATACCAGTAATATTGTCATATGTAATAAAAAAATTGCGAAATTTCCCTAGATTTTGTCCTGATTTCCCTTATCCCTAAAAAATATTTTTCTCCCCTAGATCTAGGGAAATTTCCCTCGACATAACATCACTGATTCAAAATGACAACTTAAAAAGTAAAAAAAAACTATCGTTGGGTGAAGACCACCATAGATACGGTGCGTTTCTGGGAGTCTTTAAAAATTAAAACTTTGACAATTATTTTAACTATTAAAACTAACTATAAAAATAAAAATAAAAATGCAGTTATTTAAGTTTGAAGGTCTTTATTCATTAAAAAAAATTTAAAAAATTGGACTGGAGTTCTCTATTGCCTGATTCGTTCAGTGTTTTTGCCTTTTGTGACTACTTCTGATTGTCTCATTCCGGGTGGCTTCTACCATTTATTCTTTTTCTCTGTTATAACAAAAAAAAAAAACGTTTTCCAGCAGGGTAAGAAGATAAAAAAAATGAACCAAAAGAACTTTCCGAGGTATAACCTAAAAATAAAGAAAGAAAGTGATTTTTAAACATAAATAAGGGTACGTACCCATACTACGTGACACGTTTAGGGGGGGGGGGGGTCTTCAAAATGTCACGCTCCATACAAATGAGCGGCGGGTTGCTTAGGTTTTTGGTCACCGGGGGGGGGGGTGGGAGGGTTAAAAATTGCAAAAAGTTGGTCGCGTAGTATGGGTACGTTCCCTAAGTAGGTAAGTACCTACTTAAAGACGTGTAGTAATGACAGAAGACATGTCTTTGTGCCTAATGCTTCCAAAATGACGAAAAGCCGCGGCATAAAATATTTCTAAAAAAATTTATGTTATTTTTGAAAATAATATCTATGCATTTGCCATACCGAAACGGTAATTACGAGAAATTCCCTCGTTAGAAAAAAGCAAAACAAGTTCCGAAAATTATTATAAACACACTTTTTTCTGTTATTTTACAAGTTATATTTAATTATGGAAAAATTCACAGTGTTCATTTAAATGCTACTTAAGACCGAGAGATTTTTGCTCTATTTGAAACGAATCGTGTTTTATTAAACATTTTCACTGTTTTTAATATTTGTGATTTCCCTCTAACATTCGTATATATATATATATAAATATATACATATCCTTCTTCTTTTTGAGCGCTTACTACCCGGCCTTAAGGCGATGTACCAGTCCTTGGAAATTCGAAATCGGAAGGGGCGGGGCGTTTTGTAAGGGATTATAGAATACTTGACAACCAATAAAAAGAAAGCGTGCGCAAAACCTGTACCTCCTCAATTACGCTCTTAAACAAACACGGAAAAATTTATCATCGATTGTTGCCTTTATGATATTGTTTAAAAAGATGACTTACTTTATTTGTGAAACAGATTTAAGATTGAATTGAGCGTGCGTGCTTTGATAACATTGACTGTGCGCCCATTTCTCATCTATTGAATCTTGAAGCCCATTCATGTGTGATCCCATGATAAGGTGGCGAGATAATGTGCACAGGCGTAACATCCATTTCATAGGTAATGCAAACAACACGAGGTAATTTCAATTATCAACACGGCGCGCAGCGCGTTCCACATTTGCCACCGGTAGAAACAGGGCTGCGCCAAAATCAATCTATCTTCATAATAACTAATAACATAATAAATAAAAGTGAAACATTTCCGCAACGATCGCGACCTCCTAACTCACGTCAAATGCGTAGATTATTATTATCACCATAACTTTTTTACTTCTTCATTCACGCTTACAAAAGATTTAATATTCAAATTTAACATTATTTTTGAGTGGTAGATACTTTCATGATCTACCTGGTGACAGACAACCATTCAGAAACGAAACGTTGCTTTAAATTACTTTTGTCGTGTTTTCTGACCTTATCTGAATAACCAGGTAGGTACTAGGTACTACCCAACTTTTCTCTTCCCCCTCTCTTTCCCTTCCCACACCCCTCAGCCCCACAACAATTGTTTGTTGAGAGTAATTGGAACTCTTGGGCGGTATTTAAACAAAATATTATTTTAAAATTTATTTGCCTTTATTTTTTCATTAACAGTTGAAAACCAAAACGTTTCATAGAAATGAAACAGCTAGTTAAAAATTAGTATTGTTGCATTACGTACCTACCGAAAAAGCTGTGCAAATTATATCCCCCAAAGCGCACCTTTGGGGGTTCCCTCCAGTAAAAAGTTTTTGCTTTAAAAACCAAATTAAGTATGAATAATATTCCCCTTTGATTATATCAATGGAATTATTTAAAAAATGTTTCTAAATAGGTCAATTTCTCCTTACATAGTTTAGCATCTGAATATACAAATTCAAATTTATACAACTATTTACTCATGTATTTGTTTTTCGAATAATTATAATTCATTTGTTTTTTTCTTAATTTTTTTTTTCTTTGCGTCACTTAGTTTACAAAATGGAAAGTGCTGCAGAAACGGCTCGGAGGATTAATGATGTGTATGGCGACGGTGCCGCAAAAGAAAACACAGTTGTCTTTTTTTTGTGTCGTTCACTCCAGCTTTCTTAAATCTGGCCAGACGATTACGGCAGATGTCTATTTTCAGCAACTGCAAACCATGATGGAAAAGCTAGCTGCTAAACAACCGAGGCTGGTTAATCGCTCTAGCCCACTGCTGCTTCATGACAACGTTAGACCACACACTGCACAACAAACGGCTACCAAATTAGAGGAGCTTCAATTGGACATCCACCGTACTCTCCGGACCTTGCCCCAACAGATTACCTTTTTTCTAAATTTGGATAACTTCTTGCAAGGGAAAAAATTCAACTCCGATGGGGCAGTCCAAACCGCCTTCAAAGATTTTATTGATTCCCGTCTGAATGGTTTTTTTAGTAAAGGGATCGATGAACTACCTATGAGATGGCAAAAGTGCATAGATAGCAATGATACATACTTTGATTAAATAAATATATTATATAAAAAAAAAATCGACTATATGTTCCTCCCATACAAAACGCCAATTTCATATGTAAGGACCTAATATTATACGAGTATGCTCAATGTAAAAGCCCTATAAAAATGGAGTAAATAACTGAATTATTTAAGTAGGTATTTTATTGCAGACATTTAATTTATGACCGTAACGTATCTCCCAACAATTGTCGGGGGATTAATGTCATAAAATCGGTAAGTGGTGTGTTGTTAGAGTCTGCTGCATTGGCGACACTTTAAGCTTAGCGACAAATTATTATACTAATTGATTGACAACCCTATGCGGGTCGATCCCCGATCTCTCTGACGGAGGTCATCGACTTGTCAGAGTTCGTGTGTCGGTCACGCTCTGATCTTCCTCACTACACATATTGCAATATTGCCCCACACATTTAAAGTTCATATTGCAATTCAATTTACTACGCATACTTCACATTACCCCTTACTTTATTACATTACTCCCCATTATTGTCTGTAGTCTCTACTATAAGACATAGTGCATATTATCGACGCGTATTGTACTATGTACTACACAGTAAGTTGTCTCTGAGAAGCTTATTGCGACTTTTAAGTGTCGAGTAGAGATGCCACGAATAGTGATTTTGCCGAATATTCGTCGCTTCGGCAGAGAGTATTTGGAAAAATCACTATTCGTGGCATCTTTAATCTAAATGTCATCAGCAAATAGTAAAAAACGGTCGGAATTGATTATTTTTTCGAATGGCGTTTATAAAAATTAAAAATAATAAGAGTCGTAAGTTGTCACCAACTTTTTCTAAAGGGTGATTTTGACAGCTTCCATAGTTGAGGAAAACATTCGTTTTTTAAAGATCACGTGGCGTTGAAGTCGGCTGTGATAATGGTATAAGGACGTTATATATATAAGAACGAAGAGTTATTGAAGGCAAGTGGGTGAGTTTGCATATTTGTGATGTATGTTCACGAGTGACGGAAAGGCTGAATGCTAGAATTGAGATCCCTGAGGCGAATTGTATGGTCAAACAAAGTGTAATTGTGGATAAGCGATAATAATGGTCGGCTGTAGGGAATGCAATCTCGTGAGTAGCGAGATTGATCTCGGACAAAAAAGGGCGAGATCTCGCGAGTTTAACGAGATTGCACTCGAGCATAAAAACGTCTTATTCGAAGCGCGGACTGACACGGAAGGAGTTGCGATCTGTCGGTTTCGTTCGGTGCGAGTGAGGCGGCGGCCTGAGGTAGCCTGAGATCTGTGGTTCCAGCGAGCGTTGAATCCGAAAGGGCCTTCTCAGCGGCTGGTTATCAGGCTAACAAAATAAGAAGCCGTTTAGCAGACGATTCTTTGGACATTTTGTGCTTCTTAAGGAGCAATTTTCAAAATAATTTGTAATAATTGCTTGTGATTTAAACTGAACAAATCTTTCATTTGATTGGTATATTTTGTTAATTAATCTGTAATTTCTAATAGTCTGACTAATTTATATATCTATATATATATATATATATATATATATATATATATATATATATATATATATCATTATATGAAATCATTATATATATATATATATATATATATATATATATATATATATATAATGATTTCTTTATATTCTTGAATAAAACAAAGGCGTAATTGCGTTTCCCTATAAAAACAAAAGATTTATTAACAATACGTATTTACAACTCTTAAAAATTATATTATCGGTTAACAAAAGATTCACTTACCTATAAAAACAAAAGAAACAACATTTAAAGCCCTTATTTCAGGTTTCTTTAATAAATAATAAATAAAATAAGATAATATTTTCAGGAATTGTTAATCCAATAATTCTGACAGTTATATTTTCCTAACTCGATTCATTTGTTTGATATCTAGTGGGCCACCAACTAGCTCAGTACTTACTCAGTACTTACTCAGTGAATACAATCTTAAGGAAAGCACTCATAAGTGGTTTTCTTTACATATATATATATTTTTTTTTTTGTATATTTTGTTAATTAATCTGTAATATGTAATGGATCTACTGAGTAGATATAGTTTTATTTAATTGATAATAATATCTCAGTTTAATAGTCAACTCAACTTAGATAATAAGTTAAATTTTTTTTACTTCTCGTTGTTTTGTTTGTTATAAAAGAACTGTTTTATTATTAAAAGATTTTTTTTTGATATTAGAAGAGAAGACTGGTTGCTTTTTTCATTTTTTATTTGATTGATACGTACCTACGTCAAAATTTACTACTTAAAAGTTTATTAAAAAATTATAGAAAAATACATCAAACAATGTTTGATGCATAAAAAAGTCTATTGAAAAATTCGTGAAAATAAATGTTTATCTCATAATACTTAAAATTTTTATTATTTTTTTCTTAATTTATTCAAATATTGTGATTATTTACAAAAAAAACACACGAAACTGAAAATCTCACGAGATCTAGAAATTGGTGAGATCTCGCAGTATTTTTATTCATAAACTCGCGAAATCTCGCTTGAGCCCCAATCTCGCGAGATTTGCATTCCCTAGTCGGCTGATAAAGGCGTAGGAAATTAACAAACATGAAATTGACGAAGTTGATAGAGAAGCATTATACGAATAAATGATGCAAAAGTGTATGTAAGAAGAATTCTGGGACGACCGAGGAAGACATAGCACGGTCAAGAATATAAAATACTTGTTTAGAATGTTAAGGGACATATCAAGAGTGCTATAACAGGAGAGTATTCAAGCGAAATGGAGCAAGGAGTGTGTGCCAATACAGAATTCTGTGGCGGTCCGTTCTCTCCGCCTGCATCTGCGGGAAAATGTATTTTTGTGATTAATAGCTAGTATTTAATTGTTATTTTTCTGTCAATAACTTGTATTCTGTTGCTGGTAACCAGGTTATTCACGCTTGACCTAACGACCCACGCTTCTTATGAAAAAAACTTGAAGTAGAATGTGTTTGAAAGAAACACAGTATTTTTTAAACAATAAAAAAGAGGTGTATAAATCAATGACCGGAAGAGTTAACCTATTTTTATGTCAGTTTGTCGACACAATAAAAAAAAAACTATAAATGCATGAAAATGCCAAGCGTTCAATAATATTTTATTTTAATTTCATTATAAATACATATTTCTTTTTATTTATTAGCTTGTTATTTTCTTTATATCGTAAAGCAGATTTGGTGAGAATCAATTAAAAAAGAATAGGTAGGTTTCAAGCCTTTCGCACACAAATTATTGACGGCCTCCGTGGTTGAGGGTAAGGATCTTGACTCGCAATCCGAAGGTCGCTGGATCGAATCCCGGCGTGCGCAAATAATTTTTATTTGATTAATTTGTGTCAATTCACAATTTTTTTTTTTTACATTAACTCCACACAGGAGGCCCTGAGGAAAATAATATCCCTCAGCGCCTATGTCATCTGGGATGCTGTGTGGAGGGTCTTTTTGAGGAGAGGAAGGAATGAACATTGGTCTTGAAGAGACCCATGTTATAGGAAGGAGGAAACACAGAGGCCGGCAAATCATTCCACAGCCGAGCTGTTAAACACAAGAACGAGTCGAAGAAACGACCCGTTCTCATATGACAAATGTCAACCGTGTACAAATGTTGGGCACGCGATTGGCGTGTTTCCCGACTATGCACCGGTGCCGAAGGGATCAATGACGCTAGTTCCTCGGAGCATCTTCCATTGTAATACCGGTAGAACAAGGATAGCATTCCCACCCGACGCCTGAGCTCTAAAGATTGCAATCCGTCTGTTAAGATGGGAGAATTTGTTAAACGGACCGCCCGTTTCTGCACAGAGTCGAGGGTATTTTTCAGGTATTTTGGAGCTCCAGACCAGAGGTGGCTGCCAAATGCAACCGTGGGGAACACTTGTGATTTGTACAGGGTTAACAGTTGTGTATTATTAAAGTATCTGCGGGCCCTGTACAGTACGCCCAATTTTTGGGAGGCTTTATTAATTAATTAATTTAAAATAATAAATAGTATAATACGTTTCTTGACATGGCTTTATCCGTGTTTGGTAAACATATCCGAATTGGCAGGTACTTTCCAACCTTCCATTTCTCCAAGTCCTTCCCTTCCCCACTCAGCCTCACAATATGTCCCGTTTGGAGATACCGGAGTCTAGGGAATCTCAACATCTTTCAAGTCGCGACCCTTCAATGGACAGTCCCGACTTTTCACAAAAGCCAAGTGACCGCGACCCCTACGGGGAAAAAGGAGATTTGTTGGGAATTTCTTCTGATCTAAAAATAACATTCCCAATTTTTTCCCTCAGTTTAATAGTATTTCTAGGTGAAACAAAAACACATCGAAAATAAAATTTTCAATAAAATTAAACTTACGCATACGAGCATTAGGGATGTCGAAAGTGAAAAAATTTTTCGATATTGATATTTTAATAAATATCTATACATCGATATATCGAGGAAAAAATAAATAGTTAAAATTTCAACCGCCAGATGTCATGACCCAATACAGTTACTTTTTTCCGTTCGTTCCTGTACGGTTTTGGATTATAGTGACTTTAAATACATAAATTTAAAAAAAATATCGTTTTTGATACAATTTTCGATATTGGATATTTTGTATCGATATATCGATATGTCGGATCAAAATATATCGGCTAAAAATATCGATATATTGAATTAAAAATATCGATATATCGATACTTTTTCAACAAGCCTAACGAGCATATATCTTTAGATCTTTTAAACTACGCAACGGATTTTCATAAGGTTTTCACCAATAGATAGAGTGATTCATGAGGAAGGTTTAGGTATATAATTTGTGAAGGTTTTGTGTAAATTGGTTGAAATATATAAACGGCTGGCAAGCGGGTGGTGTGGGTTTGATATGTATACAAATTAACAAATGGCGTTGGTTATAAAGATTGGGTACAGTTGTGACTTTTTAAATACGTTTACAGAAATGTCGCATAGTGACGTAACTTCAAACAATTTTAAAGGCGGATCTTCCCTCATGCATAATAATTGTCGGTCCCTTGTAAAGCAATTAACAGCTATAGTTAACGTAGAAATTAATAATATCCTTTGTACCTTTGTAGTATACCGTTTTAACCGCCGAGACGTTAAATGTAATTTAACCGATGGGTTTATCAGATAATTAACAACTGCTTTTAAGTCCGAACTGCCGACGTTATAGTGTTTAATCTAACTGTTTGGATATCGTCTCTTGACACTGAGATGAGGATTTCAGATATTTATAAATAATATTAAAGTCTCTATCAGATAAAATATTATGAATTGAATCGCTTTATAGACAATGAGAAATGTTAAACAATGTTTTGTACAACAATTATGTGATGATAACTTTCATCATTAAAAATACACAAAACCATTCAATAAAGGTTTGGCTAATTGATTAATTAAACAGAATACCCATGTTACTGCTGATGATTCAAATGCACGCATTTTCAGGTTGAATTTTCAAAGTCAACACAAATGTTTTTAACTTGCATAGCCATTTCCAACACGAGATATGGAAACATTTTAATATCCGTTTAACTGTCACAGATAAAAAGATAATACGACATTTTCAATCGGAAATCTATCCATCTTCTTCTATCAATTTGGAATGCGAGAATGAGTACCGCCGCTCTGGGAACCTTTTATTGAATAAACAACACATCTGCCACAGGTCACCCCAAGTGGTTCTTAGAGGTTTGTCCAGGTCTTGGCGGCGGGTGTGTCTGTAACTATCTCTGTGGCAGGCTGGATTGTGAGAGTCTGGTCGAGAGAGACCGTTTGACCTCTCCAACAGGACACTCTCGACACATCGCTTTACATCAAATGTCTGTGGCGGTTAAGCGATTACTTTTAATTTCGAAATTGACGAAATTTTTCAAACTTCACCTTCAAACAAGAGAAAGGTTGTTGTCTACACAAGATTTCGAAAAAATATCCTCATCCCTCCATCCCACCCCTTAAAGCATAATTTTGACACCTTTTGAGCACACTTAACGTTCAAAATAAGAGCAAAATTTCAGTCGAAATAAAAAAAATAACACTGATTTCGAAAAACTCTGCGTAAAGCCCGAACAACGCCGGGGACTTAAGCTAATCGTCTATCTTCTTCTAAACAAATATAGCGCAATTGATTTTGAAACGTGTTCTTACCAATTTATTTAACTTATCACTCTAGTACCGTGGTCGTCAAACTGCGGCCCGCGGCGAATTTAAAATATTTTTTTTTTTCATGTACAATTATATTGTCCGTTTTTTGCGGCCCGCACAATGTGCCGTTTTCTTTTTAAATATATTTTTTATGTACAATTATATTATCCTTTTTTTTCAAATATTTTGTGTACGTATACCCATATGATTTTAAAATGTTGATTTTAATTGATTGACATTTGATTTTAAAACGCCCAGCTGGTTTTTGATCACATAGTGTACGTCACAGGTTCTGAATAACGATAACGCCCCCTTGTGGTCGTTTGAGACTTTCAGGGGGCTGTAGAAGACCCAGAGAAAATTAGAGGGCGTAGAGATGGCACAGTGAGGGTGTAGGTAGATAAAAAAATATGGTCTAAAAAAGACCAAAAAACACGTACTAATAAAGCAAAGTAAACTTTAATATTGGTTAATTTTTGTTATTTTATGTATAGTAATCATTTTTATCACGTGTGCGAAAATTCAAACATTTCGATAGTTCGGGAAGTGCATGAAAATTGAACTGAAAGATTCCATTACAAATCTACACAATTTTTTTTTGAAATATAATATTATGATATTACGTGTATTATTATTATTATGAATTGACACTATATCATGAACACAAGCAGGAAGGAGGTAGCAACCCAGTACTTAAATACAAAATAATTGCTTTTTTAACTTACTAAACGAAGAGGTTCAACCCCCCCCCCCCCCCCCTGAAATCATAAATGTGCGGCCCGCGGTAATACATACCCCACATTGTCCTATGTGGACCTTGACCAGAAAAGCGTGACGACCGCTGCTCTAGTAGGTAATATAATAAAAATTACATGCATTGTATTAAAGTAGGTTTGAGTATGCTTTCACAATACCTAACTAAAATAGAAAGCGTTTAAAAAAACTATCTGTAATGTCAATCTATCTGGATTGCTTCGCATTCGATTCGTTACACTCTTCGTGAATAAATTTGCACTCTTCCAACCATTATTAATAACAACATGATTATCATTTAGGCAATACGAATTATTAATAAGTAAAGCTCTATCGGAGCTGGTCAGATTGTCCAGTTGAATTCATGATAGATCGTCTCGCAATATTTATAGATAGAGGTCGCTGTATCATAAATACAGGGCCGCCGCGGAAGAAAAATCCTCCTGCTTAAAAAATGCCTCCCTATGGATACGAACAAAAACAAAGCGGGTTTCGGTTTTCAGATTAACGGCGTTCAGTGCCCTGTTCCACCGGCGACAGTTGACGCCGAGATGTGGACAAGCAGAACGCGGATAAAACTTGCGCTACCTGCGCGGTAGCCTGACCGCAGCTGTCAGTTTTTACGAAATGTCGAGTTCGTAGACGACGATTATTTACTCTTGGAGAAGCCTTTCTTGAAATTAAGGAATAAATCAATGTTATTTGGTAATTGGTATCTTTAAATATGAAAAAAAACCTCAGGAGAACATGATAATATGTTAAGTACGTGCCTGAAAGGAATTCACTTGTGACATTTGAGGTTATTTCAAAATTTTATCTTGTTGATTTCATTCCATCACTTGTCAACAACATTTCTGGTGCTATGGAATGTATTTCTTTTAACGCAGATTGGCGATTGATTGAAAACAGCGGCAATTAACAATATCACCCAATACCAGCAACCACCATTTCGTATCGTTTCGTTTTTATGTGTTTATGTTTAGAGCCCGCGCAGACAGCAAGCGTTCCGCGTTCGGCGTTCCGCGTTCTGCGTTCCGCGTTCTGCGTTCCGCGTTCTTTGTAAGTAGTTGACCACTATAGCGCCGCGCAGACACAGCGGCAGTCAGACCGCGCCGGTCAGTGTGAACGCTTACGTTCTTGCATTCTATTGTCAGAATTACAAAGAACGCGTGGAATGCCTCGCTCGCAAGATGACCGACACCGAGAATTTAATTGATTTAGTAAGGGAAAGGCAGTTTTTATATAATCTTAGTGACACAGACTGTATAATTATAAAAATATTTTTTATATGCACCAGGGTTAAATTTTCCCCACAGGAAAAACTAAACCCTTTCACACACTTCCCCAAATGATCATCTAGTCAATACACGCTATGCAATTGCACTATATAAGTATTGTAAAAACAAAACAATACAAGAACAACATATCGACCTACCAGAGACCAAATGGGAAAACAATTCTATAAATAACTATATATGTATAATTATATATTTATTATTTTTTTTATATAATTCTGCAATTCATTAAAGCTACTTATTGACATTCGAAAAAAACGTTCTTCATCTTTAAGTAATTCAGGAAAAAGAATACTGAACTCTCCTTTTCATTTCGCTCAGTGTTAATCGGATGCACCCAGTGACTTCTTTTCTTTTTAGACTCTTCCAAAGTCAACAAAAGCAATGCTTCGTCTTCTGAAGACGAACTATCAAAATACATGTTTCAGGTACAAGCTTTTTAGGAAAATGGAACGCAGAATATTTGACCTTGTGCTGTGTGAGTTAGAACTCGCGTAGAACGCAACCGGCAGAACGCTAGTTGAACGCCAGTGAACGCTGAACGCTTGGCTGTCTGCGCGGGCTCTTAAAGTTTTTATGTTTTTACAAGTGTTTCTAAAGATGTAATTCGCAGGCAGTTTTGGACACAACAATGAATATTATGCATTTTTTTATAATAAAAGCTCATCACCACGCGTTTTGCAGTATCAACGTGGTTGTTATGGGTTTCCGCAAGGTTGCAGGTTCGATCCCCTACTAATTTAGTTAAATAATATCTAATGGGTAGATTTGCTATATTCTGAGATTATTTTAACCCGGGAATGCAGTGCTGTCTTTCTAAATTTTAAAAAACTTTTCTCTCTAGTTATTTATAAATTTTAAGGATATTTAAAAAAAAACAAAAAACATGTACAATTAATCCATCAAAAACACCCAATCACGAAATGCAAGGTTCACAAAGAAGATTATTGTAATAACAACACTGAATTTTTGAATTGTTTTTTTTTTTTATTTACAATTTATTTTTAACAAAATACATAATTTTGACCAAAAAGTTAAGTAGGAAAATGTGTTTTTAATGCCTCTGACCAGCATATCAGCCCTTCACCGCCCTTTGGAGCCATTCATCGCCCACCATTTGCCCTCGAGGCCACCACCGCCCCACGGATCTCGAAGCGGTAGGTACCGCTGGGAACCACTGATGTAGACGAATAAAGTGACGTTAATCTAAGTGGCTAACCCTTAGTTCGGTCGCCCTTGTGTTCCGCACCCATGGTATATATAAATATGCAGCGGTTCTGCCAATATCCTACTATTTAAAGGGCTACTTACAAGAGGATGATAGCCAACAGTAGAGTTGAGACGATCCGAAGAATGCGGAACAGTAAAGTTCAACCAGTGTACCGTATAATTCCACATTCGCTTCTGACGAGAGCAAGCAAGATGAAATCTAAATTCTCGACTAACTACTTGTCTACTTACTAAAAACTGAATGCGTGATCTTTGTATAAGAGGAAAAAGCTCACAACAATTGAGAGTAGATTCTAACAGATTCTGGTAGAATCTTTTTACAAAAAATATTATCGAGACCAAATTAACAATTTTAAATTGTAAAAAGATCTAGTACCTACATGAAAAATTCAATAGTTAGAAGGTAATAAAGCGATGTAAATATACAATCAAAAAGGGAAAGATCGACGATAAAAATGTGTGCCAATTTTTTAGCAATAAGCTAAGAATATTATGGCAAATAGAAGTATTTGATCTAAAAGGTATGTAATCGCTTAACTATTATTTATTTTCTTTCTTTCTTTCTTCTCTTTCTACTTACCTATTTTACTCTATTTTATTTTGTTACTATTATTTCTGTTTCACTTATAGCCTGTAGCATCTTCCAGTAGTAACCACTAAGCCTTGATTTAGGTATGCTGTGAATATTTTTAATTGAAATGTTAATATCTATGCAGATCCCAATGGTAATTTCTGTAACATGATAATTGTTAACAATATAAATGTTTCAAACAATAAATCAATAAATTGATAATATGATGGACCAAAGACACGCAGAGGAAATGTTTTCTTTTATTTTATGACTGCAGTAGGTCAAATACAACAAGAAGTGAAATGAAATGAATTTGGTTGACTTGCTATAGTATCTACAAATTCCAGAAAGTCAGATATTGTGGTGAAAACAACGTAAATAACTCGTAAGATCAATTTGAGCATCCGATGTTCAGTGCTAGGATAGTGGAAATTTTCTCAGTGTTATAATTTCTTTTCTTCCATCACGTCTAACTTCATAGCTTTTCTTCCACCGTTTGGTATTTACTGTTCACACCCTTTTAATCTTATCTGCCTCTACATTAGCTCCACACAGGTCTAAGGAAAATAATTTCCCTGAGAGCCATTATATCATGCTGTGTAGAGGTTCTTTTTACGGTAAGAAAGGATAGGAAGTTCAGGATGGAAAAAAGGTATGAGGGGTGGGTAGAAATCTGGGGTCAATATATCCAGGAGTAACGATGTATGAATCTATCTTTTTTATTAATTTAGTTACATGAAAGAATTGTGTTGTGTTGGTTTTCTAATTAGTGATGGTTGGTCCACTTGCAGTTTGGTTAGAGTTGAATATTTGGAATACCATCCTTTGTATATTACATTAAGTAAGGCGTATAACAATAAACTAAACAATGATGTCATTAAAAAGTGTTTCGATAGTCTATGTTCTAGAATTCTAGAACGTTGGCTTCAGGCTGACACCTAATTTATTACGTACTACGTACAGTTTGGTATGCAAGAGGCAAACGGAATCATTAATATGCAGTAAACTCTCGCTGAGTAAATGGTTGTACATGGGTCGGCTAACAGTTTACTAGAATGCAGTAAGACCAACAACAACAAAGCTGTTTGATGACAGGGGTGCGGCACTGTAGGAAAGTAGAAATAAAAATTATACGGCAGGAGTATTAAATCATTGATATGTGAGATATATATAAGTCTCTGAGATGGGACGAACATATTGTCTCGACTTCCACAAAGATTAGAAAACTTACTCCTCATCTATTCATGTCTGTTAGAAATATTCTTTGCGTAAAAGATCTGAAACAAATGTACCATGCCTTGTGTAACTCACTGCTAGAATATGCATCCTTGGGATGGGGCGGCTGTTCCAAAACAATAATTGATCCCCTAGCAAAAGCACAAAAATCACTTTTAAGGGTCATCCTTAAGAAACCATTTAGGTATCCCAGTGAGCTATTATTTAAAGAGATACGAGTTCTTGATGTACGGCAACTATACATAAGAAAAATTATTTTTCATACACAAAAACACCGTCACCACTATCCATCCATCGATCATCTCCACAACACCCGTCATGCAGGGAGGAATCCAGTAATTCCGCCTACTACAAACACATCACATGCCCAAAGACAATACTCCTACTTAGGGCCTAAATTGTTCAACTTCATACCCGATGCTTGGAAACTGAAAAGTACAAGCTTTTTACGGAAATTGGTTAGCAATTGGCTTCTGGATATGGAGAGAGTCGAGAGCGAACATATGCTAACACAATCTCACATACCTAATATGTACTAAAAAGTTTATATTATTGCATAAAAATAAAACTTTTACTCTGTTTTTTGATCCGTGTAAAATAAGGACTGGTCTTTGACTCTTGTAAAATAACGACTAGACATTTCAAAAATAAGTTTTGAAAATTTCTATATAAATACATTGGTAATTCATATTCATTTAGTCGGGTTTATAAATGGGTAATTTCTTTTACTTAGGATAATCTAAAAATAATAGTACATTTATTAAAATTAAATGGTCATAAATGCATTGGTGATTCATATTTAAAATAATGGTGTATAAATGTGTAAATTCTAATAATGCAACTGCAAATGTTCTCCAAATTAACCCAGAAAAATATCATAATTGTGATCTCCCGAAAGAAACCATTAACTTATTCGGAATGCAATTATTAATGTTATTAAATGTAATGCCTTTGTAATTTCATTGAAAAAAAAAAAAATTGGTTAACTTTTTTACCTAAAATATTGAGTTCGAAATTGGATAGGTCCGATGGTTTCGAACTCCTGCAACTCCACAGAGAGGTACAGGAGGTCGGTACCATCGATACATCGCATCGGCTTGACACAGCGAAACATACTTATAGGTGTAAAGACACGGTTAATGTTGCAATTTTGCAAACCTTGGTTCACTTTTAAATTTGTTGGTTGGATTTTTATATTATGTACGTATTTTCTAATCGTAACATATTGATATTATATATCTCACTGTAAAAAATTTTTGTTGCATTTTTTTAATTTAATTTATATACTTTTTATTCACATCGTAACTTTATCTAAACTATTTGTTTTCTCATGTTAAAGATGGAGGTACTGCCTTTATTATTTATTATTTATGTAAAAGCCCTCTGCTCGTAAAATAAAAGAAATAAATAAACAACTAAATAAATTAATGTTCTACAAAACGAGGTTGAAAAATCATTTGTCATATATTTGGATTATAATTGTGTAATTTCTACTATTTAAGAAATTCAAAAAATTATAGTACTTTAAAATTAAACAGTTATAAATACATTGTGAATTCATATGTCAAATATTGGTTTATAAATGTGTAAATTCTGATTATGCAATTGTAAATGTTCTCTAAAATGGCCTGGAAAGAATCTCCTACTTGTGATCTCACTAAAGAAAACACTCTTAGAACATTAATAAATGCATTCACTCTGAATGCATTTATTTACGTTCTCCAAATTGACCTTGAAAAAAATCACAACTTTGCGATTCTTTTAAAGACATAAAGAAACCATCCCTTAATTATATACAATTCTTAGTGTTCTCAAAAGTTGTCTTGACAGAAGCAAATTCCCTTGATATCTTGAACGAAACTATTCCTTTGTTAAGAATATTATGAACTAAATATACAATTTGGCTGTCCTGAAACGGGTATTCTACCCAGTTGGACAGACAAATGTTCACATTGTAATGTATTGTTAATATATATGCATATGTAAATAAATAAAAAAAAAAAAAAATAATAAAATAAATATACTTTACAGCCGCTGGAACAATTTACAGAATTCGAACAGTTCATCAATTCATTATATCTACACAGATTTTTCAAAAGTCTTTGATAAAGTTAACATCGAACTGCTTCTGAAGAAGATGTCAAAAATCGGGATTAATGGGAACCGTCTAAGATGGATCAAATCATATGTCACAAACAGAAGTCAAGCAGTTAGAGCTAAGGTTTTCTCCTAACGTTTATTTTTTTTAATTTTTTTATTTAAGTTTATTTAGGAAACAATAATAGTTTCTATCCCGTCTAAAAACATTATATCTATCATCAAAAATCTCTTGATTACTGATATTGTCAAGAAGCCATGTCTCTGAAATACATATAACATCAAAATCATTGTTCATAACGGACCTTAAGAAGTCGTGTGTTTTTGTGCGCAAACCTCGTACATTTTGATAAAATATGTTAATGGACGCCATTAATCTGTGATGAAAGTATAATAGATGTATAATAATATTTAAAATGAGATAAACACAATGCCAGATCGAACCCTAGTAACCAATGAAAGTTGTTGCAAAAATGATACATTCCTGACTCGAGAAATATCAAATCTTGATAAATATAAAAAGATGAAAGGCAAGGTAGTAATGGAAGGTAAATTGTAACGAGATATGGTAGAAAAAACATAATATGAGTCAAGAGATTTTCTTAAGGTCTTCCTCGGAAGAAATCCGTACGACGGGGGAACCATCATTTTTCCGTACAAAAATATTGCAATTCTTGGTCCATAGGTAACAGTATTTTTTCTCGACTTTTGCATCTCTAGCTTTCTTCAAAAGTAATTTGTTGGAGGGAGTGAGGTGGTCGTTTAAGAAGATCCGTCTTGCTTCACCCGGAATACCGATATCTGCCGACGTCAATGTCCTGTGGCGACGTGCAGCTGTCAGCAATTCGTCTTTGAGATTTCGCCGGAGAAGGCGCACTATGATATTGGACGAGTTGTTGGTTTTGGTGGTGCTGGTGGGAGTCACAGAGGGCCATTGACGGACTCTATGGATAAAATCTATATCTTCTTTTTGAATGTGGAATCCCACTTTCTGGGATATATTGCCAATAATTTCATGCAGGTTCTCTTTTGCTAACATACCATCAGGAATTCCACAAGGATCACATCGCAGACCTCTCTTACATATTATCAATGATATGTATAATATCATTGGTGACCGGCCAACTCAGAATGAAACCAACTCAGAACCACCTCAGGAAGGTCATTAAGAGTGGTGATAAAAAAATATAAAAAATTGGTTAAATAGAATAAGTCAGGTTAGGGTTACCGGCTATTTTAATTTTTTTTTCATAGCTTTTATTGACTTTTCAAAGAGGCGTTGAGTTGACTTGAGTTCTGCTATTATCCAAGTTACTGTGAAACACATAACTTGAAATGTGACTTAAAATTTCTTGAAATGTTCTAATTCTGTAAAACAACTTCTCTTAAACTTTGGCACTTGCGTTTGAGGAATGTTGCCAGACGAAAGAGAATAAGGAAAGAAAACAAGCCGTGAAAATAAAGCAGTTTAGATGTCGGTGCCTACATAATTATTTCGATCTGCCACAAAACATAGCTAAAGCCATTTCAAGAAAAGTAATGATTCTAAATAGTGGTCTAATACTAGTGGATACTGAGTGTCTTACAGTAGTTGCAAAACAAAAGATTTATAATAATTGATTAAAAAATGTTATCCGACAGCAAAATGAGATTTACATTTTTTATTCCAAATATGCCCAGGAATCACTGGTTAGGTTAGGTTAAGTTAAACTAGGTTAGGATAGGTTTCTTTTAGGTTAAGTTTTTCGGGTATGTGCTGATAGACCTGTATAAATTAAGTAGATATCCTATTCATAGATACCTATACATACTTCAACCGTGTTCCACTGGGTTGTTGGGAGATATGGAACTTTGCCGAATAACTATGACTTGATGGGTCAAGCAATGGTTCTCATGTGGTGAGTTTCAATAATATCTAGGGGTATAGTACACGCTAATACTGGCTTGAACTTGATACGATCAATTCTTGCGCAGTTACTGACTTTACAATGAAAGTAAGCGAAAGAGAAAGACGCGTAAAATATACGTGTAACAGGGAAAGGCGTGGGTGGGGAGGCATGCCACTTTTCTGACCTTAAACTCGCCTATTGAGACGATTTACGTATTAAGACGATAATATACGCTAAAATATATTCAGAATCTTAACGACGTAAGTAAAGAAGCCGTGGATACAAATTGCAACTCGCGACCCGTATATTGGACGGACCTACTGTCGAATCTGCCCTATCAAAGAAAATAAGGAGAAGACGAATAATGCGGGAATCTTAACGACGTAAGGGAAGAAAGCGTGTAAACAAATATACGCCGCGGATTGCACGAACGCACGATACGATACACATTGTACGAACGCACTACAAATTCACCCTAGCAGGCCTCGAGATTTGACCTTTCTGCCGCGTTCATTTTAATTAATTCTGAGAACGTGTTACAAATATTTAAAATGTGTCTCCATGTTGTCCTCACGAAGTTAATAATTCATCGTCTAGAAAAATAATATATGGTGCTTACCGCTAACTTTATTGTTGAAAAACGGGTTATAAAGTTTTAAAATCATTGTACGTGAAATATATTAATGGTAAGGTACTGTTTTAATTAATCTAAAATATAAATAACTTGCATTCCTCGTGTGAAATTGAAATAAAAAAGTTGATATTTTTGAGCAAACAAAAATTAAACTTCAGGTCGATATTAGGTCAGGTATTAGTGTACTATTTTTTTTTAAATTATTTTTTTACATTATTTCCACGCAGTAGGCCCTGAGGAAAATAATTTCCCTCATGACCTGTCATCTGGGATGCTGTGTGGAGGGTATTTTTGAGGAGACGAAGGAATAAACATTGGTCTTGAAGAGACCCACGCTGTAGGAAGGAGGAAACACAGAGGCCGGCAAATCATTCCACAACCGAGCTGTTGAACACAAGAACGAGTCGAAGAAACGACCCATTCTCATGTGACAAATGTCAACCGTGTACAAATATTGGGCACGCGTTTGGCGTGTTTCCCGACAATACCTATTATCTACGATACATCTAAACCTACGACACAACGCGTATCATGTCTCAGTCTGATATCATCGAGGTTATTATATAAATAACGTAGATCACACATGATGTGTGGGTCGCGTGCTTGTTGGTATATTGCACATTAAAGGTACTCGTACATTATAAAATATGTATTACGTGTTACGCTTGCAAAAAGTTGCGGTACCCTGACACAGAGAATAATAATTGCATCTAGCGGTTGTTCGCTAGATTAAAAATGAAGTCACCTACCTGGCAACTTGCTGGTGGCCGGTAGTCGCTTGACAGTTAAGGTCACTTGGTGCTTTTTTTCCCTTAAAGGAACCTGGCAACATTACCTACACTCGGCAGACCGGTTGACATAGCTAACTTCTCGAGAATAACAGAACTGGTTACGCAATGGTAATGACAGACTGTCCATCATTTAACCCTTTTGGACCATACGAAAATATACCATGTAAAAAAACTTATTTTCACAACTTTTGCTCCCTTTGAAGCGAACACAAATTAAATGATTTCGTCTTCAATTGCTGGCAATACTAGCTTGCAGATTGGAGGAAATAATAAGGGGCATACTTTAATTACGTGAGCAGTTATTCTTCCAATCTCGACCCCTCCCCCCCACCTTTGGTGAGATAAATTTGGGCCATTTCATATATTATTCTTTTCAAGTAACGTGAAATTTTGCTGGACCCCCCCCCCCCTCCCCCCTTTTATGCTCACGTAATTAATGTATACCCCCTAACGCAATATACTTTAACCCAAAGATATTGAAATATAAGAGATGTGCTATCCGCAGTTTTTACTAGGTGGGACTGCGCTTCCGGGTATCGCCGATATTGTTTACCAGTCAATAAATAAACTAAATGAACGAATAATATAAACGAACGTTACATTAAATGCACTAATTCTTTCCGTATTCCAACTATAATGTTAACCATTACGCATTTGTTTCCATTCTAATTTGTATGGAAGGCACTTATAGTTATCTTCTTTATTCCAAATAAAATAAAATACTATAAAGGAAAATGATACAATTTTAGCTACTGAATTTCCGCACCGCGTTGATTGTTTCTAAATACGTTTTGAAAGCGTCTTTTTATCGTTTAATTTTTACGTTTATAATTAACAAAATGGTGTATATATTTTGAGCAGATAATTTTGTCATATTATAGTGAAACACGTCCTATTAGGTCCAATGTTCGAATGAATGAGGCAATAACATAAAGTATTGATTTAAAGTTTTAAAGCAAGTTTTAATTCAGGTCTGAAAGGGTTTATCGTAATTGTATGTATGTATTACATATCGTGTTGGATTCAGGAAACGACATGGCAAAATGATAATATCATGAACTGCTGATATTCTAAGTGCAAATAACTGCGAATTTACAGATAGGATGTCAAGAAAAATTAACAAAGGTTAGAGATTATGATATGGTTGGCGACAGAGAAAACCTCCCAACATCCTTATCTGCGGTATTGTACCGAAATCACTATCTTCTGCCCGCTAAAAAGGTTCTACCAGAAGTAATCGGTTAGTAAGAGATGCTTCTAACGTCTAAGGTAACCGGTATCAATGACAGATACTATTACAGTAGGTACATAATGAGCGTTTTTAAAATTGCCGTGACGATTGAAATGACAAATGAAACAAACAGTGATCGTATGTCTGCACCCCCCCAAAAGATCGTTACGGTAATTACAAAAGCAATGGCTAAAGTTCCTTGAAATATTTTTGATTTTTTTACATGTGTTGCAAACAGGTGGAGGGGATCCAAAGATTACACAGCTCAACAAAAAACGTATTTTTTTTGTTGCTCTGGATAACTCTGCGGATTTTTATGCTCTCAAGTACCCAGTTTACGGATATATTCATGAAAGTAGGTACTGAATTGGCTCTGGTTTTTAGAATTTTGGCATATCTTATATCATCATTAAACAGTATAAAGTAAAGCCACTCCCGATGCCTGTACGCTTAGATCTTTTAAACTGCGCAACGGATTTTCATGCGGTTTTCACCATTAGATAGAGTGATTCATGAGGAAGGTTTTTGGGCATATAGTTAGGCAAAGTTTTGTGTAAATTGGTTAAAATATATAAAATATGTGGCAGCGGCAGCGGGCTGCGGGCGATAGGCAGCGGGCTGGCAAGCGGGCGACATTGATTTGATATGTATGCAAATTAATAGATGGCGTTGGTTATAAAGGTTGGGTAATAGCGTTGTCAGTAGATGGCGTTGTGTTTCGTTAGTCTCAGCAACGTGTGGTTGGGTCTGCTAGTTAAAAATAATTAGCAGCGTAAGTTGGCTCTTCAGAACTAGAGTTATTAATAGGTGTTTGGTTTTTGGTGAAATTCGCTTTCTGCGACATCACGTGACCCCCCCCCCCCTCCAGCATGCCTCATGTGGAGAATCCTTAACTGTTGGTAAAGCCAATGTTCTTAATGAGCCGTTGTTAAGTAGAGAAAAAATTATACTTCCGCCACTACATATCAAGTTAGGTATGATGATTCTCCACATGAGACATGCGGGGGGGGGGGGGGGGTCACGTGTTGTCGCAGAAAGCGAATTTCACCAAAAAAACTAAAAATCTATTAATAACTTTAGTTCTGAAGAGCCAACTTACTTACACTGCTAATTATTTTAAACTAACAGACCCAACCACACGTTGCTGTGACTAACGAAACAGAACGCCATCTGCTGACAACGCTATTACCCAACCTTTATAACCAACGCCATCTGTCAATTTGCATACATATCAATTCCAGATCGCCCGCTTGCCAGCCCGCTGCCTGCCGCCCGCAGCCCGCTGCCGCTGCCACATATATTATATATTTCAACCAATTTACACAAAACCTTGAAAAAATATATGTCTAAAAACCTTCCTCATGAATCACTCTATTGGTGAAAACCGCATGAAAATCCGTTGCGTAGTTTAAAAGATCTAAGCCTACAGACAACGGGAGCGACTTTTCTTCATAATATGTAATGATGATATAAGATACGCCAAAATCATGAAAACTAGAGCCAATATTCCAAAATCATTCATAATTTCATAAATTGTAGGCATGAAATGATTCAGAACCAATTTCATATCAAGGGCAACAAAACCATTGTTGACCAGTGTTATTATCCCTGAACTACGAGTAGATCACTTTTATTTTTATTTATTTTTATTTATTTATTTATCTATAATAAAATATATTTACAATGGTTTTATTTGTATGCCTGTCTCACTAGGGTATACCTGTGTCGAGACAGGCGTACATAAATGAATATAGTAGTTACAAGGATATTTCAGGTAAAATACGTATTATGAGTAGAATTAGAACAGAAGGGTGATTGGAAGGGTGGTAAATCTTTTAAAGAGAGTTATTTTATAAATGTTGGAGATGGAGTAATGAAATAAATTCTGCCTAGTCTATTTATAGGTTAAATTTGACAGGATTCCATTATTTTCATTTCTTTTATATGGGTTAGGTTGTATGTGAATAGTTATTTCTGTCTATGTGTGATTTATTTTACAGATATTTGTGATAGTGTGGCGTCCAATACTTATAATCCATTTGTTAATATCTTGTTTGAATTTTGTAAAGGAGTCACTTTGTCTGATCGTAGTTGGTAGTGTATTGTATAGTTTGCAAGCTATGTATTTAGAGTGTCTTTGCCCGAAGGTGGTTTTGAAAAAAGGAGTTTGGAGAAGTTCGTTGTTTTTGGCTCGGGTATTGTGTATTGTTTGTGTAGCTTTGTATGGTGTTTTGTTGTTTTTGTGTAAATTAAGTAATATGGATCTTGAGTAGAGCTGTTTTATGTCCATAACGTTGAAGGAATTGAAGATAGTATTAGTGCTGGTAGTAAGCGGCATTTTAAGAATTATTTTTATGATAAGTTTTTGTGCTTTCATGATGGGATCAAGGGCATTGGAATATGCATTACCCCAGGCTAGAATTCCGTATTCGATGTGAGATTGGCACAATGAGTAATATACTGTTTTTAAAAGTTTTAGGTTAAGGAAATTGCGTGTTTGTTTGAAAAAGTATATAGATTTTCGGATTTTGTTTGTAGTATTATGTATATGTTGCTTCCAATTCAGGTGTGTATCGAAGGTTACTCCTAAATATTTGATAATGTTTACTTGCTCTAGGCATGGGCAGTCACAGTTTCGGTTTAGAGATGAATTTTTACATTAGTGTATTTTTAATGGCGGGGCTGGGTTTGACTTTGGGATATTGGTGAGACTAGACAGTAAGTATTTGGTTTTCTGTACATTCAGAGCTTTACTTCCTCCGCTTTGGAATATGCGGTAAGCCAATCTTTTGCTTGGAGAAGTAGGACAGTGTCATCGGCAAAACTGACAATAGTGGCATCGATATCTAGGTTGCATAACTCGTTAATATATATTAGGAAGAGCGTTGGACCTATAACACTGCCTTGAGGGACCCCGTAACTAACTTTATGTAGAAGAAAAGGAAAGAGAGAAAGTTCTGGAAATGAAAGGGGAATTGGGGTGGGTAAGAATCTGGTCAGTATGTCCAGGAGTGATGAGTGAGGAATCCATTCTTCCCACTACGGTGTAAGGCAATAGGTCGAGGCCGGTACGGTCAGAGTCTCTGGTCCGGCCTCTCCCGATACGGCCCCCAATGCGCAATGCAGTTGGCGGGCAGATGCATCCGTCGCCTGACCTGCGCAAACCTCACGTCATGATCCCGGGCACCCCTGCTAAGTCACCAAACGTATCGGTTAGTCGCCTCCCAAATCGGTAGTTGAGAGTAAAACAATCAGTAAGCATAAACAAAAAGTGAGCACTTTTCTTTATGATGTAGGAAGGAGGAAAAACAGACGCCACCCAATAATCTTGCTTACCTACTTACTCAAGAAAAGCAATATAAAAAATGTTATGATGGGCAAAACTTTCTTTATTGCTCATCACTTGATGACGTAAAAATGTCAGACCTTATTGGATAGACGCTTCGCCCACTTATCTGACCTCATCTGTAATCATCCGCACAAATGACTGACAACGGTAATGCATAATCTAACAATATTCTGTAATAGTCAACTGTCTTCATCATGGACCGAAGCGTGGGACATTTTTATTAAGTGTTCATAAATTGGACAAAAACAGTTAAAAAACAATTTAAATAAACTTGAACAATGGGTGTAATTCAAGGTTTTATGTTTTTTAAAGTGTTTTGAACACTATTTCGCAGACAATATTTCGAATCCTTTTGGATAATAGGCAATATGTCATCAAATGGCAAAATAAATCTGACACTATTGAATACAACAACAGGGTCATTAAAGTATATTTTTTTTAATTACTGTAAATTTTCATCTCTTGTGCAAAACAACTACTAACTAACTAACTAACCATCACGCCGTTTCCCGCAGGGGTAGGCAGAGAGGACGGACCGCCAAACAACTCGGTCTTGGCACACACTCTTGGCCTCACTCACATTCATACATCGTCTCATTACAAAACAATCCAAAAATATTAACATCCGAAGCTGAGATCCCTGGTGTTACCCGGGCTTCACACAGGCTTTTTCGAAATCAGATGTAGATAGTAATTTTCCTATGATTTTGAAGGTCAAGTGTGCAAAATTTCATCAAGAAATATGAAAATTGTGCTATAGGGTGTAAAAACGAGTGTTTTTTTTAACCTTTCGAATTTTGTGCGCCAATTTTGATTTAAGCTAAAAAAAGCCAACATTATTGCATGTTTTATTGTATTTTGTTCAGACACAAATATTAAAATGTTTTCCTAACCATGGTTGGTAAGTAGGAAATTTTGCACTCCAAAGCATTTTTTTGTCAATTCAATCAGCCCGATATTTTTTTAGGCTTATAAAAGACTTAAAATCCTGCTAGCATTTTATGGCTATTCAAATTTGTCAAAAATATAAAGTTAAGGATTAGAATGTACAATACTACTCTCTTATTTCAAAAATACTAGAAAAGCGCGTGAAAAATAAGAAAAATTGCGTTATTTTCCCAAAAATTGTAAATTTTGCTAAAAACATGAAATTCGCGTTATCACAAACGCGAAATATTCAGGTCTCAAATAATAGGTAATTATTAGCTTTTTGCATCTATCCAACAATAGCGTGTCCTTTTTATGTAAGTTTCATCACATTTTCTCGATTTTCCAGAACAGTTTTTATATTGTTGTATTTAAATAAAGGTTAAAGTCTGTGGCGGGCGGGCGGCGTGAATTTGATCTGTATGCAAATGTACAATTTTATTCCGATACTGACAAAAATTTGCAGGCTTGGCCTTCAAAACAAGATGAAGGTCACTGTGTATGCATTAGATTTAGAAAATCTCTAAATCCCTGGCAACGCTAGTTATTATGTAATATGACTTATATTATTCCAACGATGGCAACTTATTTGCATTTATATTATTAGAACAGAGCAAGAGTGTTTTATTTCTTCCCACTCCAAAATAAAAAAGCCGTTATTCAAAGCAGACAATCAAATAATATGCTGTAATCGATAAACTAATTATATAACAATCATCAATCAAACCTTCCTCCCGTATAAGGGGTCGCCAAATTTGAATTACAATAATATTATTAAAACGTGAACTGACGCAACCGTAAACGATGACTTATATTTCAAATACATTTTATATTTTAATGAATCAACAATCTATCTGCAGTGGAATGGCGTCAAATTTCCGGGCCTCTGGGTATCTAGCACGGTCGATCGCTAAATGATTTATCGATAATATCGATAAGATTTTGACATCGTTCCCGCTGCAGACTGCAGATTGATAACGTAAAAGTCAATAGATTTTATCTTTACAATTTGGGGTACTGCCGCACTTGGAACCATTGGACAATCTACACCTCTGCCACAGGTCACCCTAAGTAGTTTGCAACGTTTAGCGACATAGACTTTAGGTCTTGGTGGTGGATGCATACATCCACCAGCTGTGTTGCAGGCCGGATCGGGAGAAATTGGTTGAAGGAGACCCTTTGAACTCACCAGCAGGATTCTCTGGGAACATCACTTTGCAACGCAGTGGGAGGGATGGAATCATACGTCCGTCTCTCTTTGAGATATTGACCCACAGATTCCTATCCACCCCTCATACCTTTTAGCTCCTCAAAACTTCATCTCCCTCCTTCCCTCAAAAGACCCTCCATACAGCATCCCTAAAGGTTACATAGGCCCTGGGGAAATTATATTCCTCAGGAGTGTGGAGCGAATGTAAAAAAAAAGATTTCTGGAAAAAAATATGTGTTTTAGGTAGTATAGGTAGGTATACTTTATCGCTTGTCTGAATTAGTCCCAATTTTGAAAATGATACTTAAATTTTTAAAAAATCTCAGTACATTGATCCACTTGTACAATTACTCACAGACAGCCCCGAAATTAGAATATTATTTAATGATTTAAAACGAAAGAATTCGTTGGAACAAGGTTTTAATATCTACGAGACCCGGATTACGGGTGAAGTAAGTCGTTATTTGTTGCGCCTTGATTTTTTGTCGTATTCTGGAAACCCCAGTGAACGTATAAAGCAACTTCCTTTGTCAACATAGTTCAAAGGAAACGGATATTGGAAAACCTACTACATTAGTGAAGGTTTTATTACCCGCTTGACAGGAAAATGGTTTGCAAGAATGTCCGTGCCATAAACATAATTTGTGTACAAGTAATATGACCATCGGTTAGTGCAGTGTTACTTAAGCCGCCGCTACCCGAATTTCTACCGATTTCTTACGTATCCTTAAACATTTGAAGTTTTTAAGCTCTTGAAAAAATACATGTTATTTTTGAAGATAATATCTATACATTCCCCACGCCGAAACGCAAATTATGTGAAATTCCCCCGATAGAAAGAAATCGCAAAGTATGCTCCGAATATTATTATTTTCAGTTATTTTACAAGTTATATGTATGAAAAAATTCACAATGTTTCTTTAAATGCTGTTTTAGACAACCTCCAGGGGATTTTTGCTCTATTTTAAACGAGTTGTGTTTTATTAAACATTTTCACAATTTTTGCTTCAATTTTACCGTTTTAAATATTGGCTCACTCTCTCCAACATTCGTAATTACATATCTCTCCATCTTCCTCTTTTTGAGCGGGGATACGGCGCAAGCGCCTTAACCGTATCAAGGAATCGCCCCCTTTTCCACTATAAAATAATCCAGCGCCCCCCCCCCCCCCCCCCACCTCTCGTACTGATACTACTGATCTTGCTCCGTATCAACGAATGAACACATATGACGGAAGTGTCGAGCCTCGAACGGTACAAAACTTTCACTCATAGGTGATATTTTGAACCTTTTTGAATGGGTCTTTATATTATATGAATTACAATGACATTGAATATTATGACTAAGTTTAAATTTTTGTGTGTGAAAGTGTAGTTTATTTAACAGAACTTAAAAAATCAAAGCCCCTAAAGAAAGTGTGTCAATCTAACTCTAAGAGTCAGGTTGTCACCCAGATATTTCAGGTTGAATCCTCTGCAAACTAAGTCCCACACAATCATTTTTAATTTGGGAGGCGGAAATGTGTACCGCCGCTCCGGGTACCATTTATTGAGTAACCAACATCTCTGCCACAGGTTAACCCCGAGTGGTTCGCTACGTTGGGTGACTTAGCAGGGGTGCCCGTGTTCACGGGGTGAGACTTGTCCAGGTCTTGGAGGTGGCGGATCGGGAGGATCTCTGGATCTCTCCAGTATGACTCCCTCGGAACATCGCCTTGCCTCACATGGGAGGGTTGGATTCATACATCGGTTACTCCTGGACACACAGAACCCTAGATTCCTAACCATCCTTCATTCCTTTATCTAACACACAGCATCCCCAAAAATGACATAGGCCCTGAGAGGAATTATTTTCCTCAGTGCGTATGGTCAATGTTAAACAAAAATTAATCATTGATGGTAGTAGAAGGAAATCAAATTTTATCAGTTTATTAAAACGGTATTTAATGAAAACAAATCTAATGAAAAAAAAGTATTAGGATGAATAGTCCGAACAAATCATTAGGCTTAATAGGCCGAACAAATATCATAGGCTGAACAAATAATTAGGCTGAATAGGCTGAAAAAATCATTAGGCTGAACAAATCATTAGGTTGAATAGACTGAACAAATCATTAGACTGAATAGACAGAACAAATCATTAAGCCGTCATTAAACATATTATTAGGATGAATAGGATGTACAAAACATTAGGCTGAAAAAATCGTTAGGGTGAATAGGCTGAATAAATCATTAGGGTGAATATGCTGAACAAATCATTAGACTGAATAGGCAGAACAAATCATTAAGCCGAACAAATTAATAGGATGAATAGGCTGAACAAATCATTAGGCCGAAAAAATCGTTAGGCTGAATAGGCTGAACAAATCATTAGGCTGAATATGCTGAAAAAATCACTAAGTCGAATAAACTATTACGATGAAAAGGCTGAACAAATCATTAAACTGAAAAAAAAACGTTAGACTGAATAAGCTGAACAAATCATTAGGCTGAATATGCTGAGCAAATTATTAGACTGAATAGGCAGAACGAATCATTAAGCCGGACAAATTATTAGGATGAATAGGCTCAACAAATCATTAAGCTGAAAAAATCGTTAGGCTGAATAGGCTGAATAAATCATTAGGCTGAATATGCTGAGAAAATAATTAGACTGAAAAAATCGTTAGGCTGAATAGTCTGAACAAATCAGTCATCGCAAATCATTCGATGCACTCAATCTTTCGAAGTTCCGCTTCAAAGCTCGCGTCTGAAACGGAAAGCGAAAGCTCATCAAATTAAAAATAGGGTTTCCAGTAGGGTTGTACCGTGACATTTTATGTAGCTGATATTTGTATCAATCTGTTTTTTTTTATATCTTGAGAAATCAATCTCAGCACTTCACATTAGATTAGAGTGAAAAATCTTCACAATAATATGAACTTACTACCGAAAACTTTTTTTTAAAAGAAAGATGAACATTCCCGTGTTACGAATAACCTGACAATATTTTAAAATCTCCTACTACCACCACAGTAAGCGGAAAATGTTACTTGTGCCGTGATTGAGGACTTAGCCAGACGGGGAATCGAACACGCGAAACCTGGGTGGAACCCAAACGAAATTCATGAATTTTAGCTTAAATTTAAATCTAACAAGAAATTAATTTACAGCTCAAATTAAAATCTAATAAGAAATTCATTTACAGCTTAAATTTAAATCTAACAAGAAATTCATTCACAGCTCAAATTAAAATTTAACAAGAAATTCATTTACAGCTTAAATTTAAATCTAACAAGAAATTCATTTACAGCTTAAATTTAAATCTAACAAGAAATTCATTCACAGATTAAATTTAAATCTAACAAGAAATTCATTTACAGCTCAAATTAAAATTTAACAAGAAATTCATTTACAGCTTAAATTTAAATCTAACAAGAAATTCATTTACAGCTTAAATTTAAATCTAACAAGAAATTCATTTACAGCTTAAATTCAAATCTAACAAATAATATTCATGAAATTCAGCTTAAATTTAAATCTAAAAACTTAATTTCATGAATTTCAGCTCAAATTTAAATCTTAAAACAAAATTCATGAATTTCATTTCGAATTTAAAACTATAAATTTAAATTCATGAATTTCAGCTTAAATTGCAATTTTACCTCTAACTACCATAGCAGTCTTTATGTTTTTATTTTCAAATTATATGTTTGACACAAACCTTGTTTTTATTTTATTTAATTACATTACTTCGTATGAAAAAAATGCTTACATTTGTTACAATAACAAATTAGCACAACTGCCTGGTATTTTTCACTGTTAAACTGCTGTATTCAAAGATTTTATTTGGGCGAATTTTTTTCACCAAACACAAACTTTTTTTTTACATTAACCCCACACAGGAGGCCCTGAGAAAAATAATTTCCCTCAGGGCCTATGTCATCTTTGGGGATGCTACATGGAGGGTCTTTATACGGAAAAGCAAGGCGAGGAAGTTCTGGGTGGAAAACGAAATAAGGGTTGGGTAGCAATTTAGAGTTCGGTGTGTCTAGGAGTGACGGACATATTAATGAATCCCTCTCATTGCAATGCAAGACGATGGGGCGAGAGAGACCAGCTGGAGAGGTCAAAGAGTCTCCCCAAACCGGCCTCTCCCGATCTAATCCAGATCCCGATCTGGCCCTCCAACACACTTCACCCGATGAACCCGGGCACTTCTGCTAAGTTACTAACCGTAGCCAACCATTTGGGGTGACCGATGGCAGGAGTGTTGAATCCAATAAATAGTTCCCGGGTCGCGGTAGCCATGCCCACCTCCCAAAATAGATAAATCTTATTTATTTATGCAATATGTTTATTCAAGAACAGCAATATGTTAAATTTGTTGTACGCTATGCAACTTAATTTATACATATAAAATGCATTAAACAATATTTTTTTATTTATTTTTAACTTTATTTTTATCTTTCTAATATTGTAATATTTAATTAAATGAAGCCAATATTAGCGAAACTTGATCGAGAATCTGGAGACGGAAAAATCAGAAAAAGGTATTGGCATCTCTGGGACTCGAGCCCAGGACCTCCGGCTTTTCGGGCCACAGTTCTATGATCACAGATCGAGTCCCAGAGGTGCCATTATCTTTTCTGCCTCCAGATTTTCGATTGAGTTTCGTTAATATTGTCTTCGTTTAATAAAATATTTCTTGTATTGTGCTTTTTGCTTTTCAGTTCATGTTCTCCAATATCGTTTTCTACGATAGTCACGACCCTGCTTCCCCGGCACAAAAGGCATCTCCATTTGTCTCATCACAGACATTATTATTGTAAATATAGATCACCCGATGTAATACGACTATTCTACTAAAGTCACGTGCTGGTATTGTGGCCACTTCGGTGGCTTAGGTACGTGACACGCACAATCACTCAGGTTTATTTTAAACCACAATTGTTTGAGATAGACCACGTTCTAGCAGACATTTTAATCTTCGTTTTCATGTCAACCATTGATCGAATTACCTGTTGTTGAATGTCATGTGCAGTGGTGTGCCTAAGGCAGCAGGAAAAACAGCGAATTAATTTGTTAACCAAACTTTCGTTAAGAATTAACGTTTAACCCTCATATATTCAATTCGGGAGGCGGGAATGGGTACCGCCGCCCCGGGAACCTTTATTGGATAACCAACACCTCTGCCATAGGTCACCCCAAGTGGCTCGCTACGTTTGGTGATTTAGCAGGGGTGCCCGGGTTCATGGGGTGAGGTTGGTCTAGGTCTTGGAGGCGGATGACCAGGACCCACTGAAACCCAGATTCCTACCCACCCCAAACTCTCCACACAGCATCCCCAAAGATGACATAGGGCCCGAGGTAAAATATTTTCCTCAGGGCCTCCTATGTGGAGCTCATGTAAAAAAAAAATCTACATAACTCCTTCAATGCATGGCCTATTTTGACGGAAGGTCAAAATATTTCCGTTTTGCAATGAAATCCAAATAAATGGAACATTTCTGAACGTAACCAAAAACTAAAAACTGTTTTTGAAAGGTGATACGCTTACGCTTATGCTTTTAAATTTTATAATAAGGAACTCCAGTGAAAAATATTATGGCTTTAAAAAATATGTTCATATAGACCAATAAACTCTGATTCTGAATAAAGAAGTTTTATTTAATAATATTAAACACAGAGTTTTTAAAAAAATATTAAAAAGTCCATTTTTAATCGGGTCATAGAAACACGCCGTCAAGTTGGTATTATTGAAATGTTTAGTGGTGACGCCACTGAACACCGTAAAGTCACTGCATGGGAATTTAGGTAAGACCCAAGCCATCGAGATTTAGTTGTTGTGTTTATTGAAACATTATTTAGGTCTAAATAATTCAGTTTTAAAAATAAAGCAATCAGTGTCAAAAATGGCTTTATCTCTACCATTGAAAATATTTAAAACTACTGCACAAAAAAAATAGTAATGCTACTCTACGGAGAATACTTCGAACTCAAATTTCAAAATGGCGTCAGTTGAACAGCTGATTGCCCGATCTTATAGTAACTTTTCGGGAGTGATGACGTCACACGATTCACTACACATATACACGGTGTTTTTCGGGGATCTTTAAAAGTTTAAAAATAAAAATAAATACGCAGTTATTTAAGTTAAAAGGTCATTATTCATTAAAAAAAAAATTGAACTGGATTTCCTTATTTGAAATAATTATATAATTTTTATAAAAATTTAGAATGCAATCCCCAAAAAGATGAAAAAATGACTCACCTTATGATTTTTCTAACTAAAATTACGAAAATAATAAAAACACATACCTATATACATAGACAGTAACGATTTCAATGAGACCAATATGAATTGTTCCGAAAACTGAAGGGTTAAGTCGTTACTGGTTAAAGTACCAACATATTGCATTGATAGCCATATTGAAGTTTGTGCTGAAAGGCACTGCCTTTTTCACTGCCTAACACGAGTCTTCCCTTGAATGCGCATTGCGCACACGGGGGTGGTTTTTTGTGTGGAATACAGTCAACATTTGAATAATGTGACTGTTCGCGCATTATTATATAGGATTGGTTGGGCATTGCATTCGCAGACTTGGTGGGTAACATATGTCAAAATCTTGAAGTTATCCCACCTGGCTAATCTTTCCTTCCTAAATGTCACCATTAAAAATTGTTGCAAGAAAAAAGTACTCAACTTTGGAGAGTTGATAGTGTGCTTTGCTGTTCAGTGCAAAATAACATCTCAGACAAGGCGCATGTATCATGCCTATAAGAGTATTATCATTTTTAAATTTAAACATTGTGAAGTGTACACCACAAACTGGAGTTCAGCGAGGCCCCATCTACAACGGTGAGTCCTATTTTCCTTTTTCCAATCTGGACTTATCTAATTTTCCAAAAGCACAGATCTGAGCTATCGACTGACTATCCATCAGGTTTTGCGAGTGTATACTATTTAATCATCCCGTATAACTTAGCGATCACGTAGCTTCGGGACTGGTCCTTCGAAGGTTGCATAGGCTTTGCTCTGCAGCACTTAACGCCAATTTACAGTGGAGTCGCAGTTTCGCGACACCAGTGACTATGTGCTTTGCATATTTAGTTCCTGCTTTTGATACGTGAGAGACAAATGAGAGTAATTTAATCATTGAAAAACAATGTAAGGTATATTTGCGCCACGTTCCAGAGTGGAAGATACTCTCAGTATCGCCCTGGAGTAAGATCACCATTCAGAATTAAAATGGCTTCTTTAACCGTGTTTGGTAACCAGATCTGAATAGCCATGTACTTCCCCACCTTCCTCTACCCCATCTACTTCCCCTCCCGGACAACTCCAGTCTCACAACATACCGCAATTGGGGATGCCATAGACTCACTGGCTCCAGACGATAGCAGTTAGGACTCTTGTGCAGTGTTCAAATCAAAAAATAGCGATGATTCGTAGCTGAAATATCGCGCGTATTTTTGGAAGTGAAGGTTGATTTCTTGCAATAATTTTATATATTTTTATGTGAGTAATGTAGGATTGCCGATGCTTTGTACCTACAGTCTGTATGGAATGCACTCCTCTGATTAGCTATGTACATACCTGTATACTCGTATGTAGGTGTTAAGTCGTAAGTCACTTCGCCAGCTATGTTTAATTTTTGTTATATATGGTTAAAAGTCACGATTATTTTAATGCTGCGACTTTATAATATGAATGCTATGGACTTTGTTACCTGAATGCTCTGGCTTTTACTTTTGTTTCTTGGATCATATGGCTTTTGTATCTCAACTAGGAAGTAAATCATTTTTCGAGTTCGTAGGCTCAAAGAAATCAACACATGACATGTCACGTGAAAAAAGCTTGCAGGTTTGTTACACCTGCTGTTTGTATGCTGTATACCTTAACAAATGGCGTAAAGTATATTTTAATTAAATAAAATAACTAACTTTATTTACACCATTATTTAATAAAAAAATATTATTAACATGATTCAAAACTAATGGTTTCCTCATCAGAATACAAAATATACTTTCTATAATTTTTATTGTTAGTTTATATATCATGATATGAGATGCCCGGGTTCATTGCGTAAGATTTTTCCGGATTTTGGCGGTGGATGCGTCTGCCACCAACTGCGTGTCAGGCCGGATTGGGAGAGACTGGTTGAGGGAGATCTTTATACCCATCCAGCAGGACTCTCTCGGAATATCGACTTGCACCGCAGTGAGAGGGACAGATTCATAGGTCTGTCAGTTCTGGATGCTCTGACCCTAAGGTTCCACTCATCCCTGATACTTTTTTCCTTCCCAGAACTTCTCATTCCTTTCCCAAAAATACCCTCCAGACAACATCCTCAAAGATGACATAGACCCTGAGGGAAAATATTTTCCTCAGGACCTCCTAATGGACTTTGGACTTTGAAAATTTAATTTTTTTTTTACATTAGATCCACACAGGAGGCCCTGAGGAAAAACATTTCCTCAGGGCATATGTCATCTTTGGGATGCTGCACGAATATGTTTTAAGGAAAGGAAGGAGAGGAAGTTCTGGGAAGTAAAAAGGTATGAGGGGTGGGTAGGAATCTGGGGGTCAAGGTATCTAGGAGTAATGGACGAATGAATTCATCTTTCTCACTGCAATGCAAAGCGATGGGTCGAGACAGTCCGGCTGGAGAGATCTAGAATTAGGTATCCCTCAACAAAACTCTCCAAACTCTCTGATTCGAACCGCCATGCAGTAGGTGGGCAAACGCATTGGCCGCCAAGACCTAGACAAACCTCAGCCCATGAACCCGGGCATCCCTTCTAAGCCACCACTTGGGATGACCTAAGGCAGGGGTGTTGGTTGTCCAATCAGGGCCGGATCTACGAAATCTGCGCAGTAGGTACCGATGGCGCCCCCCCCCCCCCTACATTTTTATTTTGACTAAAAATTCGTTCACCCCAATTTTTTTATTATTTTTTTTTTATTTTTTTTTTTTACACTAATTTATCAAATAAAATCAAGACATATAAAGGGTGTAACTTTTCCAAGTGACCTGGCGGTAGCTCTCACACTCGTTTTTTTTTTAAAGAGAGAATCGCCAGGAGCCCTAATCTATTGGGTAAACATAAAATTATGGTGATTTTATTCATTGTAATCCACAGAACTTTTATAACCTCTAACAACCAATAGAAATTTAGTTATAAATTTAAAACTCTAATAAGAATATAACCTCAAATTTGTACCTTGCATTTCCCCTGTGTTGAGCGAACAAACACCAAATTGAGCTAACAAACACCATACAAACACTAAACACTGACGTATGGTATCAACGGCTTACGAAAGACGCTTACACTGACACCGTAAAATAACAAATCCAATAGAAATTAATTATACATTTAACGAACTTCAAATAATAATATGTCAAATCAATGATGAAACTGTCAACACGTTGCAACCTGCAAATCCTGCAAACCGTGCGATGTTTTTGTTAATGGGATTTACTGAAGATTTCATAAGAAAATGGCCTTTAACTACCTTTTCCTAGAGACTTAAATCGTACAAAATAAAACAATAGCGAGCGTACGCTAACTAAAATTGTCAGCGTCGGTTTGTTTGATTGACTAGAACAAAAATACGGCGCTGTGATTGGTTATTGAATTTGTATCGCACCCATTCGTCGTAAAAGACGGTAAAACATATATATGGAAAAATAGATCTTACGTTTAAACTAAATATATGGAATTTGTAAAAAAATTCTGTAACTGACTATAAATTCGTAAGCCGTTGATACCAACCTGATGCGTACGCATTCTGTTTCTTTGGAAAGTGTTGCTAGAGCGTAATAATTATTTCGTACTATGGGTAATTTTTAAACGATTCGGGGAATATTATAACAAAATTTTAATACAATATTTATTTTCTCACGGCGCCCCTTCGGAGTTGGCGCCAGGTTTTTGCACGTTTTTGAACGTATGGCAGATCCGGCGCTGTGTCCAATACATGGTTCCCGGGGCGGCGATACCTATTTATGCCTCCCAAATTGTGTGTTATTGATGACGTAACGTTTATTTATTTGTCGTGAATAAATGTCATAATTCATAATAATCAAACGGGTGACTGTGTGGGTGCCCCAGTGAAAGAGGCAGGAATAGATGAGGAAAAGGTCTATAGATGAGGAAGAGGTGAATAGATGAGTAAAAGGTCGAGAGATGAGTAAGAGGTGAATATATGAGGAAAAGGTCGATAGAGGAGGAAGAGGTGAATAGATGAGGAAAAGGTCGATAGATGAGGAAGAGGTGAATAGATGAGGAAGAGGTGGATAGATGAGGAAGAGGTGAATAGATGTGGAAGAGGTGGATAGATGAGGAAGATGTGGATAGACTGCCTGGAAGAGGGCTGGAGCAGAACTTGAAAGACTGAGGACAGAAGGTGCATGGCAAGGGACCACACCAGTGGAGATAATTTACGGAAGTCAAATCGCGCAGTGATGATGACAGTATTGATTTACGGTGCACAAAATGGTATTATGGTAATAATTAACCTACGGAAATTTGCATTTACATTTGCAGTTATGACTGTGATCTTAGCGAATCAGTAAATGTCGTAAAACTTAATAAGATAAACACGGAATAATTATCGTTGCCTCTAGCAATAACCTTACATAGAACTGAGTTCAGGCGTTGTTTATTGAAATAAACTCTGGCTCTAACATCAGACTATATAATCATCAAAGAACGGATTACCGAGCTCGAAACTAGAACTATAATAATATCTTAGAGTTAACTATTGCTGAGATTGGTTATCGCAGGTAAATATAATATGTCTACCTATGTTATCATTGTGGTTTCTACTGTACGACATTTAACGGAGTCGCAAGTTTGATCGATTTTGTTAATAAATATATTTTCGAGAACCGGGCTGGATTGGTTAGGAGTGTTAGGACCAAGGTTCATAGAAAGGTTCACTCATCTGACCGCAAACTCATGACGTAGCTTGGAGTCCAGTTGAAGTCTTTTTTTCACTTTTCAGTAAGTAATATTATTTTTTTGGTACCTATGTCTAAGTAAATTTCCTCGCATTTATGTTTGTAAATCTAAACCATTCATAAATTCGAACAACGCCGGGTACACGTCAGCTAGTAAATAATATGTTTGGTATATCTTTCCCTCATCATGTGGAGACACTTCAAATATTCCTGGAATTTTCCCGTTTTATTTCAAACACTAGTTTTAATAAATTATAATTAGTATACTATTACCAAAGTATTATAAATAAATCTTTGCAAATGAACTCAGAGCGCTTGACGACACTTGTATTGCAGTAAATTCAAATCCCTCAGGGGAAAACGGACTTCAAGCTACGTCACGACTTTCTAGCCAATCACAGCTCTACCCCTCAATGAGGTAAAACTTGTTAAATACATTTTCTACGAACCTTGGGTTAGGGCGTCAAAAGGCGGGGTACAAGCATTGGGTACAAGGCACAACAGAAATTTTCTTTTGCTAAAATGGGTTGTTTTCGCACTTTGCCGCCAGGTGGCATCTCTTTATATATGGTCCCATAGTGAAGACCTGTCAAATTACTTAAGTTTTCTATGCCATTTGAGACAATTTAAAGTTTATGTGGTATTATCATAATTATGTCGTCAACTTGTCGTTGTGTACCGGTTCCAAATATAAGGGTGAACATGTGTTCCAAAAGATAAAGATTTGATAGAGGAATAATTCCATCAAAAGTGGATCCTTACATGAATTAAGTAACCATTCGTCCTTTGTAGTCTATAATTCTCATTTTTAGTCATTTTTCTCGTATTTTATTATTTAAAGTTTAAATTAAATTTAATAATGTTATTATTAAGTTCTGCAAGTATTTTAGTTTTATTTTTGTGATAGTTATTTCGAATTACAAGGCCATTTTCAAACTGTGGTTAAATCACTTTGAGACGACTTATTTATACATCCTAAAATTCAATTATTTGAAGCAGTCTAAATTGATTTGAAAAAGGAAGTAATTAAAACTATAAAAATCCGAAAACTTCAATATCTTGGACATGTGATGAGACATCCAGAGAAGTATGAGATCCTGCATCTCATAATGCAGGGAAAGTTTGCTGGAAGACGGGACCTTGGAGGAAGGAGAACCTCATGGCTGAAAAACCTTAGACAGTGGTTTGGCCAGTCTACAGTAGAGCTGTTCCGGGCCGCAGTAAACAAAGTCCGCATAGCCAACATCATAGCCAACCTCCGTAGAACGGACAAGGCACAAGAAGAAGAAGAAGAAGAAATTGATTTATTGACGGTTAAACCAGTTTGCTGAGAAAATAATTGAGTCAGCAGACACTATTATGTGGGGTACTTCGGAATCTCTTTTCCGCGCACTAAATGTTAATGTTTCCTTAATTGTTTAACAATGAAGAATTAAACATAAAAACAATTAATAATATTATCATACTAAAATCCAAACATTTTACGTAGAATGCACAATAAAGTTTTCACTGGGAATGCACCTTTCAATATTTTGTTTCACCATAAAAAATATTTGTCAGAGATAATTGCTACAGACAGTTCTGCATTGTTTGTATTTTCGTTCACTTTATTTTTGAAACTGAAAATAAAAATCAATCGACAAAAGTACACTGGGGCGACTGGGACGGTACACCGAGTAAACCGTTTTTATAATTACCGCGACGATCGAAGGTTACGGTACCGTGAAGGCAAAAAAGGCAATAAACATACATGCTGCAGGTCTTTCTTACACATTAAATAATCGCGAGACACACAAAATACGTGTAACTGTTTCCTCTAAAATAATACTTTTTTGCGACGGGAATCGCATTTCATTTTCTTTGTACGTGTGAGGGAGATGTATGATAATGATTGCATGTTTACTTTGGGGGGGGTGCAAACATACATTTACCGTTTGTCTCATTTTCGACTGTTGTAAGAAAGAGCGTCAGCATTATATTATGTGCAAGAACAAAAGTATCATTAGCGCATTGAATTTAACATTTTTAGATTTTCACGGCCAAAAGTATTTTCGTTATTTGTTTTTGGGGTGTTATGCCGTGTTGCAGATCATGCAGAGCAGATCCTGCAGATGTGCCTGATGTTATCCGAAACGTTGGCTAAAGAAGGAGGTAGTGTAACAAAAACAAATAACGAAGATATTTAATGTTTTTGAATTTTTGGAATTCACTCACTTCAATATTATCCTCGTAACTTATATTCCATACTTTCAAAATTATCGTCACGGTTAGTAGTATTGGTAGGGGTCTACGGTCTACGGAGACCTCACGGTGCGGTGTGTGAGAAAGATGCAAGAAAATGATGACCGTTTTCCTTTGGAGGAAACAGACCTAGTTACATCGTGTACGAGATCTATCTTTTGAATGACCTGCAGCATTATGGCGATAAGGAACATAATATTATGTTTATTGTCTTTTTTTGCCCTCACGATACCATTACCAATTATAAAAGCGCTCATTGAATAATTCCGCGATTTTTCTCAAGCTCTAAAAGTTTGGTGGAGTTGTTACAGGAGATCGGGACACGACAATATTGACAGCCAACACCTTTCCCCCGAAATCTATTGAAGACCAGGATGGCAATAGGCAATAACAGGCAATTTATCATTCTCGTTTAACAGCATATTAAAGCCATTCAAGTCTTTCACCAGGGCGATGCTTATAGTATCTACAATTTTTACATGGTTTCCTCTCATGGTTTTCTCCATTGTGAACGCAGTTTGATTGCAAACCGCAGTTGCGTAACCAGGAAATCAGGGATACAGAACCAACTATACCTAACTATTGTGTATCGTCAACTTATTTTCAACCTCTTCATGTCCGCATTGTTAGGAAAATTGTCATCGAATTGTCAGACTAGATTAAACGAGTTAAAACTTTCACTACAGGTGCCAATCCTCAGTAGGTACATATGAAATATCAATATCACATTTTTTTGAAACACACATGTCCCATCCTTCGCATTTTAAATTTTTTTTTTTAAAGTGAATACCGCACAGTATTCTTCAAGTGAATCCCAGCTGCTACCAACCGCCTGGAGCCAGTGAATAGGCCACTTGCATTGAATTCATAACGACTTGGAAAAAATCGTGTGGATAGATCTTTTTATTAAGATTGCGAAAATGTTAGTAAAATTTTTTAGAAATGCACAGTTTTTTTTATTTTTAAATAAATAAATCCATTTTTTGGGCTCGTGACGTCACTACATGAAAATGTCCCGTCTCCGAAAATGTTCCTATTAATTTTGTAAAATTCCACACTGATTAATTTTTTTTAATATGGCATCACTTTGATTTCAGGCGAATTTTTTAATTCGTTCACTAGATTTATTGTTTGTTCTCTGCGAACTTATCATTTCGTTCGACTTTTTGACAGATGTTCTGAAGAGAACCCCGTACAATTTAGAAGTCGGTACGTGTTTTAGACGTATAATGGTTATGGTGCTGATTTTAACAATATCAAATTTTATAATATTCTTATTATTATTATAATTTACAAGTACAAGTATATTACATTGGATTTAGTAATATATACGTTGTACATTATAATTATTTATGATCAATAAGATGGATCAAGGAAAAAAATATTTATGAGATGTAATATTTTTGGTATGCCTCGTTATTCTCCTGTGCCATTGGTGTGGAAAACGTTCTTTTTTTAAAAATGATTTTCGGCTATGTAATTATCGTTTTTTCGCACCTTTAAAATTATGTCCCGTTTTTCCGATTTATAAAAAATGGTCTGATTTTTCGGATAGAAATTTTCAAAAAATCCCCAGGGTTTCAAAAATACGATAAAAAAAAAATACGGAATGTCTTAGAATATTTGTCTAAACCGGAAAAAAAAATTAAAAAATGTGATGCAAGTGGCCTATCGGGGTATGTTGTGAGGCTGAAGGTAGTGGGGAGGGAAGGAGATGGGGAAATATCCCGAAAGTCATAAATAACAATAAAAGAATTTCACTTAGCACCATATCATTCATAATTTTACAATAACGTAATGTTAGTGTGTATTTAACCCCGATGAAGGAAAAGTGATTCCGAAACCGGTCGGGAAACGACTCTAAAAAAGTGGTATTTTACTATGTGAAATTATTTTATTTTTGTAAGTAACAACAACAACAAAGTATTAGCCGAATACAATAATAACATTTAATACAATAATAAATAACATTTTTTTAGTTTATGCTGGGTTTCGAACAAGCGACGCCAGGGTTCTTAGACAGATATCTTAACCACTCGGCCACGGAGGACGTTTATGAGAAAGGGGGGAGGTTATTGCGGATATAAACTTATTTAAGAGCGGAATGCCTTTAAGACGGTACACAACCCTAATAATTTTTGTTTGCTCGAAACCCACATTTTAATCACTTCCGACGAATTCGTAACGATAACTTTTTTTATTTCCATGCCGCACACGGGATGCGAGTTATTTAGATTAATAAAAACAGTACCTTACCATTAATATATTTTACGTACAATGATTTTAAAACTTTATGACCCGTTTTTCAACTATAAAGTTAGCGGTAAGCACCAGATTTTATTTTTCTAGACGATGAATTAATAACTTCGGAAGTGAGAAATGGAGACACATTTTTAAATATTTGTAACATGTTATTCAGAATTAATTAAAATGAACGCTGCGGAAAGGTCGAATCTACAGGCCTGCTAGGGTGAATTCGACCGTACGTCCGTCCAATTCGCCGTGCCGCGGGCGTATATTTGTTTACACGCTTTCTTCACTTACGTCGTTAAGATTCCCACATTATTTGTTTTCTTCTTCTTTTCTTTGATAGGGCAAATTCGACAGTAGGTCCGTCCAATACAGGGGTCGCGAGTGACAATTTGTATACACGGCTTCTTTACTTACATCGTTAAGATTCTGAATACATTTTATTGTATATTGTATATCGCGTAAAATTCGGGATCAAGCCATTACCAATATTACTTTTTATGTTTATTTATTTATTAGAACATAAAAGTACAGGATACATGATAAGAAAGCTTTGACTGTCCAACTAGGAGATTTCCCGTTATAGGACAGTCAAATTGCAAAGTTTAGGAGCTCGCAGTTATCGCAATCAATTAAAGTTTCACAGTAATAATATTTCATATTTACAAGAAATAAAGGCAAATAGGTGATCTACTCGCGGTACTTAATTAGAGCATCTAAAATATTCTAAGTGATCTAATTTACAAACCAAAAACACATAATTTTTCCATTAATTAGTAGTGCATCGCCTTACTATTTAAGAACACTGTGCTGTTCTCGCAAGAATTCATCAAAAAGAAAATAAATAAATAAAACATTTGGCGCTCCTTCGCTTTTTGCCTTCGGCGTATTCAGAAGACATTGAGAAGTCTGAAATGTCTGAAGTCTGTGATCGGCCGAGATAAAGATAAACGGTTCTTTGTGAAGTCAGTGATAATAATAGCGGCTCGAGATCAGCGAAAAAATGAACAAGTGAAAGGGATCGGAGGCTGTTTTGTTGGCGCACGCGAATATATTTATTTACCACTACCGCCGTTCCTGCTCACTCTACTAAATACGACGGCGAGTCAAAGAACTAAATTTGACAGAGCTGTATTGGTATTGCAGAGTTTTGGAATTTGTGTACTGAGGCTATGAAGAACGGTGAGTACCAGAATGAAAAACTTCACATTTTCAAATGACGGCCTCCGTGATCGAGGCCGTCATTTCTCCCCCATTAGCACTCCCCCACAAAGGTCTCGGGTTCAAATCCCGGCATGCCCAAATAAATTTTATTTGATTAATTTGTGTTTTTTCACAATTTATTAATTTAAAAAAAATATGTAGTATATTTGCGGCACATTCCAGAGTGTAAGATAACATAACGTTATCGACTGTCCTGACTTACTCAAACTAATTAATTTTAAAATACCACCCAGAACAACTAGACTTAACGACTTATTCCACATTAACCGGACACGTACAAATGCTGGTGTCAGGGATCCAATCAGAAGAATGTGCGAATTGTTTAATAAAACCACAACCTTAAGGATTCCGATATATTTTTTGATTTTTATAGCACTTTTGGTAGAAAATTGTAGGCTGTTTTCCTATAAAAAAAGAAAACTTATATATAATTGACTATATTTTTTATGTGCTTCTTTTTAAACAATTTTCGATTCATTATTAATTATGAATTATTTTTAAACATCTATAAAAATGTATTTGAAAATAAAGATTATCTAATAAAGATTATTATTAATTAATATTGATATTAATTTAATATTAATATTAATTATTTATTTCGTTAAATAAAGATTTATCAAGTCGAATCAGTGAGAAATAGTTGGGGTGCAGTGTGCAGGCGAATTCTCAAGTTATTGTTCATAATATTGTTTTGTTAATAATTGTCTGTATCTGTGTTTTCTCCTTAAATAAAATTTAAAAAAAAGATATTTTCAGTATTGCCCCGGTGTAAGACAACCATTCAGAGCTGAAACGTCGCTTGGAGTGGCTTTAGCCGTGTTTGGTAACCAGATCTGATGTTCCCCGCCTTCCTCTTCCCCCCCCCCCCCTTTACCTTCAGCCTCATAACATACCCCAATAGGGGACGCCGTAGTCTCACTGGCTCCAGACGGTTGGGAGCAGTTAGGATTCTTGTGCGGTATTCAGGTAAAAAAACGTAGTGCATTGAAATGAAAGCACTGTCAGTAAGATAGTAGGTCAATCTTATAGGTGAAATGCAAAATATGCTGCATTGGTAAGGGTTATTATATCGGTATCAATGTTACAAGTAAAAAAAGTTTTCTCATAACCATGGCAATGGTGAGATATTATAACCATTCATAATCGAAACTTTGCCTGAAATGTCTTAAGCTATATGATCTGTAGTGACCGACCGAAGGTTCGGTTTAGGTTTTGGCAAGTTTCGGCAAAAAAATCTAGTTTCGGCATCAGTTTCGGTTTCGGCAGATTTTTTGCCGAACCTTCGGCCACTCCGAAACTCTGCAAAAGATCTCAATAAATGGTTAATTTAGTCTTAAGAATGTTGTGATTGTAAACGCAATTTAAATTAAAATACTCAATTAATGAGGTCCTTCCTTTATAACGTACATAAGTGTTGATTATTGACCAAATTTTTTTTTTGTTCACGTACTTCAATTATTGTTTTTTTACTTTATTTAACACATGTCAAATGGCTGTATAAGTGTAAAAAATAAGCCAAATTTCATTACACAATAGATTTTTAACATTTCTAAAAAAGTTTCGGTTTCGGTTTCGGCCGAAACTGAGAGAGCTACCGAAGATTCGGTTTCGGTTTGGGCTTCGGTAGAAAGTCCTGTTTCGGTCAGACACTAGATCTGATGTGAATATCCAGGTACTTGCCAAAATTCCTCTCTTCTCCTTCTACTCCCCCCCTTCCCACCGCCTCAAAACATTTCCTGAATTAATTACCATTTTCACATACAAAATACATCAATGCGCATTAAACAAACGTGACAATTTAAGAAAATCATGAACATTTGTTTGCTCGTTCCGAAGTAACGAATGATAGTACTTTATTGATTATAAACATCAAAACGTGAATATTTTATTTATTTAATTTTGGAAACAAACACTTCCATAGACATATTTTGTACAAACTTACGTGTTTTCTGAGTTGCGTCACATTTCATTGAAAAAATATATGTAAAAGAAATATATTCCCTTTAAATTTGAATCCTATAGTGTGATTTAGAATGCAATCATCAATTGTCACTTGTTTTGTTTTTCTATTATTTGATTGTAAAATACATATGAGCTTTTGCTAGAAGAAAACCATTCAAAGGAAAGTGATATAAATAAACATAAATGTCGTTTCTTTGTTGAAGAAACTTTGCGACACAAGTGTTTTATTTATAAATTAATAGAAAGGAATTAAACCTCTCAACTCAATTATTGATAGTGAAATTCAGAGAAAAAAATAATAAAAAATATAATTATACCTACCTACGTAGATAAGATAAAATTAAGCTAGTATATAAAAGTAATACATACCTACATTATAAAATAATACAAACAAAATTATAAAAGAAGTAAACAAAATTAAGAAAGAAAAACAACATAATTAAAATGAGAACAATAATTCAAAGAAATAAAAATAATCCTCCAACAGTTAAACCTAGGTCAGTGGTAATTAATTTTAATTCAATAGCGTTAAAAAAGGAGCTCCTTAATGCTATAAAAAAATATAACAGATCTTGCGAAAAGATTGGGGACAAACTAAACACGGGAACAATCGGATTGTCTGGCCCCATTATACCCATCTACGTCTCAGAACTCCTCACGTCTAAAGGCAAACGGCTTTGGTATCTAGCTCGCCAACGTGCGACTGAATGTAAATATAGGTACGTCTGGACGAAAGTAGGTCTAATCTACATGAAAAAAGATGACTCTTCTCGACCTTTATTAATAGATTCAGAACAAGCTATACCAAAGCTCTGACTACCTGCTCTTTATTCTAATTATCGTGATAAAACTACTCACTACCGCTTTATATCGCCATTTCATACTCTATTACATAACAGCACTATATTACATGAACACCTAGGATTTTGCATAACTCCTATTTGTACTGGAATAATTTTAATTCTAATTTTAACTTTAACTTTAATTTTAATCTTTATTCTCTCTAGAATGGTAACTACACTTATTACAAGATTATTAATTGATTTATTAGTAATATTACTAATAATTCGGCAAAAGAGAACTCTAATCAACATATTTTATATAACCCAGATATTACTTATTTTTCATACTTATACTACTTTTTACTGTCTTTTGAAAGAGAAAATGCCACACACTAACTACATACGTTATTTATTTCCTTTATTTTATTTCAGATATTATTTCTTACTCAGATATTATTTATTTTTCCTAACTACATCATTTTGTTTACAGTTTTGTCGCTACATATTTCGTACTACAAGTATTGATATGATAATAAAATACTGTTTTAAAACTTTACCCAGAAAACAACAATTAATTTTTGAATTCTAATGGTAATAAACGATCTTCAACATGAAATCGATAGTATCATAGTGCCAAATACTGAAATAATTTTTGAAAACATTAACAAAATTATGCAATTTAATTGGGAATCAAATAGGATTAATATTGTTCATCAAAATATTAGAACGATGGGAAACTTGGATGATTTTCTTATATTTTTGGAAGAAATAAAATCTGTGGTAAAGTTCCATGTACTAATTCTCACTGAATGCAGGTTAAATGATTCATACATAGCCAAACAAATTTCAGGCTATAACGAATACCATACAACATTGCATATTAACCAACATAGCGGAGTAGTAGTATATATCGACAATACATTAAATTCCTTAGTACAAGAAATAAACATAAATCAGTGTAATTGTTTAAAAATCAACATTAATGAGAATTTAGGTATCCTAGCTATCTACCGATCAACATCGTTCAATGACATCCAAGATTTCCTGGAAAATCTTATTGGTGAGTTAAAAAAAACTAAGGATTACGCACAATATGCACTGATCGGGGACATGAATATAAATACTATAGGAGAAGTATTGCATAGGCAGTCCGACGACTACTTATGTGCTATGGCTGAAAGTAATTTTATTTCCATTATTAATTCTCCAACTAGGGTACAAGGTAGCTCAAGCTCATGTTTGGATCATATATATACCAGAAATATAACAAATTCAAATGCATTTGTAATACATAATACAATCACTGATCATTACACCACTGCAATCAGTATCCCAAACTCAATACCCAAAAAACATAAAATTAATCACAAACAGATTATCGATTATGAAGCTTTATTAAATGATCTTAATAATAAAAATTGGGAATATGTTTATAAAGAGACTGAAGTTAACAATGCTCTAAACTATTTTATTAATGAAATCAATACATTCATAACAAAACACACAATAACTAAACGCATTCCATATAGTAAAATACATCTCACCCCATGGATTACCAACGGCATTGTTAAATCTATACACAAAAGAAATCACCCTCATAAAATAGCTAAACGAGACCCATTGAACGATACTAAACAGCAAAACTATTACCGATACCGTAATATTTGCAAAACCGTTATTCGCAAATGTAAAGAGCGTTATTATAAATTCTTACTTGATAAGGATAATTCCAGCAAAAACATGTGGAATGTTGTCAGAGACATAATTAAAAGTAAAAGAAATACCAGTACATCTGTAACTGAATTAAACACCGGAAATTTGATTATAACTGACAATCAATCAATTGCATGTCATACTAATCAATATTTTGCATCTGTAGGGGCAAATCTAGCAAAAAAAATTTATTAGAAACCCAGAAAACGGAAGACTCTTTAGCATCGACAATTGAAACAAAGAACAATCTTTTTCATTTGATATTAAACCAACTACTGTAGAAGAGGTCTTAAAAATAATCAACAGCCTTAATACTACACATGCAAAGGGTCCAGATAGTCTAAATACAGAAATACTAAAAAATATTAAAAATCAGATTTCTGCTCCGCTATCATATATTTACAACTTAAGTTTTGCATCAGGAATATTTCCTGATCACTTTAAAAAATCAATAATTGTCCCAATTCACAAAAGTGGACCTAAATCTCTTGTAGAAAACTACAGGCCAAATTCTCTTTTAAGCGCGATATCCAAAGTCATTGAAAAGCTTTTCAAAACTAGGTTAAACGAATATGTGGAGGAACATAACATTCTAAGTCCAAACCAATACGGCTTTCGGTCGGGTAAGGGAACGGATGATGCCATCGCATGTCTCACGGAAACTATTGCAGGGAATATGAACCGTGGCAAGAAAACTATTGCCCTTTTCCTGGACCTGGCCAAGGCATTTGACACAATATCTCATAAAATTCTTTTACAGAGACTTAGAAATATAGGAATAAAGGGAAAAGCTTTTCAATGGATAGAAAGTTATATATCTTATAGATTTCAACAAACCAGAATTAACGAGGCTATTAGCACATCACTAAAATACACTTTTGGGGTACCACAAGGAAGTACACTTGGGCCCCTTCTCTTTATTATATACATAAACGAACTTTGTAACCAACACATTGGTGGCAAAATTATCACGTTCGCTGACGATACAGTTATTTTGTTTGAAGGAGATGATTGGATAGAAACACACCACCTTGCGAACACAGGTATAAACAGAGTAAAACAGTGGCTGGACAGTAATTTGCTTACACTAAACATACAAAAAACAAAATATCTCACATTTAGCGCTACCCTTGCAGGGCAACCCAAAACACCTCATCACCTCACAATACATAATATTAAGTGTAGCCTTGGAAATAATAACCATACTTGTAAATGCGAAACCCTTGAATGTGTTAAATCTATTAAATATTTAGGTATAATAGTGGATAACCACCTTAAATGGAAACAACAAATTGAAAACACAGCTAATAAAGTGCGCAAGCTTATTTATATATTTATAGCATTGCGGGAAATTATAAAAACTCAAGACATTAAAAAAATATACTACGGGCTCTGTAACTCCGTCATAACCTACGGTTGCATTGGATGGGGTGGAACAGGATTAACAATATTATACCCGCTACTGGAGGCACAGAAATCCATTCTACGCGTCATTATGAAGAAACCCTTCAGATACTCGAGCGACGCTCTCTTCAAGGAGTTTAATGTGCTTGATGTTCGACAGTGTTACATAAAAAAATAACAATCTGCGTCCACAAAAATATAAGCAAAACGATAACAGTCGATCATAATCATCAAACCAGAAGTAAGAGCAGAAACGACCTTTCCATTCCTACAAGCAATACTGCGGCTTATCAAAAAGTTTTCTCATACCTGGGACCAAAAATATACAACAAAATCCCCTCTCAATTTAAACTGTGAATTATCATCCTTCGGTACTAAAATTACAAAATGGTTATTAGACTTAGGTAGGACAGATTCCGAAAAATTATTAAAAAACGTAGTCTGAGTTGATTTCTTCGATTTTGTATTTTGTATTTTCCTAAAAAATATTTTTTTATTTTTCTTTCTTACATTTATATATTATATTTTTATTTTATATTTTACATGTATCTATCTGGATTTTATTGTTTATTACTGCTAATTTGTATTTTCATAAAAAATACTTTATTTTTTATTTTTCTTTCTTACATTTATATGTTATATTTTTATTTTATTTTATATTTTACATGTACCTACCTGGATTTTATTGTTTATTACTGATGTATACCTAGAATAACACAACTTATATCTGATATTGTACCTAATATCTAAGTAACTCCCCCAATATGTACCATTATTGTTAATTATTATTGAATCCATTAATGTGAAATTATGTACACGCAACCTGCCAATTTGACTGTCCTAAAACGGGAAACCTTCCTAGTTGGACAGTCAAAGCTTCCTTTTATATTGTAATATCTTGTATGTAATAAATGTAATAATAAAAAAAAAAGATCTTACACTGAGCAATGGTAGGGAGTTCGTAATTAACCTTTTTATAAAAAAATCTATTTTACGTGTTTAGTAAACTGACCTGAGGATAAATGGAAAATATCAGCGTCAGAAAAGATTTTATTGGTTTGCGTTATAAGTTATTAGTTATGCACATAAATATGTCATGCATAATAATAGCAAGAACAATATGTTTCATATTCATTTGAAATCTCGGTTAATCATTTAACACTGCCACCGGACCTGTCTAAATGCTAATTTACCACCACGGCATGGCGTTGTGGTCACTCGAGCGGTTCTGCACAGTTACCTGACTCAGTGGTACACTTTTGTCGGCTCTATTCACTATCCAGTACGATCCACTATCTGGTAGACTGCAGTATTCAGTGTCTGCTCATAGGGGCATTCTCCGATATGTACCCATGTGATTAGTTGTTGAATTAATAGGACGCATCATGATGTTGAAATTATGTAATCGAAAATGGAACACAAAGATGGCCGCTCCCAACATTTTAAAAGCTTTTCTTTTCTTAACTTAATTGGTTAAAGATGCAAATAATAATTATTGTTTCTGATAAAAAAAAATAAGCAGCCATTTATGTACTAGTATTATCGTACGCTCTTCGATTAGTTTACTAAAATAACTTGGAGCAGAATGATGTTGGGGTTATGCAATCGATAATGGAATACAAAGATGGCCGCTCTTTACATTTTTTTGTAGTATTTTTGTATGGAAACTGTTTTTTAATTATAAAATAAACATCGTATACAGAGACAATTGTGGATGGATGAAATTAGACAGAAAAGTAAGATTACGTCCCTGACACGTATGTAGTATTTATGTTAATACCATTTACAAAACATTACGAATGAGGCAATTGTTGTTGAGTACTATAACGTAATTGTGTGAACTATAACGAATCCGAGTACTTGAATGCATTATGAACAAGATTAAGAAAGGGGTGCTTAGATTGTTCAGGCAAGCAAAGCAGATGGACGAGAAAATTGTAAATGAGACAAGCGATATGTTACGTAGACTACAACGTGACATTATTAACCCCCTCGGAAAGTAATTCTCCGGGGGTAGATTAGCTTGGTTGATTTTTTGGATCAAGAAAAATAAATGATTACATAAATAGAGCGGGTAAATGACAATAATTAAAAATCATTTAAAAAAAGACTTAACTACCCAACAATAAATGTTCTTAAGATTTCCCGGTCCCCCACTTAAAAAAACTATGACAAAATAGCACTACTGTAATCACATAAAGATTACTTTAATGTAAATAAAGTACCACAATAAAATATTAGAGAAAGAATTATTTCTGTTGGACTAACCGTACCACTAGTATGAACCACAACAGCACAGCAACACTATATAATATTTAAGGATATAAACTTATTCAATAAATTACCCCTAGATATACGATCGACTGGAGAGACCACATCACAAATGAGGAGGTTCTCCAAAGAATCGAAGGAGGAAGGCACCTGCTCAGGACCTTGTCCGAAAGGCGCGCAAGATGGATCGGCCATGCAATAAGACAAGAAGGCCTCTTGCATGCCATAATGGAGGGTATGACCGAGGGGACAAACGCTAGGGGACGCCCACGCCGAGAGTACCTGGAGGACCTGCTGGTGGACGTGCGCTGCTTATCATATGCAGAATTCAAAAGAGCCGCACAAGACAGGGAAGAGTGGAAGAAACGAATAGATGAAATTGCTGCAAACCAATCCCAGGATTGAAACCAGAGAGAGAGATACGATCGAAAGAAAACTACGACAATTATAAAAGAAAAATTAAATTAAAATTAATTAAGCAAGAGGTCCTGGGTTCGAGTCCCAGAGGTGTCAATATGTTTTTCTGATTTTTCTGTTTCCAGATTTTCAATTGAGTTTCGTTTATATTGTCTTCATTTATTTAAATTAAAATTCTCTAACACCACCTCATAACATTTTTTTGTTTAGATTTCATGTTTTCGCTTATCATTCCTTTGTATCTACTTATATTTTTATTACTTTTATTGTTTTTTCTCATAAAATTATGAATAGTTTTTGTAATAATATTTTTAATTTAAATAGATGTAAAATATAAATTTGTCCTCTCCTAAGCGCAAGCATCTGCTTTATTGGGAGAGCGATTGAAATATTACATTATATTATGTTGTAAAATTGTAACTCTAAAAATGTTTTAAACAAAAAAAATATTACTTACCACCTGACAATGACCCTCAGGAGCTTAGGTTAGGTTTGGTTGTTTTTAGTGTATGATTTTTAAATGGGTGAGTTTTTTGTTAAGGGGGTTGTAATAATTGTCTTACCACCTTCTACCATGTCTGCTTACCCTTTCATATATTTAGCGTGATGTTTAGTCTGTTAGATTCAAGAACCCTAAATAACTAGACACATCAAGCAAGATCGCCACTTTAAATCTTTAACCGCTTGCAACCAAACACGAACAACGCATTCAATTTTTTTTCTCCACTTATAACTTGCACGAGTCAGCACGCTGTTCGGCGCCGGTGATACAGTCACCGCTCGGTGTCACGACTCGGCGTACTCAAGGCGCCCAGGGGTGACATGGTGACACGTCACACTGCAGTACAGACCTGTCTCGCCACAGCTGACAGAGACGAAGATGCTGTTGAGAACTGAGATGATACACCAAAAACACGACCGTTTTGCTTCCGAGGACATTGTCACGAACGAAACAAAATTTATTGGCAGTGAGTAATCAATGTTTGGTAATTAAGTAATTAGATTGCTTTATGGCTTTGTTTTATTTTACGCCCAGAGGGCTTTTACATAAACGCAGATGGTATAACTTTAGCATGAGAAATAATCTTGAAAATGAGAAAGAAATGCCTGTGTTCGTGTGTGATGAGATTTGTTCAATATGGGAGGCGGTTATGGGTACCGCACAGCCAGGAACCATTTATTAGATAACCAAAACCTCGGCCATAGGTCAGCCCAAGTGATTCCAAATGACTTAGCAGGGGTGCCCGGGTTCATGGGGTGACGTTTGTCTAGGTTTGGCAGTGAATGCGTTTGCCCACCTACTGCGTGGCGAGCCGGATCGGGAGAGACTGGTTGTGGGAGACTTAACTCTCTAGACCCATTGCTTTACACCGCAGGGAGGGTTGGATTCATACGTTCGTCACTCCTTCTTGGCACATTGACCCTCAGATTCCTCATACCTTTTTCGTTCCCAGAACTTCATCTCCTTCTTTTCCCTTAAAAGACCCTCCACACAGCATCCCCAAAGGCCTTCCTTTAATTATACTGCTAGTAGACCGCATATTGGCCTATGCTTTAACTGAGCAGCGATTTTTGATCATTTTATTACTTATTACTTTAAACCGAGAATGGTGAGAAAGGGAAGAAGACGGGGAAGAGCAGGTGGGGAAATATAATAATAGGTAGGTAATGTAAATATTTGCATTAGGGGAGTCTTAATAAGGGGGCATACATTAATTTACATGAGCAGTTTTTCTTCCAATCTAAACCCCTCCCCTCCCCTTGGTGAGATAAAGGCCTTCGTGTATTCTTTTCAAGTAACTTGAGATTTTGCTGGACCCCCCCCCCTTTTGAGCTCACGTAATCAATGTATGCCCCCTAAAACAAAAACAGAAAACAAGGCATGTAGAAACACGAGCTATGTACAAATACGTGCATTCTTTAAAACGAAAACCAAGCAAAAAATCCAATACCTAGATAATTTGCATTTATTGCATTTTTACACACGTTGCACATTTGCAATGCATTAATTAGGATTATGTACAATATTTAAGACATCAGAGTATTAGAAAGGAGATGGGCGAAGTCGAATACGGAATATAATATGGCGCCATGATTGAATTTGCGATTGTGCAAAAATGACTTATTCGCAATATAACAACTAGTCATCAGAATAATAATTGCATCACCGACGAAATCGTCATTACGCCTCTTGAGTCTTGAGTAGGGTCCTGAAAATATCGCGTTATTTTTGGGCGTAACTCGCGTTATTTTTTTAAAAATTTTTGGGGAAAGCGGTGTATTTTTGAGCAATATCTTGTAAACTTTTTAGTATTTTGCTGCATAAAACGTATCGGTGCGCGGTTTTTCTTTTACTTAAAAAAAAACTTGCTAGAAAAACGATCGGCGTCTTTGAGTTAGTTGCGTTACATACTTAGTTTCTTATTTTATATGCTTACCAGAAAATTGTGTTGAGAGGAAGCCATAAGCCAAAAATGTATAATATTCCTAGTGTGCCCTTATATCGCCAAGAAAATATGTTGGAAATAGGCATAAAAATCGATTGGCCAACGGAATCTGGATGTCCCGATTTCGAGCGCAAAAGTGGTTTTTAGTAATTTTGAGAATAATTTTAAAATAAAGAAAAAAACAGAGTGTGCAATTGCACACGCGATAGAAGTGAAACCTTCAGAAAACTAAAGTAGACAAGAGTGGGAAGGCTACGAAGCACCGCACAAAGAGGAGACCAATAGGCTCAGAAGCACCGTAGCTTATTGGTCTCCTCTTTGTCGTTTCCGTATTTTTCGTTTCATCGAGTTTCAAATCACAACGGTGCTAAAGAAATTTTATCAATGGAAAAGGTCACAGAAATTTTTTGCCATAAAATTGTATTTTTAAAAAGGTGTTTTTTGAATGCGTCCAAACACATTTCTAATGAAAAAGTGTTTTTTTTTGCTTATATTTTTTATTCAGCAATATTATCAATTATCTTTTACCTGTATTCAAATGGAAAAGATAAGAAAAGCTCCACTTTATCCAGGGCATATTTTTTGTATTTAATATAGTGTAAACCGATTCACGTTATTCTTTTCAAAGTAATGAAATTCGCGTTTTCGGCGTTAACGCAATCGTGTAATTTTCATGTGTCTATCAGTCATGAGTCATGAATCATGATTTTTGATTGTGTATACGTGATTGATGCTTTGGTATCATTAATTTTAATTTATATTTTAATACTTGTACCAGGACATAATCAGATAACGAGGAAACGAAATAACTGTGTGAGTCAGAAATGCAAATTCAGGTAAATTCGTAAACAGCAGTTGTATTAGACGGCTTGCCAAAAGTTGACTAAATTAAAATAGATATTTGAATTTGTTTGAAACCTTAACATTTATTTTAACTATCCACTAACTAACTAACTAACTAACCATCACGCCGTTTCCCCGCAGAGGTAGGCAGAGAGGACGGACCGCCAAACAACTCGATCTTGGCACACACTCCTTGTCTCGTTCACATTCATACATCGTCTCATACATGCTCTTCTATTATTCCGACTCTTCACATACCCGACTCAAGTATCTGATTCACTTGGTCGTGCCATGTCTTCCTCTGGCGTCCCCGACTTCTTCTTCCATTCACATTTTCGTGTCATATATTTTCCTCACACTCCTTTCCTCGTTCACTCGCTCTACATGCCCAAACCATCTGAGCGTCCCTTTCTTAATCTTACTCATCACGCTTACATCAGCCTTGCATTCTTCGCGGATCTCCACATTTCTCACACTATCGTACATGGTTTTACCACACATACGCCTCAGGGATCTCATTTCTACAGCATTCAGTCTACTCTCATCCTTCCTCTGCCAGTTCCATGCCTCACTGCTATACATCAGGGTAGGTACCAGCACTCCATTATGGACGGCTAACTTCGCTTCTTTGGACAATTTAGTCCTCCATTAATAGAGTTGCCTGCATTTACCCTTATTTCGATATCTCTGTCAGCCCTTCCATCTCTCGTAAACATACTTCCCAAGTACACAAACTCATCCACCTGCTCCAAATACTCATCATTTACAACTATGTTGCATATTGTTTTCATACTCTCTCTTTCAAATACCATGACTTTAGACTTTAACTCTCCACAACTTCTGAAATATCCTTCTTCATCAGAATAAAGCACGGACATATGAATATATCTGGACCTGCCCTAAGTGATAAAAACGTATCATTTCACCCTCCCCATGGAGCCAGCTGGAGCTCCTCCTTGGACCCAGCTGGGCTTTACGAGAGCCTCGCTTAAATCAAAAAAATGTGATATCATCATTCTTGTCCTGACCAGCGCAGAGGTAACATCATACATCATGCTTGTACGAGAATGTGGGCGTTTCTATAGAACATAGCGAATGTGGGCGTTTCTCTAGTTAGCTCGTCGCAGGTTACAGGGGTAAGTAAATTATGAAACATTTGTAAAAGTGTCTTAACTAAACACGGCAACAAAATATTGCTATGTGAATATTAGCGAACCTTTTCGGGGCAAGCATTTGTCCTTCGCAAATATGTTATTAACGTGGCAAGCAATTCGCGCTCCCATGTAAAAAGGTCTATTCATTCAAAGCAGATTTTGCTTTTAAGAACTAAATGGTGATATTATAATGCGAGATGCCTATGTACTGTCAGATTGATTTTTTAACGAATCACAGTATCTTTCCCCTCTTCGCCCCCCATAGTTTGGTTTTACCCCTTATCTGTATCTACTGGTCTATTGAATTTGGATGTCTTTGGAATAAAGGTTAATTTACAGCACAATAATGCGAAATTAATACTCTACACAGGTAGAAAAAATCTGACTACAATTTTTTTTTTAAATACTTTCAGCTTTACAAATCGTAAAAGAATAATATTATATCCCTTAATTTTTCACGGGTCTGCGCTTGCTGATACGGCAATGCGAAATTATATTTATTGCTCTCTTCATGGTTTTCAAAAATTGATGCTGTTTTTGCAATCTTTCACGCAAATGTTCAATTCGCGTTGGATTGCAGATTTCGGATTGCTGAAACACGATATTTCTCAATTTCCGAAAACTCGATGCAACGTTGCTCCAGTAATTATAAAAAAACAACAGAGTATTAATGGCTGCGGATACGATGCAACTAATGCACTCGCCGTTAAATTCTTCAGATCTTATTTTTCCGTTTTGCTGACAAGTTGAACTATTTATAGCGCGTAAAACATGTTTGTTTTGGTCGAAAATACGATGCTAACAATTCCACCACACACTACATAATATTATATAGTTACGGACACCATAGGTATATTTTTGAAGTGAAAAATTCTTAGCACCGTTGTGATTTGAAACTCGACGAAACGAAAAAGCGACACTAAAAAGAGATAAAAGTACAAATTTATAACTGCTCTCGGAAATAGAGAATTGTATCCATGTAATGGGATTTCGCATCTCGAATTTTTACAGTTGAGAACACAAGGCAGGTTTTAGCTTAAGATTGATTCTGCGTTCAACAGGGATAGCATTCCCACCCGACGCCTGTGCTCTAAAGATTGCAATCCGTCTGTTAAGTTGGGAGAATCTATCAAACGGGCCGCCCGTTTCTGCACAGAGTCGAGGGTGATTTGGTGGTGTTTATGAGTAATCTAAAGCGTCGATGACACAGGGCTAGTTTACAAGCTACTATCTGGGAAATTCACTATCTGTTAGCAAACTCGCCCAGTGTCATCGTGTCACTTGCTAACTAGCAGCAACTAGCAGATTGTTGGCAATCTACGAAAAAAAGTTGAAAAGTCGTCAACTTTACTCGCCCACACGCTTGCTCCGCTTGCTCGTGATTGGTTTATTTACGTTTCCAAGATGGCTTCCGATAAACAGCTGATTTCGACTGTCAAAAATCTTAAGAATTAGTTCACGCAAGCGTCGTTATTCTTTTTTTTTTTTTGATTTTAGGCAATTCACCCTGAAAAGAGTGCTTTGTGCTGGTAATAGTTAAAGTGGATAAAAAAATTCAGTTAATCTATTGGGAAAATAATAAAACAAATTAAATATTGGACTCATTTAGATCACTAAAACTAATTTAATATTGAATTCATTCAGGTTAATAAACTTACATAAAGCTGTATGAACACGAGAATTGTTAAGAGATAAAAGGTATGAAATGTTACGGGGGGACTGGTGTGTGATTTTAATAAGCCGGCGGTATATGTTCTTGAAAGATGAATGGTTTTTACAGTTAAAGAAAACGTGGTCGAGGGTTTCCTCTTCCACACCGCACTGGCAGACCGGATCATCTAAAACTCTAATTCTAGACAAGTGAGATGCAATTGAACAGTGAGGACTCTTGTTACTGGCGCTAAAAGCGACCTCAGTTTCCTACGCTTCTGAGCGAGTGGACAGTTTTGTGTGTCATCATGACAATCTCATTCGCCGATTTACCCGTTTTTAAAACTTAGTAGATAGTAGCTTGTAACTCGCCGTGTGTCATCGAGGCTTTAGTATAATTCCAGATATTGGGTACACTTTTACAACTTTTTTTTAACTATGTACTCATAATTTTCGATTTTTCCGAGATGTCTGATTAATAAACTGGACCATTGATGTACCTACATCAAATTTATAAACTTATACATGTATTCCCGTTTTACCGAGAACACGAAAAATAAATAAATTGACGAAAATTAGGTTTTAATAATTAAAGACTTATTATTCTTCTATTGTAGACAATAGACAGTAAACAATATTATAAAATTGAGTTTTCTTCAAATTAAAATAACAATATTATTAATGAGAATTCTATTAATAAAACAAGTTTCATTGCTTATTATCATGCCGATTTATTAGAATTGCCGGTGACCAAATGTGTGCAGTGTTTATGTTTGGAAAATTATTTATTCAATTTCATAAATACATCGGAAAAACCGTCCCGTAGGCGTAAAGGATGAACTTTTTAAAAAATGACTTAATATGAACTAGCAGTCAAAAACCCGCTCCGCATGTTATTAGTTGCTAGGTGGCTTTTAATTCGGCTTCGGCTACTTAGAGCGTTTGTGACCATTTTATAAATCCGATAGGAACTGGTTCCAAAAATAGCCAGTTCCTCGGATCCACTGGGATCCAGTTACAGCTACTTACCGGGACAAAGTAACCGCGACATATCCGGAGAGATCGAAATTACGAATCGAGTAGTACTTATGCCTACCAGGGGATACTCCTCATGCCAGAAGTTAAGGTAAGTGGCGCCATCTTTTGGCAGGGCTTTAATTGGGTTCTTTTACAAAAGTAGATTTGTATACAAATTCCAGTACGAAGACGATTTGTGTAAGGCGCGGCGTCGGAGTTGCACTCTAAGACGGATTCTTTAATTTCAACGGTACAGTCGTTAGGCTATTAATACTGTTTGATGATTGACGATGATGATTTCGATTTTGTTATCTTGATTGAATGAATAAATAAATAAATAAAATGGAATCATAGAAGTGGAAATTTGACACCATTTTGATATTAGTCACATCTTTTGAAAATTACAAACGTTTTTACTACAAATTATAATAGAGAACTCCAGTCCATTTTTGAATTTTTTTTTGGTAAATAATGACCTACTAACTGCATGTTTATTTTTATTTTTAGAGTTAGTTTTAATGGTGAATCGTGTGACTTCATCACTCCTGAAAAATTACTATAGGATCGGGAAATCAGCTGATCAACAGCCGCCATTTTTAATTCCGTTCTAAGTATTCTCCCTAGAGTAGCATTACTATTTTTTTGTGTAGTAGTTTTTGAATATTTTCAATAATAGAGATAAACTAAAAAGAGATACTTTTATTTTTTAAACATTATATAGGCCTAAATAATGTTTCAATAAACACTACAACTAAATCTCTATAAACAGTATGTAAATAAACAAATAAATTAATACGATGGCTTGTGTCACATCATGCCTTACTATACAATTACTTTACGGTGACGCCACGACACGTCCAACAGTAACGTCACCATTAAAATTATTAAAAATGGACTTTTGAATAATTTTTTTAAAACTCTGCGTTTAATATTATTAAATAAAACTTACGCATTCAGAATCAGCGTTTATTGGTCTATGTGAACATATTTTTTTAAAGCCATAATATTTTTCAATGGAGTTCCTTTTTAAAATCAGAGTGTGCAATTCACACGCGGTAGAAGTTAAACCTTCAAAAAACTAACGTAGACAAGAGTAGGGAGTCAACGAAGCACCGCACAAAGAGGATACCGATTATTCTATCTCAATCTCTCGCAGCCTAAATCCTATAAATGTATGTGTTTGTCTCTTTTTAGTGCCGATTTTTCGTTTCATCGAGTTTCACATCACAACGACGCTCTAGAAGTTTTCACTTCAAAAACAACTAGTTAGGTTTGGATAGATGGTAAAATACTTATATATTTTCAAATTCCATTTTCATTCAATCAAAGTTGAAAATTTTCCGTTTAAAACGATTCCTTTGCCACCTTTGTGTTTGTATAGATTGAGTTATGTTTCTATCTAAATATGCATTAAATAATTCGTTAACCCAAACTAATGATCTCCTGTCAGATTTGTGTGATTTATTTGCTTTTTCTATGTACAACGTACAATAAATAATCTTGCATACTTGATTAAAACGATTAGAAATTCGTGATTAAAACGATTTAAACTAAAATATTTTACAGTAAATGTGTAAAACTCACACAGATCTGATAGGAGATCACGCCTGTTATCTCGATAACGATCCCACAAAAGATATAGAATCGCTCGGCTGGCCACAAAATGAAAATTTTACAGGTTTAAAAACGAATGTGCATATAAAATTTCGCGAAACCAATTAAAAATGTTGTAGTTTATATCTAATATATAAGTGATTATTTGTTTTTCAAAATTTGATGTAAAATATTGCCATTCTAATGAGAGAATTTAGAAAAAGTAAAATATTGCAATTCTAATGAGGGTTCAGTTATTTCTACAATTTTCTTGAAATAACCTAAAAAATAAACACATAAATTTAATTTTTAGTAAATGCCTATAAAAACAAAAATTACTTTTAATTGTTGTTGAAGAGTATTCTGTAAGAAATCACTTAAAAGCAACTTTCCGCAAAAATGTGGCTTGAGGGGTTTTATCAAAGCAAAGTCGATATGTTAGTCGATATGTTGTGGGTGTGTCTGTGTGACCAAATAAAGGTCAAATTTCCCTTACTTCTATTATAATTTTCAAATATCGAAAATAATCTTGAACAAAAAAGAATTTAATTGTCACGCATGAAACCTGGGAGTCGAAATGTCTTATGCAAGTGGTTACATTTCTAGAGATTTTTTGTTCAGTGGTGTCAGAGGTAATGCGCGTTTTCATCACACGAAAAAATATCCCGACAAAATATTCTCCGACAACATATCCCAGACAAAATATGCTCCCACAAAATATACCCGACAAAATATTCTCCGACAACATATCCCAGACAATATATTCTCCGACAAAATATCCCCGACAAAATATTCTCCGACAACATATCCCAGACAAAATATTCTCCAACAAAATATTCTCCGACAACATATCCCAGACAAAATATTCTTCGACAAAATATCCCCGACAAAATATTCTCCGACAACATATCCTAGACAAAATATTCTCCGACAAAATATCCCCCACAAAACATCCCCCACAAAATATCCTACGACAAAATATCCCCGACAAAATATTCCCCGTCAACATATCCCAGATAAAATATTCTTCGACAAAATATCCCCGACAAAATATTCTCCGACAACATATCCTAGACAAAATATTCTCCGACAAAATATCCCCCACAAAACATCCCCCACAAAATATCCTACGACAAAATATCCCCGACAAAATATTCCCCGTCAACATATCCCAGATAAAATATTCTCCGACAAAATATCCCCGACAAAATATCCCCGACAAAATATCCCCGACAAAATAGACCCGACAAAATATCCTTTGACAAAATATCCTACGGACGAAACATCCTCCAACAAAATATCTACTAAAACTTAATGTCACATAAATATTATGTGACTAGTGCAGTTCTTGCCTATTTGGTTTTTTGTCTATGGTGTTTTTTTTTGAGACTGGTAATTTTTTGGGAAAGAGAGAGGCTCTTTTTGTTTATGGTCACTTCCTCCCGGGCAGCGATGGGCTAGCTGTTCGTGAATTAGTCACTCACTTGAAAAGTGTTTCAATTTCATTATATCATGTGGATTTAAGTCGATCTTATCTTAAAAAGGCGCGGGGTGTTTTTTACGTAACACGAGAAGTTCGTGTACGGTATTATTTTTAGTGGATATGTAAATCCCACTTTTTTCCGTTGTTGGCGGTTGGCCATTTTGTGGAAATGTGTTCTGGAAATGAACTTGTAAAGGGATTGGTCCTTGAGGTGGCAGAATAATATGCCTTTGTGACCCCGCGTCGTGAAGTCACGGATTGTTGACAGTTCTACCGAATTACGCAAGTCTTGGTGACCAGTTGGGGCCACGTGCTTTTTTCATGGAGCTTGTTAAGATAGCCCTAAGCTAAATACACTCCTTGGAGGCGTAGCAGCCTTCTTCCTAAAAAGAAGGATGACCTAGGATCTCGGGATTGCGCGACGTCCCCGGTTGAGGAGGCTGGAAGTGTCTTCTCGTCTTCTCTCTACGAAGCAAGTTCGCGGTCGTCATCCGTCGTAAAATTCGTTTAGTTAGATTAGCGTGTTCAGGAGTCCATCTGGTATGTTACTGTTTTGTATTATTAAATTTGCACTCTCATGTTTGTTTTTTTTTTATTGCATACAATATAGTTTTATAAGATTCATCTTCTTTTATTTTCTGATTTCTCACCTACTTGACAGAAAAATACCTTTCCCATAATCCTGAGCCCTGGTCTCTGCTCTGCCGTATAAAATTACACTCCTATTATATTGTACCAGAACTTGATTCCCTTTCATTAACCTAACCTAACCTAACAAAAAAATGAGACAAAAATAATACAGACAATAAATAGTAAAGACAATAAATTAATCTTAAAAAAAATAGTAAAATGGGACAAAAATAATACAGATAACAATAATTTATTGTCTTTATTATTTTTGTCAAATTTTTTGTTAGGTTAGGTTAGGATAGGTTAGGTTAGGTTAGGTATGTTAGGTTAGGTATGTTAGGTTAGGTTAGGTATGTTAGGTTAGGTTAGGTATGTTAGGTTAGGTTAATAGGTATGTTAGGTTAGGTTAATTTTGGTAGATATTTTTTTGGGGGCTGTTTTGTCCGTAAGATATTTTTCCGGAGGATATTTTGTCGGGGATATTTTGTCGCGGAATGTCGTTACCGTGTCAGGTGCTACCAAGTAGTAGTGGGTAGACTTAACATTTCGCAAATCACTACATTATTCGTAAGCATCCTGTACGCCTCGGTTGAATAATTTATTTAGCTATCGAATATTGGGTAAATTCTAAAATAATTCAACGCGGATAAACCAACTCCCCCAATGGCACCAAATAATAAATATAAATTAATTCATTTGCATTCTTTACTCCTCCACAAATAAATTAATAAATGTTAATGATTTTATTTCCAACTCCAAAAAAATGTTAATTGATTGATGAGACTTTTAATTGATGTTTTATTAGAAGGAAATGTTTGCACGAATGCAAACTGAAGTGGGTCGGAAGAAGAATTCGCAGAAATGAAAAATTCAAAGCATTTTGTCAAAAACAATGTCCAAGTCAATGTAACCATCTGCAGCAACATAATATCCATCACGACCTATGAAATAATATCCATTTAATTAACAAAAAAATGAGGATGGCCCATATTTTAATTGGGTTTTATACTCGTAAGAAAATAGCTCAAATAGTGCTGTAAAAAATATTTGGGCGAAGTCGGGTAGTAAATATAGTGGATGTGTTAAATTTACAATATTACGTAAATTTGAGCTGGTGATGGGAATAGTCATGATGTCGGTTGACAAATGTAGGAAATATTCAAGATATTAGTCGAGAAATTTTCTTCTTCTTCTTGTGCCTTGTCCGTTCAACGGACGTTGGCTATCATGTTGGCTACGCGGACTTTGTTTACTGCGGCCCGGAACAGCAACAGTAGACTGGCCAAACCACTGTCTCAGGTTTTTCAGCCATGAGATTCTCCTTCTTCCAGGGCCCCGTCTTCCGGCAATCTTTCCCTGCATTATGATATGCAGAATCTCATACTTCTCTGGATGTCTCATCACATGTCCAAGATATTGAAGTTTTCGGATTTTTATAGTTTTAATAACTTCCCTTTCTTTATTCATCCGAACCATAACATCTTGTGTTACCATAAAATACTGTGAATTGAATAAACTAGTCATAAATATCTCAAAATGTAATAAAATATCATTTACACGTAATAAAAATAAAATTTCATTTGATTATACACTAAACGGAACACTTATCAACGAAGTTGAATCTATCAGGGACCTTGGGGTAACGCTTGATTCTAAATTAAACTTTATCCAACACACTAATAATATCATCAACAAAGCCAACAAAATGCTGGGATTTATAATTCGTATATCGAAACCTTTTCGAAACGTAAATACTCTATATTCCCTCTACACCGCATATATCCGCCCACACTTAGAACACTGCACACCGATCTGGACTCCTTTCTACCAAGCCCACATTGTTAGGATCGAAAGAATTCAAAAAAAAAAAAATTAACACTTAAATTATAAACTTAACCTACACTTTCTAAATTACACCGATTCTATTAAATTTCATCACTTCAACTCCCTTCATACACGACGATTAATTTTTGATCAAATTTTATTATTTAAAATTTTAAACAATGGCCTGGACTCACCAGAGCTTACCAATTTAATAAAACTCCATATTCCTTCAAGATTAACCCGACAATCGAATTTACTTCATTTGCCCACTTGTAGAACAAACTTTAGAAAAAATTCCCCGATTCCTCGAATATGTGCGCAATACAACGAATTGTTTCACAACGTAGACATTTTTAATTTAAACCTTCAGAAGTATCGAATAGAAGTAACGCGTGCGATATTGGATTGATACGGGGTGTGCAAGGTATCGAGAGCATCTCATATCCTTATCCTATATTCTCCCTCCCCTCCCCCTCCTCTCCCCTTCCTAAGTCTAAATTTAGCTTAAGAAAAATTAAAACTCCATCTAGAAACAATATTAGCATAAGAAACTCTTTTGGCTTCACTGCAGTTAAGGTGTATATTTGTATGTCTATTGTATATATATAAGCTGTTTGTTTCTAAGAAATAAAATAAAATAAAAAATCTTTATTCGTAACCATGTCCATCCAGCTTATTTTAAGTATTCTTCTGTAGATCCAAATCTCGAGAAATTTTAACAAAAGGTATTTTACCAAACTATTACCGTCGCTCTTACTTCCTCAAATACTGAGCGAAAGGGACAACTGCACCTTAGGTTGATAATATCTAAATGAAATCATTTTTTATTCCCAATTTTTCTGCTCCAAAACTGGACCGATTTTTAAGATGTTTTTTACGAATAAGTGTATTAGAAGAAAATACTCCGTGTGTGTAGAATTCGCTTTAAAAAATACATAGTTTGTATATTAAACGTCTGATGGCGTTCGAACTAGGCAATTTTACTAATTTTTGGAGAGTCTTAACTTCTATAAGAAGTAACTTATCAAAAAAGCGAAAAGTACCGATGCGATATCTATATTATATATTTTTTAAATGTTTTCAGATCGTCAAAATCCAGTGAGAAAATTGGGGAATACGTTTGGATGGAAAAATGCCGCTCGGTTTCTTCTAAATAAACGTGCAACGATGTTGTTGCAAAAGCAATAAAAAAATAAACAAAATATTGCCGACTAATTGCGCACTGCAGATCCAAATCGACATCGTGCGTGTCGAAGCATTATTCGATTTTCACAACATCTGATATTTCGATTATAACCATATTATTAATTTAGATCATGCACATCACTATTTTTAATCTACTTCCTTGTAATAACGACCCACAATGAATATAATAATACATAATGTAATAGAAGTCTATAAAACTATATTTTTTTCAATACAATTAATATTTCAAAACAAGGAAATTGCGACGACTTAAAAACATACGGGTAAAATGAGAAATTAATTAAATAACTCCGAGATAATAGTTTGTGTTATGCGTTATACAATACGTGTGATTTGTTCATTATTGTACAGGCAAGTGTATTGTAATGTTGTAGATTGTGGTACCTATACATTCTACATGATGTGGGTTGAATCGATTTCTATACCCAGTGTAATCTGCGTAGGTACCTACTGTATTGAGTAACGCAATGTAAATGTATTGCAGATTAATGTAAGCAAGAGCAAGTAAGTAGATACTGTGAAGTGGCATGTTTTATCCGTGTTGATAAAACACGGATAAAACATTTTAAAAACTTTTAATTTGTGTATTTTTTTTTACATTAACTCCACACAGGAGGTCCTGAGGAAAATAATTTCCCTCAGGGCCTACGTCATCTGGGATGCTGTGTGGAGGGTTTTTTGAGGAGAGGAAGGAATGAACATTGGTCTTGAAGAGACCCATGTTGTAGGAAGGAGGAAACACAGAGGCCGGCAAATCATTCCACAGCCGAGCTGTTGAACACAAGAACGAGTCGAAGGTCCTGGGTTCGAGTCCCAGAGATGCCAATTATCTTAATTTAATTGAATATTACAATTTGAGGTTTTTATCATGAAGTTAAAAATAAATTTTAATTTGTGTGTTCGTTAACACCCAGGTTTTTTAACCACGCAAAAATACCAAGCTGTATTTGCAGATAATATGTTTTGAAAAGCTGATATTCAGGAGAATAATATTAAAGATGGTAAAACCACTCAACCTTTATATTTTTTAAGTGTGAATATCGCACAAATGTCTCAACTGTCTTCCCCAATATTGGGATATTTTGTGTCCTTCTCCTTCACTCTCTCGAAAGTGGAGAGGTGAAGGAGAAGGGTAAGATGAAGGTTGAGAAGTTTCTGGATCTTCAGATCTGGTCACCAAACATGGCTAAAGCTTTTCAAAATCATGTTTCTCATTATAGGAAAGCTTTAAAAAAACGTACAAATATTTTCGGTTATAAATACAAAGGAAAGGCTGTTTTCTGAAAAATACAAGAATAATAGCACACCACTGGTATACCTACTCTAAATACCATATAATAACCTGTAGTTTAAATTCTATAAGCTCTAGTTAACAACACCAATTAATACTTTGAACAGTAAAACACAGTTGAACAGTCATTTAAATTTTTACCTACCTATCTACTCATATTCACGCACTTCCATGTACGGTCACCGGATAACTCAGATTCAACTCACCTCAACACCTCCTTTGAAAATTCATTAAAAGCGATGAAAAAATATGTAATAAATTCGTTAAATAGGTTACGTTTGGTTAGGTTATGGGCTATTTAAAAAAACAATGCATAGCTTTTAACCACTCGGACCCATAAGCTTGTTTTCACGATAATATAACATGGCGTAATATAACTGACTTATTAATGACTTTTCAAAGAGGTATTGAGTTAAGTTGATTCTGAGTTGTCATGAGACCAAATGATTGTGTTTTAAAGTCTTGTGCTTTAAAGCTTTCATATTTAAAAAAAGCACCTAAATGCTTGTGTTCTGAAGCTTCAATTTTAAAAAAAGCACCTAAATGCTTGTGTTCTGAAGCTTCCATTTTAAAAAAAGCACCTAAATGCTTGTGATCTGAAGCTTCCATTTTTAAAAAAGCACCTAAAGGCTTGTGTTCTGAAGTTTCCATTTAAAAAAAGCACCTAAATGCTTGTGTTCTGAAGCTTCCATTTTTAAGAAATCACCTAAATGCTTGTGTTTCACAGCTTTCATATTTAAGAAATCATTTAAATGCTTGTGTGTTAAAGCTTCCATATTTAAGAAATCACGTAAATGCTCGTGTTTCAAAGCTACCATATTTAAGAAATCGCCTTAAAGATTGGGTTTGAAAGATTCCAAAATTAAGAAACCACCTACCTACATACTTTGGTCTTAGAGATTTCATTTTTAAGAAATCACCTAAATACTTGGGTTTGAAAGCCTCCATTTAAATAAGAATAACATTGAAAAACCTATTGAAATAATTTTAAAATTTGTAAAAACCACAACAATTGTGATTTTCGAAACTTAGTAAATACACACAATATGCAAAAATATTACAAGTATAATTAGGTAAACGATTCAGCATAGAAATAAAAATTAACCTCGTAATCCCAAAAAAACAAAAAAATTATAAGAGAAGAATGAATTACCTGTATATTATATCCATCGGAAATCCAACTCGTGGAAAAGAACTTCCTTAACTTATTTCTCTTACACTCTGTCAATCCCAAATAATGATCATCCATTGTTATTGTTTATACGAACAACTTCAAACCAGAAAAAAACTTCAATGCACCATTTAAAAGTCCGAGAAAAACTAGTTGAATTTTCCACTGTTTTATTGTCTTCCTTGTACCGGTTTCAAAACTGATTGTTTAACACAAGAGTTATTGTTTAATTTACAAAGTGATAATCTTGAGCCGATTAACCAAAACACAATCACTTTAACCCAACCACTCGAGGAAACTGAGAATGGAACGCAACGAAAAAGGCTAGCGCGGTAATGGAGTCGAACACAAACTGACGACGCTAGTTTGTTATTTGTTATTACAAATTCGCGGTAAACTCGACGTGCGTTACCTCAAAATCAAGTACCTACATTAATTCATTTTACACGCCAGTTAATATCGCGTTCAAAACCGAACGGGGAAAATCTGCATGAAAACTAATACATTGTAGATAGTTGGGCGAGATAATATACTTATTCAAATATGTTGAGCCGTGTGAAACTTTTTAGTTTCCATAGACAAAGGCTTTTCGCCAAGAAAAGCGTTCGAATGGAATTTATTTTGAATCAAGGAACATGAAATGCAGAATGGTCATATTCGAATGTTATTGGTTTTGAATCAATGAACACAAAACTGAAATTAGTCACATTCGAATGTTACCGATTTTGAATTTAAGGAGCACGAAGCAGTAAATGGTATGTTGTTAATTTTGAATTAAGGAACACGAAGCAAAGAACAATCACATTCGGTTGGAATTTATTTGCAATCAAGGAACACGAAACGCAGAACAGTCACATGCGAATGTTTGGATACGAATAAACAACAGAGAGGAAAGAGATTCAAATGCAAAGCGACGCAGAAACAATGCCGATATGTACTCGTACCATCACATTACGTATTTAGTGTTGTCTTGTCACCTCCGTGTCCTTTTTACCGAAACGGTAAAGTTAGCCATAGATCGTGATCAGAAGCTATAATAAGCAGTTTCTGACCTCACCCTGTCGAATATCTCTAGAGAAATGCCTTTGTGTTGAGTTTTGTTACCGAACTGATGAAACAGGGGAACAAATTCTGAATGGTTAATGGATCCGTGTGTTCGGAACACCGTTTGTTACTTTACGAATAATTAATTAACTGGGCCACTGTTACACCCGCTGAACATTAAAGATAATAATATGACACGTCGCTGTGACTCCATTTCAAAGAAGACGGTATTATTTAAACGTGCTTTGTTATATCGGATTGTTAAGCGAACAAATTTAAATTAAGTACCGCTCGTCGAAGTGACTTTAGAACAATTCTTTACTATTCTTGACTACTGTGAGGTAGCTACTTCAAAAATAAATCGAATAATTTTCTTTTAGATGTCATTTTTATTGGAACATGTCATTCATAGTTTTGATGACATTTCTTTATCGGAAGTTATAAAAAATGCCGATCTATAGCGTACCGCGCGGTGTGCGCCTTATAATTAGTGTCCGACCGAAACAGGAATTTCTGCCGTAACGAAAATATATTTATCCGAGATATATTTATCCAGGTTACAAACCAATTCTTAGAATGAATAAAAAGGGTTCTTGCCCGTAATATGGAAAAAGAATTAGTCGAAGACAATATTGTTTAATTCTAAAATTTGAAACATGAGATTGACTAATATGACGGTTTGTTAGAAGGTGGCAATAGCGAAATTGGTTAACGCGCACGTCCCGGTTAGATGAGAGGTCTGGATTCGAGTCCCAGTTGCGACCATTGTATTTTTATGTTTTTATGTGTATTGTTTTCTTTCATTCGTTCAGGTTATCTTCTTCTACAATGATGTATTACATTGATGGGAATAACTTTCAAAAGTTGTACAAAGAGAGTTTTTCTTTAAAAAATTGTTTATTAAATACTTTATTGCTTGAGTTTTCCTGTGTAACTCGTCGGGAAAGACTAATTCCAAGACGTTCAGCGTTCTTCCACAATCCGTTTAAGGAGAGGCTGGTTTTTCGAAATTATGTTTCACAGTTCTTCAATGTGAATAACCTCATTTGAATATCCTTCGTTAATTTGTAGCACTAATGGACGAATTACAAAACTTTACGGAATTTGTGCTACCTACGTGTTACCATTATGTTGAGATGAAGACAGTAAATGTACATTAATGTTTTAACCATGACGAAGAAATCTGTTTGTCTGATTTAGCAAAAAATCTCAAGCGATGCGATCTGACGTCATTGAATATAGATAGTTTTTCTTTTAGTATACATATAGTACACGCCATATTTTTATACCTACCTTAACATGATACGATCCATTCTCGAGGAGTGGATGAGCCTTGTTCACCAAGGAAATTGAAGAAGGAGACACGATCCTCGAAATGGATCCTTGAGAAATCTCTTCACCTAAAACACGCGAACACCTCTAAAACATTACTACATTTTAAACTTTACTACCATATTTTAAATTAGGAACATTTTTGTAATAGGTACATACAGGGTGTTAATGGACGTACTTAACTTACTTTAACCAGTGATTCCTGACATTATTTGGATTAAAAAATGTAAATGAAATTTTGGTCTCCGGTGACTTTTTATGACGACTTTTTTTTTTCAAAATTTTTTTCTTCAAAATCAAACAAAAAAAAAATTCTTCCGCATCTCGTCACTGGTCACTCAGCCGGATGTCCGAAGAACCCCTTACCCCGCCTCCAACTGTTCAACAACTACCATTTTTTTACGTTTTTGTAGAAAAAAAAAAAAAAACATCAAAAATGTCACCGGAGACCAAATTACATTTTTTACTCCAAATAATGTCAGGAATCACTGGTTAAAGTAAGTCAAGTACGTCCCTTAACACCCTGTTTACTTACCCGTAAACGTCAATTAAAAAACAAATAACATACACGTAATACTAAAAAAATGTCAACTCTTTAACCACATAACACCGACTTTTTGTGTAAAGAGTAAATACTTGGTATCGATGTAAATACAGGAACCTAAGCGGTTTTTGCATTTCCGTTGTTTATAGGTATTATACATTTTAATATAGCTAGAAGACGATGTAGGTGCAGTAGTGGTACTGAGAAACCAAATGACACTGAAAATATGTTCAAGAATGTGACTCAACGCCAAAGCAATATATGGGAAAGCTTATCTTTTTCGATCCATTTTTGTCGTTTTGTCGTTTCAAATTTATCCGCAATTTACAAGTGAAGTGGTATTCCCACTGTATCTTGAGATTTTTACATCCTACTATAATATTATAAAGGTGAAAGTGTGTATGGATGTATGTACGTTTGTTACTCTTTCACGCAAAAACTACTGAATGGATTTTACTGAAAATTTACAATAATATAGCTCATACATCAGATTAACATATAGGCTATAGCTCAGAGCTCTGGCATTATTAAATTTGTATAAAAAAATTGCAATAGGTGGCACGCGAGCTGTTTGAAAAATGAATGTAACGGGTATGGAGGGGATGGTGAGGGGGGGAGTGAGGGGGTAGAGGGGGGTCGGAAGGGGGCAGGGGGAAGGGGGGAGGTGGAGGAAAGGGGGGAGGTGTGAAAGGGGAGGGGAGTGAGGGGGGTTAGGGGTTGGGGGAGGGGGGTGGAGTGGGGATAGGGAAGGTGGAGAAGGCGGAGTGGAAACCCCCCTAATACTATGCGAACGAAGCCGGGGGCGAAAGCTAGTTATAAATAATTATATTATTATAATTATATCTACCGGTATGCGTAATTATTATTATAACTAGCACAGATCCATGAAAAATGACGGGATACTATGTTAGTAAATGAGAAAAGCGCAGACGTTTAAAAAATCACGAAATCTGAATTTACTTTTTTTTATATGAACACCGCACAAGAGTCCCAACCGCTCCCGTTTGGAGCCAGTGAGACTATGGCATCCACAATTGAGGTATGTTGTGAGGCTGAAGGTAGTGGGGAGGGGAAGGAGATGGGGTAGATGAAGGTGGGGAAGAACCTGGCTATTCTGGCTTCTGGAACCTGGCTATTCTAGATCTGGTCACCAAACACGGCTAAAGCCATTTCAAACAACGTTTCAATTCTGAATGATGGTCTTACACTATGGCGATCGTGCCGCAAATATATCATATATTATTTTAAATGAATTAATTGTGAAATAACACCAATTAATCAAATAATTTTTTTTTTTGCCACGCCGGGATTCGATCCCGTGACCTTCGGATTGCGTTTGGATTAACCTAAGAAATTTTATCCAATGAAATACATATTTCAAATAATATAGAATTAAAACAATGTTCTGGTTTAAAAAAAAATACATACCCAACGGTAGGTACTTAACTGGAATTCATGACTCATCAGTTCCAATTTCGAAAATATCAATAAAAATAAAATAAAAAATTAAAAAAAACTAACTTTCTACTACAACACATAAATACCTGTACCTGTCACACTTAATCATAAACACGTAAACACCTCAGCACAGGTTCTCCTAGTGAGGTGTTCACGAAACATACAATATTACCAACCAACAGTTTCACCTTCTCAAACCTACCTAACACACAACATAATGAAATGTAATATTAATATGTAAAAATGTTTTCAAAATATATTACATATGTAAAAATGTTAACAATAAGGTGTAAACTGTAATATACATATAGATATAAATAAATAAATAAATAGTTTTCTGTAAAAACATTATTTTACAGGTAGGTACTTTGTCGCTTGTCTGAATTCTTGACAGAATCAGTTCCAATATTGAAAATGATACAAATTCAATACAAAACCGAGTTCAAAATTCAATCTAAATGAATAGATTTGATGTTAATACTCTATTTAACTATAATGTAATTGAACAATTATTGATTGTGTGATTGGAAGTACTATAGTGACACCGTATATTATATTTAAACGGCTACTGGGTTCGTATTATTTTCGTTTTAAAAGCAACATTATGAGAACAAATAATATTGCTTGTAAAAATATTATTGTAATTAATTAATATTACCAAATAATGTTGGGTACAAAACTGCTTACGAATGACAGCTTCAGACGCAATTGTAATGGACTGTGAATATTAAAAACGAAACGAGACGAAATTGCTGGAATTAGTGATAATATGTGTAGAAAAACGAGATATGTAAGGAAAATGGATAACCAATCACTTACCACCGAATCTTTGTAAAGAAGCCCATGACACAACCACAATAAATTTACATAGTTCCACCAAGACACCTGGATTAGCCACAGCAAAACGATTGAATTCAAAACGATTTTATGTACGAGTACTAACGAGATGGTCAAATTCCTTCCTTTAACTTAGCCACTGGAGCGATAATGGTAGAAAAATGGACCACTTCTATTTTTCTGCAATTAATAGCGGTTCAAAATTGACCATATTTTCCTACCATTCGTAAAACATTTATTGTAATTATTTAAAACATTTTCTTGGCCAGCCATTTATTTTAAAACGAAGCTATTGAAATGCTTTATCTATTATGACCATAGATGTTGCAAATCCGAACTTCGTAGACTATTTTAGAACGATGTTAAAAATAGATTTTAAAAATATTTTTTCCCGCCGAATTTTTGATCAGCTGTTTACGGTTAAAATTAAGTCCCTTTTCCATAGATATGCACCTTTCATTATCAAGTACACCACAGACAACAAATAGTAATCTAAAATGTTCGAAAAATCGATAATGTCGACTCGAATAAGTACCCCTCATGGCAGTTTCAAAGTAAAAAACACGCAGGATTCGCGAGGTTATGAACTTTACGATTTTTTTAAAAATATCTTTTATAAATCCTACAAATATGAGGTAAACGGTAAAATACAGGTTAATTCATTGGCTATATAGCACTATAATAAGTTTTTGTGTCCCCATGTTAAAATTCGAAGGTATGATTTTTTTAATGTTGGCGAAAAATTTAAAAAATGATTTCGGAAATCTCGAGCAATCGGGGCAAACTTATTTATTTCGCGTGATCGCTCAAGTGGTTAAAAACGGGATTGTGTACACGAAAAACACCACGAAGGAGTGTATCTACCATGAAGGAAACTAGGAATTTTCTCCACGGTGAAGAAACGGTGACCGGACAACTCAGAATGAAATCAACTCAGAACCTTCAACGTAAAGTCACTAAAAGTGAAGTAAAAAATATATAAAAAATTGGTATAAAAAGTAGGTTACATTAGGTTAGGTTATGGGCTATTTTAAAATTATTTTTTTTTGATAGATTTTAATGACTTTTCAAAGAGGCATTGAATTGAAAAATACGGCGTTGAGTTGGCATGGAACCGAAGATACAACAGGAAATGTTTCAAATAAATAAAATAGCCCATCTAAGATGCTCACACACCCTAATTCGTAAAATGCACAGCCTGATTTCATTAACTTAATAGAAATCTCATATATTTTTATGGCGAACTAGCATACGTCGGAAAATGGCAAAAAAACACCATTATACTTTCCTTTTCCTTCACATCATGGCGATAATAGTAATTGCATTACAGATCATTATTTGAACGTTAAAACACACTTGTTATAACTTGCGAAGAAGATTTCACTCTTTCACAAAAAAACTGCCATTGTTCAGCAAATTATCATCACGCAATCCTATCGCGACAATCTTATATAAGAAAAGTGTTTTTGCTGTTATGGTTTTGTTATGGATCAAGGCTGAGCGTGATATCAGAACGTTTCTCTGTTTTTCTGTATGAATTGGAAACTGTCACTAAAATATGCATTAATCAGTTGCCGAGAAAGTTGAATTTTTATTTATTTTTTATTAATTATTTAATACAAGAAAAGACATTTTTAAATACAAGTTTTATGTAGTCCCATAAAGCTGTCACTTTATATTTCAATATCTTTGGCTGTCACACATGACGGCTTGGCTGTAGGTTTTACAAAATAATATATATATTTTGTTTTTAAATTTTTAATACATGTACAACATAATATTATACATAAAATAATATATCTCAATGTACCTACACAAATATAAATTATTTAGGCAGGTACGTTGAGATGTTCAGAGATACATTGATGCGTCACTTATTAGCCAACGCGTGTTTTTGGGGCAGGGTCTCTCATTATTAAAAAAATTATTGAATTTATTGAAAATCTCTGGTATTAAGTATTTAAGCGTTCGGCTTCCATACTTATTTGTTACTCTTGGAGTAATGATGACCTTATTTTCAGTGAATCTTGTGGTGTGATTATGTACCAGTTGCTTTTTGTACTTGCTTTCTCCCTCATTATCCATTATAATAATATGTATTTTACCAAACTGTTGCTATCACTGTCGCTCTTACTCCCCCGAATACTGAGCGAAAGGGACAACTGCACCTCAGACTGATAATACTAAACACATGCTGATAGCACCTGAGACTGATAATACTTAACACATGCTGATAGCATCTCAGACTGACAAGGGTGTAGCGAGGTATGGGCCGGGAGGGGCAGCTGCCCCCCCTAGAAGATACAGGCATGCTCACAAACCGTAAAATAATATTACGGCGGTAGCCCATTGTTTGTGAGAATCAATTTAATTTTTATTATTACCATTTTAGTTGATCATGATTAATGAAGCATCAAGAAAACGTGCTTATCAGTTATTAAATCAGTTTTCATTATAATGTGTTCAAGTACTCAGACATATTGGAACCTATTATATATACAATCGGAAACTATCGATATGTATGCATGTATGAGTCATACTAAAGGTATAATTTATGTTATAAATGATCATCGAAGCAATGTAGACATAGAGAGTCAAAATATTTTAGATATTTCAATTAGAACTGCAGCTGCCTTTGGAACTGATATGCAAGTCCCACGAATTGTATCTCGCCAACAACATCGGTCCAATCGCCTTGCTGATTTGCCGATTCCATGCGATTTTTGGATGCGATCGATTATCATTCTTTATTTAGATTCCATAATATCTGCATTAGAGCAGCGTTTTGGTGATCAAAATTTGCCTGCTTTCGGATTATTGTCGCTACATCCCAGTACAATGTTGAATATGTCGTTAATTGATTTAAAAGAAAAAGCACAAAGTTTTTGCCTATTATTTACTTAATTTTAATCAAGAAGCCAAACTATGGTATAAAAAATGACAGAACGAGGGTATGACCAGAGAAGATCTCGAAAACCTAGATTTTACTGAAGTGTTAAAGAAGGCGAACATTTTCTTTCCCGCGACAAGTAACATAGAGAGGTCCTTTTCTACACTGCGTCGTGTTAAAACATGGCTGAGTTCAACGATGACTGAAAACAGTTTGAACGCCCTGTGTATGCTCAGTGTACACCGAACCAAGGTACAAAAAACTAAGGGTACAATTAAATCTGAGGTGTTAAAACCAAAGACGTTACATACTTGTTAAAACGGTTTTGTGAAGAGCCTCGTCGACTACTTTTTTTGTAAAATAAATTAACTAATGAATCGCCTGCCCCCCCTTTAACAAAATCCTAGCTACACCCATGCAGACTGATAATACTAAACACAAATTTTGTAGTTCCATTTTTTATATTTTCTACTCCTATACTTTAAAACTGCGCAAAGTCTCGCAGTAGAATACAAGAAACCTGCAAACTACTCGTGATTCGTGATCAATGTGATCATGCTGTTGCCTAATAAAAGCCCTTCTCCCATGTTTTGAGAATAGCCCTCGGCCACCACTGCCTGTTATGTATACTATGTTGAATAACTACATAATATTCATTCAATATCCTATTAATATTATAAAGACGAAAGTTTGTATGGATGCATGGATGTACGTATGTTTGTAACTCTTTCACGCAAAAAATACTGAATGGATTTTAAAAATTCTTTCACTAATGGATGACTGTATACGTATACATTGGTAAGCTCTGGCGTTTTGAATAAGCTATGGTGTTATTAAATTATTTATTATACGTTGATTGTCCTGACGAAAAGCAAAGAATGCTTGGTAGCTCTAAGTACCTAGTTATTTGACGTGCGCTGTCATTTTATTTTTGTTTAGGTTACTATGGAGATCCCTTTGATAGTTGAAATTATACTAATATTATAAATGCGAAACTGCGTGTGTTTGATTGTTACGCTTTAATAGGTGGCACGCGAGCTGTTCGAAAAATTAATGTAACGGGTATGGAAGGGGGATGAGGAGGGGGGGGGGTGTTAGGAAGGGAGAGTGGTGTGATGGGAGGGGGGGGTGAAGTGGGGGGAGGGGGGGGGAATGGAGTGGGGATAGGGAAGGTGGAGGAGGCGGAGTGGGAACCCCCCCTAATACTATGCGAGCGAAGACGGGGGCAAAAGCTAGTACTAACTATTTGCTATCGATGATAGTCTTTTTCAGCATCATTGATGACTGCTTATTCATTACCGGTGGCGGGTATAACGAGGTTTTAATGGTTTTTTTTTCTCTACTGTAGGTTTTCTCAATTTGGGAGGCGGGCATGGGTACCGGCGCCTCGGGAACCTTTATTGGATAACCGACACCCCTGCCATAGGTCACCCTGTGTTCGCAAGTTTGGTAACTTAGCAGAGGTGCCCGGGTTCATGGGATGAGGTTTGTCTAGACTTGTATAGGTTTGTCTCGACACAGGTATATCCTAGTGAGACAGGCTTCGAAAAATCGCATGTAAATAAACTTTATATAGATAAATAAATAAAGTTAAAAAAAATTATTGGCAGCGGATGCATTTGCCCACCACCTACACGATCGGGAGAGACTGGTTGAGGTAGACCTTTTGACCACTCCAGCTGAACCCTCTCAACCCATCGCCTTTTACCGCAATGGGAGGAATGGATTCATACATACCTAGATGACCCACTGACCCCCAGATTCCTTTCCACCCCTCACACATTTTTCCTTCCCAGAACTACCTCTCCTTCCTTTCCATAAAAATACCCTGCAACAACAACCCCAAAGATGACATAGGCCCTGTGGGATTTTTTTTTCGGAACCTCTCTTGCGGAGCTAATATAAAAAAATAACGGGTTTCCACCCAACTACCCATCCCTCATACCTTTTTCCTTTCCACAACTTCCTCTCCTTCCTTTCCTTAAAATGACTCTCCACACAGAATCCCCAAAGTTGTCATGGACCCTAAGGGAAGTTATTTTCCCCAGGGTCTCCCGTGTGGGACTAAGATATCGGAAAAAATAACAATAAAGCCGAAAATCTGTTGGTTTGTCTCTCTTGACTTGTGACGCCATGGAATTAGCACACCGCTTCTCGCTACCATTCAGCATTCAGCTCGTCAAGTCATTTCCGTCTTGAGCTGTGGCTATAAACTATAGTTTATAGGTATAATCAGGTATAATCTATAGACCTATTCTGCCATCATAAGCAAAAATAATCTGGAAATTTTCAATGGTCACTTTTTGATGTGATTTACTTTTTTATTATAATAGGTTGATAAACACGAAAGGTTTCGTACATTAGAATGTGATTATTGAAAATTGCTGCCTTTTTGCTTATGACGCAGTATTTAATTCTTCGAGAATAAGACACGATGCCGTATTGTTTTTTTCCTCATATTTTATTTCAAACTAGTTTTCAGAATTTTAAAATGGGTAAGTACCTACCTATCTAGGTACTAAGTTTTTTAAAATAAGGTATGTATTTCAGTCTAATCTATATATATATATAAATGAATCCCTGTTTCCCTTGGTCACGCCATAATTTCAGAATGACTTTACCCATTTCACTTATCTTTTTTTTTAAGTTTTCTATACTTTGTAGAAGGTTCTTACGGAAAGAAAAATTTAGAAAATTGAATAATTTCAGAAAACTTAACGACTATTTTAACGTTTGACAGTTCGCGTTTGATGAATGTGAATTTAGCAGGCACCAGTTTTTATTGCGACAAAAGAATTGTCTATGGATTTTTTAAAGTAGGTATAGATATTTTAAATAAGTCCCTAATTTAAGTACCAAAATTAAATTGACTGTTCTTGTAATATAAGAAAATGAATATTTGTAATATATGAAAAAAAAATTGTAATAGGTGGCACGCGAGCTGTTTGAAAACTGAATGTACTGGGACTGAATATATGGAACGCGGGAAGGTGGTTGAATGGACGGGGGAGCGGGAGAGGGTAGGCGGGGAAGGTGGAAGGGGAACGTAGGAGGGGAAGGTGATGCGGGAGGGGAACGGGGACGCACGGGAAAAGACATGCAGGGAGAAACAATTTATCTCTTTGAATATGGCATTGCAACGCATGCCGGGAACCAGCTAGTTTATAATAAGCAACGAAACATAAAATAACTTCAAAGTTCACTACTTATTTCTGTCCTACTTGACGTTGGTTCCTGATTTTGCCAGGTATTTTCTCACGGTATTTTTATGGCAACATGTAGCTTCATCACCTCATTTCCTTTAGGAATAATGATGAGGTCTTGAACGATGAGGAGCCTTTAATTGTTATGAATCCGGTCAGTAATGTCAGTATAGATTCCGAGAAGGCATACTGCCTTGAATGGAAAATAAGTGTGACGACAACTTATTGTGTCATCATTTATGTCATAGAGTTTCCTGGTTTATATGTAGGTTTCATGTTTAAAACAAATTTTGTTATAATCACTGAGCCGCGGATCTACGGGGGCCAAACCGATAGGCCTGCCCCGGGCGGCAGTTTTAGGGGACGCCAAAATTGTAATTTATATATTTTTGAATGTAGCTATTACTTTGTGGTTATCCATTATAATAAAATGAAACAATGCAACTTTGTATAAACCACTTATAAAATGTGCAAATCCGACCGGTTTCGGAACAAACGTTCCTTCGTCAGGGAAAGCTTATACTAATTTGACAGTTTAGAACAATGTTTTATTAGGGTAGGGGTGGAGCCGTTGTTAGTTAATAATGCAGATTGGGTGGGTAGGTATTAGTGTAGAGTGGGTGGGTAGGGGAACAAATCCATACTATTATTATTGTCATATAGCCCAATCATGGATTTGTTCCCCTACCCACCCACTCTACACTAATACCTACCCACCCAATCTACATTATTAACTAACAACGGCTCCACCCCTACCCTAATAAAACATTGTTCTAAACTGTCAAATTAGTATAAGCTTTCCCTGACGAAGGAACGTTTGTTCCGAAACCGGTCGGATTTGCACATTTTATAAGTGGTTTATACAAAGTTGCATTGTTTCATTTTATTGTAATTTATATGTTTGATTTTAAAAATACTTGATTCACAAAGCGCCTGGCATCCAGTGCACATTGTTCTGTCGATTATTCATTTGATTTTAAAACGCCCAGTTGGTTTTTGAACATATCCTATGTTGATTTATGAATTAATTATTGTTTAAAACATTTACGGAGTGTTAACAATAAATTTGGGAGGCGGGAATGCGTACACGTTGGTAATGTTCACACATTAATTTTATTTAAAACAAGCTTTTTCCCGCGGCTTCGCTTGCATGGTATTAGGGGATTTCCACTCAGCCTCTTCCACCTTCCCTCTCCCCACCCCACTCCCCCCATCAATCCCCCTATCCCTCCACCCACCCCTCCCCCCACTCCACTCCCCAATCAACCCCCCCCCCCTCCCCCTCCACCCACCCCTTCCTCCACCCCTCCCCATCCCCCTTCCATTCCTTTCCTCCCCCTCTTCCACCCCACTCCGCCTCCTCCACCTTCCCTCTCTTCACTTCACTCCCCCAATCAACTCCCTCCCCCTCTCCCTCCTCCCACCACTCCCCTCACCCCCTAACCCTTCACATGCCCTTTCCCCACACCAATCCCCCCCCATCAACCTCATTCCCCCCACCCCCTACCCCTCCCCATACCCTCCCCCTTCCTTCACCTTTACCCTTCCTTCCCTCCCCCCTCTCCCTCCCCCCTCTCCCTCCCCTAACCCCCTCCCCCCACCCTCCTCCCCCTCCCCTTCCCCCCTCCACCAACACCCTCCCAACACACCCTCCCCACTCCCCCCACTCACCTCTCGCATTCCACACATTCATTCCCGATACATTCAGTTTTCTAACTGCTCGCATGCCACCTATTATAATTTCTTATACAAATTTCATAATGCCAGAACTCAACGGTAGTTTTATACAAAAAAACTGAACAAAAAAAAGAATTATCCAATTTGGTTCAGTCGTCGGATTTATACATTTCGCATACATACGTGTATTTCGGTGATTCATTTTTAGAGATAGTTAAAGTACGAATTATTATTCTTCTTTGTATATTCTATCAAAAAATCCAGTACGGCAGTTTTATACTTAAAAAATGCGATACCTGTCTATCAATTAAAACAATAACTGTTCTGCGATGTCAAAATTTGAGAATGACATTTTGCAAAACAAAGATTCTTAAATAAAAATTCTATTTTATAAAATATTTAAATTAGCGAAGTACCTACTTCCCTAATAATTTGAATCGATTAAAAAATTATAGATATCATAGTAATCGTGCCACCTATTGCAATTTTTTCATACAAATTTCGTAATGCCAGAGCTCTGTGCTATAGCCTATATGTTTATATTATTGTAAAGTTTCATTAAAATCCATTCAGTAAAGTAGGAATTAGTATTTTATACGTATTTGAATTTTAACATCAAAGGGATGTCCATAGTAACCTAATTTAAAAAATGCGACAATTGGCGTTTGCAATAAATCGATTTTGTTAACGACAGAAAACGCATGAAAAATAATTTCATAACTCCAGAGATTATTCATAACGCCAGAGCTTATCAATATATATAGCCTATAGATCTCGCAAATAATGTAGCTTTCTATTAGTGAAAGAATTTTTGAAATCTATTCAGTAGTTTTTGCGTGAACAAACATACTTCCATAAAAACTTTCACCTTTATAATATTGGTAAGATAGGGTATTGACTTATTTTTTTTAAAATGGAGAAAGTTTTTCAGTCAGATTTTAATAATCTATAATATTTTGAAAAAATGTGCCCATGAATTCTTATTTTAATCTTTTATCAAACCAACCACTTGGCAGTACGAGTACAACAGTGTTCGGTGTTCAACTCATCGAAGTCTCGTGCCGCTCTGAAACAATATATCGACACTATGTTGTTAGCAAACTACACACAATCAATACGATCGTGTATCGTTGGTTGAAAAAGTTGGTCTATTATGCTGCGTATAAACATGTAGGTACTACCGCGAGCCGAACCACGAAATATGCGAAAAGAACGAAGCTACCGCAAACGGCGCGAAATGCCACTTAGTAAGTTTTAAAACACACGCTGATATGAGCTAACACAAGTGTACTAGACGTTTGTACATAAACTAAATATAATAGGGAGCTGGCCACAATGACACGCCAATGGAGTTTGGTACGCCAGTGGATTTTGGAATGCCACTGGTCTTTTAAATGAATTTACTACTTTGACAAAAAATGCTTCTAGGTATAATGGCAAAACTGATTTGAGTACTGGATTAAAATAAATATTTTTCACTTTGGAGACTGTGGGAGACTGGGGTTTTTAGGATTTTAGGTTACTGGGATACTGGGAGAGGTAAACTGAATCTAAGACTGATTAAAACACTTGAAAAGAGGTTTGAACTTGGAGACTGTTGGTATCTTGAGTAGGTATTGTTTCTTCTTGGCTGATAGTTTTGAACTGACTTCCTACCGGTTTGACTTCTATTTTTATAGGGCAAACTCAGGTCGGATTTTTGGGGGACAGAACCTCCTTAATTTTTCTAAGGTACTTGTTTTAGGTAATTTCCCTGGTCGCTACGATTGGAAGTCAGCTGTGTTAAAATTATGTGTGATAGTTATTGCCAAGATTTTACCAACTCAGGATCCCAAAGCTTCACATCATTTTTATTGTGTTTACAAGAAAAGGTACAAGTATACATATGTGATATAAGGTACAATTTTAAACAGTAAATATTTTTCTTAAAGTGCAACAATCACTGATAGACGTCAGTTTTTGGGTTGTTTTTGTAGTACATACTCATTTTTAGGTGATGATGTTTATTTCTTGATCCAAATTATTCCCAATTTCTCGAAATTGAGCTCCAAATTTTTCGGAAGATGAATTCGCTGTCGTAAATATTTACGATTCAGATTTTTCCTTTGTTCAGAATTGACCAATAGTGGCTCGGCTGGTCGCATGGTGGGGGTGACGTAAATAGTCAGCCATTTCCTTGGCGTTGATCATTGCTGTCTGGAGTCCCTTGTGGAAGCATTAGGTGGTTATTCAGATGTGTTTTCCAGTCCAATGAGGCTGCTGCATGTATTCATTATCAATTTCATTTATGTTTTCAATTGATTAGTTAGTTAAAGGACATAATAGCGTTGTAGACAAGTCATTTGGAAGGGGCACCACATGCACATAATTCCGCTAGCCAATAGCAGCTCTCAGATTGTCGTGCTGGCGGCATGGTACTCTGTGGGAGCGTAAATTCCATTCTTGAATTTCCATGGTTGTCAAAAGCTTTCGCGCACTCGTTAGATGCACACGGATTCCTACGACACGTTCCATACACTCCCCTCAGTGCAGTCTCGACTGTGCTCAGCTACTTCGTCGGGCGTGTCCTTTTCCGATGTCTGAGTTTTGAGTCGGGTGTCTTCGCAGAGTGTACAGTTTCATCAGTTGCTGGCGTGGCAGGCAGAATGACGGCGATTTTGACTGCCGGCCTTACGTATATCCCAGTGCTGGTTTGGATCCGGGCAGTTCTGACTTGTCCATCAGCTGCAGGTATTGCTTCGATGATACGGCCACGTGGCCAACTGTTTCGAGGCAGTGCTGGGTCCATGATGATCACTAGGTCATCCTTCTTAATTGGTGTAGTTGGATGGTGCCACTTTTGCCGGACAGCCATGGTAGGTAGGTATTCCCGCAGCCATCGCCTCCAGAAGGTGTCTGCAAGTTGTTGTCCGATGCGCCACTGGCGGCGTAGGCATGTTTCCTCTTCTTTTTTGTCGTAGAAGGATAATTGAGGGCGCTTCCCGGCTGACCCTAGCAAAAAGTGGTTGGGTGTTAGAGGTTCTTCATCACGTGGGTCAACTGAAATGTGGGTGAGTGGACGATTATTTACCACAAACTCAGCTTCTGCAAGTGCGGTGAGTAGCGTTTCTTCTTTTGGTGCTCTTTCCTTTAGTGTAGCGCTTAGGGCTTTCTTTACTGATCGTACTAATCTTTCCCAAGCTCCCCCCATGTGCGGACTTAGTGGTGGTATGAAGTGCCACTCGATGCCCTGGGTAGCTATTGCGTCAATCATTCTGGCGTCTTGACTTATTGACAGCAGGGCGTCCCTCATCTCGGTGTCAGCTCCGTGAAAGTTTGTCCCGTTGTCCGAGTACATGGCTGCTGGTTGTCCTCTGCGGGCGGTCATTCTTTGTAGGGCCATGATGGCCGAGTCAGCAGTCAGTGAAGCGGCTAGTTCTAGGTGAATGGCGCGTGTCGAGAGGCAGGTGAAGATGGCTCCATATCGTTTTTCTCGATGCCTACCGACCGTGATAGCCATAGGGCCGAAATAGTCAAGCCCACAGTGTGTGAATGGGCGGACGTGATGCATCAGGCGGGATGGTGGTAATGCGCCCATCAGAGGTGCAGTCGGTTTGCTGCGTCGTATGAAGCAAGTGGGGCAGGCGTGCGTTATCTTCCTGCTTGTTGTGCGTAGTCGTATTATGAAGAAATGATTGCGTATTTCTGCTACTGTTTTCTCAGTACTAGGATGATCCGCCTTTTTGTGGTAGTGACTGATAAGAAGTCGAGTGTAGGGTTCGTCGCCGTCCAGTATTATGGGAGTTCGGGCCACACTCTTTGTTCTTTCCAAGGCTTGTAGTCGGGTCCCCATTCGTAGTAGGTCATCTGGTCCAAAGAATGGGTTCAGGGAGTTGAGGCGGCTGCCAGCAGGCAGTTTTTGACCTTGTCGGATGATGTGTAGATCAGTTGTGAAAGCGTCTTCCTGGGACCTTTTGATCCATCTGTGTTCTGCTGCTTTTATCTCATCGGCTAGTAGTGGGCCTTCTACTGGTTTATTGGGCCCCATCTTGCATCGTCTGATAAATCGGAGGATCCAAGCTGTGGAGCGAATCAGCCGGTGCCATGAGGAGAACCGCTCTACTGATGGGAGTGCTTCGCCCCTGGTGGACACAAGGCCAACGTAGTGAGGTTTGACTTCTAGTGTCAGGTCGTCAGGCCTGTGGGCGGGTGCCCGTTCTTTTGGCCACGCACCCTCCGGGGAAGTGAGAAAGGCTGGGCCAGTAAACCATCTTCCTTCTGGTGTTAAGTCTGGCACCTCTAAGTCTCGTGTTCCTATGTCAGCGGGATTGAGTTTTGTGGGTACCCATTTCCAGTCGGGTATGTTGGTTAGTTCGTCTATTTCCCCCAATCGGTTTGCCACAAAGGTTGAGTAGGCGCGTGGGTCGGTGCGTAACCAGCATAGTACAGTTGTGGAGTCTGTCCAGAAGCAGGTGCGGGATATCAGGGCTTTGCTTTCTTTTTGGATCGTCTGGGCTAGTCTCGCTGCTATGAGGGCGGCTTGAAGCTCGAGGCGTGGAATGGAGAGAGGCTTCAGTGGCGCTACCTTGCATTTACTTGCAAGGAATGTTACTCGTAAGGATCCACCTATTTTTTCGGTGAAGTAGGCCACGGCACAGCAAGCTTGCTCCGATGCATCGCAGAAAAGGTGTAGTGTTACGTTGTTTAATTTGTTGTAGAGGCAACGTCTCGGGATTGAGATGCTGTTCGTGTGCAACAGATTTAGCCAGTCTGTCCATCTCTGGGCGTGTTCAGGGGCAATTGGTTCATCCCAGCCGACGCTTGAGCGCCACACTGCTTGCAGTAGCATCTTAGATCTGATGGTAAGGCAGGCAACGAAGCCGACTGGGTCGAAGATCTTCATTACTATAGATAATAGTTGCCGCTTGGTAGGTTGTGTGGCCGTGTCGTGGGAGATTGCCTCACGAAATGAGTACAGGAAGCGGTCTGTGGTGGGGTCCCAGATTAAACCAAGCACTCGCTCTGTTTCCGGACCTCCGCTGCTGATTTTTATCGTGGAGCTGGCACGGTCTTCTATAGGTACGCTAGCTAGGGCCGCCGGGCTGTTGGACGCCCAGTTTGTCAAGTGGAACCCTCCTTTCGCGAGCAGGGCACTTACACTTTGGGCGAGTGCAGCAGCTTCATTGGGTGTGTCTGCTGCATCTAGGTAATCGTCCATGTAGAACTTGGTGCGTACGGCTTTTGCGGCGGCCGGGTACTCGTGCTCGTATGTTTCAGCCACTTTATTTCGGACGAATTGGGCACTGCTTGGGGAACAGGTGGCTCCGAACATCATCGATGACATTTGATAGGTGTCTGGTTCGTGATGGGGTGATGTCCTCCACAGGAATAGCTGGGACGACTGATCTTCTCGCCTTATTTTTATTTGCAGGAACATTTCTTTGATGTCTGCAGCAATAGCGATGTTTCCTTCCCGGAAGCGTATTATATTCCCCAGGAGGGAGGACAGCAGGTCAGGACCAGTAAGCAGCTGGTCGTTGAGGGAGGTTCCTCGGCATCGGCTTGCGGCATCGAACACCACTCTGATTTTTCCTGGCTTATTTGGGTTGATTACTGCAAAGTGGGGCAGGTACCATTTGCGAGGTGTGGTGGTGGAAGCTTCATGGCTTGATAACTTCTTGGCATAGCCTTTGTTGATAAGTTGATTTATTTTGTCGTTGTAGGCCACTGCTAGATTTTTGTCTTTTTCTAGCTTTTTCTCCAGGGACAGAAGTCGTTTCAGCGCACACTGCCGATTGTCAGGTAACGTGGCTTCTGGTTTGCGCCATAGTAGACCGGTTTCCCACCTTCCTACAGGAAGAGGACGGGTAGTTGCATTCATAAGTGCAATTGCCTGTTGTTCGCTTGCATTGACTCTGGTGGCTGATGTTACTCCGAGGGAGTCGATGGCGAAGTTGGTTTTTACTAGCTCCCTCAACTGTATGTCTGCGGCCGTTTCTGGTTGTAGTGCCAAAGTGGTGGTCGTGTTATTATCTCTGGGGTTGACTCCCCCATGAGCGATCCATCCTAGTGCGGTGCGTGATGCTATTCGCGTAGTATCATTGCATTCACGAACTTCCCTTGACACGATCAGGTGAGCGTTATCTTGGCCTATTAGCAGCTTCGGGACGACCGACCTTCCTTGGGTCTGTTGCTCCGGCAGGTTGAGGTTGCTTATTGTGCTGGCAGATATGTGGAATGTATTACTGTTGCCTGCACCTCGTATTCTTAGTTTCACTCGTTGGGAGAGATTGTCGGAGGTGCACATTCCTTTCGCGCCGTGGATTCGCAGTCCGTGAACTGGGCCGTTTGCTCCGACTTGTATTGCGGTGTCAGCGTCGACAAGTGTTACTGTGGATCCTTCATCCAGGAGAGCGAACACTGACACTTCTTCTTTGTTTGGAGCGCTTAATATGACTGGCGCAATTTTTAATAGTACTCTCTGTCCGGAGTCCTGGCGTCACAAGTTGACATTTTCCACGGCGCTTTTTCGTACGAACTCGGGATTATGTAGCAGGGGGTGGTGTGGGGATCTGCAATCTCCTACTTTGCACCATTGGTTTATTTTGCAGCTTCGTGAGTGGTGTTTTTCTAAGCACTTGCGGCATAATCTTCCCGTGCGTACAGTTTCCCATCGGAGTTCAACATCTTTGGCTGCGAATTCTTTGCATTCGCGGGTTTTATGATCGCCGCCACATTGGGCGCAGCTTTCATCAGCAGTTTTTCTTTTTCGGCTTGGTCCAGGGTAAGTATGTTCCTCGTTTACTTTGCGTTTTATGGGGGCAATCTTTTCTTTTGGGCCATCCCTGATTTCTTCTTGATGTCCGGCATGTATTTGCTCATGGCTCGGTAGAAGCCGCATGCGATCACTCTCTTCTTCCTCCTGGTACCCGGCATGTATTTGTTCACGGCGTGGTCGAGATCGTATGTGGTCCACCATCCCACTGTTTGGAATTGCGTTTGACACCTCTTTCAGAAAGGCAGCGAGCTGGGTTATGGTGGCCGGAGCGTGTTGTTTGCGGATCTCGATTAGCCATGTCAGACGCAGGGAACTTGGCATTTTGTCAGTGACGTCATTCATTAATGCAGGATTGGTGAGATAACCTTCGGTTTTCAGGATCCGGAGAGATGCCACCAGGTTTTGTACCGTCCCGGAGAAATCTGCCAGATCCTCGAGTGATACCTCGGTCGTGAGGTAAGGTAGTTTTTTAACCTTGTCTAGCATAAATTTTGCTATGGAGTTAGCGCTGCCGTATCGCTGCTCGAGGACGCTGATGATCTCTGGGACTTGCGCAGGATCCATTAGTAGGGGACCCACGGTATCTCGTGCCTTGCCTTTGAGGGCGCGCTGCAGCCGAATGAGATTTTCACTCGGAGTCATTTGGCAGGTGGCGGTGGATTGAGCGTACTGTGCCTTCCAGGTGGGCCACTCAAGGGGGTCTCCGGAGAAGGTAGGCAAATCTTTTGCTGTGGATTGCCTGGCAATGAGGGCAGCCATTCTTGAATCATCTTCTAATGTGCGGGGGCTATCTTGCGTTCTGGAAGAGCGAAGGGCCTCTGCCATCACAGAGGCGATCTGGGCCAGTGGGTCGTTGCCATGCTGCAACCATTCTCGGGTGTGCCGTGCTGTCTGATTGGCTGTATGCGGTGGTGTAAATAATGGGGAATCCTGGCTGGAGGAGGCTGGCTGATGCTGGTACCCTGCTGTGTTGTAAAGTGGGCGCTCGGGTCCGATATGGCTGTATTCGGCCGTAGGGATGTTCTTCGCAGGGCCCGTCAGTAGTGTGTACTCTTGGGTGGCGGCGGCGGCGTATCCGGTTGGATCGGTTACAGCAAATTCATTGGTAGGCTGACCGGCTGGTGTGTCCATTTGAGTAGTTGCATATCTCGTTGCAAACTCTTCGGCCGGCTTGTGAACTTGAGTGGCATATCTCGTTGCAAACTCATTAGTAGAAGGGCCGGTTGGTGCATGCACTTGAGTAGTTGCATATCTCGTTGCAAACTCTTCGGCTGGCTTGTGTACTTGAGTGGCATATCTCGTTGCGAACTCATTAGTAGAAGAGCCGGTTGGTGCGTGTACTTGAGTTGTTGCATATCTCGTTGCAAACTCTCCGGTAGACGGGCCGTCTGACGTGTGTACTCGAGTGGCATATCTCGTTGCGAACTCGTTCGTAGACGGGCCGGTTGGTGCCTGGGTTTGAATTACTGCCTGACCGAGGTTGGCTCGCAGGGTCGGGCTGGTTGGTGCGGGCTCCTGGGTAGGTTGGCTGACTGCTTGGCGTGTTGCAGCGTTCAGGGCTGCGAGCAGATTGGCTGTCTGCTTGGCGTGACGTCTGTCCCGGATGCGCATCTCTCGGCGCAGCAATCGCAGGGAGTCTTCAGTTGATTCAGAAGTTGTTTCGCTGCTTTTACTGTTGGATCCGTGGAGGCTCTTGGCGACACATTCTGGAGCAGGTTGGTCAAGAGTGATGAGGTCAGGGTTCCTGGCAGGGTTCGCACCAGATAGATCGTGGCGGGTTCCGCTGGATGGCGTCTCATCGATGTCTACGGTGCGTGGGCCCGGGGTCCGACGGGGTGCCACTGGCATGTTTCGGCTTGTTCCCGGGGCGTTAGGTTTAGACAGCGATGTTTCGGAAGATGTCGGGGTCTTACGGCCACTGCGAAGAGACGGCATCTCCACTGGGTAAGACTGAAGGCGTGTTATGTGTAGATCCGGCTCGAAGGACCAAATGTACTAGACGTTTGTACATAAACTAAATATAATAGGGAGCTGGCCACAATGACACGCCAATGGAGTTTGGTACGCCAGTGGATTTTGGAATGCCACTGGTCTTTTAAATGAATTTACTACTTTGACAAAAAATGCTTCTAGGTATAATGGCAAAACTGATTTGAGTACTGGATTAAAATAAATATTTTTCACTTTGGAGACTGTGGGAGACTGGGGTTTTTAGGATTTTAGGTTACTGGGATACTGGGAGAGGTAAACTGAATCTAAGACTGATTAAAACACTTGAAAAGAGGTTTGAACTTGGAGACTGTTGGTATCTTGAGTAGGTATTGTTTCTTCTTGGCTGATAGTTTTGAACTGACTTCCTACCGGTTTGACTTCTATTTTTATAGGGCAAACTCAGGTCGGATTTTTGGGGGACAGAACCTCCTTAATTTTTCTAAGGTACTTGTTTTAGGTAATTTCCCTGGTCGCTACGATTGGAAGTCAGCTGTGTTAAAATTATGTGTGATAGTTATTGCCAAGATTTTACCAACTCAGGATCCCAAAGCTTCACATCATTTTTATTGTGTTTACAAGAAAAGGTACAAGTATACATATGTGATATAAGGTACAATTTTAAACAGTAAATATTTTTCTTAAAGTGCAACAATCACTGATAGACGTCAGTTTTTGGGTTGTTTTTGTAGTACATACTCATTTTTAGGTGATGATGTTTATTTCTTGATCCAAATTATTCCCAATTTCTCGAAATTGAGCTCCAAATTTTTCGGAAGATGAATTCGCTGTCGTAAATATTTACGATTCAGATTTTTCCTTTGTTCAGAATTGACCAATAGTGGCTCGGCTGGTCGCATGGTGGGGGTGACGTAAATAGTCAGCCATTTCCTTGGCGTTGATCATTGCTGTCTGGAGTCCCTTGTGGAAGCATTAGGTGGTTATTCAGATGTGTTTTCCAGTCCAATGAGGCTGCTGCATGTATTCATTATCAATTTCATTTATGTTTTCAATTGATTAGTTAGTTAAAGGACATAATAGCGTTGTAGACAAGTCATTTGGAAGGGGCACCACATGCACATAATTCCGCTAGCCAATAGCAGCTCTCAGATTGTCGTGCTGGCGGCATGGTACTCTGTGGGAGCGTAAATTCCATTCTTGAATTTCCATGGTTGTCAAAAGCTTTCGCGCACTCGTTAGATGCACACGGATTCCTACGACACGTTCCATACAACAAGGGTAATGCGCGTTTTCATCCCGCGACAAAATATCCCCGACAAAATAACCCCGACAAAATATCTCACGGAAAAAATATCCCCCAACAAAATATCTACTAAAACTTAACCTAATCTAACCTAAGGAAAAAAAGGGACAAAATAATAAAGACATCAAAGACAATAAATTATTACTTAAAAATAGTAAAATGGGACAAACATATTACAGATGATAACAATAATTTATTGTCTTTACAGGATGTCTGTATTATTTTTGTCCCAATTTTTTTGTAAGGGTAGGTTAGGTTTGCTTTTAATAGATATTTTGTTGGGGGATATTTTGTCCGTAGGATATTTTGTCGCGGGATGAAAAGTCGCGGAACCAACTCAAGATTATGCGCCTGAAAACTTAATACGCCACCACCACTTGTTCAAGATACCTACCACATGGCAGAACAGGTGATCTAACACAGCAAAGCATGACATAACAGTTGATATATTATTCAATTACTCTTTAAATTATCATAATTTTTTTGTATACAAACTTAATCTGGATGATTAATCTGTCTTATAATAAACTTGCAGACCCGGCCACATGTTTCTAACGAAACACAACCTATATAACCAACGCCATCTGTTAATTTGCATACATTTCAAATCCACACCGCCCGCTTGCCAGCCCATTATATATTATATATTTCAACCAATTTACACAAAACTTCGACAAATTATATATTTATTTTATTTTATTTTATTTTTATTTTTTATTATTATCGTACAACATAATAATTCCAATTACAGTAAAATTTTGTTACCTTATCAGCATTTAGGCAAGTGACTCTTCAATAATGTTTTTAAGGCATATAAAGAACAGTCACTTACATCAAAATGGTTTGCAATTTCATTTAACAGCACCACTCCCCTCGTCATGCTATGCTTTGCCAAGACGTCTGTTCTGCCGTTCGGTACTTTAAATAAGTCATGATGTCGACTTCGGCTGTAGTGGTCTGGTACATATAACATCCCAAGAGAAATGGTCTATAGATGAAATTGTTCCAAATTTTGAAAGACAGAATAGCAAGACTTGCTTTCCGTCTAGTTTCTAGACTCACAGAATCAGTTTCCTCAAGTAAGTCAATATGGTGCATGAACCTTTGATAGGTTCCATGCTTCCGCATATAAACATACCTGAGGAATTTCTTCTGGATTTGCTCTAACATATCAATGTATTTCTGGTGGTACGGTGGCCAAACATCGCTCGCGTACTCCAGCTTGCTTCTCAGTATGCCATCGAATAACGCTAGCATAGCTTCTTGGTTATCAAACTGCTTACAAGTCCTGATGATGAACGCAAGAAGTTTGTAGCAAGACTGAGTGAGCTGCGATATATGGCAAGAGAATGTCAGTTCGGGATCAAAGACGCCACCGAGATCCTTCATGGATTTTACACATGATAACGTTTCGCCTTTTATTTTATAATCGTAAACTATAATGTTTTTACAACGAGTGAAGGACATTGTAACACATTTCTTTATGTTAAAATCTAATTTGTTTGCCAACGACCATTCAGATAGTGCATGCAGATCAGTTTGCATTTTAAAGCAATCTTGTTGGCAGTTTATTTCCATCACAATTTTAAGGTCATCAGCAAATAGTAGACATTTGCCGTTCCTAACGCAGTTTTGGATGTCATCTATAGGAAGTATTAGAAACAACATAGGTCCGAGGTTAGACCCTTGAGGAATTCCAGATTGCGCTTGGAATTTTTTTGAATTATGTCCATTTATCGAAACAAATTGGCTTCTGGATTTTAAGTACGATGAGAAAAAGTTGAGTGTTGGTAGATCGAAGCCTATTTTAAACATTTTCCTCAAAAGTATATCATGGTTAATACGGTCAAATGCTTTGGCAAAGTCGGTGTAAACTACATCCGTTTGGTGCCTCGAGTCTAAACTGGTGGCTACCAACCGCGAAAAATGAAGCAGATTTGTTATTGTTGATTTCTTTGGAAGGAAACCGTGTTGATTTTCACCAATGAATGGCGCAATCTGATGACTTAATTTGTCACAAATCAATTTTTCAAAAAGTTTGGGCAGCACTGATAATACGGCTACCGGTCTGTAGTTTTTGACGTCTGTCTTATCTCCAGCCTTGAAAATAGGAAAAAAACCTAAACCCTCCTCATGAATCGCTATTGGTGCATGTCCGTTGGGTAGTTTAAAAGATCTAAGCGTACAGACAGCGGTAGCGACTTTTCTAAATACTATGTAAAGGTTAAATTAATAAATGAACATTAATGATTAAAATTAATAAAAAGTAGGTACCCACCTTAAGGCCTTGTGCGCACTAGCGGCTAGCCGCGTAGGCGGTCAACCGCGCGACCAGCCGCGTTTTTATTTTAGTATGCAACCGCTCATATCCGTACGCACCCAACCGCCGAAAAATTTCATACTAAAATGAAAATGCGGCTGGCCGGGCGGTTGACCGCCTACGCGGCTAGCCGCTAGTGCGCAAGGCCTTAGAAGTACGGCATACAACAATTCGGTTTTATTCTAAGACATTTCTGGAATCCCCATAGCACCGTTAATGCTAAAAATGCATTGTTCAGATCACGAACGGATCACAATAAAAAAACTTCCCAGGGAAAAATTCTACCGCTGTAATCTCCAAAACTCTGCCCTTGTCACGAACAAGTGCATCAGCGCAATGCAGCTGGGTGCAACATACACTTTGCGGGACTTCCCAACGAATGGAATGCTATATCTGCAAATTTCGACACGACCCTTTTTTGCAATTCTCCATATTATTAAGGACGTGAGCTCAAAAGGGAGGAGGGGGGGGGGGGGTCCAGCAAAATCTCACGTTACTTGAAAAGAATATACAAAGTGGCCCAAATTTAACTCACCAACGGGGGGGAGGTCTAGATTTATTTATTTATTTATTTATTTTTATTTATTTATTAAAATACAATACAGAATATAGTATATTATATAAAGCATTGTACTCCCAAGAGTTAATAAACTCATTGCGGGAATGATACGCATTACATGAAACATATAGCTGTATGTATTAAGTGGACATATCATAGGACATACACAACATTATTATTTCAGATAGTCATTCATAAAATGAAGTTTGAGCATGTTAGTTTGGGTCTTTTTACATTGACTTGCACATTTGATCTCGTTGGGTAGTTGATTATATTTTGTGTAAGCTATGTATTCTAGGGATCTTAGTCCATATTTTGTTGATTTGATTTTTGGTATATGAAGTTTGTTGTGATTTCTTGTGTTGTGTTGGTGTACGTCGCAATTGTAATTGAGTTTAGTGTTGGAATGTGCCGAGTGTTGAATTACTTGTAATATAGTTTTTGTTATTTCAAAAGTGGGAATGGTGTTAAAAGGAAGTATTTGGGTGTTTCTGTAAATGTCTTTGACGTGTGTATCCCAAGGTAGACTGAATATATTTCGCAGGGCTCTATTTTGGACGACTTGGACTTCTGAAATCATTTTTTTTGTAGCAAATCCCCAGATTCCGGCAAGATATATTAGATGTGAGTGAATCATAGCATGGTAAATCGATCTTAATAGAGAAGGAGGAAGTAACCCGCGAAATCTATATAAAACACCAGTTATAGGAGTAATTTTGGATAGAACATGTTTAAATTGGTGATTCCATGTGAGTTGTGAATCAATGAAAAGGCCAAGATATTTTGTAACATCAGCCCTTTCAAGGCGGTTATTATCAAGACTTATATTAAGACTTACATTTTTTTTATTTGCAAACAATATGTAATGTGTTTTTCTTATGTTTAGGCTAAGTTTGTTTAATCGCAACCAGTTTGCCAGGCAAGCTATATAGATTGGAAGAAAAACTGCTCACGTAATTAATGTACGCCCTCTAAGAGTAGATGCATGTTATATACAATTCAATTCAATTTATTCATTTCAAAAACAATACAAAAATAACATTTCAAAGCGTTTTTAAAAGAGAGAAAATATTTAAGATAAGATAAGCAGATTTAAACTAACAGCATCAAAGCTTGCCGTCTAAACGGAGCTTCATTTATGCTAAACATGTCGATATTCGAAGTGATTCTAGTTAACAAGAAGACAGTTCTCCCGACTGGCATGACCATTGGCAAGTTAGTTCTGTAAGCCGGGAGATAAAATAGTCTATGCTGTCGGTGACGGAGATAACCATCGGGAACATAGAAACATATTGAGATAGAGCACCACATAACTCTAGATGGGGGATTATAACGATGAGAGTGAATGCATTAAAAAAAAAAAAAAATATATATATGTATATATATATATAAAGCACTATGCATAGACAAATACACCACACTTACTAACACTATGTACATAAATCGCCCATCACATTTGACACTTGGCATCGACAACAATATTGTTAAATTATCGAGCCTATCGCTCCCTAGACCAGTTGTGCATTGTTCACAAAAAAAATGTTTACTCGGGAAAGATTATTTTCTTACGGTTAAACATAGGTTCTAGAAAGGTTCTAGAACGTACCTACCATTCGTACATACATAGGTCTAGTTCTAAAAAAAATATCTTATGACTAGCTGGTTCCCTGCATGCGTTGCAATGCCGTATTCAAAGAAATAAATTGTTTCTCCCTGCATGTCCTTTCCGTGAGTCCCCGTTCCCCTCCCGCATCCACCTCCCCTCCCGCGTTCCCCTTCCACCTTTCCCGCCTTCCCTCTCCCCTCTCCCGCTCCCGCGTCCCACCAACCCCCCTCCCGCGTTCCATATATTCAGTCCCAGTTCATTCAGTTTTCAAACAGCTCGCGTGCGACCTATTACAATTTTTTTATTCAAATGTTCATTTTTCATTTATAACAAATATCCATTTTTGTATATCACAAGAACAATCAATCAAATTTGGTACCTAACAATAGGTACCTATTTAAAATATCTATAATTCTTGATTCGATTCAAAGTGTTAGACGAGTACTTCTAATAAATTCAATAATTTAAAGAGTTTTGAAAATTGAATTTTGTTTTAACAATCATTATTTTGCAAAATATCATTCTCAAATTTGGTCATTTTTGACGTTTTGCAGGAGTTTTTGTAATGAATAAAAAACTTTTCAGGTGTATTGTCACGTGGTTGTAATAACCCAGAAACCTTCGCGGGGGTTTAAAGAAAGTATTTTGAAAGTTTCAAACATTTCCTCTTAATACACAATACATAGATATCTCATACACTCATATACTCACATATATACCCTCAAGCAAGCATATTTTGATTTTTTTATATGTATAGGTTACCAAAGTAAACAGCCTGCGAATTAACCGTTATTTGTTCATATCGCCCTGGTAATTTATTTCGCCAATACAACAAAGACCAGTCCTTACAGAAGTTGCGGAATACCAATCACAAGTGTCAGGGGACCAGAATAACAAACAGCCGAACAGACAAGTGCTTAAAAAATAACTACATATTCCGATGGCCTTCCGACACTGGCAAGGCTGCCAAGTAAACCACAGGCGAGTCCAATTATTATTCTATCCAACTTGAGAATGGTTTGGTTTTAAATCTACGCATTGTTGAGGTGTGCATTTTGTAATAAAATTATATTGGTAGGTAGATACTGTGCTTGAGGGCGAAAGACACTAACGGCCTTTGTTCCCAACTTTTTGATCGATCAACCTGAGTCTCTGATCAGCTAAGTTATTTGTTTAGTAACGCTCGATTCGCCTGTTGGTCGGAGAGTTGTGTTGGGAAGAGCGTGTGTGCATTTGAGAAGTGTTAAACCAAAATTTCGTTTCCAATGACCAATGACCGTTAATGGTTGCCCATAGACAAACTCAAATCTTTCAAGAAAGGCTATCAAATACGGTTCCATGACAGTTTGTCCGCCGACAATTGGTCCCCCAGCGTACTTTACAATGTGCAGTCGGTTTAGGGAAAATTAAGTACGGGGATTAAAATTAGGGATGTGCAGAGACGATAAAACATATTTTCATTCAAATCCATCAAGGAAAAATCTGCTTCCCTATAATATACTATGTTCACTAGCAGATAAGTTTACAAAAAATCGACACTGTGTAAAAATTCGTTTGACATTCCTCCCAACATATTATTATGAAGGGTATTTTTGAAGTCGATTTTACTTTTGAAATTGGTAAATAATGCACATAAAATTATAATTTTATAGTAAATATCGTTTCGGGGTATTTCGGGGTGCCAACTATCGGCCGATCAACTGTTAGTAGGGTCACCAACAAACAGTGGCGTAGCGATCAATCCAATATTGTATTTGTTAGTTATAAAAAGCGTTTTTCCCTAAAATAATTAAACTCGGAAAGTTGTGTTGGGAAGAGCGTATTTGTGCATTTGAGGAGTGTTTAACCAAATTTTCGACTCAACAATTGATTAGTAGGATTGGTAACAATGACCGTTAATGGTTATACTTTTCTACAATTTTCCTGTCGAATGTCGAACTGTCAAAATCGAGTGTTAATCGTAAAATCTCATATTTTTGTAATAGACGGTAAAAAGCTTATAGGTATATCCGTTTTAACCTCTCTCTCTCTTTCTCATAAACAACACACGTAATAAAAAGAAACATTTCAACTAGCTCTCAACGATAGACTAATAGTTTGGCTGTCTATTATTATTTTTTAAATTAAATTTTCTTATGAACGATATAACTATTCCGGATATCCTCTCCACCTACTAGTCAAATCCGAGCCAAGGCTGGGCAGTTATCAGTCTCAAGATTATAATTTTTATGATTAACCATACAAAATCCAGCACGCAAAGGAAGTCATGTCCCCAATCAGTTATCTACTGGTGCTAAAAACATTTGCTTTAGAATTAAGTTTTGCACCTAAATAAAATTGTAGGTACACATTTTTGTAATACATACAGGTATACCTAGATATATTTTGGCGCAGACGTTATAACAATGAGCTCTATACTTTGTTTAAGGAGCTAAACGTCGCAAAATTTATAAAACTGGGAAGACTTCGGTGGCTGGGTCATGTGGAGAGAATGACCGAGCATCAAGCACCAAAGTCCCTGCTGAACTCAAGCCCAATAGGGCGAAGGAGCCTAGGCCAAGACTAAGATGGATCGACAACGTCCTCAAAGACATATCCATCTTGGAGCTTCTAAACTGGAGACAGCTGGCACAAAACCGAGATGAGTGGAGGAAGACTCTTGAGGAGGCCAAGACCCACCAGGGGTTGTAGAGCCAATAGTAATGATGATGATACCTAGATATGAATGTGTACTTCGTAATAAAGGTAATAACTACACGCATACTTCGTAGTACAGGTATAACTTTATTTATGACAAAATTATTACAAAAATTTATGACAAAATTGCACTACTACAAATACATAAAGATTTCTTTAGTAAAAATAATTTACCACAATTAAATATTAGCAAAAGAATAATATCTGTTGGAGGATTAACCGTGCCACTAGTACGAACCACAAGAGCACAGCATCACTATATATTCAAGGGTAAAAAATTATTTAATAAATTACCCCTTGATATACGATCGGAAGAAAGTTACGAAAAATATTTAAAAAAAAAAAAAATTAAAATACGCTAGTACCACCTAATAACTTTATTTATTATTTAGAAATATATTTTTGCCTTATCAATACTTTGAATCATTTATTAACTAACCTATATTTTTATTACTTTTATCTGTAGTTTCTCATAAAATCACTAATATTTTTTGTTAAATTACTAAAATTTTTTGTTTTAAGGCGATCCACTAGTACAGGAAAAAATCGAAATCGGAATTCACGCCCTTTATGGGAGGAGTTTAAAAATACTTGAGAAAAAGCTTTTGGAAAGGTTGGAAAAGGTATTTGAGAGTTTTGTTTTACAGGTTGATTTCGTAAAGGCATGTAAAAAATATTAATTCCTGTTTTACGCATTGTTTATTGTAATAAAACGGAAATTTAAAATTGATTTCACGAAATCAAGCGACGCGGAGTAACACGTCCATCTCCCGCTCAGTTCGGGGCGTGACTGAGGTTTGGCGACTGTGGCGTGAACAGTAGTTCTTCGGTGGACGCCATAGGGTTCACCTTGAAAAACCTAATTCGTCGACTAGCGGCCGTATTGTAAAATAACAACGCGAAAATGCATATTTTATTTTATTTTGAGAAGATTGGGTGTAAATATCAACTTTTTTTGCGATCATTATAAAATAAACTGAATTTTCCACATTATATAAAACCATAACCGAAAAGGGGGTTATAAATAGGAGAGTTTGGACTTGAAAGTGTGTTTTTTAGACCGTATACTTTATTTTTTTATAGGCTTATTAAAAGACTTATAAAAAAAATGACCGATATTTTTAAGGGCCAAGGTATGTTCTACACGCAGTATTTAATTGAAGCATCTACAATACTTCTAAGAGATCAAATTTTCAAAACAAAAACATATGATTTTGTATGATTTTGCATTATTTACTATGGCTTCATCTTAATTTAAACAAATGTAATTTTTTTTTAGTTGACCTCTCCTAAACACAAGCAGCTGCTTTATTAGGAGAGTGATTGAAATATTGATGTTTTTATTATGTTGTAAAATTGTAAACCTTGTTATATGTTTCAATAATAAAAATAAAAAAATTAAATAAAAAAAATTTTTAAAAAAACTATATGTGAACTTTGTAGTACAGTTATAAATTAAATAAAATTTATTGGGTTGCGACAACTCATACAAGTAAGCTAAATGATGTTCTGAAACAGGGAGGGATTTGTAGGTAGGAAAATTCTCCCTCGCCCTCGGACTGGTGATGGCAGTTTGGGCTCTGGCGGTGGTTTAAAAATTATTTTTTTAGTTCGTCTCCTCCGTTTCCCCCCCATTTTTCAGAACATCGCCTCCACATTCCCCTCCGTTTTCAGAACAATTCCTCGGCCCCCTCTTTTCAGTACAACTCTTGCCTCTGATGCTTGGTGCTGGTTTTAACCGTTTAGGCTTGGCAGCGGCTGCTGAGATAAGGATGTTTTAAATAAAAGAGTCGTTTACGGCTTTTAGTACTTAGTTTCCCACCTACAAACCCGTCCCTCAGAACATCTCCATCCATCCCTTTTTCCGATCTATTCCTCCGCCTCCCCCCCCAATTTTCAGTACACTCTGTTTCCTTGACAACATGACTCTTCTCTCTTGAAAGTCTGCCTACCCAGAGATAGGGAAATCTATCAAACGGGTCGCCCATTTCTGCACAAAGTAAAGGGTTTTTTTAAGCACTTTGGGACTTCAACACACGGGCAATAGCCTAGTGTGGTAGTCAAAAAATACCAACAATGTACCTATCATGTAAACATTTATTAAATAATAAAAAAATAAAAAAAATAAAAAAAATCAGAGGTGGCTGCCAAATTCAACAGTGGGGGCGCACTTGCGATGTGCACTGTGAACAGGGTCAGCAGTTACGCACTATTAAATCTGCGGGCCCTGTATTCAGTACGCTCAGCTTATGAGAGGCTGTTTTGACTCTAGTTTCGATGGAGCCCCTTTGCCTGAGCTGGTCTCACCAAGCATATCAAAGGAAGGCATGTTGGGAAAATTGCATCAGCTTTTCCTTTTTAGTATGTAATATACTAAATTGATTAAAAATATAATATTTTACTATCGATAACAGTGATACATGTAAGTTCATTGGCTCTTGTTGGTAAATAATTATCAAAAACAGAAATTTTAAACAACTGTCCACTAAACAAACATTCGACCTTTGTGGCCGCTCCGGTTAACTGTAGAAAAGTTTGCACATAATATTTATACAATCATCGCTTCGCGTTTACACGCCAAACTTTAATACTGTCATAAACTTGATACGATCCGTTCTTGCGCAGTTACTGACTTTACAATGAACGTAAGCGAAAGAGAAAGATTCGTAAAAACATAGTACGACAGAGAAAGGCTTGGGCGGGGATACTTGCCACTTTTCTGACCTTAAGGGGGAACCTTTTTTCCATACAAACGTATTCCCCAATTTCCTCTCTGGATTTTGACACAGGAGCAAATATTTTAATATAATATAGATATCGACCACTAGCGTGTCGGTACGTTTTGCTTTTTTAATAAGATACCTACTTCTTATAGGACCCTCCAAAAATCATTAAAATTGACTGGTTTGAATACCATCGACAGACGTTCAGCATACAAACTAATCAACGCATTTTTAAAAAAGCAAAACGAACATAAAAAATCTTAAAAATTGGTTCAGTTTAGAGAAGAAAAATGGGGAATACAAAACCGCGATTTAACGATGTGAGGTTTGGAAATTGGTTCAAATTACCCGACCACTCCAATAATAAACCAGAATACAATAACAATGTGAGTAATGTTCGACCGTGAAAAACCGAGAACGCATTTCCTCATACCTTAGAACAAGTGAACGAAATAAATGATTTGATTTATTTCGTTCACTTATTCTAAAGACGAAGAATAAAAAAAAAACATTTAATTATTGTCGCTACAAGTCGTTGGCATTGAGAGTTGAAATATTGCTAGAGATATACTCCACTTCCTTTCAAATTGTTTTTGTGCTACACGGTTCAATAAAGTTCAGTGTTATTTCTTTAGGTCCTTGGCGGGAACCATTTTCGTATTATGTAATGAATTTATAATTATAATATTATTTAACATTACGTATGTTAGATCACAACTGTGATTACAAAGAGGCCATTGCTTAAATTAGTTCATTTTGTTCATAGTTGGTAGACAGTAAGTAGATGTCGTGGTCAAATGGAATGTAATAAAATAAAATAAAATAGATTTTGTGTTTTTAACGCTTTTTATATGAATATACCTAATTAATACTGCTTAAGAGTCCCACCTGCTTCCGTCTGTCCGGAGCCAGTGGAATTATTTCATCAGTCATCACTAAATACCGGATTATATGCAAATGCATATTTGCAATTGCATATTTAGACCCTTTTCAGCGGTAGTTACATATTTTAGCAAAAACTTTGAGATCTTGCATTCTTACGCTCGATCTCGTTCATCGTTCACATAGTGACATTATACGTCAGATAGCTAAGTGCGCGGCTAGTGAACTGATCGCTCCGCGGCTAGTGAAAACGATTGAAACTCATGGATTGGCGTTGAATGAATCTACTCAGGTTATGAAGAAAATTCGCATAGTGAATTCCTCGTTGCCAAAACTATTCTCGAGTAAACTCAAAGAAAATTTTGAAAAATACTAAACAATAACCCAGGGTTTGAGCCCTTGTGCCAAATTGATATCTTCATCAACGGCCGGGGCAGGTGATATTTTGCCCGGCACAATAAGTTCAAAAATCGCACCCTAATTTAAATTCTGTCCAGTCACATCAGTAGACGTAGAACGCTACTTTTCCGCTTATAAAAATACAGGGTGTCCGGGGGTAAAGTGCATTAACTTCGGGAGGTGATTCAGGGTTTTTTTATTGATACTGAAGAAGTGAGCGTTGCTCACGAAACATGCTGGTTTTTTAAACAATAAAAGTGGTAAAAACTAAGTATTTTATTAATACGAATCAAAATGGTGCCACAAAATAAGTTTGCTGTGCTAGAAGAAAAACATATTTTCATTCAAATCCATCAAGGAAAAATCTGCTTCTCTATATACTATGTTTACCTGCAGATAAGTTTACAAAAAATCGACACTGTGAATAAATTCGTTTGACATTCCTCCCAACATATTATCATGAAGGGTATTTTTGAAGTCGATTTTACTTTTGAAATTGGTAAATAATGCACATAAAATTATAATTTTATAGTAAATATCGTTTCGGGGTGCGAACTATCGGCGGATCAACTGTTAGTAGGGTCACCAACAAACAGTGGCGTACCGATCAATCCAATATTGCATTTGTTAGTCTTAATAACTCGTAAAAAGCGTTTTTACCTAAAATAATTAAACCCGTGTCATCTATTAAAGAGTATATTAAGAATTCTTTCGGATAACTTACTTACATTTTCTATGAAAATAAATGCTTTAGAAACCAACTTTTCGTACTCAATGCAATTTCCGCTCTGCGCTGTCCAGTCCAGCCAGGGGGTTAGTACGGTGAAGTCGATAACTTTACAATATCGGATCGATATTGTAAAGTGAGTATTGTAAGATAACTTTCGCTAATTTTATAACGATGTCCCGAACACGGTTGCACTGTTTTTGAAGTAAAACTTCTTTACGCACGCTTGACTTGGGGAGTAAGCTGGTGAATGCGTGACGAGAGCGTTACGAAAAGTGTGATCGGGCGAGGCGAACGGTCGAGACTTTACGCACGCTTGATTGGGGAGTAAGCTGGTGAATGCGTGACGAGAGCGTTACGAAAAGTGTGATCGGGCGAGGCGAACGGTCGGGCCTTTACGCACACTTGCCTTGGGGAGTAAGCTAGTGAATGCGTGACGAGAACGTTATGAGAGTGTGATCGGGCGAGGCGAACGGAAGTTGAGAGGGAGATATAAGTTAGCGAAGTTTTACTTCAGTCGTGTGGTCTAAAGCACACTCGTTTTTTTTTAACCAGGCAATTCATCTCCGGCTTGCGGAAGTTTACGGAAGGGGTAGTTTTACAATTTCCGTCTTCTACCGAACTGCTAATAGTGCTTTGTGAGAACGATTGCACTGTTGACAGCAGTTGGGGCATTGGTCGACGTATCAACTGTCATGGAACCGTTTTATTATTAACTAGCAGACCCGGACACACGTCGCTGTGGCTTACTCAACCTTTATAACCAACGCCATCTGTTAATTTGCATACGTATCAAATTCACACCGCCCGCCCAGCTGCCCGCTGACTGAATTGAATACTTATTTGAATTTTACGACTTTTCTCTACTATAATATGCATGAATTATACATATGAACCTTCCTCTTCCTCTACCTATTGGTGAAAACCGCATGAAAATCCGTTGCGTAGTTTAAAAGATCTAAGCGCACATACAGCGGGAGCGACTTCATTTTATACTATGTTAAGATGCATTTGAATGTCATGGAATCGCAGTGTTGCATAAGTTGCCCAGTGCCCAGACTGCTCAGTAGGTATGTCTTTACCGGAGTTCATTTGGTTATTTAGTCCTCAAACCAAAACAATTCTGTATGGAGACAAGTCGAACGCTTTTCTCTGGAAGAAAGGGCCATTAGGCAGGTGTACAGTTAGACAATATTTTCCTTATAACCCCATTATGTTCTGCTTCTAAACTAAAATGTCCACTAAATGCAAACCGACGTGTTGACGCAATCCATTGTTGAGGCCTGAGACTATGGTGTTATGTGAACCCATTTAAAGTTTTGTGGGTCACACTCAAAATGTATTGTACTACACAGCAGGGAGCAAATAAACATAATCGGCAAGGTCGTATTATGACATTTTATTCGGCAGACAATTTACCTGATAATAATTGATGTTGTAGAGCCGGGTTTCCCAAACTGTGTTCCGCGGAACCCTAGTAGTCCAGTCAATGAAGGAGGTGTAGAGTGCGTGAGCAGGGACCTAAGCGATTCCTTCAGAAACTTGTTTAGGGTGCTTAGGGTGTGAACATACTAAAATTCCTGACATCTAGGTGGTGAGCTAGGGGGGGGGGAGGGGGAGGGGGTGGAGGTCCCAATTTTTTAGCTTTCCGCTTGTATCTCAAAAACGGTGCGTCGCAGAGGAAAATTTTTTGAAAATAAGTAAAAGCTTATAAAATTATCTATAACTTTTATTCTTTATGTAATTTTATAAATCCCAGCCGTTTTTCACAAATTTTTCACAAATGTAGATATTTTCGAAAAAAATCATTTTACCTTACATTTTTCATCAAACATTCCTTCATATCGTCTAAAATATTCATCACACATAGAAATTTGTTGGAAACAAGTTGTAAAGAATTTAAATACCTTTTATAATATGTATACATATGCGCATAAATCTCCAACCAGTAAATATTTTCAGCAATTTAAGCTTTTTTCGTAAAATGTCATTTTCAGAAAAAGCTGTTTTAATCTTATTACTGACCAATAGCTTTTGTTCATTCACCTAATAATATGTGTGACCACACTTTAAAGCCAGTTATTAAATAAAGTAGACAAAAATCATATTCCTTAAAAAATTTTAAATTGTGTTTTGTAATGATAATGATAATTATGTGATGATAATTTTATAATATTTCGTTATATTAAGCACATAAATTATAAACCTCATTATCACTGTTCTCAATAACATAATGTTACACTCTCATCCTCTTTGGACGTGAGGGTCCTGGTAAGCGTTGTTCATCCATGGCATATCCATCCTCAGTAGTGGATGGTTCTTATTAAATGGGTTCTACTTCGTCTTCATCGTCGTCCTCGGCAACAGGCACGCTATTGAGGCATCTCCCTTGGCGGTGGAAACACGCTGCAGAACAGGTTAGCATTGCTTTTCGGCATCCACATTTGCCAATTGCCCAATCCTTGGTGCAGCGGCAAAATATCATATTCAGAAAGACCTCCGGTGCTGGTGGATCTTCTGTTGTAATAGCCACCAGGGTCTCTCCTTCATGTTTCCAACCCCATTCTTCAGGGGGGCAGCTCAATCGGTACAAAGTGCTGTTTAGCTGCGCTCTCTGTTGGAGGGAGGGAGCTGATGTCAGGCTTCATATTTGCCCACCTATTAGGTCCCACATATTAGATCCACCAACCTTCTGAACGACTGAAAGCGGTACTGGTTAAGGGAGGTCTGTCTTTTTGGCGCCGCATACCATTTAAGGAAACATTTAATTCCAGCCTCTTCAACCTCGTCGCTAGTAGAGGAGGGGTTTTAAAATATCATTGCCGCTTGCTCGAAGATTTCTGACTCCAAGTACAATATTGAGAAGCTCACCTTGCTTCTCCTGAAAGTTGCAGATGTATCGCAGCCGGTAAATGAATGTAAGAATAGGATGTGTTCAAATCCACGGTGCTGCATCTCTTAAGTGGACAGTGCCATTGTTTCGGTTTTCCCTCGTCCAGGTTTCTTCAGCAGAATATCTTGGGTGGGAGGAGTGGAAGCAATAAAAGGACGGTGAGGTTAACATCCTCACCGATGACCGCCACAGAATTGTGAGAGGATTGTTCCACAGCAGTCTTAACGACAAGGACATCGACATCATCTGTGGCGTGAAGAGTCTGTATCCCATTCTCCCGACGCTTTGTCTGTAGGAGATGAAGTTAATTTTGTTGGTAGGATTGGATAAAAAATCTTCCTGGTTAACAGGTATTGATGCGTTCCAAGTCAAATTGATGTCAGCTGACCTTCTCAGTCTGTACCATCGTATCTGTTCTTGTGATTTCGTACTGTTGGCTGGGTTTGCGTACCCATCAAATACCACAGTGCGAGTCATCCAGAATAGTGTTGGTTGACGTAGGTAATGTAATGATCACAAATTGTGGCAACGGAGGCATTTTTTTGCCAAATTACTCTCTGTAGTAGAAATTCTCAGTCCAGAACAATGTTCATCTGAGACAGTAGACCAGTTTTTTGGTAGATTCGGATAAGCTGTACAGGATAGATTTAGTTGTCTTTCGCATCCCACTTTCATTGAACAGTGCCAAGGGAAATGGGGCCAAGTTATACTCAAAGAATTTCATCAAATCCTCATCCGATCGTTTGTTTATCTTTTTTTTGATCGTCTGCTTATCCACTGAAACAGCAATGTTGGGTCAACTGCAACCTTTCATCGTGAATTTTTATCGACAAGCTGACAGAAGACATTGGGAATTGATATTATTTCACTGGTATGTGGGAAGGGAGGATGTGCATCAAACCACTGACAGAGTTTTGAAATGTCTGCTGTATCTCTACTTCAGTGGGCTTGTCCAAGGTCTTTGTCCTGTTCACTTGACGTGAAGAAGTCTCAACAAAACTCTTCAAGGGAAGTGCAGATCTCTAGAGTTGTGCTCATACCAACTAACCACTTGCTTAACACATTGTGCACATTGTGCAAAACACCTCTGCCTCCTGTTATGCCTCCTCGGCTTTTGAATGATCGCATCAATGTGGTTTCAATGGTCATATCTCACAAAGCGATCAGAGCGTCGCATAGTCGACGTCGCGCGTCGGTGTATTAGTAATAAGATAAAAACAGCTTTTTCTGAAAATGACTACATTTTACGAAAAAAGTTTAAATTGCTGTAAATATTTACTGGTTGGAGATTCATGTGCATATGTATACATATTCTAAAATCTAATTAAATTCTTTACAACTTGTTTCAAACAAATTTCTATGTGTGATGAATATTTTAGACGATATGACGGAATGTTTGATGAAAAATGTGAGGTAAAATGATTTTTTTCGAAAATATCTACATTTGTGGAGCGTGTAACTCAAAAACGGCTGGGATTTATGAAATTACATGTAGAATAAAAGTTATAGATAATTTTATAAGCTTTTACTTAGTTTCAAAAAATTTTCCTCTGCGCCGCACCGTTTTTGAGATACAAGCGGAAAGCCAAAAACTGGGACCTTCCCCCCCCCCCTCCCCCTCCCCCCCCTAGCTCACCACCTAGATGTCAGGACTTTTAGTATGTTCACACCCTAAGCACCCTAAACAAGTTTCTGAAGGAATCGCTTAGGTCCCTGCTCACGCACTCTACACCTCCTTTTGGAGCATTTATTGACTGGACTATAGGGTTTAAACCTGTTTTTAAAACCTGTTTTGCTCCGCAAAAACCTGCGGAGCTGGTTTTTAACTGCTAGTTATATTATTATTTGTGCGATGCTTCGTAGCCTCCTCACTCTTGTCTACTTTGGTTTTCTGAAGGTTTCACTTCTACCGCGTGTGATTGCACACTCTGATTTTTTTCTAAAAATCTATTTTCCTATGATATATGGTATCAGGAAACTGGGGAATCTATAACACACAGATAACCCAATTTTTTTTTTTCAATCAAAGATCTAAGCATTCCGGATTTTAAAAACCTTTCGGAGTCAGGTCCGCGCTTCTTTTTCGTCGCATTTAAAAAAAGAAACAGCTGATATTAACCCCCTAGTGACCGATTTTCACTAAAACAAAGGCTCAAATCAAGCTCAAAAAAAATTATACCTAGATTCACCAGTTTCCCTCTAGTACTGCGAGTTTCCGGACACCGTGTATAATTTAATATTCCTACCCTGTAGTGCCTCCATGCATGACGCTACTTACAAGCTACTCGATCCTCGTGAGCGTATCATACGCGCCGATCGTAAATACCCTCCGTATGATTTTGCTGGTGCCCCTACTACATACACGGCGCTATCGGTGCTGATCGCACGCGACGCGTCGCATCATTTGTGTCTGATACTTTTTCGTTTGACGTTTGACAGAAATGGCGTCGGAACATGAAAGGGGTCGTCCATTAATCACGTAATCACGTGAAGCTCGAAAGGGGGGGGAGGGGTTCGGAAAGAATCACGAAATATCACGACGGGGGGGGGGGGGGGGGGTAAAATGAGAAATCACGTGTATTTATTTTAGTGACAATATTCTCAAAATTTCAAAATACTTTGTAATAAAAAAATACACGTGATTTTGGGGGGGGGGGGGAGGCGGTTAGTCTAAAACCTCACCACATATCACCAGGGGGGGGGGGGGGTTAAAAAGTTGCTAAAAAAACATCACGTGATTAATGGACGACCCCAAAGTAATTTTAGATATGTTCTGGAAGTGGAAAAAATGCTTGTTTATATAACTATACTTTACCAGAATACGTGAGAAAGGATTTAGTAGAGAAGGCATGGATTGATGTTGGAAAAAGTCATATGACATCGCTTGACAGCGTGTTAACTCCACGGATGCACGTGAAAAATGATCAAGTTTAGTATATTTCGGATAGCGCCGTGTACGGAGACTAGCATTAAAAAGTAGTATATCCGCAGGGTACTTGTGGTTTCATCACAATTACGTAGATTGTAAGTATTTCCGTGAACCGAGGTCCGTAGCCGTTCGTAAATGGATATATTTACAAGCGAGCCGATTTTCGTGCGCGTAGCATACGCGCAGATCGTGAGTGCCCGACATACTATTTTGCTAGTGTTCGTACACGACGCCACGCGTCAACTACGGGTTTGACGACAGTTCGACAGTGCTGGTAGCTGATAGCACACCGCGCGAGTTGCATCCACATCTACTACTTGTTTCACAGAAATGATGTACGAATATGATTTCAAAGTTAAACTTGTTCTGGAGGTGAGAAAATATTGCAACTTTACCGAAGCAGCGAAAGCGGTAGATTGAGATTGGAAAAGTCAATTTGACATCATGATCATTCTCATGCAGTTCCTTGGCGGTGACGAATACTTATTTATTATTCCAAAGTCTTTTATAGATGGTTTTTAAGTTTATAACAAAGATAAAAAAGAACAACACAGTATTACATACAGTACTAGCTGGTTCCCGGCATGCGTTGCAATGCCATATTCAAAGAAATACATTGTTTCTCCATGAATCACCTTTCCCATGCGTCCCTGTTGCCCTGTTCCCCTCCCGCGTTCCCTTCCTAGCTAGCTTTATAAATTATTAGTAATTTGTACCGAAACAAACAGGAATTTCTACCGAAACCGAAACCGAATCTTCGGTATCTGTCTCAGTTTCGGCCGAAACCGAAACCGAAACCTTTTTTAGCAATATTTAAAATCTATTGTTCTAATCTATTTGGGTTATTTTTTACACTTATACAGACAATTAACAGATGTTAAATGAAATAAAAATAACAATAATTGAAGTAGGTATGTTAAAAAATACACACATATATTTTTTTGTATTCCTGATATAAAACAAACAAAAATTATAAAAAAATAACAAAACATGTTAACTACTTCTTGGAACAAAAATTTGTCAATAAACAACACTTACATTATAAAGGAAGGACCTCAATTTTAATTGCGTTTACAATCACAATGATCTTATTAAACGTGTTAAATAAAATATAAAAAATATTGAATTGTGAAAAAATAATAATTTATTTAATTTATCTGTAAAACAAACAAAAATGTTAACATTGGAACAAAAATTTGTCAATAATCAACACTTACATTACAAAGGAAGGACCTCATTAATTGAGTATTTTAACCGGCTGATGCGAACTCAGCTGATGATGGCGGGTGATACACGAGCCACGAACTCACCCGAAGTCAGCCGAACGACGCGCGATAATTCACGAACGCAGAGTTTCCGTGCGGCCGAAGGCTCGGCAGATTTTCCGCCGAAACCGAAACTGATGCCGAAACTCGATTTTTTTTGCTGAAACGTCGGTCGTTTTTTTCGGTCGGTCACTATAAATTATAGCCTATGTTCTGATGTATGAGCTATATATATATGTCAAAGGAGCTAAGTATATTATTTATTATAAAGTTTCATTAAAATCCATTCAGTAGTTTTTGCGTGAAAGAGTAACAAACACACCATACAAACTTTCGCGTTTATAATATTAGTTTAAAAAAGAACAACGCTTTACCTTAAAAACAAGAGAAAGGTCACTGTCTACATGAGATTTCGAAAAAAGCAGTCCCATCCGCTTTTCCAACCTCCAGCAGAATTTTGATACTTCTGAAATGAAATTTTGAGGATAAGAAATAAGAGGAAAATTACTGGCTAAATTCTCAAAACTCCGCGTGAAGTTCGAGTAACGCCGGGGACTTCAGCTATTTTATTATGTCATAAATAAAAACGAATTATAATCTTTTATTTTTCGCGAGGTTCAATCTCGGAGGGCACTTGCTATATTTTTAATACTTGTAGTGACATCTATTGAACATTTAAAAAAATATTTTATGATAACCAAAACTTTGCTGTTTAGATTAAAATATTTACGTAAAAAACTTACTTCAAAATCAAATCAAATTGTACTTCAAACATCAAATCAAATTGTACTTCAAACATAAAATCAAATTGCTAAAATGTATTATGAACTTAATTGATTATTTCATAATAAAAAAATAAACCATAAAGTTCTTTCTTGTAATATACCACAAACGTAAATATAATAAATAAGGTATTTTACCATCCGTTTGATATCCTCTGTAGCAATAGTTCTTAACCTTGTTGAAGGTACTGGCCCCCACCAGTTTCATATGCGCATTCACCAAACCCTTCTTCATAGAAAAGCAGGGCGTGTTCTCACGAATCATATAAGTCAGGGGTGTGTCTTGATCTCCGCCGAACCCGCGAGACTGACTCACCGAACGCCTGGGGCTCGATCGAACCCAGGTTAAGAACAACTGCTCTATAGAGTCTAGAGCAGCAATTGGCAATAGCACCCCCACTCATAGAGTTCGGAGCGATTGAGTCCCGCGCCACTTCAGGCCGCTGCGCAGAAGACTCACAGTGAACTGCCCTGTAAACCGTCATCTTATTATATCTACGCATATCGTGTTCTATTCATCTGAAGAGAAGCAGAAGAGATCCTTAATTCTGACCTCAAGAATATGGAAGAATATTTCCTCAATCGGTGACTAAAGCCAAATGGGCCGAAAACAGTTATGACAGCTTTCCAGCTTAGTAATTCAGTCAAACGCAAAACTCTGTGTTCAGTTTGATGGAAAAAATATTTACTATGACCCCCATCCCCGCTATCTTGGAGTAATTTTGGACAGGAGCTTGAACTACCGGCAACACAAGGAAATAGTGGGCAAAAAAACTAGGACAAGACTGAACTTAGTCAGTAAGCTAGCTGGTACTGGCTGGGGATGAGACGCCAACATAATCAGAACGGCATCCATTGTCCTGGTTTTCTCAGCAGCTGAATACTGTGCTCCAGTAAGGGCTAGAAGCGCCCACACTTCCATGGTCGACGTTCAGCTTAATACCGCAATGCAAATCATCAGCAGAACTTTAAAATCTATTCCTCTCCCTTGGCTCCCCGTACTTGCAAACATAACCCTGCCAAATATGAGGCGAGAATTGCAACACTGAGGGAATACAAGAAGGCGCTGCAAAAAAGTGCAATACCTTTGCACGATGATGTTATCTCTCATGAAAACCCTTCTGGACAGAAGGAGAAAGACTCCCCCGATCACCCCTCACCCCGGAAGATAGGTGGAAGCTTGTGGCAATCGGCCAACATTGAAAAATGCAAAATGAAAAATGCCCATCTCGTACAAGTCCCCACTTGGAGACAGCCTGGATTCTCATTACCTCGCAAACTCTGGTCAGCCATCAATAGGATAAGGTGCTCTCACAGCCGTTGTGCCCATATGATGTATAGATGAGGCCTTAAAGAGTAGGCAATGTGTGAATGCGGTGCAGTGCAGACCAACGAACATTTGGTCAACGAATGCCGACCGACTCCCGACTCCGACCCCCCACCATACGAAAGAAGAAGACTCTCAAGGGACTGAGTGGACATGACAACAAAGAAAGTAGACCCTCTCAGTCGCTCTGTGACCACTGTCAATGTCTTGTTTGCAGGAATGGCCAGGTATAGAGTATTTCATCGTAACCGAACTTATTTGGAAATTTTATTAAAGGAAATTTAGAACTAACGTAAAATTTAGACGGTTCCATACTCAGAATTAAGTCAACTCAACACCTCTTTGAAAAGTCATTAAAAGCTATGAAAAAAATAATTGAAAAATATCCCATAATCTAAGCTAACGTAAGGGAACGTACCTGTAAGAAAGGTTTTGGGTGGCACGCCTGCTTTTTGAAAATGTAAAAGCGAGACAACAGATCTCGGTATAAAAGGAGATGTATGCATCTGCTCGCTCTCTTTCCCTACCGATAGCTCGTTAGTTAGAACGTAGCTCTATAACCTGTAAAGAACCTAATAAATGTTCATCTCGTACCCGCGTTCATTATTGTATCTTATTAAGATCTCTCTCACCTAAGTCTTCACTCAAGTCTGTAAATAACAGTACTCATACTACGTGACCTGTTCAGGGGGGGGGGGTCTTCTTCAAAATACCACGCTCGGTATAAATGAGCAGCGAGGGGCTTAGTCACCGGGGGGGGATTAAAAATTGCAAAAAGTTGGTCACGTAGTACGAGTACATTCCCTAACCTATTTAACCAATTTTGAAGTGAAAACTTCTTTAGCACCGTTGTGATTTAAAACTCAATGAAACGGAAACGAGCGACACTAAAAAGAGACAAATACATACATCCATAGGATTTAGCTTGGGAGAGAATGAGATAGACTGATCGGTGTCATCTTTGTGCGGTGCTTCGTAGCCTATCGGCATCTTCTTTGTGCGGTGCATCGTAGAATAGAATGTAAAATAATTTTTCAACTTAGTAATAATATTGTAATAAACAAACCCTACCATCATCCTACTCCCGATACTCTCCATTAGTTTCATTCTCTCGAAGTTCAGCTATCTGAAGGTTTCACTTCTACCGCGTGTGAACTGCATGCATGCTTTTTTATATATTATTTTCATCACTTTTCAAAGGAGGTGTTAAGTTCATTTCATTCTGAGTTGTCTGGTCATCCACCCTGACTCTGTAGACTGTAGACTGTAGAGCATCAGGTTGAAGTCTCCAGCCGCCATCTCAACACAACTGGACCATGTCCCATACTTAGTTCGGAGGGAAGTGGAGGAAACGCGTCCAGGAGGGAAAGAATAAGTGGGAGGGGAAGGAATGGGAAAGGACACGCAGGGAGAAACAATTTCTTTATTTAAGTGGCATTGCAACGGATGTCGGGAACTCGATAGTAGATTACATTTCTGCAATAAGTTAATATGTAATTACTTTTTAAGAATTCATTTTTGTGAACATAAAGCATCAAATTTTTTTTTCAGTATTTCTGAAATATTTAGTGGGGTCTGTCCCCACCGTCTCCCTGAGAAGAACTACCACTGTGGTTTACCACCTCGGAGGTGATCCCGGGCCAACTCGAACTCTAACCTTCCAACTCGAACTTCAAAAGCACGAACCACCCCTCTACACAATCGTCTGAATATTTGAAGTTGGAAGTTGGTCTCAGTGTTTTGCTAGCATTAAAGGAAGCCACAAGTTTTGGCACTTTTCGTCGAATATGTGCTATAATATGTGTGAATTTTTTTTTAATGATTTGTTTTCATGATGTGACTAGCTGATTGGCCTGACTTCAACCAGGCTCATAATTTGGTAAGCATAGAATTGTTTGACGTTTCTTTTTTGTTGGTCAACGACACCTGTGATTGGATTGCCTCGCTGGACCGTCTTCGCCTTGCCAAAATATCATATACATTCTGATATTGTAGTGCACCGTAGCTGCACTGTTTTTCTTTGCTTCGGCGTTGAATGGTGATGTCTCGCTCGCTGCATTCATTATCGACGATTAAACTCGATTCTCTTATAAAATAAATTTGCAGCTCAAAGTTTGTTGTGGTTTGAATTCAATCTTATTAAAAAAAAATATATTTGCTCACAGTTATGATATAAGCCAATTTGACAGGAAACTGTAAACGGTTAAAGCTAAATGGTAGTTCAGTGGATATAAGAGGGATTCATGGTATGAAAACCGTTTCCCCTTTGTTCTTTCCAGTCATTATTTTTGTTCCTATGGTGTTGTTTTGCAATTGTTTCACACATAATCATGTACCATTGCATAATTTTTGGGAGTTGAGGTTTCGTGGCGGGCCGACTTTCAACGTTAGACGATCTCGTTTTTCTGTAAAATGGCTTGCTCGCGATGCTTTTCAGCAATACATTGGTATTGCTTCGGTGTTAGATGATGATGTCTCGCTTGCTGCATTCATTATTGACGATTACCAGTGTGACTTTGTTGACTTGATGTGATTTGAATCTCCTTTCATGCTCATCCGTTGATTTTTTGTCGGCCCGAATAAAGATTCTATAGTTGTCCAAGACCATTCGCTTCAGCGATGTCTCGTGAATGCACTTCTAATGCTGGCAATCTAACTTTACCACTAATGCAGCGTATGCCTGGGGTCTCACCCTTGAATTTTTTTTTTTTTATTCCATTTAAAAGACATTTTCACTCATTTAACTAGAAATAATTATACACATTAAGATAAAATAAATATTTCAATACAGCGCTATTCTATTTCATTATTTTTGTTTAGGGGTCGTCCATTAAGTCACGTGATGTTTTTTTAGCAACTTTTTAACCCTCCCTCCCCCCCTGGTGATATGTGGTGAGGTTTTAGACTAAACAGCGCCAATTAAATTATTTTACATTTTTAACACCTTTAGCACTTATACCTTAAAATAGTAAGGTGAATTAATTGTTTGCGCCCGAACATATTTAATATGAATATAAATAAATAGTTTTGACCAAAAACAAATTCAAATCTTTCAAGAACGGCTAACAAATACAAAATTGGATCGAGTCACCGATACAAAATTGGATTTGTCAGCCTTTCTTGAAAGATTTGAATTTGTTTATGGACAAAACTATTTACTCCAGTTCATATTGAATATGTACAAGCGCAAATAATTAATTCACCTTAATATTTTAATGCATAAGTGCAAAAGTTTTAAAAACCTTAAATAATTTAATTGGTGCCATCTGTGAATGCATAGATTATAACGTACGTTATGTCTCAACTTAAACATCAGCATTTGAAAAAAAATCGAAATTTCCATATCGAATAGAAAAAACTTATTTTTAAATTTTGGAATGACTACAGGATTAAAACCTCAAATTGAAGCATTGAAAACAAAATTAGCGAGTGCTAATATTGTCTTCTCCTTCTTGTGCCCTGTCTGTTCAACGGACGTTGGCTATCATGTTGGCTATGCGGAGTTTATTTACTGCGGCCCGGAACAGCTCCACGGTAGACTGGCCAAACCACTGTCTCAGGTTTTTCAGCCATGAGGTTCTCCTTCTTCCATGGCCCCATCTTCCGGCAATTTTTCCCTGCATTATGAGATGCAGGATCTCATACTTCTCTGGATGTCTCATCACATGTCCAAGATATTAAGTTTTCGGATTTTTATAGTTTTAATTACTTCCCTTTCTTTATTCATCCGAACCATAACATCTTCATTTGTAACCCTGTCCATCCAGCTTATTTTAAGTATTGTCTTCAATGATAAAAAAACTTAGGTTTTTGGGTCCTCTGTGAGATGTAGCATGATATCTGTACCACTAGATTCGGGACACCGTTGTTTTGACAAAGGCAATGTGGAACTGGGACGATGATATTGAAAGAAGAAAGTTATAAAAAATATTTATATTTATTTATATACAATATTTACAACTTATGACTAAAATAATTAACTAATTTATCTAGTAAATGCGTGACATTGCTTAAACTAATCAGACCATAATATTATTTATGTACAGGGATGTATGAAGCAAAGGCTTATCAGACTAGATCTCCTGGTGAGATGTTCACAAAACATAACAGTATAAATACAGATTTACAGTTCATCATTTGCACGCTCACTTGCACACAGTTTGTTGAAGTAGTTAGTGATAAGAGTTAGTCCACCTCCTCCACGGTGGGGCGGGTGTGGGAGTGAGTTTGGCCTGCCTGCTGGCCGCAGCTGGAGGGCGGAGCGCCTGCCTGCTGTGAGGCCTGCTGGTGCAGCCTGGTCATGATGGGGGTGCACACCTTGGTCAGCTCTTCTAGCCGGTGTCGGTACTCCTCCTCGCTGGCCAGCGTGTTCGCATCCAGCCAGCGGATAGCCTCTTGGCATGCCGCCAGAGCTGCTTGCTTGTCCTCGGCCGATAGAGGTTGCTCTTCTGCAGCCTGCTTCACCCCGAACACGTATGCCTCTAGCTTGTTACGCGCTTCCACCGTCTTTCTTTGTGCCTCATCCTCCGCGCGGAACTTCTCCGCCTCTTCTAGCATGCGGTCGATGTCTCTCTGCGACAGCCGACCCTTGTCATTTTTGATGGTTATCTTGCTGCTCTTGCCGGAACCCATCTCCTTGGCAGACACATTCAGGATACCGTTAGCGTCCAGATCAAAAGAGACCTCGATCTTAGGCACGCCTCTAGGTGCGGGCGGGATGCCCGTCAACTCGAAAGTGCCGAGTAAGTTGTTGTCCTTGGTCATGGCGCGTTCGCCTTCAAACACCTGCACTGAGACACCGGGCTGGTTATCGGAGAAGGTGGAGAAGGTCTGCGTCTGCTTGCAAGGAATGCGGGTGTTGCGCTCCACCAGCTTGGTCATAACTCCTCCGGCCGTCTCAATGCCGAGGGACAGCGGGGTCACGTCGACCAGAAGCACGTCGCGAATCTTGGAGTCCTGCTCGCCACTGAGGATGGCCGCTTGCACCGCCGCACCGTACGCTACGGCCTCGTCGGGGTTGATGGACAGATTAAGCTGCTTGCCGTTGAAGTAGTTCTGCAGCAGGCTCTGTATCTTGGGGATGCGTGTGGAGCCGCCCACAAGCACCACATCGTGGATGGAACCCTTGTCCATCTTGGCGTCCCTCAGCGCCTTCTCCACAGGCTCCAGTGTGCCGCGGAAGAGGTCCGCACACAGCTCCTCGAAGCGCGCCCGGGTCACCTTGGTGAGAAAGTCAATACCCTCATAGAGAGCGTCGATCTCCAGGGTCGCCTCCGTGCTGGAGGACAGAGTCCTCTTGGCCCTCTCCGCGGCAGTGCGCAGGCGCCTAAGCGCACGGGCATTGCCGCGTAGGTCCTTTTTGTACTTTCGCTGGAACTCTTCAGCCAGATGGTTAACTAGCCGGTTGTCGAAGTCCTCGCCTCCCAGGTGCGTGTCCCCGGCCGTGGCCCGAACCTCGAACAGGGACCCCTCGTCAATGCTCAGGATGGACACGTCGAAAGTTCCACCGCCAAGGTCGAAGATGAGCACGTTCCGCTCTCCCGCCAGGTTCTTATCCAACCCGTAGGCCAGCGCTGCCGCCGTGGGCTCATTGATGATGCGCAGTACGTTGATTCCGGCGATAACGGCGGCATCCTTGGTGGCCTGGCGCTGGGAGTCGTTAAAGTAGGCGGGCACGGTGACCACTGCGTCCTTAACGCTGCAGCCCAGGTAAGCCTCGGCAGTCTCCTTCATCTTGGCCAGCACCATGGAGCTGATTTCCTCAGGAGAGAACTGGCGCTCCTCACCTTTGTGCTCCACGCGCACGGCTGCCTTGTCGCCTGCAGGTACCACGCGGAAGGGCCAGTGCTTCATGTCGCCCTGAAGCTTGGGATCGTTGAACTTGCGGCCGATGAGTCGCTTAGCATCGAACACTGTGTTGCTGGGGTTCATAGCCACCTGGTTCTTGGCAGCGTCTCCCACCAGCCGCTCGCTGTCCGTGAACGCCACATACGAGGGCGTTGTCCTGTTGCCCTGATCGTTGGCGATGATCTCTACCTTCCCTTGTTGCCAGACTCCCACACAGGAGTATGTCGTCCCCAGGTCGATGCCGATTGCCACCATTTTTATTTTTCCCTTCCCTTCTTGTGATAGCTGCTTTCTGAATAATTGTCTCCAACCTCTTCAGGAAAACTGTGAAGTTGTCACTAATGTGTTTAACTTCTTCGGCAAAGTTGTCACTGATGCGTTTAACAGTGTGTTCGTCCTCCTTTATATTCTTCTTCAATTCTTTTTCCACTTATATATTCTTTTTCTTTATAACTATCTCGCTCGTAAGTTTTTCTTGAATAACTTGATTTCACTCTGTGCTCTTGTGATATTTTTAATAGCAGGTCACTGAATGCGAGTCAGAAGAATCAACTTTCCTTTGATATTGCTTTGTCTGTATTTCAAATGAAACTGATATTCCCGCCGAGAGCGGCTGTTTATATAGCCCGGCCGCTATTGGTCGCCTTCCAGAGCATTCCGCCAATCAATAGCTGCGAGAATATTCGAGAAATTTCCAAACCTAAGGGCTCCTAAACATTTTTTTAACTAAATTCTGAAATGCAACTTTTTCCCATGTGAAAACCAAATAAATCACAAAGTCACCAAAAGACTTTCCTTCCAATAATGGAAGTGGAATCACTGACTTATTTTCTTTTGATTCTGAATAAGCCAGCACTTAAAAAAAACACTTTTATTGTGTTCTACAAATTTTTATTTGCAGTGTTGAAACAGGGAAAATATGTCGCTACCCGGTTGGGCAGCATTGTAAGGAAAGAGAAACGACCCATTCTCATTAAGTTAGCATCGACTCACCAACATCGAGTTTCGCATACAAGGGATCAATAGTGCTGGCTCCTTAGAGCAGGTTCCGTAGAAATACATGTAGAGCAGACATAGCATCCCTATATTGCGTCTGGACTTTAGAGATGGCAATCGGTGTGTTAACAACGGATTGTCAATCAGAACGACCGCCCTCCTTTGCACAGAATCAAGTAGGTTTATCAAGTATTTTGGGGCCCCAGCCCAGAGGTGGCTCCCAAATTAAATCATTGGGTGTACTTAAGATTTGTACGGGTCAGCAGAATAGCTGGTCACCATTGAAAAATATTAATTCAAGCTCCATTCAAGACACCCCGTTTCTTGATACGTATTTACTCAGGCTTCTACGGAGCCCTGATTTTTGAGCCAATTTGAGGTACTTACTCCAAGCATTTCAATTAAATCTTTATTGTGCATGTGAGTAAACAGGAAGTTACAGATTAAATATAATAATATTAGCCAAACAAATGTTAGAAATTTCACATTCTTATTTTAGCACGGAATAAATGAAAATATCAACGGAACCGAATTTATTCCCAAACCTATGTAGCCTTTAGCTCCTCCGTACATGATGCTACTCGATCCTCGTGCGCTTATCATGCGCGCCGATCGTGAGTACCCCGCTTACGATTTTGCTGGTGCTCGTACACGGCGCTACGCGACGGCTGTCGGTAACAAATCTGTCGCATCATTTGTGTCTGCTACTTATTCGTTTGACGTTTGACAGAAATGGCGTCGGAACATGAAAGTTTTGTTCTGGAAGTGGAAAAAATGCGTGTTTACCAGAATGTGTAAGAAAGGATTTGGTGGAGAAGGCATGGCTTGATGTTGGAAAAAAAGTCATTTGACATCGTTTGACAACGTGTTAACTCCACGGCTGCACGTGAAAAATGATCAAGTTAAGTATATTCGGGTAGTGTCGTGTACGGTAACCAGCATTAAAGAGTAGTATATCTGCAAGGTACTTGTATTACGAATTGTGCAATATTATTGACCTTAATTTTTTATTTTTTTATTTTTTATTTCGAAATATATACATAAAAACAATGGAAATACAATTACAAATCAATGCCTAGATAATAAAATTAACAATAACAATAACAATAACATTAAAATTAACATAAACATTAGCATATAAATAATAATAAATATCACTGATTTTTTTTTTCATTTTATTTTTTTATTTTTTATGATATTTCTCTTCTATAGAAGCAGACGCTTGTGATTAGAAGAGGGACGATTATGGGATTAGAAAATATTTAAAATATATTAACAAAATATATTTTGTATCTTATGATTTACTTGTGGTAGATTCTTGATAAATATCAAATTTACAAGTTATATGGAAATACAATTACAAATCAATGCCTAGATAATAAAATTAACAATAACATTAAAATTAACATAAACATTAGCATATAAATAATAATAAATATCACTGATTTTTTTTTCATTTTATTTTTTTATTTTTTATGATATTTCTCTTCTATAGAAGCAGACGCTTGTGATTAGAAGAGGGACGATTATGGGATTAGAAAATATTTAAAATATATTAACAAAATATATTTTGTATCTTATGATTTACTTGTGGTAGATTCTTGATAAATATCAAATTTACAAGTTATATAAGTTATGATAATAAATTTTATCAATTTGGTATTTTTACTTTAAATTAATATCGAAGATTGCTCAATGATTGAACAAAAGTTTGAGCGAGTTTAATTTTTATTGCATCATATTTTTCCATTGCTTCGTGAAGGGTCAGTATTGCACAATATTTTTTCAATTTTTCATTTTACCAACTCGAAAACATTGAGCAGTTCGTTAATTGTGTAATATAATTGATCGTTTGGATTCTAAGCGCCTTTCAATCTTATTGAAAATAAAATATATTGTACAATGTTATTGTAGCGTCTAGGGGCCGCCTTAGACTCGCATAGTAACCCACTAAACAACAATAAAAAACTCTCGATAACTTAATAATTTGATACCTAACACATTTATTTTCTTACAAACTTATAGCAGGCAACATGTCTAGTTAGGAATTAATGTCATTCAGGCAAACACAATGGTAACTTTAACTTACATTAATTAGTAATAATATATTTTATCAACTTTTACAAATAAAATACTTAGATGAGATTTTAGGTACGCTTATCATCGGTTGGCAAGCCCCGACAGAATTTGCCAGAGATATCGCGTCGCTTCTAGAACCATAGGGAAAGGTCTGAATTTCTGTTTTGTTTACTTCTAGCCATTTCTAGCAACTTCCAGCTGTCAAGTCAACTCCAACGGGATTGGTTTATTTATGACTCCAACTGTCAGATGGAAACAGAAAGTTCTAGAGTTTTCGTTGAATGTAAAACTATTGCATGCTTTTAAATTTTTTATATTAGGCTTTTAAAAATTGAATAATGGTGAGTTTAATCATCCACATAGGTTTATTTTTCCTAAAAAATTGTGGTTGTATTGGTGAATTCAATCAATAATAATTTGTTGGTAAATGCGATTGATTGTTTTCGATCTACATAGGTAGGCAGTTGTTTTCACGATTGATAGTAAATTAAATAATCCATACGCCGCCGCATTTTTTAACACGGATTATGTAAACTACACTTCATTTCACTAATTACTACAAGAAACTTTAAACGTTCCATAAGCCGAGGCACAGATTATGGATTATTTATGCATACCGCTTACTCGTTAATACGGAAAACTTTTTATGCAAACTGATAGATTTAGCTTTATTATTACGAAAAGTGAGTATTTATGTCGGGGGAGACCAAAAAACATGCAAAAAATATGCATTTAACATTTTAATTTTGTTAAAATTAATTCACTCGCACGGTAACGCCATGTTTATTCGTCATTTTTATTTTAACATTTCATCAATGCTGCCAATCATAGAAAAAATATTTTTGCATAAAACAAAGTGAATGCATCATTAACAAGTTTGTACCTGTATTTATAACAGTAGAACATGGAAAGAAATGTATTAAAATAATTACACAAACCCGCTAGACAAACCTTGCGTAGCCAAACAAACCATTCAAAACCTGGGATGTTTTTTAAAAGCATGATGAAAAGCGAGTTTATTTTAGAGAATTTATTTTATAAGATTGGTACTTCCGACAAATGTCATATTTGATTGTCTATTAGTTAAAAAAAGGAACATTCCGTATTATCCGTGCATCAAACTTCGACAACATGAACGTTCCGTGTTATCCGTGAGGTGGACTAACTGCATATTTACCGATTATGGAAATCACACTTCATTTCAACATACTATTACATTAAACAAAACTTTGAAAAAAAAGGAACTTTAAACATCTTTTACCATCACCAAAATTAGTACTTATCGCTATTGCGAAAGACATAAAAAATAATTCAACAATTGGTTTCGCCTTCTCACATGAAATGCACACACATTTAAAAAAAATATTTTGTCTAGTTTCTGTTTTAAATTTATGTCGGGGAGGTTTGCAATGGATAACAGATGCATTCAGACGACAAGCTCTCAATTAAAAAAAAAAATAGATTTGCTCAATCAGGACACCATTCAAGATTTTATTACTAAGCAGTTTGATATTTCAGCCTTATGATTATTGCACTTCTTTCTTTGTTTATTCACTCTGCAAGTCCAACTGAGGGTCCCTTTTTTAACCTTATTCATTACAGTCATTAGTCATTACGCTTACATCAGCCTTGCATTCTTTGCGGATCTCCAAATTTCTCTCACGATCATACATTCCTCAGGGATATCATTTCAACAGCATTCTGTTTGCTTTCATCCTTCTTCTGCCAGTTTCATGCTTCGCTGCCATACATCAGAGGAGGTACCAGCACTCCATTGTGGACTGCTAGCTTCGCTTCTTTGGACAGTTTTTTGTTAGTGCCAACGGCATTCAGTCCTCCATTTATGAAGTTATCTGAATTTACCCTTCTTTTTATCTCTATCAGCCTTCCCATCTCTCGTAGACATACTTCCCAAATACACAAACTCATCCACCTGCTCCAAGTATTCATCATTCACAACTATATTGTACACTGCTTTTATTCGTTCTAGCGTATTTCTATCCCTATTCCCGGAATATTCCAGAATGTTCCGGGCTGTTATGGAATGTTGTGGAATGCTCAAGAATACTCTCGAATGTTCTGAAAATTTCAATGTAGCGAAATTCCCATAATATATCTTCAAAAGTACGCCCTTCAGGTAAATATGGAAACCTTCTTTAAGGTTGGGGGATAGAGGGCTACCACAAAAATAACTCCCATGATCGTACCGGGATTCGTCTCTGAGTTTTAGCGTCACGCATATTGTACATTTTTTTTATAATGTATATTGAAGATTAAGATTATCCAACCTTCTAGAACTTTCCAGACACACTCCGCCACTCATTTCTGAAAGCTTCTAGAACTTTCATCTTCCATAACTTCCTAGAACATTGGGGAACCTTCCAGAATGTTCTAGAACCTTCTAGACTCACTGACACATTCCATCACTCCTTCTAGAACTTTCCAGAACCTTCTTGACTCTCCGGCACACTCCGCCACTTATTTCTGAAAGCTTATAGAACTTTCTCATTCCATAACTTTCCAGAGCATTAGCGAACGATCCACAACGTTCCGGAACCTTCTAGACTCACCGACATTCTCCGCCACTCCTTCCAGAACTTCCAGTATAGCCCTATCGAACCTTCTAGAACTTCCTACAGCTTTATGGAACCTTCTAGAACTTTCCGGAACCTTCTAGACTCACCGACTTACTCCGCCACTCCTTCCAGAACTTTGTACAGCTTTATCGAACCTTCTAGAACTTCTTACAGCTTTGTGGAGTCTTGCAAAATTTTCCGGAACCTTCTACACACACTGACACACTCCTCCACTCCTTTCAGAACTTTCTACAGCTTTATCAAACCTTCGAGAAGTTTCCGGAACCATCTAGACTCACCGACATACTCCGCCACTGCTACCAGAACTTTGTACAGCCCTATCGAACCTTCTAGAACTTCCACAGCTTTATGGAACCTTCTAGAATTTTCCGGGACTTTCTAGACACACTGACACACTCCTCCACTCCTTTCAAAACTTTGTATAGCTCTATCGAACCTTCTAGAACTTTCGGAATCTTCTAGACTCACCGACTTACTCCGCCACTCCTTCCAGAACTTTGCACAGTTTTATCGAACCTTCTAAAACTTCTTACAGCTTTGTGAAATCTTTTAGAATTTTCCGGAACCTTCTAGACACACCGACACACTCCTCCACTCCTTTCAGAACTTTCTACAGCCTTATGGATCCTTATAGAACTTTCTACAGCTTTATCGAACCTTCTAGAACTTTCCACAACCGACATACTCCACCACACCTTTCAGAACTTTCTACAGCTTTATCGAACCTTCTAAACTCACCGACATACTCCGCCACTCCTTCAAGAACTTTTTACAACTTTATCGAACCTTCTAGAACTTCTTACAGCTTTGTGGAATCTTAGAATTTTCCGAAACCTTCTAGACACACCGACACACTCCTCCACACCTTTTAGAACTTTTTATAGCCTTATGGAACCTTCTAGAACTTTCCACAACCTTCTAGACTCACCGACTTACTCCGCCACTCCTTACAGAACTTTGTACAGCCTTATCAAAACTTCTAGAACTTCCAGAATCTTCTAGACTCACCATCTATTATCTCTGAAAGCTTCTAGAACTTTCTCCTTGCACAATTTTCTAAAGCATTCGTGAACCATCAGAACCTTCTAGACTCACCGACATACTCCGCCACACCTTCCAGAACTTTCTACAGCTTTATCGAACCTTCTAGAACTTTCCGGAACCATCTAGACTTACTGACATACTCCGCCACTCCTTCCAGAACTTTGTACAGCCCTATCGAACCTTCTAGGACTTCCTACAGTTTTTTGGAACACTCTAGAATTTTCCGGAACCTTCTAGACACACCTACACACTCCTCCACTCCTTTCAGAACTTTCTACAGCTTTATCGAACCTTCTTCAACTTTCCAGAACCTTCTAGACTCGCTGACATACTCCTCCACTTCTTCCGGAACATTCCAGAGTTTTATTGAATTTTCTAGAAGTTTCCGGAATCTTCTAGACTCTTCTTGAAATTTCTAGAGTCTTCTTAGAAATTTCAGCCCTTATATCTTTAAAAGCAAGCCCTTTAGGTAAAAACGAATACCCTTATTCCCTAGGGGAGATAGATATCTACCATACCAGATAACTCTCTTGATCGTACCGGCACTCGTTTCTGAGTTTTTGCGTGCCGCACGTTTTTTTGGACTTTGTTTTATAATATATATATGTATACATATTGAATACTGATTATATTTGAAAATTATTTTATGATGCAAGTATGTATTATTTGTTTTTCTACTTAATTTAATTTTGCATTATCCATCAATGTTGATCTGTGTTTTTTTTAAAGATTTTCGTTTTCAGTCAACTCCAAATTATGTTTTTCTTTAATCATTTGTTTTTTTTTTTGTAAATAATATGAATTTCACAAGGAACTTCACTGGTTCATGCAACCGTGTAATCAAGGTTTTATGGGCTCACCGATTGTGACGGTGAGTCTGGATGGTTCCAGAAATTTCATGAAGGTTCTATAAGGTTCCACACAGAGAGGCGGATTGTATTGGTGAGTCTAGAAGGTTCTAAAACGTCCTGGAAGGTTCGCTGATGATCTAGAAAATTCTGGAATGAGAAAGTTCTAGAAGCTTCCAGAAAGATGTATAAGGTTCCAAACTGAGTGGCGGAGTGTGTTGGTGAGTCTAGGTCTAGAGCAGGGATGGCGAACCTTTATGTATCAACGTGCCATTTTTCTGAAGAAATGTTTAATGAGGTCATAGACGTGCCATCAAATAATTTAGACTTTGTGATTATTGAGAAAATAATAATTATAAAAACACACACCGCTTTGTCACCTTTACTAATCATGGTATATTTCTGTGTCCACCAAGTTTGAAATGCTCTGATACTCTTTAGCAAGCTTTGAGGAGAACTCAAGGTAGATTGCGACGTACCTTGAGTTTGACAGTTGACATTACTTGACTCGACTGAGGAATTTGCTCAAGTCGAGGATAGATATTTCAGTTCTGCATACCGAGTTTATCCTTGAGGTCGAGTGGAGGAAATCGCGAGGAACCGACTATGCATACGGGTGTACATAACTTGCACTTTTGTTTTTTTGATGAACTAGAGATATTAAATAACATTTAACTTTTTTTTTTTACATGAGCTCCACACAGGAGGCCCTGAGGAAAATAATTTCCCTCAGGGCCTATGTCATCTTTGGGGATGCTGTGTGGAGGGTTTTTTTAAAGGAAAGGAAGGAGAGGAGAGTTCTGGGAACGAAAAGGGTTTAAGGGTGGGTAGGAATCTGGGGTTCAGTGTGTCCTGGTCATCCGCCTCCAAGACCTAAACAAACCTCACCCGATGAACCCGGGCACCCCTGCTAAATCACCAAACATAGCGAACCACTTGGGGTGACCTATGGCAGAGGTGTTGGTTATACCATAAAGGTTCCCGGGGCGGCGGTACCCATTCCCGCCTCCCAAATTAATGAATCATAGATAAAACTCTCATAAACTTTAAAAAACAATTATATCAACGAAATTCGTTATTATGTTATGCATAAAGAAACTATGTGTCATTCATTAGCAAATGAAACTCGCAATGTAGAAAACAAACGAGTGAGCGCCGTGCTTCCCTCCGCCACCCCGCTCACCGCACCGTACCCCGCGTATCGCAGCCCGCGCACCGCACCCGAACATTCTGTAGCGTAGGGATCACTCGGGTTTGCTCGTTCACCTACTATACAATTCACACTTTTTTCTTAGTGCATAATAAATTTTGTGCCCAAAATATTGTGTCGCGTGCCATTAATGGCACGCGTGCCATTGGTTCGCCATCCCTGGTCTAGAGGTACCAGAAAGAATTATAGCATCCCTTAAATGAATGTTTTCACCCCAACGCAATTTTCTTTGATTATGGCGAATAAATAGCAATCGTTAATCGTTTCATTTCAATTTAGTAATACTATCGAAAAATAATACTATTTGAACAAAGTCTGAAGTTTTACCGCCTGGACTGTAAATAAAGAGATTTTCTGGTTTTCCAACTCGTGAGCAAGCAACGTACAACTGACCATGTGAAAAACGCGATTCCATCAAATTGATGCCGCAATATTTAAACATTTGTCTTTGAGCCTTGTTGATGGTCATGCTATAAGCCAATTTGACAGGAAACTGTAAATTCAAGTCCATTTTCCAGCGATTTTGAGTAAGCGGTTGGTGATTTGGTTTTGATTCTGAGATAAGGAAGTGAAATTGGTTATAAATCATTCTAAATTATTTGGTACTCGACTAAACTACTAGCCTAGACCAAAATAAAGAGCCGTTCGCATTGGGAGAGTAGTTTAGTCGAGTAGCGAGTATATTAGTAACTAAATTATTGACTGCTTTTTCAAATGGGATTTACAAATAAATATAGTCTGTGAACGTCTGAGATCTATTGTTAGTAGATTGTATAAACTTAAATTCTGTGTTCCAATATGCACACTTCGAATAATTTATTTATCATTAGCTGAATCTATTATAAGGTACAGAATTACAGCTTGGGGACTTTCCTGTAAAACAAATGTAAATCATGTTCAATCAGTTCAAAATTCATTAGTTAAATTATTAGCTCATAAAAGTTTATACGAACAAAGGCACAATTTTCCATACTTTTACCAGAATCTCAAAATTCTCTCAGTAAGAGCAATTCTGTGGCATAAAATTATTTTTCAGCATATAAATAGCCCTATACACATAAATAGACTGGACCACACTTACAAAACTCGATTTACTTAGCACTTAAACAAATATGGACAAACAACACTGGAACTACATGATACCTACTTGCTTAAATATGTTACCTGCTAAAATTAAAAAATTGTACAAATAATGTAAAAACAACTATTATATTGAAAAATTGGCTCGCCGAAAGAAATAGTTTGTATTAGACACTTAACACAAAAAAAATACTAACTGCATAATAAGTTTTATTTTTTAAACTTCAAAGTAAAAGCACCCGTTGACAAACCACTTAAAAGTAGTTTATTGGGACTTTTCTTTTTCTGTAATATTTTATTTTATTTGATTTCCTGTAATATTGTATAACTTTTTCTAATTAAAAAAAAAAAACGCATCCGACCTCCATAATTTTAGTAGAGTAGTTTAGTCAGCTCTTTAGTAGAGTCAATCCATTTCATTCTATTTTTTCGGGCGAGTAGCGACTCCTACCACAGACACGCGTGAATCTGTCATTTTAGCAAAATTCTTTAGTAGATGCTTAGAAATGTCGTGCCATTGAAGCAAAGATGCTACTCTAAAATTCTTTATTTATGCTACTATTAATCTCTTTTCTTGTCCATGGTTTATTTATTTTCATCTCACTAATTTATTCTTCCACCTCTCTAAAATAAGCATTACAATTAGCTTCTTTACTTTGTTGCGTACCAGCCCGTCATTACGTTCATTCAAGGTTCACTAATGAATTCTACTTGAACGTAATGCAAACGCTTTTCGGCGAGTCAAGTAGCAAGTTACTCGCTACTCGACTAAACTACTCTACCGATGCGAACAAGCCACAATCACTTTTTATTAGAATTCCTTATTATTTTACTAGATATTCTAAATAATTATTTTATTCACTACTACAAGATAATAATATGATCTGCAAATATTTCGCAAAAATGTAACTGTTGTTCTTGGTAAAAGAGAATATTCTTTCCAGTTTAGTGACAATTAGCGCTCCCTGTTAGAGTAAACCCATATTAAACATGGTTTAAATCTCGACTAAAAGCTTTCAAAATTTTCCACTAGATACCCGGCTCTACGATGCAGAAGGCCGAGCCGTCGCGCGTCGCGTCGCATCAATGTGGATAGAGTTCTGACATTTTTTTTCAAAAATGACCTTTGAATTCCAAAGCATTCCTTTTGCTCATTTCTGTACCCAAAATAATTTTCAGAACCATCTTTGTTGTACTTTCGTAGATATAATAGGTTTCAAGTCGAATTTTCGTAATCTATTTATCAATTTTATATTTTAGTTTATCATATTTTAATGGAAAATATTTAAATAGAACTTGCTTGGAATTGCGTTAGGGAAATTAATGTGAACCTTGTGCAATCAATTATTATGCGGATGCCCAAGCTGGTTGCATAAATATGGTTCTATTCGCTAGTTTAGGTGTGTTCTAAAATGATAAGTATACGTCCTATTTAAATATTTTCCTTTAAAATATGTCCAATGAAATACTTTAGATTTAGATTATGAGAAATCGTAGTCGCAAACTTTGACACCTCATATTATCTCAGAACAAGGTAAAGCGAGTTAGAACTCGATCCAAAATGAAGTGGCGAGATGCGAGTCGCTGAGCGATCCTCGGCTAAAGCGGCGAGACATCTAGCGGCAGAGTCAAGCAGGCAGTAACAAGCGCCGCGCGCCGCTCTCCACAATACATCGAGAATGTAGTTCGGGCAGTCGACGCGGTACAATTTTGGGCGCTTGCTGGTTTTCCTTGGTATCCATAATGTGATTTTTCTGATCTTCATTTGGATAGGGTTCTAACTTCACTTCACCTTGTTCTGAGATATGAGGTGTCAAAGTTTGCTAAGACGATTTCTCATTATCTATTTACCAATTTCCGATTTTGAGGTTGAATCTTGTGTAAAGTATTTTAATTGAACATATTTTAAAGGAAAATATTTAAGGACGTAATACTTTATTAGTATTACCCTTTTGGAACACACCTAAACATACAAATAGAACCTGTGTAATCAGCTAGGGCGTAATAATTCATTGTACAAGTTTCCAATTACAAGCCAGGGCCACGTCCTATTTAAATATTTTCCATTAAAATATGATAAACTAAAATACTTTAACTAAAATTGTTAAATAGATTGCGAAAATTCGCCTTTGGAAACTTAGAAACCTTAGAAAATGGTAAGGCGTAGTTAGATCCCTATCCAAATGAAGTGACGAACCAGCTCTACGTATTTTAGACCAAATGTCAAATACAAACAAAACAGACAGTGTGTGATGTTAGAACCTTGTAAAATTAATTATTATTGAAAATGCTTGATGTTAGAACTTTGTCATACATATATCTACGAAAATACAAGTATGGGTTACGTAGTATGGGTACGTTCCCTAACATAACTTTTTTCAGTTGCTGTTTTATTATTTGCCTGTTGAAAATGCTTCATATATTTGGTGTCAGCTGTGGATGCTGCGGCATGGAGAGCCAAGCTGGTTCCATCTTAAAAATATAAGAAGAATTCTTTTGAAGTGAACGAATAAATAACACAGACTAAAAATGATTTTTTTTTGATAATTTTTACTGATTCCTGCGTAATTTGGTGTCCTGATTACGAAAAAAATAATAAAAAAGTTGTATCACCCACCAATTTTTCACATTTCATAAATAAGTGAAAATAATTTTTATGCATCAAAATGCATACGAAATATTTTTAACTTCTTAAACATTTTTAAGTTGGCAATATAAACTAATGTAATCGGGTTGGAAATGAAATAAAATGTTTTTTGGTTGGTAGTTCTAATAAATTTGATAGCTGTTGGTTTACTTTCAGTAATTATAACCTCAAATTGCAGTATTTATCCAATGTGCTTCTTATTCAAAGATTAAAATGGTTAAACGTGATTGTAAAAATTCTCGTTACGCTTTTTGTTGTATATGTGGTAGGTACTTTTGTGATTAAAAAACATCAAATTGTGTGATTAAAAACATTTCTGACTTTGTAAAAAAAAGGTTACTTCGCATGTTTTTATATTGAAATTAGTAATCAAGACAAGTGCTGGGTTCCTCACAAAGTACGTTATGTTTGTGTCGAGGATCTAAGGAAGTGGTATAAAAAATAGAAGATAGCTTTCAAATTTGCAGTACTTACCCATTTTTTTACATGAGCTCCACACAGGCGACCATGAGGAAAATTATCTCCCTCAGGGCCTATGCAATCTTTGGGGATGCTGTGTGGAGGCTTTTTTTTTAAGGAAATGAAGGAGAGGAGAGTAGTTACTTCAAAATGCCGCAGTGCCCGCCATTATGTTTCTATGCAGGAAGACGAGCACTTAAGCCATTGTTCAGTTGCCGTGTTGCCGAAAGGATGTCAGCAAGTAAAGACTGAGGTAAAGACGTATTTTTTCCGGCCGGTCAAAATATTTTCAGGCCCCCCTTCAGTGACGTAGCTAGCAAGGGCATGGAGAGGGGGGGGGGGGGGGGTGGAGAATTTCATTTCAGAAATAGGCGTTTTCTTCAATAAAAAGACCGTCAGGCACAAATTTCTCCCCGTTTCGAGACGTTCCAAATATAAATAAAACCGTATTCAATATTTTTGAGACAATTTCCTTCAAAATTTTTTAACAATCGGGTGTCATCTCCCGTCGGGTGGCACCCGGGGTGGTCCGCCCCCCTCGCTACGCTACTGCCCCCTTAATTTAGTTTCAACAAAAACACATTTTTTTATTTTAACTCAATTATTTATTTGAATTTCAAATAGGTACAATACAGATACAATATATTTATTTATTATGGATCTTTAATATAAGAGCAGGTACACTTTCAATCATTAATTAGTTTTATTTTTACATTTCTTAGTGGACTTTTAATTATACATATTATTCATTTTTATTTATTTAACTTATATTTTTATGTCTAACAACTGACAACTTTCTAAGTAATTTTAGAACAAATAAATAAAAACTTTTAAAGTACTAATGAGATACTTGAGCTTGCGTGCTCTGTACCAGCTGGTGGATTATGGTCTTTGCTAGAGCTTTGCTTTGAATAGATTTTTTTTTCGGAAATGCAAACGTACCTATTACGCCCCCCCCTGACATTTCTCTACGCCCCCTTAGTGGGGCGTGCCCCCCCCGGTTGGGAAGTCCTGCATTAGAGAAATCTCTCGTTTTTTTACATTTACTTCTTCTACAAGTAAATAAAGGTGTTTTTGTACGTCTCCCCAATTTAAAAGAATATATATTTTTTAGTTTAAATTTGTGTTTTCAATATGCACGGTGGTGAAGTTTCAGAGTAATATGGACATTGTTATAAAATCAATGTTTATTTTCTATACGTTTTAAAGTTTAGAACTCTTTTTTTAATTCTTAAGATTCTATGCGAAATGGTGTCTTCATACAAATAATTATATAGTAGAACCTTTTCATATAAAACGTATTTAGAATAAGTAGAAGTACCTACGTAAATTATTGACTTCAAACACTAAACAAACACACCACAAAGCCAACCAAATGACTCTGAAATGCTACGCCTCAACATAGAACATTTATATCATTATTTATTATTTTATTATTTGTATGGCAGAACTTATAATAAAACCTTTTCAAATGAAAAAAAATTTTTTTTTTAAGAATACTCATGTTTTTATATTTTTTTGGTTCCTACTGGATTTAAAAAAAAACATTTTCTCCACACAAGAGGCCCTGAGGAAAATAATCCCCCTCAGGGCCTGTTTGGAGAGCGAACCACTAATAGGAATACTTTCGTCAATCAAACATTTAAACATTTTTAACTCTTTTCTAACTACACGTACATTTCGGAAATTTTATGTATTTTGTCGAAATTTAACTCGGTTTGAAGGTGAAAATAGGCGGCACTCCCTTCGACTTCACATCTTATCTCAAACCATCACATACTGTAGGTACACGTTATCAGGAAACTCATCGTACAAGCGGGAAACTTATGAATCTCCATCATATTTCGAGTCGATTTTGTGGTATAATTTTTTTGATTTGGCGTTACGTTTTCTACGTAGAGAAAAAGAAACATTTTTTTAGATCTGAGCGCTTCGTTTTTTTTTTAATGCAATAATACTTTTGGAGTCGGTTCTATGATCAACGCACTTAAAATAACAGCTGATAGTAACGTAAACCCGTCGCGACTGATTTTTCAAATTCGATCTGAAAATTCTTAATTCGAAATCGATTAACTAGAAAACAAAATTTCATATCAAAAAAGTTATCCTACAAAATCCACTCGAAATGCGATGTAGATTCACCAGAAACCTATTTATACCCGAATTTCAGGACACCATTTACATACACACAAACAATAAGTTATATATAGCTGTGCACCGCTTCCGAACCCAAACCTTGGGGTATGAACAGTTACTTGAGGCGATTCTTCGTTGAGTTTCACAGAGGAACAGTAGGTGTTAGTTAGATGAGTTTTTACTAATAGTAGATTTACCAACATAACATTCAGAAATATCTCTAAAATGGCAGGAAAGTTCTATTGATTGCATATTTTTTAATTAAAGAAACCCCCAAACTCCTACACACCCCTCATACCTTTTTCCTTCCCAGAATTTCCTCTCCTTCTTTCCTTCCCCTAAAAAGATCCTCCACACAGCACCCCCAAAGATGAAATAGGCACTGAGTAGAATTATTTTTCTTAGGGCCTCCTGTGTGGAGCTAATGCAAAAAAATATATAATGATAATTGCTTGTTGAATTAAGTTTTACACCAAACACACGAGCAATAATCTCTTTAAAATGGTTCACCTGTACCTACCAGTCTAAAAGTGACCGCAACAAACTAAAGTGGAACGAAGTTAAAAATCGCTGTATTTTATTCTACCTCGAAAAACCAGTTTGAAAAATAGGTAACCAAATATTTGCCGTAAATAAAAAAATAAAAAATTAATTAGTTGTGAAAACATTTATTTTCTTGGGATTTTATTGGACATTATCTGAAATGTACACCAAAAAAATATAAATAAACTCAGAAAGATTTAATAATTTGTTAGGATCTCTTAGGTGCTGCAGATGCAGGTACCACGATTTTCTGAACAATGTGTAAAGTACAGTTTATTACTATTATTAAAAATAATAATTATTAGCACAAGCGTAGTAAAATATATCATACTGAAATTTATGTAAATTTGTTCAAAGTAAATAAAGACATGGTGCACTGTGATGGTGCAAACAAGGCCATGACTACACCCATTCCCTCTTCGGAAACGCCCGAAACCGATATTTTTTTAGGGTCCTGTGATCCCTTTTAGGGCGACTTAACTTTGTAAAATGTTCCTATTAATTTTGTAAAATTCCACCCTGATTTATTTTTTTTATATGGCAACACTTTGATTTCAGGTGAATTTTTGAATTTGACATTTAACGTTCACTAGATTTATTGTTTGTTTTCTGCGAAATAACATGACTTATCATTTGGTTTGACTTTTTGACAGATGTTGTGAAGAGAACCCTGTATATTCTATGCTGTCTGTACTTGTTTTAGAGGTACAATTAAATGGTGATGGTGCTGATTTTAACAAAATCAAATTTTATAATATTCTTATTATTATTATAATTTACAAGTACAAGTATATTACATTGGATTTAGTGGTATAGACGTTGAAAATTATAATGATTTACGATCAATAAGATGGATCAAGGAAAAATGTATTTATGAGATGTAATAGATTTGAAACTTCAGAATTGAAACGTTACTTGAAATGGCATTAGCCGTGTTCGGTGACCAGGTCTGAATAGCCAGGTACTTCCCCACCTTCTTCTTCCCTATCTCCTTCCCCTCCCCACTAGCTTCAGCCTCACAATATACCCCAATTGGGGATGCCATAGTGTCACTGGCTCCAGACGGGAGCAGCTGAGACTCTTGTGAGGTACCACTATAATATTTTTGGTATGCCTCGTCATTCTCCTGTGCCATTCATGTGGAAAATGTTATTTTTTAAATGATTTTCGGCTATGTAATTATCGTTTTTCGCACCCATAAAATTATGTCCCGTCTTTCCGGTTTATAAAAAATGGTCTGATTTTTCTGATTTAAATTTTAAAAAAATCGCCAGCGTTTCAAAAATAGGATTAAAAAAAATACAGAATGTCTTAGAATATTTACCTAAACCGGAAAAAAAAGTGAAGCAAGTGGCCTAATGGCGATGCCATTTTCTCACTTGCTCCAGACAGTTGGGAACAGCGGGCAGTATTGTGCTGTATTCACATTTAAAAAGTTAAAGTGAAATTCACATTCAATGCAAATTCAAATTTTACGGTTAATAAAATAAATGCAACTTATCTTCCACTTTCAGTTGTCTATTAATATTTGGGAAATATGAGAAGCACAGGCTGAATCAATGACTGGAACTAGTAGGAATTTACTAAGTTTTACGGACCAAAATCGGGCACGAAAAACTGTTTTGACAAAAATGCTTAAAATTTGTCACTTCTGTCTTGCCAAAAGCAATTTTAGGTTACCAGGAAACTTAAATATTATTTTGTCAAATTACGGTGGAAATTTAAAACATAATAATAACGATTGAGAAAAATTGGAGGCATGTAAATGTCTCTAATTTGTTTCTCTTCTCTCCCAAGTTTCTAACAGATTGAGATCCAATACAAAATGTCAACTTAAAACCGCAATAAACGGAAATGCAGCCCAGCCATCCTTGTATAAACGCGTTTTTCAGTTTTGAATTTCTAGTTTATATTCGCCAAACACCTTATAATGAACATCTTCTTAACATATACCTAATTCAGACGACCAAGGTATTCAAACAATTTATGGAAATTACTAGAAAAATGTATTTGTGTTAGGGTCGTAACTACTCAAGGCTTTTGTGGATATTCGATTGAATCTTTTTAATATATTTACTTGAAAATGATCGGTACGAAGAGGGCTGTTGAAGAGTAAATATATGTACATTGTACGTAGGTATAACAAATAATAGCAAAAAATTCTTCGGTCTTAACCGTAGTCGTTAGTTCCCGGTCATTCGGCGTTAGAGCTTTTGGAGTGTTGTAGGTTAAATTGTAAAAAAGTGGAACTATTCTTTTCGCTTCATGACGCATCTAGGGGAGACCCAGAATTCCAGGTAAATTTGCTCCAATTTTGAAAATGGCAGTTATAACCAGTATATAACGTCATTGGTTATAACCATTTACGGTTCAAATCTTAATATGTAAAACAAAGTCGGGTTAGTTACACTATTTATAACTCGAGATCGGCTGGACCGATTTTGATGATCTTTGATTTATCGGATTTGTCTCCGCCCCGAATAACATAATAACTATTAAAACATCGCAAAAATTCACGAAAAAGAAAGTTATGAAGAAATTTATTTTTTTCATACATTTTGTATGGAACGAATTTTCATATTTTGAAAGAACTGCAGCAATATTGGGGTAGGTATAATATTTAACTGTGCGTGAATTCCAAAAATTCAAAAACGTCGAATGTCAATGCGGTGATAGTTTTGCTTTTATTCTTAATCATATAATGCTGTCCCTCTTTCTTACACACTAAATGACAATAGTCGAAAATGAGACAAACGGTGAACGTATGTCTCTGCACCCCTCCAAAGGAAAAATAGAATAATAATAAATCAAATAATAATAGGATTTGCACATTTTATAAGTGGTTTATACAAAGTTGCATTGTTTCATTTTATTATAATGGATAACCACAAAGTAATAGCTACATTCAAAAATATAAAATTGGCAAGTACAGCCACAAAAGCTAAAATGTAGGATTTGCACATTTTATAAGTGGTTTATACAAAGTTGCATTGTTTCATTTTATAATAATAAATCTCTGAAATGAAACGCTTTTTTTTACGTAAGCTCCACTCAGGACCTATGCCATCTTAGGGGATGCTGTGTGGAGGGTCTTTTTAAGGAAGGTTAGGATAGGAAGTTCGGGGAAGGAAAAAGGCATGAGGGGTGAGAAGGAGTCTGGAGGTCAGTGTATCCGGGAATGAATCCATCCCTCCAACAGCGGTGCAAGGCCATTGCTTTGACCGGAATTGATCTTTACTTTGACCTTTCCATCCGGATTCTTTTTCTCCAGAGAGAATCCGGCTGGAAAGGTCAAAAGGCCTCCCTAAACCAGTCTCTCTCGATCCGGCCCGCCACGCAGCAGGTGGGCAGACCTATCCGCCGCCAAGACCCGCACAAACGTCACCCCATGAACCCGGGCACCCTTGCTAAATCACCAAACGCAGCGAACCGCTTGGGGTGACCCATGGCAGTGGTGTTGGTTATCCAATAAATGGTTCACGGGACGGCGGCACCCGTACCCGCTTCCCTTCAAAAATTCCCGTAAGTATCTAATTGGAAATGTAAGAAAAACAATAAATATAAATCCGTACACAACGCCATCTCTGATACTGACAAAAACAAAACATGGACAGTTGGACATCGATAATTGCTTCATTGTGTAATTTTTAACTTAATAAATAAACTTAATTTAATTCAACAGTTATTGATTCTGAGGCGGTACGAAGTTCGTCAGGTCAGCTAGTAAATTATTAATGCGAAAGTGCTTGTGTTCGTTTGTTACGCTTTCACGCCTAAACCACTGAACCGATTTAAAAAATTCTTTCACATCGGTGAAAGTTTCTATCGAGAAAGCTACATTAGTAGCGAGTAGCATAGGCTGTATATAATGGTAAGCTCTGGCGTTATGAAATTTGTATAAATGAAAATGTGTGTATTTCATATATTTTAGGGAGGGAGGAAAGGCAGGGGGAAGGTGGGGTTCGCGGAGAGGGAAGAGACGAGGGTGGGGGAAGGCGGGGAATGGGGACGTATGGGAAAGGACATGCAGGGAGAATCAATTTGTGGCATTGCAACACATGCCGGGTACCAGCTAGTGGTTAATAATAATATGCACAAATTTGGTTTGGGTCAACCATGCTTGATACGTCATCCTGATTAGGAAAGGAAAGAATCCTATGAAGGCCATTTGATTAGCGGCAATTTGTTCACGGCAGAAAAGGGATAACTTTGATTTCGAAAAAAAATGTGTTGAAACGTATGTTGGTACCGGGGCTCTGTGCAAGAAATTATTCAAATACTGCGTGTACATTACGGATAAACACTTCCTTATTTGATACCATTTGCATAGTTCTTCTTCCTTCTGACCTGTGGTAAAGATGTAAAAAGTGTTTTCGTGTTTAAATTAGCAACTGAACCGAACTTAACCCTAGAGAGTAGTCTCGCCTTTCAGTGAAACTTGAGTAGTCGCGAGGGGAGCGTTTTGCCGCCCATATTAAAATGCATTTTTTGCACGTTTGTTGTTAAATAAAAATATAAATGTTTATAAAAGGATCGAAATGAAATAAAAACTATAAATTTGTTATAAACTATAAATAAATTGTTATAGCTACCTACATCATTTCAATTTTGGTGGTAGCCCTAATGAAAGTATTGCATTTGTATGGAAATGTAGTCAGAACGTCGGGCATCTTTACCTACTAACCAGTGTTGCCAGTAAAATGCTCTTTATTTTTGCAAAAAAACATAGAATCGAGATTCAAGCGTTGGAAGGAATACCAATTTTACCGATTTTATACATAAATTTTCAGTTTCATTGAGAAATTTTGAGTAGGTAAAGTTGCAAAATTTGTGGCTTCTTTACCTACCTCCTACTTTTATTATTAGTCGGTTAGTTTCACAGTTTTAAAGTCCAATGAATAGATAAAATTAAAGTCATATCTTACTCTAACCTATCTAAAGCCATAGCATATTCAAAAGATGCCATAGTTGACGGTAGGTGAGGTACAGGGGGGGCAGCTACTAAGACGTTTGACCTCGATGATATATTCAGAATCTTAACGACGTAAGTAAAGAAGCCGTACACACAAACTGCGACTCGCGACCCATGTATTGGACTGTCAATTTGCCCTATCAAAGAAAAGAAGAAGAAGACAAATAATGTGGGAATCTTAACGACGTAAGTGAAAAAAGCGTGTAAACAAATATGCGCCCGTGGCACGGCGTATTGGACGAACGAACGATCGAATTCACCCTAGCAGGCCTGGAGATTCAACCTTTCCGCCGCGTTCATTTGAATTAATTCTGAAGAACGTGCTACAAATATTTAAAATGTGTCTCCATGTCCCGCCCCGGGCCGCACTTTTAAGGGGGCGGCAATTTTCACAATAAATAATAAAATTGTCTTGTGAAAATTTAAACCATTTCATTTCCTATTTTTGTCGCACCTATGATTCGGACTGATTGAAATGATTATTTACGCCAAGTGTCAAATTAAAACTGCAACGAACAATTTGTGCGAACTGTTTAAAGAGTGATTTCGTAAGCAACAAAACATGGGCTACCCCTTTTATTCTCTCCTTTTTTTAATCCTATTTATATATAAATGGATCCAATAGTGTTTAATAAAAAATAAAAAAAATAAGGTTTACATACATTTGTCGTGATTATATTTTGAAAAGTCCCACACCGGCGGGTTTTAGATCGTGCATTTTGTTTTGATTTTTTTTTTTTTAATTTTTAATATCGGAATACAACTGAGTTCCTATATAGAAGTTCGTTTTTTTTAAATATCTAACATGTCCTCCGTGGACTCCTCTGACGAGGAGAAGGTTGATCTCCATCATTTATCGAAGGAGGAAGTTATTATTATTGCGCAGGCGAGAGGTAAAGAAATAAGACAAGAGGCACAATAGAGCCGAGAACCTTCTCCGAGGTACCGTGTGCTCACGGATAGTATGAGAGGCCACAAGGAGTCCGGACGGTCCACTTCACCATTTACCAGCATCCATAGCAGTTTACTCCGTGAAGAGGTAGCAGCATCCACTTCAACCGCCCAAAAGTCCACTTCAGACATCGTTACCACTGGAATCACTTCTACTGGCACTGGTGGCATGGCCAACCCGTCGCCGAACCAATAAAAAAAGAAGCGTGGCAGGATTGAGGATCCGTTAATTTCAGGTGACGTCTACGATACGGCGATCGAGGAGGAAAAATAAAATGAAAAAGGAGGACCGTTTAGTTGAACAGGTGAGTATTGATTTAATTCGTAAGGAGCTATCAAACCTGGCAATAGCTTGCGCCGCCGCCAACGCGAGAGCTGGTGCCTTTGCCGAGATTATAAACTCACAGAAGGGATTAACAGAAAAAATAGATGAACTTATTAAACGTCCGTCCCCTAAGGCTCAAGTTTTTGAAAAAGCGGTAAGTACCAAAACTCATGCGGGCGTAGCTGCTGGAGCACCTCCCAGTGGATCTATCCTATTCGAGGGACAGGAGCGTGCGTTGCCTCCCCTGAGGCCCACAATACTATTTTATCCCACAGCTCCTGAAGGCAAAACCTCTGAGGAGACCCAGAAGGTGCTAACGTCTGTTCTAGATCCCAAAACCGACGGTTTCAAAGTGGTCAGGTCACGCAAGGTGAAGGGTGGAGGCTTTCTTCTGCAAACTGATAGCCCGGGGGGTGTACAGAACATTCAGAAGGCGGCGGAAAAACTCATCCTCAAAGGAATAAAAATGGTTAACCCACAGGGTCGGCTGCCCAAGATTGTCATTTACGACGTTCCCAGAGGAGATGCGGTTGCTGATACTGCTCTATTTGAGGAAATTTTTATTAACAACCTCGCTGATAGATCAACTCTTTCTAGAGAAGATCATTTAAGAACAATGAGGAGGGTCTCCCTATTTGGCAAACGCGAAGGTGGGACCATGAATATGATTGTCACGTGCCACCCGGATTGCCGAAAGGTACTAATTGATAGCGGTCTTTGCTACCTTGGGTGGAATTCCTGTCGGGTTCGTGACTATCTGGGAGCTACCCGTTGCTTCAAATGCCACATCTACGGCCATGTGAGAAAATTTTGTACCCAAGAGTTCATTTCTTGCCGCCACTGCGCCGCAGCCGGCCATGATTTCGAGGAGTGCCCCAAGAAAGCACAGGCCGCTATCTGCGCCACCTGTACCAAGTTCAAGAAATCAGCCGACCATTGCACTGGCGACCGCTCCTGCCCCGCGTACAGAGCTGCGATCGAGGCTCAAGTCCGCATGACCGATTATGGCCACCGCTAATCCTCTCTCCATAGGCCAGGTCAACCTGCAGAGATCTCGGGTAGCCACCCTTGAGGCCCAGCAGGTCATGTCTGACCTAAAAATTGACATCTTGCTAATTCAGGAGCAATACACTAAGCTAGGTAAGACACCAGTTAACTTTCCGGATGCGGTACTCGAAATCGGCACCTCTCCGGGGGCGGGTGTTCTGGTCAATACTTCATTTAACAGCCCCCTCCTTCTAGCGGGATTGTCGAACGAATACCAAACCTGCGTATCAATTAAATTTGGGACAACTGAAATCTTTTTGATCTTTTTGATCTCAGTTTACTTTAAATATTGTAATCCAGTAGGACCACATATCTTGAGTCTGACGCGCGCCCTAAACGCGCTTAAAGGACGTAACATAGTTATCGGAGGAGACTTTAACGCTCGCTCACTACTGTGGTTCGATTCCTGTAATTATAGGACGGAGCGCTCAGACGCCGTCGAAGACCTCATCGCGGCGCAAGGTCTATCAATAATAAATGAACAAAGTATCTATACCACTTTCTCGAACACTTCTGGTGAGAGCAACATTGATCTAACTCTTTGCTCTGGATCTGTTGCGACCAAGATATCAAAGTGGACAGTTCATGAAAGCGCAATTCCCTCCGATCACAGGCTTATAACTTTTACGGTAGGTGTCAAAAAGACGGAAGCTCAAAGATCCTCCTGGAACTTCAAAACCTCCCGGGCGAATTGGGATAACTTTGGGGATGCTCTACGTGATACTTTAAGGGGATTTCACGACGTAGCAGCTAGAGATCCGGATAATTTGGGGAATTTTTTTAATGCAGCCGTGGTATCAGCTGCCGAGCGGTCTTTGGGAAGATCAAACCCAAAGGCGGTTATCAAGACACCGTGGTGGTCGAGTGAGCTGACTTCGCTGAAAGGGGCCTACAAGAGAGCCTATCGAGCCCTGAGAGTGTCCAGACGTGGCGAGTGTACGCGGGAGGAGACAAACGCCCTTCAGTCACAACTCAGTGGGTCCCGTAAAGCCTTCAAACAGGCCGTCCTCTCAGCGAAACGGGCTGCATGGCATAATTGGGTACAAGAAGTGGGCAACGCCAACCCGTGGGATATCCACAGCGCCATTGATAGAACGGGAATAGGCTCTGACCGGTATTTGACTAGCGTAATAACTGAAAAGGACGGAATGAACGTTGAAAGTGTGGACGTGGCATCCACTCTCAATACACTTCTGGGTAAGTTAGTTCCTGTAGATTCAGTAATTGGGGAAAGCGACCACCACAAACAGATTAGAAGTCTGTCAAATGTAGAGTCGTTTTTATCAAAAAAATTAGAGTCCTTGCAAGAGCCTTGAAGGGGTAACCATCTGTTACCTATACCAGGGCGGGTAAGTGGTGGGTCCTCCAATGATAGAAATGAGCAGAGAGGTCCGTGGACGATGTGATGTGATTGACAATTCTAAGAAAGTTTCATTCATTGCTGGATCATGAGTGACTAGTGACGTGAGTAATTAATATTTTATTTACATTTTTTTTATTTACGTAATTGTATGTTGAATGTCTGATTCGTTGTTCAAGCTTTTATTTATTAACCTTTCAAAATTTGGGCTTATTTTGAAAGTAGGTAAAAATATTTTCAAATAAAAAATAAAAACCAAATAAATGTATCCGAAAACTAAAAAATGTTTTCAAAAGGTGATGAAAAACGCTTTCAAATTTTATTATTAGAAATAATCATGTAATTTTTTAAATACACCTTTTTTAATGCAAACTTTAAAAATGCCTCGCCTTACATTTTCTTCTAACTAAAATTACTGATAACGAAAAAAAATCTCACACATGTATTATTAGACAAATGAATTATAAACTTTATTGTTATCTCACTTTTTTGTCGTTTCATGTAAAAAAAAATTCTCAAAGAATTCACAAAGTTTCATTTTTTTTTTTCAAATTGCGGTCGGAAACTTTGGTTTCATAAAGTGTTCAAATTAAATACTTTGTGGTTAACTTTTAGACTTGAACGTAAAGCGCGTTGTTTCCTCTTTCTAATACTGTTCAGATCATTCTTCTCACTTTGATAGCAAGGGAGACAACGATTTTTATGAGACCTATGTGAGCTGGGACAAATATGGTCTCCTGTTTTTAGACGGGTTAATAAAGAATTTCAGTAATGTAAGTTATTTTTTTTAAATGTATAATAATTATTTGAAGATGTTCTACGATACCTTTATTCAACTACAACATACAACTCTTTCTTTTATTATTTATTATAAATGTCAATAATTATATTTTTTTAAGCTGCAAATTTCATAATTCGTAGGAAAATCGCCCGCATATTATGAGAGTAATACAAATTAAAAATTACACACGGAATCTTTCAATCTGCTGAATTTCATGTTTTTTCAGGGGTTCCCCAAAGATACATCTTAGGGCCTCTTCTAAATATCCATTTTCATTTACGACTTTGCTGGAGTCATTCGTTTTTCTCGCTTTTTGCTGTTCGCCGACGATCTTAAATTATTTCTTCTAATAAGAAATATTGAAGCAGCCTGTGCCTTCAAGCTGGTGTTGATAACATTTCAGAATGGAGTCAACGAAACCAGAAACATTTCAATGTCTTGAAATGCGTAGTTCTGAGTTTCACCAGAGCATTTAGTCTCACCTACCATAGGAACACTATGCTCGGTAATAATCTCAAACGAGTTTCTAATATAAAGGATCTTGGGATTATGTATGAAAGTAATTTGACATTTCGTCCTCATATCGAAGGAGTGTGCCAGTCGGCCATAAAACCGTCAGAGTTTTTCGTGATACCAGTGCTCTGAAGATTTTGTACTTCTCCCTGGTCCGCAGTAGGCTGGAAAGTGGTTCGCTTATCTGGAATCCTCATGAGGTGGGGTGCTCCCTCATGTTGAAAAGGGTTCAAAAAAGTTTCTTAAATTTCTCTACATGAGGGAATATGGCCACTATACATGGCTTTACCCAACTAACTTTCTTCTGGGCATGCTGGGAGTTCACTCCCTGCAGCTCAAAAGAGAGAGGTATGCCGCCACCCACTCTTTCAGACTGCTGCGAGGCCATATTGAGAACTCAGCCATTTTGGAGCGCGTGAGTCTCTTACACAGCGTCATCATAGATTATTCTATCTTCCTGCCTGTAGGACTAACCTGCCAATGGTTCTACCGGTAGGAAGGAGTATATTGTTCCTGAACCAAATCTCATCCGTGATTGATGTATTTGGCGTCGGTGAGGAGAGATTCAAAAGGAAAATTCTATTGATTCTTAAAAGAGTCAAAGAAAAACCATTTTCATGTTCTGAGTGTACTTTAAATTCGCCGCATACAAACCTAATTTAAACCAATTTTGTGTTGAGAATGTAAATTTCCAGTTGTGGATTTAAACTGGTTTTGTGTTCAAAATACAACGATTAATTAAATAAAGAGTTGTATATTTATCGTATACCAGTGAAGCTTTACATTTGAGTTGCTCACCAAATTCTGAAAAATTGATTGTTCCGTGTGTAACTATTATTTAGGGACTCTAACGCAGAATCAATCGTAAGTTAAAACCTGCCTGGCGTTCTAAACACGGTGTAAAAGTTCGAGATGCGAAATCATGGATATTAATCAAACATGATAAATTACATGGATACCATTCTCCATTTCCGACAGCAGTTATACTTTGTAGTAGGATTTATAAACATGATTTTCGTTGGAAAAATACTCGTCAGATGTGATAATTTAAAAAATCGGCTCGTATATAAGGGTCGTAATAAAAATAGGATTTCCACATACACCCTCCCACCCCCCCCGGCGCTTGAAGTACCCAAATGAGGGGGCGGTGAAAATTTCCCCCGCCCGGGTGGCTGACACTCACCCTACGCCACTGAAATCCCCAGTGTTCTGTTGGAATAAAAAAGTTATTATAGTTACGAATTCGCCGGAAGTGATTAAAATGTGAGTTTTGAGCAAGCAAAAATTACTAGGGTTATGTACCGCCATAACATTTATTTGCAGAGGGCGGCAAATTACTCATAGCGCGAGCGCTCTAGGGTTAAAGTGGTATGTCATGTCTCAATGGACGTAAGAAGATGAATCATGTATTAGTTTGTGGTGATGAATTGCAAATACTTCCACAGGTATTCCTCTGCCGGCCCTTATATGATGACCCGGAATTTATAGTACTGGGCAAGCTGCTGGACAGGCCCGGACTCCCTCTACAGTCTACAGGGACGGATCGGAATTGTTTGAAGAAGTGCTCAGGAAATGGGAAATGTTACGATTAATGTTCCTAACAAAGAGATTTTGAGGTATTGTAGTATCTGTTAATCCCAATGATTAATTGTACTTAAAATTTGTTGAGAAACTTCCAAATTACAAATTAATTTAATTACTTCGTCGTAAAGATTACAATGAATATAAAACTGGTTTTGACGTCCTTACTCTAGTAGGCTCTACGTAAGTATTTATAAAGCTGCGGGCCACCAGACTGTTGGCGTACGCTCTACTATCAGATTCCTTTGGCTATCATCATAACCGTTCGTACATTAGAAACGAACTACGATAGATGGTACTCTTCTAAAAAATACTGAGCTGAAATATTTTGAGATACCACAAAACTTATTAACTAAGTATACTAACGACATCTATTGAAGGATTTTGAAACTACATAGCTTAAAGTTTTGAGTTATTGGGTACTATTTTGCAATGCTGAATTATAATCTAACAATTAGGATTCCAACGTGTTAAATATTTAAAGTAAACGGGTATGGATGTCCACATTTCACTAAATTTCTTAAGTTACTTAAAATAAAAAAAATATTTTTTTAATCGTTTTGTGAATAATTGATTTAAAAATCAAAAATATGTATATAAATAAAATATATATCCAATCAAAAAGATATGAAGACAACATCAAAATACCAAAATTTAATACCAAACTAATGCAAAACAATTATATCTATTTAGGAATAAAGTTTTTCAACAACCTTTCAATTGAAATAAAAAAACCAAAGACATCAATAAACTGAAAGTCAAACTGAAGCTACACACGAATAATTAACTAAATAATTACCTGTTTTTCTCTTTCTTTCTATTTATTATTAATCTATATTCATCTCTATTTTATTTAGATTTTTCGAATTTCTCCTAAGTGCACAATATTTTAGTATGTAACCGTATCCTATGTATGTACACCTACACATATAGATGATCCAGAAGTCTCAATTGATCCTATTATATACTTACTCATTGCATAATGTTATTCTATTTCAGTTTTAATTAGTGTAACTCGCTCATCAAGCACAAGAACTAGCTTCTTCTTTGGTGAGATTGCAATTTTTAAATAATTTCTGTACCGATATGTAATTTATATAACTCCACTGTACAATTATATATCTATATTAAATAATAATAAAAAAAAATGTTTAGCATAATAGGCAAAAAAGTAGCAACTCACTGGTGAGATTATTTTAAAGCAATAACGGAACAAAACAAGCCTCCAACACAAGTGAAAAATACGTACATATTTAATACTGCAACATCTCGAAAATATTTTCGTTAAAACCGCATCTGATGTGATTTATCACAAGATCGATCGGTGAAATACCGGTATCATTATTTCGTTTTATAAATACTTTTATCATAATTTTTAACCTTTATTGACATATTTTATTTCAACGAGTTACAGCCGATTGTGATAAAAGACATTGTTAAAAAACTGTTTAATCTTAATATATAAAACAAAGTCGGGTTAGTTACACCATTTATAACTCGAGAACAGCTGGATTGATTTTTATGATCTTTGCTTTGTTGGATTTGTCTCCGCCCCGAATAACAGAATAACTATTAAAACATCGGAAAAATTCACGAAAAAAAAAGTTATGAAGAAAATTATTTTTTTCATACATTTTGTATGGAACGAATTTTCATCTTTTGAAAGAGCTGCAGCAATATTGTGATAAATATAATATTAAATAGTGAGTAAATTCCAAAAATTCAAAAAGGTCAAAAGTCAATGCGCTGATTGTTTTGCTTTTGTTCAATCATATAATGCTGCCTCTCTTTCTTATACACTAAATGTCAATAGTCGAAAATGAGACAAACGGTGAACGTATGTCTGCACTCCTCCAAAGGAAAAATACAATTATTATAATAAATCTCTGAAATGAAACGCATTTTTTTTACATAAGCTCCACACAAGAGGCCCTGTGGAAAATAATTTCTCTTAGGACCTATGTCATCTTAGGGGATGCTGTGTTGGGGTCTTTTTTAAGGAAGGGGAGGATAGGAAATTCTAGGAAGAAAAAAGGAATGAGGGGTGGGAGGAATCTGGGGGTCAGGGTGTCCGTGAGTGACGGACGTATGAATCCATCCCTCCAACTGCGGTTCAAGGCAATGGGTTACGAGGGTCCGGCTGGAAAGGTCAAAAGGCCTCCCTCAACCAGTCTCTATAGATCCGGCCCGCCAAGCAGCAGGTGGGCCCAAGACCCGGACAAACGTCACCCAATGTACCCGGGCACCCCTGCTAAATACACCACAACACCATCTCTGATAATGACAAAAACAAAACACGGACAGTTGCGCATCGATAACTGCTTCTTTGTGTAATTTTTAACTTAATAAAAAAACTGAATTTAATTCAACGGTTATTGATTCTGAGGCGGTACGAAGTTCGTCGGGTCAGCTAGTTTCAGATAAAATATAAATAAACCTTTATTTATTTTTTTAATGTCGGTGCTTAAGATGAAATTATGCGTGAAATCCTATTTAGATACTATTTTGATTAATCTTTACGACGAATCGGCTTACAGTATGAATTAAAAAAAATATGCTACGGATAAATCGAAGCTTTTACATACTAGCTTTTCTATGTATTGGAATTACAATAAAATTATTATTTACGTAACAAAAAATTTAAGCGTAAACCCCAAAAAAAAAAGTTTTTTCATGACTTAACTTTGAAGTAATCCAAGAAACAATTTTTTTTAAATACCGCTTTATGGCTAAGACTATTTTTGAGGTTTTCCATGTTCTAACTTTTTTCGTTCTTATAAAATTATGCACAAAATAAATAAAAACCTCTTTTTCGCTTACTCGCCTCGTGCAAATAAGACGCTCGATTAAATTTTGCAGTCATGAGATTGGAAATATTTCTAGCGTTTATATTCGTCTGAATGGAATTGAAAAATAAAAAAAACTTGTTTTTTATATCGAGTTATTATTAATTGACAACCATTTTAACCATCCTTTATTATCTCCTTCCACCCCCAGTCGTGAGTTTTTAATTTATAATTTTTCTTTAAAACGAGACTAAAATGTGGCGCTATGTTTATTTATTGACGAGTTATTAAAGTTACAAATTGCCCTGACTGAAATTGTCAGTCAATTCGATGCAATAAGGAACTCCAGTGAAAAATATTATGGCTTTAAAAAAATATGTTCATGTAGACCAATAAACGCTGATTCTGAATATATAAGTTTTATTTCATAATATTAAACGTAAAGTTCTAAAAAAATATTAAAAAGTGCATTTTTAAACCACTCGTCAAAACACACTGTAAAGTTGGTATTACTGAATGGTTAGTGCTGACCTCACGCGTCATCAGTCATTGTATTGAAATCTTTGATTATGTAGGTATGACATAAGCCATCAGTATTAACAAAATTTCATGTTATTCGTTATTTCATACTGTTTATAGAGATTTAGTTGTTGTGTTTATTGAAATAATATTTAAGCCTAAATAATTCAGTTTGAAAAATAGAGGTATCTCTATTAGTTTATTTCTATTATTTAAAATATTGAAAAACTACTGCACAAAAAAATAGTAATGCTACTTCTAGGGAGAATGCTTCGAATAACGGTATTCAAAATGGCGGCACTTGATCAGCTGATTGACCAATCCTATAGTAATTTTTCAGGAGTGATGACGTCACACGATTCACCGTACATACGGTGATCTTAGGGGATCGTGAAAAATTAAAACTTTGACAATTATTTTAACTATTAAAACTAACTAAGTAGTGTTCTAACGCTTGCAACGGGAGCACGTTGCCGCGGTATTATATTCGCGCTTGCAACCGTAACCCTTTCATGGCGATAGAAGATCTAATAAACACGCTGAAAAATGAAGTACAAAAGATACAAACAGTCAAGGACTCTAAAACTAAAACCAACATGGAAAAAATTATATTGGATCTCGATAATGAAATAAAATCTACAATACTAATAATGCAAGAACAAATCATACATTTACAAGACAAACTTATTCAAAAAAACGATCAATTAGTGGGAAATATTGAAAAAATTATGAAAACCGCAAAAACACCATCCTACGCCCAAGTAGTATCAACAACTAAAGTTATGCCTCAAGAAGAGAGATTCTCAATCATTATATCGTCAACTAAAAATAATGCAAAAGCCGAAGAAATTGAAAATATAATTAAAAAGGAAATAAAATTAAACAACCTAAAAATAGGAATAAACGGTTTGAGGAAAACAAAAGAAGAAAAAATAATAATATCGTGTCTTAAAAAGGAATATGCAAATATCCTAACTGATGAATTAAAAAAACTAAAAAATGAACTTGTGGTAAATGAAGTACAAAAAAGAAGACCTAAAATAATAATAAAAGGATTAAAATCCAATCTTACTGAGGAAGAAATAGTTTGCGGAATAATTACCCAGAACGAAGGAATTGAAGATGTCTACAAGGAAAGTGAAGACAACAAAATCACATTAATAGCGGAGATAAAGAACACAAACATAAATGAAAAACAGCGCCTATTCACTAACTACATCATAGAAACTAGTGGGAAAATGCGAAAAAATCTTCTAGCACTCGGTAAACTAAATATACAGTTTCAACGAGTAAAAATTGACGACTGCAGCCCTCTGACGCAATGTTTTCATTGCTGTATGTTTATGCATACGGCTAAAAGATGTCTACATCGAACCAACCCTCCAATTTGCCCACACTGCACAGGCGACCACATCCTTTCAAAATGCCCGGAAAGAGAAAATACAACCCCAGCGTGTGTAAACTGCATCAGACAAAACACTAAATATGGAGAAAAAAACCCTACAGACCACACGGCCAACAGTACTTTGTGCAACTATCGAAACAAGATGCTGAAAATTGCGAGAGATCGCATTGACTACGATTAATGATGTATAGTATTATTTACAATTCAAACGATAACAAAAACAATACTTTAAAGAAATACTTTGATAAACTCGCCCGCAAAGGGTTAGTTTTATTACACCGGTATAATATACACCAAATCTATACATTTTATACTAATTTCGCAAAAGTGAGTGTAATCCGAGCGCATCGTTATTGTTGTAAGTTATTTTTAATACTATGGAATACAATTATTATGGGTCAGTTTATCAAACAATTCTCGATAGCTATAAATTTGCGAAAAATCCATGTAAATCCCCGCAATTTTTGGAACAAATTATTGAAACACAACAATATCAATGTTAATATTCTATTAAATATATACCTAATATACTTTCATGTCTAACTCACTATTTGAAGATATAGACTCATCTTTCATTGTTTCAGAAAATATCTGTCTATCCAGTTTCGAATGTAATAACTCACTATCTGAAATAGACTCTCTTAAATCATTAACAATCCTTCACTTAAATATTCGTAGCATCTATAAAAATTTTGATCATTTTACACTAGAATTGAATGAGCTGGCCCTTAAACCTGATTGTATTGTATTGTCTGAAGCCAGAATTAGTCCCAACTCAAGTACTTATAATTTACCGGGATACAAATACTTTGTTACATCTTACAACATTAATCAAAATAGTGGAATAGTTGTTTTTGTAAAATGTATTTATAACGATGTTTCTGTTAATGAAATATTTATCGAACTTGTTAATTGTCTACATATTAAAATCAATATAAAAAATATTTCTTATGATATAATTGCATTATATAGAACTCACAGCTCAAGCATTAATAATTTTACCGAAAACCTGAAAACTTTTATAAATACAAACCGGTTTCATAATGCAATTATTGTAGGAGATATTAATATCGACACAATATTAATATCCGATGATTTAGAAAACAACAGTAATAAGGAAAAAACTGAATATATTAACACTTTATCAGAACTCAATTTCAAACCATGTATAAAAAAATATACAAGAGAATGTTTTGGACAAAGGCCATCCTGTATTGACCATATTTGGTGCAATACTAATGAAACAGATAAAATAAAATCTGTTATTTGGAAAAATAATATTACTGATTAATAAAAATAAAAAATAAAAATATGAAATAATATTACATGCATTGTAGCTATTAAAACTGATAAAATAAATAAGAATAATTATTGTCGCTATAACTTACCAAAAATTCTAATTAATTATGAAAAATTACAACAACATCTTGAAAAAGAAAATTGGGAAACTGTACTATCGTCTAACAATACTGATTTATGTTCACGGAATTTTGAATTGACATTGAATAAGCATATCCAATCATCCTCTTCCATTGTAACAAACTTTCCAAAGACTAAATTTAAAAAATTAAAACCGTGGATTACACAAGGAATTATCATATCAATTAGGCATAAAGAAAAAATTTATAAAGAGCTAAAAAAGTTTCCTGAAAACAATAAACTACGCGAATATTTTAAAAATTTTAGAAATAAATTATGTTACATAATCCGGAAAACAAAAGAAGATTTCTATAAAGATAAAATCAATATTGCTGGTAACAATAATAAAAAGGTGTGGCAAACTATTAATGAAATGATCAATAAAAAACCTAAAAATTCAAATATAAATAAAATCTCAGATATTGATAACACAATTTACAATGTCAACGCAGATCCATTGAAATGTGCAAATATCTTAAACAATTATTTTGGGTCAGTTGGTGAAAAATTAGCAATTAAAATAAAAAACAGAGATAATGATAATTATAATCTACCAATACCTTTCATTCCTTTTAGCTCACTAACACAATTTCAACGAACTAACTCTGATGAAATCAAAGATACTATTAATGAATTAAAAGGAAATTCTTCCCCTGGTTATGACAATATTTCTGTAGAAATACTTAAAAGTAATTCTGACTCACTTTGCAAACCTTTGGCACACATCATAAATACAAGTTTTGTTAATGGCAACTTTCCCTTAAATTACAAAAAAACTATTATTACCCCAATTTTTAAATCTGGGGACCCCTGTCTAAGCAGTAACTATAGGCCAATTTCTCTTACTTCAAACATTGCAAAAATATTTGAAAAAGTTGTAAAAAAAAAAATATTTAAATTTGTTAAAGAAAATAATATATTAAATGCACATCAATATGGTTTTAGAGAAAATTTGAGCACTCAAGATGCTATCGTTGATTTAACATCTAAAATTTATAAATCTTTAGATAGTAAAAAAAAATGTATTGGAACATTTGTTGACTTAAGAAAAGCATTTGACAGTATATTGCACTCTAACCTTATCTCTAAACTAACGAAAATTGGTATAACTGACAATGCTTTAACTTGGATCGAAAATTATCTATTTAATAGAGAGCAATTTGTTAAATTAAAGGGCCTTATGAGCGATTCTCAGACCACGAATTTTGGCATCCCGCAGGGAACTGTACTGGGGCCAATTCTTTTTATCATTTATGTCAACGATATGTTTAAACTTAACATCAAATCTAAACTCATTTCATATGCAGACGACACAGCAATTGTAACTGAGGGTTTAACTTGGAATGAAACCCAGAAAACAGCAGAATTAGACTTAAACATCCTAAAAAAATGGTTCGACTCAAACTTGCTGTCACTTAATACGGAAAAACCTTTGTAATACCGTTCACCATTAATAAACATGCATTCCCTGAAAATTTAAAGATAAGTATACATTCATACAATTGCAATAGAAACACAAATTTATGTAAACCTGACTGCTCTGTACTCACTGTTAAAACTAATATAAAATACCTCGGTGTAATTATAGATAGCAATTTAAAGTGGAAAATACAAATCAATGCAACAGTAGAAAGATTAAGAAAATTAATGTACATTTTTCTTAGAATACGAAACATTTTAAATTTTAAACTATTAAGAACTATCTATTTCTCACTGATCCAATCTGTATTACAATATGGAATTCTTGGTTGGGGTGGTGCATTCAAAACTTCTCTCATGCCTTTAGAAATCATCCAAAAATTATTAATAAAAATAATTCTAAAAAAACCATATGACTTCCCCACCATAAGATTATTTCAAGAATTTAAAGTCCTTTCACTACACAATATTTATAAAAAAATTACACTTTTACAAATCCACAAAGATTGTTTCAACAATGATAACTCATTATCTATTTCAAACAGCAAAAGACCAAGTATTCTTGGCTCTATAACTATACCGCGTTGTAATACCACTACAGCCCAACATTTTTATAAATATATTGGAGTCAAGTGGTTTAACCAGTTACCCCTTAACTTAAGATTGGAAATTAATTATAAAAAATTCAAAAGTTTTATAAAAACACTAAATCATTAGCATATTACAATAATTCAATTTAATAATACAATAGAATGTCTCTCGACAATTGATTTTGGACATCCATTTACTTTTATATTCTTTTCTCTTTTCTCTCTTCCTCTTTCTCTTCTTCTTCTTTTTTTATACTGTTTTTCTTTTTTTTCTATTCTACTTCATATATCTTGTTTTGAATATGTATATGTATTATATATATGTATATATATATAAGTACATATATATAATAATATATAAAAATTTATAAAAATATATATTATAATTCTAAAAAAATATGTTAAATAGTTTTTCACACACGCTGCTCCACCTTTTTTACACGAGCATGCTCTAAAAAAAGGTGAATCACGTTATATAAAAAAATGTATCTGAAAAATGTAATGTCATTATTGTATGAACAAAAAAAAAAATAAAAAAAAAATAAAAAAAAATAAAAAAAAATAAATAAAAAAAACTCTAAAAAAATAAATAAAAATGCTGTTATTTAAGATAGACGGTCATTCTTCATTAAAAAAAATAAAAAATTGGACTGGAGTTCTCTATTGCCTTCCCACACTCAGCATCGATTTTAATACATTTTCTTGTTAAGGGTCGGGTATCAAACCGCGCTGACGCTGCAGTTAGGTATTTCTTGTACTTGTAGACAAACACGGCCGCAGCTGACCGCCTGCGTCTGACTAGAGGAGATGTGGGTATACTAGACACTACGGACTTAGGAAATATAAATACACTTGCCTTATAAAATTAAAATTTAGTTCCTACTATAATAATGGATACAGCTTAACATACTAAGAATCATATTGTGGAATAGCGTGGATAGCTCATAGAGACATTTGCGCCTGGGTCAAACTGCCCATTCACTGCACTTACATTTTGGTAGTTGCAAACAAGCTCGGCCGCCGCGATCTACTGTGTATTTCGGTTAGATTCAGGCACGGCTGCTCAGCATTTTGATAAAATACGGAATAAAAATACACTTGCTTTTTAAAATTTTAATTTATTTCCAACATAATTGATACAGCTCGACAGACTATAAATCATGCAAGGGCAAGGATACATAGACTTTTTTTAGCCCCTGAACCTTTACAGACGTCTTAGTTTTTGACTCAATGTGACAGAATCTAATGGTGTTTTGATGTGGAAAAAATTTCTGGTTCATATATGGTTTGTATAATGTTATTAATTTTTTTATAATTTTACCAGAAAATAATGGGTGTGAATAAGTTACGACAACCAGTTTTTACTCTGTGTCTTAGAAATTAAAAAACAGGTAGTTTTGTTTTTGAAAGTTTATTTATATGCATACAGATTTTTTTTAATACCTAGTAAGAAAGAATATATTTTACAATTTATCTTTGATATACATAAAGTAGAACGAAGCACATTTAGAAAAAGACAGTCAAAAATATAAAGAAGTTCAGACAAATTTTTATAAAACAACTAAATGTTTTATTTTTATTTTTATGTACCTTACAAAGTCCCAACTGTTATCAATCGCCTGGGGCCAGTGATTGGGGTATGTTGTGAGGCTAGATAAGGTGGGAGGGGAATAATATAGGGGAAGTACCTGGCTATTTAGATTTGGTCACCACACACGGCTAAAGCCATTTCAAGCAACGTTTCAATTCTGAATAGTGGTCTTACACCAGGGCGATACATAAAGTATCTTCCACTCTGTTTTTTTATAGAAGGCTATTGAAAAGTTTTTTTTTCTTTGTATAAAACACGCTGTAACTCGTGTTGTGCGTGTTACAGGTAAAATTGCAAATGTTATATGTAAGTTCAAAATAAATTAATTATTACCCACAATTATTATAGTTATTTCACAGCATTATCCAAAAATAACAAAGTTACTATTACATACTTGTTTACTATTATATAATTTTACAATTGAAAAATGTCCTCCACAACACAGGTGAATTCCTAGCGTGGAGGACATTATAGTATACATTTGTAATGTAAACTTATTAATTAAAAAAAATACAAAACAATACAGAGTGATAAGTGTTAGCTCCTCATTTATTCATAAGACTGTCATTTTGTAATAACATCATCCTTTCTCCAGGTCTATTATCGATAATTCTAAACATTCACAAAAAGTGTGGTAGATCATTCATTATAGCAAAAAGTTTATATGGAAGGCCGCTTATGTTTATTTAAAAAAAACTTACATGTTCACTGATAGTTTCTGTTATAACAACGTCATTTATATTGCTTCTGCTGCTTTCCTAAAAAAACATATAAAATAAATTTATTTGTAATAATACAACCCAGAATTTACCCAACATCGAAATTCATTCGATTTATCAATAGATCTGACAGTCGTTGTTTTCAATAAAACTTAGTGACAATTTGAACGCAATCGGTAGAGAACTCAAAATGCTCGTCGAAATTATGCATTTTGACATTAAATTCGAGTTCGGTGAACCCCAAACTCCTTAAACCTGATTTTGAACCAAATCGTCAAAATACTTTATTTATTTATTTGTTTATTAGGACATACACAGTACATTATAATACAGATTATAAGGTATGTTAAATTAAATTATTACATGGTTGTGTACCTATTACGTAAGTCCATAGAATGTCATTTGGTAATTACGCCTGAGATATGAACCGGTCTTAAAACTTAATTATTGAATGAATGAGTAATAATAACAAAAAGGAAGAAAAAAGGGGGGGGGGGGAGATAAGGAGAAATTTTAAAATCAAGAATTATATGCTCACTAATTGTAATTGACTGATTAAAGTTTAATGAAAAGTTAAGTGTAAGTAATTTAAAAAAAAATTATATCACGCCAAGAAATTTAATAAATTAGTTTTGTATGTTTGCAAGGAATCATGAAAAATGTCTAAGTGTAGTACTTTTACCCAACTTTTACTTAAGATATTCAAGATGGGTGCCGAAATTTTGCATTTTGACATTAGATCCGAGTTCAGTGCTCACCAATACTCCCATATACTGATTTTGAACCAGATCAGTAGAGAACACGATAAATTCAAGATGGATGCCGAAATGTTGCATTTTGACATTAGATCCGATTTCAGTGCACTTCCAAACGCCCTAATCCTGATTTTGAACCAAATCGGTAGATAACTAAAGAAATTCAAGATGGATGCCGAAATTTTGCATTTGGACATTAGATCCGAGTTCAGTGCTCACCAATACTCCCATATACTGATTTTGAACCAGATCAGTAGAGAACACGATAAATTCAAGATGGATGCTGAAATGTTGCATTTTGACATTAGATCCGATTTCAGTGCACTTCCAAACGCCCTAATCCTGATTTTGAACCAAATCGGTAGATAACTAAAGAAATTCAAGATGGATGCCGAAATTTTGCATTTGGACATTAGATCCGAGTTCAGTGCTCACCAATACTCCCATATACTGATTTTGAACCAGATCAGTAGAGAACACGATAAATTCAAGATGGATGCCGAAATGTTGCATTTTGACATTAGATCCGAGTTCAGTGCACGTCCAAACGCCCTAATCCTGATTTTGAACCAAATAGGTAGATAACTAGAGAAATTCAAGATGGATGCCGAAATGTTGCATTTGGACATTAGATCCGAGTTCAGTGCTTGCCAATACTCCCTAATACTGATTTTGAACCAGATCGGTAGAGAACACGAGAAATTCAAGATGGATGCCGAAATTTTGCATTTTGACATTAGATCCGAGTTCAGTGCACTTCTAAACGCCCGAATTCTGATATTGAACCAAATCGGTAGATAACTACAGAGAAATTCAAGATGGATGCCGAAATTTTTAGTTGTCAAAAATCAAAATGACTTCAGTCCACCTTCAAACTACCTTTGATAGAAATCAGTAAAAAAAATAAATTTTGACATTATTACCTTATTCTCCTTTTCTTCCAGTGGGAGGGTCTATTTTTTATGGCACGGTAAGCAAGAATTCCTTTATTTTTACCCATTTTGAAGGTACCTGAAGTTTAAAAAAAAAATAATCTGTAAAACTGTAAATCAAGTTAAAAATAATTTATTAGATAATAATAAATATATTTTATTTCTACTTACCCGGTTACTGAAACACCTATCTCCTCAATGATTCCTTCAAAAATCGAATAAACAGCGAACAAAACTGCTGCGAAAAAAAAATGCGTACTCTCGCCTTGACCGCTATCTCTCAACTGAATGAATTCTGTGAAATTCAACGGTTATATAAGACATCGCGCGGCGCATTATTTTGCCATACATTTTTGTATGGCGGAGAATAGTTGAAAAATTCAGAAAGTTTAGGCGAATTACAATAAAAATCTAGATACACTGAAGTGCTTTTAATTTAATAGCTTGTTTTAACATAATGTTTACTCTGAGATTACGGAAGGATTTTTGGTAAAAATGTTTACAACAGGTTCAGGAGAGATAATCGCGAAGGTCTTTTTCAACGTTTTAACTAAAGTTGCAGTAGGTATAACTTATAGAATTTGTAAGATTACAGTAAAAAAAAATTAATCACTAGTAACTTTACACATTTTTCTAACTACCCGTATATAATTTTCTAGTATTGCTGCTACGAGACGCGGATGCTACTGCTAATGCGGAGCGATGTTTTCCAAACCCGACCCTTAACAGAACTTGATCATCATTCAAATTCATGATTTCCAGCTGTGGATATAAATTAGAAATTCGAACATTAAAATCTACAGAAAACCGTTACTACAAGAATTAAAGGCAGTTCTAATTTTTAAAATCAGGAAAAATTTATATATACAAAAAAGTCATGACATTTTAGGTACATGTCCCAACTATTTCTCGAAATAGTCCTCGTTATGATCGATGCACTTGGTGAGCCGTGGCACAAGGTCCTTGACTCCCTTCTCGCAGAACTCACCCCTCCCTCCGCGTCCTGGTCTAAAGTCTCCAAGGGTTTTCCAGTCAAATGTTGCTTCAGGCTAGTATTTCGTTTGGGTTGGTGGGCAATTTAGAATTTTTAGAATTTCTTACGATTAGGTCTTCGATTAAATGTTAAAATTCATAATATTTATTCAAGAATTTGGTCGCTGATATGGAGGGCCGATAAATACACTATGATGTATGTAGGTACTTAATTTTACATAAGTACCACAATTATTGAAATATATTTTTTTTATATTAACTCCACACAGGAGGCTCTGAGGAAAATAATTTCCCTCAGGGCCTATGTCATCTGGGATGCTGTGTGGAGGGTCTTTTTTGAGGAGAGGAAGGAATGAACATTGGTCTTGAAGAGACCCATGTTGTAGGAAGGAGGAAACACAGAGGCCGGCAAATCATTCCACAGCCGAGCTGTTGAACACAAGAACGAGTCGAAGAAACGACCCGTTCTCATGTGACAAATGTCAACCGTGTACAAATGTTGGGCACGCGTTTGGCGTGTTTCCCGACATCAAGGGATCAATGATGCTAGTTCCTCGGAGAATCTTCCAATGTAATACCGGTAGAACAAGGATAGCATTCCCACCACACGCCTGTGCTCTAAAGATTGCAATACATCTGTTAAGATGGTAGAATCTATTAAATAGACCGCCCGTTTCTGCTCAGAGTCGAGGGTATTTTTCAGGTATTTTGGAGCTCAAGACCAGAGGTGGCTGCCAAATTCAACCGTGGGGCGTTCTTGTGATTTTACAGGGTTAGCAGTTGTGTACTATTAAAGTATCTGCGGGCCCTGTACAGTACGCCCAGTTTTTGGCAGGCTAACTTTACTCTGGCTTCGATGGAGCCCCCCCATACCTGAGCTGGTCACTTAGGGTTACACCAAGCATTTCAATGGAAGGCCTGTTCGGAAGATTGCTTCCGAAATATGTAAATAAGAAATGAAAAAACTCAATTACAATTAGTAAGAACTTTTAACATATATACATTTCACAACTACTGTAAACTGTAAACACGATCATCACACACTCGTTACATTGCATTACAAAACGTTCATTTAATTCAGCTCAATAAAAAATCAAAAATGTCGAAATCATAATTAATCGACTCCGTTTCCTGTGATCACCGTTCATTCGATTAATCAATAAAACAGATCGATCACATGTTTATCAGCGATTAAATTAATTATCTGGTGACCAACTTTATTACTAAACTGTTGCATAATTTCTAAATTTCGATACCGCAGCCCGCATTGATTTGACCACGCGAATAAAACTATAAATGCTTTTACTATACTTTTTTATTGTAACTAGTTTTATGATCTTCTTTTTGTGATTGCAGATTCCAGTTGAACGGACTACTGACGGGAAAGGACCTCAGTTCGCTTGCAGACCAGTTTGAAAGTATTGCGAATCCAATATTTGACCTTACGACATCGTCTAGAAACTCTAGATCAGTGGTTCTTAACCTGGGTTAGATGGAACCCCAGGGATTCGGTAAGTCAGTCTGGCGGGTTCGGTGAAGGTCAAGATACACCCCCGACTCATATGATTCGGTTCGATTTTCAATTAAGAAGTGTTCGGTGAATGCGCATATGAAACTGGTGGGGGTCAATAGGTCGGAACCTCCAACAAGTTTAAGAACCACTGATCTAGATTGTTTAGAATCTAAACTTTCGGTGGGCATTTTTGATACTTAACTAACGAAAACCTGACTATGCATATTCGATGGTAATATTATTCTATGGCTTCAATTTGTTATCTATATATATAAAAATTAATCCCTGTTTCCTTTGGTCACGCCATAACTTCAGAATGACTTTACCTATTTCATGCATCTTTTTTTATTCATTTTTGGGGATCGCTGGCAACGATTAATATGCACTTTTAAAAAAAAAACCTTTTGATTCACCTTAATTACATTAAAAGGCAACTATTTGCATTGGGGGAAGTGGAGAATATTTCATTCTAAATTTCATTAAGTAAAATTAAAATTAGATTTCGTCTTGTGAGATTGTACGTCAGAATCACAAACCATGTTACACAAACCTAGCGTAGCCGCTAAACTATTTGAAAACTGGGATGTTTTTCTTGCCTTGACGCGAGTAGGCGTTATAAAGGGGCACTTTCTTTTGTACCACAAACCATGTTACACAAAAATATTTTCCACTCTTTTAATGTAATTAAGGTGAATCAAAAGATTTTTTCAAAAAAGTGCGTATTAACCGTTGCCAGTGATCCCCAAAATTTACCCTTTTTTTAAAGTTTTCTAATACTTTGTAGAAGGTTCTTACGAAAAGAAAAATCAAGAAAATTGCGCAGAAAATTTAATAATTTCAGAAAACTCACCGACCATTTTAACTTCACACGTTTGACAGTTCGCGCGTTTGTTAAAATTAAATTTAGCAGGCAGCTGTTTTTTTTTGTACTAAAATAATTGTCTATGGATTTTTTAATTTAGAGATATTTTAAATAGGTACCTATGTTAGGTACCAAATTTGATTGATTGTTCTTATAATATACAAACATGAATATTTGTAACTAGCTGGTCCCGGCAAGCGTTGCTATGCCATTTAATAAAGAAATTGTTTCTCCCTGAGTGTCCTTTCCCATTCGTCCCGTTCCCCTTCCGCCTCCACTTCTTATCTTGCGTCCTCTTCCCCTCTTGCGTTCCCACTCCGTCACCTTCACCTTCCCACTCCCCACTCCCCACTCCACTTCCCCCCCACTTCCCCCGTCCCGCGAACCCCCCTCCCGAGTTCCCCTTCCCCCTCCCAGGTCCCCCTCCCGCGTTCCCCTGCCACCTTCCCCGCCTTCCCTCCTCCCTTTCCCGCTCCCTCGTCCCACCAATCCTCCTCCCACGTCCATATATTCAATCCCAGTACATTAAATTTTTAAACAGCCCGCGTGCCACCGTTTACAATTTTTATTCAAATTTCCATTTTTCATGTAGGTATATTAAATTTGGTACCTAACGTAGGTACCTATTTAAAATATCTAAAATTCTCGATTCGATTCAAACTATTAGGGGACTACCTACTTTAAATAAATATATCAACTTAAAGATTTTTCAAAAATAGAATCCTGATTTAACATTTTGCAAAATGTCATTCTCAAACATGCGAACTGTCAAACGTGCGATAGTCGTTAGGTTTTCTGAAATTATCCAATTTTCTGCGCAATTTTCTTAATTTTTCTCTCCGTAAGAACCATCGTTGTACTTCAAGGAATATTCTAAAAAAAGGATTAGCGAAATCGGTTCAGCTGCTCTCGAGATTTGCGCTTAGCAACACATTCAACGATTCATTTTTATATATAAAGAATATACGAAAAATTAAAATTTGAATAAAAAAATTGTAATAGGTGGCACGCGAGCTGTTTGAAAACTGAATGTTTTGGGACTGAATAAATGGAACGCGGGAGGGGGTTTATAATTTCAGGTTGTTAGGTTTAAATTCGAAATTATCAATAGTTATAGACATTTGTGTAACGCCCGATTGGCATTTATGTGAAACATGTAACAAACAAACTGCGTCCGATTGCGTTTTTATCGTAGGGAAGTAAGAAAGACTTTCGAACCGGCATCGGTGGGTATTATTTAGTCATCTTCCTTTTATTCTGCTTCCCATGTAAAGGTTTGTGAGGAAAGGAGAGGAACAATGGGAGTTGACAATACATTGAACATGACCTTGGAATATATGGAGAAGTCCCAAAGCTGTTTCAATGCTAAACAACATTTTTTACACATGTAGTTATTTACAATTTTATTTATTTAGGGGAAATCATCAGTTTACAATTTAATTAATTTATGTGTGAATAATTTACGTAACTGAGAAACCAATTATAGATTTCCACATTATACTATTACATTTTGTATCTAGAAATTAAACAGTAATCTTACAACAACTAAAAGATATTTAAAAAAATATATACTTAAATATATAAAATACACGAATGTTTAAATAACGACATCTGCCATTGCCCTTCTCTAGAAAAAACAGAACAAATATAGTGTCTAGGAACCGTAATGACCATAACCTAAGATGGACACAGCATATAAAACAAATCACAAATAAAATCCTCAAACAATACACATTTTCCTTAACATACGGAACATATATAAAATAAATCAAATGAAAACAATATATTTTGCACTTTGTCAATCAATAATAGAATATGGAATAATTGTCTGGGGAGGAGCAACAAACTCAGCTAGCGATCACTTAGAAATCGCGCAGAAAACGATCTTAAAGGTAATACTTAAAAACATAGATCAACTGATACAGACTAAATATTCAACAGTTGTGACGTACTAGATATAAGTCAATTATACGTTAAAACTCTACTAAACTACATTTTCGACCAAAAAAACCAAATTTCAACAATCTCAAACTATCACTAATAGACCAGTAGGACAATCGTACAAAAATAACATAAAAACTCCGACAGTGAATACAAGCTTTGGACAAAGGCACTATAAATATGCTATAAAAGCATTCAACAGTGTTACCCTTGAAAATAAAATAGAAGAAAACAAAAATAAATTCATACTTAAAATTAAAAAAATGGTTTAAAGAACAAAAAAGACAATATTACCAAAATCTCAATACATATTACGGATAAAACACACACACGTAACACACGAAAACAAATATAAAACATACCATAAAAAATACAATTTACCTATAATTTTACCTTAATTATGAATTTTTATTTTTAGTTTAATTTTAGCTTTTTTTTATGCAGCATAATTTTTATATTATTTTTAATGCATCATGAATAAATTTTTGTTTTATAAAATGGAGGCCTCATCACAGGTGAGCTACCCAGTGAGGCCAACATTGCTGAATTGTATTTAAAAATATTAGATATTATGTCAAATAAAATAAATAAATATTACATTATTATAACAGGAGGTAGGTAATACATAATATATGTCATTACATGATATATCATTACATTTATGCAGTTTTCTACTCATTTAATACACTTTTGATAGAGTTTTTATGTTTATTTTGGTCACAATTGAAGATATATGTATCAGAGAGAATGTTATTATGCGTTGAACACAGTCTTGTAAAGCCTTGACTCCAGCGACCAAATATTGTTTGAAAGTCCTTCAAACATTAATTGTTTGAAGGGCATTCAATGACCTTCAAACATTTACACCAATATTTTTTGTAAGATTAGGGTGAAGTTCGCGCGATCCACACAATTTGACAACTGGTCTGGAATACGGACGTCCACGCGTACGCAATACTTGACGTTTGGCGTTTATTGCATGTCCTAAGTTACTATTGAATTTGAGATGCACAGATATTTTAATAGATATTTATTTATCAGGCAAGATTTCCAACTAATATCGATTACTATTGAATTTAGAGTGCGTGAATGTAGCATCAAAAATTGGATAAATTTAAATTGGTCAATTTCTCTCGTGTCTTTGAAACCGATTTATAAATTAATAGACTTTATTTACAAGTGAGTTCACGAAAGAAATAATCATCCATTACGACAGTGTGTTTATTTAAAATCACAAATAATTATGTCCGCGCAGTTGATAACCAAAAAACTTGAGTTTGACGTTTATCGTTTACATAAATGTTAAAATGCGTTCGATGTGGAAAAGATGCTTCACCAGGAAGAAAAGACAGATATTTATTTATCAGGAAAGATTTTCGACAAATATCGATTATTGCACCAATAACATTATAATAATAACGTCATTGTATTGCACGACCTAAAGTTAATAGAATTTAGAGTGCGTAAACATTTGCGTCAAAAACAGAATAATTATAAATATTTGATATTATATTATAATTTTATTATTAAATATTTTGATTATTATATTATATTTAGGTATAATATATTTTAAACTCGTGATTATGCTCGCTCATAGCACATGACATAACCATAAAAGGCCATTCCGTTTTTTCTCCATACACGACCGCATTGCTTGGCATCGCGCATCTTCTGTCAAAAAATGAATTCTCCCCCCCCCCCCGCCGGCCCCCCGCCTGCCTTCCCGCTTCACCCGGGATGGGATGTTTAAGTTTCGTTTTTGTTTTGTTTTCCGCCGAACACGGGAAGCTCAAACACTACAAAAATTGTCAAACATTTGTGACCTTGAATGTTGTTATGGGACTGTCAAAGCAAAAGTCTGGCATTTGCCCGCGCAATGGACCCGACTTAAGGCAAACATTTTGGTTTGAATTTGTTTTACAGTGCTTTTCTTTAAAAATATTATACGAACGTGTGTGCCGTGTAGGTCCTTTCAAATCTATTCTGTTCAATAATTCAGGACAGTCAGTTATATTATTTACGATTTAATATAGCAACATTATTTTCTGTAAGTGACTTTAGGTAAGTACTAACCCGCGTGCCCGTCTGTGCTATTTGGGTGTGCATTTCTACCATTCATGGATATGCTTGTTAGTCCAGTAACTTTATACATCACAGTATGCGTTAAATCCGGTAGTTCTGATTTTTTGCAGACTTGTTTATGATGTTGGCCTAATGAATAATCCAAGTTTTTGACCTCGAGCGCCGAACGCAACATTGTCAAAAATCGAAAAAACCGCGAAAAAATCGTTATTTTTTCAAATTTTGGCGATTATAACCCTAAAGGACTAGTTTTTGAAAAAACTTTTTTTATCACGTTTTTAAAGTAGACTAAATTTGCTACAATATCATACTAGAATTATCTCTGTAGACCCAATAGTTTCCGAGATTTAGCCTTTCAAAATTTGTGACCTCGAGCGCAAACCGCGAAAAAATCGTTTTTTTTTTTCAAATTTCGGCGATTATAACCCTAAAGGACTAGTTTTTGAAATAACTTTTTTAGGACATTTGTAAAGTGGACTAAATTTGCTACAATATGATACTAGAATTGTCTGTGTAGACCCAATAATTTCCGAGGTTAAGCCTTTCAAAGTTTATCATTTTTTTCGATATTCGCAATTTTTTGCAATTCGGTCGTTCTGAATGAATTTTGACCCTGATTATACTATCGAAGCCCTGTACTTTTATGATGGGATGATGTTTATGTTAAGCTACGAATAATGAAGTAAAAACGATAAAAAACAAAGTTTTTTCTTTTTATTTTTTTATTTATTTAAAAAAGATAAGTACAACAAAAGTTAATAAGTTTATTTGTTAGGAAACTGAGTAGTATTCAAAATCAAAAAATTAAATTAATTTAGCCCTCTGAAAAGATGAGTTTTAAGTTTGAGCTTTGAATTCTGTTCCCTGGGCGGTATAATATGATAATGATATACATAATGTCATAGTGTAATGATATAATAATATCAGAATTGAAAAAAAACTCGTAATTTTGAAATCAGAATCAAAGAACATTTAAGGTGTCTTAATAATTTTTCTGAGTTCGCTAACCATACCATTGAAAATAACCATAGTTTTGAAAAAAACACAGGGATAAATATTCTTCATATTAATCATAACGGAAAACGTTAAGATAACTTAGAAGCTTTAGAAATTAAAAAATCCCTTAAAAATAATGAATCTATTATCAACAAACAAAAAATATTGTAATATAGCCCAATCATGGATTTGTTCCCCTACCCACCCACTCTACACTAATACCTACCCACCCAATCTACATTATTAACTAGCAACGGCTCCACGCCTACCATAATAAAACATTGTTCTAAACTGTCAAATTAGTATAAGCTTTCCCTGACGAAGGAACGTTTGTTCCGAAACCGGTCGGATTTGCACATTATATAAGTGGTTTATACAAAGTTGTATTGTTTCATTTTTATATCATAATTTAATTATTATAATTTTATAGTGTAATGATATAGTGTCTTAATTTAATTATTGAAATGTCATAGTGTAACCTACTATCATAATTTAAGTATTATCATGTTATAGTGTAATGATACAATGTTGTAGTGTAATGATATAATGTCGTAGTGTAATGATATAATAACGTCATAATTTAATTATTATAATGTTATAGTGTTAATATATAATGTCTTAATTTAATTATTAAAATGTCTTAGTGTAATGATGGAATGTCATAATTTAATTATTACAATGTCATAGTGCAATGATATAATGTTATAATTTAAGTACTATCATGTTTTATTTTTATTTTATTTTATTTAGGAAACAAACAGTTATACATATTTTAATAAGAAAGTAACATATTACATGATTGCATTAACCAGCGAAGTTTCCGCTACAATTTATAATATATAAATATGGATTAAAACATTAAAGAAAACATAAAGTGGTAGAAAAAAAAGAAAAATATATATATATACAACAGAAATGAAAGAAAAAAACACACACACAAATTAAAGCATATGGGATATATAAATCATCCAAATATTATTATTATAATAAAAAGAAGGAAAACCAACATAATGAGAATGAAAAAAATAACATGCAGCAGGGGTGGAGAGTTCGTAATTAACAATTTGTTTTAATTTTTTCTATTATGGATTTAATAAATTGGCCTGATGACAAATGGAAAATATCAGCGTCGTAAAAGATATCATTGTATTTTGTGCACGTCCTTCGGAGAAATGAATGTTGTGTGTAATTTGTTTTTGAGTGTGGGATGTGGAATAGTTGGTTTGACCTTGTGTTTCTTATTGGACAGTGGAAATTAATGTATTCTAGAAGATAGTTGTTGTCAACAACGTTGTTAATGATTTTGAATAAAAATTTTTGGTCGGATATATTTCTTCTATCTTCTAAAGTTGATAAATTATGGAATGTTAATGAGTCTTTTAGGTTTTCTGAAGTTCGAAAGGATTTAAAGTCTAGGTGTTTCAATATCTTTTTTGAATTCTTTCTAAACTTTCAATATTTACTTTGTATTGGGGATTCCATATGACTGATCCGAATTCTAATATTGAGCGAACAAAAGAGACGTACAGTATTTTGATTACGTGTGGAGACCTAAATGGTTTGGTCACTCTTATGATGAATCCTAGAAGTTTGTACGCCCTATCACAGATGGAATTTATATGTGTTCGGAAAGACATTCCGGAGTCCATTATTATTCCTAAGTCCCTCACTTCACAACATCTTTTTATCTCTACGTCATTGATTTTGTACGGGAATATTAGGGGGTTTATGCTTTTGGTGAATGATATTGTGTTACATTTTTCCAGATTAAGGAACAGTTGGTTGTTAGCACAATATATTCCAAGCCTATTGATATCATCTTGCAATTCTAGGCTGTCATTAATATTAGTGATTTTTTTGTAAATCTTAGTGTCATCAGCAAAAATTTGGAATTTGGAATTTTTAAAGCATTTACCTATATCACTGATATATAAAATAAACAAGAGAGGTCCGAGATGTGATCCTTGCGGGATTACTGAGAAACCCTTAGCTCTAACTGCTTGACTTCTGTTTGTTACATATGATTTGATCCATCTGAGAAGGTCACCATTAATCCCGATTTTTAACAGTTTCTTCAGAAGCAGGTCAATGTTAATTTTATCAAAGGCTTTTGAAAAATCCGTATAGATAGAGTCTACTTGATTTTTACCACCCATAGAATTTAAAATAAAATCTGTGTATTCCAGAAGGTTTGTCTCGACCGACCGTTTTCTGAAAAAGCCGTGTTGATTTTTAGATATGATTGTTTGTACCGCCGGAAAAAGTTGATCAAGAACTATGTTTTCCATGATTTTGCTGACAATTGGGAGTTTGGAGATGGGCCTGTAGTTGGTAATGTTAGTTTTGTCCCCGCTTTTGTGGATTGGTGTAATGAGTGCTTGTTTCCAGACGTTAGGGAAGTTGCCTTCTTCAAATGACATTTTGAATAGCAAGGAGAGAGGATAAGCCAATTGGTCCCGGCATTTTACATAAAATATGGATGGAATTAAATCAGATCCCGCACTTTTATTCGGATCAAGTTTTTTTAAATAATTAAGTACACATGATTGATTGAAGTTAATATTGTGGATATGTAGATTAGAGTTGTCGTCATCATTCTCACAGTTTATAAGATTGAGGCGAGGGTTGGAATTTTCTACAAAAACTGATCTAAAATAATCACTAAAATGGTCGCATATGGATTGTCCATCATTGCAGGAAATATCTCCAAGATACATTTACTTTGGTAAATCGGAAGAGGATTTCTTTGAGTTAACAAATGACCAGAACTGTTTGCTGCACTTTTTCATTGAATCTTCTGCCGTCATAATGAAGTTTTCATAACATTCTAACGCGATCTTCTTTTGACGATTTCTCAGTACTGAAAATGATTGGTAGTCAGCCAGGTTCTTGTATTTTTTCCATTTCTTGTGATATTTTAATTTCTATTTTACAATTTTAAAAAGTGGTAAAGTGTACCAGGGGGGAAACCTTTCTAAATTACCGTAAATTTTTTTTTCGGGGATATATTTGCGAATAATGTCATTTATGATATTGTAAAAATCTAATACGGCTTTTTCGGTATCCTTACCTTGAAATTGGAGTTTCCAATTTATTTTGGATAATTCATCAGTGATTTGACCGTAATCACCTCGGTGAAACATTTTAACTGTCCTAGATGAGCTGGAGAGAGACGGTACAGTAACAGGTGATAACTCTATGTCTAATGCTCTGTGATGTGAATCTTCAGGCGTCAGAGGTTCGGTACAATGGGTTATACTACATTTTGAAATATTTGTCATGATTAAATCAAGAATTCGTTTGTTTGTATAGGTTATAGAATTGAATTGGTGTAGTTGGGTGAATGAAAGGAAGTCTACCAAGGCACAGCTAGCAGTGTCTTCTGGAAAATTTGGTTCTAATTGGTTTTGCCCTTCGGTTAACTTCCAGTTTAGTTTGGATATATTGTAGTCTCCAGCTAATAAAAACAATCCTTCCGGGTGATTTGCGTGCAGGTTTGATGTGGTGTTGAAGTGATGAGTTAGGTTGTGGATGTAGTTGGTGTTTTGTGGATGATATGTGCAACAGATATATAAATTTTTGAGTTTATTATTGTTACCTAGTATTGGCACTGATATCCAGATCTCCTCAGTACACGTAGACCAGGGAATTCTCTGAGCCTTCAGAGATTTGGATGTTGCAATTAGTACCCCCCCTCCCTGCTGCTGCCCAGACAAAAAGTAGTTCCGATCCTCTCTAAATACATCATACCTATTGTCAAACAATTCACTGTCCTGGATTTATTTATTTAGCCAAGTTTCACATATAAGATAAATATCGTAATTGTTCAAAAGGACCTGATTTAAGAAGCTATGAGTTTTTGTGCGAAGACCTTGCACATTTTGAAAATATATGTTAAGCATTTTTAAATATTATGTTCGTGAAATTGTTTGGAAAATAGTTTGGAAAAAAATAATTATGCTGTGATTGGGGGCATTTTTGAACATACGATTTTTTTTGGTTTTGTTTGTGGTAAATTAAAATGTCTATGGTTTTAAGAGGCTTTTGTTTTGACAGATTGATTGTTATATCTATGGACAGATTGCTAATACAATTGCAATTCAAACAATTGATAAAAACATGTTTTAACATTATTTGATAAGAGTTTAAAGGGAATTTGTAATTAACGTATAGTGATGATTCGTGTATTACGACTAAGTAGAAATTGAATATTATGTTAAGGTACTGCAAGAGGTTAAATTTGATATAAATAGTAATACGTTTGATATTGTTCTGTAAATTTAGTTTCCTAAAGGGAGGGCCGATGTAGAAGCGTCTTGTGTGGGCATTGTCTTCAATGTTGAAAGTCTGTTAACGTCATCTTGATCCGCAATTAAAATTATGGGTGTTGTATCACTTACACGAATGAAGATTTTCCCATTTTTTATCTAGCAGTAGAGAATTTTTCTGTCCGTTTTTATATCTCTACATTGTTTTAGGAGATGCTGATTTTTGGGGGTTAAATGTTCATTGATGTAAATTCTGCTGGCACCAGGAAGCTGCAATTCTGAGGCAAACATTCCCTTCCTCTTCCTTATTGCAGCTAACAGGTTATCTTTCAGGTGTCGGCGTGTAAATTTTACGATAATGTTCCTCTGTTTTCCATTTGTCACATTTCGGTTTATTCTGGGGGAGATTCTGCTTGCGAAGTCCACTTCCTCTCGGGTGATTTTACATCCAGCTGTAGCACCAATATTGGAGAGAATGTCATAAATATTTTCGTTTCTATCTTCTGGAACGCCACTTATTATAAGGTTATTTGCACGATTATATTGATCATTGCGCTCTATTTGTCCTTCCAAATGTTTCACTTTCTTCTTAAGCTCCTCAATTTCCTCCTTGAACTCCTTTTTGATAACTTCTACTATGGTATTTTTGAAGTCTGCAAATGATTTTTCTAGAAACTGGATTTTAAATTCATCGAACTTTTTATCTAGAATTTGCAGTAGTTCGGGATTAGGATTATTGGTGGACTTGGAATTTGCACGTGTAGTCATTGTTATATATCGGTTTTTATCACAATATTAATTTAAAAAAGTGGAAGAGCAAAATTTGACAGTAGTTTTAAACAATGTTATTGTTGTGTTGTTATATTATATATTATATGTTATAGTGTAATGATATAATGTTGAAGTGTAATGGTATAATGCCTGAGTGAAATTATATATTGTCAAAGCGTAATAATATAATGTCATGGCGTAACGGTTGTAATGTCATAGTGTAATGATAATATCATATCATATTATAATATGATAATGTCATAGTGTCGTGATATAATGTCATAATTTATTATGCCACTTTCGAAAAAAGCCAAGGTTATTTTTTTCTAAGTTTGATAGCTAACCTGCCTTCTGCTTTCGTCTTATCGGAATTACAATATAATATTTTAATTGAACTTTTAAATATATTTATAAAAGCTGTACAGCCTCGTCTAAAACCGGATGTTGTTGCAAAAATGTACATTTTTAAGATTCTAAAACCAGGTTGTTCAATTTATTGCTTTTGGTGACTTTTTCGAATTACCAATGGTATGACCTGTTGAACCAGTCAAAAATGTCACTGATCAGGTTTTCAGATCTTCACAGCCAATGTTTGAAAAATCTTATAGTCGTAACTACGTTTTTAAAATTAAACGAAGACAAAGTTAGCGAAACTCAATCGAAAATCTGGAGACAGAAAAATATAGTGATGGAGGATATTCGGAAAATAGTGACGGAGGACTTAGCCAGCCGAGGAATCCCAATGTCAACTCAGCCACTGACCGGTCAATGCGAATATGTTCCACTTCCGATGAGAGAACACGTTTAGAGGAATGGTTTTAACACCTCTACTGCTGAATATCATCATGATGTCCGTCTTGTCTGGAGATTTGGCCTAGAAATCTTACCGTACTAGACGTCTCACGATGATGCAGCAAAATACTCGTTTATTTTGCAACACTACACCAATTATTGTGCGTTCATTTACGCAATTACTGATGTTATTTCATAACTATTGTGACATTATGGTGCCACTATCGTATTAACTTGATGACATTACTAAAACAACTATCATACTTCAGGGCTTATGGTTGTGCATAGCAAATCTTTAAGAAGGACATATCACCCTTCTTTTGCATTCATTACTAATAACGTTTTTTTTTTTTACACGAATACCGCACAAGAGTCCCAACTGCTTCCGTCTGGAGCCAGTGGGACTATGGCATCCCCAATTGGGGTATGTTGTGAGGCTGAAGTGGGGAGGGGAAGGAGACAGGGAAGAGGAAGGTGGGGAAGTACCTGGCTATTCAGATCTGGTCACCAAACACGGCAGAAGCCATTTCAAGCAACGTTTCAATTCTGAATGGTGGTCTTACACCAGGGCGATACTGAGAGTATCTTCCACTCTGGAACGTGCCGTAAATATACTATATATTATTTTAAATGAATAAATTGTGAAATACACAAATTAATCAAATAAAATTTATTTGCCACGCCGGGATTCGATCCCGCGACCTTCGGAATGCTAGTCAAGCGCCTTACCGCTGCACTACGCCGGACGTCGTATATTTATATAGCGCAGTTTTGTGTCATTTCACTTCAAGTGCGCAGAACTGAATTTATAATTAACACAGAGCTGCTCAACACAGCCCAAAAATGAGTACTAAAGACAAAAAAGAGTACTAAAGACAAAAATGAGTACTAAATACCAAAATGAGTACTAAAGACAAAAAGGAGTACCTAAAAAAGACATAAAGAAGTACTAAAGATAACAATATGTTGGTACTAAAGACAAAAAGTAGTATTGAAAGTTCCTTTTAGAAGAAATAATTAAAAACTGCAAAACATGGAACCTTTATTCAAAAAATATTTTATTTAAACTAAAACAAACATATCTGAATACTTCACTCAACTGAAATACTCAACCAGGGCAATAAGCCAAAATATACTGGTCACTCCCAGTTTATTTATTTATTGCTTCTTCACAATTTATATACATATATTTTTAGCATGTAATTATTAACCCCACTAGGGTTCGCCTGTATCGGGGATAATAATTTCACAATTTAATAAAAATAACACACGCAAATATCGGTTATGCAAAACAGTCAAGTAAAGGCAAAATAATAAAATTTAAAATAAAATGATAAACAGAGAAAATAATAAGTGATAAAAATATATGAATTAACAACAAAGTGTTGAGAGATCAGACAAAATGTTATCGTTCATTATATCATTAGTTCATACCATTTTCACAATAGATAAAATTAAAAAAAATATATGTCCTTATGGTTTTTTTTTTAAATATTTGTAAAAAATAACTTTATGAAAAAAAAACAAAGATTTATAAGCAATTACATTAGAGCGAATCTTTCTTATGCAATATAGTGACTATCAAATAATTATGAAATAAATATGAAAGAAACCGTTTTCATCACAACATTATTGTTTTCATTCCATTTAAGTGCCCGTTTTCATTAAAATATGATTGTATTTTATAGTGTAAGTGATACCTTAGAAATGCCATCCGTGTGATCTTTTAGTTTTGACAAAGTTATGGGATACGATAACCCCTATATATTTATTTATTTATTATTTCTTTACCTTTTTAATTTAGGTGTTATTGTTTAAATTGAAATTTTGAACTTCATTTTGACTTGAGATTAACAATTTTATGGAGTACACAAAATAATATAGGTGTTGAAAGACAAAATTGTTACAATAATATTTCTCACAGAATGGGCCTCTACTGTTCTATAGGAACAAATGCATTATAACGGACATTTATATAATCAAAGCGTAAAACATGTAGAGTGACCATATGTTGAAATTAGCTTCGAAATAACTTTTTTTTGCAAGTTGTTTAATCTATAATATTTTAAATTAGGTTCGGTTAGAAAATTAATATGTAATGGTAAGTTAAGAAGAAAAAAAAAAATATATATTGACAGTAAATATACTGTAATAAATAATCAATAGTTTGAACACATGTTTTGGACAGAGAAATATGCTCTAGCGAATCAAACAAAAAATAACGGAAATGAATATATTTAAAACAAAAGTAAAAACATGGCTAAGAGAATAAAGAGATAATCAGCTGACAAACATTATGAAGGCGGCGTAAAAGCAACCTGAAACTAAACACAAGACTAAAAAAAACTACAGGCCGCCTCAGAACAGGAAATCCTAGTGAGGAGGACTGTTAAAAAAGTTGAATTCACATTAATATTATATTTTTGGTAATCAAAAAGCCATCATTGCTCAAAAGGTAAAAAGGAAAAATGTGTTTAGTTATGGTTCACTTAAAATTTATTAAAATGGAGCTAGATTTCGTGGTAACCTGAAATAACCTACCTATTATTATTTATCAATGGTGTTACCTGAAATACTCTACATAATATCTTAATATTTGTGTTGTATACTTTTATTGCACCAATGACTCTGAGAATCGCACAACTTTCTACGATTATATTGATCAGGAATGTCAATCAAGAATTTTAAATGACCGAAACGTCCTTATAATTGGGGATTTCAATTTAAATAACAAACCCGAAGAGGTTATGTTAGAGCACTTATATTTCTTGAACTCCAATAACCTCAAACAAGAAAATGAAATTAAAAATCATTTTGACAATATACTTGATCTAGTACTAAGTAACACGACTATTTGCGACGTAAGTCGATGTGATGAACCCTTGGTCAACGAAGATAAATTTCATCCGACCTTAGCAATTCATACTAAATTAACCAGGACAAAATGTAACCGGCGTCAGCTGCGGAACAGCGCTATTCGCCCGGCACTAGTACCAACCTCCAACCATCAGTTCCAGTTCAAGCGAGCAGATATGCAGTTAATATGCGACATACTCTCAGAATTTGATTGGAACTACCTACATACTATATCGGAAGCAAATGACGCAGTTGCGTACTTAAACAATGTATTATTCAGTATTTTTGAAATATGTGTCCCCATTAGGAAAAAAATATGTAAAAATGTAAATTATCCGGCGTGGTTCTCTAAAAAAATTATAGATAAATTAAAAATCAAAGAATCGCACCGCAGAAGATATAAACTGCACAAGAATCAATCGGATTACTTGTTATTCTCTGCGATGCGATCCGAGCTTAAAAAAGATATAGCAATTGCAAAGCGTCAGTATTTAGAAAAAGTTCAGTATGGGATCAAAGATGATGTCAAATGTTTTTGGGATTTTATTAAATCCCAAAAGGCAAATCCACATACCCAAATTAACTTGAGTGATAGAACGGAAACTTTTTCCGATCCCGAAATAGTAAGCCAAAAATTTGCCGATTATTTCAAATCAGTGTACAGTCAGATTGCTCCTCAACTAAATCTAGACTTTACTCGAACCGAGAGGCCCTGGAATATTGGTAAAATCGGTCTTGAGCTAACCTGTCCAGAGGAAGTAGACTCCTGTACTCGAACTTTAAAGCTCGACAAGGCTGCAGGCCCAGACGGAATACCCCCTAATATAATTGCTCATATGTCATAAACCATTTGTCAACCGCTGAGCTTGTGATGTATTGCATTGATCAACAGTGAAAATTAGAAAATATCGTAGCTTCCCACTTTAATTTAAAAAGAAAATATCAATTACTTATAAAACGGACACACCTACAACATCTATCGGATCAGAGTAAAGTGAATTCATATTTACGGTAGGGATCTATAATAAGACAAAGTGAGACGAGTATTGATTAAAAAATCACAGATGGTATCAACAAATAATCAGAGACAGGGACTTCCCAATTTTTTTTAGGCCGTGATATCTTGACAGCCAATTGGATTGCAGCAAAAACAATAAAATATTGAACAAACCAATTAATAAACAGGAGGGCGTACACCAGCGGGGAACAAAGGATCGACCTTTGGACTCGGCAATTAAGAATGTAATTAATTATCCTTTCGTTCCCACCGAACCGAGAGGTGAATAAACTCCATGGGAAGCAATAGCCGATTCAGGGACATAAGCACATTGAACCCGCATTTGAAACTAAACATAGAGGTAAATTAAGATGTAAGGAACCGTAGATTTCGAGATAATATGGAGAAATTAAAGATGAAAAAAAGATACACGTAAACAACGATGGAAAAGTTTAAATGAAAAATTGAATAGCAAGTGACGAAAACGAGTTGGAAGATGTTTAGGAAATTTCCATCTATAATACGATTGTTTATGACGGCCGAGATGCCAAATTCGAGGGAAAACATGCTAAAGGAAATGGAAATGTTGAAAAAACAATGGAAAATTATTGTTATTAATTTCAGATGAAGCGGAGATATTAGAAAGACGACTTTTAGAAGAAAACTTAAATAAAAAATGGTGGTTTCGTTGGGGGCATAGAGCATGCGAGAGCATGGCTCGGTGTGCTAATTGCAATCTCAAAGGGAATACAATTAGTATTGTTAAGTGTCTGGGGTCGAGTAACAATACCGGACAAATTACGGATGATTTTATTCAACAGAAATGGTCGTTTTATGTCATTTGTGCCGTTGAAAGGATCACATAATTGAGCTTGGTTACTGACAAAGTGGATGCAGGAAATGGTTGCCGATTTCACATGTATTTTGTTGTGATAAACAAGGAATATTCGAACATGAAAATTGTTTAGATTAGAGCAATTAGTCGTTAAAAGGGCTATAAAGATTAACGTTGGTCTTACGAAATATTTAGATTATAGAATTCACATAAAAATCAACGACACTGAAATAAAAGAGAATTTATTGCCAGGTGGGTACAGATATTAACGTATACAACTGTCAAAGCATATGGTTTATGGGATTCTGGGTAAGAGAGAGACGAAATTTTGGGGACGTTCTCTATGAAGTAATAAAAATGACAGAAATTTAAGGGCCGAAGTGGGGGTATCTCCTATAAAAATGTTAAACATGATATATTTATTAATAACAAATAGAAAATGAAATTTTCCAAGAGGCAGCAAACATCAAAAAAACGATATGGTTATATAAGTAGGGTACAGTGAAACGATGGGAGAGTAGATACGACAGAGAAAAACAAAGGAAATCTTAGATTAACAGTGAATAAAATAAATACGGCTTGAAATGTAAAAAATTATAGAGATATAAACAATAGCGTGAGAATAAATAAGGAAATTCATGGAAAGAGTGTCGTGAATAAAAGGAAATTCGAGAAAAAAATGGAAAATTCAAATATACGACGTAAATAGAGAAAATTCGGTTTTAAATGGAAAGGTTCATATAGAATACAGAAAAACTCGAGGAAAAATAATAAAATAAAAATGAACAATTTGCGAGAAAGCCTTCGACATGAAGATATCTCTGATAGGCAAATTTGGGGACAGATTTGGAACATATGGTAGATACCGTACGCATGGACATGTTTCGAAATAGATGAAAATAGAACTTTAAAATTATTAAATTCAAGCTAATTTTGTATGAACACCAGGAAGTTGGGCGATTTAACATGCTCATACTGGATCCGGGTCTTGTAAGTATGAAAGTACGGGACAGCAATCAAAGGTACAATCGCGGAAGGGACTAATGGACAGCATTCGATAATAATGAGGAGATTTCAAGAAATTACGAGTTGATAGAAATTAGATTGGTTTATTACAGGAAATTCAGATACGCTCTTTTGGACCTGAGAGGGGTATAAAAGACGAGACAAATGCCAGTTGGAGATAGTCTACGGTCGTGGTTGAAAGGGTTAAAGGTTCGCGAGACGTGACGAAACGTTTGGTAATTTAAAGTTGAAAAATTCTAAGTGATAATTATTATGAGACTTAGGAGAATTTCACATTTTAGCCAGTGATCTACAAAAAAAAAAATACTTTGCAGTTAGAGTCAGTGAAAATAAAAATAAAGTTAACGCATTAATTACTTGTGAAAATTAAAAGTGCTCGTGATAAATACAATTTGTTTTAGTGGAAAATTCGGATTTTATAATCACTTAATATTGTATTTTTAAACTTAGAAATTTCGCGTCTAATATCAGTGAAATAAATAGCTGAAGTGATGTGATAATTAAGTGTGAAGAAGTTATAATTAAATACGTGTGTCCAATCTAAGTGAAAAGTGTTCTAACAAATAATAAATATTTAAATTAATTATCTTAAAAAATAATAATAAAACAAAATAATATTTTATTAATACATAAAAGTTCGGAGGGATAAAAATTTTTATTTAACAAAAATTTACCATCTCGAAATTAATCGTGAAGTAACTATCATTTAAAGTGTTATTTAACCAACGAGTTTTGAAATAAAATACAGTTTAGAACGATAGAGTTTATAAATCATTTAAATTAATTAGATTAAACGAAAAAAAAAAAAAAATTAAGTCAAAAAGATTTATTTAAATTTAGAACAATGAAAATTAATTTAGGAAAATTGCAGCAAGGTTTAACTGTGTAGATCCCGGTCGGAAAATCTTGTAGGGGTAAGTTTTTCCAATTACAAAAATTTTCCAGATTCCAAGGGGAAAGCGGAATGCAGCAAACGTTGGTATTTGAATTAATTATTATAACAAAATATTACTCGCTTAATATGTGATATGTAACTATATTAAAATATTATGAATATAATAGGTATATTTAATATATATATATATATATATATATATATATATATATTTAAATTTAAATTATTTTATTTTAAAATTATATATATATATATATATATATATAATTTTATTGTTCCCAAGAAAAAAAAAAATTTAATCAAAAAGAAAAACACTTATATAAAAAGAAAAAAAAAGGTATCGATTCCTACCTCTGAACTCATCAATAACTATTAAAAATAGTTGTGTGTTTGATAAATTTCCAAATCAATGTCTTGTATTTAATTTTATATATGTATTAATATAACTTCAGAAAATCCAGAACATTTGAAATAAGTTATGATATTGGAAATTATTTTAATCATAATATAGTAGTATATACCAGTATTATTAATTATTTATTGAGACAAAGTATATATAATTGAATATATATGTATACAATAATTACTATATTTATCGGGTATCAGACTAGACAATTGCGCAAAGTAGGTCATTATCAAACAGAGAAAAAAATTAGAGCCATCGCACACGTCTTCGGGAATGTCTAAAAGTAAACACACATCATACGCTTTGAATCTAGGTCACGAGGCCGTCGGGAATGTTTACATAATTCAAATTGTTTACAAAATAAGTCGGTCACTAGGATACTAGTTCGGATACGTTAAAAAGAAGAAAAAAAATGACCTTGATTAGTGGATATCGTACTTAGGTATTAACTTCTAGGAACGAGATAAAATTATTATATTGCGCAATTATGAGAAACAAAAAAAATAAACACAATCTTTAATTTGAACGTAAAGAGATATCTATAGAACTAAACAATTGAAAATAGACAGATTTATTATAGCAAATCAAATAAAAAGGTGTATTGGAGATTTACATGAAGCAGTTGATAAATCACGGGATAGCTTAATAAGGTGTAGTGAAGATTTACATGAATCAATTGAGAATCACGGGATAGTAAGAATTTATCAAAAGTTGAACCTTGGAGAGGAGGGAAAGAAAAAAAAATACAGTTCAACCAACAGAAGGCAGTGGTCGCTTCTATAACAAGGACCATTAACCAAACCATAGAGATGACGTGTCTCTCAAATAAAACCGTCAAAAAACCAAACAAAAGCTTGGAGTTTTGGCGAATCTCCAGAACACATCGCCAGATAAGATCTTAATTTACTAGTATCTATTTATATTACCCACTATTCTTACGTATGTATTCGGTATCAATCTTAGAATTTCGCAGAATTCTATGGGAGAGATCCGAGCTTGAAATGCGATGCAAGTAGTTTCGTATTGCAAGTTATAAACCTTCCCAAAATGTATGTTTATATATATATATCTTTTTATGTCTTTGACTGTCCTAAAACGGGAAACCTTCCTAGTTGGACAGTCAAAGCTTCCTTTTATATTGTTATATCTTGTATGTTATAAATGTAATAATAAAAATAAAAATAAATAAATAAAATGTACTGTTCATTGGATGAAACGAACTCACTTACAATTAGTGCTTTAGACCTGTCGGGTCACTCTCGTCTCATTTCTTGAACGTGGAGGGAGGATTCACGACCCGTAACTCCACACAACCCCGTGAGTATATGATTGCATGTAGGACGAAACCGGTTCGCCCTAAGTAAATAGTAAACTTTGGAGGAGTAGGAATTTGGAGGTATCTGGGCTCGGGTGAAGACCTGAAGGCAGTGCATGATGGCAAGAGGAAGGTTCGGTTGGGACGCGATAACTTAGGTATCAATCAATCGAACCGTGCCAAAAGATTGTGCGAATTTCGAGTTGTAACCTGATCACCTTGCTTACTTGATGGAGGCAGGAGCCAAATTTTGCCAGAAAAGGGTTATTCTGAGTTTGTCAAATATGCAATTAACTAATTACATTAACCTACTAAATCCATCTTTATATGTACCTTATAGCAGCTGAATCGAAATGGAGGGGCGCCAAGCAGATACAAGATACAATCATAATCAAATTTACTAACATTTAACCATTTGAGTTATATTTAATTATCTGTTCAATTAGTCATGTGTAGTTTCGATTAGTACTGTTTATTTACGGATTTATTAGAATGTAGGGAATCATAATAAACAACAAAGGGAAGTGAGCTCATTTAGGTAAATTACTTAAAGTTAGATTTGCAAGAGAGATACCAATACAGTTTGAAACTCAACGCTCCGTTTAGAATCAAAAGGGTTACCACAAAATGAAAGTAATTAAAGTCCTATATCATAAATAAAAAAATTACACAACGTTTGATGGAGTTTAATTACAACCTAAATACGTAAGTATTTACGTTCAAAGTCGTAAATAACGTATTAATTAGTTAAGTACATATATCTCTAAAGGTATGTAGTACAAGGGAGCTTTAAGTAGCTTTCTGTAGTTATCAGAGGAAATAAGGGTCCAATTTTCATAAAGGCTGTAACTGTCTTGCCGAAGACCAGGAGAGTTATATAAGAATAAAATACAACTATACGAGTAAGGGAGAACATCACAAGCTATATATTTAATCTTAGCATATCGACTGGGTGTTTCCCTCATTCTTGGAAACTCACGCGTGTAAGCCCAATTTTCAAGGCTGGAGACAAGTCTGATATAAGGAATTACAGACCAGTAGCTGTACTGTCAACTATACCAAAAATATTTGAAATGATTATTTACAAGAAATTACATCACCAAATTATGCCATTTCTAGGAGAAAACCAACACGGTTTCATGCCAAGAAAATCCACGGTTTCAAATTTGTTAACATTTTCGCGATTGGTGGCCGTCGGACTGGATTTGAGACACCAAATAGATGTAGTGTATACGGATTTTGCCAAGGCTTTTGATCGAGTTGATCATGATATTTTACTACTTAAAATGTACAAACTTGGTTTCGATCAACAAACACTTATATTCTTCGCGTCCTATTTAAAAGCTAGAAGTCAATATGTAATAATAAATGGACATGAATCTAAACAATTCCCGGCGTTATCAGGTATTCCCCAAGGTTCAAACCTTAGTCCTTTGCTGTTCCTTATACTTATAGATGACATCCAGGTTTGTGTAAAATATTGCAAATGTCTTCTATTTGCAGATGACCTCAAACTTTTGATGGAAATAATCTGTTACTATGACTGCTTAAAAATGCAATCTGACCTTGATGCTATTGCAGAATGGTCAGTAAAAAACAAATTAGAATTATAATATATTATAATATTAATATAAAAAAATGTGTAACCATGACATATACCCGCTCCCAGAAGCCCATAGTTTTTGAATACAACATTAAAGGGAAAACATTATGCCGAGTCAATAGCTTTAAAGATCTCGGTATCGTCTTTGATCCCAAACTGACATTCTCGGATCATATATCACGGCTCACTCCAGCATGCTACAAACTCCTGAGTTTCATCATCAGAATATGTAAGCAATTTGATGACCCAGATGCAATGATAGCCATGTTTGATGGAGTCATAAGAAGTAAGCTGGAGTATGCCATTGGTGTGTGGACTCCGCACCAAGCGAAATATATTAATATGCTAGAACAAGTTCAGAAAAAATTCCTTAGGTATGTCTATATGCGGATGAATGGAACGTACCCGAGATTCATGCACCATATGGAATTACTTGAGGCAACAAATAGATTTAGCTTGGAAACTAGACGTTATGCAAATCTTGCAATTCTTAGTTTTAACATAATCCATAATCGTATTGACAGCCCATTCCTCTTGGAATGTTATGGCTTATACGTGCCTGAAAATTTCAGCCGTAGTCGTCGACACGACTTGTTCAAAATACCATACGGCAGAACAGATGTTCTAGCACAGCATAGCATGACAAGAGGAATGGTGCTGTTGAACGAAATATCGGAAACACTAGATATATATAACTCTTCTTTAGATAGCCTTAAGATTTTTTTGTATATTAATCATCTTCCTAGGTGTTAAGACTGTTAAGAGAAAATTGTACAGTAATTGGATAAAAATCTGTTGTACAATTAAAAAAAAAAAAAAAAAAAAATACCATCTGAAATGCTCTACCTATTATTAACAATGCTATAATAACTTAAGTACGCTGCCTGTTATCTTTTATGCTACCTGAAATACTCTACCTATTATTTATCAATGATGCTACCTGAAGTACTCTGCCTGTTATCTTTTATACTACCTGAAATACTTTACCTATTATCAATGATGCTACCTGAAGTACTCTGCCTGCTATCTTTTATACTACCTGAAATATTCTACTTATTAATGATACTACCTGAAGTACTCTGCCTGTTATCTTTTATACTATCTGAAATACTCTACCTATTATCAATGATGCTACATGAAGTACTCTGCCTGTTATTTTTTATACTACCTGAAATACTCTACCAATTTTATTAAATTTTATTAAATCCCAAAAGGCAAATCCACATACCCAAATTAACTTGAGTGATAGAACGGAAACTTTTTCCGATCCCGAAATAGTAAGCCAAAAATTTGCCGATTATTTCAAATCAGTGTACAGTCAGATTGCTCCTCAACTAAATCTAGACTTTACTCGAACCGAGAGGCCCTGGAATATTGGTAAAATCGGTCTTGAGCTAACCTGTCCAGAGGAAGTAGACTCCTGTACTCGAACTTTAAAGCTCGACAAGGCTGCAGGCCCAGACGGAATACCCCCTAATATAATTGCTCATATGTCATAAACCATTTGTCAACCGCTGAGCTTGTGATGTATTGCATTGATCAACAGTGAAAATTAGAAAATATCGTAGCTTCCCACTTTAATTTAAAAAGAAAATATCAATTACTTATAAAACGGACACACCTACAACATCTATCGGATCAGAGTAAAGTGAATTCATATTTACGGTAGGGATCTATAATAAGACAAAGTGAGACGAGTATTGATTAAAAAATCACAGATGGTATCAACAAATAATCAGAGACAGGGACTTCCCAATTTTTTTTAGGCCGTGATATCTTGACAGCCAATTGGATTGCAGCAAAAACAATAAAATATTGAACAAACCAATTAATAAACAGGAGGGCGTACACCAGCGGGGAACAAAGGATCGACCTTTGGACTCGGCAATTAAGAATGTAATTAATTATCCTTTCGTTCCCACCGAACCGAGAGGTGAATAAACTCCATGGGAAGCAATAGCCGATTCAGGGACATAAGCACATTGAACCCGCGTTTGAAACTAAACATAGAGGTAAATTAAGATGTAAGGAACCGTAGATTTCGAGATAATATGGAGAAATTAAAGATGAAAAAAAGATACACGTAAACAACGATGGAAAAGTTTAAATGAAAAATTGAATAGCAAGTGACGAAAACGAGTTGGAAGATGTTTAGGAAATTTCCATCTATAATACGATTGTTTATGACGGCCGAGATGCCAAATTCGAGGGAAAACATGCTAAAGGAAATGGAAATGTTGAAAAAACAATGGAAAATTATTGTTATTAATTTCAGATGAAGCGGAGATATTAGAAAGACGACTTTTAGAAGAAAACTTAAATAAAAAATGGTGGTTTCGTTGGGGGCATAGAGCATGCGAGAGCATGGCTCGGTGTGCTAATTGCAATCTCAAAGGGAATACAATTAGTATTGTTAAGTGTCTGGGGTCGAGTAACAATACCGGACAAATTACGGATGATTTTATTCAACAGAAATGGTCGTTTTATGTCATTTGTGCCGTTGAAAGGATCACATAATTGAGCTTGGTTACTGACAAAGTGGATGCAGGAAATGGTTGCCGATTTCACATGTATTTTGTTGTGATAAACAAGGAATATTCGAACATGAAAATTGTTTAGATTAGAGCAATTAGTCGTTAAAAGGGCTATAAAGATTAACGTTGGTCTTACGAAATATTTAGATTATAGAATTCACATAAAAATCAACGACACTGAAATAAAAGAGAATTTATTGCCAGGTGGGTACAGATATTAACGTATACAACTGTCAAAGCATATGGTTTATGGGATTCTGGGTAAGAGAGAGACGAAATTTTGGGGACGTTCTCTATGAAGTAATAAAAATGACAGAAATTTAAGGGCCGAAGTGGGGGTATCTCCTATAAAAATGTTAAACATGATATATTTATTAATAACAAATAGAAAATGAAATTTTCCAAGAGGCAGCAAACATCAAAAAAACGATATGGTTATATAAGTAGGGTACAGTGAAACGATGGGAGAGTAGATACGACAGAGAAAAACAAAGGAAATCTTAGATTAACAGTGAATAAAATAAATACGGCTTGAAATGTAAAAAATTATAGAGATATAAACAATAGCGTGAGAATAAATAAGGAAATTCATGGAAAGAGTGTCGTGAATAAAAGGAAATTCGAGAAAAAAATGGAAAATTCAAATATACGACGTAAATAGAGAAAATTCGGTTTTAAATGGAAAGGTTCATATAGAATACAGAAAAACTCGAGGAAAAATAATAAAATAAAAATGAACAATTTGCGAGAAAGCCTTCGACATGAAGATATCTCTGATAGGCAAATTTGGGGACAGATTTGGAACATATGGTAGATACCGTACGCATGGACATGTTTCGAAATAGATGAAAATAGAACTTTAAAATTATTAAATTCAAGCTAATTTTGTATGAACACCAGGAAGTTGGGCGATTTAACATGCTCATACTGGATCCGGGTCTTGTAAGTATGAAAGTACGGGACAGCAATCAAAGGTACAATCGCGGAAGGGACTAATGGACAGCATTCGATAATAATGAGGAGATTTCAAGAAATTACGAGTTGATAGAAATTAGATTGGTTTATTACAGGAAATTCAGATACGCTCTTTTGGACCTGAGAGGGGTATAAAAGACGAGACAAATGCCAGTTGGAGATAGTCTACGGTCGTGGTTGAAAGGGTTAAAGGTTCGCGAGACGTGACGAAACGTTTGGTAATTTAAAGTTGAAAAATTCTAAGTGATAATTATTATGAGACTTAGGAGAATTTCACATTTTAGCCAGTGATCTACAAAAAAAAAAATACTTTGCAGTTAGAGTCAGTGAAAATAAAAATAAAGTTAACGCATTAATTACTTGTGAAAATTAAAAGTGCTCGTGATAAATACAATTTGTTTTAGTGGAAAATTCGGATTTTATAATCACTTAATATTGTATTTTTAAACTTAGAAATTTCGCGTCTAATATCAGTGAAATAAATAGCTGAAGTGATGTGATAATTAAGTGTGAAGAAGTTATAATTAAATACGTGTGTCCAATCTAAGTGAAAAGTGTTCTAACAAATAATAAATATTTAAATTAATTATCTTAAAAAATAATAATAAAACAAAATAATATTTTATTAATACATAAAAGTTCGGAGGGATAAAAATTTTTATTTAACAAAAATTTACCATCTCGAAATTAATCGTGAAGTAACTATCATTTAAAGTGTTATTTAACCAACGAGTTTTGAAATAAAATACAGTTTAGAACGATAGAGTTTATAAATCATTTAAATTAATTAGATTAAACGAAAAAAAAAAAAAAATTAAGTCAAAAAGATTTATTTAAATTTAGAACAATGAAAATTAATTTAGGAAAATTGCAGCAAGGTTTAACTGTGTAGATCCCGGTCGGAAAATCTTGTAGGGGTAAGTTTTTCCAATTACAAAAATTTTCCAGATTCCAAGGGGAAAGCGGAATGCAGCAAACGTTGGTATTTGAATTAATAATTATAACAAAATATTACTCGCTTAATATGTGATATGTAACTATATTAAAATATTATGAATATAATAGGTATATTTAATATATATATATATATATATATATATATATATATTTAAATTTAAATTATTTTATTTTAAAATTATATATATATATATATATATATATATAATTTTATTGTTCCCAAGAAAAAAAAAAATTTAATCAAAAAGAAAAACACTTATATAAAAAGAAAAAAAAAGGTATCGATTCCTACCTCTGAACTCATCAATAACTATTAAAAATAGTTGTGTGTTTGATAAATTTCCAAATCAATGTCTTGTATTTAATTTTATATATGTATTAATATAACTTCAGAAAATCCAGAACATTTGAAATAAGTTATGATATTGGAAATTATTTTAATCATAATATAGTAGTATATACCAGTATTATTAATTATTTATTGAGACAAAGTATATATAATTGAATATATATGTATACAATAATTACTATATTTATCGGGTATCAGACTAGACAATTGCGCAAAGTAGGTCATTATCAAACAGAGAAAAAAATTAGAGCCATCGCACACGTCTTCGGGAATGTCTAAAAGTAAACACACATCATACGCTTTGAATCTAGGTCACGAGGCCGTCGGGAATGTTTACATAATTCAAATTGTTTACAAAATAAGTCGGTCACTAGGATACTAGTTCGGATACGTTAAAAAGAAGAAAAAAAATGACCTTGATTAGTGGATATCGTACTTAGGTATTAACTTCTAGGAACGAGATAAAATTATTATATTGCGCAATTATGAGAAACAAAAAAAATAAACACAATCTTTAATTTGAACGTAAAGAGATATCTATAGAACTAAACAATTGAAAATAGACAGATTTATTATAGCAAATCAAATAAAAAGGTGTATTGGAGATTTACATGAAGCAGTTGATAAATCACGGGATAGCTTAATAAGGTGTAGTGAAGATTTACATGAATCAATTGAGAATCACGGGATAGTAAGAATTTATCAAAAGTTGAACCTTGGAGAGGAGGGAAAGAAAAAAAAATACAGTTCAACCAACAGAAGGCAGTGGTCGCTTCTATAACAAGGACCATTAACCAAACCATAGAGATGACGTGTCTCTCAAATAAAACCGTCAAAAAACCAAACAAAAGCTTGGAGTTTTGGCGAATCTCCAGAACACATCGCCAGATAAGATCTTAATTTACTAGTATCTATTTATATTACCCACTATTCTTACGTATGTATTCGGTATCAATCTTAGAATTTCGCAGAATTCTATGGGAGAGATCCGAGCTTGAAATGCGATGCAAGTAGTTTCGTATTGCAAGTTATAAACCTTCCCAAAATGTATGTTTATATATATATATCTTTTTATGTCTTTGACTGTCCTAAAACGGGAAACCTTCCTAGTTGGACAGTCAAAGCTTCCTTTTATATTGTTATATCTTGTATGTTATAAATGTAATAATAAAAATAAAAATAAATAAATAAAATGTACTGTTCATTGGATGAAACGAACTCACTTACAATTAGTGCTTTAGACCTGTCGGGTCACTCTCGTCTCATTTCTTGAACGTGGAGGGAGGATTCACGACCCGTAACTCCACACAACCCCGTGAGTATATGATTGCATGTAGGACGAAACCGGTTCGCCCTAAGTAAATAGTAAACTTTGGAGGAGTAGGAATTTGGAGGTATCTGGGCTCGGGTGAAGACCTGAAGGCAGTGCATGATGGCAAGAGGAAGGTTCGGTTGGGACGCGATAACTTAGGTATCAATCAATCGAACCGTGCCAAAAGATTGTGCGAATTTCGAGTTGTAACCTGATCACCTTGCTTACTTGATGGAGGCAGGAGCCAAATTTTGCCAGAAAAGGGTTATTCTGAGTTTGTCAAATATGCAATTAACTAATTACATTAACCTACTAAATCCATCTTTATATGTACCTTATAGCAGCTGAATCGAAATGGAGGGGCGCCAAGCAGATACAAGATACAATCATAATCAAATTTACTAACATTTAACCATTTGAGTTATATTTAATTATCTGTTCAATTAGTCATGTGTAGTTTCGATTAGTACTGTTTATTTACGGATTTATTAGAATGTAGGGAATCATAATAAACAACAAAGGGAAGTGAGCTCATTTAGGTAAATTACTTAAAGTTAGATTTGCAAGAGAGATACCAATACAGTTTGAAACTCAACGCTCCGTTTAGAATCAAAAGGGTTACCACAAAATGAAAGTAATTAAAGTCCTATATCATAAATAAAAAAATTACACAACGTTTGATGGAGTTTAATTACAACCTAAATACGTAAGTATTTACGTTCAAAGTCGTAAATAACGTATTAATTAGTTAAGTACATATATCTCTAAAGGTATGTAGTACAAGGGAGCTTTAAGTAGCTTTCTGTAGTTATCAGAGGAAATAAGGGTCCAATTTTCATAAAGGCTGTAACTGTCTTGCCGAAGACCAGGAGAGTTATATAAGAATAAAATACAACTATACGAGTAAGGGAGAACATCACAAGCTATATATTTAATCTTAGCATATCGACTGGGTGTTTCCCTCATTCTTGGAAACTCACGCGTGTAAGCCCAATTTTCAAGGCTGGAGACAAGTCTGATATAAGGAATTACAGACCAGTAGCTGTACTGTCAACTATACCAAAAATATTTGAAATGATTATTTACAAGAAATTACATCACCAAATTATGCCATTTCTAGGAGAAAACCAACACGGTTTCATGCCAAGAAAATCCACGGTTTCAAATTTGTTAACATTTTCGCGATTGGTGGCCGTCGGACTGGATTTGAGACACCAAATAGATGTAGTGTATACGGATTTTGCCAAGGCTTTTGATCGAGTTGATCATGATATTTTACTACTTAAAATGTACAAACTTGGTTTCGATCAACAAACACTTATATTCTTCGCGTCCTATTTAAAAGCTAGAAGTCAATATGTAATAATAAATGGACATGAATCTAAACAATTCCCGGCGTTATCAGGTATTCCCCAAGGTTCAAACCTTAGTCCTTTGCTGTTCCTTATACTTATAGATGACATCCAGGTTTGTGTAAAATATTGCAAATGTCTTCTATTTGCAGATGACCTCAAACTTTTGATGGAAATAATCTGTTACTATGACTGCTTAAAAATGCAATCTGACCTTGATGCTATTGCAGAATGGTCAGTAAAAAACAAATTAGAATTATAATATATTATAATATTAATATAAAAAAATGTGTAACCATGACATATACCCGCTCCCAGAAGCCCATAGTTTTTGAATACAACATTAAAGGGAAAACATTATGCCGAGTCAATAGCTTTAAAGATCTCGGTATCGTCTTTGATCCCAAACTGACATTCTCGGATCATATATCACGGCTCACTCCAGCATGCTACAAACTCCTGAGTTTCATCATCAGAATATGTAAGCAATTTGATGACCCAGATGCAATGATAGCCATGTTTGATGGAGTCATAAGAAGTAAGCTGGAGTATGCCATTGGTGTGTGGACTCCGCACCAAGCGAAATATATTAATATGCTAGAACAAGTTCAGAAAAAATTCCTTAGGTATGTCTATATGCGGATGAATGGAACGTACCCGAGATTCATGCACCATATGGAATTACTTGAGGCAACAAATAGATTTAGCTTGGAAACTAGACGTTATGCAAATCTTGCAATTCTTAGTTTTAACATAATCCATAATCGTATTGACAGCCCATTCCTCTTGGAATGTTATGGCTTATACGTGCCTGAAAATTTCAGCCGTAGTCGTCGACACGACTTGTTCAAAATACCATACGGCAGAACAGATGTTCTAGCACAGCATAGCATGACAAGAGGAATGGTGCTGTTGAACGAAATATCGGAAACACTAGATATATATAACTCTTCTTTAGATAGCCTTAAGATTTTTTTGTATATTAATCATCTTCCTAGGTGTTAAGACTGTTAAGAGAAAATTGTACAGTAATTGGATAAAAATCTGTTGTACAATTAAAAAAAAAAAAAAAAAAAAATACCATCTGAAATGCTCTACCTATTATTAACAATGCTATAATAACTTAAGTACGCTGCCTGTTATCTTTTATGCTACCTGAAATACTCTACCTATTATTTATCAATGATGCTACCTGAAGTACTCTGCCTGTTATCTTTTATACTACCTGAAATACTTTACCTATTATCAATGATGCTACCTGAAGTACTCTGCCTGCTATCTTTTATACTACCTGAAATATTCTACTTATTAATGATACTACCTGAAGTACTCTGCCTGTTATCTTTTATACTATCTGAAATACTCTACCTATTATCAATGATGCTACATGAAGTACTCTGCCTGTTATTTTTTATACTACCTGAAATACTCTACCTATTATACATAATACTCTCTGAAATACGGTAATGCGCGTTTTCATCCCTCGACATAATATCCCAAGGACAAAATGTAACTCCACTACGCTAAATTCTTTCTTATAACTATTTTTGAGCAATAATTTATTGTCTTTCCAGGATGCCTGTATTATTTTTGTCCCCTTTTTTGTTAGGTTAGGTTTTGGTAGATATTTTGTCGGGGATATTTTATTGGGGGATGTTTTGTCGTAGGATTCTGAAATACTTTACCTACCATAATACTACCCGAAGTATCCATGATAGTTCCTGATATAATCTATTTATTATCGATAATACTACCTGGAATTTGATCGCTAGTGTGGGGCTGTTAATTGTCTGAAAATAGAAAGGCCGCTTTTGATCTTGATTAAAATTTTGTTGGTAATTTTGGAAAACCCAAGAATATGTGAAAAGGATTAGGGGTTATTTGGTACAATTTCGCCGACATATCTTGAACGAGGTAGAGCAAAATGTAGCCCTTTGTGGACCTATCTGGGACATCTATGATGCCACCAGATCCCTGGTTTGTCGATACTACAATGATTCCTAAAACCTAACATGTAAAATATTATCATTTTGATTCGATTTTGTAACCACCAAATTTAACTTCCACAAACATTTTTCGAAATTCAATTTACCTGTATTCAAAAGGTAGGTCATAGTTTAACGAACATAATACGTTTGACCTGGTTTACTTGAAAAAAACATTAATATGAAGTTAGGAAGTGATGATTGAAAAGAAACCTCTCGGTTTGAACTTGTGAAGATAATAAGATACCGGCAAACATTTTTTAAATTTTTTAACACTCTGAACTTTGGTCGTCTTGGTTTATCAACATAATGTGGGTATTAGAGGTCTATTATTTTGTAGAAAAATTTCACGGATAAACAAAAAATTTAACAAAACAAAAAAACGACTTCAAAAAATGCACTAAAAAGTAAAAAAATAATTTCGTATTCTTCTACAACTTAATAATCAACTTACTTTTTCTACTCATAAATTTGTAGATACGATTGTTATTTTTGGAGTCGGTGTCAGTCAAGGTAGGTTTGTAACTACATACATAGCTATAGGTGAGATGTGCTTGTATCGCACGCGCGACTTGATGAGGCGTGAGCGGGGCCGCGGCGGGAGGGGAGCTGTCGTATGGCCACGCCGGGCCGGATACCTTGGCTGACACCGACTCCAAAAATAATAATCGTACCTACAAATTGATGTGTAGAAGAAGTAAGTTGATAATTAAGTTGTAGAATAATACGAAATTATTTTTTTACGTTTTAGTGCATTTTTTTAACTAGTTTTTTGTTTTGTTAAAATTTTTGTGTATTTTTTGATTTTTAGTGAATCTATAGTACACTAACTAATTTATCTGAATATGGGTAGATCTACTACACGTGCTGCTCATATGAGACAGCATTACTTGACCATAACGACGTTACGGTAGGTGACTCAAAGGTCCGGATAGCCTATAAAAGATTTGGCCGAGTATTGTTAATATGCTCCTAAGAATTGAAGAGTTCGATCCCATAATCAGAAACTAACCAAACTCTCATTAAACTACCCTTGAAGTACATATAAGTATATATAAGTTAGAAGGGTGACCGCTCCAACCCGGCCAACTACCGCCCCATAGCGATCACATCAGTTCTGTCTAAGGTGATGGAACTTGTGATCAACGACAAACTGCTCACATACCTCGAGAATAACAAAATTATTAACGACCGTCAATACTGATTTCGGCGGAACCGCTCGTGCGGTGATCTTCTCTCGTATGTGACGCATGTTTGGGGGCGGTGCCTGGAACGTTTTGGTAAGACCCAAACGGTTGCACTGGACATTTCCAAGGCCTTTGACCGGGTATGGCACCGAGGACTTGTCTACAAACTGCCTTCTTACGGACTTCCCGCATCCTTGTAAAGGGTCTGCCATCTAACGTTTTTTTTTTCAACTAGTGCTTATTTCGTGAATGGTAATACTTAGCTCATGTCTGATTTGACAGATAATTAGTGTTATCCTTCCGCTGAACGAATATGGTTGTGTATACGCTTGAACAACGCTGGGAAATATTACGACATTACTTTGAAAATCATGATAATGTTGCAGAATGTGTGCGAAAATTGGTATTTTTTAAAAATTGAAAAAAAAATCGTTTGGCCACCTCGGAGCTGCGATTTGACACCGTTGGACTATTATTTGTGGTGTGCCCTCAAAGATAAGTGTTACGCCGACAAGACAGAGACAATTGACGCTTTAAAGGACAATATTCGTGAAGCCATTGGTGAAATACAGCTGCACACAATCGATAATGTGCTTAAAAATTGGACCGATCGTGTAGGCTACTGCTTGGCCAGCCGAGGCAGCCATTTGAATGAAATTATTTTCCATTATTAACCGGAAGGATTGTACTCTCAAATAAAAAAAGAAATTTGAGCAAATATTCAGTAGTTTTTTTTTATAGCATTTTCAAAAAAAAAGAAGTTATTTGGCGGACCCTTTATATGTGGATTGCCGACTTTTTAGGGAGAGGTCGATTCAGACGGTAGTCGATGGTTTCATCTCTTCCTCAAACTCGATAAATGCTGGCGTCCCACAGGGATTGGTTCTGTCTTCGACTTTGTTTTTGTTGCACATCAACGACCTTTTGTCATGTGCACCAATTCACTGTTACGCGGATGACAGTACAGTCCATGATAGCTTTTTGTTTGGCAAGCCCCCGAAGGGCTCACAAACCCCAACGGCTCGGAGGGCTTCGAAGCAAAGAATGGACGGTTACCCCGAGAGTGTTTTCTCTTGGGGTAAAAATAATCTCGTTGAATTTAATGTTTCAAAGACCCAATTTTGTCTGATTACGTCTAAAAGGGATCGAAATGAATATCTAGTATCCTTCAACGGAAGCAATCTTCCGAACAGGCCCTCCATTGATATGCTTTGTGTAACCCTAAGTGACCAGCTCAGGTATGGGGGCTCCATCAAAGCCAGAGTAAAGTTAGCCTCCCAAAACTGGGCGTACTGTACAGGGCCCGCAGATACTTTAATAGTACACAACTGCTAACCCTGTACAAATCACAAGTGCGCCCCACGGTTGAATTTGGCAGCCACCTCTGGTCTGGAGCTCCAAAATACCTGAAAAATACCCTCGACTCTGTGCAGAAACGGGCGGTCCGTTTAATAGATTCTCCCATCTTAACAGACGAATTGCAATCTTTAGAGCACAGGCGTCGGGTGGGAATGCTATCCTTGTTCTACCGGTATTACAATGGAAGATGCTCCGTTGATCACTGATCCCTTCGGCACCGGTGCATAGTCGGGAAACACGCCAAACGCGTGCCCAACATTTGTACACGGTTGACATTTGTCACATGAGAACGGGTCGTTTCTTCGACTCGTTCTCGTGTTCAACAGCTCGGCTGTGGAATGATTTGCCGACCTCTGTGTTTCCTCCTTCCTATAACATGGGTCTTTTCAAGACCAATGTTCATTCCTTCCTCTCCTCAAAAAGACGCCCCACACAGCATCCCAGATGACATAGGCCCTGAGGGAAATTATTTTCCTCAGGGCCTCCTGTGTGGAGTTAATGTAAAAAAAAATTGTTATAATTGTAAATCTTAGTTGTAAGCCAGTAAAATAAGTCTCTAGCTATAAGTCTTAGATGTAAGTCACTAGTTATAATTGTAAATCTTAGTTGTAAGCCAGTAATATTAATTCCTTTAAATACTTATTTGTACAGCGCCCTTGAGGTGATTTTTCACAAAAAGGCGCTATATAAATTAGCCAAATATTATTATTATTATTATTACATCCTTTCCAATAAAAAAGAATCATCGAAATCGGTTGACGTGATATTGAGTTAATTGTCCATTTGTCACGCTCACGCATTTGTAATGCAAATTTAGGACTTATACTCTCACTCGACTTGTTTTCTCACGGATGCCATTGACAGAACTGGACCAAATTGAAATGGGACCACACGGGAAGCACCAGCTTTTAAATAAAAAAGAATAATCAATATCGGTTCACCGAGTCGAAAGTTCTGAGGTAACAAACATAAAAAAAATACCGTCGAATCGAGAACCTCCTCCTTTTTGAAGTCGTTTAAAAATGAAAAAAAATATTAAAATATTATTTGTCACAGTTGTGATTTTTGTTGTCTTGTATTTCTACAAGTGCTTCAAATTTATCAATTTTAACCTTGTTTTCTTTAAAAATTGTTGCAATTTTTTATTTTTCCTAAAATATTGAGGTTGAAGACACCATAACTGAGCTTTGTTCCAATTCATGGGATTTTTTTTAGTTTGGCTGAAATGCCAAACGTTAGAAATGTAATTAAAAGTCAAATTTAAACAAATTAATTTGGGAGTTTTATCACATTTACACTTCGATTTGGCATTTCCCACACTTATCAAACTGGTTTTCCTTCAAGTTGTTGGCAGTAATACGAATTCAAAGATTTATTTACAAAATACTTTAACGTGTGTGAGTTTTCTGTTGGATTAAGTTATGATAGGTAGTTCAGATGGTTTTATGGTGTCAGATTACATCAGATGCGAAATGAAATAGAATGACACATTTATGGCTTTACATACGAGTAGATAAGCTGAAAGAAATACGAATCTATTCTCCATACTTTTAATTTGAGAATTTTGGCTGTAGAACAGGGACCGAAACCGGACCACGAGCAGCACTAATCGGACCTGCTATACTTTATTTTGATTACATTGTAAAATTTATAATTTACAATTACCAATTAAGAAACAAATTAACTGACAAACAATGAAGTTGAAAATTTTAACTATAATGATATGAGATTTATCGTAAAAACTTACAATAAGTGACATATAAATAATTCACATTAGGGGCCATCCATAAATTACGTCACACCTTAAAGGGGGAGGAGGGGGGGGGGTAGAGAAGCGTGACAAAGTAGGTAAATTGACCGAATTGCAATTTTTCGAACATCAATTGACCGAAAAACTAGTTTTTCGAATTGATATATGTGTGCAAAAGTACGTACAAGAGTATTTTATTTTAGGTTGGATAATATCAACCAACCTAACCTGACAGTATCTCGTTAGTCATAAGCAAGTGAACTATAAATTTTAAAAGTTGGTTAATAAATTCGAAAAAATATGTCTTTCGGCCAATTGCTGTTCGAAAAATTATTCTTTCGAAAAACTGAAATTCGAACAACTGATTTCGAAAAATTGAATTCGAAAAACATGTCTGCTCCCAGCGTGACATTGTGGACAAGTGGTATGAGCGTGTCATCAGCCCTGTGATGTCACATGTAAAACTCTAAATTATTAAAATGCAAAACTTCAATTCATTTTAAAGAAAAACTTATTTTTAGATGTAAAATTGCAAAATATATGATGTCACACTAGGGGGGAGGGGGCCTCACCAATGTGACAATGTGTGACAGGGATGAGGGAAGAGGTAAAAAAATCATGAAATTCGTGTGACGTAATTTATGGATTGGCCCCTAAAGAATTATAATCCTTATAACATTTATACTATGTTAGCGTCAGCGGTCGGCATACGGCGCCAGTGTCGGCAAACCGCAGGCCTACGGCCTCTAGCCAAACCAACCCTGGAAAGGACATGCAGTAATTAATGGGCCAACAAGCTAGCTCACAGTCGGCGCGAGCAAGATCCTCCTAATTCCAAGGCGAGTGTCTGTGGTTCGCTGGGTATTTCTCTTCCTCCTCTCCTCAAAATCTCCGGGGTCTCCCTCCTCAATCAGAACACAGTATGCGCTTAAAGGGTTTATTCAATAGCAGGAGACATGGTTAATACAATCGCCATTCGGGCACACTTCACATGACATGGATAGCATTAAAATACCCTAACCTAACAGGGACTGTTTTCTCTCAATCTCTCCACACGCGTTATGGGCTTTAGGAGCGGGACATGGCACACAAAAGAGGGTAATTGTTCAGTCTACTCACTGTAGTAGGGTAGGCAGTAGTCAGCATCTTCTGGTTACACAATTTACAGTATGAAATACATTGCGAGTTTTAAGGTTCTCGAGCGCGCGTTAGGCGCTCGCTTGGGACACTGTTGTCTTGCTGGCTGCCAGCCGGTGAGTGGCGAATGCTTGCCGGGCCCCGAGGGGGCCGGTGCGCTCGTTGATTCTCGTAGTGCCGGAAACTGCCGAAGCTATTCTTGCGTAAAACGGGGCGACCGTGGGTAATGTTGCTACTTTGCAACGTAACACTTCCCCCCTCGCCGCAAAAAAAGCGACGTGGTAATGGAGCAGTAGGGCTAAGAAATCTTCTTACCCTTCTAGCACTTGTGCCAAAAAACAAAAAAAATTTTAAGAAAGGAGGAGAGAGCGAGAGAGAAAAGTTGCTAGCTACACAATAGTAGAAAACAAAAACAAAAGACAAAAACATGGTGAACAAAGAGTTAACACTAAATGTACATGAAAGAGCAGTGACATACATAAATGTGAACAAGGACCTGCAGAAGAAAGGTACAAGGGTTATGCAGTAATAGAAAAAAATGACTCTAAATTGTATCATTGGTCTGTGAGCTATGTTTGCGTAGCGTGGTTTTTGCGTAGGATGTCTGGGGTGTTTTGGACGTTACACTGCAGTTACACGGTTACTTTGTCACAGTAACCTGGCCCGTTTGAGATTACACTCAAGGAACACTAGGGCCTTAAAGGAAACACGAAGAAGAGAACGCAGGATGAGGCTTCTTGGTGGTGGAGAGGGTTCTACCTGTCACAGAGGTCAAAAAGGTAGCTGCTTCCGGGTCCTGTGGGTGGGCCAGTATGACATCATTGAGGTACTGGAGAGTGGAATTGTAATTGGTGGTTTGTCCTTTTTGTAGAGGAGGCGGTTTGTGTGCATGACAGCCGTTGTTGTGATGGTGGTTGGTACACTGGTTTGTATACAGTGGGATTGTTGTGTTAACAATTGTTGGTATTGTTATTTGCGCAAGGGCACAGGAGCATTGGCATGATGGCAACAGAGCATTTGCAAGGTGCAGCTGGAACATTTGCAAAATGGCAACATTTGCAAGATGCCGCAGGAACGTTTGCACCAAGGCAACAGGAACATTTGCAAGATGCCGCAGGAACGTTTGCACAATGGCAACAGAAACATTTGCAAGATGCCGCAGGAACGTTTGCACAATGGCAACAGGAACATTTGCAAGATGTCGCAGGAATGTTTGCACAATGGCAACAGGAACATTTGCAAGATGCCGCAGGAACGTTTGCACAATGGCAACAGGAACATTTGCAAGATGCCGCAGGAACATTTGCACAATGGCAACAGGAACATTTGCAAGATGCCGCAGGAACATTTGCACAATGGCAACAGGAACATTGAACCAACCTAGAGCTGACGTGCTCGGGTTTGTTTGAGTGATGGTTTGTGATGATACAATTCGCAACTACACGCACGACTCACACTAGGTTAATTTAGGTGCGGTCGGGTGCTTTTGGTACGCATGGTTTTGAAGGCATGGGACCTCCGTGACGGTAGTGAAGGCAGCATGAAGGGAGGCGCAGGTGTAGATAGGGTGAAGAGCTGCGGGTCTTCTTATTAATCCGGGGAAAGATTATTATTAGGAACAAAATTCTTGAGGTTTACCTGCCTAGTAGACCAATGATGAAAAGGTTTGGAGAGAAACAAGGTGTGCATGTTAAGAAAGATTGGATTTGGCGTGTAGAGAGAGAGAGAGACGGGGAGAGAGTTAGCTAAATGCAACTACAGACTTATACATATTACAGGTACGTATTCAAGGAAGGTTCCGTTTAACCCATTTAGTTTTTTTTGAAACTAAATACATTTCCAAGAACACGTGGGTAAGGGTTTGTACGTATGACAAAATGCCCCGTTCGAAAGAAGTTGGTCTTCCATGACCTATGCTCACGTCTATACGGTAGCATTTTTTCTACTTTCGAAGAACAAAAACATTGAGTACAAATAAGTTATGAAAAGTGGGAAAGGAGTAGTAAGTTGAAAGGATCCGTGTATGAAGGTTGTCCCATTTGACAAACGAAACGCCATGTGCGTAACGCATATATCCCCATTCATGGATAATTTCGAGGAAGGGAAAGGGTGACAATTGGGAACATTTGAACGAAGAAAACTGCTGAGGATTCGGCTATTTCCGAAATTCGACCTCTGAGTGGAGGTGAAACAAGGTCTACAGCAGTTATCCTGGCACATTACAAAAAGGAATACACTGACATGAAAGAGTCTAATCCTCCACGTGTATTGGGTAGAAGATTAGAGGGTCGTTTTATTCTCCTACTAGTTTGCGAGAAATGACAGACCCTTGCTCGAGTCTCACAAACCTGGGGGTTTTCTTATTCGTCTCCCAGACAACGAGTTAGGTGTTTTTTTGTGTCCATCAACTTAACTCCTACGACACGATGCCCCATAATCATGAGTGAAGCGTATGATTAGTCCTTTTGAGATAATGGATAGTTCCTGGGTTCTTGTGACAGGAAGTCCATGGGCATGTTAATGAGTATTCTGCTGCAAAAGCAATAATTTTCTGATAACAGAACAATAAAAGGCGTGTGGTTTACACTTGGTAGGTTACACAAACAAGGGGTAGATATTATTTCGTTCGCACGACTCATGGTGAATATTGTCACGTTTTCACGTCTCACGTGACAGGAATGAACGATTTACAACAAATTTTTTGCCCAGTATTGAAAGACAGTAGCCCAATAGGTATTTACAACAATTTAATGAGATAAATCACCCTCTCGATCAACAACCCTGTGTTGACGAGCAAACAATGAGTAGTTATGACGGACTCCCCGTGACGTGTAAAAACACAAAGATATTATAAGATTCGCATCTATAGCAGTGGATATTGTAAGGTTCACACCTATAATGGTAGATATTGTAAGGTTCGCGCCTATAGCAGTGGATATTGTAAGGTTCACACCTATAATGGTACAAAAGTTTACGTTCGAAAATGTGGGTCCCCATTCAATACAGACGGCGGGTTGCAATGATGTAATTAATACGGCACTGCTGTAGCTTAATAAATTCATATTAGCATACGTTACAAGACTTGCCAAAAGGCGATAAACACAAATTTTTATTGAAGATCTGGCCAAGATTTTAAACTTCAAACAAGAATAATGGTACAATAAGGGACAAAAGAAACTGATGTCTTGATAAAATATTGTACCTCATAATGAAGTTGTATGTACACGGAACAATGTTAATGAAGGGACAAAACGTATTGTCACTTTTATAACAAGAAAAAAAATATTTTCTCAGAATCCGACAAAAATGCGATTCTGGAAAAAAATAGAGCAATTGGGTTGAGCGCCATTCTAATTTTTGGAAAAAAGAAGAAAAAAACACAAGTAGCAACGAGGTTGCTCCTGAATAGTTTCGAATCCAGCGAATGTGACCTGATAGGTGTGTTCATTTGGTGTATTCGAGACGATCCCCATATACATCATTATTATGAATGTGTAGGATGGGGTAAGGAGGAATAAGAAAAAGGTAAGAAGAAAAAAAAAACGGGAGGATTTCCTTTATAACAGAAATCGTCGCGGCATTCTTACAATATGGTTCTGTGACCATAGTAGCGAGCTGCGGCAATGGTCTGAAACCAATGGTTATTATACAGACTTGCACTTAAGATTTTTATTTACAACATTAGGGTAGGGACGTACTGGTACGACAAAAACCCGACACAAAAAAACAATTAAAAAAGGGTGATATGACAAGATGAGACGATGAGGTGGGGAAAAAAATGCGCGGATGCTGCAAGAGTTGTGAAAAGGAAAGCGACGTCTCGGAGCAAGAGTTTTCCGGAACCGTTGATGGTAGGAGGAAAAGGAGGCCCTTTCCCGAAGTGATCAATTTCAGGAAGAGGATGCATACAAGTTATGAAAACGGTGCCCCAAGAGGTGCTCTTGTGGTACAGCAGGCAAAGCACGCAGGATGTACAAGAACATATAAAATTATGCAAAAAGAAAAGAGTGTACAGGAGTTAGGCTACCGTTGACATTGATATGCCTTCGGGTGTAAGGATTACCTTACAAATGCCCGTATGGGTGATTATTTACATTTAATATTTACAAGTAACTCACGTCATTTATGACAAGAATTATAAGACTTCTAAAGAGACCGCGTCGCACTGATTGACGACTGGCCCAGAGAGGTCAGGGGGGTAATAATGATCAGGGTTAACAAGATGCATGTTTTGCCAATTTGATAACGCCTGGGTACTTGATGTGATGGAATTTACTGATTCCGTATTCCCAATTTTGGCAATGTCTTTCACATGGTAATTTCCGATGTGTTTACCAGAGATGTCAGACAATATTTTTGTTGGTTCCTGGGCTTGCACCACCAAGGGTTTTGCTTCGGAGACTGTGAGGGGGGTAGGGATGATTTCCGAGGTGACTTCCGGTTGAAATTGCAACCTCCTGATGTATTTTTCGTTGTAGAAAGAGGCATATAGGGACAGGCATTTTTTGGATTTATTCCTAGGAGAAATCTTTCTATTTCTCAGGGCCCGTAGTAGTTCTTCCTTTCTTGAAGTAAAAATGTGCGGGATTATACCCAGCGTGACTTGAGGAACTTCCATGGTGTATAGGATCGTGTCAGAGTGACCTTATGTTGGAAAAAAGCGGGAACTAGACTCGCAATTGGAAAGAAATTGGCCCGAGATTGACCACTTAGGCGTATTTTTGCAAAAAACGCGTTTTTTTTTTTACAAGTGTTTGGGTTATTTGGAAATTTGGGCAGGGGTTTGCCTCAAATAACGTGTTTTTGAGAAAAAATCCAGACGTTTTGGAATTTTATTGAAAAAATTTTTCAGAGTCCCAAAAATGAAAAAGAAATGGGCAGGGATTTGCCTCAAAAACGTAATTTTTGTGAAAAAATCTAGATGTTTTGGAATTTTATTGAAGATTTCTTGAAGTCCAAGAACGGAAAAAAATTGGGCAGCGATTTGCCTCAAAAAAACGTGTTTTTGTGAAAAAATCCAGATGTTTTGGAAATTTGTTGAAGAATTCTCGAAGTCCAAGAACGGAAAAAAAATTGGGCAGCGATTTGCCTCAAAAACGTGATTTTTGTGAAAAAATCCAGATGTTTTGGAAATTTGTTGAAGAATTCTCGAAGTCCAAGAACGGAAAAAAATTGGGCAGCGATTTGCCTCAAAAAAACGTGTTTTTGTGAAAAAATCCAGATGTTTTGGAAATTTGTTGAAGAATTCTCGAAGTCCAAGAACGGAAAAAAAATTGGGCAGCGATTTGCCTCAAAAACGTGATTTTTGTGAAAAAATCCAGATGTTTTGGAAATTTGTTGAAGATTTCTTGAAGTCCAAAAACGGAAAAAAATTGGGCAGCGATTTGCCTCAAAAACGTGATTTTTGTGAAAAAATCCAGATGTTTTGGAAATTTGTTGAAGAGTTCTCGAAGTCCAAAAGTCCATAAACGAAAATTTCACGGGCCAGGATTCACCTTAATGGAACACGTTTTTAGAATTTATTCCGATGTTTTTGAAAAACATTTGCCAATTTGTGAAGGTCCGGTGAATAAAAAACGGAACGAGGTTCGCCTTAAATGAACATGTTATTTGGAATATTTCCATTTGCTTTCCAAAGGGGAATTCTTTCGAAAAGAAAGAAATATTTTTTCTTTTATACGAGTTTTCGTGGAAGTATTTGTTTGAAGATTCAACAATGTCTTGGGGAATGGTTTTTTTTATTTACGTGGCTCGTCTGTAGCCTGATTTGATTATCACCAATTATTGGTATTTAACCGTCAAATTCCTTTCGTCGAAACAAGTTGTTGTAATTTAATGTTTGTTTTCAGGGAATCGACGTCAACGCGAATTAGGCATCTTTGAATTTATGTCGTATGTTTCTTTTTATGAGAAACGGACGGCAAAAGTAGAAAAATGCCCGATTGTCAAATGGCAGAAGGAATTTAATCCACTTGTTTCCTTAGGCTGCAAAGTATGTCGTAGAACGGACCAGCACTTTGCGAAATTGGTTTATTATAATATAATATGTTAATTAACCTTTGGGAAACGAAGCGGTTAGTCGGTTATCATATGCAGGATTTTGATTGTTGAATATCGTTGTTTTAAATGTTTGTGTTCATTTCCACTATTAACTTGTACTTGAAACTAGCAAATTTAGTTGGTCGACACTTGTAGACACTGTGTTATTCGCGGCGACAACTTTCTTGGTTGAGCATCTTGCGTGGGAATACCGGTGATAATGTTTGTGTCGAGTGACGACTCGAAAATGAAGGAATCGTGCCCGTGATAATTTAAATTGCGATTCGAAGTTACGTACGCGCCGATGTTTTTGTTTGAAATGCTAGACGGAATAGGAATAACACAAAACATACATTATAGGTTATAAGTTTAAACAATAGCTGATTGAAGAATGAGACCGTGAGACCGTGAAGAGGGGGGGAAAAAAATTAGCCTCACGTTGAAGCCAGTGTTAGCGTCAGCGGTCGGCATACGGCGCCAGTGTCGGCAAACCGCAGGCCTACGGCCTCTAGCCAAACCAACCCTGGAAAGGACATGCAGTAATTAATGGGCCAACAAGCTAGCTCACAGTCGGCGCGAGCAAGATCCTCCTAATTCCAAGGCGAGTGTCTGTGGTTCGCTGGGTATTTCTCTTCCTCCTCTCCTCAAAATCTCCGGGGTCTCCCTCCTCAATCAGAACACAGTATGCGCTTAAAGGGTTTATTCAATAGCAGGAGACATGGTTAATACAATCGCCATTCGGGCACACTTCACATGACATGGATAGCATTAAAATACCCTAACCTAACAGGGACTGTTTTCTCTCAATCTCTCCACACGCGTTATGGGCTTTAGGAGCGGGACATGGCACACAAAAGAGGGTAATTGTTCAGTCTACTCACTGTAGTAGGGGAGGCAGTAGTCAGCATCTTCTGGTTGCACAATTTACAGTATGAAATACATTGCGAGTTTTAAGGTTCTCGAGCGCGCGTTAGGCGCTCGCTTGGGACACTGTTGTCTTGCTGGCTGCCAGCCGGTGAGTGGCGAATGCTTGCCGGGCCCCGAGGGGGCCGGTGCGCTCGTTGATTCTCGTAGTGCCGGAAACTGCCGAAGCTATTCTTGCGTAAAACGGGGCGACCGTGGGTAATGTTGCTACTTTGCAACGTAACAACTAGCAGAAATTATCAGCAGCAACTTCAAATCATCGGTTGGATCTGTAAACATTTTTTGTACATTCCATTTCGTAGAACGTTTTTTTCACACGTAGTAGCTGGTAATGGGATTAACATTATTTAATTTATTTTTTAATAAAAAAAAACTTTTGTCAGTTTTTTTTTCATATTTTAGGCACAAAATATAATTACCCATTGTGTATTATTTGCTGAACGAATTTCTTTATCAAAATTAATAGTTTACTTACTTTTAACCACTTTTATTGTTTATAAAAAACCGGCATATTTCGTGAGCAATGCTCACTTCCTCAGGGTTTACTTATTTAAAAGATAAATTAAATGAAGACAATATTAACGAAACTCAATAGAAAATCTGAAAACAAAAAAAATCTGAAAAAAATATGGGCATAACTGGAAGGTTTTACTGACAAAGTTAAAAATAAAATATATCCTAGACTTGCAGAAAAGTCAAAAGATGTCGTATATTAAAAATAAAATGGTTAAAAATATATCCAGGCCCTTTCTAGATAGCATTTAGTTCGGGTTTGAATCTTGCAATCATACATGTAGATAGCAGCCAATTAAATACGCGTCAAGAAAATGAAGATAATTTCGGTAGTTCTTAGTCAAAGTATGATACAGTTAAAAATGACCGAATCGGATAGGAACACATTAACTCAGTTGGCAGAGTTGCGGGTCCGGAAAGCCGAAGTTCTTGGGTTCGTGTCCCGATTTAAAGGAAGCGGCAATACGGCCGGAAATGTACCTAACTTATATTATTTTTAATTATTAAATTTTGAAAACACAGATCAATCGAATAAAATTTATCTGCGCGCACCGGGATTTGAACCCGCGACCTCCGGATTGCTAGTCAAGAGCTTTACCCCTCGACCACGAGGGCATGTCAATGTGACTTTTACATGACAATACAGTGATTATATACTTTGAATTAACATTGTAAACATATTTAAAAGGAGTGTTAAATTAGTAGGAAAAAAAAACTAAAAATAACAGTGCAAAAAAGACAAAGTAAAAATGTTTAAAAATTAATAAGCAAAATGATAAAAAACACATACCTATGACATGTGTAAATCACAACTTTATATTTGTGCGTTATGATTAATAAAAACATAAAAGTTTTTTGGTAATTTTTAATTATTATAATTTAAGTTGACTGATTCGGCCCATCGGCAGTCGGAGTTCACGTGTTTTTGTTCATCTTCCTCTTGCCAAATCTACAGCATGTTAAATTATATACATATATTTACTATTCACAACTTAATCTTTAAAAAAAAAAAAAAAACTTTATTTTATTTTATTTTAAATCAGATCTCAAAACTGTGGTCACCCTAAAAGTCTACATTAATGTAGTACCTAGCGCCATCAGTTTAGTAGGTACCAGTAGGTACCCATAATCTAATCTCAATCTGTAAGAAATACAACAATATTGTTCTTTCAAAATCTGTATAATTTTGTGTTATTTTGTTAACTTGTATAATTATTGTTAACCTCAACACAGGCTTGTCCTAGTGAGGTAACAAATTGTATTGTAAACATTTTTACCTACAGTGTAAAGAAACAATAAATAAATAAATAAACATCGGGCCCATGGCGATGGCGGTTGAAATGAACACGCCGAAAATTATAAAATGTATATTTAAGCTATGTTTAAACACTTTCCTGAGAAAGGTAAGACCGTCTTTCTTCTTAAAGGTCTTCATAGAACTACTTTTACACAAGTTTACGGCGTGGTGGACCATTTTTCTATGTTTTATGAACGTTTTTCTGGGAGCTCTATGCGCGACCGAGGTGTAAATGCCAATGTCAGCCATCTAAAAACCGTTAGGTAAAATTTTTGAAAAGGCATACTCTGGGAGGGTGGGCGCACTTTACATGCCGTCTCTCTAATATCCATACTCTTAGGTTTGAACCAAGACAGTACAGTCCATGGTAGCTTTTTGTTTGACAAGCCCTAAAAGGGCTCACAAATTCCAACGGATCGGAGGGCTTTGAAGCAAAGAATGGACGGTTACCTCGAGAGTGTTTTCTCTTGGGGTAAAAAGGTTTTTAAAGGAAACGTTTTTAAAGAAAGGAAGGAGAGGAGAGTTATAGGAAGGAAAAGGGTTTAAGGGATTGGTAGGAATCTGGGATTCAGTGTGTCCCGTCATCCGCCTCCAAGATCTAGACAAACCTCACCCCATGAACCCGGGCACCCCTACTAAATCACCAAACGTAGCGAACCACTTGGGTTGACCTATGGCAAAGGTGTTGGTTATCCAATAAAGGTTCCCGGGGCGGCGGTACCCATTCCCGCCTCCCAAATAGTAAATTGTAAAGACATGGGGGCTCAATCGAAATCAGAGTTAAGTTAGCCTCAAAAAGAGTTAGAAATAATTAGTTAGTTAGTTAAAAAGAGTTAGAAATAATTAGTTAGTTAGAAATTAGAGTTAAGTTAGCCACTTTACACTGTACAGTGCACAGGGCCCGCAGATACTTTAATATTACACACTGCTAACCCTGTACAAATCACAAGTGCGCCCCACGGAATTGACAGCGCTTGGCGTGAATTTGGCAGCCACCTCCGGTCTGGAGCCCCAAAATAATAAAAAAAACCCTCGACTCTGTGCAGAAACGGGCGGTCCGTCTGATAGATTCTCCTAATTTAACAGAAGGATTGCAATCTTTAGGGAATAGGCGTCTGGTGGGAATGCCATCCTTGTTCTACCGGTATTTCAATGGAAGATGCTCCGAGGAACTAGCGTCACTGATCCCTTCGCTACCGGTGCATAGTCGGGTGACATGCCAAACGCGTGCCCAACATTTGGACACGGTTGACATTTGTCACATGAGAACGGGTCGTTTCTTCGACTCGTTCTTGTGTTCAACAGCTCGGCTGTGGAACGATTGGCCGGCCTCTGTGTTTCCTCTTTCCTACAACATGGGTCTCTTCAAGACCAATGTTCATTCCTCCCTCTCCTCAAAAAGACCCTCCACACAGCATCCCAGATGACATAGGCCCTGAGGGAAATTATGGAGTTATTTATTTTAATATTTTTATTTTTTAAATACATATTTTCTTTGTTAGTATGTGAAAGGCGTAATAATTCAATGTGGCTGTTGGTCAGTGATTGAATCTAAAACCAATGAGTTTGAGAACATTTAAATTACAACAGACAAAATATAAAATTAGACATATTCAATATACAAGTCTCTAATAATGGGGGTGTGCTCAAGGCTCCAATTTTTTTTATATTAGCTCCACAGAGGAGGCCTTGAAGAAATTCCCCATGGGCCTATGTCATCTTAGGGGATGTTGTGTGGTGCGTCTTTTTAAGGAAGAGAAGGATATGAAGTTCTGGGAAGGAAAAATATATGAGGGGTGGGTAGGAATCCGGGAGCCAGTATTTTCGGGAGGGACGGACGTATGAATCCATCCCACCAACTTCGGTGCAAGGCGATGGGTCGAGAAAGTTCGTCATCGACTGCCAAGACCTGGACAAAGAACCTAAGAACCCGGGCACCCCTGCTAAGTCACTAAGCGTAGCGAACCACTTGGGGTGACCTATGGCAGAGGATTTGGTTATCCAATAAATGGTTCCTGGGGCGGCGGAACCCAAACCTGCCTCCCAAATTGAAAGGATTTAATTAATTAGACCGATACCCACGGATGTAAGTTATTTGTATCTAAGACTATCTGGTTCCCGGCATTCGTTGCAATGCCATTCAAAGAAAAAAAATTGATTCCCCCTGCGTGTCCTTTCCCGTGCATCCCCATTCACCTCCCGAGTCCTCTTCTCCTCCCGCGATCCCCTTCCACCTTACTCGCCTACCCTCTCCCCTCTCCCGCTCCCTCGTCCCGCCAACCACCCCCCGCGTTCCATATATTCAGTCCCAGTACATTCACTTTCCAAACAGCTCGCGTGCCACCTATTACAATTTTTTTATTCAAATTTTCATTTTTCGTGTATTACAAATATTCATTTTTGTATATTATAGTACATTCAGTTTTTAAGTAGCTCGCGTGCCAGCTATTACAATTTATTTATTCAAATTTTAATTTTTCATATATTGCAAATATTCATTTTTGTATATTATAAGAAAAATCAATCAAATTTGGTACCTAGTCCCCTAGTTTGGTACCCCTCCCTCGTCACCCCTCCCGCGAACCCCACCTCCCCGTTCCCCTCCCCCTCCTGCCTTTCCTCTGTGCCGCTAAAATATATGAAATACACACATTTTCAATATTTAAATAAATGAAGACAATATAAGCGAAACTCAATCGAAAATCTGGAAACAGAAAAATCAGAAAAACATATTGACACCTCTGGGACTCGAACCCAGGACCTCTTGCTTTCCGGGCAAACGCGCTAACCACTGCGCCACGGTGTCGATATGAAATTCGGTCATGTTAAACTGTACAATACTTCGACTAAGAACCACCTACATTATCTTCATTTTCTTTAACGCATATATTATTGGCAACTATCTTTATGTATGATTGCAAGATTCAAACCCGAACTAAATGCTCTCTAGATAGTGTCTGGATAAATCTTTATCCATTTTATTTAATATGCGACATCTATCGACTTTTCTGCAAGTCGAGTCCCAGAGGTGTCAATATGTTTTTCTGATTTGCATAAAATGTAAACAAACATACAAATATTGATTTTTACATAAAAGATTATTAAAGACAGTACCTTACCATTAAAATATTTTACGTAAAAAGGTTTGAAAATTTTATAAATCTTTAGATTTTGTAAATTTAGCGATAGCAATAGATTTTATTTTTCTAGACGATGATTTAATATCTTTTCTAGGGATTCGTATAGAAACGTCTGCGATTTTTGTTATACATTTATCAGAATTAATTAAAATTAACCTCGCGAAAAGGTAAAGGAATTAGAAAGAGCCACAACTTGAATTTAAATATTATAAATATTAAAAAAATATTTTTAAATGCCCCATTATTAAACTTGTTCCCTTTGTAAATTATAATATTTTACCCCTCTTCCCACTCCCACCTTTCCATTGACACCGTTAAGCTATATCCGTTGTTGTAAATAGTTTTAAGTAAACCCTGAGGAAGTGAGCATTCGGTTTTTTTATAAACAACTAGCTTTTTCCCGCGGCTTCAATCGCATGGTATTAGAGGATTCCCACTCCGCCTCCTCCACCTTCCCTTCCCACTCCACTCATTGATAAACCCCCCTCTCCACTCATCCATAAACCCCCCTCTCCCTCCCCCTCCTTCTCCACCTCCCCTCCCCCACCCCACACCCCTCCCACTCCACCTCCTCTCACCTTCCTCTACCCCTCCCCCTTCCTATTCGTTCCCTCCCCTCTCCCACCCCACTCCGCCTCCTCCACCTTCCCTATCTCCACTACACTCCCCCCTCCACCTACTCCCCCTCTCCCTTCACCCATCCCTCCCCTCACCCCCTACACCTCTACATTCCCTCTCCTCACACCACTCCCCCCCATCAGCTCCCTTTCCCCACCCCCTACCCCTCCACACACCCTCCTCCATCCTTCCCCTTTACCATTCCTTCCGTCCTCCCTCACCCTCCCCGAACCCCCACCCCCCACCCCCCAACCCGCACCCTCCTCCCCCTCCCCTTTCCACCTCCCAACACCCCTTCCCCTCTCCCCACTCCCCCCTCTCACCTCTCGCATTCCACACATTCATTCCCAATACATTCAGTTTTTAAACTGATCGCGTGCCACCTATTATAATTTTTTATACGAATTTCATAATGTCAGAACTCTATGGTAGTTTTATACAAAATAACGAACAAAAAAAAAGAAATAATCCAATTTGTTGCAGTCGTTCGGGTCACATACATACATTTTGGTGATTCATTTTTATAGATATTTATTAAGTTAAGCACTCTTTTTAGGGTGAATTGCCTAATAAAAAAAAAACATCGTTTCCATGGCGACAATTGGTTTGCTTTTTTTCTGACGTTTGGAATAAATTGATTTTGTTAGTGACAAAAAACGTATGATAAATAATTTCATAACGCCAGAGCTTACCAATATATATAGCCCATAGTATTCGCAAATAATGTACCTTTCTAATAGTGACAGAATTTTTTAAATCCATTCCATAGTTTTTGCGTGAAAGAGTAACAAACATACATCCATACAAACTTTTGCCTTTATAATATTAGTAGGATTAGTAGGATAAACATGGTTACAACTAAGTAATCCATTAATTTTGAAATATTGTTTTATGTACTTATAATACTTTGCAATGTATATTTTTATGGATTTTGAAAACTTATTTTATTTTATACCCTGCTTAATTTAAGCACAAAAAATTAGCTCTTCCTGTCTCTGTAACAGTTTTCGCCATTAGCTTGTTTTGGTAAACGATAAACAATTCTATCTATGGTTTAATCGCTGTGAAAGGTTTATGAATAAACATACAAATCCATTCTTGGTTTGACGATAAAATACGTTGATTTTAAACCTGCTCCATTTTATCTCACGTAACTCTGTCTAGATTTATAGTAATGTCTGAATTTATTGGATCTAATGGCCTTATGTACGAAGGCTCTTTTGACAGCGTCTGGTAAAAAGACCTTTTAAGGTTTAGCGTTTATTTGTTATTTAAAAATGTGTTCATGTAATTTAAGAGAGCCACTGAATGCAAGCGGATCACTGGCGATGAAGAAGGAAAGTGTGGAATTTTGAATGTCCGAAAATTGGCTTTTTTAGAAGGAATGTGTATTTTTGAGGGTCCATGATCTAATGTTTTAGGAGAGTAAACAAGATTTTTGTTTGTTTGAAACTTAACTAAATCTAACGATGGATCTAAGCATTTTTAAACCTAGATTTCATCATTATACTGATTTGTACGTACATAAGTCAATTAAAAATTGTTAATCTTATGAGGAAAAGTATTGAGTATTGTACCGTTTAGAAATATTTTAACCACATACAGATTGCCTAATGTTTGTGATGCTGCCTTAGTTTTTAGTAAAAGTATGATTGATCGCAATATCAAGTTGTGCATTAACATATTTATGATCCTAACTAACTAGAGAGGATGCAACTCCTCACAACTCTGTTTTTGCATTCATACAATCCTTGTTTTATCCACAATCATACATCGTATCGCACATGCCCTTACTCTCATACAATATGATATTCAAATTACCTACTCGATTGCTCCGTTTTTTCCTGGGGCATCCCCGAACCTTTTGTTTACATTGGCTCCACACAGGAGAACCTCAGAAAAATAATTCCCACAGGGCCCATGTCGTATTCATAAATGCCGTGTGGAAGGACTTTTTGGGAAAGGAATGAGAGGAAGATCTGGAAAGGAAAAAACACACGAGGGGTGGTTAGGAATCTTAGACTCAGTGGGTCAGAAAGTCCAAGAAAAACAGTGGGTTCAAGAGTGACGGACGGAGTTTTGCTGGAGAGGTCAAAAGGTTTTTCTCAAACAGAATCTCCTGATCCTGCCGCCAAGATTCGGACAAGCCTCACCCATGAACTCGGGCACCCATGCTTAGTTACCAACTTAGCGAACCACTCGGGGCGATCTATGGCAGAGGTGTTGGTAAATATCCAATAAATAGTTCCCGAGATGACGCTGCTCGTACCCGCTCCCCAAATTGAACGAGTGCAATTACGAGTTGCATTTTCTCCTAATACACCTTTTTCCATCAATTCAATCCACATCTACACGTAAAAACTGTTGGCATAACATTATCTTTACGATCACTAGCAGACCCGGCCACACGTTGCTGTGACTTACCTAACCTTTATAACTAACGCCATCTGTTAATTTGTATATATACATATCAAATTCACACCGCGCGCTTGCCAGCTGCCCGCCGCCCGCCGCCTGAATTGAATCTTTGAATTTCTCGAATTTTCTCTACTATAATATGCATGTAATATACATATAAACCTTCCTTTTGAATCACTCTATCTATTGGTGAAAACCGCATGAAAATCCATGGCGTAGTTTAAAAGATCTAAGCGCACATAGAGCGGGAGTGACTTCATTTTATACTATGTAAAGATTCATCCAACGTCAGCTGAATTTAGTCCTTCCTGATACTCACTTTGATATTTTTATTAGAAAACCTCCTGTCAATATTGATAAGGATAGCAACCTTCCCGTTCCTTATAAACTTACTTCCTTAGCACGCAGTCACAAATTTGCTCCTGTGATTCACCGTTCACTACATTAAACAGAGTTTTTGTATTATCTCTTTTAAAATACCCTGACTTTGTAGTAATCAGTTCTACAATAAAATAAATGGAATTCTCGTGAAATGCAATGCAGTTTTTAGTTTGCTGTTTAGTATAAAATTATTGGAATGCCGTCAATCATTATCACTTCTTAATGAGGTAGGTGCCTACTTATGTATAATCGTGATTCCGTAAAAAATCCGTTGATGAAGTTATTTTAATTGCGTTTATATTTACACAAAGAAGTATGTAAGAACTATGTACATTGAATGCGGCGGAATGCTAAAATAAAGACAAGAATTTCCTTGGACAAGAAGTGAGAACTAATCAACAAAAGAAAATAATCTATATATATATATAAAAAAAACTAATCCCTGTTTCCCTTGGTCACGCCATAACTTCGGAACGACTTTACCAATTTCATTCATCTTTTTTTAAAAGTTTTCTAATACTTTGTTGAAGGTTCTTACAGAAAGCGAAATTACGAAAATTGCGCAGAAAAATGGATAATTTCAGAAAACTTGGCTACTATTTTCACTTCGCACGTTTGACAGTTCGCGCGTTTGATGAAATTGAATTTAGCAAGTAGCTGTTTTTTTTTGTTACAAAAGAATTGTCTATGGATTTTTAAAATTATAGATATTTTTAATAGGTTGGTATCTATGTTAGGTAGCAAATTTGATTGATTGTTTTTATTATACACAAAAATGAATATTTATAATACATGAAAAAAGAAAATTTGAATAAAAAAATTGTAATAGGTGGCACGCGAGATGTTTGAAAACTGAATGTACTGGGACTGAATATATGGAAAGCGGGAGGGGCGTTGGTGGGACGGGGGAGCAGGAGAGGGGAACGCGGGAGGGGAAGGGAATGCAGGAGGGGAACGGGGACGAACGGTAAATGACATGCAGGGAGAAACAATATATTTCTTTGAATGAGGCATTGAAATGCATGCCGGGAACCAGCTAGTTAATTAATAAATTGATAGAAGATAAAATTGGGTAAGTGTCGCAAATTTGATTTCGAACAAATAACCCTCAACATTACTGACAAAATTATTAAAAAAAGTGTTGTGTAATTTAAGATTTAATTGACGATCTGTTACGCTAGATGATACTTAAAAAAAATCATGATCTACTAATTCATAGACGGCGCGAGTTTAATTATTTTAAGGAAAAACACCTTTTATCAAGTTGTGCTTTGAGTTGAATTATTTGTTAGCGCCATAATAATATGAATACGCCATATCAACATAATTAATATGAATACCTTTTTTTATTATACACAAAAAGATACATAAATAACAAATAAATTTTATACAGTAATTAATTATGATAGATATATTTGATGTACCCCATAAATAAGCATGGCTTGTGTGTATGGGAGGGTTTTAGTTTTAGAGAAGTAGTTTTTTGCCTTAAGGGCCCGCTACCCGAATTACTACCGATTTCTTACATATCTCCCTTAAACACGTCAAGTTTTAAAGCTCTCAAAAAATATATGTTATTCTTGAAGATAATATCTAGACATTGCCAGCGCCGAAACGCAAATTATATAAAATTACCTCCATAGAAAAAAATCGCAAAGTATGCTCCAAAAATTATTATAAACAAGTTCATTTCAGTTATTTTACAAGATATATGTATGAAAAAAATTACAGTGTTTCTTTAAATGCTGTTTAAGACAATCGGGGGTCGACCATGTCTTATTTTTTCTTATAAGGGGGTGGGAGGAAGTCTCGATAGTTCTTAGTAAGACCACAAAAATGCGCAAAGTTAAAATTATTAGTACCTTTGTAAGTACAAATAAACATTTATAAAAATTGTTACTTTGAAAAATAAACATTAAAACAAACGGAACGTTTCTTCATTTTTTCCTTTAGATCCTTACGACGTAATAAATATTAAACAGGGGGGGAGGGGGTCGGCCTATTCTTATTTTTTCTTTAGGGGGGAGGGTTTCGAAAAGTAGCAAAATTCGTCTTACGTAATAAATGAATGACCCCTATACGAACAGAATTTACCATAAACATAATACAAGATTCACTCAAAATGAAGGATTAGTGGTTCTGAAATGTATCCATAAATACGGTGAAAGAACCCTAAACTATATTGTACCAAAAATATTTTAATAAACTAACAATGATAATTAAAAATAATAACGTTTTTACTGCTAAAGTCAAATATAATCTAAGGAAATGGATATTAGATGCTGAAGATAGATGATTTATAATGATGCCCTACCGAAGCCCTTGTATTCCTTATTGGAATTCACTTTCGTGGAAATTCATTATAACCTTGTATACCTCATGTATATAAAACTATTAATTTACTTGTTGATTATATTAATTTTTTCATACCAAATTCATTTGTACTCGTTTATTGTATAAGGTTTATGGTGCTATTTTACATTTGTACTATTCCGTAATGTAAACAATTTATCTAATTGTTATATGAGCATCAACATTATACGTACACACTGTTTGAAAATGTACCAAGTTATTGCATAAAATGTTGTCATTATGTACCTGCTGACAAACTTACGTAGTTTAGCGGGTTTAAATGTTAATAAATAATAATAAAATTAAAAAAAAAAATACTGGGCATATTTGCTTCACGAATGGAAGACATTCTCAAAATCGCCCTGATGTAAGACCACCATTCAGAATTGAAACGTTGCTTGAGATGGCTTTAGCTGTGCTTGGTGACCAGATAATAGCCAGGAACTTCCTCACCTCCTCTTCTTCGTCTTCTTTTCCGACTTCCTTGTATCACCGACTCTAGACGATTGGAAGCAGTTGGGACTCTTGTGCGGTATTCACATAAAACAAATGTTTTGGATCCGGTATTCGATGAAGGTCTTCCCTTCTGGTTCATCACTTCTACCTGTCTGCGGAAGTCTTGATCCATCTTGTACCGACCACTTGTCTTATGATGTCAGACCCGCCCAGCCTACCGATTCGGTCGGACTTCTTTTTGACTTGACCATATGGGGCATTTCCTGGTGTATTAAGTACTAAGTTTCTTGCGTTTATTTTAAAACGTACATTTGTTAGCAGCAATAAAACGCGCTAACTAGTTGATCTAACCTTTACGGTATTAACAGAGTAAGTCAATTCTCACTCGAAGAACTTCAACTGTTCAATAATGTTAATGTAATGCTAGTTTCAACAATATTTGAAGGCATATTATGCAATATGATCAACAGATCGGTATATTGTATGCACGGAGCCCAAGTATCCTGGTCAGAGCATCATATCCTGGTAAGAGCAACAAAAATTTTATATCGTACATGTACTTCTAGTATTTTAACGCCACTCTTCCAAAGTAAGGCGTACTCGTGTTCCTCTGGTGAATGATCAGTATGATCACCATTCAAAGTTTTAGAAGGCGATAAAGTTGAAGCTGTTTTGATCACATGGGGTGCCCACCATGTGCATGGCAGGGACCGGGAGTGTAGTCTTGTGGATCTGGAGAGACTGATTGAGGGAGACCTTTTGTCTTCTCAAGCAGGAGTCTCTCAGAACATCGCCTTCACCGCAGTGGAAGGGCCTCATACCTTTTTCCTTCCCAGAACTTCATCTCATTTCTATACTTAAAAGTGCCTCCACATAGCATCCCTAAAGTGAGGAAATGCTAATGTTAAAAAATATATACAAACTAAAAATAATCGCTAAAATGCACGTTTTATTTTATTTTGAGAAGTTCGGGCAAACAAACAAAAATGTTTTCCGGTCATAATCTAAAAAACTTAATTTGCCACATTATTCAACACAACCATATTCCCTATCCAATAAGGGGAACGTAAGTAGGAGATTAAAGCAAATTCCGACGATTTATTTTAGACACAAACAGGATATTTATAAAACATTTTTGTGGGTACGTATATAATAAATTAAAATACAAATGTAAATATCCCTAAACTAATGTGTCTGCAGTAATCGCATTTAAATTTACACAGAAGCAAAAACGCATGAAAAACAATGCAAGTATTTTTGTTATTAGTTTTTGGGATTTTATGCCGTGTTTATTATGCAGTGCAACGCTGTCCGAAACGTTGGCTAAAGAAGGAGGTAGCGCAACACGGCATAATACCCCAAAAACTAATAACAAAAATACTATTGGCCGTGAAAATCTAAAATCAATGCAAGTATTATTTATACATAACTTGAAAACTTAAATACAAAATTGAAATACATAATAAGAATACAATATTTATGAAGTAGTAGTACTGAAAAGTAATAAAATAACAGTTTTTTTTTTAGCTGCACAAATCGTGGAGATACTTTTTGAAACATGTTATATTATTTACAAAAATATCAATGAAAGTCTGTATTTTAACAAGATCGTTGTATGATCGAGACATTCTAAACATATGATTAAAATATCCAGTATTATTAGTAAAAATTTCAGTCCAGAATATGTTAAGGTTTCTGGTAGATTTGGGCCTGGCGTATAACTTGATTTGGTTGACTAAGTTACTGTCTAGTCTACACGATTATTCACAATTTTATAATGCATTAAGCGGTCATTTATGTTTCGTTTTTTAACTAGACTCTCTAATTTGAAATGTTTAAGTCTTTGTTCGTACTCGTCTAGAAGATGGTAGATACCTGATCGGTAAGACAAAATCCGTGTAAATTTTCTTTGGACTGATTCGAGTCTAGATATATGTGGATTATATTGTCTAGATAATGTAGATTCCAGACTGTTGACACGTACTCAAGAACACTACGGATTAAGGAATTGAATAGAATTATTAGGCTATTAGAATTTTTGAACAGTTTGGTTGATCTTACAATAAAACCAAGTAATTTATTTGATTAACTCACAATGTATTCTTTTAATTCAAAATCTTTTATTGATTCAACTGTTTCCAGATTGTGACCACATATGCTACATGAATGTAGAGTTTTGTTGGTGTTCTTGGTGAAATTTATAACTTTGCCCTTAGATATATTCAGTTCCATTTCATTGTCAACACACCAGGTAGTTAAGATCTTGTTGTAAGAGTTCACAATCTTTCATAGTTTTAATATCTTTATATACTTTGAGGTCGTCAGCATATAGTTAGTAAAGATTAAGAAAAGTAAGGGTCCAAGGTGAGATCCTTGTAGCACGCCCGAAGTAACTAATATTGGGGAAGAGTTAAAACCGTTGACAGTAACTAATTGACTTCTATGTGATAAATATGATTCTAGCCAACGAAGCAGATTTCCGTGAATGCCGATTTTATCCAATTTATTCATAAAGATAGAGTGACTAACTTTGTCAAAGGCCTTACTGAAATCGTTGTACACGGTATCTACTTGTGTTTTATTATTCATCGATTTACACAGAAAGACTTAAAAGCAATTTAGCAATTTAGCAAAAGATTAAAAGCAATTTCCAAACAATCGCAAATTCAAAGCAATTTCCGACCATAATCTAAAGAACTTATTTTGCCACATTAAACGGAAACAACATCCCATATCCGTAAAAGGGTTTTTAATTAGGAGGTTCTACAGCATATGTGCTTGTTTGTTATCGATTAAATTATATTCGACGGTCTCTTTAAGATAGATACAATAATAACAAACTTTAATACATACCTATGTATAGTTTACCTAAGTACTTACTTCTTTTACTCTCTTTTGTACTATTATTTATACTATTTTTTACTTTTCTACTATCATATTATAAATTTGTCGATCTCATTTGTATAAATTTTCATGATAACTAATAAATATGTACTATTTATCGCTCTGTTAATTTTGATAGGTTATTATGCTCTGTAATTAAGTTAAGAAAGCGAAATATTATATTTCTTTTAACTTAATAATAATAAAAAAAAATAAAAAAATTTTTGCTTTTGAACAAACTATTCATGATTCGACTACGACTATAAACTGAATATTATAAATTGGACATTAATGATAAAAGCTGGTTCAATAATATGTAGGTACGTAGTTTCATTATCATGAAAATTGTACAGTGAGGTTAATACGTTTAGTTTAATAATGGTAAAACAGAAGTGCTTAAGGTACTATGAAAGTAGTTATTGAGGAATGCGTGTTAACTTTGTTAATTTTATTATTAAATTAATAATAAAATCAACAAAGTTTACCTCACTGTACAATTTTCATGATAATGAAACTACGTACCTACATATTATTGAACCAGCTTTTATCATTAATGTTCAATTTATAATATTCAGTTTATAGTCGTAGTCGTCGACAGGACTTGTTCAAAATACCATACGGCAGAACAGATGTTCTAGCACAGCACAGCATGACAAGAGGAATGGTACTGTTGAACGAAATATCGGAAACACTAGATATATATAACTCTTCTTTAGATAGCCTTAAGATTTTTTTGTATAATAATCATCTTCCTAGGTGTTAAGACTGTCAAAATGAGAAAATTGTACAGTAATTGGATAATAATCTGTTGTACAATTTATTAAAAAAAAATAATATTCAGTTTACATTATACTACATGCTTATAATTATTCTTATGAATAACTTATGAATCTATAATAATGTGTTCCTGTAAAAGCCTTCAAGGCGTTAATAAATAAATAAATTTTCCGATCATAATCTGAAGAACTTAATTTAGCACATTATACAATACAACCATATCCCGTATCCGAAAAAGGGTTCGCAATTAGGAGGTTCTTTAACATTCACATCATTTTCCGATCACAGCGTAAAGAATTTAATTTGCCACATTGTACAATATAACCATATCGCATATCCGAAAGGGGGTTCGAAATTAGGAGAAATAACACTTTTTTATTATAGCCTGTAGTTTTTAGTATACCTAATGAGGCCTGATTTATATATTTTTTTAAAACTTATAAAAATAACAAGCCACCGTACGCAATCAAAACTCTTTTATAGAGTAGCCACTTTTTTCGCAATTTATCGAACCATATCTTCTACTGCAGTCATTATGTATGAGTGTGACATGTGCGGTGGTCATCTAAAGGAGAAAGCTTGGATGATGAAGTAACATATTAGATCTGGTTCTGTAATATCAAAGTAAACAATTAGCAGACATATATAAAACAAACTATCTAATTTATTTATAGTAAACATGTTGCAAAAACTTACTCTCTTCTAAATATGTCCATATGATAAAAATAGTGCAATTTTCTGACAGCTTTATGTGAAAATATTGTATTTATCTAAGCATTACATGTGGTTGCGTTTATTATGTAATGCAAGGCATTTGATGTTTAAACTATTAAGTTGATATAAGTGGAGCATAAGTCATTTATAAAAATGCACATACTTGATTTTTATATAAACATTTAAAGAATATAATTCATTTTTATTACCCTAATCGCGGTACGAATTTAGGTTATTTCAATTCGATCATGAAACAGTAATGAAACAGGTTTTAAATCATTGTACGAATTTGTGACAAGATCGCGAATGAAAACCAATGGTTTGACTTCGCGTTCTTGATTTTTGAAGAATTAGAAAGAATGCTAGCCAATTGAATGTTCACTATTAATTCGTACTATAATAATCTTCATTTTAGAGGAAGTCTTTGTTAAGACGTTGTAATTTTTTTGACGCCAATTTAATTTTTTGGCCCAAAAATTGTACTTTTGAAGTGAAACTTCCTTAGCCCCGTTAGAGTGATTTGACTGACGCACTACGGCACCAGCGAGGCATCAAACTGCGCTTAAGGCTCCTATTGGTTGAGATATAAAACGGAAACGACGATAGGTCTGCGGTCATTGGCCGCTTTGTTTTTTACTTAGGGATAGTCGGAATATAATGCGTAAATACGTCGGAATATAATGCGTACGACCTCCGTAGTCCAGAGGGTAAGACTCTTGACTCACAATCCGGAGGTCGCGGGTTCGAACCCGGCATGCGCAAATAAATTTTATTTGATTAATTTGTGTTCTTTCACAATTAATTCATAATAATATATAATATATTTGCGGCATGTTCCAGAGTGGAAGATACTATCATATCGCCCTGGTGTAAGAGCACCATTCAGAATTGAAATGTTGCTTGAAAATGGCTTTAGCCGTGTTTGGTGACCAGATCTGAATAGCCAGGTACTTCCCAACCTTCCTCTTCCCCACCTCCTTCCCCTCCCCACTACCTTCAGCCTCACAACATACCCCATTTGGGGATGCCATAGTCTCACTGGCTTCAGACGGGAGCAGTTGAGATTCTTGTGCGGTATTCACTGTCAAAAAAAAAAAAATTCACGCCTCGCCGAGCGCGTCCCATAGCGCAGCGGTATAGTGCGTCGCAAATCTCAGCGGCCAGAGAAATCCAGCGGAGGCAGGTTTGAATCCTACGAAATCCAAAAAAAAATAAACATATTTGTTTTTGTAATTCAATATCCTATCTTCTAACCATTGTAAAATAAACAGGCGACATTCTAGTTTCATTTCTATCGCGTGTGAATTACACATTTTAATTTTCTCCTGATTGTGTTGCTTTTCCAGTAATTTTAAAAGAAATGCAATATCAATTTTAGTATTTTTGGTTCGAAATTTTAATTGCTCATTAGAGTAGGTATACATAAATGCATGAATTTAACACTGCGAGTAGAAGATTACAATTTGGAAGACAGGTATGGTTACCGCCGTCCCGGGAATCATTTATCAACTCTGCCATGGGTCACCCCAAAGGGTTCGCTACGTACGGTGACTTAGCAGGGATTCATCGGGTTAGGTGTGCTCAGGTCTTGACGAAGGAAGCGCATGCCCATTCACTGCGTGGCAGGCCGGATCGGGAGTGACTGGCCGAGGAAGATCATTTGACCTCTCCTTGCAGGATTCTCTCGGCCGGTAACCGACGAATGATCAATTCATCGAATCGCCAATTCATCGAAAATATTAGAGCTGTCAAAATTAAATACCCAAAAAGGTCTGTTTAACTGAGTTAAATGTGTTTAGCAACTGTCAGTTTCGTAGTGACAATGTAAAATTTATAGGTTATATAAAAGGGATGTCTAAGGAACGGTGACCAGACAACTCATAATGAAACCAACTCATAAACAACTCAGAAAGGTCATTAAGAGTGATGATAAAAAAATATTTAAAAATTGGTTAAATAGGTTAAGTTAGGTTAGGTTTAGGTTAGGTTAGGTTAGGTTAGGTTAGTTTAGGTTGACCAATGCTTTTTTAACTTCTCGGTCCGCTCGGCATTTCTCTCAAATATCAACAAAATATATTTTTTCGATGAATAGAGAACTCCAGTCCAATTTTTTTATTTTTTTTAATGAATAAAGACCTTCAAACTTAAATAACTGCATTTTTATTTTTATTTTTATAGTTAGTTTTAACAGTTAAAATAATTGTCAAAGTTTTAATTTTTAAAGACTCCCAGAAACGCACCGTATCTATGGTGGTCTTCACCCACCCATAGTTTTTTACTTTTTAAGTTGTCATTTTGAATCAGTGATGTCATGTCGAGGGAAATTTCCCTAGATCTAGGGGAGAAAAATATTTTTTAGGGATAAGGGAAATCAGGACAAAATCTAGGGAAATTTCGAACTCTGGCAAAAATTTTATTACATATGACAATATTACTGGTAATATTTATATATATATATATACGTATATATATTTTTTGGAATTCCTATGAATCTTAATTATTGTTCATGTACTTACATGCAATGTTATTTTTAACACTGACAACTCAAAATGATATTATGGAACGTACCGTCTTCAAAATACCACGCTTGGTACAAATGAGCGGCGGGTTGCTTATGATTTTTATTTTGCAAAGTGTTTTTTTTTATTTGGAATTCAGTTTCTAATTCAGTGGTGAGTGTATTCGTACTTTTAAATTATTACTTCACGTAGCAAAAAGTGTTTTATTTGGAAAATCACGGTATTATTAGTATATTTACCAAGTTCCGATATCTTTCCAATTAATTATCATATTAATTAACATATAACAGGATTAGTGTTACACAATCGGGTGGCTACGTAGGTAATTGCGTAAATGTGAAATTTCACTTCGAAATCTAGGGAAATAATTTTCTTGGGCTGAGCATCCCTGATTTTGAATTTAAGAAAATGGCGGAATAAAATTAATATAGGATGACTCAATGACTTTTGTGTGAGAAATTGAGGCGTTTTTATTTAAGATTAACTGCTTTTAATATAGAAAAACATTGGTAAAATGTCCACATTTTACCGCTACTGTTATTGTATTTAATCAAAGTGCAATATAAAAACAATAAATCATCTCTTTCATTGCAAATACATGTGACGTCGTGTTTTGTGTCAGGCGTTACTTTGTAGATGCATTGTTTTATGTATAATACATACAGAAACACTGGTATTTATAATACACTGATCATGACGAGTGTGTAACAACTTGTATAAAAAGCCCTACACTAAAAACAATTTGAAAATACATAACTAAATGTCAAAACATGACATGACTTTAACCTCAAATAGACAAAATTTATTGCAGATTGTCCGCAAATATAGCCCTTTTCATAAATTATTGAGGGCCTAAATTATATTTCAATAAACACAATAACTATTATTTATCTAAATCTCTATAAACACTATGGAAATAAACCAAAAACACGAAATGTTGAATTGCATAGGTACGTGTGCACTTCAAGTCATTTCAAATGTCAATACAATACAATACACAGGTGACAGGTTAAGGGTATATTACCGCAAGCGCAGCATATTTAGGGATTTTTGATGCAGTTTTAAGAACATTTCTATATTGTTTATTAGAAAAAATATTATGTTTTGAAAAAATAAACTATTCTTCTAAATGGTGCGTTAAAAAAACGTGTTAAAATGTTTAAAACAATTGCGTGAAAAAATATTTACAAAACCTCTAAAAATAGCTTAAAGTTCGATTATATCTTTTAATTCTAAATACAGGAGAATTATAAAAAATATACATTATCACCACATCAATGTTGTCTAAACGACTGAATAATAAAATTATTTTAAAAAGCATTAAAACAATGCTTAAATAAATAAAAACAGTTTTTCAATATCACGATATTGTTAATTTGTCTCACGCCATTATATAAACCAAGACACGAGTTATTTCCAGTCAGTATGCGAGATGATTTCAGAGTGAAAGCACGTCAAATTTTACAAAAAATAAATACGTAAATGTGTAGGCACATAAGAAAAGGGGTCACACTAAAGATTAGTCGTTATGTTATTGTGTTTTATTTCAGAACCAAGTTGACTTTTTTTACTAGAACTTCCATTTTGCGGCCGCCTGTTTGCAACCAGCGGCATAGAATGGTTTAGAGTGCCCCTTTACCCGTATTTTCGTATTCCTAGTTTTATTTATTTACGTCCTACTGTGCTTTTACATAAATTAGGTAAAGATAAAGATATATATATAGTATTGTTCACTTTGCAGACATATTATTAGTATTTTTTAGTGAACAAAAGATAATAATTGAGAATAGTAGGGAAAAAGGTTCATAATAACACGAAACGATCCTCACCATATATATCTCCCAGTACGAATCTAACAAACCTTGTAGCAATAATTAAAACTACCAAATGTGAATAACCAACAAATTGTGCTATTTCATATTGAAAAATGTTAGTTCACATTCCTGCCGCAAGTTTTTAATGAGAACTATGGAATATAATATGAATATTTTCAGAGACCTAGGTATAATGCCAGTAGCCGAAATAACAAATGGTAATATTTTTATAGTCTGAGAGTGCCAAATTCTTTTAATCTCATTTCCTAAATCTATGTATTTTCTAATTTTTCAGAAACTGTTTTTTTTTAATATTACAGGAATTTGGAATAGCTACATCAATGATATAGGTTATTTTTTTAATTTTGTGATGTAAAACTATATCAGGTCTATTATGACTAATTGTTCTGTCTGTTAGTATAGTTTTATCATAATATATTTTATAAAATTCATTTTCTAAAATGAATTTGGTTCATATTCATAATATGGTAGTCAATCGTACGGTCAAGTATTACGGAAGTCAATCAAGTTATGTTTAGTTACCAAACTTTGGTGGATTATTTTTAAAACCTGATTGTGCCTAAATGTATACTCGGACGGCGCTAATATAGAACATCCCGATATAATATGTTCTATAGTTTCCGGAAAAGCCAAACATTTTCTACATAAATCATCAATTTGATTTATATCTTTGATTATATGCTTCCTATAATTTTTGTATTAATGACTCTATCTTGAATGGCAAGCATAAATCCTTCTATTTCTGTGCTCAACTCTCCAATACTCAACCATTTGTTTGACGAAAGTTTGTCAACATACGTTTGGTTGAGATAATTGAAGTGTTTTGCATGAATAATTTTATTTGACCAGGAATCTAATAATTCCTGGTTAGTATTTATAAGAATTTTGGCATTCTCGTCATATATATATAAAGGTGTAATGTTTATATCTGCCTTGCAAATTATTTTGTGCATTTCGGAGCTATTGGCTTTCCTATGGAAAAAATTTCGAAGCATTTCTACCTGATTGTGTTTCAAAGATGTTATTTTGATTACACCTCTACCTCCTAAATTTCTAGGTAAATTAATTCGTTCTATAGCTGAATTTGGATGATGGCAATTAAAATTTGTTAACGTTGTTCTAATTAATCGTTCTAAACTATCTAAATCTGTATTGGACCATTTAATTATGCTAAATGAGTACGTTAGTAAAGGTATTGCCCAAGTATTTATTGCTTTTACAAAATTTTTAGCAGATAGATTGCATTATAAAAATTTTCTGATCCTATTTTGAAATTTAATCCTAATATCATTTTTAATACTAGTGTGATCTAATCTATTCGATTGCGGGTATCCTAAATATTTATAAACCTCATCCCCTTTCATACTTTTAATTTTGAAATTTCTAAATATACCCTCGTCTCCATCTACAATTTTGCCTTTCTCTATATGGATCGTTTTACATTTATCTAAACCAAAAGTCATTTTAATATCATCTGAAAAATTTTAACTACCTTAATCATATTCTCTAAATTTGATTCAGAATTTGAAAATAATTTTATATCATCCATATATAATAGATGTGAAACTATACTACTCTCTCTTGTATTACCGTTAATTTTTATTCCAAACTTGCTTTTAATTAACATTTTAGACAGAGGATTCAATGCTAAGCAAAATCAAAGAGGACTCAATGAGTCTCCTTGAAAAATCCCTCTTCTTATTTAAGTTAATTGCCATCATCCAAATTCAGCTATAGAACGAATTAATTTACCTAGAAATTTAGGAGGTAGAGGTGTAGTCAAAATAACATCTTTGAAACACAATCAGGTAGAAATGCTTAGAATTTTTTTCCATAGGAAAGCTAATAGCTCAGAAATGCACAAAATAATTTGCAAGGCAGATAGAAACATTACACATTTAAATTTATATGACGAGAATGCCAACATTCTTATAAATACTAACCAGGAATTATTAGATTCCTGGTCAAATAAAATTATTTATGCAAAACACTGAGTATTGGAGAGTTTATGCTTGCCATTCAAGATAGAGTCATTAATACTAAAAATTATAGGAAGCATATAATCAAAGATATAAATCAAATTGATGATTTATGTAGAAAATGTTTGGCTTTTCCGGAAACTATAGAACATATTATATCGGGATGTTCTATATTAGCGCCGTCCGAGTATACATTTAGGCACAATCAGGTTTTAAAAATAATCCACCAAAGTTTGGTAATTAAACATAACTTGATTGACTGCCGTAATATAGTACCATATTATGAATATGAACCAAATTCATTTTTAGAAAATGAATTTTATAAAATATATTATGATAAAACTATACTAACAGACAGAACAATTAGTCATAATAGACCTGATATAGTTTTACATGACAAAATTTTAAAAAATAACTTATATCATTGATGTAGCTATTCCAAATTCTTGTAATATTCAAAAAACTGTTTCTGAAAAAATTAGAAAATACACAGATTTAGGAAATGAGATTAAAAGAATTTGGCATTCTCGGACTATAAAAATATTACCATTTGTTATTTCGGCTACTGGCATTATACCTAGGTCTCTGATTCAAAATTTAGGCGTATTAGATTTGTCAAAGAATTTATATATAAAAATGCAAAAATCGGTAATTTTAAATACATGTAGGATTACAAAAGATTTTTTAAATATTTATATTGAGGGATCAGTAGGATTTATAGGTTCAATTAGGAATTCCACAGAGCCGAACCCTCTGATATGAAAATATCTGGAGTCGGTGAATTATTTTCCCATCTGGTCTCTGGTAGGTTGACATGTTGTTCTTGTATTGTTTTGTAATTATAATACATATAGTGCAATTGCATAACGTGGATTGACCAGATGATCATTTGGGAAGTGTGTGAAAGGGTTTAGTTTTTCCTGTGGGGAAAATTAAACCCGGACATTTAAATCTGGTGCGTAATTAAAAATAAAAAAATAACTTTTTGTAAACAATAATAATAAATATTGAAAATGACCGATATTTTATTTATCTTTCCAATATATTCAGATATAATTATGATCACATATTACGAAAATAATGCGAAATTGAATACCGTATTGTTTTGACATCTGTCAATGAAGAACTAATGCCTACCGTCCAGCAGTGTAGTTGGTTGTATCGAATAATTTATCAAAGAAGTTTGATCAAAATCAGATAAAGAGTCATAAAATCATGAGCTCCTCCTGCAATAGGTAATGTTTCTATCTAAATTTACCTAAAACATGCGCATTCAATTTAATTAACATAATTTGAAAGATGCCCAATATTTAACGTTTCATGTTCAAATCTTACTGAAGTGTACCATCTAGTCTAGATTCTTCGCTGCTCTGACTTCGTCGGTAGCGCGCAGCGGTTCCCCGTTCGAGCATACTTCATACTTCCCCACCCCGAAATATTATTTCGGTTTTGGTAAATTACCCCTTAACTGTGACGTCACGGTTAACCATTTCAGTAATGCCAACTTAACGCTGTGTTTTCCGAAGAGGTTTAAAAATGCACTTTTTAATAATTTATTAAAAACTCTGCATTTAATATTATGAAATAAAACTTATATATTCAGAATCAGCGTTTCTTGGTCTATATGAACATATTTTTTTAAAGCCAAAATATTTTTCACTGGAGTTCCTTATTGGCGATTCGATGAATTGGTTTTCGATGAACTCGTTTTCGATGAATTTGCTTTCGATGAATTGATTTTCGATGAATTCGTTTTCGATGAACTCGTCGTGAACCCTCTCGGCCCAGCACCGCAGTGGGAGGGATCTCCCGTCCGTCACTCCTGGATCCACTGACCCCCAGATTCCTACCCACACCTCATAAATTTTTCCATCCCAGAACATTAAACACTAAAAACTTAATATTTCATTGATTTCTGTATTTCTCTTTTTTTGGTTCACTACATTTTCTCTCCTATTTTTAGCAGTTCGATTTTAAATAAAATCACTTCCTGAAAGATATTATTTATATCCTTTAAAATTTAAATGTAAACCCTTGAAAATTTTTTTTCAACACTTTTTGTAGATAAGTAAGAAGATGCACTTTATCAGAATTGTTTTATATCAGGTGTAGGTGTATTATTGTATTGTGTTCTAAATTTTAAATTTTCGCTATTTTATTGGTCAATGACATAAATATTACTATCACTGTCATTTTATGAATTTATAAAGACTGTTTATAACATCTCCTAAAAGTGGTAACCGACGAGTTCATCGAAAATCAATTCATCGAAAGCAAATTCATCGAAAACGAGTGCATCGAAAATAAATTCATCGAAAATCAATTCATCGAAAACCAATTCATCGAATCGCCAATTCATCGAAAATATTAGAGCTGTCAAAATTAAATACCAAAAAAGGTCTGTTTAACTGAGTTAAATGTGTTTAGCAACTGTCAGTTTCGTAGTGACAATGTAAAATTTATAGGTTATCTCTTCGATTTCCGATTGTCTGATACTGCAAAAAAGGGATATCTAAGGAACGGGGACCAGACACTTATAATGAAACCAACTCATAAACAACTCAGAAAGGTCATTGAGTGATGATAAAAAAATATTTAAAAATTGGTTAAATAGGTTTAGTTAGGTTAGCTTAGGTTAGGTTAGGTTAGGTTAGTTTAGGTTGACCAATGCTTTTTTAACTTCTCGGTCCGCTCGGCATTTCTCTCAAATATCAACAAAATATATTTTTTCGATGAATTGGCAATTCGAAGAATTGATCATTCGATGAATTGATTTTCGATGAATTGGTTTTCGATGAACTCGTTTTCGATGAATTTGCTTTCGATGAATTGATTTTAGATGAATTGATTTTCGATGAATTCGTTTTCGATGAACTCGTCGTGAACCCCTAAAAGTAGGTACCCTTCTCTCAGCGTTCCCAAAGATGATATAGGCCTCGAGGGGAATTATTTTCCGTCGGGCCTCCCGTGTGGAGCGAAAATTAGCTATTCATAAAATAATATATAACATGCATTTTTGCATAAATTGAAACGGGCAGCCGGTGTTAAGGGAAGATTTCAACTTTTTTGCCTCTTGTGAGGAGTGCGTTCGAATTTGAAGAATTGGATCCCAAGGGTCCCCAATTGGTCACTAACAAGTTATGTGAAAAATAAGTTTGAGAAGTATCAGGTTATCCAGATTTAGTCAGCCGAATATTAACCAAGTTAGGGTATTCTAAAAATGTTACTAAATACACAGCAGTTCGATACTAAAAGTGACTTGTTTTGTAAATCGAAACTCATGTAAATTGTGGGAATAAAACCCGTATCACTTCAAAGATATTTTTTCCAAATCATTAAGTTTCATACTCTGAGCTAAGGATCCTGTTACTCTTCTATAAAGGTCGACTATTTTAAAACACGACAAGGAATTCCACGAGCTCTTTGACTATACCAAGGTATATACATTAAGCTGTATGTTTTACAAGCAACCTTCCATTCCTATGGGTCTCGACTATAATACCATAAAGAAAAAAAAGGTAAACGTGACTCCGATAGACCTCATATCTCATTATGTAGTCCAAACTGTAAAGTCCGTCTCACACGGCAGTTACGCGACCGGCAGTGTGTCGTAACGTCGGATTGTGTCGGACGAGAAACATTATTCAATAGCCAGGTGTCCCCTACTGTAATGGGCAGACAGGTCGGCGCGCGGCCTAGTCTGCTTCGTAAATTTGACCATTTTATTTGATGGGAATAGAATTACATTTTTTATGATTTAGGAGGATTTTTAGGCGATTTCAACGAATAGCAGATTCGCGCTGCACGAAGCATTGATGGAGTAGTCAGAGAAATGATAAACATGGATCAGGTAATCGTCCACGGTAAATCATAAGATTTGAACACTTTATTGGAAAGATAAAAAAAAATATCAGAGTGTGCAATTCACATGTGGTAGAAGTGAAACCTTCAGAAAAATAAAGTAGACAAGAGTGGGGAAACTACGATATACTTTTTTTATCAATGTGAAGGATGATTTTTTCCATATTTTTGTCGTCGAATTCCGGTGCACCTTTTCCTATACATTTGGTCATCTTATAAGTATTTGTGTTTTCTTTGCCTATGCATTTCGGAGTGGTTTGAAGGTTTACAAAAAAAAATATATATATATATATTTTTTTTTTTTTTTGATTTCATTGGATTCGATCCTTGGTCTTTTGAATATCTGGCCGCTAAGATTCGTCAGGCGCTTTAAACCACTAGCACTAGACCAAAAGGAGACTTGCGTGAGACCGTGGATTTATCGTATTAAAATGGAACAGAGTACCTACTAAATAGATAAATGTTTTATTGCTATCTCATTCTCTCGCAGGCTAAATCCCATAGATATTCCTATATGTTTATCTCTTTTTAGTCTCACGTTTCAATAAGTTTCAAATCATAACGGTGCTAAAGAAGTTTTCATTTAAAAAAATAGCGACGATTTTGTGCTAACGAAGGCTTTCACGTGACTTGTTCATGTACGAGTACAATCAATGGAATATTAACTAGGTTTAGCAAACACCGCGAGGTGAAAAGATCTGCATTTAAAATGAATCTGTCCAAAGCTGATAGCACCGCCTTATATCAGTGCACTTTTATCAGTATTATGTATGTAATAATTACCATTAGATCATGAACGAGAGGCGTGTATTTTAAGCTTCTTCTTCTTCTTGTGCCCTGGGTTTTAGAATTGTAGAAGTGACTATAACAGTGCAATCCTGTAGGCGCGCCTGCATACCGCCCTCTAACAACGTATGCGGGGACATTGAAGCTCTAGATTCGTTATACAAATGTTAAATGTAGAGTCGTTTATAAAAAAAAAAGTAGATTCTTGCGAGAGCTCCGAAGGGGCGACAATAAGTCGCCTATACCGGGGCGGGACAGTGGTGGGTGCTTCAATGCGGCCCGGAACAGCTCCACGGTAGACTGGCCAAACCACTGTCTCAGGTTTTTCAGCCAGAGGTTCTCCTTCTTCCAGGGCCCCGTCTTCTGGCAATCTTTCCCTGCATTATGAGAATTAGGATCTCATACTTCTCTGGATATCTCATCACATGTCCAAGTTATTGAAGTTTTCGATTTTTATAGTTTTAATTACTTCCTTTTCTTTATTCATCCGAACCATAACATCTTCATTTGTAACCCTGTCCACCTGTATTTTAAGCAGGACGTCCTTTTTCAGTGTAATTATAAAATAAAACTTAGCAATCAGGAATTTAATGTATTTTTAAATCAATAATTAATAACTATGTATTAAGATTAAGTGCCACCGAATTTTAAAAACCAAACTATGAGATTCACGTTCAATTCAGTTCAAAAAGTTCATATATTTACATTGTTTTTATGATTAAATAAAAATATGTAGATATTTTTTAATGTAGCTATTACTTTGTGGTTATCCATTATAGAAAAATGCAACAATATAACTTTGTAAAAACCACTTATATAGTGTGCAAATCCGACCGGTTTCGGAACAAACGTTCCTTCGTCAGGGAAAGCTTATACTAATTTGAAAAAAAAAAAAAAAAAAAAAAAAAAAAAAAAAAAAAAAAAACATTGTTCGAAACTGTCAAATTAGTATAAGCTTTCCCTGACGAAGGAACGTTTGTTCCGAAACCGGTCGGATTTGCACACTATATAAGTGGTTTTTACAAAGTTATATTGTTGCATTTTTTTTTCAAAAATATGTAGAGATTATTAAATTGTTCTTTAGTTGTACATACTATTTAAGACGGTATTTTTTTTTCCATATATTTTGAATATAATATGTCGGAATTATTCAAATTGTGTTGAGAGGGATCGTAAGGTTACAAATTTAACTGAACACGATTTAATAAAAAGTCAAGCTTTTAATCTTTGCTTAGAATTCAAATCACCTTAAAGGTTAAGGTGATTTTTTAAGTTTATTCCCATAAATTTAATATATCATCGAACAAGACGAAAGTACTGATAAATCTCAACGGTATTATGAAAAAGAACAAGACGTACAAAAGTAAACGGTCGCAACTGGGATCTGAACCCAGTTTTACTTGTCTCACCGGAACAAACACCTTAAACAACTCGACCATTGGGACCTCTTATTTTTAAGTAAATTTTGTCGATCTCGTATTTTGAATTCAAAATTGACAATTTTAAATCGACTAATTTTTTCCAAATTTTTGGCTGCTGCCTTTTTACAAGATAACAAAATTCTAAATAATTGGTTTGTAACCTAGATTGTGTCTTGGATAAGTACGTACGATTTTATTAATATGAGACCACTGTTGACCTTTTCTAAAAGTCTAAATTAATATTTTGTTTTTATTAGAAAATGGGGTCTTTCACCATCTTGCCTGTAAGCTGCCGATAGCACTACCCATAGAATAAAGCATTTTTTCGATTTCTCCATCCTTCAAATAAGCTTATGTGGGTAGATAAAGCTTGCCTTCACTAACGGGTACTCTGACTAGCCAATAACGTTTAACGGGTACATGTTAAGCAAAGTTTTCTACCAAAATTTGGTAAAAAAACTTTGCTTTCATTTTGATAAGCAGTTTTCTCCCGCGGTTTTTTTATGTCAACACAATTTGACACTTGATTTTTCGGAGACACATTTTGATACTTCTAAACGATATCTCTAAGCGAAGACATGGATTTGTTAGATGATATTGATGTAATTGAAGCGATTGGAGACGAAGAATTACGTGGGCGTGAAGAGGCGGCACCGAATAGGAGACCGCCAGTTACAAGACGACGAATAAATTTTATAGAAGTTTTAGACGACACAGATTTTAAATCACGGTTTAGGCTAACAAAAAACGCCGTTAACGAAATACATGACAAAGTGAAAGACAAAATCAGTCATCGGACCACCCGGTATGTTATTTTAATATAAATATTGAAGAATAGTATAGAATTGTTGTACTTACATCTGTACCTAGTGCATTTCTGAAGGCATTGTAAACCCATACAAAATGACATTTTCCAACCATCCAGATGTACCATAGTATAATATTTCATTGTTTCCAGGAATAATGCTGTACCAACAATTGTACAATTTTCGTTATTTGTTTTTGGGGTGTTATGCCGTGTTGCGCTACCTCCTTCTTTAGCCAACGTTTCGGACATCGTTGCAGTGTCCATCATCAGGGCAGATCCGGCAGATCCGGTAGATGTGAATTGTACAATTATTATTAACCTTGCGATACTTCGCGACTGGGTCCTACCTGATGTCTGCTGGGGACTTTGTTGGTGTCAGCATATCGTCTGCTTGCAGATTTATTAAGAGATGCTCAGAGGCTGTCGCAGACCTTCGTCCAGTATACATCCGATTCCCTCAGGACCTGGCTCCCCTAAAAGAGGGTTTTTTTTTAATTTGGCTCAGTTCCCGAGGGTCATTGGCGCTATAGACTGTACCCATGTTGCAATGTCACCAAGTAAGTACCTCTGAATATCATACTACAGTAGTAGTGGATAGTTGTTACAAAATACAAAGACTATTAACCACTCGGACCCATAAGCTTGTTTTCACAATAGTATAACATCACATACGTATGACGCATGAGGCGTACCTGACTTATTAATGAATTTGTAGTTGACCTCATCCTCACTATGTACCTATAAACTTACATCAGTATTCCATTTCCCCACTGAAAATGTCGAGTACTGAAATAACTTTTCCTCATTTCAGTTGGAGAAAATGCTGAAGTTTACCGAAATAGGAAAGGTGTCTTCACCATGAATGTGCAGGTGATCTGTGATGCCAAATTAATAATTAGAGACATTGTGGCCCGGTGGCCGGGATCCAGCCACGATCAAATCATCTTTAATAATTCTTTAATAAAGGCTAGATTTGAAGCTGGCCAGTTCAACAATGGTATTCTGTTGGGTGACAGTGGTTACAAAAGTACAGCTTATTTGTTCACACCTCTGGCACGAACAAACACCCCTGCAGAAAACCTGTATAATGAATCACAAATACGCAGCAGAAATGTTGTAGAAAGATGTTTTGGGGTACTGAAGAGCAGATTCCCTGTACTGCGGAGGCAAATAACATTATCTATGGAACGTGTTTCACCCATTGTAGTTGCATGTGCTGTATTGCACAATGTGGCTGTGGGAATGAACGATGATCCCTTCCCATTAGAACAGGAACCTGATGAGGTAGAGGAACACATAATTCCAAACAATGAGATAGTTGATGGTCCAAGAAGGCATCTCATCATGGACTACTTCACCCCACTGTTAAATAATAATGGTATATTATAATTAAAACATTTATTGGTAGATTATATTTTATTTTTATAAACATTTAAACACATTATCTGGTAATTACAAAAACATCATTTTGAAAAAAAAAACAAGTTATTACAAAAATTGTATTAGCCGGTGCACGCACAGTGAGAAGCAAAAACATTTTATGCATAATTTATATGTATGTTAATAATATGAACAGTCATTTAATCACAGTTACATTCCAAAAAAACAATTATAAACATTATGTGATTAGTTTAGTTAGGTTTCGTGTTTGAACTTTGAGTTCCACTTGTTCCTTTTTATATTTTTTTTAAATAAATAAATTTGAATTGAATGTTTTTTTTTGTTTTCCTTTTATATTTCAACTTATTCAAGGTTTAAAAAATATTTGATATCTAAAATGTAAACAAAAAAGATAAGATATTTTAAAAGTCATTGTAGTTTGACTTTTTTTCATTTTGTATAAAAGATATAACTCTTGTTATAATAACTTTTTAAAGTTCTTCCCAACAATTTAAAATAGCATTGATAAAGAAGATATACTAATAAATCTAAACGAACATATTTTGTTCTAATTTTATTACAGATAAAAAGCAAAACCTGATGTCAATTTTTTTCGAAATATAAATTACTTTGTTATGTAACCACTTCTGACAACGTCTTAGGATAAAAACTTGTGAAACCAAATGGCCTTTACCGACATGAGTGACGTTAAGGAAATTTCAAACAACTTACACTAATTTTCACTCACGAACAATTCAATAAAATTACTTATTTATAAAGTTTATCATGATCTTACGACCAGGGGCTCAAATCTCCAATAGCGTTCAAGAGTTATTCAATATGCGCTATCTGCGAACGAAAAATTTCCCATCGTCTCGACGGACTTTGTCGAATGTTTTATTATAGGTATTCTAGAATGTTGAATGTTTGAAGAGATGGTTATATTGGCAGGCCTGTGAATATTATCTATGTTTTTGACTCTATGGTGTAAATTTGAAATTATGACCACACTTTCTTCAAAATGGCTGACCGGTATATTACTCAAAATCAAAAACAACTGCGGAAAAGAATGCTGCAAACATCTGCAAAACGACATTGTAACAGAATAATTTGGATATTATTTTTTGTGTGAAAACTATCTGCTCTCCAGCTCAAAGCATCAGCTCCAGCTTGATCTACATTATATATTTACAGTAAATTAGCCATATGGAACTATTTTGTAAAAATATACAAAGCCTGTCTTGATGCGATACTAGATTTTAACAGTTTTGTTCGTGTTGACTTGATCCCCTCACTCGCTTTTTTGGTGGAATAATTTTTGACGTTTGGCGTATAAGTATGCACCTTAGACGAGATTTGGGAATAACAAAATCGACCAAAGTAGATACGTACTCGTACTTTCGACGGCGATTGCAAGCGACCTCGTTGGAGATTCGAGCTCCAGGAAGAGCGAGGACCGCCGAGCCGATACGTACACCTGTCGGACGACTAAAAGCATAGAAAGAAAACACCTATTACATACCAGTTCGTGGGGATGCATGTAATACATTATCTTACCTGCATTTTAAAATGTTTCAAACAATGTTCAAGTAGAAAGTAGCCTATAACCAGTATAAATCATTGAGAACCCATTTATCTGAGAGGTGAGAAAAATGCTACACACGTTTCATACTTCCCTTTTAAAAATACAGTATATAGATTAATAAATATTGGCTTACCAATAAAACATTTCCTAAAACATAAAAATAGATTGTGGGTAACTCAACGGTATTTATTAATTAACTAATTAATTATCGGTAAGTGGAATGGATGCCATTAGAAATAGAAACACGCTGTTAGCTTCGTTAACTACAACACATTTAAATTGTGAGGAAGTTACGGGTTCCATCGCCCTGAGAACCATTTATTGTATAACCAACACGTCTGCTATAGGTCACTCCAAGTGGTTCGCTGCGTTTGGTGACTTAGCAGGAGTGCCAGGGGGGAGTGGGGTGATGATTTTCTAGGTCTTGGCGGTGCATCATCTGCCCACTTCTGCATGGCGGACTGGATTGAGAAAGACTGGCTGAGAGAGGCCTTTTGACCTCTTCAGCCGGACTCCCTCAACCCATCTCTTTGGTGGGATGCATTTATACGCCCGTCACTCCTAGACACACTGACCCCCAAATTCCTACCCACCCCTAATACATTTTTCCTTCCAGAATTTTCTCTCCTCCCTTTCCTTAAAAAGACCGTCCACACAGCATCCCATAAGATGACATGGGCACTCAGTAAAAAGGGCACCCATCACTTTCCCGAACCGTTTTAAGGTCCAGATTGGCTCTCTATCGGATCTCACATCAAGACTGTACTTTCGTTTTCAAAACGAAGCTACCATGAAATTCTAAAATCCCCGTTTGTCCCTACACGGCACAACATACCTTTATTCAAACCAAAACTTTTAAGTGTTCTCATCCAAGGCAGTTTGTTCCTGTTCTTGAAGCTAGCGGAGAGACAGCATTTATATAGAGGAGCATACATTAGAAAGTAAAAGCAAATAAAAAACATGTACTTTCGGCAGCGAACAACAAAATAACAGCTTCTGGAGCTTTTGGCATACCACAGGCGGTCCCGAGGAGAGACAGTGAGCAGTGGGACCGCAAGGTGGTCCTTCAAACCCTTTACAGCACAGTGGCCAGACGTGACCCCTATGAAGATGGTGGGATAGTGGAGAAGAGACTACTGAAGAACCCTGGGGACTAAGTAATTCACTCCAGCCGACAAGACCACAGGGGAACTGGAGATCAGGGTCGAGAGGAACCCCCTCTTTCACTATTACCGCGACGTCAGGGGGTGACATTTACAAAAGATATATAGACGGGGGGGGAGGGGAGAGGGGGGGGGGGATGGGCAGATGGGGGGGAGGGGGGAGGGGAGAGGGGGGGGGGATTGGCAGACGGGGGGGGAGTGGGGAGGGGAGAGGGGGGGGATGGGCAGAGGGTGGGGGGGGGGAGGGGAGAGGGAGGGCGGTGAGAGGGGGGGAGGTGGAGGAGGCGGAACGGGAACCCCCCTTACACCATTAGAGCGAAGCCGCGGGAAAAATCTAGTTATTTATATAATACCTGCTCTTGATAATTTTGAATTTGTAAATTAGATAAAGTGTATTACGTTTTTCAAAAGAAGAAAGATTTGAAGTTTGTTCAATTTCAAAATGTGAATATCTACTCGCTTCTCTCACGTCTCACGTCTCCAAGCAAATCCTCGCAAGAAGCGATAATGTCAACCGTACCTTCATTTTCATCATACGTTATGGAGCTTTCAAATACTATAAACCTTCTTGAAAATCGACCGGTTTTAACGTGTATTTTAAACACAATAAGTTAACGGCTGGAAAATCGTTCAAATATATTTTAACCAAATATTTTTTCTGCGTCTTTTCATATCATTCCCACAACACATTACCCACTCAATTTTCACCTCTTTCTCCCAAACGGCTCTGAAGCAAGCGTTCAAAAAGAAGAGAAGATGTTTTGAATCTTCTCATAATAAAAAAAAATAAAATAAGTATAACTAATAGAAAATACTCAATGAGGCAAGAATTATTTAAACTAAACCAAAATTCTCTCGAAAAATGTCATGTTTGTGGCATTTAAAAAAACAATGTAATTTTTTTCATACCTACAAAATATCAATAGATGTGTGTTTTATAATTTTCGGAGCGTACTTTGCAATTTTTTTTTCTGTATAGGCGATTTTATATGAATACATAATTACTTTCGCAACTCGCGAAATGTATAGCAATTATCACAAAAAAATAAAACATAGTTTTTTAAGAGCTTAAAACTAAGGACGGGTTGTTTAAAAAAATTTCATTTTCTCGTTCTGTGTAAGTTAGTGATATAATAACAGAACTTAGGAGAACCTCCACAGAACTTGAAAATTAACTTCAAATATTTGATGAATTCATCAAATTTTCTGAAACAACCCGTCCTTGGTGTTCAAGGGAAAAATGCTATAAATTAGTAGACATTCGGAATGCGAACCTTTAATCACTTCTCAAAATCATCAAACTCAACTTTGCCTTTTTCTGTAACTTTGTACGAAACACTTTTACACCTTTATAGACGGTCAATACCTACACATTTTTTTTTATTACCAAACAGGAAAATATCTTCCCTCCGGGCCTATGTCATCTTTGGAGATACTATATAGAGGGTATTTTAAAGGAAAGGAAGTATAAGAAGTTCTGGAAAGGATAAGGTATGAGAGATTGGTAGGGATCTGGGGGTCAGTGGGTCCAGGAGTGACGGACGTATGAATCCATCCCTCCCACTGTGGTGTAAGGCGAAAGAGTTCTGCTTGAGAGGTCACAAGGTCTCCCTCAACCAGAATCTCCTGCCTGCCACCCAGCTGGTGGGCAGACACATCCGCCGCCAAGACCCAGACAAACCTAACCCCACGACCCCGTCACCCTTGCTAAGTCAACAAACGTAGCGGACCACTTGGGGTGACCTATGGCAGAGGTGTTAGTTAATCAATAAATTGTTCCCGGGGCCGTACCCATAACTGCCTCCCTAATTGATTATTGCATTACTGTAATAAATTATTTCATTACGTATTATGTAGTTATGTTTAAAAAAGTGGTTAAAAACTTTTTATAAAAAATACACAATCCTCACTATTTAGTGCAGAAAATCAGACAGGATTTAGAAAGCTGCTTTTCTAAATTTCTATGTAAGATTAAAAAGTATTAAAACTAACCTACACTTCTTTTCTTTCGGAATATTAATATTTCTTTACAGTTCTTTTTTTTAACCATTTGACGTTCAATTTTGACGAATTATTGGAACTCACACATTCGCTCCAAATTAGAGTATTTAATGATACGTATGAGTATTGAACCTGTGCACTATATTATACTATAATGACCGGTTAAAAATCGCTTCGTAAGGTTCCTTTCTAAATAACGCAGTCATACATCATACAGATTCATTCCTGATAACCTCGATACGTCTAGTGTCTGGTGTCTGGTGTAGGGTAGTGCAATATAAAAACCTATAACCATTGATGCAGAATTCAAAGATTGGCCTCATTACACATATAAGGTGTAAAAAACAAAGCCAACAGGCTCCAGAATTTCTCGAGCTTATGGAGAAAGTGTTACATAAAAATAATGTAATAAGTGAATTATTCTGTGAATGGGTACTTAAAGTGTGAAATTAATTAACATTTTACATTATTATATTGGTAGCATTGAAATGCTTATCTCTATTGAGTTGGTGATACTAGGTATCTGCACAAAGGGGTTCACTAGCCAGGACTGGCCATGAACTTCTCATTCTTTGAGCAGCCACAGGTGACCTCGGCCACCGTCCCTGTGGCAGGTCGACGTAATCACATAGTCATAGTTCGCCATTATTTTACAACATGTGAAGATTGTTAAATCTGCGCCCATCAGCGGCATCCATTATTGAAGACCATCAGGAAATTCATTAAAATCTTGGATCAGCAGCGGAGTACCATGGGAGCACCTTATTTCTTCTAGATTTACTCACATCCAGCATCTGCAGACGCGGTCATCATAAGACCTTCCGACTACGCCTGGAGCCAGAGGTGCTCGCAGAGATGCGGCCGAAGATCGCCGACCTTGGCCGCCATCAACATAGTCGGCTGGCTGGCAACCGCCATGGGACGGGACGTCGCTGGGAAACCGCGGGACTGGAGGCCTGTTCGTCGCTCCAGCCTGCCGTTTTCAGCACATGTCAGCAGCGGAGGGAGCTGACCGCACATCTCCGAAGGCAGCAGCAGCATGGATCGCCTACATATGGCATCACCCACATATCAACTCCTCAAGATTAAACGGTATTAACGCTCCATAATATGCCCATTCGGAATTTAGTCTAGCCCTGATTATTATTTGTACTTAATTAATAAATTAATTTAACTGTGTCAAAGCACTATACTATTTCATTTAAATAACCTATCCTCATATACAAAGTATTAGACAGCCGCCTGCTTAAGGTCCACACTGAGATATAAATTCTAGTAATAATCACATGCTCTACATCTTGTATTCTTTTTATTACATTTGACCCTAAGTCATATTATTGTCATAACTCATAACGTTTTAGCTTCCAACGTGAAAGCTAAATATTATCATAATAAAAGGTATGATCCCCCACCCTCTTCCATCCCTTACTGTCCAGTTTGGTAGGAGAGCGATTGTGCGTAAGTACCTCGTGGTAGAAGTGGGCTGGTCTAAAGTAGAAATATGGTTGTGGGAGTGTGATTATCAAAAAGTTATGATCGCTGTATACGTCAGAACTGTGGGTTGACTATAGTGCATCCCAATGGCATAAGCTAAAAGTCACCTACAATAACGTTTATCGCCAACTTTTCCGCCTACCGAGATACTGCAGTGCTACGGAAATATTCCTGGAGGGACGAGCGCACACTTTCAGAGCACTTCTCCGCCTCCGCATGGGAAGTTTTTGGCGCAGACTGCGCCAATCGAAGAATGCGATGTTGCCTGGATGGAGTCCCCTCTGATGGCCCTCTGGATACGGGAGACGGTGAAATACCATCTGTAAACGGCTGCTTGCATTCATTTTAGTGTTTAATATTTTTTTCAGTTTCATTTCTCACATTTTTCATGCATTTTTGTTTTTTTAAATTTTATTTGTTTATCGTTATTTACTTTTTACCTTAATATTATCATTTGTCTAATTTCTTTTATTATTTCGAAATACGGAATGTATTGTATTGCCAGTGGCGTGTACAGAGTTTTTGATCAGGGTAGGCAGTAGGAAAACCGCCGAATTGATTCAAATAAATTAAAAAAAACTTACTACTAATTACTCCCTTAGTACAAGTTTTCGCTAAGTGTGCTTGCCGCTGGTAAGACAACTAGTTGATAGAAATAGATAACGACAGATGTCACTGTCGTCACTGATTGCCATTTGCTAATATTGTTCCAGAAAGCACTGCCTAATACTAACAAAAAAACCTAGAAGAAGCAAATTCAAAACGACAGTTCTACTCTATGCTATGTGCATTTCGTAAACATTGATATTATATCTTGTATGAAGTTAGCTCTAAGCAGAAATAATTCCTGCTTAGGCCACATTTTAGTGAGGCAGTCGGAGGGCGCGCGTGTAGTTTCTAGTTACAGTTTATGCCACGTTTGTAGTACGCCGTTCGATGAAGCGCTCGCGTAGTTTCGGTTGCTCAGCTTTTTCGCGCTTATTTTTGAAAGTGTGTATTTATTTTTAGCAATTATTTAATAAATTATAATATTATTTACATGCTTATGTTTTACAAATACGGTAGGGTAGGCAATGCTTATGTACCTACATGGAGTGCAAGCCCGTGTGTTTTGCACTATCCCGCATACATTCTGGAATAAACTATTTGTATTATTATTTGTACATAGCAAACTTATTCATCCGTGAAAACCAAACATTTAAAGAATGATTTTCGCTTTATTTTATCAAAAACTGTGTATTTACGAGCATAAATTCCTAAAACTCTTTGCATTCAAATGAATGATTAATTTGCATTGGTAGATATGGTGTCCTCCATATCTACCAATGCAAAGACTTTAATTCTTTAGTTCCACAGATATTAACAATGCATCCTTGTTTCGTCGAAACTATACGATAACTAACAGATCATTAGATTCTAAAAGCAATATATCAGATGCTGGTGATTAAATAAAAAAATGTTATAATTATTATTCATCGATTCTGTGTTTAGATCCGACGATGCGATAGTTTAAAGGTTAAACTAGTCTATATGTATATATCTCTCTAACTACAATTATATGCCTATTCACGGTTATTTTCAACTTCTTTAACGAAATCAGATAAAATATTTATGTAATTCAGACTCAGAATGAAACCAACTCAAAACCACCTCAGAAAGGTCATTAAAGCCATGAAAAATTAATTTTAAAATAGCCTAACCTAACTTAACCTATTTAACAAATTTTTTATATTTTTATCATCACTCTTGACCATCATTAATGACCTTTCTGAGGTGGTTATGAGTTGGTTTCATTCTGAGTTGGTTTCATTCTGTATTGGCCGGTCACCATTTATAATACCCTAATTTTTATAACGTATTATTAAAACTATTTTTAACATTTGAAATAGATTTTTGTAAAAACATTTTTTACCATACTGAGAAAAATAATTTCCCTAAGGTCATTTGTAATCTTTGGGGATTCTGCGTGGAGGGTCTTTTAAAGGAAAGGATGGTGAAGATGTCATGGGAAGGAATAAGATGTGAGGGGTGGCTAGAAATCTGGGGGTCAGTGTGTCCTGGAGTAACGGACATACGAATTTATCGTTACCACTGTAGTGCAGAACGATGGGTCGAGAGTCAAGCTGGAGAAATGAAAACCGGCCACTCCCGATCCGACCCGCCCCCCATTTGATGGGCAGATTTGGACAAACTTCACTCTACGAACCCGCGCTTCCATGCCAAGTTAGCAAATATAACGAAGCACTTGGAGTGACCTACGGCACAGGTGTTGAATGGTCGATGAATCGTTTCCGGGACCATTTCCTAAATGGCAATCCCAAAGCCTTGCAAAATTAGAAAAATTTATTTGACAGACTTGTGTTATTTTACAATTTAATATTTGAGAATAATGTAAGGTTTATTTGCACGTTTCAAAGTGGAAGATATTCTCAGCATCGACCTTGTGTAAAACCACCATTCAGAATTGAAAGCTTGCTTGAAATGACGTTAGCCGTATTTGGTGACCAGACCCGAAAAGCAAGTAACTTCCACCTCTCCATTAACTTATCTACTCCACTCCCTTGAGCTTCAAAACATACCCTAGTTCAGGATGCCATAATCACGCTGACTCCGGACAGTCAAAAGAAGTTGAAACTGTTTTGCGGTTTTCAGATTTTATTTGTTTAGTAATGTTTATTACAATTTTTTCGTCTCTTGAAGAAAATATGCTGAAAATTCGGGATTAAATGTTTAACTAATTACATTTATGTACTCCATAAAAATCATGTGCCTAGGTTATATTAGGTAAATATATTTATAAGTAAGCATATGTGGTTACACCTATGACGTTGGTGTTTATGTAGGTACTCGCATTATTTACCCCAACACTAGACGTATACACAAGAATAATATAAAATATGATACATGGATAATTGTATGCAAGAATTGAAAGATGTGGGATTGGGCGCGAAATTGAATAGTCTGAAAGTATGTTGCCTGTTGTATGCTGATGACGCGGTGCTGATTTCTAACTCTATGGAAGATCTACAGTCTCTAGTATCTAGGATGAACGAAGTATGTATGAAGAATGAGTTAATGATGAATGTAAGTAAGTCTAAAGTCATGGTGTTTGAAAGAGAGAGTACGAAAACAGTGTGCAATATAGTAGTGAATGATGAATACTTGGAGCAGGTGGATGAGTTTGTTTATCTGGGTAGTATGTTTACGAGAGATGGGAAGGCTGATAGAGATATTGAAAGGAGGGTAAATGCCGGTAACTCCATTAATGGAGGACTGAATGCCGTTGGAGCTAATAAAAAACTTTCAATAAAAGCGAAACTAGCAGTCCACAATGGAGTCCTGGTACCTACCCTGATGTATGGCAGTGAGGCATGGAACTGGCAGAGGAAGGATGAAAGTAAACTGAATGCTGTTGAAATGAGATCCCTGAGACGTATGTGTGGTAAAACCATGTATGATCGTGTTAGAAATGTGGATATCCGCAAAGAATGTAAGGCTGATGTAAGTATAATGAGCAAAATTAAGAAAGGGACCCTCAGATGGTTTGGGCACGTAGAGCGAATGAATGAAGAAAGTAGTGTTAAAAGAATATATGATGCAAATGTGAATGGTAGAAGAAGTCGGGGACGCCCGAGGAAGACATGACACGATCAAGTAAATCAGATACTTGAGACGGGCCATGTCAAAAGTCAGAATAATAGAAGAGTATGTATGAGACGATGTATGAATGTGAGGGAGGCAAAGAGTGTGTGCCAAGACCGAGTTGTTTGGCGGTCCGTCCTCTCTGCCTACCCCTGCGGGGAAACGGCGTGATGGTTAGTTAGTTAGTTAGTTAGTGATGCATAAAATGTTTTGGAATTTATTATGTATGTAAAACTTTCCAAGGACGGGACTTACATTGAGTGATTTGTAAAAAAGTTAACGTTCAATATCATTTAATAACCTTATTTATAATAATTAGGTACCTTCATCCATATCACTAGTAGGTCAGGATACCTAAATCATTCGACTTTACACGAGCGGTTTAAAAAACGTTTGCTTATTTATTTTGGCATTTAAGCCTTTTTTTACTTCTTCATTTTCTAGCATAGTAACCAATGTAAGGTATCAACAATTATCTTTCTGAAAGGCTTTGTGTTTTATGATACGATTTTGCATCGAGTCATGTCCATTGTCAAAATCTTATACACATAAAACTATTAGCTATAACATTACGAATAGTTTAGGCAAGAAAAGTTTTAAATTTCAAAGCTTCTATCAACTGTTTTCAGTTGATAAAGTCGTGTTTGTTATGATTTATGAGCTTTCAAATGAATTGTGTTTTTCCGTAAATTTCAATTAGCACAGTTGTTAGCTATGTGATTTTGAAATACTGTAATGCCATATTGTGTGCTCCATACTTTTGAATTGTTTAACAGAAAAAAAAATATTATAAATATTATCAAAAGCTTACTGAAAGCTATTAGAGGAAGACCGAAATTTTAGTCTTAAGAAATCATTAACTTACCAATGTTTTCCAAATAAAAACTAATCACAATGTATTATTTGGTCGTATTCCACCTTTTACAATTAGTTCCAAAAATTTTCAAGAAAATTAAGTTCTTCACATTTGGGTCCTTTCTTTTGACAGATTTAGTCGAGTTTTGGTTTATTAACTAACTTTAATTATTAAATTGAAATTAAAACAATTTTTTTAAACTTATTTCCACATATTTATTTAACCAGTACCGGTTTCATCCTATTATGGACATCTCCAGCCTGAAGATGTCCATAATAGGATGAAACCGGTGCTGGTTAAATAAATATGTGGAAATAAGTTTAAAAATTATTTTTTTTAATTTCAATTTAATTCAACATAATTCCACCACGTATAACAGAACAATAAATAAACTTTAATTAGTTCCAAAAATTTTCAAGAAAAGTAAGTTCTTTACATTTGGGTCCTTTCTTTTGACAGATGTAGTCGAGTTTTGGTTTACCAACTAACTTTAATTAGTTCCAAAAATTTTCAAAAAAAGTAAGTTCTTCACATTTGGGTCCTTTCTTTTGACAGATTTAGTCGAGTTTTGGTTTACTAACTAACTTTAATTAGTTCCAAAAATTTTCAAGAAAAGTAAGTTCTTCACATTTGGGTCCTTTCTTTTGACAGATGTAGTGGAGTTTTGGTTTACTAACTAACTTTAATTAGTTCCAAAAATTTAAAAAAAAAGTAAGTTCTTCACATTTGACTCCTTTCATTTGACAGATTTAGTCGAGTTTTGGTTTACTAACTAACTTTAATTAGTTCCAAAAATTTTCAAGAAAAGTAAGTTCTTCACATTTGGGTCCTTTCGTTTGACAGATTTAGTCGAGTTTGGTTTACTTTCTATTTATAAACTAAATTCTTCACAACTTAAAGTGATGTAACACGTCATGTAAACTTCAGGATTAGGCCTTTAACAATAACACTCCTTAAGTAGATGGCGATTAGATTTAAATTCCCATTTGATGCTATCCGCCCGTATTGATTTGTTAATGACAAAAACATTATATTTTGCGAAGCTTGGGCACAAATATTTAAATGTTTTACGATGATTTTCTAAATAATTTAATTTTCCACATTAAGGGCCGGTTTTATAAACGAAGTACCAAATTTCAGTATCCGTTCGTTATCTTATTTTACGTATTATAAACAAATGTGCATTACTAGCGGTCATCGGTTACATTTAGTCCGAAATTTTTATTACTTTGGTCACTCTCCGTAAAACAATCCACTACTTGCATTGTTATACGGATGCGTCCACTTGGAAATTCCTGTAAAATCACCAGCTGCTTGCAGCATTGATCCCAGAGCTTAGAAACATAGTTTAATAATAACTTATTTATTGTTATTAAGTTTAATTTGTACAACCCCATTTTAATTTTTATTTCTGATATATATTTTAGTATACGTAAAGAAAATATTTATTCAATTTATAAATAATATTATTATTCAATTAAAAAAAGGTTTATTAATAAACGAGTTCTTCAGCGAGTTCGAGTTCGACAGCTGTTTCGCCTTCTGAAGGCATTATCAAACTAGGCGAAACAGCTGTCACGCGTAATAATAATTACAAAGCAGAACTTGTTTATAAATGTTGTTTATAAATAAACTGTTTTTATAAATTGAATAATAATATTATTGAATAAATAACATATAAAAGAAATAAAGCTGGGCTGGCGTTACTGACTGATTTCGATAATAAATAAATAATCGAGCGCCGAGAACAACTTCCTACCTACAACTGTCAAAAATCTCAGCAAACTGTCAAAATCGGTCCGTGAAGAATTGACCGCTACATAACCGACCGGTAGCCTCGCGAATGTTTATGAAACGGCAAAATCAAGCGGTTGACCAAATATTAGTTAAAAATGGTATCAAGCGTGACGAACGAATGGTTATAAAACCGGCGAAAAGTATATAATAAAACCATAACCATTTTTTTCTGGGCTTATAAAATGACTAATCAAAAAATATTCGATTATTCCAAAAGCAAATAAGTGTTTTACTGTCAGTATTTAATTAAAGAATCTAAAATATTTCTAAGCCATCTAATTTTCAAACCAAAATCAAATAATTTTGAATTAGTGCATCACCTTAATATCGACTTTCAGTGACCTTATTCTCATCCGGACAACTCAGAATGAAATCAACTCAACACCTTTCAAAAGTCATTATAAGTGATGAAAAATACGAATGGGCTATGTGGGTTACTACGTATGGACATGGGTTACGTTAGGTAAGGTTATGAGCTATTTAAAAAAAAATCATATCTTTGAATGACTTTTAAAAGAGGTGTTGAGTTGAGTTGATTCTGAATTGGCATGGAACCGTTCTGTTCTGGTCAGTTGTTCAATAAGCAATATCATACAAACTGTGTTCTGCTCCATGTCTAACTACAAGTGAGAGTAGATATATTAATTACAGCAAGTCGTGCTCTGACTAAATTGAAAGGTGCATAATTCAAGATTTTATATAACAGATCCTAATATCTTGAAGAAATAATCTCATTGAAATTGACCTGGAATTTCATGTCACGGAGACACCTGTCACATGAAAGGATTTTAAACATGTGTGCAATCAAAGGTAGTTCTGTAAAATCGAGCTTAATGCAACACTTAAAGCGAGAATAAGCATTCCGGTGAATATTTTTTAAATTATTTACTTATCACTAGCGAAATCAACTTTAACTTATGGAATAACCACTTGGGGACACTCTTGCAAAACTAGTTTAAACCACCGACAATCACTACAAAGTTCTGTGTTTAAATTACTAGTTCAAAAACACATTTTTTCACAGAGACGAAACATATCATTGTTATATCGGAAATTAACTATCTTACCGGTGAATATAACGTGCTGTATTAAAAGTCATTAAAAAATGAGGATGGTTTTTACTAAACCACCGTTTAAACCTTCCCTGGACTACGACAAACATTTCAAAACCAAAATCAGCTAAATCGGCCTAGCCGTTCTCGAGTTTTAGCGAGACAAACGAACAGCAATAGATTTTTTATATATATAGATTTAATTGCCGGCAACCCGGAAGCTTAATGAGAAAAAGGAGTACCTACATAAAAACTAACACAAAATGAACATCAACATTCAAATTGCATAAATCAAGAGAAAAAAGAGAACAAAGTTTATAAATTACTACCTTAAAAGATAGATATTCATAAATTTACATACGTATATATTCATAAATATACATAAAAATAAGTATATATAAATACATAAAAATAAGTATATTAAAAAATTTCAATTATTAGAAATTGTTAAAATTTTACCTCTCGACTTTAAGTAGTGCATGGCATATCAGGTACAACTTCTTAAATATAGGATAGATGGTAGGTACATTGATAGGTATGACGATATTTTGACGGTTTCCATCGTCGAAGGGTAAGACTCTCGTCTAGCAAGTCGAAGGTCGCGGGTTCAAAGTCCGGCGTGCGCAAGAAAATTTTATGTGGTTGAATTGTATTCTCTCACAATTTTATCAGTTAAAATAATAGAAGATACATTTGCGGCATACATGCGCGGAAGAGACTCTCCGTATAGCCCTGGTGTACCCCAATAGGGCATGCCATAGTCTCACTGGCTCTAGGCGGTGAGGAGCCATTGGATCCCTTGTCCATTGACTTTTGTACCCAGATGAAAAATGGTTCAATTTTCCCTTCAGGTGCATTTCTCATACGTTGTTTGATCTATTCTAATTGTAACGCTCCATTTTTTTTGACGTAATTGTTTAATATAATATCTAAGGGTCAATGTCAGGTCATGCTTCTCGCTCTCTGAAAATTCTCTTATAAGCTAGGTCCAGCATGTGTCGTGAACCGCTCTAGGAGTAAATATTATGGAAGACAATTTCCGTAGCATGTTGGTAATGTTGCTTTTCCTCTATAATTAGGGCATTCTAACATAGAACCTTTACGTTACGTAATGTACGCTATTCACAAGGATTATTTAACTCTAATTTGTATCTATTACATATTTATCTACCTCCTTTTGTAAAGATTGTTATTATATCGTTTTGGTTTCAGTACTTTCTTCCATAAATATATCAGACGTATCGCGATGTCCGTTTGTCATGATCATTATTATTTTTATTTTATCTTCTTATATATAAAAATCTCGTGTCACGGTGTTTGTGGTCGCACCCCTCCAAAACGGCTTGACCGATTATTATGATTTTTTTATGTATATTTGGTAGGTATGAGAATAGGTTTTAAAGTATATTTCATTCCGCTAGGTGATTAGGGTGTCCCTACCCAGAAAAAAAAATCTATTTTTATAACCATTTTTTTTTGTATTTTTTTATTATTTGGAATCAAAAAAATACATATAACCCCAAATTTTAACCCTCCTACCCCCACCCTTCCATTTTTAATCGCAATTTTAGTATTTTTGTATGAACAAATTTCTTTCGTATTTCAAACAGAATGAAATTATTTATGTTGTTGAATGACAGATGGCGCTACGTCCACCTCATCGAACTTTCATCCACACATAGAAATAATTTATATAGCAGAACAACGTTTACCGGGTCAGCTAGTAATATGTATAATACGCAAAAACTTTACATATTTGAAAACATTATTTTATGTAATCCTCAATAGACGTTTTTAATATTCCCACGTTTACGGAAAGGCAACCGTGCAAAAGGCAATAAACATATGTTCCTTACCACAATAATGTTTCAGCTCTTTCTAACACTTTAAATAATGTTGAGACAAAAGATGAGACACACAATGCACGTACGTATTTTTCCTCCAAAGTACTACTTTTTCCTTTGGAAAAAATAGAGGTGAGGATATTAAAAGCGCCTAATGGGTGATTTACCCTTGCCGAGGCCCCCATTATACAATTTAATAAAATTCTATAAAATAAGAAAAAATAAATTTTAAGAATTCACAGTGTGCAATTCACACGCGATAAGAAGTGAAACCTGCAGAAAACTAACGTAGACAATAGTGGGGAGACCACGAAGAACTTTTTTTTATTTTTTATTTATTTATTAAGTAATTTTATTTTAGTAATTTGTGCATTTAAGTTTACAAATTTCTAATTAATTATAATATTTCATTTATGTAGTTTTATGTAGCTCCTACAATACATCATGAGCTTTCCAATTGGTGTGGACTTTAAAGTTTCTGGTAGCGTGTTATATAACTTCATCCATTTGTACAGTAAACTGTTCTGCGTATTCGCCTTGTCCTTTTTTTGAAGCCTAATTTCCTTGCACGTCCTTGTCTTATGTCTGTGAATTTCCTTGCACGTCCTTGTCTTATGTCTGTGAATTTCCTTGCACGTCCTTGTCTTATGTCTGTGAATTTCCTTGCACGTCCTTGTCTTATGTCTGTGAATTTCCTTGCACGTCCTTGTCTTATGTCTGTGAATTTCCTTGCACGTCCTTGTCTTATGTCTGTGAATTTCCTTGCACGTCCTTGTCTTATGTCTGTGAATTTGAATGTATTTTGGTAAAATGTTGTTTATTATTTCATGATGTTATAAATAACATCGTATTCAATGTCAGCATCTGTTTCACGGTTAGCCAATTCAGTTCCTTTAACATTTTGTTTACTTTTGAAAATCTATTTCGCCGTAGTATTATTCTCATTGCCCTGTTTTGGAGAATTTGAAACTTATTTTGTTCTCGTTCGTTACATAGGAAACGGATAGTTGAGCAATAGTTAAAATGTGGAGCAATAATTATTGATTTGTAAATACTGATTGCAGTTTTACTAGATAGTTTTTGCCGAATTCTTCCCAAAAAAAGATATTTTTTTATCAATTAGGATGGATAACCACCACCTCTGCCATAGGTCACCCCAAGTTTACTAATACCACGTTTGGTGATTTAGCAGGGGTGCCCAGGTTCATGGGGTGAGGTTTGTCTAGGTCTTGGAGGCGGATGACCAAGACACACTGAACCCCAGATTCCTACCCAGCTCATAAACCCTTTTCCTTCCCAGAACTCTCCTCTCCTTCCTTTTCTTAAAAAAAACCTTTACACAGCATCCCAAAGAAGACATATGCCCTGAGGGAAATTATTTTCCTCAGGGCCTCCTTTGAGCTCATGTAAAAAAAGGATGATTTTTTCCATATTTTTTTCGTCGATTTCCAGGGCACCATTTCCTTTACGAGTACATTTGGTCATCTTATTAGTATTTGTGTGTTCTTCGTGTGTTCTTCGAAGTCGCTAGATGTCGCTTTCTTTTGTGCTTTCTTTGCCAGTTTATTTTGGAGTGGTTTGAAGATTGGATATTGATTTTACAAAAATATATTTTTTTTTTTGGATTTCGTAAGATTTGATCCTTGGTCCGCTGAATATCAGGTCGCTGGTGGTTCGTGGGACCGTAGATTTATCGTATTGTATTGGAATCGAGTACCCGTGAAATAAATAAATATTTTATTTATAACTCATTCTCTCGATATACGTGTTTGTCTCTTTTTAACGGTGCTAAAGAAGTTTTCAAAAAATAAATTAAAATGTGTGAAAGAGGTAATGAAAAAAAAATCGGCACGTGTTGTGAGGTTTGGTATGAGGTACATACAGTGTATTACACATATATGTTATATTCTTTTACGTTATATTTTTTTTCTAACGTTGCCTTTTTTGTTCTTTATTGCATCTTTTTATTTCGTAACGGAATTTTTTCTCTCATTTTTTGAATCTAATGGAAGTTTTTTTAATGCTTTTATAGCCTGGTATTTATATAGTATTTGTTTTATTTTATTTTATTTTAAATACATAAACGGCTATACTGCCTTTTATAAATAAACATAAAATAGAGTACAAAAGTAAGAAAAATAATATCATTACATAATAGTAGTTTTAAACTTTAAAATAACATACAATTATTTTGTGTATCACAACAAAAAATAACAAAAAAGAACAATGAGAAATATCATCATTTCATTTCAACATGTCCATATTGCGTGTATAAAGTTACATTATGGAAAAATAATGTTTGAGTGCATGTTTATATTGCGCTAATTTTAAGAAATAAATGTCGCCGATGTTAGCATATTCATTTCCCAAAATGTGTAATTGACTGATTGGTGAGTAATAATGTGATAATGTATGTGTGTTATTATAGTAGAACGGTAGAGTCAGTCTATTGTTAGCGCGACCAGGGCAATGAAATCGTATTAGTTTATTGTAGCAAAACCCTAATTACGATAACAGATGCTGTCCGAAACGTTGACCAAAAAGAAGCATGTACAATGTACAACACGACCTAATACCAAAAAGAAGCATGTACAATGTACAACACGACCTAATACCAAAAAGAAGCATGTACAATGTACAACACGACCTAATACCTAAAAAATAAATCACAATAGTATTTTTGGTCGGGAAAATCTCAAATATATATATCTTATGAATTTTGACGATTTTCCCATCACACATCAGGAATCAGGACCTTCTATAGTCCGCGATATCAGTAAATAATAATAATGTTTTTTATTCCAGGATGTGGGGAGGATAGTGCAATCCAACACGTCCCATATAATTATACATATTTAAACAACAGATTTTTTAAATAAAGAATCAAGTACATAGAATACAAAAAAAAAACATAATAATCGATTGCATGTAGGGCGTGGTGTGGGGTGAGCTCGAGCCCAGCGCTCACTCAGGAGTGATGTTTGGTGCTGGAACGCTGCGGTAACCAATGTATTGTCGGAGGCCATTAGCCGCATTCTGGCTCCACTAACCCGATGTCTCATCAGACCAACGAATCCGTGCAATCGTAGTTCCATTGTCGATGCACAGCAATATCTTCTGAATCCAAATACAATTCTGCATGCATTATTATATTGGATCCGGAGTCGTTCCATCGAGGTGGTTCGGTAGTGACACCATGTTTCACACGCGTATAGCAAAAAGAATATTATTTTTTCCCATTATATCTTAATACACTTCAAAAGTAATTTTTACATATTTTCTTCATATATGTATAACATAACACAAGATAAAAATAATGTAAAAAATATATATAAGACAAAAGTAGATTATGGGAACCCACTAAGGCACTGCCTGTGCGTGGGTAATATTAACTTAAGTGCTAAATTACACAAAATGAAAAGTTTAAAAATAAAGGTAATGTATCTTTGAAAATATTGTAGTAATAAAGTGACACATACAAGTTAGTTGATTTTTTGTTTCAAGAAGATAAATATGAAAATATGTCTTGAAGTTACAGTCGAATTGTAGAATAATGTTTTTTTTTGCATGGTTACTGCATTGGAAGAATCTTGGAGCAATCATATTGGACAATACACTGATACTTCTCCTCTGTCATTCAATATCATCATCGTCCGAGAGGTCGTCAGTGATGATGTGACTATAGTAAAAATACCAGTTGACTGTAGTATATACTATCAGTATTGCTCTGGTAAAAAAAACACAATTCAGAACAGAATTTTGCTTGAGATGGCACTAGCCGTGTTTGGTGACTAGTTCTGATCTATCTGGTGCTAGATGCTTTTTCACCTTCCCCTCCTCAAGCTATTTCATCTCACTCTTCCTTCAACCTCATACCACACCCTAATTCGGTATGCCATAGTTCCACTAACCCTAAACGGTTGGTAGCACTTAGAACTCTAGTGAGCTATTCACAATAAATAAATTCGGCAAACTCGAAACACAAGAAATAACACATTTTTAGAAACAGTCAAAACGGTCAGGGTCAAAAACGATTCCGTGATAGTAGATCCCCCGCAGATTGTCTTCCGGCAAACGTGTATTCCATACGCAGTCGGTTTAGGGAAAATACGTCATATCTATTTCCACAAAACTTCCGAAGGCGACTCCGACGTGCAGATTGGACGTACCACCGAAAGACAAAAGTGTGAAACAAATTTTCATTCAATGCATCAATGATTAGACTATTTGTGTAAATTCTGTACGTACCAGCTTGTAAGCAGTGGCGGCTCGTGACTTTTGGGTGTGATAGAGTGCTGATATTAAAAAAATGGCATTGTTGATGTTGTTGTAGCCGAAAAAAATTTTTTATTTTTTTTTTGAAAATCAGTTTTTTGCCGCACCAATTTCCTGAAAATCTTCATAAAAATACCGATTTTTGAAAAAAAATAAAATATATTTTTCGCATACGACAACATCCATAATGCCATTTTTTTTAAATATTAGCACCCTAGCACACCCAAAAGTCACGAGCCGCCACTGCTTGTAAGTACAAACAATCAATTTGGGAGGCGGGTATGGGTACCGCCGCCCCGGTAACCATTTATTGGATAACCAACACCTCTGCCATAGGTCACCCCAAGTGGTTCGGTACATTTGGTGACTTAGCAGGGGTGCCCGGGATCATGAGGTGAGGTTTGTTCGGGTCTTGGCGGCGGATGCGTCTGCCCACCAACTGCGTGGCTGGCCGGATCGGGAGAGAATGGTTGAGGGAGTCCTTTTGACTTTTCCAGCCGTGCTCACTGCACCGCAGTGGGAGGGATGAATTCATACGCCCGTCACTTCTAGATACACTGACCCCCATATACCCATCCCTAATACCCTTTTCCTTCTCAGAACTTGCTCACCTTCCTTTCCTAAAATTATACTCTGCGAATATCTCTATGCGTCCGCATAGGATCCCCAAAGATGACATAGGCCACGAGGGGAATTATTTCCCCCAGGGCTTCCTGGGTGAAGCTAATGTAAAAATAAATCAACATCGTAAATAAATTCGTTTGATATCCATACCAACTTATTATTAAACGTATTTTTGAAGCTGATAATAGGTTTGAAATTGCTAATAATGCACTAAAAATTATAATTTTAGAATAATTATAATTTCTGGGGACCAACTGTCGGGGATTAACTGTCGGGGGATTAACTGTCGGGATACCATATAACATACACTTTTCATAATATATCGCAGGATGTTAAGCTTGTCATTAGTTTAAATCATAAAAATATCCGAACATGGTTTGCAATATAAATAATCCGCAGCGAATGTGAGCCGAAAAGGTCATAAACATTAAGCCGACAGAAACAGATACTTTGATACGTCTAATATCAATTTGAATCGATTATCAATCTTATCAATTACTAATGTGTAACTGATTACACGGTTTCAGACCTGCAGGCTGACATTTTGCACTGGCCACTCTGGGCAGGAATGACTTGCAATTATTATTATGGCTGTGGGTTGTTATTAACCTAAAATGAAAATTTCGATAGGAGCTGTTGACCTGAAGTCGTAAGAAATGAAATGAGGTAATATTGTTACTTATTTTATGTGCAATTATTATTGCATGTCTTTTTTGTACAAAACCGTTAAATTTTTTTGTGATATGATGATTTCGATAATTCTGCAAAGTATTTATTTGTGGCTGGCAGTTTAAACAAAATATTTGACCATATATAAAGTTTTCACGTGCGTTTGTTTGATTGTGTGACATTGGGACTGTTTGATAGTATGACAGTGTGATTGTGTGTCAGCGTGACAGTGTAACAGTTCGAAAATGTTGCTGATTGTGATTGTGTGAAAGTGTGACTATGTGACAATGGGATAGTGCGACAGTGTGATAATGTAACAGTGTGACTGTGACAGTATGACAGTTTTACAATATGACATTATAACAATAATACAGTACAACAGTGGTACAGTATAATAGTGTGACAGTATAACAGTTTAACATTATGACATCATAACAATATTACAGCACAATAGTGGTACAGTACGATAGTGTGACAGTCTGGCAGTGTGACAGTTTGATAGTGTGAAATGTAATACGATTAATTCAATAATGACGAGTAATAATAATTTTGATAGGTAGGTACATTTATTATTACAGGTGACTAGCTGTTTCAAAACGTTATGAACTGATATGTGTGACGTATGACAGTTTTACAGTAAATTTTTTTAACAATATTACAGTACAACAGTAGTACAATATAATAGTGTGGCAGTGTGAAATGTAATACAATGATTAGAATAATTCTGCTAGGTGGGTACATTTATTATTATTTCAGACTAGCTGTTTGAACACGTTATATACTATATGTGTGATAGTGTGACAGTTTCACTGAATGACATTATAATAATATTACAGTATAACTATGGTACAGTATGAAAGTGTGACAGTGTGAAACATAATACGAGAACCAAAGGGCAAAATCTCTTACTTATCCCTTTCGCCAAAACAACATTTGGTCAAAGAAACTTCAGGAACTTTGCAACAAAACTTTATAATACACTTCCACTGACCATTAGACAGCACACTAATCACGTAAAATACAAAACTGATACCAAGTTTTGGATCACTACCAAAGACAGATCATATATCAAAAATATTTTTAGAACCTCCTAATGCATGCTAACCCATTGATACGATGCTGATTGTCCTTGTACTTTTACTTTAAATGTAAATAACATTGTTGTTGTTATCCTTTATAAACTATTTATGTTAAAATGCGCCTGCTCTCAACACAGGAACTCCTAGAGAGACAGGCGCAGCACAGTTACCAATGTAACACAAAGAAAATAAAGATTATAATAAAAAATAAATAAAAATCCATAAATTCTGTTAGATAGGTACATTTATTATTACACGTGACTGACTGTTTCAACATGTTATGCACTATTTGTTTTTTTTTTCAAGTTTGATCTTTTTCAATTAGACTGTGTACTTTGTGACAATATGACAATTCAGTAACAGTGATGCAGTGTGTTAGTATGACAGTAAGCATCTGGAACATGACACTTTCCATAACACTCCATGAAGCGAAGGACGGTCAAGAGTGGGGAGCATGGTTTTATCTTCTTCTTCTTCTTGTGCCCTGTCCGTTCAACGGACGTTGGCTATCATGTTGGCTATGCGGACTTTGTTTACTGCAGCCCGGAACAGCTCCACGGTAGACTGGCCACACCACTGTCTCAGGTTTTTCAACCATGAGGTTCTCCTTCTTCCAGGGCCCCGTCTTCCGGCAATCTTTCCCTTCATTATGAGATGCAGGATCTCATACTTCTCTGGATGTCTCATCACATGTCCAAGATATTGAAGTTTTCGGATTTTTATAGTTTTAATTACTTCCTTTTCTTTATTCATCCGAACCATAACATCTTCGTTTGTAACCCTGTCCATCCAGCTTATTTTAAGTATTCTTCTGTAGATCCACATCTCGAATGCCTCAAGTCGCCTAATAAGTTCTTCAGTAAGCGTCCATGCTTCCATTCCGTAAAATAATATCGAAAACACGTAGCATCTGACCATTCGCATTCGTAATCCAAGGTTGAGATCATGACTGCAGAACATTTATTTCATGCGGATAAAGGTTGCACGAGCTTGCTCAATGCGGCATTTGATTTCAACTGAAGGATCCCATCTATCATTTACATTGCAGCCCAAGTATACAATACTCTGTACCTTCTCTAGTTTTGTTCCAGCAATATAAAGATTTTCATCCAATGCGTTATTTTTGCTTGTGGTTTTATCAGAAGAATTTAATGTCTTCTTAGGTCATGACCTAAGTCATGCTCTAACTTACTCAGCAACAATTAAACGACTGACTAATGTGCAATATTCAATGAATCAACAACAATCTTAAGATTACAAGATGGTGGAAGTTGTAAGCAAATAAAATAATATAAATTATAACCTTTTGCTTAGTAAAATATAAATAATAAACCACGTTATGTTCTTATCAACAACTCCATCTGCCCAACAAAATCGTAGGCAATGCATCCATCAAACACAGAAACAATTATTGATTACACAATATATCCTAACTGAATTCCTCCACCACGCCCAGATGTTTGATGTCGGGATACTCAAATGTCAGCATTGATTGAGAGAAGATTGGACTGTAGGCCATTGGCCATTGGTGTTCAACCTTGCTCTACGACCCACTTTCAGACCAGACTAAGTATTTTACAGAATTTTTATTACAAGATCGAGTGGTAGGTTTTCTTCGATTGAGAATTTCATAGGACATCAATGTCATCCTTGAGTTCAAAATTATCGATGTATTTGTATTTGGAGCATAAATATTAAAATTTAATTATAGGCTTACAAAAATGAACAAGGTTGAGGGGCTGTTAATATCAATTCAGTTTAAAATGTCAATTCTTCGAAAACATTAACCTTCCCGTACCGAAGATGGCAACGCACTTCACCTAGCTTTTTTATGAAAAACTAAAAATGATTCATAATCTGCTCGTTCATTGATGGGGGTAATTTAATTGTGTTAGAAAAAAACCCCTTTTGCAAGTTTCTCGTTATATTATAAAATTATATTATAAATTGTTTGTTTGTGCCCACTAAATAATAAATAGTGCTCAATTCTTTCAGGAAAGGCGTACAAATACAAAATTGTATCGGTGATTCAATCCAATATTATTTTGCATACCTTTCTTGAAATAATTGAGTTTTTATGCGAATAAAACTACATATATGTTTTAATTTATATATTTGTATAGAACACTTGAGTTCTTAACATTTAATCTTTATTATTAATTATTGTATTTCAAAATTTGAATTTACATTTTTATTTCTACTTTTCTTTAAAATATGATCTTTTTTCTCTTTATTTTTCACTTACTTTTAAATATTTCATAATTTTTATTTAATATATTTAATCATCTGTTTTAATTAAATAGTATTTGTATTAATTTAAATAAATATTAAATATACGACTACCATAACACGGGCATGAGCCCAGTGTGGTAGCCAAAAAAAACAAATATCTGTAACTGTAAATGTTTGACGACCTCCGTAGTCCAGTGGGTAAGACTCTTGACTCACAATCCGGAGGTCGCGGGTTCGAACCCGGCATGCGCAAATAATTTTTATTTGATTAATTCATTTAAAATAATATATAGTATATTTGCGGCATGTTCCAGAGTGGAAGATATTATCAGTATCGCCCTGGTGTAAGACCACCATTCAGAATTGAAACGTTGCTTGAAAATGGCTTTAGCCGTGTTTAGCGACCAGATCTGAATAGCCAGGTACTTCCCAACCTTCCTCTTCCCCACCTCCTCCCCTCCCCACTACCTTCAGCCTCACAACATACCCCAATTGGGGGGATGCTATAGTCTCACTGGCTCCAGACGGGAGCAGTTGAGATTCTTGTGCGGTATTAACTGTAAAAAAAAAAAAACTAATAAAAAATTTATGAAAAAAAAAAAAAAATATATATATATATATATATGTACGGGTGCAAACAAACAATTCAGCTTAATATTTTATAGCATAACTTAAAAAAAGGTTTTTTTCTTAAAACAATTTTATTACCGTTATCTATGAACGAGCAAATAATGAATTATTTTAGTTCAAACTAAATCAGTCTTCAATTTTAGCAATTATATATTTTTTTGGTTCAATTTTATAATGTATTGAACATAAACCTTTGCCAAAGCATTTTAATTTATGTTATATCGGCATGGGGTGGAGCCACGGACACATACATTAAGCTGCTTAATACAGCTCATAAATAACTTATTAGAACTATGTACAAAAAACCATATCTTCATCCCACTGAAAATTTTTTAATTCAAAATAAAATACTTGATTTCAGGAAGCTATTCATAAAAAAAATTATCCATATAAATTGCATAAAATCGTCACCTTCCCACATAATAATAATAATTGGATAATTTATAAAGAGCCGTTTTTGTGAAAAATCACCTCAAGGGCGCTGAATATCTCACTCCCAGAACTAGAGCTAAATTTAACAAATATTTACAAGTGCAAAAAATAAAATCCACTCTTGCTAAAAAACATGAATCTTACCTCGCACCTTCCATATTCAACATTTTCTTAAAAGAAACACAACACATAACTCAAACCAATAGAAAACGTACATATAAAAACTTTAATACGTGCTTATTGAACAAAAAAAGGAATTGCATTAACAAGTTACTTGCAAAATAAACATGTTATTTTTTTATACGTTGTATATTGTTATTTCAACATATATTAAAATGTTTTCTGGTCAATAAAAGTGTAGTGTGTTGTTCCTTGAGGATTCTTCTCCCCACTGATCTTCCAGGAGTCACTTTTCGTCGCTGATTTCCAGATATTTATAACTTTTTTTATTTCTGTCACTTTCCATACATTTTTTCTTTTGTAATTTTGTGAACAATGGAGGAAGACCCCCCTGGACACCCTAAAAAGCCCCCAGATCCTCCCCCTGACCCCCCAGATGGTGAAAATGTAGTAATTTCGGACAGTGAATCTGTCATTCTGACTACCACAAAAAAAGGAAGTTTAGTCCCTCTTCCTCAATAAAACATGACTCTCCTTCTTCTTCTCAGTCTTCACCTGCTCTTCCTCAACCTCCTCCTATAAAATTTTATTCTCCTCATTCCTGTGGCCCGTTCATTGTGTACCCTCAAAAAAACTGAGCAAGGTAAAACTATCCACCCTCTTGAATTTGGTAAATTCCTATCAAATAGCAAGAACCTTTCGATTAAGCCTGGGGGTGTAAAAGCCGAGGGTCGGTTCCGAATCGCTGTTGAATTCCTCTCAGGTTCAGCCGCCAACAACTTTATCAAAAACATATTTATTTCATCAAATTCTAAATTCAAGGCGTACATCCCAACTTTCAATGTCACTCGAATGGGCCTCGTCAGAGGTATCTCGACCGATCTGTCCATTCCAGAAATCCTGTCTTCACTTTCAACCCCCCCAACATATCGGCAATCCCATAAAAGCCAGGAGGTTAAATTATAAGGACTCTTCTGAGGGCATCGTTTCCTGGAAGCCCTCCCAATCTGTCGTCATCACATTTGAAGGACAATCTCTTCCCTCCCATATTTATTTATTTTTCAACTCCTTACCAGTTGAAATGTATACTTATCCCACCACTCAATGTTACAATTGCTGTCGTTTTGGTCATACCAAAGCTGCATGCAGATCCCCTCCCAGATGTTTCAAATGTGGAGAAAACCACACGGCTGACCAATGTTCTTCTCTCTCTTCACCTAAATGTTTTAACTGCTCAGGTGCTCATTTTGCCATTAACTCTTCTTGTCCGGAACAATCTCGCCAAAAAAATATAAAAATTTCTATGGCCTCTGAGAACTTGTCTTTTCTGCAGGCTTCTAAACTATTCCCGCCTGTCAAAAAATCATTTGCTGAGGTTTTATCCAGTAACTCTTCATCCAACCCACCCGCCTCCTCCTCAACATCATCTCGTTCAACTAAATTCACATACAAAAACCCTATCTCTAAACCGGCTCCTGGATACGATCAGCAACAACACAACTCACTTCTCTTAAATCCCAAAGGTTCACCTCTTTCAAATGCCACAAATGGGTGCGCAAACAATTATAATTCATCCTCAACAAACCATCAAAAGCTTTCTGACCAATTCTCCCAAGATAATTCTTCATTTTTTCAAACTCTTATTATGCTTCTAATTGACCTAATTTCTTCTCAAACTAATCTACCATCCATCGCTGCTTCTATTATTTCCACATTAAAATCATTTATTCAAAATGGCTCTTCAAGATGTCAGAATTCTTCAGTGGAATAGTCGCAGTGCTATTTCTAACAAATCGAACCTTCTTAACCTATTAAATTCAAACCTTTTTTCTGTGGCTGCTGTCTCGGAGACATGGTTTACTCCATCCATCCATGATCGCCCGGAAGGTACGGGCGGTGGTGCTGCCCTTTTAATTAAAAAATCCCTTCCGTTTTTCCCAATAAATAATATCAAACCCCCCAATGCTGACTTTCAAATGGTTGCAGCTAAAATAAAGGACACTTCCTTTGTTTCTATCTATCTTCCCCCAACATCGCACTTCAATAAACAAGCTTGGTTGCAAATTGTCCGTCAACTAAGCCCTCCTTTCTTTTTATTAGGTGATTTTAATGCCCATTCCCCCGTTTGGGGTTCTGCTTTCTGTGATCGAGACGGTCGAAGTGTGATGGATTTCCTAGATGAATCCAACCTTTTTCTTTTGAATGACGGATCTCCTACTAGAATCTCTCGCCCCAACACAAACCCTAGTGCAGTGGATCTCTCCATATGCTCTACTAATCTGGCACCTCTCTCCTCGTGGGTGGTGTCCCCTGACCCTTGCTCCAGTGATCATTTCCCGATCACCATCACTTATCAAATTTCTTTCCATTCAGACAAGTCCCATATTTCAACAAAGATTAAAACAAAACACACCAAATGGGACGAATTTAACTCACATATGGATAAGTTTATACAAAATTTATCCTATATCGATACATTATCTGTCAAAAATGACTACGATAACTTCAAATCAATGCTCGTAACTGCAATCAATAAATCAAATCCTCCTCCTAAAACCAAATCTCTCAAAAAACTCCCTTTGATTCCCTGGTGGGATGAGGAATGTTCCAAAGTAGTGAGAATTCGGAAAGCTAAATCTCTTTCATATCGTCACAATATGACTATGGAGAACTATCTCATATACAAAAATTCCGAAGCCAATGCCAAAAGGGTATTGAGGTCAAAAAAAAGATCCGGGTGGTACAACTTCTGCAGTTCAGTATCTCCGAACACTCCAATTTCGGAAGTTTGGTCTATGATTCGAAGATTTCGATCCTCCTTCAGTCCAACATCTCCTCGAGCTTCTCATTCTAAATGGATAGATGAGTTCTTGGACAAAATTGCCCCCCCTTCTGTACCTAACTTAGATGAAATAACTCCAATCCACAACACTCCTATGTCTGATCATTGGCTAGACTCTCCATTCACTTTAATTGAATTAAAAAATTGTTTATCAACAGTCAAGGACTCATCTCCAGGCAGAGATGGTATACCTTATAGCATTATCAAAAATAGAAATGATAATGTTCTGAATCACTTTTTAAGCATCTTAAATAAAATCTTCCAGATTGGCATAATACCTGATGACTGAAGTTCTCAAATAATCATTCCAATTCTAAAATTAAACAAATCACCCAATTCTGGATCCAACTATAGGCCAATTGCTCTTTCATCCACCCTTAGTAAAATTTATGAAAAATTAATTAAAAACCGGTTAGAATTTTTTGTCGAGAGTAATCATCTTCTCTCTCCATCCCAATTTGGATTTAGGAAAAAGAAATCTACACAAGATAACCTTGCTATCATCAGCACTGATATTAATTTATCCATTTCTAACAAAGAAGTATGTCTTGCAGTCTTTATAGACATAGAAGGCGCCTTTCACAATGTTTCCATCCCAATTCTTAAAAAAAAAACTTTTAGGCCTTGGCTTACCCCTCATGTTTGTCCAATCTATTATTAATCTTTTTCTCGATAGGAAAATTTTCATTGAGCTACCACATGTTACTCCTCAGAGTAGGTCAATTAGGAAGGGTTTACCCCAAGCCGATGTATTATCCCCCTTACTGTATAATATATACACACACGATATGCATGTCACCATTCCCCTTCAAGTAAAAGTTGTTGAGTTCGCAGATGACATAGCTTTCTTCTTATCATCCAAAATCATTCCATCCGCCGTCAAATATCTTAATGAAGCCATGGATGCCCTTTGCACATGGCTCACTTTAAATGGTCTTGAACTTTCAGCACAAAAGAGTCAGTGTGTCACCTTCTCAAATCGTCATAATAACCCCCTTGTTCAAATTTTATTTAAAAACTCTCCAATCCCCAATGCTTCCGAAGTTAAATTTTTGGGAGTAACATTTGATAGGAAACTTAAATGGTCTTCCCACATTAATAATATAGTTACTAAATGTGAATTTTTTAAAAATATTATCAGATCGTTGACTGGAGTTTGGTGGGGTGCACATCCTATCTGCATTAGTACTGCATCCAAAAATGCACTCAGTAAATTAGACAAAATTCAATCTAAGTCATTGCGAATAATAACTGGCGCGATGCAATCGTCGCCCATCAATTCCCTTCAAGTAGAATGTTCTGATCCTCCTCTTTATTTAAGGCGTCAACTATTTGCTGACAAATTTGTTCTTAAATGTTTAAATTCTAAAAGTCATCAGGTTATTCCCAGAGTCTCGTTGTTCAACGACTCAACACATTCATCTACAATCAGAGCTCGAATTAAACCTCTCCCTGCCATCTGTAAAAATTTTCGCTCTCTCTCAGAGCTTCAAATTATCAAAAATGATCTTCTTCCTTTGTACAAATTAAAATATAGTCACGTCACCCTATCCCCAACGATTTTAGAAGGGATCGGCATCCTTAAAAGTCATTCCAATCTCCCAGCCCGTACTGTCAATAATATGTTCAATGACATTATTTCTTCTAAATGGCCCAACTCTTCTCTTTTATTTACTGATGGCTCCAAATCTCCGGACTCTCCTAACTGTGGTATTGGTATTAACGTTTACCACAATAATTCTAATGAAAGAATATTTTATTCAATTTCAAACCAATTTTCAATATTTTCTGCTGAGTGCATTGCGATTATTGAATCTCTCTTGTTCTCTCTGACTCTCTCAGTTCCCTCCAAAAACTTAAAACCAGTCCTGTTCTTCATCCTGATGATCACTTTGTATGTCTTATTCGAGTATTGATAACCTCCATTCAAAGCTCTGGAAAAACTGTCACTCTGATTTGGATTCCTGGACATGTTGGCATAGTGGGTAACGATATTGCTGATTCCTTGGCAAAACAAGGAGCGTCTAACCCTACCGTTACCCTGGTAAACCATATTCCCCTGTCTGATATTTTTTCCATCATCAAAGATAGATCCCGCAATGTTTGGACAGAGTATTGGAACATTGCTAGTCAATCCAAGGGTGCCCGTTACGCCTCGATACAAAGGACTATCCTATCAAAACCGTGGTTTCAAAAATTCCCCCATTTTTCCAAAAAAGAAATTTCCTTACTTATTCGTATGAGAATCGGACATTGTTCCGTTCCTTCTCACCTCTATAAAATTCATGTGCTTGACTCTAAATAAATATCCTCTCTTCTATCAAGCATTATCAAAAATTGCCTCTCCTCCATTCAACATTTCATCTCTTCTAAGTCTGAACTCTACTCCAATCTTCCATAAAATTCTGAAATTTGCACATTTAAATAAAATTATTATATAAATTCACCTTTCCTTTCTCTGTAATTATAAATGATGGCCTAGAACACCCTTGAAGGGTGAAAGCCAGAAATAATTGAAAAAAAAAATATTAAAATTAAAAAATAGAACTTTCATACTGAAAATGTTCAATTACTTTATATATGTTTGTAATTTTTTTTATATTTAGATTATTAAATGTAGGTTATCTTTTGTATTTTTATTTATGCTTTTATTTTGTTCTTTGTATTATTATTATTTAAGTTTTTCTTTTGTACTTTGTATTTTTATTTATTATCTTTTGTATTTATTTGCTTTAATCTTTATTGATATATGTAATTATAGATACTGCTACCCGGCTCAGAACAGATATTGTCTAGTGAGTCGGGTAGCGTACATACATATGTGTATGTAAATAAATATATTGATATTAATAAACGCCCGGGTTACCGGCAACTTTAAATAACCAACCTCCAGTATTCGTACGACATCTGCAAGAGGAGTGCGAGCCTAAAGGCTGTAACTGGTTTCAGATCACTTATTAGTAATTTATTGAGGAATTTACTCCAAAATTACAATTTCTTCATATATTATAAATTCAGATCCGATAAGACAAGAAAATTCGATGCGCTTCGAGATTAATTAAAGGTGAACATTTAAATTCACGGTGTTATAAGAACTAGTCCATCGCCTTTTGGAAAATGTATGCATACTTTGTCTCAAAAGCATCTGCATTTCAAAAGATATGCGATAATTTTAGTACATTAAAGCAGAATCGTAGTGCATCTCTAAAATTAGCCATGAGAAGTTTAAAAAATTGGATTTAAAAAGTTTAAAAATTCTACCTCGTAATAAAAATTTAGCAAAATGTTTTGTTATCAAAAACAAAATCATATTTAAAATACTTAAAAAATGAATCTATTTGTCTATCCATTCTTTTCACTTGCAATTTATAGATGGCGTAGAGTAAAATACTGTAATGTGAGATCGTATTTTGGTCTTAAAAATTAGATACAAAGTTATATATAAATTTGAAAATAATAGTCTCTCATTTTAAAACTATGCTATGCTTTATCAACCTTATTACAGCCGTTCAATTAAAATCATTCATCAGTGGTCTAAAAAGAATAATGATTAAAAAACCGTCCAAATATAAGAATGACAAATAGGTATATTTATTTATAAAATACATGTTACATATATTAGACATTTACGTAGATTAGATTTATTAAATCACCATACTAGGCGGCTGCCTGTTTCATGGTGATCAATTAAAGATACATAGTTACTTTGAGTGAAGTCTAGTGTAAACACATGGTACTAGTATGTAATGTAATGGTGTTGAAAATTGGTAAAGTTATAATAAGAAATAGAAAAGAGAAAAAGAAGTGCGTAAAATAAACATGTACATAAAATAAACCTGTAAACATATGGTACGAGTATGTAATGATGTTGAAAATTGTTAAAGTTATAATAAAAAATGGAAAAAAGAAAAAGAAGTGCGTAAGGATAAGATTATGAGAATATACATATCAATATTAAAATTTTTATATTTATTTTTATATGTATGCGTGTATAATTTAATTTTATACAATATATAATATAATTTTAGCTGAACGGACGAACTTCGTACTGCCTCAGAATCAATAACTGTTGAATTAATTTAAGTTAAAAATTACACAATGAAGCAATTATCGATGCCCAACTGTCCGTGTTTTGTTTTTGTCAGTATCAGAGATGGCGTTGTGTACGGATTTATATTTTTTGTGATTTTATTTCTTTTCCACTTACTTACGGGAATTCGGGAGGCGGATACGGGTGCCGCCGCCCAGGGAACCATTTATTCAATAACCAACACCTCTGCCATAGATCACCCCAAGTGGTTCGCTACGTTTGGTGATTTAGCAGGGGTGCCCGGGTTCATGAGGTGACTTATGTCCGGTTCTTGGCAGTTGATGCGCCTGCCCACCTGCTGCGTGGCGGGCCGGATCGAGAGAGACTGGTTGAGGGAGGCCTTTTGACCTTTCCAGCCGAACTCTCTCGACCCATTGTCTTGCACCACAGTTGGATGGATGGATTCATACGTCCGTCACTCCCGGACACACTGACCCCCAGATTCCTACCCACCCCTCATACCTTTTTCCTTCCCAGAACTTTCTATCCTCCCCATTCCTTAAAAAGGTCCTCCACACAGCATCCCCTAAGATGACATAGGTCCTGAGAGAAATTATTTTCTTAGGGCCTCCTGTGTGGAGCTTATGTAAAAAAATGCGTTTCATTTCAGAGATTTATTATAATTATTGTATTTTTCCTTTGGAGGTGTGCAGACATACGTTCACCATTTGTCTCATTTTCGACTATTGACATATTTTTTTTTTTTTTTTTTACATTAACTCCACACAGGAGGCCCTGAGGAAAATAATTTCCCTCAGGGCCTATGTCATCTGGGATGCTGTGTGGAGGGTCTTTTTCAGGAGAGGAAGGAATGAACATTGGTCTTGAAGAGACCCATGTTGTAGGAAGGAGGAAACACAGAGGCCGGCAAATCATTCCACAGCCGAGCTGTTGAACATAAGAACGAGTCGAAGAAACGACCCGTTCTCATGTGACAAATGTCAACTGTGTACAAATGTTGGGCACGCGTTTGGCGTGTTTCCCGACTATGCACCGGTGCCGAAGGGATCAATGATGCTAGTTCCTCGGAGCATCTTCCATTGTAATACCGGTAGAACAAGGATAGCATTCCCACCCGACGCCTGTGCTCTAAAGATTGCAATCCGTCTGTTAAGATGGGAGAATCTATCAAACGGACCGCCCGTTTCTGCATAGAGTCGAGGGTATTTTTCAGGTATTTTGGAGCTCCAGACCAGAGGTGGCTGTCAAATTCATCCGTGGGGCGCACTTGCGATTTGTATAGGGTTAGCAGTTGTGTACTATTAAAGTATCTGCGGGCCCTGTACAGTACGCCCAGTTTTTGGGAGGCTAACTTTACTCTGGCTTCGATGGAGCCCCCATACCTGAGCTGGTCACTTAGGGTTACACCAAGCATATCAATGGAGGGCCTGTTCGGAAGATTGCTTCCGTTGAAAGAGACTAGATTTTCATTGCGATCCCTTTTAGACGTAATCAGACAAGATTGGGTCTTTGAAACATTAAATTCAACGAGATTATTTTTACCCCAAGAGAAAACACTCTCGAGGTAACCGTCCATTCTTTGCTTCAAAGCCTTACGAGCTGTTGGAGTTTGTGAGCCCTTTGGGGGCTTGTCAAACAAAAAGCTATCATGAACTGTACTGTCATCCGCGTAACAGTGAATTGGTGCACATGACAAAAGGTCGTTGATGTGCAACAAAAACAGAGTTGGAGACAGAACTGATCCCTGCGGGACGCCAGCATTTATCGAGTGAGAGGAAGAGGTGAAACCATCGACTACCGTCTGAATCGACCTCTCCCTCAAGAAGTCGGCAATCCACGTACACAAGGATGCGGGAAGTCCGTAAGAATGCAGTTTGTTGACAAGTCCTCGGTGCCAAACCCGGTCAAAGGCCTTGGATATGTCCAGGCAACCGTTTGGGTCTCACCGAAACGTTCCAGGCATCGCCCCCAAACATGCGTCACATACGCGAGAAGATCACCGCACGAGCGGTTCCGCCGGAATCCGTATTGACGGTCGTTAATATTTTTGTTCTTCTCGAGGTATGTGAGCAGTTTGTCGTTGATCACACGTTCCATCACCTTAGACAGAACTGATGTGATCGCTATGGGGCGGTAGTTGGCCGGGTTGGAGCGGTCACCCTTCTTTGGAATAGGATGGATAACCGCTTTTTTCCAACCAGAGGGCACAGAGCCAGTCTTCAGGGACAGTTTAAAAAGCTTCGTCAAAATTGGAGCTATTTCTGCAGCGCACCTTTGCAGTACCAGGGCAGGTATTCCGTCAGGCCCACTAGCTTTATTAACATCAAGCCCTCGTAAAACATGGAGTACTTCCCGATGCCGGATCCTCAGCTTTTTCATACGAAAACCGCAGTAAGGAACCGACGCGCGACGTCGGGACAGCACCTTGGTCATCGAGGGTTGAGTTATTCGCAAACATTTTACCTAGTAAGTTAGCCTTTTCGGTGGCGGTGTTTGCTAGTGAGCCGTCAGGTCTGGTAAGAGGTGGCAGACTGGATTTGCAGAAGTTGCGACCTATTGAGCCCGCAAGCGACCAGAATTGCCTGCTGCCATGCGGGCATGCAGTCAGCTTTCTACTGATCTGCTGGTCGTGCTCGAATTTTGACCTATTTATGATTCTCTTGGTTTCCTTTGCCATTTTGTTGTAAGCTGTTCTGTCTTCGGATGTTCTAGATGTGTTGTAGGCTCGGTAAGCCGCGTTTTTTCGTCGCACTGCTTCAGCGCATTGTCGATTGAACCACGGCTTTGAGCTTACACCAGTTTCCTTAACAGTAGATTGGATGAAGCCATCCATCGCGGATGTGATGACCTCACCAATTTCCTGGGCACATCTTGAGGGATCCGAGGTCCGAAAACAGACAGCTGACCACGGGAAAGCATTAAAATGTGACATTGAGCGTGTAAGAAAGAAGGGCAGCATTATATGATTAAAAACAAATGCACAACAATCAACGCATTGACATTTGACGTTTTTGAATGTTTGGAATTCACGCACAGTTCAATATTATACCCCTCACAATATTGCTGCAGTTCTTTTAAAATAGGAGAACTCGTTCCATACAAAATGTATGGGGAAAATAATTTCCTTTATAACTACTTATTTCGTTAACTTTTGTGATGTTTTAATAGTTATTTTCCTATCCGGGGCGGAGACAAATCCAACAAATCAAAGATCATCAAAATCAGCCCAGCCGTTCTCGAGTTATAAATAGTGTAACTAACCCGACTTTGTTTTATATATTAAAGATATGTATCTATTTTGTTTAAAATCAAGATGATATTTGAACATTATGAACATTGAAAGTAAATTTCAACAGCAATACATCATGTCTTAGTGCAAAGTATAACAATCTGAGATAATTTATTGAAAAACCGGTCGAGTGAAAAAACGCTGTGACCTATGACGCATTTCAGAAGTTCACGATACAGTGATATAAAAACATATTACTATTAATCAGAAAAACGTTATAAAAAAAACTCGCTCAACGCATTTAATGACCTTGTTTTTAAACATAGGTTATATATACAAGTTATAATGGCCTGATGGGCTTTTCAATGATTTTATATTTTACATGATTTATTGCATGATTTTTAATTTATTTTATATGAATACCGTCCAAGAGTCAGCATATATATTATTTTTAATTATTTGTGAATTACTAAAAATTAATTATATAAAATTTATTTGCACACCCCGGGTTCGAACCCGAGACCTTCGGATTGTGAGTCGAGAATCTTACCTCGGGACCACGGAGGCCGTTAACGATACAGATAACAAGAGTTTTATTGTTTAGATGACAAAAATTTCATGAAAAACTTTTAAAAAATTAACATGGTTAACGGTACATAATCATTTAAAAAAATAGAAAAATTAAAAATAGAATTTAAATTGCAGATGCCATAAAAATAACATAAATTAATTATATAGGTTCACAAAACATAATTTATAAGTGAATAATAAGAAGAATTTCAAATATTTGCAATCGCTCCTATGCCACGCTCTCCTCAATTATGATTTATAAAAAATACATTATTCGGGTATCTTTTATTTACAGGTAAACTTATATTCCCCAAGTCGACATTGTCGAATGGGTCGGTGGGAATTGGACGCGACGGATTTGGTTCAGCCTTAGGTAAGTTCGGGGATGAAAGAACGAATGTCAATGGGAATAGAATAAGTATGTTTAGAGTGGAACCTGTTTGTATCGATTACTTTTTTCGATCATAAATGTGTCCACCAATATACGTGGGAAAGAGGAAATGAAAGATCAATAATCGACTTTGTGGTAATTGACTCTAGGTTGAGAGCCGTTACCGAGGACACAAGAGTTTTCAGAGGGGCGGAGGTTTTTTTTTTTTTTTTTTTTTATTATTAAGTTAAAAGAAACATAGTATTTCGCTTTCTTAACTTAAATACAGAGCATATATATATATAGTACAGTAATAAGAATAATATTTTTAATTTTGTTCCAACATTTTGAGTTTAAATAGTTTTTGTTTGAAGGTTTTTATGTTATTTTCCGTTTTTAGGCTATCTGGAAGGAGATTATATATATGAACTCCCTCGTGACCAATACTTCTCTTGCCACTTTCAGTCTTGACAGTATTTGTGTACAATTTATTGTGTTGTCTAGTATAATGTTCGTGTACTTGTGATGTTTTTATAAATGTTGTGTTTGTGTGTATAAGTCCATTTTGTATTTTGTAGATTAAAAGACATATGTTATATTCGTACAATGTTCTTATTTTCAAAAGGTTCATTTCCTGGTATAGTTTTTTTGTGGGAGTGTCTGGGTTATAGTTGAAGAGTTTTTTAATAACTTTGTTCTGTATTATTTGTAAGTCGTTTAAGTACGTAATGTATGTGTTTCCCCATATTTCTATTAAATAATTTAGGTGGGACTGGATTAAGCTAAAGTATAAGCCCCTCTTTACGTCTGTTGGTAAAAGATGAGCAATTCTACCAAATACACCAATTAATGGGATGATTTTTGTTTTTAGTTTTTCTACGTGTTGTTTAAATGTTAAATGTTTATCAATATATAAGCCCAGGTATTTTTCGCTATCTAGGATATGTAGGTCTCTTTCTTCTATTTGTAATGGTTTATGCGATGGTATTATTCTTTTAGGTGAGCTTAAGATCATGTAACCGGTTTTATTAATATTTATTGTTAATATATTTTGTATTAGCCAATCGTTTAGTACATTAAGATCCGTTTGAGATTGTTCTAATAGACTTTCTAAGTTTTTGCCGAAGTAAAAAATTGCCGTGTCATCTGCGTATAAGAAAATTTCACCATGTAGTTTTAGCTGACAGATGTCATTTATGTATATTTGGAATAAAAGTGGCCCTAGTATTGATCCTTGTGGAACTCCGTAGTTTATACTCTCGAGTTGACTGTTTTTATCTCCTATGTTAACACATTGTTTTCTGTTGGACAGATAGGATTTTATTAGTTTGATAGCTGGACCGGTTACACCTGTTTTTTCTATTTTTTTAATCAGTATTTCATGACTTACGGTGTCAAAGGCTTTTTGAAGGTCTACGAGAATTGCTATGACATAGTTTTTATTATCTATGCTAGTTCTAAGTTTATTTATGAGATCATTAGTTGCAGAGAGAGTATTACATTTTTTTCTGAAACCGTATTGTTTGGCATATAGAAATGATTTTTTTTTCAGAAAGTTGTCTAGCCTATCGTATATTACTCTTTCACATATTTTTGATAGAATCGGTAGGACAGAAATGGGCCTATAGTTAGATGTTTGAGTTTTCAAGCTCCCTTTATATATTGGAATAACCCTTGCAATTTTACAACTGTCTGGAAATTGACCTTCTTTCAGGCTCAGGTTAATCAGTTTAGTTAGTGTAGGAGTTAGTAGTGGGGCAAGTTTTTGTACTGTTGTACATTTTAGTTGATCATGTCCAGCACTCGCGTTTGATTTTAGGGATTTTATGATAGCTAATATTTCGGGTTCAGTTGTGGGTTGCAAGTATATTGATTCCGCACTTTCATACTTTAATGTAACTTTATCATCCAGTTTATGTCTGTATTTGTTGATTATATTATCAGCCAAAGAAGCACCAATATTACAAAAGTAGTTATTAAAGTATTCGCATATCTTGATGTCTTCTGTGATGATTTCATTACCGTTCTTTAATTTTGTACATGGTTTACTTTGCGTGTTTGTTTGGTTCTTGATGATGCTGTTTATTACGTTCCAAGTCTTTTTGGTATTATTTTCACATTTTTTAAATAGGCTGCTGTAGTATTGTTTTTTTAAGTTCCGTTTTTTTATAGTTATGTCGTTACGTATTTTAGTAAATTCTGTTTTTAGTAATAAGTTACAGGGTTGTTTTTTAATTTTTAGGTGCAGTTTATTTCTTTTTTTAATCATTTTTAATAAGTCCTTTGTTATCCAATCAGGAAGAGAGGTTTTATTTGTTTTTATTGTTATTGAACTGTTGCAATCAATTTTGTTTATCAGATAGTTTACAAAGTTATTGTAGTTCAGTTCCGAGTCCTCATTATTGTTTATAGAAAAGGGGTTTTGTCGGATATCCTCCTCTAGTTTATCATAATCAATTTTTGTATATTTGTAAGAGGATTTTTGCGAGTTTTTTTTAGTGTACGTATGAAGTATGTCAAGAATCAGTAGGTTGTGATCGGATATTGAGGTGTCACAGTTTGTTATAGTATACGAAAGGTTTACGTCTGAGATGATGTGATCAATAATGGTGTTGGTGTTTTCTGTAATACGTGTTGCGTGTAATTTGTTTATTTTGTTCATTATAGTGAAATCGTTTGACTTAATGATTTCTGTGTATTTACAAGTATGTGTGTTTGTGGAATCAAGTAAGTTGATATTGAAATCCCCCAGTATTATGGACCTTTTGTGAGTTTTCAGTTGTATGTTTAACTTATCTAGAAAATCTTGAAAATTGGTGTTCGGTTTTTTATATATCACTCCGATGTTTAAGCTAAGTTTGTTTAAGTGTATCCAAAGGAAGTTGTTATCTGGATCTACTATATTATCAATTAAGTTATATTCTAAGTTTTCTTGAATAAATATGGATACTCCACCACCGATGCCCTCAGGTCGGCAGGATGCTTCGTGTTTATAGCCTTCAAGGTTGAAACTGACCACTTTTTGGTGGTGTCGAGAGTAAACCTCTTTCGCGGCTGGCGCTCTAAAGTGAAAACGATATCAACTCCAACAAGAGTCAAAGTAGAAAAACTGTAAAACGCTAATGTCAGAAGTGCGTATGAGAATTGTGCAGAGATGAGATTGAATGAGAAGGAAATGGACGCTCTAAGCATTGATGAAACATGGAACCACATAAAGGTGAGTCTTTGTGAATCTGCCAGAGATGTATGTGGAATAAGTACGCAAGGTAGGAAGAAAGGTGACGCATGGTGGGATGACGAGATCAAAGCACTTATCTCAGAGAAGAAGAAAGCATGGTTACGTCTGATAGGGGCTGGTACTGCTTCTAGCAAAGAGAGAGATAGAGCGAAAGAACTTTATAAGGGATTTCCACATTTAACACTTCACAAAATTCTCGCAATACTAGAACAAAACATGCACACCAACTACAAATGCTAAAAACAAACAAATCTTTTGGACGAAAACACTACAGATACCAGGCTATAAAACTATACAATTCTCTACCAACACAATATAAAACAACTAATATTGTTGGTGGAAGGGGGAAGGGGAGGGGAGGAGGGTGGGGAGAGGGAGAGGGGGAGGGAAGGAAGGGGAAAGGGGAAGGATGGAGGAGGGTATGGGGAGGGGTAAGGGATGGGGGGAAGGAGGTTGATGGGGGAGAGTGGTGTGGGGAAAGGGAATGTGGAGGGGTAGGGGGGTGAGGGGAGTGGTGGATGGAGGGAGAGGGGGAGAGAGTTAATAGGGGGAGTGGAGTGGAGAGAGGGAAGGTGGAGGAGGCGGAGTGGGGTGGAAGAGGGGGGAGGGAAGGAAGGGAAGAGGGAGGGGTGGAGGAAGGTGGGGGGATGTGGATTGGGGAGGGTGTGGGGTGGGGGAGGGGTGGGTGGAGTAGGGGGAGGGAGAGGGAGGTTAATGGATGAGTGGTGTGGGGTGAGGGAAGGTGGAGGGGGGAGGAGTGTGAGAAGGGGTGGGTGGAGGGGGAGGGGGGTGGGGGGAGGGGGGTTGATGGGGGGAGTGGAGTGGGGGGGAGGGGTGGGTGGAGGGGGAGGGGGATTGATGAAGGGAGTGGAGTGGGGAGAGGGAAGGTGGAGGAGGCTGAGTGGAAATCCCCTAATACCATGCGAGCGTAGCCGCGGGAAAAAGCTAGTAAATAAATAAAATATACAATGCCTAGTTGCTCGATTTGGTACTTGAAAGTCTAAGAATAAAGATAGAATACGTCAAATAACAAACAAAAAAAAAGATAATAATAAAACCTTGTCGGTAAGATGGTTAGTAGTGTCGTAATTGAACTTTAACGCGGTCACAACAACAGTTTTAAGATTACGTTAACGAGTTTTTTCTTCAGACTTTATATACTGAATAGCTCGGCACAAGAATGTTCTGTTGATGAATTATCAACTCTGCCATATCCAGCCATATAAAAAGCTCACGTAAAAGATTAGGTACCTACCAGAGACATAGGTCAATACTGAACACAAACACCTGTAAAAATTAATACCTTACATTAAAGAATATTTTTAAAATATCACCTCTTACCGCGTCCCGTGAGAAACCTTTCAACAATCTCCTGAATGTTTTTTTCATATCATCTTAATATAAAAAAAGCTGATAGAACAGTTTCTTGGATGTCAAAATATTGATTAGAATCTCGATTCACTGCAAATATCAACCAGTACACAGGTCAAACGTTTTATTAGTGAACATAAACCTTAACAACAGCAACTTACTTATTTTTACATCTAAAGATCAATTTCTCTATATATATATATATATATATATATATATATATAAAAACTCAATGTATATTTGCTTGCTTGCATGTATGTATGTATGTACGTACATATGCATCTTCGTTAGGCGTTTCTAAACCGTACATCCGATTGCGATGAAACTTTGGGGATTTGTTGTGCGCTTGCCCGTGATGGTTTCTAAAGATAATAGTGAGCTCTGGCATCATGAAATTATTTCCCACACCATTCGTCCGATTGCGATGAAACTTCAGTGGGTTATTGTGCACAAGCCCGGGATGGTTTCTACATATATTCCTAAACTATTCTTCCGATAGCGATGAATCTTTGGTGAGTTGTTGTGAGCACGCCCGCGAAGGTTTATATGTATGAGTGTGAGCTCTGGCATTATACAATTTGTATCAAAAATTGCAATAGGTGACAGGCGAGCTGTTTGAAAACTGAATGTACCGGGACTGAATGTATGGAACGTGGGAGGGGGGTAGGGGAACAAGAGATGAAGGGGATGCGGGAGGGGAAGGTGGAGTGGGAATGCATAAGATGAAGGGGACAAATGGGTAAGGACACGCAGGGAGAAAAAAATTCTTTATTAAGTGACATTGCAACGCATGCCGGGAACTCGAAAGTACATAAAAAAATAATATTAGCCTTGCGTCGTAGAAGAAACTTGTTCCTATATATTATGTAAGTGTTGTACTAGTTAGCTTATGTCTGCATCATTTTTTTAACAATAATTCCAAATGCATTACAAAACTGGTTTAGGTGTACGTCTAATAGTAATTAAATTGTGGTGATTTTTTTTTTAGTTCTGTTTATTTTAAGAACAACCTTAGAGTATTTAGACGCCGCGGGGTGTGATCTGGCATTAAAGGTCACCGGATAAACATATGAAAAACGAGGTAAGTGACAAGGTTAAATAAAATAATAATAATAATAAAGTGTTTATTTTATTTTATTTTTAATTTTTAACTTTATGAGTAAAACCTCAAATTGTAATATTTAAATAAATGAAGACAATATAAGCGAAACTCAATCGAAAATCTGGAAACAGAAAAATCAGAAAAACATATTGACACCTCTGGGACTCGAACCCAGGATTTTTCCAGATTTTCGATTGAGTTTCGCATTTAGCATTTAGTGTATTTTTGAGCATTTATTTCGGGTTTGAATCTTGCAATCATACATAAAGATAGTTGCCAATAATATATGCGTTAAAGAAAATGAAGATAATGTAGGTGGTTCTTAGTCGAAGTATGATACAGTTAAGCATGACCGAATTTCATATCGACACCGTGGCGCAGTGGTTAGCGCGTTTGCCCGGAAAGTAAGAGGTCCTGGGTTCGAGTTCCAGAGGTGTCAATATGTTTTTCTGATTTTTCTGTTTCCAGATTTTCGATTGAGTTCGCTTATTTTGTCTTAATTTATTTAAATGTTACAATTTGAGGTTTTACTCATAAAGTTAAAAATTAAAAATAAAATATTCATCCTAGACTTGCAGAAAAGTCGATAGATGTCGCATATTAAATAAAATGGATAAAGATTTATCCAGACACTATCTAGAGAGCATTTAGTTCGGGTTTGAATCTTGCAATCATACATAAAGATAGTTGCCAATAATATATGTGTTAAAGAAAATGAAGATAATGTAGATGGTTCTTAGTCGAAGTATGGTACAGTTAAACATGACCGAATTTCATATCGCCGTGGCGCAGTGGTTAGCGCGTTTGCCCGGAAAGCAAGAGGTCCTGGGTTCGAGTCCCAGAGGTGTCAATATGTTTTTCTGATTTTTCGGTTTCCAGATTTTCTGATTTTTCTGGAAACAGAAAAATCAGAAAAACATATTGACACCTCTGGGACTCGAACCCAGGATTTTTCCAGATTTTCGATTGAGTTTCGCATTTAGCATTTAGTGTATTTTTGAGCATTTAGTTCGGGTTTGAATCTTGCAATCATACATAAAGATAGTTGCCAATAATATATGCGTTAAAGAAAATGAAGATAATGTAGATGGTTCTTAGTCGAAGTATGGTACAGTTAAACATGACCGAATTTCATATCGACACCGTGGCGCAGTGGTTAGCGCGTTTGCCCGGAAAGCAAGAGGTCCTGGGTTCGAGTCCCAGAGGTGTCAATATGTTTTTCTGATTTTTCGGTTTCCAGATTTTCGATTGAGTTTCGCTTATTTTGTCTTCATTTATTTAAAAAGTGTTTATTTTATCTGAACAGATCGGCGAGTGCAATACTCTGTCTGCCATATAAATGTTTATCTTAACATATAAAACAAAGTCGGGTTGGTTACACCATTTATAACTCAAGAACGGCTGGATCGTTTTTATGATCTTTGATGTGTTGGATTTGTCTCCGCCCGAATAGCAGAAAAGCTTTTAAAACATTGGAAAAATTCACAAAAAAAAAATTACGAAGAAAATTCTTTTCCTCATACAATTTGTACGGAACGAATTCTCATCTTTTGAAAGGGCTGCAGGAATATTGTCGTATATTATTGAATAGTGAATGAGTGAATTCCAAAAATTCAAAAACGTCAAGTGTCAATGCGCTGATTGTTTTGCTTTTGTTCTTAAACATTTAATGCTGCCCCTCTTTCTAACACTGAAGTGTGTCAACAGTAAAAAAATGAGACAAACGGTGAACGTATGTCTGCACCCCTCAAAAGAAAAAATTTAAAAATAATTATAATAAATCTCCCTCACACGTATGAAGAAAATGAAACGCGATTCCAAAGTAAGTGGAAAAGTAAGAGAATCACAAAAAATATAAATCCGTACACAACACCATCTCTGATACTGACAAAATGGCTTCATTGTGTAAAAACTTAATACAAAAACTGAAATTACTTCAGCTAATAAGTTAACACAACAGTTATTGATTCTGAGGAGGTACGAAGTTCTCCGGGTCAGCTAGTATCTAAATAAAGTACATACTTAATACAAAATAAAACGGTAAACATATTAGGAATTGAACTGCTGTGACTTGAGGGTAATTCTCGATCTGCGCTGACTCGTCCCAGCTACTCGGAAGCGAACCCGTGCACCCTCCCATCTCCTAGGCGCTGCATCGCCAAGGGAGGCCGAACAGCGCCCCGTACGCGTGGTTATACTGTACCCAGAGAGTGTTCATGACGCCTTGTGCATACCTAGTCCATAGTTCGTTAGTGTAAAAGGTCATGCAGAATGTGAAAGAAATATAACACTCAGTCTCATATTCAGTTTTGGTATGTTTGCTTCGCACCTGACTTCGGTTTGGAAGTTGGAAACACTGTAATCTAAGACGACTTTTGAATGGGGGGGACTTGATTATCGCGGATATCTGCGTTATTCTCGCTACCACTCAGAAATAATTTCTTAAAAAAGCGAGTAATAATTACTCGCTTCTTTTCAATGATTTTTTTGGGCATCGTGGATATAATTACGGTTTGTAAATAAGTATTTAATTCGTCAGTTTTATTTTTTACATTAGCACCACACAAGAGGTCTTGCTGAAAATAATTTCCCTCAGGGCCTTTGTCATCTTAGAGGATGCTGTGTGGAGGTTTTTTTTAAGGAAATGAAGGAGAGGAAGTTCTGAAACGGAAATAGGTATGAGCAGTGGCGTAGCTAGTATGGGTGGCACCAGGGGCGGATAACATGGTGTCACCCCCACCCCCCAATAAAGTTGACTTTGAGAAATTCAAAACCCAAATTTCGACTTCATAAAAACTAAAAACATTACTCCCTGGTCAAATATAAATTGGAATGGGGGTGACACTCGGTCGGGTGTCACCCCCCATCGGGTGCCTGCCTCCCCAGCTACTCCACTGGGGATGAGTAGTGGGTAGGAATCTGGAGGTCAGTGGGTCTAGGAGCGACGGACGTATGAATACATCCCTCCAACTGGTCGTGAGATTCTGGCTGGAGAGGATAAAATACCTCCCTCAACCAGTCTCTCTCGATCCTGCCCACCACGAAACAGGTGGGCAGACGCATCGTCCGCCATGACCTGGAAAAACCTTACCTCATGAACCCGGGCACCCCTGCTAAGCCACCAAACGTAGCGAAGCACTTGTGGTGACCTATGACAGAGGTGTTGGTTATCCAATAAATTGTTTCCGGGGCGGCGGTACCCATTTACGCCTCCCAAATTTTAGTTGATGGTTGAATTATGAAGCTGTTTTTAAATATTTGAAACCCTCAAATTAAAACCAATATTGAAACTTACACATTTCTTACAAGAATACCTCCTTCTTTCCTCCATGCTTGTTAGATATCCCTATCCTATTTCTACCTATCGGAACACGTCAATCAACAAAGCGACAAAACGAAGCTGCTTTAACTGTTGAAATGTTTAGTAAAACTGTCCCATCATCTGTTTATACACCTACTCTGCTCTATTCCTATCAACTTCTTTGGTTGTACCGACGTAACATAAAACGATAATATCACCTCTCGTATGTTTATCAAACAGTATTTATAGCCTAGCGACTGTACGGTTGAAATTTAAGAATCCGGCTAAGAATACCTACAATTCTGACGCCGCGCCTTACGCAAAACCGTTTTCGTACGTGGAGTTTGTACAAATCTACTTTTGTAATAGAACTGAATTAAAGAAATGCCAAAATATGGCCCCACTTACGTCAACAGCTAGCGTGAGGAGCATTGACTGGCAGGCGTAAGTACTATTGGATTTGTAATTTCATGAATCTCTCCGGATATGGTATGATATGATTATTAATGTCACAGGCAGTTGTGAATAATAATACAACGCATCTATACTCGTGTATTATATATGACGTCATTGTACGTCGCGGTTACTTTGTTCGAGGAACTGGTTTTTTATATGAATACCGAGTCCCAACTGCTCCCGTCTGGAGCCAGTGCGACTTTGGCAACCCCAATTGTGGTATGTTATGAGGTTGAAGGTAGCGGGGAGGGGAAGGAGGAAGAGGAAGGTGGGGAAGTACCTGGCTATTCAGACCTGGTCACCAAACACGGCTAAAACCATTTCAAGCAACGTTTCAATTCTGAATGGTGGTCTTACACCAGGGCGATACTGAGAGTATCTTCCATTCTGAAAGCTCACATTTTTATTCCAAACTAGCTGGTTCCCGGCATGCGTTGCTATGCCATTTAGTAAATAAATTGTTTCTCCCTGCGCGTCCTTTCCCATTCGTCCCGTTCCCGTTCCCCTTCCTCTTCCCCTTCCTCACCCGCGTCCCCTTCCCCTTTTGCGTTCACACTCCATCTCCTCCACCTTTCCTCTCCCCACTCCACTCTCCCCCTTCCCCCATCCCGCGAACCCCCCTCACAATCAGCTCGCGTGCCACCTACAGCAATTTTTTTTATACGAATTTCATAATGCCAGAGCTCACCAGTAGTTTTATACAAACCTTGTCCTGACAATAACGAACACACAAAAAAAGAATTATCCAATTTGGTGCAGTCGTTCAATTATGCGCGTACATACATTTCGGCGATTCATTTTTATTTTTATAGATAGATAGATAGACAGATAGATAGATAGATAGATAGATAAATAGATAGATAGATAGATAGATAGATAGATAGATAGAAGATAGATAGATATTCTCAGGAATGGCTGATTAAAATCCTTCCGGTACGTGCTGCTACAACCCGCACATACTTTTTTTATAATTTTTCATTTACTGCACCTTTACGTGTCCTACATTTGTAATCTATAATTTTTGGTCTTCATCTGTTTTATGAGAACTATGAAAAAGTAAATAATAGATCTAAACATTTCAGGGGACTAGAAAATTATCAGGTGTCCGATTACGTGCGGCATTTCAAATACGTGATTAAGTTATAAATGCCAAAAAGCTAGTATTTTAATAAATATTTCCTTGCAGGTCGTCAAAAGGATTTAGTTTATCACATATTAAAGTAGCACTTCTTATACTCGAAAAAACGACCTCTTGCTTATTCAATCGTCCGTAGAGGGCCTCTTCTAATAACCAAATGTATTAATTACATCAAATTTGATCAGGCGCAGTGGTCCCACAATGCTAGTAGGAGCTAGTGGGAGCTCCGAATATCATGCTTTAGTATATTTTCTCTGGGTTAATGTGTAGTACTTACACGTTCTTTACTGATTAAACCTTCTGCTGCCCTCCTCAGTGCACCGGTTGTCCGGGACATTAATAGGATCTATTGGTTGTGGTAGTACATTCTCTTACAAGTACAACCTACATAGTCAAGAATTTTGCATCGGAACAAACGAGTGTCTAAAAAACTTCATGCAAAAGACATTAACGCATAAACACGCAAAACCCGAGCCGTCAATTAAAGAACAGATCTCTGCTAATCAAGCTAGAGAATGGCCTCAATAAAAGAATATAGCTATTTATCCACTCTAGACAAATTACATATTTGTTTACCGTTGTTACTTTCAATGTGTTTATTTTACACAAACGTGATAGCATCATTATTATTGTCCGTATAACTTTCAAGACGTGTAGAAATTTTAATAGTGAAGAAGTGGGTAGTATCGATTTACATATGTTTGCCAATCAGTAGCGCTGGGATTTAAGGCAAGTTTTCTAAATTGTAATTAAAAACACCTGAATTAATTCACAGGTGAATACAAAATATCAGATGGTTTTGACAGCGAAGTGGTTCACTTCAATGAATAATACGAAGAGTGGGAAATACGTTGCTTTTTCATCAAAAACGTCAATTGACACTTGCGTATGTTCCGAGGTACAATGTGATAATGTGTACCTGTGCAAAGAGATCATTTTTTTTTAATATGGTTACCACAGAAGAGTCCCAACTGCCCTAAATTATTGAACCCCCAATAGGCCAGTTGCATGGATTTCATAACGACTTGGAAAAAATCGTGTGGATAGATTTTTTTTACTAAGATTACGAAAATGTTAGTGAAAATTTTTAGAAATGTACAGTGTTTTTATTTTTTTTTATTTTCTATTAATTTTGTAAAATTCCACACTGATTTTTTTTTTTTATATGGCAACACTTTGATTTCAGGTGAACTTTTGAATTTGACATTTAACGTTCACTAGATTTATTGTTTGTTCTCTGCGAACTTTTAATTTGGTTTGACTTTTTGACAGATGTTATGAAGAGAACCCCGTACATTTTAGGATTCTGTACGTGTTTAGAGGTATAATGGTAGTGGTGCTGATTTTAACAAAATCAAGTTTCATAATATTCTTATTATTATTGTAATTTACAAGTACAAGTATATTAAATTTGATTTAGTAATATAGACGTTGATCATTAAAATGATTTATGATCAATAAGGTGGATCAAGAAAAAAATATTTATGAGATGTAATATTTTTGGTATGCGTCGTTATTCTCCTGTCCCCCTTCTTGTGAAAAACGTTATTTTTTAAAATGATTTACGGCTAGGATTATCGATTTTTTGCACCCATAAAATTATGTCCCGTCTTTCCGGTTTATAAAAAATGGTCTGATTTTTCGGATTGATATTTTCAAAAAATCGCCAGGGTTTCAAAAATACGAAAAAAATACAGGATGTCTTAGAATATTTGCCTAAACCGGATTTTTTTTAAATGTGATGCAAGTGACCTATTAATGTTTGTTGTAAAACAGAGTGTAAGGCAATGTTTATGGGAAAGAGGACAATCGAAAAAATTGGCCATTCAGATCTGTTTAAAAAACACGGCTGAAGCCACCTACAGCAATTTTAGAATTTAAAAAATGTAGAAAGTGTTTTTTCACCAGTCCTATACTGAGAGTGCCTACACACTTCTCTGGAACGTGACATAAATATTTTAAATATCATATTTAATCAATTAAAAAAATAACGTCAATAAATCTCAAGGAATTATTATACGTACCATGGATCGGCAATCTGCGGCCTCGCAACGTACGCGACGGATGATATCCTTCGTAACGGAGTGAAAGGGAGCGAGAAAAGGAGTGAAGGGATGGCAAAGGGGGAGCGATTTGCAAAACAACGTGATAGGTTTGCAAAGTGATATACACTTAAAGTGGCTTTTAAAGGATAAACTTGCTGAATTAACTAACTAATGGGGTTTGCCTTCTTGAAAACTACAAGGAGTTAAAATGGTTTGCTGGGCAAATATAATTACTAAAAATGATTGTACATACATTTGTGAGCAAGCTCTTTCAATTCTGAATTATCGAGAAAACAAACACTATTTTCGGTTATGGATTCACATTTAGACGTAGTACTACGCGACTCTACTTCAATATATGCTGTTGAAATGAGATCCCTGTGGCGTATGTGTGGCAAAACCATGTACGATCTTGTTAGAAATGTGGATATCCGCAAATAATGTAAGGCTGATGTAAGCATAATGAGTAAGGTTAAAAAAAGGACCCTCAGATGGTTTGGGCATATAGAGCGAATGAACGAAGAAAGTAGTGTTAAAATAATACATGACGCAAATGTGAATGGTAGAAGAAGTCGGGGACGCCCGAGGAAGACATGGCACGATCATGTGAATCAGATACTTGAGACGGGACATGTCAAAAGTCAGAATAACAGAAGAGTATGTATGAGACGATGTATGAATGTCAGTGAGGCAAAGAGTGTGTCCCAAGACCGAGTAGTTTGGCGGTCCGTCCTCTCTGCCTACCCCTGCGGGGAAACGGCGTGTGGCTAGTTAGTTATTAGTCTCTACTTCAAAAATGCAAGCTAATATAAGAAAACTTGCCAGTCAAATACAAGCAAAATTTAAAAAATTTCATTTTTATTTCTACATTTCTTTAAAATATGATCTTTTTTTTCTCTTTACTTTTAAGTATTTCCTAATTTTTTTTTGGAATGTTTAAACATCTGTTTTAATTAAATCGTACTTAAAATATTAAATGTACGACTACCACAACACGGGCATTAGCCTAGTGTGGTAGCCAAAAAAACAAATATCTGTAACTAATAAAAAAAATTATGAAAAAAAAACCACAAAAATCTCATTGATTTTATTAACTACAATAAATGTCGTAAAAATATGCAATAAGCGTTTTATTTTTATTTTTACTTTAAAATATTTTTATTTTTCAAATAAAAATATTTGTATCTTCACAAATATTGTTGGTTTTTTTTTACAATAGCTCCTCACAGGAGGCACCGAGAAAATAATTTCCCCCAGGGCATGTGTCATTTTAGGGGATGCCGTGTGGAGGGTCTTTTTAAGGGTGGGAAGGATAGGAAGTTCTGGGAAGGAAAAAGGTATGAGGGGTGGATAGGAGTCTGGATATCAGTGTGTTCGGGAGTGATGGACGTATGAATCAATCCTTCCAATTGTAGTGCAAGGCGATGAGTCAAGAGAGTCCGGCTGGAAAGGTCAAAAGGCCTCCCTCAACTAGTCTCTCTCGATCCGGCCGTCCCGCCACGCAGCAGGTGGGCAGAAGCATCAGATCAGGCAGTCAGATTATGGTACTAGAAACATAATTTTTTAAGGTTAAACGTCACGTACGTTATAATCTACGCATTCACTTTAAAATATTGGGGTGAATTAATTGTTTGCGCCCGTACATATTTAATATGAATGTAAATAAATAGTTTTCTCCATAAACAAACCAAAATCTTTCAAAAAGGCTGAAAAATACAATATTGGATTGAGTCTCCGATACAAAATTGAATTTTTCAGCCTAAAATAATTTAATTGGCGCCATCTGTGAATGCGTAGATTATAACGTACGTGACGTTAAACTTTGAGGTTTTGACATACCAAAAAACAGATAAAAAGAAAAATAAGATAACATAATATAACTTTCATCCCGACGAGGAATGCGAAAGCACTCGAGAACAGCGGTCGGCGTGTGAGATAATATGTTTATTATTGAACCGGTAACACGATCAAAAGTGTATCACTTTTACTTTCGCGAAAGAATAAATAAACGGACCGGTTCATAACAATGAGAGCACAGACCTTCCGAATAAACCGGTTCGAAACGGACACAATGTTCAACCAACGGAAAAGTAAGCCATCGCGCTCATATAATACTGGCACCCCTTCTCGTATATTCTATACGTTAAGTCATGGTAGTTGGTATAACCGCATCATAATGTTAAGAAATTATCTTGTATTGTAGGATGTTTATAAAGTGACTAGGGCAGACCTGTGAAAAACCACAAGTAGTCCAGTCAAGGACGGAGGTGTAGAGTGCGTGAGCAGGGACCTAGGCGATTCCTTCAGAAACTTGTTTAGAGTGCTTAGGGTGTGAACATACTAAAAGTCCTGACGTCTAGGTGGTGAGCTAGGGGTAGAGGGGGGGGGGTTAGGTCCCAATTTTCGGGTTTCCACTTGTAACTCAAAAACGATACGTCGCAGAGGAAAATTTTTTACGAATAAATAAAAGCTTATAAAATTATCTACAACTTTTATTCTATATGTAATTTTCTAAATCCCAGCCATTTTTGAGTTACACGCTCCACAAATGTGGATATTTTCAAAAAAAAAAAATCATTTTACCTCACATTTTTCATCAAACACTCCTTCATATCGTCTAAAATATTCATCACACATAGAAATTTATTTGAAAGAAGTTGAAAAGAATTTAATTCCCATTTAAACACTTCTACACCTCCTTTTGGAGCATTCGTTGACTGGACTAAAGCTAGTCTGATTTCTTGAAACAATTAGTTTCAATTTTGAAAGTAAAACTTAAATTCAAAATAAATTCGACTTCATTGAACCAGATTACAATCGTTACCAGGGTAGCCAATCAAAAAGAAGCTCGCACTTCCAATCTGATTATTATTTCTATTTGGTTAATTGTTTAATCATTGAAAATCATTAGGCAGGTTTTATTTTCCTTTTTCCAATCTAGGCATCCATCTATATTATTGTAATCTATCCAATTCTATCATTCATATTTTCAAAAAGCTTTTCCCTCAATAACATCATATGTGAAAAAATGTTGTATCACTTACGTTAGGAATACCCTGTATATCATGGTGGTCTTTTAGGATAAACACACCGAAGGTGAGGCTTTGTTCTGACTTTAATAATTGGTCTTAATCCAACCATACTTACAATCAAATAATAACCTTTGGTAAAATGATTTATTATTTTCCATTATGGGGGGGGGGAAGGAACTCTCAAAAATACATTGTTTCTTATTACTGCTGAGGCAATAAAAACTACAAATGATTTACCGAAAATTTCTATGCGGATGGTTAGGAAAATGTGCAAGATTTCCAGTGGAAAAGTTCCATATTGTTGTAAGTTTAACATGAAATACATGCTGGATTTCTGCCGGTTTAAATTCCAATATATACCTATAATAAGATACACACATTATAATTAGCTAAGTACTAGTAGATACCTACATAATGAACATCTTCGATACATTTTTAGTTTCAAAATGAGGTGTTTAGAAAGGTCCATTAATGAATTACGTTATTTTTAGTAGAATCCAATTTTTTCTCTCGTTTTTCACAAATTATGCTAAATTATGGACACATGAAAAATTGCACAGCCTTGAATTTTATTTTTTACATCACTCACAGGAGGCCCTGAGGAAAATAATTCCCCTCAGGGCCAATGTCATCTTTGGGGATGCTGTGAGGGTCCTTTTAGGAAAGGAAGGAGAGAAAGTTCTGGGAATTAAAATGGTATTAGGGGTGGGTACGAATCTGGGAGTCAGTGTGTCCAGGAATGACGGATGTATGAATCCTATTACTAATATTACATTGCCAGAATTACATGCGGATGGAATTACACATGGACAGAATTACACCTTGTGGAACGTAAAGACTAGCGTAAACAGAAAGGTACGAAACAAACAGGAGAAACACGTTTGCTTAGGAATTAAATTTTTGAAATTGGGAAACTTGACAAATTTAGGTAGCTACTTACTGTAGACATCAGAATTAGTTTAATTCAAAAATAATTTTAAATGAAAATTCTTGATACCTTCTACTGGTCATGCAATGGGTCAAAAATTGGAAAGAAACGTGTACAAGCTTAACGTACTAACGCATTCTTAACAATCCACAAAAGTTTTCGTTCATTGTTTTATGTAGATGATACTGTTAAATGAATACCGGAATAGTAAAAACCATTTAGTTAATTAAATCAATGCTAAAATGTAAAATATGAAGTCATGTTTACCATGATTTTATAATAAACGTGTCCCCTGTCGATACCATCGATAGAATCTATGCCCCGAAGGTCAAATATTGAATTTTCAATGACCGTTTCTCCGAGAAATGTTTTTGTTATTGTGAACCACAATACATCTTGAATGCTGGTATTATAATAATTTGCTCTCTGTGAATATCACCGCATGACCCAGTTTCTGCGTAGGTAATCAAGAAAATAATTCATAGCAATTTAATAAAACTGCAGATGTGGCGAGTGGTCAGATGTCCTTGACTTGTTTCCCTTTGAGACTGTTATTGTGGACTACATTGCGAATAATCTTGTCCCGAAAGATGTTAACTGTACATGTGCAGGCTTGAGGCTTAGTCGGGCGACCTCGGCTCTCCTTCGCCCTGCCTCCGGCGTCTCGAAGCTGAATTCCTTAGGGTCGTCGGGCATTTCCCCTCAATATCCCATTTACTTTTCTTTAAGGCACCACCGAGTAACCGGCAAGGGGCGCGGAAGCGGAGTGTGGTTTACGGTTAGATCGGACATCATGCGCATTCTTGCTGGGACTGCCAATCGATTGGAGAGGAATCCCACCCGCTTTCCAGCGCTATACCTTTATTATTTATGTACAGTGTCTTCCTCCCTACAGGTGCTTGCAGGATATGCTGGATACAATCACCCAGAGCTTGCCTCCTCGTGGGCTGTCACCAACCTGACCCATTGTCTTGTCTGTAGTCATACTAACACTTATTGTATCTTGATTTCCCGCTAAGCATTTGCATATTGCTTACTAACAACGTATGCAGGGACACTAGAGGTCTAGATTCGTTCAAAATTAAATGCAGATTCGTTCATTAAAAAAAAAATAGAGTCCTTGCGAGAGAATGAAAGGAGTAACCATCTGTTACTTATACCAGGGCGGGTAAGTAGTGGATAACCTCCAACGTATAGAAACGCTTTTGGTGCAAGAAGATGGTCAACAGAATTGGCAATTTTTGCAAAAATGATGTTAAAAATTCATCGTTCACATTGACCATTGAAGCATCTGCATTGTGCGCTTTAATTACTGTGACGATTCACGGTCACGGTTACGGTTACGGTAACGTGATGGCATAATAAAGGCAAAAATCATACCTTCCTAACACATTAATTCTGCAGCTCTTTCAAAAGACGAGATACATAATGCAGGTAAGTCTGTTACCTTAGGCGGAAAGTTTGTTTCCTCCAAAGGCAAAAAAACATTTTCTTGCATCTCTCACACACCGCACCGTGACGTCTCCGTGGATCCCTACCAATACTACTTACCGTGACAATAATTTTGAAAGTATGGAGTGTAGTTACAAGATAATATTGAATTGTAAATGAATTCAAAAAATTCAATAAAGTGAAATGTCAATGCGCTGATGATTTTTTTTCTTCTTAAACATATAATGCTGCAGCTCTTTCTTACACACTAAATAACAACAGTCGAAAATGAGACAAACGGTGAACATATATGTCTGCACACACCTCCCTTCACACGTATAAATGAAATTTTTCCACACGTATAACTCCCACTCCCTTCACACGTATAAAGCCCAATTTTCAAGGCTGGAGACAAGTCTGATATAAGGAATTACAGACCAGTAGCTGTACTGTCAACTATACCAAAAATATTTGAAATGATTATTTACAAGAAATTACATCACCAAATTATGCCATTTCTAGGAGAAAACCAACACGGTTTCATGCCAAGAAAATCCACGGTTTCAAATTTGTTAACATTTTCGCGATTGGTGGCCGTCGGACTGGACTTGAGACACCAAATAGATGTAGTGTATACGGATTTTGCCAAGGCTTTTGATCGAGTTGATCATGATATTTTACTACTTAAAATGTACAAACTTGGTTTCGATCAACAAACACTTATATTCTTCGCGTCCTATTTAAAAGCTAGAAGTCAATATGTAATAATAAATGGACATGAATCTAAACAATTCCCGACGTTATCAGGTATTCCTCAAGGTTCAAACCTTGGTCCTTTGCTGTTCCTTATACTTATAGATGACATCCAGGTTTGTGTAAAATATTGCAAATGTCTTCTATTTGCAGATGACCTCAAACTTTTGATGGAAATAATCTGTTACTATGACTGCTTAAAAATGCAATCTGACCTTGATGCTATTGCAGAATGGTCAGTAAAAAACAAATTAGAATTCAATATTAAAAAATGTGTAACCATGACATATACCCGCTCCCAGAAGCCCATAGTTTTTGAATACAACATTAAAGGGAAAACATTATGCCGAGTCAATAGCTTTAAAGATCTCGGTATCGTCTTTGATCCCAAACTGACATTCTCGGATCATATATCACGGCTCACTCCAGCATGCTACAAACTCCTGGGTTTCATCATCAGAATATGTAAGCAATTTGATGACCCAGATGCAATGATAGCCATGTTTGATGGAGTCATAAGAAGTAAGCTGGAGTATGCCAGTGGTGTGTGGACTCCGCACCAAGCGAAATATATTAATATGCTAGAACAAGTTCAGAAAAAATTCCTTAGGTATGTCTATATGCGGATGAATGGAACGTACCCGAGATTCATGCACCATATGGAATTACTTGAGGCAACAAATAGATTTAGCTTGGAAACTAGACGTTATGCAAATCTTGCAATTCTTAGTTTTAACATAATCCAAAATCGTATTGACAGCCCATTCCTCTTGGAATGTTATGGCTTATACGTGCCTGAAAATTTCAGCCGTAGTCGTCGACACGACTTGTTCAAAATACCATACGGCAGAACAGATGTTCTAGCACAGCATAGCATGACAAGAGGAATGGTGCTGTTGAACGAAATATCGGAAACACTAGATATATATAACTCTTCTTTAGATAGCCTTAAGATTTTTTTGTATATTAATCATCTTCCTAGGTGTTAAGACTGTTAAAATGAGAAAATTGTACAGTAATTGGATAAAAATCTGTTGTACAATTAAAAAAAAAAAAAAAAAATAAAAAATAAATAAAAAATGAAACGCAATTCCTATCGCAAAAAATTAGTACTTCGGAGGAAACGGTCACACGTATTTTGTGTGTCCTACCATCATTAAATGTGTAAGAAAGGGCTGCAGCATCATAGCGATAAGGAACGTATGTTTATTGAGTTTTTTTGCCGTCACGGTGATTATAAAAGCGCACTTTGAAATAGTTTATCCAGAGTGGAAGATACTCTCAGTATCGCTCTGATATAAGACCACCAATCATAATCGAAACTTTGCTTGCTCCAAATGTCTTTAGCCGTGTTTTGTGACATGATTTGAGTTGCAAAGTACTTTCTAAAATTCCTTTTTCCATCTCACCCCTTCAGCCTCACCACATCCCCTAACTGGCGATGCCATTGACCCACTGACTATGGGAGTTGGAGTACTTGTTGCGGTACTCACATAAAAAAATAGATTGGTTTCGGTATCAATTCAGAACTATCTACAATGCAACAATGCTGAACGATAGTTGATTTAAATGCTCTCATTTTAACATTGTCTGTATTTAGTTACGTCTTATTACAAGGAACAAAGTAGTTTATCTCACTTTCAGAATAGAACCGTGAAGAAAACGTCGCTTTGAGATGCATATTTGATACTATTATGCAGTTTGACGCGTTGTGTGGGTCAGTCATGAATACGCTATGAAATAATACATTAAAACAGGCTTTGTGTTATGATTCAGACAAATTGCAAATTTAAGAATGAATAAGTGTAACACATTCTCTAGTTAAAAAATCCACGACATTTTCAAGAACATGCAAAAAGATTGTTAAAACGAGTCAAAATCCATAAAGGGAAATATATAAAGGGAGACTAGCTTTTTCCCGCGGCTTCGCTTGCATGGAATTAGGGGATTCCCACTCTGCCTCCTCCACCTTCCCTCTCCCCACTCCACTCCCCCCATCAACCCCCCTCCACCCCTCCCCTTCAACCCCTTACCCCTCACCCCTCCACCTGTCCTCTCCCGACTCCACTCCCCCCATCAACCCCCCTCCACCTCCCCCTCCACCCACCCCTCCCCCCACCCCCTACTCCTCCACCACCCCCTACCCTCCTCCCTTTACCCCTACCCCTTCCTTCCCCCCTCTCCCACCCCTAACCCCCACCACACCATCTTCCTCCCCCTCCCCCTCCACCACTGCCCTCCTCGCACCCCCTACCCCCTCCCGTCTTCCACCTATCGCATTCCACACATTAATTCCCGGTACATTCAGTTCAACTGCTCGCGTGCCACCCATTACAAATTTCATAATGGCGTAGCTCAGCGGTAGTTTTATTTTTTTATTTTTTTTTACATGAGCTCCACACAGGAGGCCCTGAGGAAAATAATTTCCCTCAGGGTCTATGTCATCTTTGGGGATGCTGTGTGGAGGGTTTTTTTACGGAAAGGAAGGAAGGGGGAGTTCTGGGAAGGAAAAGGGTTTAAGGGGTGGGTAGGAATCTGGAGTTCAGTGAGTCTTGGTCATCCGCCTCCAAGACCTAAACAAACCTCACCCCATGAACCCGGGCACCCCTGCTAAATCACCAAACGTAGCGAACCACTTGAGGTGACCTATGGCAGAGGTGTTGGTTATCCAGGGCGGCGGTACCCCAAATTGTTTTATGCAAAATATGTTTATATGTTTTATGCAGTTTTATGCAAAATTACTAACAAAAAAAGAATTATCCAATTTGATGCAGTCGTTCGGAAGTTAAGCGCAAACATACTTTTCGACGCTTCATTTTTAGAGATAGATATTAACTGCGACGCCAACAAAGGACATTTTTTGTAGGGTGAATTGCCTAATTAAAAAAAAAAACTTCGTTTCCAAGGCAACAATTTGTTTGCTTTTCTTCTGACGTTTGCAATAACTCGATTTTGTTAGGGACAGAAAACGTATGATAAATAATTTCATAACGCCAGAGATTATTCATAACGCCAGAGCTTACCAATATATATAGCCTATAGTACTTGCAAATAATGTAGTTTTCTATTAGTGAAGGAATTTTTAAAATACATTCAGTAGTTTTTGTGTGAAAGAGCAACAAACATACGTCCATACATCCATACGATAGGATTATCCAGGGTAGATACGTTCAGCATGATTCTGGTAAAAGACCACCGTGGCTTTGGCCGTATTTGGAGGCTTCATCTAAATAGGTACTTCCCCATTTTCTCTACCCCATCTCATTCTCCTCAATATAACCCTCAATATTCCTCAGCCTCACAACATAGCACAATTGGGGGTGGCATATTCTCACTGGCTTCAGAAGGTTGGGAACAGTTTCTCCATTGTGATATTCACGGTTATAATGTACATTTTAAAGTGTGTTGTGCAATATTCAACCACTTCAAAGTAAAACAAAATCTGAAACTAAACATGAAGATTGTTTCTCCAAGTATTAAAATTAAAAACAAATATGAAAAAACTATAAACATTATCGTAGACGTCGACTGATTGAACGTAGGAATATTTTTTAACAATATTCAATATAACGAAACCTTGTAAAAGCGTTATAAAACATGATATGATACTCGTATATCTTACGATCGTTTATTGACGATCACAATGCGAGTCATGGCTAGGGTAGATTGGCATACCTACTTGTGGAATATAAATTTAATTGATATTATTTCAGCCAGAGCGTGCTGTAATTGCCCGCAATATAGAAAAATGTGATTTTTTTACTCACATAAAATTAAAATTGTGTTAAAAATAGAATTAGGTTAGAATTGCTTATTCCATACTCGTAACCGCAAACTGTACCATTTAATGTATCATTTGATACAAGGTACTTTTGTTGAAGATAGGCAATTTTTTTTCAAAACTAATTTTTAACAACCTTCCCTGATAAAGATGAAAACACCAACATTATTTCATCATATTATTTATTGACAAATCAAAAAAAAAATCTTTTGTTAAAATTTTCAGTATTTTGGGGCCACTTATTAGCTCAAACTTGGGGACGCTGAGTGGAGTACCTTTTTAGGAAAGGATGGAGAGGAAGTTCTGGGAAGGCAAAAGGTGTGAGGAGTAGGTAAGAATCCGGGAGTCAGTCCAGGTCAGTGTCCAGGACGCGTATTTCCAAAACCTATACGATTCAGTCGCGGTAGCGACAATTTACATTTTAAATATACCTCTAAATTGGTTATTTTTTATCACATTGTAAAAACAAAAATTGTTCTAAAATCTAGATAAAATAATCTTTCTGATGTGTGTATTATATATTAATAATTTTATTTCTAAATATTTAAATTTTAATATTATTCCCATATATTGTAAATACACCTCTATATTGATAATTTTTCATCACTTTGCAAAAACAAAAATTGATCTAAAATCTAGATAAAATAATCTTTCCAATGTGTATATTAGAAATTAATAATTTTATTTCTAAATATATAAATTTTGATCTTGAAAATGTAAAGCGACTGAACCGGTGTAGGTTAGGGAAATACGCGTCCAGGACTGTTGTGAAGTTCCGAGAGAGTCCTCTTGGAAAGGTCAAAAGTTCTCTCTCGATCCGGCTTGCCACGCAGTCGGTGGGTAGACGCATCCATCGCCAAAACCTGGACAAAGATCACCCTAATGAGTCCGGACACCCCAATAAAGTCACTAAGCATAGCAAACTACTTGGGGTGACCTACGGCCAAAGTGTTTGTTATTCAGTAAATGTTGGTAAATATTTTTTAGTGCTATTCGACGTGTTTTGACATATATTTATTTATTATGGGAGGGCAAAGTGTTGACATCAAGTGGTAAGAACCTAACCTCATTTTCTTGCTTAAAATAAAATAAGTCAATTAAAAGTGCCCGTAATTGCACTCCATGAAACACATACTTTTCTTTTATAGTGACCGCCGAGAATATTTCTCGAGTAGACACATTATTTATCCATTAAAATTATTTTCTTTGGCGTGTTGAATTCTGATACTCGTGGAACCACGCCAGTTATGTCATTATTATTTTAAACTCTGCCGGACGAAATGTGTGTAACTTCGATGAAATTATTTTTATAATAATATATCTGCATCTAAGAAGTCAATTGGCCTTTTTTTTTAAATATATTTGTTTATATGGGACTAAAAGACAACTTTTAATGGAGGTGGATCATCTCGTAAGGTTGTTTGCTTTTACAGTCTTCAACCGTTCATTGTTTTGTCTAAATGCGGTAACATTGAATGTGTATTGTGGATTTCTGAAGAAGGTACGTCTTTGTCTCTTTTCTTTAAAAAATGGCGGCCAACAAAGTGCATTGACCTTTTTCCGGAACTTCATTATTATCTACTTGTTGAAGAAAGGTCGTATATTTTAACAAGTTAAAAGATCTTTGTGAAACCTTGGCTTATTTGAAACGGAAATTCGTGATCATCGTCGAAACATTGTGGTCTAATTTAAATTAAGCTTTATTTTTTGGATGTGATTTTAGATTTTAACGGTCAAAAGTATTTTCGTTAGTTGTTTTTGGATTGTTATGCTGTGTTGCGGTACCTCCTTCTTTAGCCAATATTTCGGACAGCGTTACAGTGATACTGTAATGCTATCCGAAACGTTGGTCAAAGGGAGGCGTCTACTAATATCTACAGGAATTACAAAAACTGAATAAATCGGACTAATATCTATGAGAACCAAAGTGAGGATGAATATCTACAGCTCAAACTGCTGACTAATATCTACGAGAACCAAAGTGAGGACGAATATCTACAGCTCAAACTGCTGACTTATATCTATGAGAACCAAAGTGTGGACGAATATCTATAGCACTGACAGAGGTTGGATTTGCAATTATGTATAGCATATTGGAATAACGTAATATTGCGTACGCAGTTTAAAAAACTTAATTTATGTATGTATGTAAAAATCCCTAATATCGGACTATTGGACACATTTAGTTGATTATTAAGGATTTGGGTTAGGTTAGGTTAGGTTATGTTAGGTTAGGCTAGGTTAGGTTTCAAAAACTTCATGTATGTAATTTAAACGTTTAAACCTTTACGTAATTAGTAATTATGTAATTGAAGTAATTTATGCTTTTCCGTACAACCTCTTGCTCAGCTGCCCTCTGTAGATATTAATTAGTCCAACCTATGCTCCATAGATATTAGTCACCACTGGGACCGTCATAGATATTCGTCCGACCTGAGCTCTGTAGATATTAGTCCTCACTCTGAAGTTCATAGATATTAGTCCAACATATGAGCTGTAGATATTCGTCCGACATACAGGCTGTAGATATTAGTATCTGGAGTCGGCTAAACAAGGAGGTAGCGCAACACGGCATAAAAACCCCAAAAAACTAACGAACATAAGCTTTATTTTGTTATTAATCAATACATTTAACAAACCAACGCAGAAATTGACTCTGGTTTAGAAATATGAAACAAAAACTGGATACGTTAACATATAATTATAAGAATTTATTTCTACGCGAAACAATTATTTCGAATTGCAAGTTTTTTAGTTTGTTTTTCATACTAGCTGCCGAATTAATACGATTTGTAAGATTCAATCGGAAAGCTATCATAAAATAGTTTATGGATACCTACATTTTTTCATGATTTCGATGTTTTTTATTAATTTCTTCAATAAATAGGTAATCTCTGCATAATAATACATTAAAAAATTTAAATGTTTCGGAAATTGAGACTTTCAGTAATAAAATACAAATTCTGTCCGTAACTAAACCAAAACAATTTATTGAATTTCATCCGGTGATAACTTCACTCATTTTTCTAATTTTTATTCAAACGCAAGGCTATTTTACGGTTTCTTATAGCACATGTCGAAATTAATGACATCAGTAGTTAGTTGAATTATATTTCAAATCTTGTGATTTTTCCACAAATCCATGAAAATATATCAAATAATATATACGACCCTAATGCACTGTGGTGTCGCCGTATAGAAAAGGTGAAATATCTTTATGTTGCTCTAGGTCGGGTGTGGCGCGTGATAAATGGTAACTAGTCCACGTAATAACACATTCCCTGGGGGGATTCTTACTATATTACTTACGTAAGTACAGGTAGTCTGGTACTCCTAAATTATTTTGAAGCACTCGACTTATTTATACAAACACACACTATTTTCGTTATCTGTTATTTTTTTTTGGGGTGTTACGCAGTGTGCAACGTTTCAGACAGCGTTGCAGTATCCATTACCATGGACACTATAACGCTGTCCGAAACGTTGGCTAAATAAGGAGGTAGCGCAACACGGCATAACACCCCAAAAACAAATAACGACAATACTTTTGGCCGTGAAAATCTTAAAACGTATCAAACACACACTAGTTCATGAATGTTCTATTAATTTGTGCCTCTCTAATAATAGGATAAGTAATTTGGGACGCCAGTATGAGTCCGTTGTCATCTGTAGGTAACCCCAAGTGGTGACTTAGCAGGGGTGCCCGAATTCATAGAATGAAGTTTTCTAGGTCTTTGCGGCGGATGCGTTTGCTAGCCTGAATGACGGGCCGGATCGAAAGAGACTGGTTGACGGAGTCCTTTTGACTTCTCCAGACGAACTTTACAGTGGGAGGTATGGATTCATACGTCCGTCACCCCAGATTTCTACACATTCCTCAAATATTTTCCTTCCTAGAACTTTGGACGTAACGCTCTGAATTTTTAGCTGTTAAGTTATACGAGGATGACGGGTTTTTTGTACGGTTAGCATGAAGTAACGAGTCCATGCACTTTCTCCCGGGGACTGCCAGCTGAATGGTGGAATATGGTGCACGCTCCGGATTAGTATACGAGTATCTTAATAACTAAAACTTTTTTACATTTCTTCTTTTGGTTGTTCGCTTTCTTATCTCTTATTTGGAGATGCTTGTAGTCCTAATTGGCTCTTTAGGAATAAAAACCACTGCCCGAAGGAACGGCCAATATCATTTGTTATCTCTAAAGCTTTGCTATCCTCTACTTTTGTAAGCATCTGCATTCTGCTTCATATCATATCATATATTTATTTATTTTTGTTTCTTTACACTGCAGGTAAAATGTTTACAATACAATTTGTTACCTCACTAGGACAAGCCTGTGTTGAGGTTAACAATAATTATACAAGTTAACAAAATAACACAAAATTATACAGATATTGAAAGAACAATATTGTTGTATTTCTTACAGATTGAGATTATGGGTACCTATTGGCAATGACGTTACATACTATTAGACGAGGGGTAGAAATCTCAAAGTGGGAAGACAAGAACAAGACAATTGTAACGATCTCGATAACTAGTATTTTAGTACTAAACTGCTACGCGTCGAGTAAGGTTGCGTCTTACCAGCACTTACCAGTAAGTAAATTGCATTTTAAAAAGTGCCAAAATGCCCTCCTGTGTGATGAGAAAATGTTTCAATTATACGGCAAATAATAGTAAAGGCGAATGAATAACATTTCATTTGTAAGTACACGCAAATTACTTAATATTATCGATTATTATAAATATTACAATTAATTTTCATGTTTCCCGTTCGCGGTTTTACACGTCATTAGAGAAAATTCAAGTCCTACTAAAGTAAAGGGTCTGGACGCGCAACAGCCAAATTTCTGTTGCTAAGTATACTTCACTGTTTTAAAGTAGACTAAACAGCCTAAACACTCTGTTTATTTGTTTGCTTGCGGTAAAACAACACATAACTCAGTAGTTCTAACAAGTATTGATGACAATCGCCACCATTTGAAAACTGTCGTTGCCCTATAGTATTTATTGTATAGCTCGACATATCAAACTCCGACAGGCAGCCGGACCTTTTATTCTAGTGGGCCTCGAGAAAAGGAGACAGCGAACTGAGCGAACGTTCCATCAAAAAGTGACAAGCAATACGCCGCCCGCTCATGTATTCATGTCATTCATACACACACATTATTTGATTGTCTATCTTTATCACACAGAAATAAACTTTTGAATTAAGAAATTATACTGAAAATCGCTGAAAACAAAAGAGTGTTCCTTACTTTCCACATTATATTGTGAGTATATGAGTCTATGGAGAGTCTATTTATTTATATAACGTCATTGCCTACTGGTACCTACTAAACTGATGGCGCTAGGTATAATGTAGACTTTTAGGGTGACCATACTTTTAAGATCTGATTTAAAATAAAATAAAGTTTTTTGTTTGGTTTTTAAAGATTAAGTTGTAAATAATAAATATATGTATTTTTTTTTAATTGAAAATTTTTGATACAATACATATAATATAATTTAACATGCTATAGATTTGGCAGGACGAAGATGAAAAAAACGGAATAAACAAAAATAATATTAATTTAGCCTATTATTATAAACATACTCATTTATCTAATAATTTAGAAAGGACAAAGTAGAGAAAATCAATTGGCAATCCTCGACTAACACAAATAATTTAAGATTCTTTTTAAAAGTGTACAAGGAATTAGATGACTTTATATGTTCCGGAAGGCTATTAAATATGAGTGGAGATTGATAAAAATAATTTATTTGACCAAAAGAAGATTTAGTTTGAATTGCCATAAAGTTCAGACCAGAGCCAATTCTCGTAGTACGAATTTGCTGTGTTCTTTCTGCAATATTAATATTATTAAAAAATCTACTTAATAATTGTTTGTGTAATATATAACTGTTTTACATTCATTACATTACATTCCTTAAAAAGTAAATGAGTTGGATATTTAATTTTTTTCTTGAACATAATTTTAAGAATCATTTTTGGGCAATTAAGTGGTTCTATATAAGTCTTTGGGCAGGATCCCCAGCACACTATATTATAAGAAAGCAGAGGCCGGATTATTGCAAAATAAACAGTTTTTAATTTTTCTTTGTCTAGTAATTGTCTCAGTTCTTTAAAGATATAGGTAAGTCTCCTAGTATTATTTACTAACATATTAACATGATCATTCCATCTCAAAAATTTATCTATTTTTACACCAAGGTATTTGATGCTGACTACATTTACTATAGGGTTGCAGTTACACGTTTGAAAACAATTGTGAATAATAGTTGTGAGTTTCAGAAGGCTGACTTTTACTTGAAATGCTAAAAGTGACAAATTTTATTTTTTGTGCTGGTGGACGTGCGCTGCTCATCATATGCAGACTTCAAAAGAGCCGCACAAGACAGGGAAGAGTGGAAGAAACGAATAGATGAAATTGCTGCAAACCAATCCCAGGATTGAAACCAGAGAGAGAGAGTGCATTCAAAGTTAATATATTATTGTTTAACCAACTATTTACCACTCTTAAACCTATATTACTTTTGTAGAAAGTTGAATGGGGTCTAACTTCGTTCATAAACATATAGAATCGTTCTCTCAAAAAATTCGAGTCTTTGCGAGAGCCTTGAATGAGTAACCATAAGTTACTAATACCAGTTACTGTAAAATATATTCAAATTAGGTCTACTTATTGAAATTATAGAAAAAAAAACTAACTGGTATTTTTAAAACATCGTTATAGAAGTTACTGAAAAAAAACATGAAGTTGTATTAAGGAAGTCGCCGAAAACCCTCTCTCTAAAAACCTAGTCCCTCTCAGCACAGAATCTCCTAGTGCAGGAAACAACCAAAATATTCTACATCTCTTTTATATTCATATTTTATTGTTAATAATTATACGCTAAAATATAGGGTAGTAATTATATAAAAAAACAAAAACTAATTTCTTATGGAAGTATTACCGTAAAAAGTTTCTAAGGAAGCTAATGATTTACCGAAAGTAAAATAAACCCTAGAGACAAGCCATAAAAAAGGATAACAAAACCATATAAGTTTGCGATTTGATTTCTATTAAATTTTGAAATTTGGGTATCTGCAGCCTTAGTTACAGAAGGGATGTCACGTTATGTACCACTGATGCCCGATAAACTGTTGAACGCATAGACATCCAAATGCAATTGACCAGAAGATACAGGTAAGGGGTAAAACCAAACTATGGGGGGCGAAGAAGGGAAAGATACTGTGATTCGTTAAAAAATCAATCTGACAGTATATATATTATCTAGCCTCCTACACAGTTAAGTAAATTAAAATACGTACGTATAAAAAGATATTTTATTTAATTTATTGGGGGGCTAGAATTCCAACAATCCATGCGCTTGATAGCTGCAAGACTAGTGGTTATCTAGCCCCCTACATATTTAAGTAAATTGAAATACGTATATAAAAAGATATTTTATTTAATTTATCGGGGGGCTAGAATTCCAATAATCCATGCGCTTGATAGCTGCAAGACGAGTTGTTATCGAGCCTCCTAAGTTAAGTAAATTCTAATGTAAAATCCATGCTAATTTGTACAGCGCTCTTGAGGCGATTTTTCGCAAAAACAGCGCTATATAAGTTGTCCAAATTTATTTATTATTATTATAGGCATCTCGCATTATAATATCACCATTTAGTTCTTAAAAGCAAAATCTGCTTTGAATGAATAGACCTTTTTACATGGGAGCGCGAATTGCTTGCCACGTTAATAACATATTTGCGAAGGACAAATGCTTGCCCCCAAAAAGATTCGCTAATATTCACATAGCAATATTTTGTTGCCGTGTTTAGTTAAGACACTTTTACAAATGTTTCATAATTTACTTACCCCTGTAACCTGCGATGAGCACATTAGAGAAACGCCGTGTTATTTCGTAATTTTGCCGTGTTATTTCGTAAAATGTATGATGTTACCTCTGCGCTGGTCAGGACAAGAATGATGACATCACATTTTTTTGATTCAAGCGAGGCTCTCGTAAAGCCCAGCTGGGTCCAAGGAGGAGCTCCAGCTGGCTCCATGGGGAGGGGGAAATAATACGTTTTTATCACTTAGGGCAGGTCCAAATATATTCATATGTCCGTGGTTGAACGGTTTATTATCAATACCAGACATTCTGGCAAAAATAGGATTCCCAAATAATTTCAAGAGAGGCCGCCAACACAGATTTTTTAATTCTTCGCAGGTGCAGAACTAACTTTAACATTTCCCCCAGGAGGCCCTGAGGAAAATAATTCCCCTCGGGGCCTATGTCATCTTTGGTGATGCTGTGTGGAGGGTCTTTTTAAGTAATGGAAGGAGAGGAAGTAGTGGGAAGGAAAAAGGTATGAGTGGTGGGTAGGAATTTGAGGGTCAGTATGTCCAGGAGTGACGGACATATGAATCAATCCCCCTTCCACTGCGGGTAAGGCGATGTACTAAGAGTCCTGCTGGAGAGGTCTTCTTCAACCAGTCTCTCCCGATCCGGCCTGCCACGCAGTTGGTGGGCAGACCCATTCGCCGCCAATATCCGGATAAACCTTACCCATGAACCCGGGCACTCCTGTTAAGTCACCAATTATAGCGAACCACTTGGGGTGACCTATGGTAGAGGTGTTGGTAATCCAATAAATGGTTCCCGGGGTGGCGGTACCCATACCCACCTCCCAAATTACAACTTACCAATGTTGATTCCCCTGGGAAGACCCACTAGGTTAATTAACTGCCTCATAGGAAAATGTGCGTATTTTCCACATGTCCTACATCGAATTTAAACGTGAAATGTTTTGAGCTTTAACTATGCGTAGGTACTTTAAAAATTTTGTTCGGCATTTAAATGTGTTTTTTTTTATTGGTGCCCTTTTTTACTCATTTAAAGTACGCTCTAGCGTGTTTAAATCGCACTTTATGGAACGCGCGTTTTTAAAGTTACCATGGCAACATCAAAAAATCAACAAAATGTGAAGTCTAAATGTCAACTTCTAACTATAAATCTGACAGGAATATTTTAAACGTCAAATAAAACAAACACTTTGAATACACACGCCTTCTTAGCAACGTCATCCTTGCTAATTGCCTTCATGAATGCATGCACTTTCACAAATGATTTTAAATCAACCCCTTTATTTATCCTCAACAGACATTGCAATTTCGAATGTATGGCCCACATAGTCGATGCTTTGTACTGTTCCGACATTTTCTGAAGGTAAGCAAGCACAAATCGTTCATCTACATCTACTACGTTTTGCTCCTCCATCCATGTTATGAACCTTTTATATTCTTTTTTATAAACGTCTTTGGATTTTTCAGGTATTAACCGCGATTCTGCTTTGGTATTTAAATTATCAATGTTAGAACTCATTTTACAACACACAATAACTAGTAAAAACTGTGATGTCAACTATTAATCTTATGTGACAGATTGCAAGTTAATGTTTGTGTTTTTCATTTCCATGACAACAAGATATTGTGATGTCACATCACGAATTCATTAATAGTTCTTATTTCCAAATTTTTAATAATAATATTAATATTTATGTTTTCAAAGTGTACCAATAAAAAAATAACACTTGCTTTATTTCGAGCACTCGGCTACGCCGTCGTGCTCGAAAAATCGCGCGTGTTTTAAAGACCTGTTTATCCACTTATATTTTAATATACTATTATTATGTAAAATATTTTTTTTCGAGTTTTCTTTATCGCTTTTCCAATGTACTGGTTTTTTATACTATTTTTGCATATGCATAAATCTGCGCTTACAAACAAAGATGGAAGAAAGCTATTCATTTACTTCGTACAGAGAGAGCCTCCTTGAATATTTTGCACAAAGTACTAGTTACTGTGTACATACGAGTACCTATATGGAACTCGTCGCCATTATTAGATCAATTACTTTTAATGAATATTATCAAGAACGTCTTGGTGATATCAAGAAAGATCCGTGGACTAGATTCTATTAAAATTGATGATAAGAGGATACATAATAAAATTATTGTACTTTATGTTCTATGCTCCTCTTTATGGTTCCGCGCGTTTTCATCCCACGACAAAACATCCCCCGACAAAATATCCTGCGGACAAAACATCCCCCAATAAAATATCCACTAAAACCTAACCTGACCTAACCTCACAAAAAACGGGACAAAAATAATTCCTGTAATGACAATAAATTATTTCTTCAAACTCAACAAAAATACTTTGTGGCATCATTATTAATATAATTCCATGATTCCGAGATTCATGCACCATATGGAATTACTTGAGGCAACAAATAGATTTAGCTTGGAAACTAGACGTTATGCAAATCTTGCAATTCTTAGTTTTAACATAATCCATAATCGTATTGACAGCCCATTCCTCTTGGAATGTTATGGCTTATATGTGCCTGAAAATTTCAGCCGTAGTCGTCGACACGACTTGTTCGAAATACCATACGGCAGAACAGATGTTCTAGCACAGCATAGCATGACAAGAGGAATGGTGCTGTTGAACGAAATATCGGAAACACTAGATTTATTGTAAAATGTTTGAAAATAAATTAACCAATTATATAAATGACTCAAAAAATATTATTCATAAGGGAAACTCAGCAAAATTTCGTAAAATCAAACCGTGGATAACACATGGACTTGTTGTATCTATTAGACATAAAGAATGGCTTTACAAAGAAACTAAAAAAAAACCTTTGGACATAAATTTAAATAATCATTTTAAAGAATACAAAAATAAATTAGCTTCTCCTATAAAAAACACTAAAGAAAAATATTATAAAGATAAACTTGATGACTCGGGAAACGACAGTAAGAGAGTTTGGACAATAATAAATGAAATCTTGGAAAATAAACATAAAAATAAAAATAATACCATAAAGAGCATAATACAAAACAACAATATAATAAATTGTCTTGAGGAACCTGAAAAAGGAGCAAATGCATTCAACGATTTCTTCGCAAACGTCGGAATGAATCTAGCCAAAAAAATTCAAGTTAAAAAAAAAATTTTTTTGGAAAAATTCCAAATACAGAAAATAAACTAGAACTTTTTGAACCAACCAATCCTTTTGAAATTGTTCAAACAATATCAAAAATGCGAGGCGGTTCTGCTCCAGGATTTGATGGCCTTTCTGTAAAAATACTAAAACACATTAAAAATTATATCTCTACACCAATCTCTCATATAATAAATAATAGCTTTAAGACAGGTGTTTTCCCGAACATGTACAAAAAAGCAATAATCACGCCAATATTTAAATCAGGTAATCCGGAGGACGTTTCCAATTATCGCCCCATTTCACTCCTATCTAATATATCGAAAATTTTTGAACAAATTGCTAAAAAAAGACTAAGTGCATTCATAAAAAAAAATTCAACCATCAATAAAAATCAATATGGATTCACGGAGGGAAAAAGTACCCAAGACGCCATCGCTAAAATTTCATCTAGTATTCAGAGTACCCTGGACAAATCAAATAAATGTATAGGAATTTTAATTGACTTAAAGAAAGCATTTGACAGCATTTCCCATGAAAAACTTGCTTTAAAATTAAAAGATAACGGCATTGACCGCATAGCCCTCAAATGGATAGTAAGCTACTTAACAGAGAGACCTCAAATAGTAAAATTAAATCAATCGTTTAGTACACCACTCACAAGTAAATTTGGCATCCCTCAAGGTACCGTCCTCGGACCATTATTATTTCTAATATACGTGAATGACATTTTCCGACAGGAAATTAAAGGTGAATTAATCTCTTATGCTGATGACACTGTATTGCTAATAAAAGGTCAAACATGGGAACTAGTTAACAAAATGGCAAATGAAGATATTAATATCTTAAAATCATGGTTTGATGATATGATAACTTACTCACACTTAATGCTAAAAAAACAACATATGTCTTATTTTCCTTGCAGAAAATACCTGATGATCATAAAGTTAATATTGTAATCCATGACGAAAAATGTGATCATGTACTCTGTAAACAACATAATACTATGTATTTGTACCGTAATTAACTCTTCCTCCGAAATTAAATATCTCGGTGTGATCATTGATCAAAACCTGAAATGGAATAATCACATTTCAGAGCTAGTGAAGAGAATGAGGAAATGTATATATATATTTGTTAGGTTAAGAAATATTTTAAATGTAAAAATAATGAAAAATGTGTACTATGCCCTTGTTCATTCTTTACTTATCTACGGAATTATAGGTTGGGGAGGCTCTTACAAAAAAAATCTAAACTCAGTAAAAGTTTCGCAAAGAATCATCATTAAAGTAATATTAAAAAACAATCTACCTTCTCAACATAATCACTTTTTAAATTATTTCCAGTACCAAATGTCGATGACATTTTCAAGCAAGCTTCCATTATAAAAATGTGTAAAGAAAAAAATAACACAGAATATCAAGAATTTTACAAACTAATGAGAAATGGAAACCAATTTATTACACCTAATTTTAAAACAACTCAAATGCAAAATCATTATATTTTCCAAGCCATAAAAAACTATAATAACCTCCCTTCTGAATTACGCTGCATCATCAACCAATCAGAACAAAAAAATAAAATAAAACAATTTTTCAAAAAAACTTACAGTAAAAAGTAAATATTTTATACAAAACAGATTATAACTTACAACGCAAGTAAGAATCGTGGCTCCCTTATCAGGCACAAGAGCCCCTCTTTTCTGATAAGGTATACATGACCAGAAAAGACCTTTAATTTAATATTTTGTAAAATATATGTGTATATAATATGTAACTCATATTTATTATATTACAATAAAAAAAATTAAAAAATATATATAACTCTTCTTTAGATAGCCTTATAATTTTTTTGTATAATAATCATCTTCCCAGGTGTTAAGACTGTCAAGAGAAAATTGTACAGTAATTGGATAAAAATCTGTTGTACAATAAAAAAAAAAAAAAAATAAATAAAAAATAAAAAAATAAAAAAAAATAAATAATAATAATTGAAAATAAATAACTTCGTTTACACCACTCTATTATTAACAAAATCAACATGTTAATAATTATATATAGTGGTGTCAAAGATATTGAAATATAAGTAGATGTGCTATCTGCTGTTTTTACTATGTGGGTCTGCGCTTCCGGGTGTCGCCGATATTGTTTACCAATTAACAAATAATTAACGAATAAACCAAACGAACGTTAAACTAAATGAACGAATTCTTTCCTTATTCAAAATATATTGTTAACCAATATTAATGCACATTTTCAAAAAATCAACGAAATGAACAAATTCTTTTTGTATGAAAACTACGCTAACTAGCGCGTAGTTCGACGACAGTTGCGCGAACACCATAGCATATCTCTTATGTATTTGAATATCTTTGAGTGGTGTAAACGAAATTATTTATTTTTCATTATAACAATAAATTATTATTCAATTTTAAGAAAGAATTCAGGGTAGTGGAGATACATTTTGTCTTTGGGATTAATATCGAGGATATATATATGTGTCGTGGGATATTTTTTCGGAGGATATTTTGTCGAATGAAAACGCGCGTAATCCCTCTTTATATTTGTTATGTCTGCCCTTTCCTCGGCAGATAGTATTTATTAAATACAATAGGTTCTTTGAATATAAAAGTGTTTATTTACTGGAATAACCTAGCTGAATAGCTACGACTGTTTACTATTCGGGGGTAGGTAAATCTCTGCGGCCTTGCCAGTGGAGCTCGTCAAGTCTATCGCTGAGACTGCTTCTTGTACGCCAATGCCATCTGGCGAGCTATGGTGCAAGCTATATGCTTACCGCCATCTATCGTATTCTTTCCATATGAAATACTTAATTACTCTACATCACACCCTCCCCCACCTAACCTCAAGCCCTGGCTACAATAAGTACAAGACATGTTCTTTTCAAAGAAGTTATACAATTGACAAAAAAGGATTTTAAATATTTCATTTATACACGATTTTATACACTAAATTCAACCAAACATAGTCATGATTTTAAATATTTCAACTAAAATATTTCTGTTTCTCTGGGAGGGACCTTTATGAACGCTTTGAACGGAGCCTTCCTTCCCAAGGTCTTAGTTGAGTAGTTTGCTCTCGATCATCCGCTGGTAATCTGAAATCAAGAGAACTCCACGTTAGCCCCTTCAACAAAGCTGAGGTTCCCAACTCGTCTGAAGCGCATTTCGTGACCTCAGACGCGGTAGGTGGGTTATTATCTTCACTCTCCTCTTCCCATTTCACAGATAAACTCTTCAACTGATCAATATGCCTCTTCCAAGTCAACGGAGTACCACAGATCCTAACGATATAAACTTTTTTACCCACTTTCCTTTCTACAATACCTCTAACCCAACCAACTTTATTCACCTGACGGAAGTCCTTGACCAGACATTTTTGTCCAACATGTAAATTCCTAATTTTTACGCCCCCATAATTCCTTATTTGATTATCTTGACTCCTTTTTATATTATCGTTAGCTATTTTTCTCTGTTCTGACACATCTTCCTGAGTGGTTTTAGGAATTAAACTACTGAAAGTTGATTTCAGTCTCCTACCAAACATCAAGACTGCCGGTTCTAATCCCGTTGTGCAATGTGGCGAATTTCGATAATCCGATAGAAAATCACATAATCTACTTCCATAATTTACTGGAAAATTATTCCTAACCATAATTTTTTTTAAAAATTTTTTTACCGTTCTAACTGAATTTTCAGCTTGTCCATTACACTGAGGGAATTTGACCGGTGAATTTAAAAATTCTATGTTATTCTCTTTAAGAAATTCTTTAAACTCTACACTAGAAAATGCTGTTCCATTATCCGAAACTATGCAATCAGGGTTACCAAAATTAGAGAAAATTCTTCTCAATTCCTTAATCGTGTTAAACGAATCCGCCCTTGGAACCTCTAAGCAATCGATCCACTTGGAAAAAGCGTCACAAATTACAAGAAACATTTTTCCTGCTACCGGCCCGCAGCAGTCTACATGTACCCTACTCCAAGTTGAAATTGGATCCGATTCCTGGTTTACTTTAAAATGGACTTTATATTTGTTAAATCTTCCCAACTTTTGCGAAAACACTTCCGGGTAATCTTGAATAAACTTTTCTCCATTCCTCATTTGCGGCGTCACTAAATTAATTGTCTCCTGAGAAGTTATCCCAAGATCGAAACATTCCATAAAATCTCTACCCACAATTAATTCCGTTCCTCTTATTACTACAATAAGACTAATATTTTTGTTCCTACCCTCAAATTTCACATCAAAAATCGCCTTTCCTACGACTTTTAAACGATTATTTCCATAACCTGAAATAATCCGCTTGTCTTGTGACAAAATGATTGAACTAAAATGTCGTTTAAAAATACCCTCCGGCATCACACATAAAGATGAACCGGAATCAATCATTGCCGTAAACTTCTTGTTATTAATTTCAATTTCAGCAGTAATCGGACTAATTGACGCAACTAAAACTTTACTATCCCTGTGATTTTCAAAAATGGGATTTATCGGATTATTCTTGCAAAATTTCTGTAAATGCCCAACGCCCTTACATTTAAAACATTTCGCATTACGAAATTTACAATCAAACGAAAGATGATCATTCCTTTTGCAAATAAAACACTGTTTTTTAACACTACCCACGGGTGATCTAAAATTCGTACCTGTATTTGATCCTAACCTATAAGCTGGTTTCGTGTTAAAACTACCCTTGGGGCTCGTCGATCGTTCCCTACGCTGATCTCGCTTGAACCCATCGCTAGTAACTCGTTTTTTTACTAGGTTTACTTCTGATTTAACTGTATTAGTACTATCCAAAGTTGACATACTAACTGCAAGTCCTTCTATTTCATTAAACGACAACGTTTGCCCTTCTACGAAAATTTTCTCCTTCGCGCGCCCCGGTAACAACCCGATTGCAAACATGTCTATAAGGTTCTTTTCAAGCCTCGTTTCGAATTGACAATACGTTGCTAAAGAACGAAGTCTAACCGCGAAATCTTTTATCGTCTCGCCTTGTTGTTGTCTTGCTAAAAAAAAATTCTCCCGTTCTTTAAAAACTGAACGATTTTTGTTACAATGTTTGTCGAGAAGCGCTAAAAGTTTATCAAAAGATAAGTCCGTTACTTTACTTGGAAAACACAGATTAATTAGTAAGGTCAAAGTTTCTGATTCAACGAGATTCAATAAAAAAGCCCGTTTTTTCTCCACAGACGCTTTGTCATCATGGATCACGAAAAATTGCTCTATCCGAAGTCGAAACAATCCCCAGTCTCCGGAGAGATGGCAAAACGGTGGTATTCTACCCGATTCCATAACTCCCAACAAATAAATCGGCAAAAACAATTAACCCGAACACAATAACAAATAATCCCTCTCAAAGAAGCAAAAATACTTATCTCAGGAACTCTTTTGGTCTCCCTCTGGGTTTTATCCTTGACTTCTGATTAATCCAATGATTCGTCCTTGAAACTATTAACCCAATGATCCGTTTTGACCTTGAAACTTTTGCTTAATCCACTGATCCACAACCAGATCGCCTCCTTGCGGTATTTCTGTTCCTAAAACAAAAATCTTCTTATCCAGCCCGTAGCCACGGAACCAAATGCTCCTTAATCTCGAGCAGAATCTCTTCCGATTCCTTGCCAAAACTGCAAGTCACTCCAGCAGTGACTTCCACACAATTATATTTATACGGCTGCGCCAATTGTTATGTCTGCCCTTTCCTCGGCAGATAGTATTTATTAAATACAATAGGTTCTTTGAATATAAAAGTGTTTATTTACTGGAATAACCTAGCTGGATAGCTACGACTGTTTACTATTCGGGGGTAGGTAAATCTCTGCGGCCTTGCCAGTGGAGCTCGTCAAGTCTATCGCTGAGACTGCTTCTTGTACGCCAATGCCATCTGGCGAGCTATGGTGCAAGCTATATGCTTACCGCCATCTATCGTATTCTTTCCATATGAAATACTTAATTACTCTACATCACAATATTAAAAGATAGGCATCCAATACCTCTCTTATCTGTAGGTTGGGGGACATTATTTTTAACCGGACATTATTTTTGACATTATTTCTTTCTGACTATCTTGAGATCATAAGACGGTTCTTACTTTTTAAAACGGACTTTAAAGATATTGTTATTAAAACAAGTCCAGTAAGTTGTTATGGTACGCCCAAACGACAGAGAATTCAAACTCCTAAAATCGCCGCAAACAACACAACACCCTGCTCCCCCCCCTGTTCCCTGCTTCCTACTCCCTCTCCCCTCTGCCCTCCCGCACGCGATCCCGTCCGCCCTCAGTCGAGAATTGCAAGCCGCCTCGGGCACACGTTACGCCCGCGGGTTAAATCCCACTGTTCGCGCCCGGCGTACTGTCGCTCGAATTGAACTCAAATATAACCCGCGAAGTTAATTGAATAACCTACGGGTTTAGCGCTGATATTTCGCCATGCCTGTGTAAACTTCGGTTCTGTCCTAAACTCCGGAGGTGCCCCTGGAAGCCGGAAGACGAAGATCCCCAACATCATGTAAGCTGTACAATTGTTTCCTCATTTGATTGTGTCCTTTAACGATAGACTGTAAACTCCCGCGAAAAGCCATCACTCAGAGAGTTTCGTTTTCAGAGTTCATGAGGTATAAACACGATAGCTAGGTTTGTGTAGTATGCATTTCTTGTGTTGAATTGTACTGTAATGACCTATGTACTGTGTTTTGAATTTGCAATACATGAATCTATTTAACTCAATCCTGTTGTTAATCTGCCTCGGCAGGAGTATTTCCTAGAGTGTATTTCCCCGACGCCCGTGGAGGAGAGAGAATTCTGTAGCAATCGTGCGGCCTGCCCCCTGGAATAGAGGGTACTTTTGTCTCTGCTGTGAGCTGGCCTGGGACATGTTAGGGCCCCCTTGGCCCCGGAGAGGGTGTTGGTTTTGAAGCCAGCAAAGAGGGCCATAACAACTGGCGCCATAGCGTGGAGCTCAGAGTTTTTTTTCCAACCCGGTCGCCATGCGAGGTACAACTTGTCGGAATGCTCCTCCCTGTATAGGAATTGTTTTGTAAACATCAATTATGCCTTGATATTCTACACCCAGTGTACAGTGAAATCTGTGAAAAAACCACAGAAACCCATATGTAAATTAGATCCATAACACAGATCTGATTGAAACTATGAATCACGCCGCAATTGAAAACACGGCCATTTTGAAGCAACTAAAAAGACGCCAACATTTAACCGCGAATCTGACTGCGCATGCGTCACAAAACAACGGGCGGGTGGCAACAGCCTCGCGCCAATATCAACGGCAAATGTTCACGCGGTAAATACCTATTCTCTGGACTGCGCGCGCAAGTGCACTGTCTCGCGCCAAAATTCCAACGGAAAAAACCCGTCGAACGAAATAATTACCTGTTGCTATGCAGCTTTTATAATCAAACCGCCTTTTTATGACTGAACCGGATAGCAACGGAAATTATTATTATAAATTTGATTCTGGAACCCCAGTTATTTTGCGAATTCCTTAATCAAAAATTTCGGACTTACGTATTTTTGTTGTTTCTGCACAATATACCAATTGGCCCACTTGTGTCTGTCAAATTAGTACAACTTATATTCCACCAAATGAACAAAATAATGACTTTCTTTCCCCATTCTACATTATAGGTACCGCTTTTTTTTCAGCATAAGTGTAAAGTGAATTGTGTTTTTTTCCTTACATAAAGAAAAGTGAAATAATAATAAAGCCAATGATTGGTTCCATGAATAAATAAAATAATTTTAATGTGGTTGACGTAACAAATCCCATATTCAGTTATTTCCATCCGGAAGTTTGTCCTTATTTGCCAGAAGAGTGCCTTTTGCGAATTTTAGTGCCTTTCTCAGTGCAAAGTGGTTTGTGAAAAATAAAAAACCCGTTTTCTAAAGGTCAGTCCTGGCCAATTTTTTAAAAATAAATAAATACTTGTGAATTTCACAGTTTTCTCAAAAGTGGTCAGTGAAACACAGAAACCTTTACTACTAAGGTCTTTCCACGCAAAATTTTTTTTCTTCTTCCTTCCTCTGACAAAGATCCTGGTGTCATATATACCAAATTGTAGTATGGAATACAGTTTTCTATAACCATTTTAGAAGTACCAACCAGTGATTACCAAGTGAAAAGTGCCTCACAAAATTAATTTTGCGTTTGCTAAAGAAGACCCCTGGCAAATTTTTTTCACCACCCGGGAAACTCACAATAGAAAACAATCAAGCTATGGCATCATCCAATTTGGGCATCATTCCCAACGTGCACAACTTATCCAAAACTCACTTACAAACTGCTTTAAGGGATAGAGGACTCTCCCTGGTTCATAGCAAGGCATATGCACTGTCGTTAACAAAAAGTCAACTATGGAACGCGCACAGAAAGCGACGTTGAAAACAAGGATGATTTCATCAACAAATGTCCCACTGACAACCGTAGCCGCAGCAACAATCAAAATAACAACGTGTGCCGGTCCCAATAAATACATCGGCCGCGTGCTAGGCCATGGGCGGGACACGCGGGCTACAAAGCCGTGCACAAGGGTTGGCAAACTCGTAGCTGGGCGCCGCCCGCAAGCCAAGCGTATTAAGAGGCAATGCGCCGAAAAAACTATGAGGAAACGGAGCGACACCAACGTTTCTTTTAGCAGAATCAAATACTGCGAAATACAACAAACCTCGTCTCAACAAGGATTTGTTCAAGATGTGTTTAATCTCACATGCGGGCCTCAAGTTTGTGCCACGGTTTTGTCTGGGATTATTAACTCCTTTTTACCCATTAATGTTACTGTTCGTCCATACATTATGGCCATTGTGAGAATACCTCACTATTAGGTGCAACAATGCCAATTGTCACCTTTCTTTTCTCCTTTTTGTAATTTTGTGTTGTATATAAAATGATCCAGTGTGTATCACCACAACCTTTTTGTAAGCACATCAAGTCTTACAATGGCTGGCGTGTAAAGTGTCAATTACATGCCCACCCTTTCGTTGATAAAACAAATATTGTTAAAAAATCATTTTTGTAAATTTATGTACACTCCACGGTGTAGTTTGCCCCGTTCATGTTCGTGAATTGGCAACCACCGTAATTTTTGTTTCACACGTTTTTTTATTTTTTATTTTTTTTTCTTTTTTTCTCACCTGTTCCAAAATTGATCACTTTAGAGCAGAGACACCCCTCGAGTAACAGTGTTTGGGAAGTCATGAACCCAATCATTGCCTCTCAACCCCTCACACTACGCAACGTTCATGCCATGACACGCTTTGCCATGTAATGCAATATTGTAATTTTCACCATTTTTGTTTGTTGTCATATCGGAAGGAATCTCTTCAATTTTTTTCTTTTTATGTTCTGTAAGTACTGGAGCGTCGTTCTAAAGTCGTATTTGGTAAACTCCAAAGCGTTAAATCACGACCCAGGACTATTCAACCATCTTAACATGCTCCATATTTTACCCATCATGGTAAAGATAAGTGGTTACTCACATAATCACATTCCTTGTGTATAGTAGTTTTCAATTTTTTCTCAAATGTTAAAAATTGATGGCGTCCTACCCGAGCTCTTTGCTAACAAATTGGATTTTGACACATCCATTTTGAAATCATATGTATATAAATAAAGGAAAAGCCTTTAAATTGGTCTTTCCATCCTTACACAAATCCTCATGGGCTCGTTTCAACTAAAGTACGTAAAACCAAATACTCGGTCTTTTGTTGTTATAAGAAGTCCTCGATTTGTCCCTCTTCACAACATGTATGTCTTGTATTACATGCTTCAACCCTTACGGAAAAGGTTAATAAAACCTAACGGCAGCCCTGATTTCCGTACATAAATAACCGCAGTTTAACGTAAATCATCAATGTTTTGTTTGATCATCGTTTTACAAACATAGGCATTCAACTCCTGTTTCGCCATTTAACCAAGTATTTGCAACCTAAATTGCACATAACCTGGTATGTTGTAACCGCACAAAGGGTATGTAAAACCACAATTGGTCCCTTTTGTTTGTCCCCACTGAAGTTTGCTACAATAGACAGTATGTAAAACCATATAGGTCTGTCTTTGTTTGTCACATGGTGTAAACAGAAATATACTCTGTCATCACCCCGCCTTTATAACATACGAAGTGACATTAAATTGTTTACCTCCTTGTTATTCTATCGTACGCTCCTGGGCTACGGAGTTAGTTAATCTAACGAATCTTTATAAACTGTGTTAAAACAAGCATTGTTAACGTTTATTGTGTTGTATTTAAACGTAACCCTGTTACATTATAGGAGAGATCCTTAGAACATCCACCATTATAGGAGGGATCCTTAAAATACCTGCCGCGATACGAGAAGTTCGTCATAATCACTTTTTCTCATACCTAAATGTTATTGAGCTGGTCGTGTGACATATTTGTCATGAGAACCGTTTTGTACATTCTATTTTGGTCGTGTGACATATTTGTCATGAGTACCACCCGTTTTGTACATTCTATTTTGGTCGTGTGCCATTCATTTGTCATGAGTACCACCCTTTTTGTATAACCTATTTTGGTCGTGTGTCATTTATTTGTCATGAGCACCGCTTTTATGTATAACTGTGTACAAACTCTGTACACGAGACGTGGAGACGTAATAACAATACTTACCGTGATTCGTGTGAACGACATAATATCGGCTTTGCCATCTTCTTTAAGATGCATTGTATAAACTCTTTGACTTCTGTCTATAATTGAGTTATATCTTGTATGTACTTACATATTTTGTACACTATACGTGGAGACGTTAAAACACTTACCATGAGTCGTGCGAACGAAATAATATCAAACATTTTGTGTGCGATCTACGAAATGTAGTCCACAACCCTTTGTTGTCATTCAACGCCAATGCCCGTGGACTTCCTGTTTTTTTACTTCTTTGCAAAAAGGAAAGAAGCCCAGGAATATCTACTATCCCAAAAGGACTAGTTTTCAGCTTCACTGTCAATTATGGGGCATAGTGCTGTGGGAGTTAATCGACTGAGCACAAAAACCACCTAACTCGTTGTCTGGAGAACGAATAAGAAAACCCCCAGGTTTGTGAAATTGGAGCAAGGGTCTGTCTTTTCTCACAATCATGTAGAAGTTTTTAAAATGACCCCTAATCTTTTGCCCAATACACACGAAAGATTAGCCTCTTTGATATAATGTGTATTCAAATTTCTCCTCATCCTTTTTGATAAATGTAAAGAGTCAGGAAATCTGCTGGTTGATTATGTTTCATTTTCACATAGAGTTTGAATTGGAAATTAGTCCAGTCTCTAGCAAATTTCGTAACTCGTCTCCCTTCTCCCCTCCTCCTCCCATTCCCCATGTTTCAGACTTATGTTATGAAGTGAAAAATCTGTCGTTGACCATATTTCGCCCTCACTTGGAGTTCGAATAGGTAACTGTCCGGTTATCTACAGGTTTTCCCCCTCAATCTCTGCATATGTCTCACCATTTTTTTTCTCTTTTCTCAATTCTACGAAACACATTCATGAATGTTGGATATGTATGATATGCACTTGGCGTACCGTCTGTCTCCTTTTTGACAACCTTTATTCATGAATTGGTTTCCCTTTGCCGTGACTAGTTCACGATTCTTTGTCTCGTTCTTTGAAATTCTACGAAAATGTTACCATCTCATGTTAACATAGGCCACAGAGGGCCGGTTGTTTTTTAACCAAGACATATTGTCACTAGGCAAACGCCAAGTCATCCTGGCAAAAGGAAAATGTTCATGTAATCACAATTTAGTTAGGAATCTCTCCCTCTTCGTCACTCTCTGGGTCGGTGGTTAAAATTTCGTTATTTCATTATCTGGACACATTTTGTTTCTCTCCAAACCTTTTCTTCATTGGTCCCTAGGCAGGTAAACTTCAAGAATTTTGCTCTAATAATAATTTCTCCCGGATTTAAAAAGAAGCCCAGGCGGATGTCATCACCAACAGCCAAGCTGAGCTTCACTTCCTGACAGCACGCGCTGTGGTTACAAGGTCCCTCCTGCTGCCATTTTCTACGCATTTGTTCCTGAAAGCACAGACCATACCGCTCATATGTATGTTGTCTTGTCGTGCCACAGCAAGCTGAGTTGTCCCACTATACTTTATGACACTCTAAACTACCTTTTGGGCACGCTAGCTCCTAGGTTTGTTCTTACTCTTGCTATCAATGCCAACCTTGTCGTCTCTTGCTCTGTCATGCAGTGACGCATATATCGTCATGTGTAAACCATCATTACCCTGACCCACCAGTATTCGCTGAATGCGTACCAATACAAGTTATCTTGAGCTACATTATGCTTCAATAACCATTATATACGATCCGTGTTTACCATAATAACACTTAGGATTCGTACTGGCATGTCTGCAGATACTGGATTCTTCTCTTCAATGACCTCTGTAACCATAGTCGCGGCACAGCAACCACAGTCTCCACTTCGTGAACTTCGACGTCTTCGACAAAACCAAGTGTTTTCTAAGGCCCAAGTGTACTCCTGAGTGTTATCTCAAATGGGTCTGATTACAGTGATAATGTAATCCTTAGAATCCGTGAAGTCACGTCCTTTTCTTCGAAATTCTCCGAAACCAAACAAATCCACGCTTCGCAAACTTAGCTCCCAGACCAATGAAACCTTAGAATCACACTTTTTTCTCTTCTCTTGTATAAATGTATTGTCATTCTTTCAATTGCATAACCATGTGTATTGTCATTCTTTCAATTGCATAACCATGTGTATTGTCATTCTTTCAATTGCATAACCATGTGTATTGTCATTCTTTCAATTGCTTAACCATGTGTATTGTTATTTTCAATTGCTTAACCATGTGTATTGTTATTTTCAATTGCATAACCTTGTATGTTGTTTTACACCATGTACTTTTCCCAAATTTGTCTTTTCCAAACATTGTATGTACCCCCACCCATTCCCTACAAACATTGTGACCTAAACTATAGCATAAACTGTATGTTCTAGCTAGGAAATCTCTCAAGCAACGAATCTCTCAAAAACCCCGATGGAAGCATAAGAGGATTTTTTTTCCCTACAGCTCCATTGCCACGTCGCTTTTTTTCCAAGCGCGGGGGGAAGTGTTATGATACGCCCAAACGACAGAGAATTCAAACTCCTAAAATCGCCGCAAACAACACAACACCCTGCTCCCCCCCCTGTTCCCTGCTTCCTACTCCCTCTCCCCTCTGCCCTCCCGCACGCGATCCCGTCCGCCCTCAGTCGAGAATTGCAAGCCGCCTCGGGCACACGTTACGCCCGCGGGTTAAATCCCACTGTTCGCGCCCGGCGTACTGTCGCTCGAATTGAACTCAAATATAACCCGCGAAGTTAATTGAATAACCTACGGGTTTAGCGCTGATATTTCGCCATGCCTGTGTAAACTTCGGTTCTGTCCTAAACTCCGGAGGTGCCCCTGGAAGCCGGAAGACGAAGATCCCCAACATCATGTAAGCTGTACAATTGTTTCCTCATTTGATTGTGTCCTTTAACGATAGACTGTAAACTCCCGCGAAAAGCCATCACTCAGAGAGTTTCGTTTTCAGAGTTCATGAGGTATAAACACGATAGCTAGGTTTGTGTAGTATGCATTTCTTGTGTTGAATTGTACTGTAATGACCTATGTACTGTGTTTTGAATTTGCAATACATGAATCTATTTAACTCAATCCTGTTGTTAATCTGCCTCGGCAGGAGTATTTCCTAGAGTGTATTTCCCCGACGCCCGTGGAGGAGAGAGAATTCTGTAGCAATCGTGCGGCCTGCCCCCTGGAATAGAAGGTACTTTTGTCTCTGCTGTGAGCTGGCCTGGGACATGTTAGGGCCCCCTTGGCCCCGGAGAGGGTGTTGGTTTTGAAGCCAGCAAAGAGGGCCATAACAAAGTTAACAACATCTTATTGGAAAACTTAATTATTTTGCTAGTTATTAGTTCATTGTTCAACAATGCTCAAAATCTTGCGTATACCTGCTTATAATAAACTTAAGTAAAATAATTACTGAAACGTTTAGGTACGAGGTGAAGGTGGACGGTATAACACACTTTCTCTAAAAGAATCTAGGGGTGTGGTAACCCCAAATACATTATCTTCTCTACATATGTGTGCATATTAAATATGCGAACAGATGTAAATTCTAAATCATAAAAGTACACAACGTAGAATATAGAAATAATGTGAACTAAAAAATCTTAAATCTTGATTACTGTGAGAAAATCGTAGGGATTTGAGAAGATAGGGTAGGTTTAGCTAAATTATAAAGTACAGGGGTTTGAAAATCACGAGTCTGAGGTAGAAACAAACTGGAAAGAGGGTTAAGTCAGGCCGAAGTCAGGGACGCCTTTAGAATAGGATACTGAAAAAGGTTAATGACTGCATGTTCAGCTTTAAGACAACCAATATTTTAATTATAAGCACTCACATGAATAGATTTTGAAAATGTAATTATTCGTAGATGATTATTTCATAAATACGTAATAAATTATTTGTTTAATAAACATTTCGTAATAAAATTATTATCTAAGAATCAGTTCAGTTTCAATTTCAGACCTAATACAAGTAATATCCTGTTCCGATTAATTTTTCTTCTATTAATAACTAACTAACTAACCGTCATGTCCTTTTTCGTGGGCAGATAGGATAAATCAACCCTGTCTCAGCACACACTACTGTGTTTAGTTGTTTTATTCACATTAATTCATTCATTCCCAAGGATTTTATTTACTTGGTCCTGCTATGTCTTCTTCGGGCTTTTCGTTCATGCATCTTGGTTATGTGACGGTACAAAAATATTGATTGTTTACATATAAGTTCTCAAAATTAAATGAACCGTAAAATTGGTGGGTAAAGTCCCAAGGACATATTTAATGGCTGTTTGAAATTGTCGCTTTTATTTCACAGTCCAGTCTGTCGCATGAAAGAAGTCTTACCAAAGGTCGTCTGAATTACTTTGTTAAAAAAATCATTAATATTCGTTGCGTGATTGTTGCGTTTTTTTTTTCAAAGTACTCACCAAAAACAAGGACTCTTTTAGAGTAAATTTTCAATAGTCATAGAGTCACCATTGATATGGAATAGACTAGTGATATTCATTGGATACGTTTGTGTTAAATTAAAGGCATCCATATGATTTTTTTGGTAATTTATCAACGAAACTCCAAAAAAATCTTGGATGGTTCTTTTTTTATAAAAGGACAAAGCTAGCAGATCGAGTTCATTTCTCACGGTAAAGAAAAACGATCATATTTAGCAGCGGTGGGAGATATTTTAGTTTAATGATTCTGCTGAAAATTACACACAAAAAAATCTTGTGGACATGCACCCAACTTGCCTCAAGACTAAAATAATCGGAGTGTGCAATTATACACGTGGTAGAAGTGAAACCTTCAGAAAACAAAATATACAAGAGTGGGCAGACTATGAGGCACCGCGCAAAGAGGAGACCGATTATACTAATTCATTCTCTGGCAGGTTAAATCCTATAGATGTTTGTCTCTTTTTAGTGTCGCTATTTTTATATTCATCGAATTTCAAATCACCACGGTGCTAAAGAAGTTTGACATAAAAATGTTGGGAGCAGACATGTTTTTCGATTTCAATTTTTCAAAATCAATTGTTCGAATTTCAGTTTTTCGAAAGACTAATTTTTTCGGTAGACCAATCTTTCCAATGGCAATTGACCGAAAGACATATTGAATAATCAACTTTTAAAATATATATTTCACTTGCTAGGTTAGGTTAGTTGATATTGTCCATCCTATAATAAAATACTCTTGTTCGTACTGTATCCATACTTATATCAATTCGAAAAATTTGTGTTTCGGTCAATTGATGTTCGAAAAATATGTTTTCGAAAAATTGCATTTCGAACCATTGAATTCGAAACATTGATTACGAAAAATTGCATTTCGAACCATTGAATTCGAAACATTGATTAAGAAAAATTGCATTTCGAACTATTGAATTCGAAACATTGATTAAGAAAAATTGCATTTCGAACCATTGAATTCGAAACATTGATTACGAAAAATTGCATTTCGAACCATTGAATTCGAAACATTGATTACGAAAAATTGCAATTCGGTCAATTTACCTAGACCCAAAAATGTTGGTGTTTCATATATTTAGTGCAATAAAGGCTACTCTGGACTTTTTCTGTCAATGTTTTCCACGTAGAAAATTGTAAATTTCAAGTATTGTAATGCTAATTCTTTTTTAATGTTAAATACGTTACGCCAGTAATAATAATTAACTAATGAAATTAAGAAATGACAGAGCAAACGTCCGTGACTTTAGAAATGTATTTCAACGGGACCTAATATTTACTTGCCTATAATTTTTCAGTCGTTTGTTGAATAATCATAGTCTGAGCAGATCATCAGTTCTAGAAATATTTAGAAACAGAAGTTGAATTTTAATTGATGAGATTTAGTTAACCTTTTGAACTGACTGTTATATTTAGAAAAATTTAGAATTTTGCAACCTGGACAGTGCACCAAGACATTGTAAAATAGATTATGATTTTTGTTACCAAATGTGACAGGTATTTTGATAATATTTTTTAATGTCGATCTTCTGTCTATTTGGAACGCAGTTATTAACCTATCAACCTGTTTTGTTATTTTGGCAAAGAATTAATAATTTCTTCTGCCATTTGACGGCTTTCGTGGTTGAGAGGTAAGACAAAGCCGGATTTTGCGGGTTCAAATCTTTTTTATCGTACAAGAGGTCCCAACAGTTTGGAGCCAGTAAAACTACGGCATCCCTAATTGGGGAATGTTTTGAGGCCGAAGGTTGCGGGTAGGGAAAGGATATGTGAAATAGGCAGGCGGGGAAGTATCTGGCTATTCGGGTGTGGTCACCAAACAGTAATTTCAAGCAACGATTCAATTTTTAATGGTGGTCTTACACCAGAGCATTACTAGGAGCATCTTCCACTCTGGGACATGCCACAAATTTTGCGAAATTTAAATAATTAAATTGTAAAATAACCAGAGTCAATAAAATAAAATTTACTTGCATACGCCGGGATTTGAAGCCGCGACCCCCGGATCGCTAGTCGAGAGCTTTGCCCCTCGACCACGGAGGCCGCGAATGTTTGATTAATTCGTGTTATTTCACAAAAAAATAATAAAAAATAATGTATATATCCTACTAATCATATAAAGGCGAAAGTTTGTATGGATGTATGCTTGTTTGTCACTCTTTCACGCAAAAAATACTGAATGGATTTTAATGAAACTTTTCAATAATATAGCTCACACATCAGAATAACATATAGGCTATAGCTCAGAGCTCTGGCATTATGGAGTTTGTATAAAAAAATTGCAATAGGTGGTACGATTAGTAAGATATCTATAATTCTTTATTCGATTCAAATTATTAGGGGAGTACTTTAAATAAATGCAGCAGGTGGGGGAGGGAGAGATGAAGGGAGAAGGGGAGTTAGGGAGGGAGAGGGGGGGATGGTGGGGGGAAGGGAGGGGGGAGGGGGAGGGGGAGAGGGGAATGGAATGAGGGGGAAGGGAAGGGGGGAGCGGAGGGAGGTGGAGGAGGTGGAGTGGGAACCCCCCTAATACCATGCGAGCGAAGCCGCGGGAAAAAGCTAGTCTAGCATATTTCATGGTGGGACGTTCCATGTTGTGAGATGCTCTCAGTGTCACTCTGGTGGAAGGCCACCGTTCATGGTTGAAACGTCGCGTGCAATGGCATTAGCCGTGTTTGATGACCAGATCTGAATAGCAAGGTACTTCTCCATCTTCCTCTTCCCCTTCTTCTCCCCCTCCTTGCTACCTTCAGCATTTAAGATTCTTGTGCGGTATTCACATGAATTAATTAAAAGGATGACAATTAGAATTGTACGCACTATATTAATAAAATTTTTTCGACTCTTGAGATGATCCGCTTCAAGCAACTCTTTCCATTGGCTGTTCATATCTTTCTGGGATATTGTTGATACCCTCTTTAATCAACTTTTTTTTTTTTTTTTAAAAAAGAAAGACAAACATTCCCGGGTTACGAATAACCCAACAATGTTTGAAAATCTCCTACTACCACCACAGAAAGCCAAAAATGTTGCTTGTGTTGTGATGGAGGACTTAGCCAGCCGAGGAATCGAACACGCGACGCTCGGGTGGGACCCAAGCGCTATGCCCACTCAACCACTGACCAGTCAACTTACTTGCCTAGTTTTCAAAAAGCGGAGAAACCCATTTATCAATGCTTCTAGGCTGATGATCTTCGTATAACGACAGGTTAGGGTGGGAAAGGATGGATAAGGTCAAGTTTTTCATGACATATAACATAACATTGTCGAATTTAAAAATTGTAGACATAATAAATAATTCACTTCGTACCTGTACACGATTGGTGAGAATAAAACCGTATACGGTGCCATGCATAGAATTTTAAAGGTTATATGAAACATATTGCACATCTACCGAAGTCAACTTTATTATACTGAACGCAGTTGTTGATGTTTATGATGATAGGGTTGATGATTTATTTGTTTTTTAAGGTTAAAATAGTGATTACCGCCTTATAGCTTATTAACGAAAATGCGGATCTTGTGAAACATAGAACATTTAGACATGTTATGAAGGTAACATTGAATTACGCTAAATTGTTGTTTTGAAGTATATGAACCAAATGTGGCTATGTTATTTCACGGACCTTCTGATTATTAAGTAAAATGTTTTTAATTTGTAACAAACACGTTCATTATTCTTTATGACACAAAACTGGGTTGCCATATTCAAGGAGTATGTGTAAATAATTTTAATTACGCAGAAGATATGGTTCTTCTAGCATCGTCACTTAGCGCAATAAAGAAACCACTCCAAATTTGTGCAGATTTTGCAAAAAATCATAACCTTGTAGTCCTTCATTGCTATTTTTTCCTTTGTCTTCCTCCTTTCCTTGAAGGTCCCTACTTAGTTACTACAAAAGAAGAGGAAGGTGTTTCCTACCTACTGTGGAACACATCTACAATATTGCACAAAATCTAAATTTACCTACATCAAATGAGTTGAAAAATCGCAGTGATATCCAGTGATATCGTTCACATCTCGCTTTCGAAATCTTGCTAATAATCGTAAAAAAGTACTGAAAATACACCAAAAAGTATCGGTAATTGTGGCCTATAGTTGTGCCGTTATCATGGAGAGCAGCCAGCATCAAGATCGGTCCAGAACAGCAGATGAACCCATCAAATGTAGGGACTTTTCCCTTCCAATCGTCAAATCCTGTGATTGTGGTTGAAAAGCATCCCTATTAATCACGCGCGGCTCGAAAGGGGGAGGGGGGGGGGGGGATATAATGAGATATCACGGGTATTTATTTTTCGTTGAACGCACGATTTCTAAACCAAACAGCGGCGAATGGTCTTGACTCATCGTTGCCAGGCAACGATTTTTATAACGATGCTTAATTTTCATAAATTTAATCAGATTATACCTGTTTTTAAAGATAATATTCTGAAAATTTCAATATACTTTGTACAAAAAGACACGTGATTTTGGGTATGGGGGGGGGGTAGCCTAAAACCTCACCACATATCACCAGGGGGGGGGGTTAAAAAGTTGCTAAAAACATCACGTGATTAATGGACGACCCCTCAACTGTCTTGTTTCATAAAAATTAGATTTACAGTCCACCATCTCTCTCGTGTTTCGATATTGTTCGTGACAATATCGAAACACGAGAGAGATGGTGGAAAAAAAACTCATGCAAACACCCTCAGTATGGCTAGCTGGACGGAAAATTGATGTTAGGTTGGGATAGGTTAGGTTAGGTATGTAAAAAGAATTCATGCAAACACCCTAAGTATGGCTAAATGAAGGATAAATTGATATAAGCCGTAGCATAAAATACCTGGGACATATTATCACAAAAAACCTTTAAAAGACATCGAGGATAAGGAAAGTTAAAGAAGAGCGATGTCCGTTAGAGCAGGTTTTCACTTTTGCAGTTCAAACTGCAGTAAAAATAACACTATTCAACGCATTCTGCACATGCGTACATACGTCACCAACCAACGCCATTAGCTAAAAGTCGCTTATAATAATGTTCATTGTCAACTACACCGCCTACCGAGATACTGCAGCACTTCGACAATGTTCCTAGAGAGACTGGTGCTCTATGTTAAAGCACTTCTCCGCCATCGTGTGGGAAGCTGGCGCAGACTACGCCAAGAATACCATCATGGATGGGTAACCCCTGGTAGCCCCCTGGAGATACGGCCAAATATCCTCCATAAACGGCAAGGGCTTCATGGATAATTTTATATGTATTTTTCACTTTTTCTGTTTTTGAAGTGAAAACTTCTTTAGCACCGTTGTGATATGAATCTCGATGAAACGGAAGCAGCGACATTATTTATTTTTATTTATTTTTATTTATTTGTTTATCAAGACATACACAGTACATTATAATACAGATTATAAGGTATGTTAAATTAAATTATTACATGGTTATGTACCTATTACGTAAGTCCATAGAATGTCATTTGATAATTACGCCTGAGATATGAACCGGTCTTAAAACTTAATTATTGAATGAATGAATTAATAATAATAAAAAGGAAGAAAAGAGGGGGGGGGGGGGGAGATAAGGAGACATTTTGAAATCAAGAATTATATGCTCACTAATTGTAACTGACTGATTAAAGTTTAAAAAATTAAATTAAAAAGAGATAAACACATACATCTATAGGATTTAGCCTGCGAGAGAATGAGATAGCAATAAAATATTTATTTATTTCACGGGTACTCGGTACCAATATATTACGATAAATCCACAGTCCCACAGTCGCAAGACTCCATTAGTCGAGTGGTATAAAGCACCAGGGATCAAATACTAAAAATAAAAATAAAATATTTTTATTTTTGTAAAATCAATATCCAATCTTCAAACCACTACAAAATTAACAGGCAAAGAAAACACAAAAGAAATCGTCTTCTAGCGACTGCGAAGAAAAAACACAAAAAAAAAAAAATATAAGAGATTTTATTTATTTATTCATTTATTTATTTATACTGAGTTTTTACAGGTTGTTCACACACATGTGAGAACAACCCAGTTATAAAAACTCAGTTAATTATACAAATAAGATAAAGTAAAAATTTACATACAATCAAATAGCCAAATAATGCAATAATTAATTTTGGAACAGTTAAAATAAAAATTAGATAAAATAAAGCAAAAAACGGTTAGACATATGGAATTTAAAAAAAATCAAAGTTTACTCAAATAACAATTAAAGAGAGGCAAGATAAGAGACATAATTACAGACAAAAATGATACATAATAATTTAGCACATATTTTTCAGCAATCGCAGAGCATTTTTTGAATCCATATAAATTATCGACAAAAATATCTACTTCAGCACACTCTATCTTATTATATAGTCGACACATTTGGGTCAGAGGGCTAAAATAGGCGATATTATTTTAAATGTATTCAGGTGAAACATATTATGGCGTCTTAAGCAATGGGAATTGGAAACATTTATATCAATGTTGCTAAGACACACTGAAGTATCAAGATGGTCGTGAATTATTTTAATGTAAACATATTAGATCAGTCAATTGCCTTCTGATTTTAAGTGTATTAATTTTTAAGTATTCAAGTCGCATGTCGTATGATCTAAGATGTTCATGTAATTGACATTTAAAATATAACAGTCTTTTTTTGAACTGATTCTACAATGTTTTCATACTTGCAGTAATGTGGATTCCAAATAGTGCTTCCATATTCAAGTTTACTTCTAATTAAGGCATTGTGAAGGGTTAGAATTGATAGAGGAGAATAGATAAAATAAATTATTTAAAAAAAATACCAATGAGATGATCAATTGTATAGGAAAATGTGCACTAGAATTCGCCGACAAAAATATCCTTCACATTGATAAAAAAGTGCTTCGTAGTCTCCCCTCTCTTGTCTACTAGTTTTCTGAAGTTTTCACTTCTGTGTGAATTGCACACTCTGATTTTTAAAAATTCAATGTATGCATCATTATTTTGTCTAATTTTTTGTTAGTGTTGTTGCTTCGAAACATGTATTACATATATTGCATGCACTATCCGTGCATGCATACATTCCGGAATATATTGTTAAAGAGTTTAAGTAACGAAACTTTTCTTCCATTAGTTGTCCGAACACCATTTGAAATAAATGTTCTGAAGCCCTAAATTAATTATGCAACTTAACCGATTTATTAAGTCGTCCATCATACTTTAAACCCATTAAAAATTATATGATGTTTCCAAAATGATTAATCAATTACAAAATTTTTACCAGACGGCTGTAAACGGGATAACAATGGCCTCATGCTCATAAATAAAATTAGCATAAAGCAAATTTATTCCGCGTGGATATTTTTGATGTGATCTTTAGATATCTAGTTTAAGGTTATGCAATCATTTATGAGTGAAATAATCTGACGATTAACATCAGGTTTGAATTATTGTTTCATTGGTTTATAAATTCTAATTATGCAATTGTAAATGTTCTATAAAATGGCCTGGAAAGAATCTCCTACTTCTCATTGAAGAAACCACTCATTCACTATGAATGCAATTATTAATGTTCTCCAAAATGACCTTGAAAAAAAAATCACATCTTTGCGATTCTTTCAAAGACATAAAGAAACCATCTCTCAGTTCAGAATACAATTTTTAATTTTCTCAAAAGTTGTCGTGACAGAAGAAAATTACTGTGATATCTTGAACGAAACCATTCCTTTGTTAAGAATATTATGAGCTAAATATTCAATTTGGCTGTCCTGAAACGGGTATCCTTCCCAGTTGGACAGACAAAGTATCATTTTGTAATGCATTGTAATATATATGCGTATATAAATAAATAAATTGAAATGCACAAAATTAATTTGAACCATCGGATTTGTACGGAGCGTTGGTAATTTAATATTTTAAAATTAAAGAAGAATTTTTGGAATGAAACGTTGCTTGAAATGGCAAAAGTCATGTTTAGTAAAAGGGTCTAGATGGCCAGGTACTTTCCAACTTTCTTCCCTCACTTCTCCACTACCTCACAACTTACTTCAGATGTCATATCCACACTAGCTCCTTGCACTGTAAGCCCTTGTGCAGTATAACGATCACAAAAAAAATTATATAAATAATTATTAAAATATCTATAAATGATAACCACAAAGTTATAGCTACATTCAAAAGTATAAAAATATTTTTTTTAATTTTAAATTCTATGGACCACACAAACACCCATGTTTTAAATTTTGCGTAACTGATAAGGGAACGTACCCATACTACGTGACACGTTTAGGGGGGGGGGGGGGGGGTCTTCAAAATGTCACGCTTGGTACAAATGAGCGGCGGCGGGCTTAGGTTTTTGGTCACCGTGGGGGGAGGGGGGGGGGGAGATAGGGGGGGGTAGGGGGGGTTAAAAATTGCAAAAAGATGATCACGTAGTTTGGGTACGTTCCCTAAACCATCGTTTACAATGCATAATTATTATTGTAGCAATTCTAAGTCAACAAGTCAATATTATACTCCTATGCGACGGATTCAACAGCTTGGAAACAAATACTCCGATGTTGTTGATATATTTAGTACATCAATTTTATTATATAAGCATACCTTATTGAAGTTTCTTTCATCAAATAGGGGAATATTTTGATAAAGATATTAAAATTGACTAACACATTGACAGTATTTTGTTGGCTGAAAGAAAAAAACTATTTCGGATTTTTTGTATTTTGTACCTACATCCTGTGTGGTTCAAATTCAATACCTAATATTTTTACTTTGTATTTAAACAGTAGTTTCCTGCACTATTTACTAGTATAATTTCATTAATATTGTTATATATATGTATGTAAAAGTCTAAATAGGCGTAAATAAATAAATAAATAATGATTGTTTATCAATTGTGCAAAATTTAAAACCCGCTTATTAGTAGGTACACCTAAACAACTGATTCATTTTGTCGTGGTTTTTTATTGCCAAAAGACACTTTTTGAAAAGCTAAACTTCGATCGAAGATGAAATTTTAATAGTGAATCCTTCATCTTTAACTTATACCTTAGCCCATAAAATTTAAGAAAAACCACTCGGCCAAACTGCAGACATCTTTCCGTATTATAAAATGAAGTCGCTCCCTCTGTGCGCTTAGATCTTTTAAACTACGCCACGGATTTTCATGCGGTTTACACCAATAGATACAGTGATTCATGAGGAAGGTTTTTAGGTATATAATTTGTCAAAGTTTTGTGTAAATTGGTTGAAATATATCATATATCTGGCCAAGCGGCGGCGGGCTGACAAACGGGGGTGTGGATTTGATTTAACAGATGGCGTTGGTTGTCAAGGTTGGGTAATGGCGTGGCGTTGTATTTCGTAAGCCACAGCAACGTGTGGCCGGGTCTGCTAGTGCTATTATGTTCTGTTTACGAGACTTCAGTCTATCCCCTATTTTTTTAAGGCTTTAAATTTGATCCGAAAAAAACAATTCTTAGCTGTTTAGTTTTCTTTAACACGAATGACTGCAACTTTTTTTTAAAATCTCGAGCAATAATAATTCATCTGTAATAAGTGCCTGCATTTCTAAAAGCTGTTGATTAAAAAAATAATACAAATAGACATTCGATGAAAACCAGTGGTACTTAAATCTTCACGTAAGTCTGACGAAAATTAAATAAACTAAAAAATATTGATTGTTAGCGGGCATTTATCATTCTTCCTCGCGGTTGTGACCCCGTTTCTTCATTGCACGTTTAATAGTCCAATTTTTGATGCTGATATGTCAAACAAGATTAATTTTACCATCATATTTTCTCAATTGAAAGGTGGAGGACAACAAGGAGGACGACGGGTTTGACAAAGGCAATGGTCATAGGCATTTTAACTCAGTTAAAATGAGAGGATGCCAAAATTTGTTACCCGAATCGTGACGATTGACATACGTTCCTTACAGCTATAATGCTGCAACTCTTTCTTACACATTAAATAATGGTGAGAAAAACAAAATACCCGTGACTGTTTCCTCTAAAGTACCTACTACTTTTTGCGACGGGAATTGTGTTTCATTTTCTTTGTTCGCGTGAAACATACAATAAATATGAAAATTATTGTATGTTTATCCTTTGGGGGGGTGCAGACATACGTCCGCCGTTTGTGTCATTTTCCACGTTGTCATTTAGTGTGTAAGAAAGTGCGGCAGCATTATATGTTTAAGAACATAAGCAAAACCATCAGCGCATTGACATTTTTTGGGTTTTTGAATTTTTGGAATTCACTTACACTTCAATGTTATACTTGTAACTATATTTCATGCTTTCAAAATTATCACCAAGTATTATTGGTAGGGGTCTACAGAGAATAACGGTGCGGTATGTGAGAGATATGCACGAAAATGATTACTTTTTTTCCTTTGGAGGGAACAGACCTACGCACATTGTGTATCTCATCTTTTGAAAGAGCTGCAGCAATATTGTGATAAGGAACGTATGTTTATTGTCGTTTTTATACTGTCACGATACCGTTACCGTGAATCGTCACGGTGAATATAAAAGTAACCAATCAATACTAATCAGTAACTATTTAATAATTTTGTCTAATTATGGCAAGTCAAACAGATTTTTTTTACGACCATTATGATTCTCATTATTGGACTTTTGTTGAAATTTAGAAATAATCATTTCAAAACGTTGGAATATCAGATAACAGATCAGATCAGATAACAATTTATAGATCGCAAGTACATTAGAATAATTGGTATGGATAACAACGGTGAAATTCTGATGGCAGAAATAGATATGATTTTTTTTTTAAATTTTTTTATTTGATTCACCTGATTTATACATGCGTGTTATATATTTGACTAATGTGGGCCTCACTGGGTGCTTTACCCGTGCTGAGGACCTCATTTTACAGTTTGATATGATTTATTTTTTTAAATTTTTTTTTATTTAAGATACATATAAAATAAAAACTAAAGAAAAAAGAGACTCAATAATAACATATGAGAATTAAAAGAAAGAAAATAGAGCAAAACAAAATAGAGTAAAATAACACTAAAATAAAACAATAGAATAAAACTATATAAATAGGATAGATACATATAAACCGATAGTGAAATTAAAAGGTTTTATATATTAGTGAGTATTGCAATGGTGTTTATGTCTATGTGTTTTTATTTTTATTTTTTTTTATGTTGTGATTTTTTTGTAAAGTTTCCTTTTTTGGTCTTTAATCCAACTTTTAATTTTGAGCGTGAAAAGTTTTTTGTTTTCTTCTTTTTTTAAATCGAGAGAAAGATGGTTGAATGCTTTTATTGCCTGGTATTTGTGATGTCTTTGTCCAAAGCTTGTGTTTATCGTCGGTGTTTTTAAGTTTTGTATGTATGCTTGTCTAACTGGTCGATTAATGGTTTGTGTTTGTTGGAGTTTGTGTTTTTGGTCAAAGATATAGTTAAGAAGTGTTTTTATGTATAATTGTCGTATATCAAGTCCGTCAAACATGTTGAATATTTGAACCGTGTGTAATTAAAAACGATCTATGTAATAGTTAGCTCATATATCGAAAGAAATATTAACTGCAGGGCGTTCGTTGCTGCCAGGGAACTAACTGCTTGAGATGATGACAACGAGTTTCATTCTTTCCAAAGAATGTGAAAGGATTCTTTTTAAATTCGGTGCACTTGTTAACTCCTAGAATTCATAAGAAAAATACACTTTTTTCCAATATCAATTATTGCCTTCTTCACTACTTTTTTCTTACATGTTCTGGTAACGTGTAGTCATATAAAAACGCATTTTTCCATTCCCAGAACAATAACATTCCATTTAAGATCGATTGTGGGTTGTTCTTCTATTTAACCTACATAACTTTTACCACTCTGTCACATTTTCACCTCTCCGTCACATTTGATTTTACTATAAATTAATTCTCTCTGGATCTTAGAGGGGAAATTGTAGCAAGGGGGGAAGGAGGCCTAAAATACATATCGGCGGTGACAAACACGAGCTGCTTGTACCTATTTCGAATTAAAACCTACGAGACAGAGTTGACATACGACATGAAAATTGTTGAGAGACAAGTTTTGAGATTTAATTTATTTTTTTATTAAACATCATATAAAAATAATAATCGCTGTTACATTTACATGATAGGTTATTATACCTTTTGGAGTTAAAAAATAGTTTTTTTTTTTTATGTCGTCTTATATATTTTTTTAACATTATAGAATATACACAAGTCAAAGTGGCAGGAGAACTGTGATTTGCATGAAAAACACTTCTATCACGAGGAGTTACAACTCTGTCACGTAATTTTTACTACAAAAATATAATTTTTTTTTTAAACGCACACTGTCCTTACGTTTTTAGTACAGTAGATTTTAAAGTAATTAGAAAATAATAATATTGGTAATTCTGTTGAATTTTTCTCCACTTACAGGTGTATACAATTTTATGTAGGTTAAAAAGAAGAACGACCCTTAAAAGCCATTTCTGTCAAACGTCAAATGGATAGTAGTCATTGACGTATGATATCTGGTCGAAGATAGTAGTAGATATTGTTGGCATACCGCTTACCTACGGCCATTAGCCAAACCAAACCTGGAAAGGACATGCAATTAATAGGCCAACGATGCTAGCTCAGGACAGCCGGCGCAAGCAAGGTTCTCTTAAAACCAGGGCGAGTGTTTGTGGTTCGCTGTGTATTCCTCCTCCTCCTTTCCTCACAATCTCCGGGGTCTCCTTCCTCAATCAGAACACAGTATTGCACGTAAAGGGTTTATTCAATTAGAAGGAGACAGGGTTATTACAATTGCCATATGGGCACACTTCACATGGGCATGGTTAGCACTTTAATATCCTAACTTAACAGGGACTGTTCTCTCAAACTCTCCACACGCGTTACTGGCTTTAAGAGCGGGACGTAGCACACAAAAGAGGGCAAGGGTACAACATTCTACTCACAGCAGCAGGAAATGCGGTGGTCAGCAGACCTTCTTGTGGCACAATTCACAATATAAAATACATCGCGAGTTTTAGGTTCTCGAGTGCGCGTTGGTGCGCTCTCTTTGGTCACTGCTCTCTTGCCGGCTGGCAGCGGATGAATGAGTGCTTGCGCGTGGGCTCCGGGCGAGCCTGCGCGTGTCGACTCAGCGTATTGCGGGATTTTACCGAACTATTCTCGCGTAAAACGGGGCGACGGTGAGTCTAGGGAAGAACATTGCTACTTTGTAACGTAACAATATGAATGCATCTAGCGCAGCGCGCTACCAGCTCCGATGGTAACGTGCAATTGACGTCAAACCTCGAGTAGAATCGTGTACGAACTAGTCCTGGGTCGATCGATCGTTTTACACGACCCGGGTCGCTCACGACCCACTGGCGTCACGAGCGGGTCGCGAAAACCCGCTCTTTTCGCGACACAAAATACGAAACTCGATTACTCATCACCCAGTTACTTTCTACGGGCGCGCCGCGCGGTAGACGCTCGCAGCCCAGACCGGTCAAGTTATACGCGACACGAAACCCAGGTTATAATTGTGTGAACGTTCTCTCACAGATCACACCTGTAACTAGTCATGTCATGTCCCAGAAATAATTTTTTAAAAAGACATGCTTCAGGGGTTAACAATAACAATTATCATGTTTTGAAGGACATAAAAACCTTGTAAAAAACGTGTTGTTCTGAAGCTTTTATTGAGAATTTAAATAAGTAAATTAGCTGTAAGCTGTAATGCTTTATTATAATTTCTTTTTATTAAGGTCAGACATTTTACACTTTTACCAGTTTATAGTTTCTATTACAATGCACAATTACATTCACACCCACACGAAAAATTAAAAGTTTTTATGAAAACAGCACTTAGCACTTTGATTAACAATACCAAGATACGCTCTTATTAAAAACGTCTCCGTGTCTAGTCGAATATTCAAAAATCGAATCTACTAAACAATCCCGCTATGACGTGACACACGGGCAGGAAGCAGGATACTGTTACGTCACGCACGTGTGTGCGTTGATCGGCAATCGGCGACCGAGTGTGTCGCAGTTGCAGTTCGAGAGTTCCGGGAGCTGACACGTCTCGCCACTCGCCACATGGGCACCCGGCGATTGGTCCGTGAGTCACGGGGTGCAGGAATGTGTCGTAGTTGGTAGGTTGCGGGAGTGTGTCGCGGTTCACGGGTCCCGGAAGACCCGGGTGCTGACGAATAAATAACCCGCTCGCTCTTTGGTGGCTCGTCAGCGGGTTTCGACGATCAGGTCTTTCACGATCGACCCAGGACTAGTACGAACCATAGCAACATAGTATGGCGGGTACTCATGAGCGGTGCGTGTGCTACGCGCATCAAAGTCGAGTCGCTTGTAAGTAACTCCGTGTACGAAGGCACACACTGCCTTTGGCCCAACCTTTTCACAGCTGTGTCAGATGAGGTCAGACAATCGTGCAAGGTCTGTTACGGTGACTCACGTGGCTAACCCATACTTAATTTGATCACATCTCGAACCTTTAATGTATTTCTGACTTGTTGGTATCACGGTCTCCCAAACTTACACTTTTCAAAGTTATTGAAGTTTTAAAGCAATATGTCATCAAATGATCGTATCAATGAAACATTTGGAACTCGGAGACATATTTTATTGTTGAATTGCCGATTCATTCGAGGTCAGACAATTTATCAGATACTTGGTCAAACTCAGATACTTTATTAGTGGCATGAATTCTTGGAAAATATATGAAACACTATGCATATTTTTTATGACAGGATGTCTTGTAATTCTGTGCATTCATTTGGAGCTAGTTTCTAGTTTGTAGTCGTCAAAACTCTAACGGTCAGTCACAGATTTCAGTTAGTCCAACATTCCAGCATACCTACTCACATTTGTGCTGCATATAAAAAGTTCAATATTGCAAAGAATGCATTTAATAATAAAGATTGTGCGACCATTGGTTACAAAGAAAAATAATTTTAAAAACACTTTAAGCATTTGCGAGAAGGAAGAATCTAATAGATATCTGGAATAGAGTGATCAATAATGATCATATCTAGCACAATGTTTTACTTGTGCGAACAGTAAACCTTGAATTTAAGATTCTGAGAATTTGTTACTCCGCAAATTGAATAATTCAGATTAGTCGATGTTTGATTGTGCCAGTAATTCAGAGACTTCAAACATTTAAATATAATAATTTGTCGTTAAAAGCAAGAACTAAGATCAATTAAGGGTTTTCAGGAACAAAGAAATTTTTACATGAAATTTACTTCGTTTTTAACCACTTTATATTCAAACCTTGTTTACTTAAGTGTTATATTCTCTCTATTCTATAATATCTAAGGATTATAAGCTTGAACATTGGTATTAAATGCACCACGAAAGGAAACTCCTTCCTATTAAAAAAATAAATTAAATGCTTTTCCGGGCCATATTCTTATAACAAGACATAGATACGTAACATTTTCTCAGACCTCCGGGATGTTACATATTTGCTCGAAGAATGCCTTGTTTCCATCTTTACGGGAAAACTAAGCTAAAAGGTTGGAATACAAATTTTTATTTAAACATTACTACATGGGTGATGCACTTTACCTGTCTAACCAGAAAATCCTGTGTAGAGAGCAGGCGCAAAAAATTAAATCAACCTCGTAGTATTGGCAATAGTAAACTCATAAGGAGGATTTAATAAAATTGTTCATGTCTGATATATCTTGGCTGGTGATCCTATATATATCAGAACATGCCTTGGCAACCCAAATTTCACCATAGGAGGCATTGATGACCTAAATTTGTCCAATGGTCGTACAGGTTAAATACCTACTGATTTTTTGTTCATATCCACAATCACAACTGGGCAATGAATTTTTGATATTCCGTTACTCGCAAATCGCTAAAATTAGATACGAGTAATTAACCCTCAGATTTCGAACGTATTTTGTCAGATGGTCAAAATATTTCCGTTTTGAAATAAAATCCAAATAGATGGATTATTTCTGAAAATTGATGATGTACGCCATCTAATTTTATATTTCGAAATAAACATATAATTTTTTAAATATAAAATTTTGCATTCAAACATAAAAAGTTTTAAAACTGGCTCACCTTACGTTTTTTGTAACTAAAATTACTTATAGCGAAAAAACAAAAAAAAACACATGCATAATTATAATTGGTTTTAAGAGTTTCACGGCCAAAAGCATTTTCGTTATTTATTTTTGGGGTGTTATGCCGTGTTGCGCTACCTCCTTCTTTAGCCAACGTCTCGGACATCGTTGCAGTGTCCATCATCAGGGCAGATCCGGCAGATGTGTATGTCCGGTAGATGGTAGATGACACTGCAACGATGTCCGAAACGTTGGCTAAAGAAGGAGGTAGCGCAACACGGCGTAACACCCCAAAAACAAACAACGAAAAAAAAGCATAATTATAATTATTTAATAGGCAAATATATTATCAACGTTATCGATAACTCACTTTTTGGTCGTTTGATGTAAAAATAATTTTTAAAAAAATTCTCAAAGTTACATAATTTTTTGAAATTCATAAAGGTGTACATTTTAATTATTTTGGGGTATTTCAATATAAAGCTTAGTATTTTCACTTTCTAACACCGTTTATTTATTTCTAACCATGATAATAAGAGAGACACTACGATTTCTATAAGACCTACATGAGTTAACCGATATTCTAAAAAGTTTTAAAATTTCACTCACGTTAGCATATAAAATTAGCAAAGTCATAATAAAACATTAAAACAGTGTTTATCGTTTGGCCCAATTTGCTAAAGTTTCGGTACGTTTTATTGGAGTGCCTTGCGTTGTAAAATTGATTACACAGTACCTACCTATAAAAATAACTGCCAGATAATAACATAATAATGCGGGCGTTTCCAGCCGGTTGCGATTCCTTTCATGATACAACACTTATCCGATACCCGAGGTGGGGGGATCTATCACACTCGCGGTACTGAACTAAGGTGGGGGGAGGTGATAGGTTGATAGGTGGTAAGTGTAGTTGATAGTAGTACTGTATTAAAATATAACTAGCCGTTGGAAAAAATAGTTATATTATTTCAACGTCCAATGCTGTTGAAAATAATTAGCGCCAACAGTTGAAATATAATACCTACATGCGAATATTATTCAACGCAGTCAACGATTCAACTGCCTAATAAATAAAAAGGGTTTAGAGTTTGTACTTCGTGAACAAAATTACTCGATATTTTAAATGGTCTTTTGGTTATGTACGCACCTACTGCACGTTTTTTTTTATTTTCCCATCCAATACAGCCGATACTCAGCGCCATGGAACAAACAAATTAATCAACGACAAGCAAAAAAATAACCTATTGATAATTTTCAACGTTTTGTACCTATTGTTTTCAACGGTGTTGGAATGATTAAGGTCAAAAGGGTCAAGAGATCACACTTCGTGAACGATATTATACCCAATTACACAAGGTCTTTTGGTAATGTACATACCTACTGCACGTTTTATTTTATTTTCCCATCCAATACGGCCGATACGTAGCGCCAAGCAACAAGCGAATTTATCAGTGACAAGCAAAATATATCTTCAACAGGATAATATTTTCAACACCGAAACCAACGCCTTCCAACAGTTTCAACTTTCAACGTTATTATAGGATTATTATTACGTGTGTATCGCGTGGGGCATAGAGATAATAATAATAAATAATACATCAATGATTCGGGGAACCACCCGTTAAAAGGGATTCCTTAATACGATTTTGATATATTTTTTGTTAGTATCGTGTCGATCTCCTATTATAGTTGCGTCAACGTCGACGTTATTTTCAACAGCTATTTTCAACAGTTGAAAATTGCCAACGATAACGACGTTGGCGTTGGATAGAATTATCGTCAACGCCCAGTACTAGTTGATGGTTGAAGGAATCGGAGGGGGGCATAACCAAGACCTTCGCAATGTAGATTTGGAAAGAGAAAGTGACGAGATGTGATCGAATAAGATCTGTACAAGGTGTGCGGGAAGTTTATGGTTCTGGTTATTTTAAAATCCTTTGCGGTATCATAAAAAATATTTCCGATTATTATACTTTTAATTACGTTGGTTTAGGAAAGAGGGAAACATTTTGAATGTGATATGTTACATCTTAATATATAAAACAAAGTCGGGTTAGTTGCACCATTTATAACACGAGAACGGCTGGACCGATTTTGATGATCTTTGATTCGTTGGATTTGTCTCCGCCCCGAATAGCAGAATAGCTATTAAAACGGTTCCATGACAGTTCATCCTGCGACAATTCATCCGGCGACAGTTCATCCGGCGACAATTCATCCTGTCAATTCAACCTAACCTAACCTAACCTATAAGTATAACCAATAAGTATAAGTATGTCGTATTTTGTTATTCACGCATGCTTCTTCGGAGAGTCGAAATTATTGTTAGTAAAAATATTTTTACAGCGGATTTCCACTCAAGATGCCTTCAGATATAAGTATATCGATTTTGGTTGTACGGCCGTATATCCTCTTTGCATACTTACTTAATAAAAATCTTCTAAATGATCATGCAGGATGAATTGTCACCGGATGAATTATCGGCGGGATGAACTGTCGGCAGGATGATGAACTGTCGGCAGGATGAACTGTCGGCCGGATGAACTGTCGCAGGATGAACTGTCGCCGGATGAATTGTCGCAGGACGAATTGTCGGGTCACCATTAAAACATCGGAAAAATTCACAATAAAATAAATTTCAAAAAAAATTCTTTTCTTCCTACATTTTGTATAGAACGAATTCTCATCTTTATCTGTATTGTGATAAGTATAATATTGAATAGTGAGTGAATCCCAAAAATTCAAAAACGTCAAATTTCAAGGCGCTGATTGTTTTGCATTTGTCTTAAACATATAATGCTGACCCTCTTGCTTATATACTAAATGTCAACAGTCGAAAATGGGACAAACATCCCTTCGAAGGAAAAATACAATAATTATAATAAATCTCCCTCACACGTATAAAGAAAATGGAACGCAATTCCCATGTGAAAAAGTATTAAAATCACAAAAGTTTTAAATACGTACACAACGCCATCTCTGATACTGCCAAAAACAGAACAAGGACAGTTGCGCGTCGATAATTGCTTCATTGTGTAATTTTTAACTTAATAAAAAACTGAATTTAATTCAACAAATAAGTTAACACAACAGTTATTGATCCTAAGGCGGTACGAAGTTCTCCGCGTCAGCTAGTTATACATAATTTAGGATTTGGTCATGGATAGAGCTCACATTCAAGTTGTCACTTTTTTCGTAAATCATTAAAATGATAATCTGACTTCGATTTCGCTGATACTATTGACATCGACTTATAGATCATGTAAATATTGTACATAATATGTATTTTTACTAGATCCTGCGCTACGGATGAACTGAACTTTGAACTTTAAATAAATGAATGAACTTTGAACTTTAAATAAAGTAATGTTTTTGAACTTTAAATAAATGAATGAACTCTGAACTTTAAATATATGAATGAACTTTGAACCTTAAATAAATTAATGAACTTTGAACTTTAAATATTAAATGAACTTTGAACTTTAAATAAATGAATGAACTTTGATTTTTAAATAAATGAATGAACTTTTAACTTTAAGTAAATAAGTTTATTCTACAGAAAGTGTTATAGAGTCTTTAATTTTGCACTCTGAATGAAAACAAGAAACGAATAGTTAAATAAAATTTGTCGGCAATAGACAATTACCAGAGATAACTTAATTTTCGACTTAACAAAAAAGAAATTATGATAATAAGACTGCTGTTAATTTTTATAGCACTTTTTACACTCGAACAATTTTCTCAAAACCGCCAATTTTTTTACTTCAAAATATTAATTCGTTTCTTCAACCATGAGAACTAGAGCTCGATTTATGGAGAGTAACATAAAAAAATGAATAAAATATTTATTCTACGTACATGTTGGCATATTATCAAGTATAAAAGGTTCATGTTTAAAATATGTGTGACGTAAACATGTGGTCAACACGTAATCCTTACGAAGTGGTGTTGTTGACTTTTTTCAAGAACTTCTTTTGATTCCAGGACCGCATAGGTCTCCTATTCTTTCAAAATGGCGAGTTTTTGAAGTGAAAATTGTGATTTGAAACTCGATGAAACGAAAATAGCGACACTAAAAAGAGACAAATACATACATCTACAGGATTTAGCCTGCTAGAGAATGAAATAGCATAATAGATCTCCCCTTTGTGCGGTACTTAGTAGTCTCCCCACTCTTGTCAATTTAGTTTTCTGAAGGTTTCACTTCTACCGCGTGTGAATTGCATACTCTTTTTTTTTTGGTTTTTGAAGTGAATTCTTCTTTGGCACCGTTGTGATTCGAAACTCGATGAAACGAAAAATCGACACTAAAAAGTAGCAAACACGTACATCTATAGGATAATGAGATAGACTAATCGGTCTCCTCTTTGTGCGGTGCTTCGTAGCCTCCCCAATCTTATTTATTTTAGTTTTCTGGTAGTTTCGCTTTTACCGCGTGTTAATTGCACATTCTGTTTTTGAAGCGAAAACTTCTTTTGCACCGTTGTGATTTGAAACCCGATGAAACGAAAAATAGCGACACTAAAAAGAGACACACACATGCATCTATAGAACTTAGCCTGCGAGATAATGAGATAGACTAATCGGTTTCCTCTTTGTACGGTGCTTTGTAGCCTCCACACTTTTGTCTACTTTAATTGTCTGAAGGTTTCAGTTCTACCGCATGCGAACTACACACATTTTTTTATACTTACTTATTAGTCACACCAGATGAGAATAATTATTCGTAAAATCTTGTCCATTTAAAATTTTTGTATGTTATATTAAAATTTAGCTGTCATCATAATAAACAAAGCCTTCACATCATGACAGATAAAAATAGATACAACTCAAATCAGAGGTCATAAAACTTAAGCAATTAAACTCATTTAATCCTAAATTGGAGTGCACACTTATTAAATTAACGTTCCAAGTTATAGCACTAATTTCGCCTGACCTTTCGGTGAACTCACTTTCAAGGCACCCTGTGATTTTTTGCATAGCGCGCGAAAAGTTGATCTCATATTTAGCGTTCCGCCCCCAGGCTCTGAGGTGGGTCTAGCCGACTATAAAAGGCCCAAAACAGACCCCAAAAGCATCATTCGATTTTGATCCTTAATCTCAATAGCAACAATGGCATTCAAGGTACTATATAAGGTCATAGTTAAACTCAAAATCTCGCATTTGAAATCATAATTAATAATTGTCGTGCATCACATAATTGTTTTTTAATGACTAAAATAAATCCATTTCAAATTACGTCTTTCTGTGCTTCTTAAAACAGTCAAAATACGGTCAAAATAATATATATATTATACAGTGATTCGAGTTCAACGTTACTAATTATATAATACATTATAAAGTTAGCAATTCTTCTCGTAATTGCGGTTTTTTAACAAGTTTCAAAAACAGCTTTAACTGTGTTAAATTTCCTCAATCCGTCAAGTGATAAGAATAAATAATCAGTAATAATATTTATCCGAGACGCTAGCTAGGTTACAAACCAATTCTAAGAATTATTAATAAAATAGTTGTGGATTGTATTGTTAATTCTAAAATTTGAAATATAAGATTGAGTAATATGACGGTTTCACAGAAGGTGGCAATGGTGGAATCAGTAAACGCGCACGTCCCGGTTAGACGAAAGGTTCTGGGTTCGAGTCCCAGTTGCGACCATTATCTTTTTATATTTTTCTGTGTCTCGTTCTCCTTCATATTTTCGTTTAGATTATTATGATTATTTTCGTCTTCAATGATAAGGATAACTTTAAAATTATCAAATCCTTAATCGATGTATTAAATCTATATATTTTATTCCAGCTGATCGTCCTTTTCGCCGCTTTGGCCGTCGCCAATGCCGGTTACCTGGCCCAACCCGCCTATCAGACCTACGCCGCCCCCCAGGTGGCCCACTACGCAGCCCCCGCCTATGCCCAGGCTCCCATCGTGTCTGCCTACGCGCAGGCACCCATCGTCAAGACCATCTCCTCCGCCCCCGCCTATACTAGCTACGCCGCTCCCGCCGTGCAGCACTACGCACCTGCTGTAGCTAGCTACTCCTCCCCCGCCCTTTCAGCTTATGCCACCCCCGTTGTTGAGAAGAGCTACGCACCTGCCGTAGGTCACTACTCTGTTGCTCCTTCTGTCTACTCTTCCGTAGCTGCTCCCGTTGTAGCTAAGGCTGCTTATGCTTCTCCCGCCTACGCCACCTACGCTGCCCCTCAAGTTCACTACGCCGCTCCTCAGGTTCAGTACGCTACCCCTCAGGTTCAGTACGCCGCCCCTCACGCCATCGGATCTTCCCAGCAGCAGACCATCCGCTCTCTGGATGGAAACCAAGCCGTGTCTCACTACTCCAAGGCTGTAGATACCGCTTTCTCCAGCGTGCGCAAGTACGATACCCGTATCACCAACGATAACAAGTACGCAGTAGCCGCCCCCGTTGTCGCCTACCAACACGCCCAGCCCGTCCTCGCTTACGCCGCCCCTGCCGTGGCTCACTACGCCGCTCCTCAAGTTCAGACATACGCTGCTCCTGCTGTAGCCCACTACGCCGCTCCCCAAGTCCAGGCTTACGCCGCCCCCGCTCACTACGCCGCCCCTCAAGTCCAGGCTTATGCCGCTCCCGGACACTACGCCGCCGCCGCCCCCATCGTTAAGGCTGCCGTACATTACTCCCCAGCCTCCGCTGTTTCCCATGCTTCCTTCTCCTCAGGACATGGAGTCAACTATGGATGGTAATCATCTCATATCACATCACAAATCCCTAAATCTACCTATAAATCCATACTATTACCAATCTTTTAACTCTTGAAATGTACCTAAAAAGTATGATTTAAACTTATAGCCTATGTTCTATAAGTTTAAATGAAACTTCTTTATTTTTATGTGAAATAAGTATTATGTATTTATTATTTTTATTTAATGTATTATTTATTGTTTTAATTTCGAAATTATAAGTTATAAATTTAATTACCAGCCTTTTATTCGATTGGATTCAAAGCCCTTGATATTTCAATAACATTTCCGATAATCCCACAAAAAACAATATCATTACTGACTCACTCCAGAAACATAATAATGATACGCTGATACGATACACCAAAACATTTTTGCCAATTACTAGTGGTGATAAAATTAAGTTAACCTAATTAATAGAGTTACACACTTACTCGCCGCCAATTACCAAAATAACTGAAAAATGCGAAACCTTGACTTACTAACAATAACGTAATCATTAAAAAACTGCCGTACCTACATACTTAATAATGAAAATCATTCTTTGTAATAATTTGGTGACACGCAATCACGTTCAATGATTATTTTCAATAAATGGAAATAAATCACTTTGTATAAACCACTTATGTAATCAAACTTATCAACAGGTTTCGAAGAATAAAATAAAAATTAATCAAAATAACAATAGACAAACAAGTATAGACAAATTAGTAAATATAGACAAAAACCATTGCCACAGGTTTCGAAACATGTTGATAATTTTGATAAAATAAGTGGTGTATTCAAAGCGATTGGTTTTTAATTAAAATGACGCCACAAAGTGAACTTGCGATTGTTAAAAAAAAAATATATTTTTGGCCACCTGCTAATTAACACACCCATCACACTACAAAAAACATTGTTAAAATTTATGTTCAATTATGCATAATATTCCAAAACATAATCATGATCATGATATCATATCGTCCGTTGTAGCGAAATTAATTACTGGTTTGACTCAATTATTTCAAAAATGTTTGCACAAATCTAATTGAACAATGAAACGTGGTATTTTCTTTGATCTTTTGGATTGGCCAAGAGAAATACGATGAAGTAATGGTTGTAGGTGTGATGCAATGAACGTATCGGCTATGTTATGTATTAAATTAAATACATAAATACCCAGCCCTGCCATAATAAGAACAAGGGCGTGCCAAACTAAATGCTACTCGTAAATTGTAATTGAAACGTTATTACTTGTATAGAGTGGCAATACCATTTTATGAACGATGTACATAATATGTGTGGTCTATATAATAATAGTGCCCTCGGGCTAAAAGTATTTGTACGCCCAATTTATAATTGCACGTTTACAGATTACGAAAATTAAACTGTTTCTCTAATGATTAACAATTATTATAAGCAATAATTATCAGCCTGAAACACTCATCTACATTGAAAAAATCTTCCGAGAAAAGATACATGCCGCCAACGGGACTTGAACCGGTGTTCTTCTGATTGCCAAATATTTGATGTGTTATTGTAATGTTTTATATTATATTTTGTTCTATGTTATTGTTAAATATTACATTGTTTAACCCTTCAAAAATTTGGCTTTTTTTTCGGATGGTCAAAATATTTTCACTTTACAATAAAATGCAAATATTTGGAATATTTCTGAACACATTCAAAAACCAAAAACTGTTTTAGAAAGGTGATGAAATACGCTTTCAAATTATAGAATTAAAAATTTTTGATTTTTTTTAAATTATAAAATTTTTGCATACAAACATAAAAAAGTTTTCAAAATGGCTCACCTTATGTTTTTTCTAACTCAAGTTACTGATAATAAAAAAAAAATAAAAACACATGCATAATTTATTAGACAAATGTATAACAAACACATATTGTAACCTCAATTTTTTGTCGCACTATGAAATTTTTTTTTTAAATTTCAGAAGTTTCAAATTCTTTTTTCAATTTGCGATTCAAAACTTTGTGTACATAAAAGTGTACATTTTACTTTTTTGGTGGCTATTTTTTAGATTGGAATATAAAGCATGATGTTTTTCCTTTCTAACACCGATTAGAACATATTTTTAACTATGATAGTAAGGGAGTTACGGCGTCTTATGTGAGACCTATGTGCGTTGGGACAAATCTGGTCTCCTGTGATTAAACGGGTTAAAATGTATCACGGTTTTACGCAAGAAAATACAAGTGGTTTTTTCTTTAAAAACTACTTATATATTCTTAAAAGTTTTTTCACTTTTATAACTTTTGGTATAAATTCTATGTATGTGTAATCCTCGATATCTTAAATATTATTTTATAATCTATGTAAAAGCCCCTACGGGCGTATAACAACAATAAATAAATAAATAAATTTCCGGTCAGGTGCTCTACCACTGAGCTATGTCGGCTTATCTAATACCCGCCAAATAATTCAATATATACCAGTGTTTCATTCAACAATTACTGCTTATTACATTTTTCCACCTGAAAACAACCAACTTTGTTTTTGTGTATTTTTGTTTATTTTGTGTATTTTTAGATATGTGGGTATTAGATAAGCCGACATAGCTCAGTGATAAAGCACCTGATCGGCAATCAGAAGGATACGGGTTCAAGTCCCGTTGGCGGCACGTATCTTTTCCCGGAAATTTTTTTCAATGTAGTTGAGTGTTTCAGGCTGATTATTATTGCTTATAATAATTGTTACCCTTTGTGCTATGCATAAAAATCTCGTCTTAAACGTTAGTTTATCAATTAAAAATAATAATTAATATTTGACAAGTTAAAGTATTTTACCCAAAAATGTATACATAATTTATCCCGACGCCACCTAGCGATAGATTTAGCACTAACAATGCCTTATTACAATAGCATTAACAATGCCTTAGCACTAGCAATGAATTATTTGGCGGGTATTAGATAAGCCGACATAGCTCAGTGGTAGAGCAGCTGACCGGCAATCAGAAGGACACGGGTTCAAGTCCCGTTGGCGGCATGGATCTTTTCTCGAAAGATTTTTTCTATATAGATGAGTGTTTCAGGCTGATAATTATTGCTAATAATAATTGTTACCCTTTGTGCTATGTATAAAAATCTTGTCTTAAACGTTAGTTTATCAATTAAAAATAATAATCTCTAATGATTGGTTATCTTCGACACTTTTGAATATTTAACAAAAAAAGAGGGCAATATTCTGTCAAAGTCGTAAAAATTGAAATCGCATCGTGTCGTACATAATTTTTTTGTTTTGTTCATTGGACAGAATACCTACTTATATTTTTGTAATAATATTTTTTATTTATTTATTTTTATTTATTTATTTATTTATACATGCATATATATTACAATACATTACAAAATGATACTTTGTCTGTCCAACTGGGAAGGATACCCGTTACAGGACAGCCAAATTGTATATTTAGTTCATAATATTCTTAACAAAGGAATGGTTTCGTTCAAGATATCACAGGAATTTGCTTCTGTCAATACAACTTTTGAGAACATTAAAAATTGTATTCTGAACGAAGGGGTTGGTTTCTTTATGTCTTTGAAAGAATCGCAAAGATGTGATTTTTTTTCAAGGTCATTTTGGAGAACATTAATAATTGCATTCAGAGTGAATGAGTAGTTTCAGAGTGAATGAGTGGTATAGTGATGAATGAGTGATATGTAAAGATGAATGTTTTTTGTTTGTGCTGTATGTACATGTTCCTATACGATTCACCCGATTGCAGTGAAACTTGATGATTTATTGCGCGCACGCCTGCGAAGGTGAATATTTAATAGTGAGCTCTGGCGTCATGATTTTTTTGAAGTGAAACTTCTTTAGCCCCGTTAGGGTGATTTGAAATTCGAATGAAACGGAAATGACGCACTACGGCACCTGCGAAGCATCAAGGCTCCTTTTGGTTGAGATATAAAACAACGATAATAGGTCTGCGCTCACTGGCCGCTTTGTTTTTAACGGGTCGTAGGAATATAATGCGTAAATCCGCGTCTCGCCGAACGCGTTCCATAGCGCAACTGTCTAGTGCAGAGGTCGGCAAAGTGCGGCTCCGGAGCCGTATGCGGCTCTTTGACCCCTCAAGTGCGGCTCTTTGAAATACAATTGCTGGATTTAAAAAAACAAGGAAATAAGGAGCTCTAAATTTGAAGTCTTTATGTTGATATGGAAATATTGGGAATGAACAAATGTGAGCTTTGTTCATAACACGAGTGGTATGCTTTGAAAGACCCGGAGAAGGAAGACATGATCATCTTCAACGCCTGGAATAATATTCCCGATCTCTCTCATGATCAGCTGAAAAAAATCGCATTTGCTGTTCTTTCCATTTTCGGTTCTACATATTCAAGCGAACTATCTTTTCAATCAATTACTTTGTCAAGAGTTAACTGAGTAGTCGTCTTATTGATGAGAACCTAGAATTGTGCCTAAAATGAAGAATAACAAAATACAATTTGGGAGGCGGGAATGGGTACCGCCGCCCCGGGAACCTTTATTAGATAACCAACACCTCTGCCATAGGTCACCCCAAGTGGTTCGCTACGTTTGGTGATTTCGCAGGGGTGCCCGGGTTCATGGGGTGAGGTTTGTCTAGGTCTTGGAGGCGGATGACCAGGACATACTGAAACCCAGATTCCTACCCACCCCTTAAACCCTTTTCCTTCCCAGAACTCTCCTCTCCTACCCTTTTCCTTAAAAAAAAACCCTCCACACAGCATCTTCAAAGATGACATAGGCCCTGAGGGAAATTATTTTCCTCAGGGCCTCCTGTGTGGAGCTCATGTAAAAAAAAAAAAATACAAACCTGACTTTCTCAAACTTTCCAAGGAGATACAAGGACATTGTGCGCATTAAGTATTTGTCAGTCGTTTTCACGATTTAAATACTTATATGAATTGCTTAATTACGTATTATTTTTAATCAATGAATAAAATCTTTATTAAGTATGAAATCAAGTTTTCTTTAGCGTAACCGCAATATAACGACGTGCTAGAATTATAATAAATTTCAGCTAAATAATAAACAGATTTGGCTCTCAATTTTTTTTTGAATGGTTGTAATGTACATACTTGGCTCTTTGACTAATAAGTTTGCCGACCCCTGGTCTAGTGCATCGCAAATTTCAACGGCCAGAGAAATCCAGCGGACGAAGGTTCAAATCCTACGAAATCCAAAAAAATAAACATTTTTATTTTTTGTAAATTAATATCCAATCTTCAAACCACTTTAAAATAAACAGGCAAAAGAAAGCGACATCCAGCGACATCCAGCGACTTTCTATTTTCACTTCTATCACGTGTGAATTACACACTCAAACTTTTTCCTATACCATTCATTAGATTGCGATGTTATTTTGGTGATTTTAGAGGAAGAGGGAGGAGTAGGGATGATGGAGGGGTAGGCACGATGGAGGGGCAGAGGGAGGGATTGCAAAGGGGCCATAGTAGCGTAAGAGGATAGCAAGATGTAAGTTTGGAAAATCCATGCTTTTCACAGACAGACGTATGTGGCTTGCTTAGGCACCAAAAAACCTTCTGATTTATTTGTTTACACACCAGACGGAAAAATCTAAAAATGTGTTTATCCCTATACACTTCAATAAACAGAATTAAAACACAAACACCTTCTATCTTAGAGTTGCATCAAAATGGCAAGTCGCATTAAAAATATACGAGCTGTTAAAACATAATACCTATTGTAATTTTATTAAAAACTAGCTGGTCCCGGCATGCGTTGCTATGCCATTTAATAAGGAAATTGTTTCTCCCTGAGCGTCCTTTCCCATTCGTCCCGTTCCCCTTCCGCCTCCCCTTCTTATCCTGCATCCTCTTCCCCTCTCGCATTCCCACTCCGTCACCTCCACTTTCCCTCTCCCCACTCCACTCCCCCCCCCCCCTTCCCCCGTCCCGCGAACCCCCCTCCCGAGTTCCCCTCCCCCTTCACACGTCCCCTTCCCCTCCCTCGTTCCCCTTCCACCTTCCCCGCCTTCCCTCTTCCCTTTCCCGCTCCCTCGTCCCGCCAACCCCCCATATATTCAATCCCAGTACATTCAGTTTTTAAACAGCCCGCGTGCCACCTTTTACAATTTTTATTCAAATTTCCATTTTTCATGTATATTAAATTTGGTACCTAACATAGGTACCTATTTAAAATATCTAAAATTATTGATTCGATTCAAAATACCTACTTTAAATAAAGTTTTCAACTTTTCACAAATAGAACCCTGATTGAACAATCATTCATTGTTTTGCAAAATGTCATTCTCTAACACGCGAACTGTCAAACGTGCGATGTTTTCTGTTATTATCTAATTTTCTGCGCAATTTTCTTAATTTTTCTCTCCGTAAGAACCATCCTCGAACTTCAAGGAATATTCTAAAAAAAGAATTAGCGAAATCGGTTCAGCCGCTCTCGAGATTTGCGCTTACCAACAAATTTAGCGATTCATTTTTATATTATAGAATACCACATAGATTTTGATCTCTGTCCGTACAATGAATTCTAGAACTTTTTGTGTCATTTTAAAATGGAAAGTTTTTGATATGATTTGAAATTTTCATTTTTGGGGTATTACGCCGTGTTGCGATTTTTTACTGATCTGTCCTAGTGTTTACTAAAATGTCAGGATGTTACAATTATTTTCCAGGTTCTTTGCAAAACATAAGATTATATTCAGTTGTTAAAAAAGAAATCTTATTTATAAATATTTAGAAATTAAGACCTGTGAGGACGTTTAGATCCGCTTTATAAATTTTGAGACTGTTTTTGCAGGGACTTGGTAATTCATAGAATTTCACCATCCACTTGTCAAAGGTTTATTAACATAACCTATACTATTGTATGCAACACATAATGGAAATGCGTTTATCCCACTACTCACACCATATACCCACTGCAAATTGTTTCTATCATTATTGTTGCATAAACTTTGATATTGCTATTGGTGGTTGTATGCCCTATGTTTCACTCATTTTGCTATATATCTATAATGGTGTAATTTACCTTAATGCCAACGTAGATATTTATATTTTTTGTATAAACCTGACTTTTTCCCATAGAGGTAGATTTTGTTTCACGTTTTTTTTTTAAAGTGAAAACTTCTTTGGCGCCGTTGTGATTTGAAACTCGATGAAACGGAAGCGAGTGACACTAAAAAGAGACAACACATACATCTACAGGCTTTAGCCTGCGAGAGAATGAGATAGAAATAAGATATATATTTATGTCACGGGTACCTACTCGATTCCAATAAAATACGATAATTCCACGGTCCCACGCAAGTCTCCTTTAGTCTAGTGATATAAAGCAACTGACGAACTCTAGCGGCCAGACATTCAGCAGAACAAGGGTCTAATCCGACGAAATAAAAAATAAAAAAAATAATTTTGTAAAGTCAATATCCAATCTTCAAATGACTCCAAAATGAACAGGCAAAAAAGCGACATCTAGAGATTCCTAAGAAGAAAACACAAAATACTAATAAGATGACAAAAAGTATAGGAAAATTCTACGAATTTCTACGAGAAAAATATGGAAAAAATCATCCTTCACATTGATAAAAAAACTCTCCCCACTCTAGCCAACTTTAGTTTTCTGATGATTTCACTTCTATCGCGTGTGAATTGCAAACTTTGATTTTTTTTCTTTCGAGACTTTCCTTTCTTACCAACTCTTCATTCCTCGCTCCTCGAATATTAGTAGTCCTCATAGAACAAAGCAAAAAACATACTCATTTGACCCATTTATACAGTGTTCAACAACTCTTGGAGATGCTTAAGCTGGTCTCACAGTACCTACGCTCAGTGGCGCACCCAGGATTTGGTCTTCAGAGGGGGTCGAGTTAAAAAATATATAAATATGCTATTAATAAATAAAAAAATCTTTACTAAATAAATATAAAATTTTAGTTTTAATGATGTTCTTACGTACATGTTAACTAGTAAATATAAAAAAATTGGGATACAATAATTTAGGAGCTGAACATTTCGCGTTTTCTTAAATATCTACCACACAACTCCAACTGAATCATCTTTTTTCTCTCTCAATACCTACATCATTTTTCGCTAATGACTGAATAAAATACTTTTTAATGTAGCTATAACTTTGTGGTTATCCATTATAGATAAATGAAACAATTTAACTTTGTTTGAACCATTTTTATATTTGAGTAAATCCGACTGGTTTCAGAACGACCGTTCCTTCTTCAGGAACATGAAGACATTTGCTCTGAAGAAGGAACGGTCGTTCTGAAACCGGTCGGACTTACTCAAATATAAAAGTGGTTCAAACAAAGTTAAATTGTTTCATTTAACTAAATAAAATACTTAGTTTACCCACAAATTGGCGGCCAAGAAAGAACCAATATTTTTTACTTATAATAAATATTGGTTCTATCTAAAGCCGCTCTGGGAACCATTTATTTTCCCAACACCCCTGCCATAGTGTGGCAATAAACAATAAACATCTTTAGTCGTGATAATTAACCAAATCTGAATAGCCATCTACTTCCCAACCTTCCTCTTTCATACCTACTTCCCGTCACCAATACCTTCAACCTAACAACGTACCGTAATTGGGAATGCCATAATCAGTTGGAACACTTGTTGGTGCAATAAAAATAACCCATTTGTTAACAATTTATTAGGTTCTTGAAGATTATGTAATTAGAACAATATTAGCACGCCTTCTGGTAACAATCTTACCTCGGTCCATATAGGAATCCAGGGCAAACCAAAGGCATAAAGGAATTACAATGTATTAATTATTTATCTCCAATGCACTGCTTCGTGTGATTTATAATATATGTGCATTTGCGCTTTCTGTATTGACCATTGCAAAATAGATTTTAAGCTTCGGATCCGCAATGAATGTGGATAACGTTTACATATCATTTAATTTGAGTGCCCTCAGCAGGCAAAAAATAAATTATTGGACCTTATATTTTCAATCAAAATTTGGCTATTAAATATTTTGTTAATTGGATGCTTTTCAACTGTCGTATGCTTTATCTTACTTCTTATTAACAATAGTACTCATAGATATCGTTGTCTCCCTTACTATCATGATTAGAAATATGATCTAAACGGTGTTAGAAAGAGAAAACCGAATCTGAAAATAAATTCAAATCTAAAAGTTAACAGCAACCTATTTAAAATGTACATCTTTATGAATCGGAAGTTTCCGACCGCAATTTGAAAAAAAAAAATGAAATTTTGGGATTTTTTTATATTCACATGAAACAACAAAAAGTGATTTGACGACGACATTTATAAACTTTTGCCTAATAAAATATGTGTTTTTTTTTCTTTATCAGTTATTTTAGTTAGAAAAAACGTAAAGTGAGCTATTTTTTAAATATATTAGGTCCTTACACATGAAATTGGCGTTTTGCCGTACTGGCAACTTTGATCTCAAATGTCTTCTCTCGGGTTAGGAATTCCAAATTCAAATTATAATTAATTTGTTTTTTCCTTAATTGTTTTTTTTCTTTGCGTCACTTAGTTTATAAAATGGAAAACTTGAAATATAGCGTTATTTACGAGTACGAGTTCCACCGTGGCACCAGTGCTGCAGAAACGGCTCGAAGGATTAATGATATGTATGGCAACGGTGCCGCAAAAGAAAACACAGTTCTTTTTTTTTTGTGTCGTTCACTACAGCTTTCTTAATTCTGGCCAGACGATTACGGCAGATGTCTATAACTGTAAACCATGATGGAAAAGCTAGCTGCTTAACAACCGAGGCTGGTTAATCGCTCTAGGCCACTGCTGCTTACCAAATTAAACTTGCTGGATACCAAATTAGAGGAGCTGTCTAAGACATCCACCGTACTCTCCGGACCTTGCCCCAACTGATTACCATTTTTTTTTAAAATTTCTTGCAAGAGAAAGGGGGAGTCCAAACCGCCTTCAAAGATTTTATTGATTCCAGTCCGAATGGTTTTTTTAGTAAAGGGATCGATGAACTACCTATGAGATGGCAAAAGTGCATAGATAGCAATGGTACATACTTTGATTAAATAAATATATTATATTTAAAAAAAAACGACTTTATGTTCCTCCCATACAAAACTCCAATTTTATATGTAAGGACCTAATATACAGGGTGTCCGGGGGTAAAGTGCTTTAACTTCGGGAGGTGATTCCACATGATAGTACGAGTAAAAAAGATAAATTACTTTTTTCGAAATTGAAACTTTGAGGGATAGTTTTGAGGAAAAAAGATAAAATTAGTCCGGCGTGTGCGGCCAGATTTATTATTTTCCGCTGTTACGATACGGGCCATTCACAATCGAGTTGGGCGCCCGGCAGGCTCTCAGCAAGTAAGTTCGTACCTCAAACTAAGGATTTTCAGTAGGTACGTCTTTTGTATGGGAAAAAAAATGTTGGAATTTCGGAAAAAAGTTGTTAATCTATTTTACTCCTACCATAATGTAGAATCACCTCCAGAAGTTAATGCACTTTGCCCCCGGACACCCGATATATTTGAACTACGAAATTTTGAAAGCGTATTTTATGACCTTTCAAAAACAGTTTTCGGTAGCGTTCAGAAATATTCCATTTATTTGGATTTTATTGCAAAGCGAAAATATGTTGACCTCCCGACTAAACTTATTCTAATTATATATAGCTTGTTGTGTTAATGACGTTGCTAGCTGAAAATAATCGCGTTGAACTCAAAATCTTAACAGAAAAATTGTGATTGTGTCAGTGTTTTAGGTTTATAGAAGTTTTCCAAATCTACCGGATAAGAATGTTAACACAAATACAAAATAAAAATCACCGAAGATTTGTAGCTGACGGTCTACAAGGAAAAATAAAGGCTAGCTTATGATTGACCTGTTCGACTGTGTAAGATAAAATGTGTATAACTTGGGAAGTATCATGACAAGAGAGTTTTTAAGTTTCGCACGAATTTTTATGGGATTTTAAAACCGAGAGGCAAGAGTTAACTAAGAGTATAGTCATACATTTTAACTTTAGGCTGAAAACATTTGTTCGCATTTCCACAAGCGTTATGTAATTTTTTTTTAAACAAACAGTACGTAATTAAAATTAATAATTTTTTTTTACAAAACAAAAAACGAATTTAAAATGCACTAAAAAGTAAAAAAAATATTTCGTATTCTTCCACAACTTAATAATCAACTTACTTTTTCTACTCATCAATATGTAGGTACGATTATTATTTTTTAGAGTCGGTGTTAGCGAAGGTAGGTTTGTAGCTACATACATAGTTATAGGTGAGATGCCCTTGTGTTGCACGCGCGACTTGACGAGGCGAGAGGCGCTGTCAAGTGAACACGCAGGGCCGGGAACCTTGGCTGACACCGACTCCAAAAATAAAAATCAAACCTACATATTGATGAGTACAAATAGTAAGTTGATTATTAAGTTGTAGAAGAATACGAAATATTTTTTTTTTACTTTTTAGTGCATTTTTTTAAGTACTTTAAGTTCGTAAATTTTTTGATTATTTTTTGATTTTTAGTGAATCTGAAGTACATTGAAGTACCCACCACTGTCCCACCCCGGTATAGGCAACTTATCCACTGGAGCGACCATGTCGAATAATTCGACGTTTTGTTTTCTTCTAGGATTGCCCACGTCGAATAATTCGACGTTTATGACGTACCACTCGTAAACAATTAAAAATTATTTAATTATTTACCAGTCCCTGGCCAATATTTATTCCGTTGGAAAGCTGGTAAAATTGTCTTTCATTTATGGCAACATCGATGCTTTTATAGTGCTTCTGGAAGGAATATTTCGCGGTATGCATAAGCACGTATCTTGTTTTGTTGACGAAAATTTCTAGGTTAAAATGACAGCCGTTTGTTGGCTTAGAATGATGTTATTGATTGTTTTAATTGATTTTTATTAAGTGTTTACATACGGCAGTTCCCGCAATTCAATTATCAATCTATTTAACGTGTTTTCAATTCGTGCAAATGAATAATTAGTGGCTTTTTTACGTATTTTACGAAGTAAATTTTAAATTTCGAATTTCACCCGATCTTTGTGTTCATTTTTACAATTATTGACCTAATTACTTGACGTGTGCATTTGAACTGTAGTTTATCAATTAGAAGGATTCATAACAAAGATATACATGTAAATTTCAATTAGTTTAGAAAAGTTTTAATCCAGTAAATCTCAATCAAAGCCAGCTGTCAGATGGTATATTTTGTCAGAATGGAAATGCGAAACTCGAAAACATTCGTGCAAGTATTCTAAAAGGTTAGTAATACGTATTCTTATGATTTTTATCTTATTAAAAACCTTGTATCTTAATTAACTACATTATATAAAAACATGTTGATGAATATCCAATGTTAGATCACAAATGTTTATAAAGCTGTAGTCTGATTTTGATATTGTCATTTAGGGTGTATTTGTAAAACGATTATTTTAGTTAAATAAAGCAAAAATCACGTAAATTCTTATTGATAATTGTAGACAATGAACGTATCCTACTAATTTCATACAGTTACTTTGTGTTAAATGTATTTCAGTATACTAAAAAGTGGATTTCATTTTGTCACTCCGCGGTCTTAAATATCTATAAAAAAAACTTCGAGCAAAATATTCCAAATCAGCTGATTGCACTTAAAAATTGACAGTTTAAAAATATGTTTGCTTCTGTGGTTATCAAGTAGGCCATAGACAACGTGTAGAAATCGAAAATATCCAATGTTGACTTGAAAAAGTAACATTTAGGGCAATTTCAAAGTAACGAACACGCAGGATTCGCACATTTTTAAAGTTTACGATTTTGTAATATTTTTTTTATAATTCCTACGAATATGCGATAATCAACAAAAGATAGGTTAATTGATTGGCTATATGGAACTATAATCAGTTTGCATGTCTCAATATTTAATTCGGAGATATGATTTTTTCAATGTCGGCGGAAAAAAATCAAAATGAATACGAAAATATCACGAGCAATCCGAGGCAAAAGTTATAAAATGCGCCGTCGCTCCAGTGGTTATGGTCGCCCCTTCGGAGTTCTCGCAAGAATCTAATTTTTTTGAATAAACGGCTCTACATTTAATATAACGAATCTAGACCTTCAATGTCCCCTCATAATGTGTTAGGTGGCGGTATGCGGGCGCGCCTACAGGACTGTACTGTAATGGTCAATCTCTACAATTCTAAAGCCCATGGAGGTGTCGATGCAAAAGCAGTGAGCCTCATGGACAGTCAAACAAGTTGTTAGTAACATCAACAAAAAATAAATAAAGTAATCCAAAATGACAGCAGCCGTCATGAGTAATCAGCTCATGACAGCAGGAGACATGACCATACATAATCCGACGGGCGGCACCGAGCACTGTAAGTAAAATAAAAAGGAAACAAAAGTAAAATAACATATGTACAGATAAGAACCGGTGTCACCGCAACCTGGCTGCCGGCAGTCCCCGAAGCAGTGAAGGAGGCTGATTTTCCGGCCTCCCCACAACCGGCAGCGTCGTCCTTAAGCCAGCTAGCCGGTGGTGCCTAGACGACAGTAAGTGGAAAACATGAAGAAGACCCTAGGGAGAGAAGCGTCGGTTCGCCGGAGGCGGGACGGACAGCTTTCGGATGTCGTTCAGCCTTCTCCCCAGCCTCTTCATGTCACGGGGTGTGGCGCGGCAAACAGGTGCAGCTCCACCAGTTCTAGAAGACCGGCCATGGTACGTAGGCGGGGACACGGTCCAGGGTCCAACCCCTTATATGGGGAGAAGGACGGTACAAAAACGAACAACTGAGTTCTGTTCTCGTAGTACAGCATAACTGAAAAGAAATGTATATAAGCGTAGAAAACCGCAAAACATAAAAAAAAATAAACTAGAGCGTGTGGGAGTCATCGCAAGGCGTTTAATTGCACCAAATAACGAAAAATAAATCATAAGCATGTAAAGTAAAGAAAACATAAAATAAACATGAGCGTTGAATAACGCAGGGCCTGTGTAAACAAGAAAAAATAAACATAAAAGTGTGAAAGCATAAAAAAACATAAAATGTAAAATGCAAACAATAAACATAAAAATGAAAAAATATATAAAACTGTACATCCTGAGCAGAGTTTGTAAAAGAATGGAAGCAAGAAAAGTCCGTGGTAAGTCAGGAACAAGTACACCTGGTGTCAAAATCTACTAATCAGCGACTCTAAGCTCAGGCCATCTCTCAACCCAGATCCTTGTAAAGTTCCTCAGGCACTCGAAGTTCGTCTTGTTCGAAACCAGATCAGTGTTCCACACTGGTCTGATTGGTACGTCCAAACCATCGAGCATTTCCTCTCTTGCGTCCGTCATTATCTCACACTGCCACAGAATGTGCTCCGCCGACTGGTTCGTGCACCCGCAGGCGCAGTTGGGGTGAGGGGACAGGGAGAGGGCGTGAAGTCTTCCCCTGAATTCCCCGTGGCCGGATAGAAGCTGGGTGATGTGGTGGTCCAACTTGAGAAAGACCCCTTCCATTCTGACTTTAACTGATGGGAAGAAGGAGAAAGTCCATCTTCCCATATTCGTTCTATCCCAACGGACCTGCCACTCTTGGAGCGACAGATCCCTCATTTGACGAAGCAGCCCTGGGAGAGTCCCCGGCCCGCCCGGTGTCAGAACAACGCCTAGGTGAGTGGCCGGGGTTCCTCTGGTTAATTTCTGCTTAGTGAGCACTTCCCTGATTTCCAGATCGATTGGCAAAATGCCAGCCAAAACGGGTAAAGCGTCCGAAGCAACGGTTCTATACGCACCAGAGAGTGCCAGCAAGGGGGTTCGTTGGCCTCGCCTGAGAGCTAAGAGAATCAGCGAATTGTCCAGGCGGTGCTCCCACACAGAGGCGGCATACGAGACTTGCGCCACGTACACGCACCTATATAGCGTTCGCAGAGTCGGATTACGCAATCCCCACTCAGCTGTGGAGAGTCTCCTCAGCTTCAAGAAAAGAGCCTGAGCCTTGCTGGATACTTCTTTGACGTGAGCCAGAAAAGAGGACGATCGATCCAGAGTAACTCCTAAATATTTCACTGTTTCAAAAAAGCGGATGTTAGAATCTCCCATTTTGATGGTAGGATTTCTTGCTCTACTGAGAGAGCCCTTCATCAGGAGGCCCTTGGTCTTGTGGGGAGCGAAGGTCATCTTGTTTCTTTCACCCCAGTCCAGGAACATCTGCAAACCTTCACTGCCTTTACTCTCCACTTCCTTTCTGCTGTCCCCAGCGACCAGATACAACTTATCATCAGCGTAGTCGACAGCGATACATCCTTCAGGCAAGGGTAACCTGGAGGAGTCGTCAAAGGAGATGTTCCACAGGTCGGGTCCAAGGATGGAGCCCTGCGGGCATCCCATGTCGGCTTCCCTCTGGATACAAAACTCACCGAAACTGATCGTAATCGTACGATCAGAAAGGTAGTCATCGATGGCTTGGAACAATAAGTTGGAACACCGCCTGTTTTTCACCTTTGTACGTATCATTGCCCACCACGCGTGATCGAAGGCACCAGTGATATCGAGGAATATTGCAACTACATACCTCTTTGGGCAAGCCTTCACCCATTCAAGCGCATACGACAGGGCGTGCACCGTGGATTTACCGGGGACGAAACCGAACTGGAGGTCACTGGCCGGGGACAAGGTTTGACGTAGCCGCTCCCTCAGTAATTTCTCCAGGATCTTGCCTAAAACGGGAAGCAGCGTTATCGGCCGGTAGGCCTTGATGTCGGTGAGTGGTTTATCGTTCCCCTTAGGTATAATCCGGAGCACGCCGCGCTTCCACTCAGAGGGGAAAACTCCCCTCCTCAAGCACGTGTCCATCACCTGGAAGAGCTCCTCCTTGGCGTGGACCCAGACTTGCTTCGCTATTACGCCATTGAGCCTGTCGTGCCCTGGTGCCTTCTTAGGACCCAAACCCTTAATTATGACATCAATTTCTGCCTTAGTGACTCTAATGAAGTTATCCTCTTGGGCGAGGACTCTAGGTGGCAGCCGTGACAGATTTCTTATCTGTTTGTGGTGGTCACTTTCCCCAATTACTGATTCTACAGGAACTAACTCACCCAATAGTGTTTCGAGTGTGGAGGCCACATCCACTGTCTCAGCGTTCCTCCCATCTGTAATCCCAATTACTGTTGACAAATACCGGTCAGAACCTTTCCCGGATTTTTCAATCGCGCTGTGGATTTCCCACGGGTTGGCGTTACCCACATTTTTAACCCAATTATGCCAGGCAGCTCGTTTCGCTAAGAGAACAGCCCGTTTGAAGGCCGACCTGGCAGATCTGAGGCCCGCCCGAAGTGCAACCGTCTCCTCCTCCGTACAGCCGCCACTCCGGGACAGCCCCAGCGCCCTGTAGGCCCTCTTGTAGGCCCCCTTCAGCGAAGTCAGCTCAGGTGACCACCACGGCGTCCTAATACTAGTCTTTGGGTTTAATCTTCCCAAAGACGAGTTGGCAGCAGATACAACCGCCCTGTTGAAAAAATTCCCCAAATTATCCGGATCAGTAGCTGCTACGTGTTGAAAATCCCTTAATGTATCTCGTAGCGCTTCCCCAAAGTTATCCCAATTCGCCCTAGCGGTGTTGAAGTTCCAGGAGGATCTTGGAGCTTCTGTTTTCTTGACACCGACCGTAAAAGTGATTAACCTATGATCCGAATTTATTTCGCACTCATGGACTGTCCACTTTGAAATCCTGGTCGCAACAGATCCAGAGCAAAGAGTTAGATCTATGTTGCTCTCACCATGTATGTTCGAAAAGGTACAAAAAGAACTCTGTTCATTAATGATGCTAAGACCTTGCGCAGCAATCAGATCCTCAACGGCGTCTGAGCGTTCCGTCCTACAGTCGCTAGTGTCGAACCATAAAGGCGAGCGCGCATTAAAGTCACCTCCGATAACTATGTTACAGGTTATTTGTGAAGACTTCCAGACTTGTAGATGGTGGCATTTTTCAAAATTTTCCCGAGAAAAAGGGATAAATAGGGAAAATTCCCTCAAATTTCCCCAAAAATCGGGAAAAAAAAACTTTGGCGTTGGGGGGGGGGGGGTGAGGGGGAACGAACGAACACACCGCACTGAAATTTCACCAACAAAAATTAATTATAGTGTTTATCACTAATGTGATTACTAGTATTTATCACTAAACTGTACTAAATCAACTCAGAAACTGGGTACCGAGGTACCATTAGACGCAGGAAAATTTTCCGCTTCGAGTAGTACCTGTAACGTCTCCAAAAAACACAAATTGACGCAGGATTGCACAAAAAACAATTGTTAAGAACCACGAGGAACCCTGTGGAAGCCTCTAGAAGTTTTAGCACGTGTCGATATTACAAACACAGAAAACACCCCCAAGATCAACACGGATTCTGGGTATCCGGGTGTCACTAGACCCGGAAGAAAATTCCGCGTCGAATAGTATTAGTCTCGTCACAAAAAACTTAAAAGTAGGTACAAATAACACAAAAAAACAGTTTAAAAAAAGTTGAAATATTAAAATGTATTTTAAATGCACTAATTTAGTCTATTTTGAACGGTTTTTTTTTTATACACATATAGTTTTATAAACTACACCTGGTATCGACAATGGATACTAGGAGATATGGCGTTGTCGCCCACAACGATTGAAGTTTGTTTTTACACAGTTTTTACACTAAAATAGTAACTATTTTTTTAAATTATGGAAAAAAAATACAATAGGCTTATAGCCCTTAAAAAACTACACCGGGGGGTGAATTTTTTTTTTCTAAACTTCACGATTGACCGAGTTATTGACGGAATATCGGGGAGCTGAAAATGTATATGCTCTTCGCACGGGAGCGGAGAACAGAACTGAACAGAATAATCTGAAGTACACTAACTAATTTGTCTGAATATGGGTAGACCTACTAAACATGCTGCTCATATGAGACAGACATTACTTGACTCAAAGATCCGGATAGCCTTTAAAAGATTCGGCCGAGTATCGTTAATTTGCTTCTAAGAATTGAAGAGTTCCGTTACTTTGTCATGGATCTCATAATCAGAACCTAACCAAACTCTCATCAAACTACCATTGAAGTACATCCATTCCAATAAAAAAGAATCATCGAAATCGGTTGGCGTGATATTGAGTTATTCGTCCATTTGTCGCGCACGTATTTACTGCAAATTTAAGACTTATATGGTTTTCTCTTAGATGCCATTGTCAGAACTGGACCAAATTGAAAAACCACACGGGAAGCACCAGCTTTCAAATAAAAAAAGAATCATCAATATCGGTGCACCCAGTCGAAAGTTTTGAGGTAACAAACATTAAAAAAAAAATACAGTCGAATTGAGAACCTCTTCCTTTTTGAAGTCGTTTAATGAGTGGTTAACAGTTTACAATGTTTTAGAAATCATTACATGGGCCTGTAGCAATGACATGTCTCTATGAAATATCTGATGAGTGACTATATGCACTTTTCCGGGACTAAGGAATTAAGGAATGATTTGAGATAAAGATAAACGATATAATTTTTTTTTTGCGGCATATTAGCAGTGTATTGACCTGAAGCATTGCAACGGTGGTACTAGTGTAGTGGACTCAATTCATTTTGGTGATTTGCGCATTCTTTAATTTTTGGAATATTCCTTCCTTTTATACAGGCTTCCTCCGACACATAATACCTCCTCAAGCCAACGCGAATTCCCCTAACATTTAGCATCCTGTTGCAAGCGCCTGCAATTTCCCACACGAATTATTAATGCACAATAAAAGCGCTAATAGAAGTGTCCCCAGGCTGTTTGCAAGGAAACGATTGATCTGGAAAATGGCACATTAATTTTAATGAACACCTTAATATTCTTATCCGATCAAAGTAAACACAACATGAAAGCTAAAAATAGGTCAGAAAAACGTTAAATATCTGTGTTTCGGCTAGAGGTTTTTATAAAATACGACAAAATGATATCTGTATCCTTATAAAGGCAATAAATTGTATTTTGTAAGGAAAATACTCACATCAGGAATAGAAGTGGAATGGATTCTCCGCAATTTAAAGGTGTGTTTTCTTCACTATGGTTTTTTTACTGATTTCACCGGGAATGTGAATAGTTTCCAAGAAGTCTTACGATGCGGTTTATTATCGAGTTATAAATTCACAAGGAGCGGCGGAGAGGGGAAAGGAACAAATCGCTGCCATAGAATAAAATGAGTGCTAGATTTTTTTTACTAAGATTACGAAAATGTTAGTAATAATTTTAAGAAATGTACAGTTTGTTTTTATTTTTAAATAAATAAATCCATTATTTGGGCCCGTGACGTCACTTCATGAAAATGTCCCGAAAATGTTCCTATTAATTTTGTAAAATTCCACACTGATTTATTTTTTTTATATGGCAACACTTTGATTTCAGGCAAATTTTTGAATTTCACATTTAACGTTCACTAGATTTATTGTTTGTTCTCTGCGAACTTATCATTTGGTTTGACTTTTTGACACATGTTATGAAGAGAACCCCGTACATTTTACGCTGTCTGTACGTGTTTTAGAGGTATAATGATAGTGGTGCTGATTTTAATAAAATCAAATTTTATGATATTCTTATTATTATTATAATTTACAAGTACGAGTATATTACATTGGATTTAGTAATATAGACGTTGAACATTATAATGATTTGTGATCAATAAGATGGATCAGGGAAAATAATATTTATAAGATGTAATATTTTTGGTATGCCTCGTTATTCTCCTGTGCCCTTTTTTGTGGAAAAGTTCTTTTTTTAAGTGATTTTCGGCTATGTAATTATCGTTTTTTCGCACCCATAAAATTATGTCCCATCTTTCCGGTTTATAAAAATGGTCTGATTTTTCGGATTGAAATTTTCAAAAAATCGCAAGGGTTTCCAAAATACGATTAAAAATACAGAATGTCTTAGAATATTTGCCTAAACCGGATTTTTTTTTAAAATGTGATGCAAGTGGCCTATTGGCCCTAACAATCTACATTGATAAATATGCTTTAACAGCACTGTGTGTGTGCCATAACAGCACTGTCTTTCTTAATTTTGTTCTCTTGTCGTTGTTTTGTAAATACTGTATATTCTTTTATAATTTTATCAATATTTAATGGAGCACTTTAGGATTATTTTGAAATTTATTATAGTTAAGCGCACTTGAAGTGAATTGTCACAAAACGACGCTATATAAATGTAACGTTATTATATTATTATTTTTATACGTTCCTATAAATCCAGCTAAGATCAGTATTGCACCCATAAATCCATTAAGATCATTATTTAACCCGTGTTCTGTAATAGTAATATTATTAAGAACTTCCTCCTTCTTCTGGCGTTAATAACACTAAAAAATAGAATATAATATGTATAAAATGTGTACTTACCTGTGTATAAAATTTATAAATCCTCAAACTGCTTTGACTCGCAGCAATAACTTATCTATGTTACGAGTTTGAACTTGTTGGTTGTTTGGTTTTTAATGTTATCATTATCACTCACAACAATGACAAATCAAGTATTTTGAAATGTTGGTACTTATGTTAGTTTTAAGTCTCTAACTTTAAGTCACAGTTGTAAATATGTATGTCATTAAGCCACTAGTTTTAAGTCAACTATCTTAAGTCTTAGTCATAAGTCACTAGCCATAAGTCTTAGATTAAGCCACTAGTTACAAGTCTTAGATATAAGTTACTGGTTATAATTACAAATCTTGGTTATACCAATTTTATTATATATTTCCTTGAACTTTACAGCGCCCTTGAGGTGATTTCTCACAAAAAACGGCGCAATATAAAATAGCCAAGTTTTTACGCACCAGATTTAAATGTCCGGGTTAAATTTTCCCCACAGGAAAAACTAAACCCTTTCACCCACTTCCCCAAATGATCATCTAGTCAATCCACGTTATGCGATTGCACTATATAAGTATTATAAATACAAAACAAAACAAGAACAACATGTCAACCTACCAGAGACCAGATGGGAAAATAATTCACCGACTCCAGATATTTTCATATCAGAGGGTTCGGCTCTGTGGAATTCCTAATTGAACGTATAAATCCTACTGATCCCTCAATATAAATATTTAAAAAATCTTTTGTTATTATTATTATTAGTAATCCCGGAATAATTTGTATCGTGAACTGGATATTTTCCCGTACAATCTTAAACTGTAATCATAGACGATGCCAACAACTGTTGATTACTTAACTAATAATTCTGTACAGGATTTATAACAGATATTGCAAAGAAAACGCCATCACATCTATTATGGATTTATAAAATATTTTTTCAAAGGTGACTTTTACGAGTACCATTCAACAAAAGCAATCAAACTTTTAAACTCGTGATCTTCGATCAATAAAGGCATTTGGTCGAAGCACGCCCTGCTAACTTGTGGAGTATGTTGGGCTGCGCCAATGCGCAGTCATCTTCAGGGGTAAATTCTCAGGCTAATTTGTTCACTTTTCGGAACAAATTATATAGGTCTCACGGAAATCGTTGGGTCTCCCTTACAATCACAGTGAATAATGTGATATATACAGAGCTAGAAAGAGAAAACACCCTGCGTTATTATTCAAATCTAAAAGTTAACCACAAAACAAACAACATTATTAACTCTTTACATACTACTATAATGGATCCAAGCAACAAGTTCACCAAAGAACAAATGGGGAAATTATCGCCAAAACTCTCCGAACTACTGGGCAATATAAGCCTTGTTGCAGCTAAAACGGGATTTTTAGAAGGTGAACTGAAGACATACCAACGCATCTCAGAAAACCAGCCGCTCCAGCCTCCGCCCCAGTCCCTGTCAAATGGGACACAAATAGCCCAAATATGCGAAGCAGCCGACGAGTTGGAAGAAAGAAAGGTGAGAGCCAAAAATTTAATTATCACAAATGTGCCCGAAAGCGTCATGGCGAATCAATTGGACCGAATCAAACAGGACAAAGTGGAAGTTTTAAAAATTCTCAACAAAATCGATTCCACGCTCGTTGAAAACTCTGTCAACATCTTCCGCATTGGCGTAGTTAAACCAAATAAAATAAGGCCAATGAAAGTCATCCTTAACGACCCATTGACAGTATTAAATGTATTGCGCAGAAAAAATATAGCGCTAACACACACCGATTGCAAAATCTATTCCGACCAAACCCCTCTACAAAGGCAATACCTAAATGATCTTAGAAAAACCCTGGCAAACCGTACCCTGGAAGGCGAAGTCGGACTAACTATAAAATTTATAAATAATAAACCAGCAATAGTAAATGTCTCAAAAAACTAAAATCCACCATTGGATATGGCCTAACTAACCGAAAATGCCGGACCAAATGCCCTGATAAAATCAAAATTTATTATCAAAATACACGAGGATTTCGTACAAAACTACATGACCTTAAAGTAACGGTACCTTTACACGGACATGATATATTTATCCTTACTGAAACATGGCTTGTTCCAGAAATAAAATCTCCTGAACTTGGTTTCACAAACCACAAGATATTTCGGTGTGACAGAAACCCTAAATCAAGTACCAAATCCAGAGGAGGCCGAGTTTTGATTGCAATCAGGGAAAATATTTCAGTGAAAAAACTAAAAACGCAAAATACCTCATTGGAGCAATTATTTGTACAAATTGTCACTCCCATGGAAAAAATCATCATTGGAACTGTATACATACCACCAAACTCCGACATCCAAACCTACAAGAAACATTGCGAAGACATCGAATTTCTTATGTCAAAAAATCCTACATCGAAAATAATTATTGTCGGCGATTATAATCTTCCCAATTTGAAATGGAACTCTAGTGACAATGGTTATATTACTAACGAAAGTTCTAACGACCCAGCACGTGAAGTGATAGATACGATAAACTATTTAAATTTGCATCAACATAATTTTGTACCTAATGTATGTGATCGCTTTCTAGATCTTGCCCTTTCAAACAGCTCTAAACTGTGTGTTGAAATGTCAGACGATCAGCTCGTTCCGGTGGATAATTATCACCCCCCCTTACACATTATAGTAAATATGTACACGAATAATCCACCACTGAAACAAACAACACTCAACTTCAAAAACGCTGATTACGAGTCTATTAACTACCAACTCACTAATACAGATTGGACTTTCTTGACCACTAAAAGTGATACCGAACAAATACTAGAAAAACTCTATGAAACATTTTCTGAAAATATAAAATCTTATGTCCCCTCGTATACACCAAAACACAGAACATATCCAATTTGGTTCTCCACAGATCTTATACTCTTACTTAAACAAAAAAAACAGCTACATAAAATTTTTAAACTGACTCACCAAATCAACGACTACTCAAACTTCTCAGAAACAAGAAAGAAATGTAAAACACTATCGAAACTGTGCTATAAAGCACACATCACCTCCGTTGAGAAAACTGCGCTAGGAACAAAGAATCTTTGGAATTTTGTTAAAAAATTAAACAATGAAAGTACAGACTACCCCCCCACAATGCATTATGATGGCAAAATAGCCAATAGTACCTTTAATATTGTTAATTTGTTTGCGGATCATTTCCAAAGTGTATACGAAGGTGAAATACCAGATAACAACGTACCATCATACACATATCAAAACACAATACATCTACATAATTGCCTCATAACACAGGAATCATGCTTAAATAAAATCATTTCACTTGACCCTAACAAATCTGCAGGCCCAGATAACATCCCACCAATATTTTTCAAACAATGCGCATCTGCAATATCAGGTCCACTCACCGCACTATTTAACCACCTACTTTCTTCTGGACATTTTCCAACCCGTTGGAAATCTAGTTATATTACCCCGATTTTCGAAAAAGGTGACGACACAGACATTAAAAACTACCGTCCTATATGCATACAATCAGCACTCCCGAAAATCTTTGAATCCCTTGTTCTCGATTTAATTTATCCATCAATATTAAAAGTAATTGATAAAAACCAACACGGATTCGTTTCTGGTAGGTCAACTGCTACTAACCTGTTACTTTACCATAACTATATTACAGAATCTTTTACAAAAAAAAAACAAGTTGACAGTATCTACACAGATTTTTCAAAAGCTTTCGACAAAGTGTTACGACAAAATTATTACTTAGTAAACTGTATGCCTTAGGACTGAGAGGCAAGTTGTTAAACTGGTTCTCAAGTTATTTGTCTAACAGAATCTTATTTGTTAAAATTAAACATTCTAAATCTAAGTTGTTACATGCAACTAGTGGTCTACCACAAGGGAGTCATCTCGGCCCCATCCTTTTCTTAATATTCATAAATGATATCATAAGTTGTTTCGACGATGTAGAAGTTCTGCTTTTTGCCGATGACATCAAATTATACAAATAAATATCTAATATAGGTGACTGCCTAATCCTACAGTCAAACATCGTCAAATTACAAAATTGGTGTGTCGCAAACAACTTATTCCTCAATATCGATAAATGTAAGACACTAAAATTTTGTCGAACAAAGACCCCACTATCTTTCAAATACACAATAGATAATAAAATCTTAGAAAAAGTCAAAGAAATTAGGGATCTTGGAGTTGTGTTTGATTCGCAATTAAATTTTATAAATCACATACAACAAATAACTAACAAAGGCATGAAAACACTAGGATTTATAATCAGAACAATCAAAGACTTCGATTCGTTGGAAGTTATAAAAATCGTATATTTGTCACTCGTACGCAGCTTGCTGGAATACAATTCCATAGTTTGGTCCCCATATTATCAAATTCATATAAGAAATATCGAAAGAGTGCAGCACAAATTTTTAAGATTTATTAACTTCAAGTTACACATACCTATTCAACACATTAACTACACATCTTTACTAAATACACTTAAATTGCATTCCTTAGAAAACAGAAGAAAAATAAACGACCTAACTTTTTTGTTTAAAATTATTCACTCCGAATTAGATTGTTGCGAACTCCTGCATCTCATTGACTTTAAGGTACCAACTCGAGCGACAAGGCAAAACATATTATTCTGCAACAATAATTCTCTAACCAACTACCACACACACGCATCAATTTCTCGACTACACACACTAGGGAACAAATATACCTCAAATATCGATGAATTTAATACAAGTTTACCGTTATTCAAGAAATATCTGAACAATATTTTTATGTAGAATATGTTGATATCATATTCTACATAAAAATATAAGGAGCATCACGTAGGGTCTATTGCGTATATTTGTGTATTTCTATCTCTCTGTAAAAACTTGTTAACGTTTTCTTTTTATGTATCTTGCATTTTGTCATGTATTATTTATGACATTTAATCAGTCACCTGTAAATTTTGTATTTACTAACATACCAACTAATTTATTTTCTATGCCATTCACAACTAAGATACTTTCTTTTTTATTGTAATGCACTATCTTTCCTTAAATTTATCTGTATACCTACCTTTCATATGATGTTTACTCGTTATGTTTTTATAGTTTATCTTTTTTATTAAAAAAAAAAACTGTCTCTGTATCATAAACTTGTCATGTAAAAGCCCATCAGGGCGTTGAAAATTAATAAATAAAAAATAAAATAAAAATAAAATAAGTAAAATATACACCCTTATGAAACCAAAGTTTTGAATCGCAATTTGATAAAAAATATTATGGATCCTTGGAAATTAATTATTTTTAAATGGAACGATAAAAAAGAGAAGGGACAGTAACGTTTGTTTATTTTTTTACATGAAGTCCACACAGGAGGCCCTGAGGAAAATAATGTCCCTCAGGGCCTATGTCATCTTTGGAGATGCTGCGTGGAGGGTTTTTTTAAGGAAAGGAAGGAGAGGAAAGTTCTGGGAAGGAAAAAGGTTTTAGGTGTGGGTAGGAATTTGGGGTTCAGTGTGTCCTGGTCATCCGCCTCCAAGACCTAGACAAACCTCACCCCATCAACCTGGGCACCCCTGCTAAATCACCAAACGTAGCGAACCACTTGGGGTGACCTATGGCAGAGGTGTTGGTTATCCAATAAAGGTTCCCGGGGCGGCGGTACCCATTCCCGCCTCCCAAATTGAATTTGTAATCCACTTGTGTAAAAAAAAGTGTGTGTTTTAATTTTTTTTCTTTATCAGTAATTTTAGTAATAAAAAAGTAACTAGTGCCATTCTTAAAACCTATCTAAAAAAAATTATACTCAAAAATTTTATGTTTATTTCGATTTATAAAATTTGAAAGCGTATTTTATCACTTTTCAAAAACAGATTTTGGTTTTCGGATGTGTTCAGAAATATTACGTGTTTATTTGGATTTCATCACTGATCACTGACAAAATATGGTCTAGGCCAGTGGTTCCCAACCTTTTTCTGATCTGGGACCACTTGTACGTTTATTTTTTCGACAGGGACCACAAGCAGTGGCGTAGTGAGGGGGGGCGGCCACCCGACCGAGTTTCACCCCCAAGACCACAATTCTCTAGCCACCCCCCCCCCTTCCCCCCAGTCGAAATTTGTGTTTGTCAACTTTAATGGGGAGGAGGTGGGGCGGGGGGTGGCACCCGAGACGGATAGCACAACGGGAGGTACGTAATGGGATAGGGATAAATGGGGATCTAGCAGAATATTTAACACAACGGAAAGGGCGGAATGGGATAGGGTGGGACGGGTTCTAGCAGAATATTTACCACAACGGAGGGGGTAGAACGGGGTAGGATGGGGTGGGGCGAAACGGAATACCATAATGGCCACTGACCGCAAGATACAATAATGATAAACTGAATATTGTCATGATTTTTTTTTTATTCAGACTTCTCGACCAGGGACCGCCCGCGCGCTGGCTCGCTTATTGACCGGCGGACCATAGCGGACCATCTTCTAGCCTCTTGCGGACCATTGTTTGGGAAACCCTGGTCTAGGCAGAGGGGTTAAGTTTAATTTTGTTGACAATGTTGGGTGTCGCAGCATAAGGTCATAATGTTGGAAAATATTACGAAAATAGCTTCATTGTTACAAAAGAAAGTTCTCATTTTAAGGAGGTATGTATCTAAAATTTATTTAACTTTTTCTTTGTTTCAAATAATCATAAAATGAAGTGGTAGATGTTTTCAATATCTTAAAATTTAATTTGCCATGTTTAGTATCATATTTCCATTAAATCTCTCTCCCCTCATTAAATAACCCCCAAATAGGGATTCTACCATGGACATATGAATATATCTGGACCTGCTCTAAGTGATAAAAACGTATTATTTCCCCCCCCCCCATGGAGCCGGCTATAGCTCCACCTTGGAGCCATCCGGGCTTACGAGAGCGTCGCGTGAATCTAAAAAATGTGACGTCATCATTCTTGTCCTGAGCAGCGCGCTGGTCACATCGCACATTTTACGAACAAAAGTGAGAGCTTGTGCTATACATTATGCCCTAATATATGTGAACGTAGCGAATGTGGGCGTTTCTCCAGTGAGTTACAGGGGTAAGTAAATTATGAAACATTTGTAAAAGTGTCTCAACTAAACACGGCAACAAAATATTCCCGTGTGAAAAAGGGCGAACTTTCTTTTGCCGATTTCGACTACGCAAATATGATAATAACTTGGCGGGCAATTCACGCTCCCATGTAAAAAGGTCTATTAATTAAAAAACAGTTTTGCTTTTAAGAACTAAATGGTGATATTATAATGCGAGATGCCTATATACTGTCAGATTGATTTTTTAACAAATCACAGTCATCTTCCCCTCTTCACCCTCCATAGTTTGGTTTTACCCCTCATCTGTAACTTCTGGTCTATTAAATTTGGATGTCTATGGATTCTACAGTTTTACTTGTTCCAGACAGTTGGAAAATAATCAACAAGTTTTTTTTCTTTTTTATCGAACGTTTAGATTATATTCGGCTCTATTATTATAATTCGTCGTGTATTTATTACATCATAACTTAATAATAAATGAAATCACCTTATACACGCCTACGTCTTGGAAGTGCAATGTTTATGCACGTTTTAGCAACTGCATATCAACTGCGGTTTGGACACATGGACATTGGACAGACGTTGTTGGTCTAATAACGTCAAAACCCATTCTATTAACCGCTGACTTAAACACATTACATTATGCAAACTCACCCGTTCAATGATACAGCAGAACTAATGATTGCTACCTAACTTATTTAATGTACATTACAAATTACACTAGTTTGTACTATGATCAATTATTTTATTTTTATTTTATTGCGAAATTTTTAAGAAAATTCTATAATAATAATAATATAATAATAATAATCTTTATTCAATGAAATAACAACAATATAACTAAAAAAAAAAAAAAGAAATTACATACTCAATGTAGTTTACAAATAGATTACATCAATCAGTACAGAAAAATTAACAAACAGAAAGTAACGTAAGAAAGGTTACACAGGAGTAGTATAGTTATACAGTATTTTTAGTTGTGCATTGCCTGCCTCACTAGGTGAACCTGTATTGAGGCAGAAATTTTGTTAATTGTTTCTCGCAATTTTATCTATGGTTTTTTTATAAATGTGTAAAGTAGGTTTCCATACAGCAAAAACTTTATTTTAGTTAACATTATTGTTTGCATATACCTACACAATTCATAAACTGCAAGGTTATTACTACAATAACAACTGTCAATGACTGGGCGTTTGGGTGAGGGCACCAGTATAGGCTCGATCATTAGAATGTATCCATATTTTAACATATTTTTTAAACTCTCTCTGTGTTTGACTCAGTTTGATGTTTTCTGGGAGAATGTTGAATATTTTTGTGGCAAAGTATCTAAAGCTACGTTGACCAAAGGTGGAAGAGAGTGCTGGAACTTGCAATATGTCTTTGTTGGAGTTACGTGTAAATCTTAAGTTTATTTTTTTTTCGTAAAGCACATGTTTGTTTTTAAAGAGATGCATGAGGATAGTTTTTACATAGATCTGTCGAACATCAAATACTCTCATTATTTTGAATATAAGGTCACTGTCTGCAGTTAGAGGAAGTTTGAGAATAATTTTCATAATTGTTTTCTGTGCCTTTTCGACAGGATCTAGAGCTAGGATAAAATGCGAACATTGATAATCTCCTTGATCTCCGACTACGAATCCAAAAAAGTAAAAGCTTGCGAAACCCTGCGTGCACAAATGATTTTTGAAGTGAAATTTCTTTTTATGATTTGAAACTTGATGAAACGGAAACGAGTGACACTAAAAAGGAGACAAACACATATATCTATAGGATTTAGCCTGCGAGAGAATGAGAATCTACGTACAGTACCTACGAAGCGTCGCGCTCTGTCAAGCTGCGCGCATTGGCCGCTTTGATTATGAGCTCACTTTTTAAGGCTCATTGGATGAATTGTGTGGGTGAAGCCGTGTGAACTTCACTAATTTTTTTTAAAATTTTTAATTAAAATAAAGCACGGGGCCTACGAGGGGGTCATAAACGTGTTCTAAATATTACACAGCTGATAAACAACCATTAATCTGTGATAAACAAAATCACAAATCGTCATTTTTATTTTATATAAATAAAACATCTCCCTTTTAAGCGTCGATGACACAGAGCGAGTTTACAAGCTACTATCTGGGAAATTCACTATCTGTTAGTAAACTCGTTCAGTGTCATCGTGTTACTTGCTAACTAGCAGATTGTTGACAATCTACGAAAAAAGTTGAAATGTCGTCAACTTTACTCGCTACACGCTTGATCGTGATTGGTTTATTTATGTTTTTCAAGATGGCTGCCAATAAACAGCTGATTTCGACTGTCAAACATCACAGAATTAGTTCACGCAGGCGTCGTTATTCTTGTTACTGGCGCTAGCAGCGACCTCAGTTTCCGACGCTACTGAGCGAGTGGACAGTTTTGTGTGTCATCATGACAAACTCGCTATACCCGCTTTTAAATTTAGTAGATAGTAGCTTCTAAACTCGCTCTGCGTCATCGAGCCTTTACTAACAAATTACAGAAGCAACCAATTAGGAATAGTAAAAAGTTGTTTATCCGTTGTTTAAAATTTAAAATACGTTTTTTAGTAAATTTGTTTACATCATTTACAAATTTAATCAAAATTATCGTCACGTTTCAAAACCAATGGTTGTCATTTAAACTAAACAAATGTATTAGAAACATAGGTAATTCTACTTGTATTACCAATTATTCATATAGATTTATTCAAGAGTAGGCGTGTAATATCAGTTTCTGGGAATCGAATATTTTTGCAACTTTTTCGCAATGATACGTCTAAAAGTGGGTCAAATATACTGCACGCGACGATAAATCATCGTTTTTATCTATTTACTTTACAATATTACAATTGGGCATAAAGGCAAGCAGAGTGAATGAAAGAAGAAAGGAGTGTAAGGAGAATATATGGCGCGAATTTGAATGGTAGAAGAAGGCGGGAACGGCCGAGGAAAACATGGCATGATCCATGGACTATGTCAAGAATCAGAATAGAACAACAAAAGGCTGTGTATGAGGGTACATACGGATGTGAATGAGAGCAATTTGAGAGGCGGGCATGGGTACCGCCCCCCCGGGGACCATTTATTTTAACCAACAACCCTGCCATAGGTCGCCCCAAGTGGTTTGCTACGTTAGGTGACTTAGCAGAGGCGCCCGGGTCCGCGGGATGAGGTTTATCTAGATCCGATTTGGGCCGAAAGTACAGGTAACGCCGCCCCAGGAACGAGTGGTGCCCGGGTTCATGGGGTGAAGGTTTGTCTAGATTCTAGATCTTGGTGGCGAAAGCGTTTGACCTACTGCGTGGCAGGCCAGATCGCGAGACTGATTCTGGGATACTTGACCTTGACCTCTTCAGCCACACTTTCTCGACCCATCGCATTGCCTTGACCACCATATTCCTACCCACCCCTCATACACTTTTCCGTCACACAACTTTCTTTCCTTCCTTTCCCTAAAAAGGCCCTCCACACAGCATCCCAAAAGATGACATAGGCCCCGAGGGAATGTTTTCCTTGGATACATTTGAGGAGATATTTAAAGTTTTTGTCATGTGCACCAATTCATTGTTACGCGGATGACAGTTCTGTTCATGATAGCTTTTAGTTTGACAAGACCCCAAAGGGCTCACAAACTCCAACAGCTCGTAGGGCTTTGAAGCAAAGAATGGACGGTTACCTCGAGAGTGTTTTTTCTTGGGGTAAAAATAATCTCGTTGAATTTAATGTTTCAAAGACCCAATCTTGTCTGATTACGTCTAAAAGGGATCGAAATGAAAAGCTAGTCTCTTTCAACGGAAGCAATCTTCCGAACAGGCCCTCCATTGATATGCTTGGTGTAACCCTAAGTGACCAGCTCAGGTATGGGGGTCCATCGAATCCAGAGTAAAGTTAGCCTCCCAAAAAACTGGGCGTACTGTACAGGGCCCGCAGATACTTTAATAGGATACAACTGCTAACCCGGTACAAATCATAAGTGCGCCCCACGGTTTCATTCGGCAGCCACCTCTGGTCTGGAGATCCAAAATACCTGAAAAATTCCCTTGACTCTGTGCAGAAACGGGCGGTCCGTTTGATAGATTCTCCCATCTTAACAGACGGCTTGCAATCTTTAGAGCACAGGCGTCGGGTGGGAATGCTATCCTTGTTCTACCGGTATTACAATGGAAGATGCTGCGAGGAACTTGCATCATTGATCCCTTCGGCACCGGTGCGTAGTCGGGAAACACGCCAAACGCGTGCCCAACATTTGTACATTTGTCGTTTCTTCGACTCGTTCGTGTATTCAACAGCTCGGCTGTGGAATGATTTGCCGGCCTCTGTGTTTCGTCCTTCCTACAACATAGGTCTCTTCAAGACCAATGTTCATTCCTTCCTCTCCTCAAAAATACCCTCCACCCAGCATCCCAGATGACATAGGCCCTGAGATAAATTGTCTTCCTCAGGGCCTCCTGTGTGGAGTTAATGTTAAAAAAAAGTAGTGTGTGAAAATACCGAGTTGTTTAGCGGTCCATCCTCTCTGCCCACCCCTGCGGTGAAAAAGCTTGATAGTTAGTAAAACTTTTCAACAGAGTATGGTGAATAATTTTAGTATTAGGAGCAAGTGAGATTAATTCATGTGAAAGGACAATAACTTTCGATTGACAGGTGCAGATATATTTAATGGCCTAAAGTGATTTAGCATCGCGAATTACGAAAGACTTTATCTATGTTTATCTCTTAGTTGCTTCACCAGACTACTATTATGGTCGAATGTATTTGTCTTAGTGTGAATAATGTAAGTCAGCCTCATTGGAAGTGATGTATCAAGATTTAAAGTTAAACTGCATAGTGACTACACGTAATTTATTTTAACCACCGTTCGGCTATAAATAAAAATAAAAGTGAAACAGCATGGATACAAATATTTTATCACGTGCCTCTTAAAACAACAGCTTAATAATAATAATCTTTTTGAAGTGAAACTTCTAAAGCACGGCTGTGATTTGGATTTCGGATGAAACGGAAATGACGATTACTGCACCTGCGACGCATCAACTGCGCTCATCGGCCGCTTTGATAATGATGTCAATTTTGAAGGCTCCTATTGGTTGAGATATGAAACGGAAATTACGCGAGGTCTGCGCTCATTGGTCGATTTGATTATGACCTCACTTTTCAAGTATTGGTTGAGATTGTTTTGGCAAAGTTTCGCTTCTACCTCGTGTAAACTGCTCTCGAATTTTTTTTAAACACAACTTTAATTTTATACTTGGGCATTACATTTGACTTGTCGCTTAGCTTCAATAAATATGCAGGTACAATTTCAAAAAGTGCATCACAAATATTGGGATTAACGCTAAGAGTCGCAAATTGTTTTAAAAGTGAAGAATTTGGGACCCATTTATTGGATAAATAAATGGGCAAAAGATCACCCCAAATGGTTCGCTACGTTTGGTAACCTAGGAGGGGTTCCCGGGTTCATGGGGTTTGTCCGGGTCTTGGCGGCGGATGCGTCTGCTGCCATTGCGTGGCAGACCAGTTCGGGAGAGATTGTTTGAGGAAGACCTTTTTGACTTCTCCAGCAGGGCTCTATCGGAACATCACCTTGCACCGCAGTGAGAGGGAGGCAATCATTCGTCCGTCACTCCTGGACCCTGACCCCTAGATTTCTACCCACCCCTCATACTTTTTACTTCCCAGAATATCCTCTCATCCTCCTTCCTTTCCTAAAAATACCCTCCACACAGCATCCCCAAACATGACATAGACCCTGAGAGGAATTATTTTCTTCAATGGGCCTCCTCTATGAAGCCATTGAAAAAAGATAACTTTAATATTGTATAAATCAATTGTGCGAAGTATTCTCGAATACGCGTAATAGTATTCTCGAATACGCGTAATAATATTTGGTCTCTCAATTATGAGATTAATAATTATAGAATGGAATAAATACAAATAAAATTTTCCCAGGTAATTCCTTATCGCGAAGGTTTACCTGATCAATTTGGAACGTATAATGGCCAAATTTTGCACCATAAACTATATTCTCTAACAGCCAGACGTAAACTTTCTGATTTATTGCTTCTTCAAAAAATTATACGTGCATCAGTTGATATACCAAATATTTCATTCCAAATTAACATCAATCAATACATCTTCAAAAAAATCAACAAGGAGGATGAAAGACTTCTATTGAAAGACATTTTCTATATGTATAAGCCTACCACATACAGATATTTCTTTCATATGCCGCGAACATGAAATTATAATATTATGCACTGCTCTAATAATGAAATAGACGTTTTTAATAACTCATTAAAACACTTTAAAAAAAATGTTATAGGATTAATCTTATCGATCTGATATTGTGATGAAGCCCTTTATTTAAAGACAAGCTAAATTTGTACCTACAAATGTCCCATCAGAACAGGTGCCAATAATAAAATGTTACGAACTTATTTGTATTCTACCTTTTACCCATTCTTGTTTGTCATTTACTTTTGCATAAAGCTTATTATTTTTAGAAAAATGAAACAATACAACTTTGTATAAACCACTTATATGATGTGCAAATCCGACCGGTTTCGGAACAAACGTTCCTTCGTCAGGGAAAGCTTATACTAATTTGACAGTTTAGAACAATGTTTTATTGTGGTAGGGGTGGAGCCGTTGTTAGTTAATAATGTAGATTGGGTGGGTAGGTATTAGTGTAGAGTGGGTGGGTAGGGGAACAAATCCATGATTGGGCTATATGACAATATTTTTTGTTTGTTGATAATAGATTCATTATTTTTAAGGGATTTTTTAATTTCCAAAGCTTCTAAGTTATCTAAACGTTTTCCTTTATGATTAATATGAAGAATATTTATCCCTGTGGTTTTTTCAAAACTGTGGTTATTTTCAATGATATGGTTAGCGAACTCAGAAAAATTATTATTATTAAGACACCTTAAATGTTCTTTGATTCTGATTTCAAAATTAGCCCAATCATGGATTTGTTCCCCTACCCACCCACTCTACACTAATACCTACCCACCCAATCTACATTATTAACTAACAACGGCTCCACCCCTACCACAATAAAACATTGTTCTAAACTTTGATTCTGATTTCAAAATTAGCCCAATCATGGATTTGTTCCCCTACCCACCCACTCTACACTAATACCTACCCACCCAATCTACATTATTAACTAACAACGGCTCCACCCCTACCACAATAAAACATTGTTCTAAACTGTCAAATTAGTATAAGCTTTCCCTGACGAAGGAACGTTTGTTCCAAAAACCGGTCGGATTTGCAAATCATATAAGTGGTTTATACAAAGTTGTATTGTTTCATTTTTCTATAATGGATAACCACAAAGTAATAGCTACATTCAAAAATACTAATTATTTTTGTTATTACTGTGTATTTAAACATTCACATATGTAATTTTTTGGGCATTACACCTGTGGTATGTACTGAAATATAATAAAATAATGGCCAATTGAGCGCAAGCGCTTTTCGCAGCGAGCGTTCCGCCAATTTGTAAATAATTATGTAAATTTATTCTGCGTAAAGCTTGTTCCCCTGCGAAAATAGGCAACCTGTCACAGTATTTTGAAGATCTTCGTCGTCATCTAAGTGCGAGACACCACTTCTTAATGTGAGTGAACATATGGAAATCATTCACCATCCCTCGTACAGCCAGGAATTATTAATTAGAATTAAACAGGACTTAGTAATTTGTAAATAACGTACACAAAATTATAATTTTAAAATAAATATCATTTCGGGGATCAACTGTCGACTGTCAGGTCAGCGATTTTCATATGTTAACTGATGTGAGGAAGTGGTTTGAGGCACAGCACTTCGATGATGATGAAGATCTTCAAAATGCTGTGACAGATAGATACGAAAATGTAAAAGGTTGGATACATTCTCAGGCGACCGTATTTTATGTAAATGCTGGAACGTAAGTGATCCACTAGTCCTTGAAAAATTCGAATTCGGAATCCCCGCCCCTTTTGTGGAAGGGATTTAAAAATACTTGAGAAGACTTTTTTAGAAAGGTTGGAGAAGGTATTTGAGGATTCTTTTTTACAGGTTAATTTCGTAAAGGCCTGTAGAAAAAATTAACTCCCTTTTTACGCATTGTGAATGAACTTTATCCGTATTCAAAAGAAGGAGATTTTGCACATAAAAGTATTTTTAGAGGCGTGATACTTTATTTTTTCCAGATTTACAAAGAGACTTATTAAAAAAATACTCGAATATTTCCAATCCTTTAACTTAATTTTAATTGAAACATCTATAACATTTCTAAGCCATCAAATTTACGAACCAAAAACATGTGATTTTGTATGATTTTGCATTAATTCACATGGTTTCATCTTAAGATATTCAATAATACCATATTTATAACCATGTAAAGATTTAAAAAATATATTTATAGCCAATCGGTGATGAAGTGATGACTTTGTGATGACATTATTTTTTGTGTGGCCATTCCCTCTTTCGGCATGGGAGTCTTCAATGCCCAGATAAAATCCAGTCTCCTTTAGGCGCAGATACAATCGTAGTCTTACACCCTCAGAAGCTTCAGAACAACATTCATAAAGACAACAGTAAATCCCTAAAATCTTTATACTTAAGAGTATGTTTTACAAACTTATATCATTTTTAAATAATGAAAAAGCATTTTCTTTCTAATCTGCGAACACAAACTGGAGTGCCATGACACAGGCCTTACTTCATTAAGACTTTTTTTAGTGCTCATTATTTATAGGATTTCAACTGCATTACATAAAAAGTGGAAAAGGCTTGCGAAACTCATAGGATTACGCCGATTAAGCTCATAAAAAAAAATTATGTTGAATGCCGCCAGAACTAAAAATATTTAATTTATCTTTCATAGATTTCAGTTGCTGTGTTTATCATTTAAAATAATTTATAGAGCTGATATTTAAATACAGATTTTCTCAAAGTTTTCTAGTAAACATTTAAGGATATTTATTATCTCGTAACAAAGTGTAGCAAGTTTCGATTGACGGATATTTTAAACCTCAAGCTCTTAATTTCTCGGAGCCACATCAACAATAATTGAGGGGAGTTTTCACAAAGAGAAATGTCAACAAAAAGATTTTTTCGTGAGACAGATTTAGGTGAATAGTCACTCAGGGCCAATGTTTTAATAGGATCTTTAAATGTAAATTCAATTAACTCTTAGATATGATAAATTGTAAGAAAATTTAGAGGAGGCCTATGCCAAGAGGCAAACTGAGCTTCGGGATATAAGAAAATTTAACTCATTTATTTATTTATTTAATACATGAATTATCGAGAGTACATATAGTTTTTTGTGATATTTCACCCTCCATGCTAAGGATGACCCTGTGTTATGGCGGAAATTATTATATTTGAGATTATTCTAGTATTCGAAAATTGCGAATTTTTGCAAAAGAAAAATAAATATCTAATGTTGAAAAATAAAGTTTTCGCAAAGCGTACAACCTATACATTTTAGTTCCACAATAAAATTATTGTTTTTAATAAAAACAGCAATTTAAGTTTGCTTTATGTTTTAAAGTACCTAATTCCACCTAAAAAACCCATCTATAAAGTTTATAAATAACTAACTAACCATCACGCCGTTTCCCCGCAGGGGTAGGCAGAGAGGACGGACCGCCAAACAACTCGGTATTGGCACACACTCTTTTCCTCACTCACATTCATACATCGTCTCATACATTCTCTTCTATTATTCTGACTTTTGACATGACCCGACTCAAGTATCTGATTCACTTGATCGTGCCATGTCTTCCTCGGGCGTCCCCGACTTCTTCTACCATTCACATTCGCGTCGTATATTTTTCTTACACTACTTCCTTCTAAAAATATAAAATGTAAACCTACCGTTAATACGCAGATACATACAAAAAATGCATAAGGACCTGGATATTTTATTTATTTATTTATTTATTTATTGCTTCTTCACAATTTATGTACATATATTTTTAGCATGTAATTATTAACCCCACTAGGGTTCGCCTGTATCGGGGTTAATAATTTCACAATTTAATAAAAATAACACACGCAAATATCGGTCACGCAAAACAGTTAAGTAAAAGCTAAATAATAAAATTTAAAAATAAAATGATAAACAGAAAATAATAAGTGATAAAAATATATGAATTAATAACAAAGTGTTAAGAGATCAGACAAAATGTTCTCATTCATTATATCATTAGTTCATACCATTTTCAACAATAGATAAAATAAAAAAACATATATGTCCTTAGGTTTTTTTTTTTAAATGTGTGTAAAAAATAAAAAGTGAAACAAAACAATGATTTATAAGCGATTACATTAGAGCGAATCTTTCTTATGCAATATTAAAGTGACTATCAAATAATTATGAAATAAATATGATAAAACCGTTTTGATCACAACATTATTGTTTTCATTCCATTTAAGTGACCGTTTTCATTAAAATATGATTGTATTTTATAGTATAAGTGACACCTTAGAAATGCCATCCGTGTGATCTTGTAGTTTTGACAAAGTTATGGGATACGATAACCCATATATATTTATTTATTTATTGTTTCTTTACCTTTTTAATTTAGGTGTTATTGTTTAAATTGAAATTTTGAACTTCATTTTGACTTGAGATTAACAATTTTATAGAGTACACAAAATAATGTGTTGAAAGACAATATTGTTACAATAATATTTCTCACAGAATGGGCCTCTACTGCACTATAGGAATATATACCTCGGAAAAAAATTGACAGGGAATCGGACCGATCAATGGCTGAGTTGGCGTCGCATTTGAGTCCCACCCAGGCGTCATGTGTTCAATTTTTCGGCTGGCTAAGTCCTCCACCATGACACAACAAATATTTTCCGCTTATTGTGATGGTAGAAGGAGATTTAAAAATGTTTTCAGGTAAACCCGAGAATATTTGTCTTTGTTAAAAAAAAATATTTTTTTTTATAACTTGGGACCTACTCAGATACTTTGAAATAAGATGATAATGACTCCTTTGAATTACATACCTACCTAATTATTTCACTTTGATGTAAATTAAGATATGTAAGGGTTTTATTTTGTGAAAATGTATCATTTTCTATTACAAATAAAGCAGATAAATATATTGATTTTAAAAAATCTGAATTAGCCATTTCGTAGACACCAACAATGTAGATCCCACAGAGAATAAGAATAAAAATAAATTTAAAAAAACGTTTTGTGTAGAAATTTCTATTTACTCCTCAAAATTCACGGACTACTTCTTAAAATTTATTTATTTATCGTTATTTGAAATTGTTAGGGTTTTGCAAAGAAATTTATTTTTTTACAAAAAATGACTTATTTATGAGTAAATTGAATGACTATTTTATGAAAACAACTATTGTGAAAATAACTGTGTTCTATATTCTGAAAAGAAAATTCTTTAAAGTTGATTTTTGTTTTTACTTCATTCTCGAAAAAATGCATTGATAAAAATAAGAGCATGTTTGTTACCAGTATTACGAATTAAAAAAAAACCAGCACAGTTTACGTCTGACTGAACTCCATAAAAAAAACGGGCCCGCAACCCGGATTTGTACCGATTTATCACATATTTCCCTTAAACACGGTAAGTTTTAAGCTCTTAAGAAAATATATGTTATTCTTGAAGATAATATCTAGACTTTGCCCGCGCCGAAACGCAAATTATATAAAATTCCCTCAATAGAAAAAAATCGCAAAGTATGCTCCAAAAATTATTATTAACACTTTGTTTCAGTTATTTTACAAGTTATATGTATGAAAAAATTCAGAGTGTTTCTTTAAATGCTGTTTAAGATAATGCCAGCGAGATTTTTGCTCTATTTTAAACGAGTCGTGTTTTATTAAACATTTTCGCAATTTTCGCATCGATTTTGTCGCTGTAAATGTTAGCGCTCTCCTCTAACATTCGTAATTTCGTATCTCTCCATCTTCTTCTTTTCGGGCCCGGTTACAGAGCCTTAAATCACTGAATAGAAACTCGCTTAAAAATTAGAACTGTTTTAAGTGATTTTTAGTTTCCATCCCTTGGAATACTGAAAATTAAGCTGAAGAAAAAAAAGTGGTGCATATTTTCCATGGAAAAATCGTTCTCACTCCTGTTCAATTTTCACATCGATGACCCACTTTTTTATTCAATGAATGTAAACGCAACACATTAATAAAATAAATAATCACAAGGTGACAAGGACCTCAGTTTAACATACAGCATTTAAACTTTAAACAAACGGTGAGCAGTCGACACTACGGCTTTACCTAGGTACAGAGAAATAAATGGGTCAAAGTAAAACCATTTGTCATTCACTCATCTTTCACCTCGAAATAACCTAATCACCTTTTTAGCAAAAATTCAATTAGGTTCAAACAAAACTAAAACTCGTAATCAATAGCCTGTTAATCTCACTAATGATATTATATCTATTAACGAGGCAAGTAGCACATTAGATGACTTAATAATTATTGTATATTCAAAGAGCACATCTTATTTAATGTTTGGTTCTTCATGTCATAATATATTGGAATGTAACTTGACCCACCAGGCTCTAGTGTGTGACTGAAGAAAATTGACTTGAATGGAAAAAATGCTAAAACTAAATGAAAGCGAAGTTAACGCGCAAGTGTCGCTAGAACCGTCTGCATTGATTTGGTCACGTGAGGAGACTAACGGAGAGTTCCAGTTATGTTTATTTGTACTGGTTGAATTTATGTAAACAGTTGAACGATTGCCGTAGAATGACTGCTGAATAAAATATTGAAGTAGGTTGGAAAAACTTTAAGGAAAGAATAGAAAAATAAAGGTCTTCAGATAGTGTCTTTTAGACTTTTTTGGATTTAAAATAAACTTTTTATACTCCTCCTTTTATATCTAGTCATTTCTTCACTTTACTGATTTCAAACCATGAACCATTAAATGAGCAATAAAAATATTTTAAATAAGTGTCATTACCATATATACATTGTACATATATATATTATATATTTTTAACATTAGCTTCACACAGGAGACTCTGAGGAAAATAATTTCTAAGGAGAGGAAGTTCTGAAAAGGAAATAGGTATGAGGGGTGGGTAGGAATCTGTAGGTCAGTATATCAAGGAGTGACGGACGAATCCATCCCTCCAACCGCGGTGCAAGGCGATAGGTCGTGAGATTCAGGCTGGAGAAGATAAAAGACCTCTCACGATCCTCGGTCGGTCGCCAAGACCTGGACAAACGTACCCCCATGAACCCGGGCACCCCTGCTACGCCACCAAACCTAGTGAACCACTTAGGGTAACCTATTACAGAGGTGTTGGTCATCCAATAAATGGTTCCCAGAGCGGTGGTACCCATAACCGCCTTCAAAGTATTAATGCAAAGGTTTCTTAAAAGTTCTACACATTCATATTACAAATCAAAAGTTTAGCGATATCGTATCGCGTTTCGTAAGATGCTCTAGGAGAACCACCTTTCTTACGTTAAAAAACTGCATTTTCAGGTTATTGTGAACATTGCGGACTCCATGGCGTAAGAATAATTAATAAATTGTCGAGATTCTTAATGAACTGGTCAGTTGCTAGTAGTCAGCTTGCTACAATGTTGGTATAAGAATCCTGATCAAAAAGGTTTGTTGTCTTTAGGGACGATAACATAAAAAATGCATTGATCAATTACAAAACAGGAAAATTTAATATTTTCAATTTCAGAGTTAGAGGAAACGTAACAGTAAAATAATTAATTTAATTTATTTAATATGAGGTACGCGATATCACAAGTGCGGTTAAACTAACAAGAAAACGTTGAATTGAAATTAAGTTGACCGATACGCGTCGTACGTTAAGGCTGTATATTTTCCCACTTCCCAAATGCAAGGTTCTATTTTCCCCTTCCCTCGTGGAAACTCCGCCGCAAGACGAGATATTGTGAAGATAACTCCTGAGAGAGGGTAAAACCTGTCCTCCAAATGGATACCGCCCTGAAACTCGGTATAAAAGCACCGTTCACCGATGCAAAAGTATCATTGTACCGTGACTTACAAAACAAAAATGGCATTCAAGGTATTATTGAATACTTACTTGCATTTACAAATCACTTCTGTAAAACTATTGATTCCGACAAGTGTTCTCAAGTTTTAATTTTAAAGTTTCTTATTTTTTGTGAAATTATCTCTAAAAGAGTTTAAGTTATTGATGACCTAGTTCAAAATAAATAAAACTATACTTACATATTGATTAAAGCTTAAAATAATAGCATGCTTTTAAAAATCTGGAAAGAAAGTGAACCACAAAAACGTATTAATAATTTATACCAACGGTTAAGTTTTTTTTAGGAAAATAACGTTAAGTTTCGTGAAATGATTTTTTTTGTGGCATTGCACACCTGCGCTTGTGATTTGTTTTATTAACGTTGTATTTAAATTTTTTTTCAGCTGATCGTCCTGTTCGCCGCTCTGGCTACCGCTAACGCTGGCGGTCTGTTGGGAGGCTACGCCGCCCCCGCCTACGGAGGCCACTATGCCGCCCCTGCAGTGGCGCACTACTCCTCCGCCCCGGCCGTATCCTCCGTGTCCTACTCCTCGGTGTCCGCCCCCGTCGTAGCCAAGGCCTACGCTCCCGTTAGCTACGCCTCCCCAGTGCACAGCTACGCCGCACCCGCCTACGCGTCTTACGCCAGCCCCGTCGTAGCTAAGGCCGCCTACGCTGCTCCTTCTTACTCTTACTCATCTGTGTCTGCTCCAGTCATCGCTAAGGCTGCTTATGCCAGCTACGCCGCTCCTCAACTGTCCTACGCCCACGCTGCTCCTGCCGTGTCTTACGCCGCTCCTGCTGTGTCTTATGCTCATGCCGCTCCTGCTATTTCTTACTCTGCTCCTCTTGTGGCTAAGAGCTACGCACCTGCTCTGTCTTACGCCGCTCCTCAAGTGTCCTACGCTCATGCTGCTCCTGCCATCTCTTACTCTGCTCCCATTGTAACCAAGAGCTACGCGCCAGCCCTGTCCTACGCCGCTCCTTCTTATGCCTCTGTCGCTCATGCTGCTCCCATTTCCTACGCCACCCCAGCATACGCGTCTTACGCTCATGCCGCTCCCGCTGTGTCCTACGCCGCCCCTGTTCTGAAGTCCGCCGTAGCCTACTCTCCAGCCTCCGTGGTGTCTCACTCTTCCTACTCCTCAGGACATGGTGTCAACTACGGTTGGTAATCAGCTCGCCTCCGAACAGCCACGCAACACTATTTCTCTTTTGAGAAGTAGTTGAAGATCCCAAAGTTGTGCATTGAAGCTTCATCTGAATGTAAGCTGCCTTGTGTGCTATTTTTGTTACTACGTTTTGTAAAAATAAATTTAAATATATTCAAATATTGACAAAACACTTTTTCTCTATGTATCCACCCAAAATCATCCCAACTTAGTGTTCTCTTAAATCTTGTACACTTTCCGCACCTTATTTGTAACATTGCTGAGTTAACAAAACACAAAAGAAACTGCAACGCACTATCATAGACCAAAACAACTGTCTACATTTGGAAAACTGATAAATGATTGTTTATAATATAGCTTTATGTAATAAGACAGAACAGAGCCGTGAATGTAATAATGATCCCGATATGCACATGCAATAATTTTATTGTCTGTTCTCCTGATCCCACTCTAACGATTGCTTTCGTAAACAAAACAGAACGATCACAAAATATAAAAGTAGAGTAATCGTACTATCATTGGATGCATTCACCTGCACTATACATGTTGACTGGACTCTCAAAATTACAAAATTGTATCTCCTTATTTATGCATTTAATACGTCAAGTATAGAGTTGTAGTTTAAAATTTTGCATTTAAAATGAAACACATCAAACATAGTATTGTAATAAAAAACGATTGGCATTAATTAAATAAGTTAAAACTTTACCGATCTATGTAAGTAGATTAGACTTGAATCATTTTATATGTAACAAAGCTCTAGACGTTGTGGGAAATTCCGTGCAATCAATTTGGAAAACGGGTGTGGGTACCGCCAACCCCGGGAACAATTTATTGGATAACCAACACCTCTACCATAGGTCACCCCAAGTGGTTCCCAACGTTTGGTGACTTAGCAGATGAAGTTGGTTCAGGTCTTAACGGCGGATGTGTGTGCCCACCAGCTGCATAGCAGGCCGGATCGGGAAAGAATGTTTGAGTGAGTCTCTTTGACTTCTCCAGACGTAATCTCTCGAAACATCGCCTTCCACCGCAGTGAAAGGGATAGATTCATACGTCCATCACTCCTAGACACACTGAACTCCAGATTCCTACCCACCCCTTATATCATTTTTATTCCCAGAACTTTCTCTCCTTTCTTTCCTAAAAAGATCTACCACACAGCATCCCCAAAGATGACACAGGCCCTGAAGGGAATTATTTTCCTCAGGGCTTCCTCTGTGGAGATAATGTAAAAAAAGTGTGCTCGCTTTCATTTAATAGTTACGCATTTGTTGGTCAGATAGGAAATTAATATTGTTTAAATACTGGGTTATAATATCTGGTAAAGGAGATATCGAACATTTGGCGGTCAAAATAACCAATAACTTTTAACTATTCTTTTCACCGCAGACTGTCCCATTTTTATTTATCTCACGTAGTTTGCATGGTTCTTGCCTGCATAATTTCAACAAATTTTATGCCTTATTACATAACTATTAATATGATTGAAAAGGTCACCATAAACTGTTGTGCTCTGGTCAGTTTGCACGAGGACTTTATTTATGAATATTTGTGATAGAAATATCTAAATGCTCCAGAATTTTGTACTCTGCATAGTTAAAAAAAAGTTAATTGTTATTTTTTAATTTATAAACTAACGTTTAGACAAGATTTTTATGCACAGCACAAAGGGTAACAATTATTACAAGCAATAATTGTCAGCCTGAAACACTCATTTACATTGAAAAATCTTCCGAGAAAAGATACTTGCCGCCAACGGGACTTGAACCCGTGTCCTTCCGATTGCCGGTCGAATGCTCTGACCACTGAGCTATGGGGGCTTATCAAATACCCGCCAAATAATTCAATATATACTAGTGTTTCATTCAACAATTACTGCTTTTTTTTTTCTTTTTTTTTTGATTTTCCCCAATAAATGCAGACATAATTTGTCTCGACGCCACCTAGCGAGGGATTTAACACTAACAATGTCTTTCTCGCAAAAATAAAGTTGGTTGTTTTCAGGTGGAAAAAATATAACAAGCAGTCTGGGACACAAATTCAGAACCTTTATTCAGGCGCAGCGGTAGCCCATTTGCCCGGAAAGCGAAAGGTCCTGGGTTCGTGTTCCAAAGGTGCAAATATCTTTTTCTGATTTTTCTGTTTCCATATTTTCGATTGAGTTTCACTAATATTGTCCTCACTTAATTAAATGCAAAAACCTACTCATCTTAAAACATGCTTTAAATTACTTCAAAACATAAATGTTAAGCCCTTCCTAAGGATATAAAACGTAAATATAGACCCCTGTACTGATAAATGTGTTTAAGGGCCCGCAACCCGCATTTCTACCGATTTCTTACATATCTCCCTTAAACATCAGCCTTACTAAAAAACAATTGATAAACGAGCGTGGATTCGAAAACATTACTAATTAAAAAATTGTTCATGGAAAGAAATACACATTGTTTACACGGCCTGAGGGGGTAGTTTATCTCATATGTACGACTGTTTTATAATTTTTTTTAATGATTTCTGAACGAATTTTGGAATTTTTCCAACGTATTTTAAATGTCTTGTATATTTCTTATTTTTTAAGATGTCGTGAAAACAAGTACCATTTTAGAAACGAGATAAAATTACCTTTTAGATTTTTGTATCTGAAATATACTTTTGTATTTTAAAAAATGGAGTATTTTAAGCTTTAAACGTGAAAAAAGTTAGAAAAACAGCTTACCTTAAACATAATTTATTAAATGGTCAAAAAAATTCGGAATATTCGAAATTAAAAAAACACAGTCCTTTTATTTTATGAATTTGGAAGAAAACTGTCACTTCACTTTTTATATCGTTCATACAATTAAACATTATAAAAAAATATAACAGTTGCTCCGAGAGAGTAATAGAAAAATTCCGATACTTTTAATTCACTTCCAAACTTTATATATGTCACTAGTAAGGAGTCATATAGAATATAATTCCACGGTCTGGTCCCCAAATTATGAGGTTCATTGACATGCAATTGAAAGAATCCAAAATAAATTTTTAAGATATGTAAATTTTAAAATGGGCATTCCTAGTGAATGCCTTAATTACGATAACCTACTTCGTTCATTAAATTTAATAAAATTATCTGATCGTAGAATCATTTTCGATTTAACCTGTTTGTATAAAATCATTAATTCAATGTTTGACACCCCTGATTTATTATATGTAATCTCCTTTCAATTTGGTAGGCGGGTATGGGTACCGCCGCCCTGGGAACCATTTATTGGATGACCAACACCTCTGCCACAGGTCACCCCAAGTGGTTCGCTACGTTTGGTGACTTAGCAGGGGTGCCCGGGTTCTTGGGGTGATGTTTGTTCAGGTCTTGATGGCGGGTGCGTCGGCCCACCTTCTGCGTGGCGGGCCGGATTGGGAGATGCTGGTTGAGGGAGACCCTTTACAACCGGTTACCGCTGTCCGGGCCGCTCGGTAGTACAGGGGCCCGACCCTCAGGCTCACGACTGAGGGTGGGCTGCCCCATCAACGAGTGTAAAAACCCCGCCGCTGCTGTTGTGCCGGTTCGTGACCGGAGGGGACCCAGCAGTAGCGTTTGGGGCGCATTGGGTGACCTCTCCAGCCGGACTCTCCCTATCCATCGCCTTGCACCGCAGTGGGTGGATTGGATTCATTCGTTCGTCACTCTTGGACACTCTGATCCCCAGCTTCCTACCCACCCCTCATACCTTTTCCTTCCCAGACCTCCCTCCCCCCACACTCCATCATAAAAATATTTAATAAAAATCATGACAACACAAACAACAAAAATCAACAGCATTACAGCGGCGAGTAGTAGGCGACCCCGGCGCAGGCCAAAAATGTTGGTGAATTACACCAACATTCGCGGCCTGCATACCAATTTAAACTCCGTCCACCACCACCTTTTTTCTCAATGCCCCAACCTACTATTCCTGTCTGAAACGCAGATAGCCGAGCCTGTAGACGCCTCCTATCTGGACTGCCCGGGCTTCACCCTCGCAAGCAAGTTCCGACCTAAAGGAGGTGTCTGTCTCTATAGTCGAGCTGACGTCAACTGTGTGCGACTGTTGAATCTGGAAAACTCCAGATTCGACGTAATGTGGGTACGCGTCAATCTTGCCAGTACGGTAAGATTCTACGCGTGTTTATACCGCTCACCGAACCTTAGCGAATCAGACACGTCCGAGCTCTTCAAACATTTAAGTGACACTATTGATGACCTCTTGCCCCGCTACCCTATGGCAGAGTTTGTGGTCCTGGGGGACCCGTTCATAACGAACCTTGGTTGAAGTTCTCAGGATCAACAGACTCGGCTGGACGCCAAGCGGAATCCTTTGCCCTTTGCTACGGATTGGAGCAAATGGTTCAGGAGTCTACAAGGGTTCCTGATGTCCAGACTCACCGTTCCAATCTGTTAGACCTATTTTTAACTACTGTTCCACACGGTTACAGTATTGAAGTCACAGCGCCTTTAGGATCGTCCGACCACTGCCTGGTGACGACATCAATCCCTGTAAACTTCAGACCACCAAACGAGAGGCTGAAGAGAAAAGTGTGGCACTATAGGTCAGCAGATTGGTTCGGTCTGCGGGCACATTTTAATGCTTTCCCGTGGTCAGCTGTCTGTTTTCGGACTTCGGATCCCTCAAGATGTGCCCAGGAAATTGGTGAGGTCATCACATCCGCGATGGATGGCTTCATCCAATCTACTGTTAAGGAAACTGGTGTAGGCTCAAAGCCGTGGTTCAGTCGACAATGCGCTGAAGCAGTGCGACGAAAAAACGCGGCTTACCGAGCCTACAACACATCTAGAACATCCGAAGACAGAACAGCTTACAACAAAATGGCAAAGGAAACCAAGAGAATCATAAATAGGTCAAAATTCGAGCACGACCAGCAGATCAGCAGAAAGCTGACTGCATGGCAGCAGGCAATTCTGGTCGCTTGCGGGCTCAATAGGTCGCAATTTCTGCCACCTCTTACCAGACCTGACGGCTCACTAGCAAACACCGCCACCGAAAAGGCTAACTTACTAGGTAAAATGTTTACGGATAACTCAACCCTCGATGACCAAGGTGCTGTCCCGACGTCGGTTCCTCACTGTGGTTTTCGTATGAAAAAGCTGAGGATCCGGCATCGGGAAGTACTCCATGTTTTACGAGGGCTTGATGTTAATAAAGCTAGTGGGCCTGACGGAATACCTGCCCTGGTACTGCAAAGGTGCGCTACAGAAATAGCTCCAATTTTGACGAAGCTTTTTAAACTGTCCCTGAAGACTGGCTCTGTGCCCTCTGGTTGGAAAAAAGCGGTTATCCATCCAAAGAAGGGTGACCGCTCCAACCCGGCCAACTACCGCCCCATAGCGATCACATCAGTTCTGTCTAAGGTGATGGAACGTGTGATCAACGACAAACTGCTCACATACCTCGAGAAGAACAAAATTATTAACGACCGTCAATACGGATTCCGGCGGAACCGCTCGTGCGGTGATCTTCTCGCGTATGTGACGCATGTTTGGGGGCGATGCCTGGAACGTTTCGGTGAGACCCAAACGGTTGCACTGGACATATCCAAGGCCTTTGACCGGGTTTGGCACCGAGGACTTGTCAACAAACTGCATTCTTACGGACTTCCCGCATCCTTGTGTACGTGGATTGCCGACTTCTTGAGGGAGAGGTCGATTCAGACGGTAGTCGATGGTTTCACCTCTTCCTCTCACTCGATAAATGCTGGCGTCCTGCAGGGATCGGTTCTGTCTCCAACTCTGTTTTTGTTGCACATCAACGACCTTTTGTCATGTGCACCAATTCACTGTTACGCGGATGACAGTACAGTTCATGATAGCTTTTTGTTTGAAAAGCCCCCAAAGGGCACACAAACTCCAACAGCTCGTAAGGCTTTGAAGCAAAGAATGGACGGTTACCTCGAGAGTGTTTTCTCTTGGGGTAAAAATAACCTCGTTGAATTTAATGTTTCAAAGACCCAATCTTGTCTGATTACGTCTAAAAGGGATCGCAATGAAAATCTAGTCTCTTTCAACGGAAGCAATCTTCCGAACAGGCCCTCCATTGATATGCTTGGTGTAACCCTAAGTGACCAGCTCAGGTATGGGGGCTCCATCGAAGCCAGAGTAAAGTTAGCCTCCCAAAAACTGGGCGTACTGTACAGGGCCCGCAGATACTTTAATAGTACACAACTGCTAACCCGGTACAAATCGCAAGTGTGCCCCACGGTTGAATTTGGCAGCCACCTCTGGTCTGGAGCTCCAAAATACCTGAAAAATACCCTCGACTCTGTGCAGAAACGGGCTGTCCGTTTGATAGATTCTCCCATCTTAACAGACGGATTGCAATCTTTAGAGCACAGGCGTCGGGTGGGAATGCTATCCTTGTTCTACCGGTATTACAATGGAAGATGCTCCGAGGAACTAGCATCATTGATCCCTTCGGCACCGGTGCATAGTCGAGAAACACGCCAAACGCGTGCCCAACATTTGTACACAGTTGACATTTGTCACATGAGAACGGGTCGTTTCTTCAACTCGTTCTTGTATTCAACAGCTCGGCTGTGGAATGATTTGCCGGCCTCTTTGTTTCCTCCTTCCTACAACATGGGTCTCTTCAAGACCAATGTTCATTCCTTCCTCTCCTCAAAAAGACCCTCCACACAGCATCCCAGATGACATAGGCCCTGAGGGAAATTATTTTCCTCAGGGCCTCCTGTGTGGAGTTAATGTAAAAAGGCAGGTCAGTCACAAGACAGTACCTACCATATTATTGTAGCAATTCTAAGTCAACATGCCAATATTATACTCCTATGCGACGGATTCAACAGCTTGGAAACAAATACTCCGATGTTGATGTATTTAATACATCAATTTCAATATATAAGCATACCTTATTGAAGTTTTTTCATCAAGTAGGGGAATGTGTTGATGAAACTGTTTGAATTGACTAGCATATTGGTGGTGTTTTGTCGGCTGAAGGAGAGAAGCTATTTTTGTATTTTTTTTTTGTTTTTATATTTTATGCCTGCATACTGTGTGGATCAAATTCAATAGTATTTTTGCTTTATATTTGTTTACGTGCAAGTGTTGTAAACAGTCATTTCCTGCACTATTTACTAGTATAATTTCGTAAATATTGTTAAGTGTATATATCTATGTAAAAGCCTAAATGGGCGTAAATAACTGGGCGTTGATAACTCGAATTTGGTATTTATTAACACACGCACAAGCCTTTTATTTTATTAAATATCATTACTTTTATGGAAGTTTTATTAAACTTAAGTGGATAAAAAATAATTTATTCGAAATAACCTATATGTTTATTTTAACCAAATTAAAGTAACAACAGAGACATTATAAAAACACAGAAACTGACAAAAATAATAATAAAAATTATTATAAACAAGTATGTTTCAGTTATTTTACAAGTTATATGTATGAAAAAAAATCACAGTGTTTTTTTTAATGCTGTTTAAGACAATGCCCGCGAGATTTTTGCTCTATTTTTAACGACTCGTAAATTAAACATTTTCGCAATTTTCGCATCGATTTTGTTGCTGTAAATGTTAGCGCTCTCCTCAAACATTCGTAATTTCGTATCTCTCCATCTTCTTTTTTTCCAGGCAAGTTGTTCGCTTTTCGGAAGAATTCACGAATGTCTAATAGAAATCTTTGTGTCTTCCTTACTATTACATTTATAAATTTGATTTAAACGATGTCAGAAAGAAAAAAATACCACACATTAAATTCAAATCGAAAAATTAACTAAATTAACAGCCTTATGGGGCCTTAAGAATGTGTAAATGCGATGTGTGAATGCGGTGCGGTGTAGATCACCGAACATGTGATCAACGAATTCCCGATCCATTCATTCCCTGGCGGAATTGATGAGGTCCACAGGGCAACGCGTGAGACCCTAGACTAGCACGCAGACCTAGATGTCCCCCTCTGACCCCCCACCGTACGATACAGAAGAATAATCAAATAAATAATATAATAACTTCTTCCAAAAGCTTTTCACTTCGTGATTGCATAATTTATTTTAATAAAAAGACAAATTACTTTTTTTTACATTAAATTTACGAGTAAAACCCCAAATTGTAATATTTAATTAAATGAAGACAATGTAAGCAAAACTCTATCGAAAATCTGAAAACAGAAAAATAAGAAAAAGATATTTGCACCTCTGGGACTCGAACCCAGGACCTCTCGCTTTCCAGAGAGTCGACCTCGAGTCTCAGAGGTGCCAATATCTTTTGCTGATTTTTCTGTTTTCAGATTTTCGACTGAGTTTCGCTTACATTTTCTTTAATTTAATTAAATATTAAAAATAACTTTGTTTACATCACATTATTTTAAATAAAATGTGTATAATTGTGGTAAGACATCTAAATTGAAATATTGAAAAAGATTAATAAAGGTATGATTTTTATAGCACAAATAAATCCAGGTCTAAAACGTCGAGACCTGGTGGACTTATGCTTTGTGGATTAAATGTGGGCGTATAAACGACATGTCATGTGTGCTGGGCGGGGAATAGTCTACAATCTGAATCAATGCAGACACGAATCACAAATATCAAACGGTTCACTCGTATCCAGTAGCGGATCAACGAGTTTCTTGCACGCGTTTTCTAATGGCTCAGGAAATATATTTGAAAAGGTAATCCCTTGAGTACATCTTCGGAAAGATATATACGTTACATATTACATATTATAACACACCTATGTGTTTTTAACTCGTGACTTCATTATGAGGCATGGGTCTGGGCGTGTGACCGGTGTGTGCTGTCGCTAAGTAAACTTCGCTGTTTACCGTCTGTTTATTTAAGAAATGCGGTTAAAAACGCATAAATCAGCAGTAACAACGAGTGTCAACAACAATCATCGCGATTGCACTGACTTGATCACGATATACTTAAAAATCGTCGCGCGAGTATCCTGTACTGTAGTCGTCCTTGAGAAAAATGATGCCCTTTAACCCCGTAAGGACCACGCCCGAGTAAACTCGGGCGGCTATTATGTCAGAAATTTCCCAAACCCGAGATAACTCGGGCAAAATTAGTCAGTATGTAGTAATATATTTTTTCTATTAGTTTTTTTTTTAATGATTACTGAAGGGGTTTATTTTACATTACAAAATGGATAATTTTATTGATTATGATGAAGTAAAATCCGATGATTAACGAGTTTCCTGATAAATAAAAAATGATTCAATTTGAAAAACACCAAACTGCAATATTTTCAAAACACGATAGATTTAAAAAAAAAAACAAAAAACAACACCTACAACACTGAAAACTTGATTAATATTAATAATTTAAATCATAATAGTTTAATAAATATATTAATTTCAATTTGGGAGGCTAGTACCTATGGGTATCATCCCGGGAACCAATGATTGGATAAACAAAATATCTTCCATACAAGGGGCACTCCAAGCTGTTAGCTACGTTTGGTTACTTTGGAGGTGTGTCCAAATATCGGTGGTGGATGCGTCTGCCCACCTATTACGTGGCGGATGGGGGAAGGCACTGGTTGAAGGAGACCTATTGACCTTTCCAGCAGGACTCTCTCGAACCCTCGCCTTGCACCGCAGTGGGAGGAATGGTTTATACGTCCGTTACTTCTGGACTCCTTGACGACAGATTCCTACCCACCCCTCGTATCTGTATCCTACCCAGGGGTCCTGGCATGATCGAAAAGGATTGATTGGATAACTTTCGGCAACTTCTCATCGTTCCCTAGCACATTGCAAATCGCTAACGAATAAGTAACAGTTCACGATGACTGAGTGTTCTTAATATATTCGACGTCTACTATTGTATGTACGTTAACGATCTGCAGTTGTCTTAGAGAACGGCGAGAAGTTATCGAAAGTTTTCATATCAATCCATTGACGTAGTATATATCGAAGTATCAATCCTTATCGTTCGCCCATGCTGGGACCCCAGAATTTCCTCTCCTTTATTACCTTTAAAAAAACCTCCACACAGTATCCACAAAGATGACATAGGGCACAAGAGAAATTATTTTCAATAATATTAAATGTGTCAATCCGCAACTGTTCACACTGCGGTGTAACTTGCGACGCGACGGCAAGTTTGCGTAACAATTGGAGTGATTAATGGGCTATTTTATGTGGAGTATTGCGGAAAATACGGCAAAAGTGGCTACCCATTCCGCCCAGGGCGAAATCTCCTACGATATGCATGTACTTGTATAATGTACATATATGCCCGCCAGCCGCCATCTATTATTGGAGTACCTAAACGTAACTAAGTATCTTGTTTTCATAGGTTATGCAGGTGAACCTTTGTACTTATGAGATCGAATTGTTTCGATTGCGACACTTACTCCTATGCAACTCTGAACCTATATGTAACACTACCGCGACTTGACTACTGTTGTAATATGTCCAAATATATATTATACCTAACCTCCGTTCATGGAGATACTTACAAACTACGCGATTGTGACGCAACCACAAGTACCTACCCTGCAGATATACTACTCTCTGGTTTCCGTACACGGCGCTACCCGAAATATACTGAACTTGATCATTTTTCACATGCAGCCGTGGAGTTAACACGATGTCAAGCGAAGTCAAATGACGTTTTTTCCAACATCAATCCATGCCTTCTACACTAAATCCTTTCTTACATATTCTGGTAAAGAAATTATGGTAAACATGCATTTTTTCCACTTCCAGAACAAATCTAACATTACTTTCGTGTTCCGACGCCATTTCTGTCAAACGTCAAACGAATAAGTAGCAGACACAAGTGATGCGACGCGTCGCGTGCGATCAGCACCATCGGTAGCGTGCAACAGATTTGAAACCGATAGCCGTCGCGTAGCGCCGTATACGAGCACCAGCAAAATTGTACGGGGTGGTACTTTTATCGGCACGCATCATACGCGCACGAGAATCGAGTAGCTCGTAAGTAGCGTCATGTACGGAGGCACTAACCGAGATAATGGACTTCAAGCTTTTTGAAGAGAAAACTTCTTTAGCATCGTTGTGATTTGAAACTTTGAGACAAACACATACATCTATAAGATTTAGCCTGCGAGAGAATGAGATAGCAATAAAATATGTAATTATTTCACGGATACTCGGTTCCAAGTTTTAATATAATAAATATTAAATTCATGGTCCCACACAAGTCTCATTTGGTTTAGTGGTATAAAGCGCCTGACGAACCTTAGCGGCCAGATATTCAGCAGACCAAGGATCGAATCTTACGAAATCTTTTTTTTTTTTTGTAAAATCAATATCCAATCTCAAAACCGGTGACCGGACAACGCAGAATGAAATCAACTCAGAACCTCTTCAGAAAAGTCATAAAAAGAGATGATAAAAAAATGGTTAAATAGGTTACGTTAGGCTGGGGTTGAGGGCTATTTTAATTAATGTTTTTCATAGATTTAATGACTTTTCGAAGAGGTGTTGAGTTGACTTGATTCTGAGTTTGCATGAAACCCTTTAAACCACTCCAAAATGAACAGGCAAAGAAAACACAAAGGAAAGCGGCATCTAGCGACTCCGAAGAAGAAAACTCAAATACTAATAAGATGACCAAATGTATAGGAAAAGGTGTACTGGAATTCGACAAAAATATTAAAAAATCATCCTTCACATTGATTAAAAGAGTGCTTCTTAGTCTCCCCACTCTTGTCTACTTTAGTTTTCTGAAGGTTTCACTTCTGTGTGAACGGCTCACTCTGATTTTTTTTCATCTTCATTTTAAAATAAATATATCGACATTTTGTTTATGCCTAAAATTAAGGCCATTGTATGGCAAAGCTAATTAAATTATATTTCCAACACTTTTTTTATTTATTTTTTGTTTTATCAGAATTTATGTCATCTGTCTATTTATTTATATAAAGAAGAGTGTACGTGGCGGTCGGGCGCAATGACGTTACATACTATTAGACGAGGGGTAGAAATCTCAAAGTGGGAAGACAAAAACAAGAGAATTGCACCGATCTCGATATCTAGTACTTAAGTACTAAACTGCTACGCGTCAAGTAAGGTTGCGTCTTACCAGCACTTACCAGTAAGTAAATTGCATTTTAAAAAGTGCCAAAATGCCCTCCTGTGTGATGAGAAAATGTTTCAATTACACGGCAAATAATAGTAAAGGCGAATGAATAACATTTCATTTGTAAGTACACGCAAATTACTTAATATTATTGATTATTATAAATATTACAATTAATTTTCATGTTTCCCACTCGCGGTTTTACACGTCATTAGAGAAAATTCAAGTCCTACTAAAGTAAAGGGTCTGGACGCGCAACAGCCAAATTTCTGTTGCTAAGTAAACTTAACTGTTTTAAAGTAGACTAATCAGCCTAAACACTCTGTTTATTTATTTGCTTGCGGTAAATCAGTAGTTCTAACAAGTATTGATGACAATCGACACCATTTGAAAACTGTCGTTGCCCTATTGTATTTATTGTATAGCTCGACATATCAAACTGCGACAGGCAGCCGGACCTTTTATTCTAGTGGACCTCAAGAAAAGGAGACAGCGAACGTTCCATCAAAAAGTGACAAGCAATACGCCGCCCGCTCATGTATCCATGTCATTCATACACACACATTATTTGATTATCTATCTTTATCACACAGGAATAAACTTTTGAATTAAGAAATTATACTGAAAATCGCTGAAAACAAAAGAGTGTTCCTTACTTTCCACATTATATTGTGAGTAAATGAGAATATGGCGAGTCTATTTATTTAAATAACGTCATTGGTCGGGCGGCGTTAATTTGATTATAGGTACATAAATATAGTTTTATTATCTATAATTTTATTCCAAGATTCATGAAATTTGGCACACTAGACCTTCAAAACAAGAGGAAGGTGGCGGATACAGGAAAAACTCAAGGGGGGGGGGGGGGCTAAAGATATAAGAAAACTAAACAGTAGACATCAGTGGGGAGAATACGAAGCACCGCACAAAGAGGAGACCGACTATACTATCTCATTCTCTCGCAGGCTAAAACATACAGATGTATGTGTTTGTCAAATCACAACGGTGCTAAAGAAGTTTTCACTTCAATAAATAAATAAAAGATTGGCGGATCGCACATATAAAACTTGATCAAGTGAATCAATTACTTGAGTCGGGTCGTGTTAACGGTACCTTTACGTGAAACGACGTATGAATGTGAATGAATTAAAAGTTTCAATTTAGGAGGCGAGTGTGGGTACCGCCGCCACGGGAATTATTTATTATATAAACAACACCTCTGCTATAAGTCATCCCAAGTGGATCGCTAAGTTTGGTTACTTAGCAGGGATGCCTGAGTTCATGGGATGTGGTTTTTCAAAGTAGCGGCGGATGCGTTTGCCCACGTATTGCGTGGCGAGCTGGAAAGGACAGGTTGAGGGAGACCATTTAACCTATCCAGCAGGAATCTCTCGACCCATTACCTCGCTTCACAGTGGGAGGGAAAGGTTCATCCGTCAACCTCTCCCGGACACTCTAACCCAGAGTGTCCTAACCACCTATCATACCTTTTTCCTTCCACTATTTCCTTTCCCTAAAATCACCCTTCACATAGCTTCTCCAAAGACAATTTGTAATGGTTACTGGTTTGTAATAGTTTGTGTATTCGGGAAGTATGTTTACGAGAGATGGGAAGGCTGATAGAGATATTGAAAGAAGGGTAAATGAAGGTAACTCCGCATTTATGGAGGACTGAACGCCGTTGGCGCTAACAAAAAACTGTCGAAAGTCCACAATGGAGTGCTGGTACCAACCCTGATGTATGGCAGTAAAGCATGAAACTGGCAGGGGAAAGACCAAATGCTATAGAATTGAGATCCCTGCGGCGAATGTGTAGTAAAGCCATGTACGATAGTGTGAGAAAAATATGAAAAGAATGCAAGGCTGATGCAAGCGTAATAAGTAAGGCTTAGATGGTTCAGGCATTTAGGGGGGGGGGGGGGCGTGCCCCCCGCGCCTCCCATATGTGTATCTGCCACTGGGTCAATGTCTATGTGAGATCCACCCCATCCCCTTTTCTCATAATAATAAAATAAATCATTTTAGTTTTTGGTTAGTTTTAAGATTTTCACGGCCAAAAGCATTTTCGTTATTTGTTTTTGAGGTGTTATGCCGTGTTGCGCTACCTCCTTCTTTAGCCAACGTTTCGGACATCGTTGCAGTGTCCATCATCAGGGCAGATCCGGCAGATCCGGTAGATGTCTACCGGATCTACCGGATCTGCCGGATCTGCCCTGATGATGGACACTGCAACGATGTCCGAAACGTTGGCTAAAGAAGGAGGTAGCGCAACACGGCATAACACCCCAAAAACAAATTACGAAAATTTTAGTTTTTGTTGAAAGAAGTTAAAAAATGAATTGTTAAACAAATTGATACAATGTTTTTATTTATTCATTATTTTTCTATCTACCGAAAAAAGTGCAGATTCCTGTGGTTTCTTTAAAAAATCAGGTATAATTTTTACCGTCATAATTCCATTGAAGAAAATCATTTTCGATGACTTTGGATAGCAGAACTAACTCATTTTTCTTTGTTGAATCCATTGGAAAAGAAAACTGAATTAAAGAGACATCTGTGAAACTTACTCCAAACATAAATAATAAGTGATCGCGGCAAGCTTTCTTACGGTCACCAACAGAAAGTTAGCTATCTCGAAATAATGTTGTATACATCTAAATATTTTTTGAATAATGAAAGTAAAACCTCTTTGGATTTCTCATGTAAGAGGAAAATTTGATACAGGGGTATTTTTCACAAAACCGCTTTTAATTAATTTAGAGCCATCTCTGCTTTCGTAATGGAAACATTTTCCAATGTATACTGCGGAAAAAAATACATAGATGTCGTGTAGGAAAATAATGATGTGAACGGAAAATCATTGTCCGTTCACATCATTATTATGAATTCAACTCAACACCTACTTTAAAAAGTTATTAAAATGACGAAAAATATATTTAAAATAAGTTATGGGTTATTTTTCAACATATTTTTTCATAGCCTTTAATGACTTCATAGAGGTGTTTGGCTATTTTTCAATATATTTTTTCATAGCTTTTAATGACTTCATAGAGGTGTTGAGTTGAATTGATTCTGAGTTGTCATGAAACCAAAATGGACATCCGTTTTAAACTTAGGATTTTCTTTTTTGAATGATTTATGTTGGCCAATGTTCCGTGCTGAAAACTCCAAAGCCCTATACACGGTGTCCGGAAATTCGCAGTACAAGCGGGAAATGGTGAATCTAAACAGAGAACACAAAAAAGTATTTTTGTCGAACTGGGCATTTTGATAGGTATTTTTAAACTCTTTTTTATTTTTTCGGCAAAGAGATAGATATTTACCAGGAACCATTTTTTTTCATCTAATTATTAAATTCCTACTCGAAAACGAAAGCTAAAATGAAAAAGTTATACCACAAAATTTACTACAAATTTTATGTGGTTTCATTTTTTCACCACTTCTTTGTTTTTCATACATCTTTTTAATTTTATATCTGAAATATTTTTTGTACCGCGTATAATGCTTTTATTGCTTGGGTATTTGTGGTGCTTTTTCCAAACAAGTTACAACTGTTAAATAAAAATTATAATATCCGCTTACAATTCTACTATCATTGCAGAACTCCCATTACATCTCTACATCAAATGCAACTTTGGAAATCAATGCCGCATCATCCTGATTTGATGCCAAATAATGTATCGATTCAGGGCCCCCTGCAATCCCACCTTAACCCCCCCCCCCCTTACCCCACCTCCCCTTAACCCCCCCTTAAACCCCCCTTAACCCCCCCCCCTTTACCCCCACCCCCTTATCACCCCTGCCCCTCCACCGCCCTTCATGAATTGAATCGTTATTTAGTGTACAAAAAGAAACGTTTGTACTACCACCAAAACTAGAAATCCCTTATATTTTAAATGGAAAACTTTAGCACTAAAAATTGACAAACAAATACACCTATGGGATTTAGCCTGCAAGAGAATGAGGTAGTATAATCGGTCTCCTCTTTGTGCGGTGCTTCATAGCCTCCCCACTCTTCTCTACTTTGGTTTTCTGAAGGTTTTTAACCTACCTACTACGTGTGAATTGCACACTATTTTTTTAATAATAAAAGTATAATTGTCAGAATTAGTTCGCGCGGGAGCCGTTCTTCTCGCTACTGGCTAGCGTGTGGCGCTAGCTGCGACCTCAAGTTTTTTTTAAATGTCGATCGAATTTTTAATTTTTAATTATTAATATTTAATTTTAATTTTTTTTTTTTCTTTATACTTATTTATGTTTTTATTATGTTTTTTATTAAATTGCAATATTTTTTTCTTCTATTGTAAAACATTGTATATTGTATCATGTTGTTGTCCACGCTATTTTCCTGCCGACAAGCTACTTGCAGTAGCTTTGCAGGTGCAATGTAAACAAGAAAAAAAACTATTTTCTAATAAAAATTGGTTCGCGCGGGAGTCATTATTTTAGCTACTATAGTCGCTACTGAGCGAATAGACAGTTTTGTGTGTCATCATGACAATCTCACTCTCCGATTCACCCGCTTTTTTCTCTTACCGGCTAGTAGCTTGTAAACTCACTCAATGTAATCGAGGCTTTAGCCAGCAGTGCTTTGATCTCGTGACGCTTGAGTGGTATTCACACATATACAATAACTTAATAACAATGCGTAAATATATGTGATTTTAGATTTTGACAGCCAAGAGTATTTTCGTTATTCATTTTTGGGGTGTTGTGCCGTGTTGCGCTACCTCCTTCTTTATCCAATGTTTCCGACAGCGTTACAGTGTCTATCATCAGGGCAGATGTCATGGCAGATAATATATCTGCCCTGAGATAGACACTGTAACGCTGTCCGAAACGTTGGCTAAAAACGGAGGTAGAGCAACACAGCATAATACCCCAAAAATAAATAATGAAAATGTGTAAATATACTTGTTAAAGGATTTTCGTCTTAATCCTGACTCTCCGAAAAACAAAAATCGATAGCGTTTATTGATTTGCACATTTGACCTAGACCTTTTTTCGCCTGTGCTTTACTCCCTTCATACAGTTTGGGAGTCAAAAGTACCACAGGCTCCGTGATTAGATATTGTTATGGGGAGCCTACCAATTTCATATGAAATTTATTTGAAACAAGATCAAGTCAAAATTTGATAAGATATTGGTTCATAACTATTATTTTAGATACGAAAACAAATGATTGAGTAGGTGGGTTAACGTAAATAAAATTAATGAAATTTCCGATTTAAAAAAAAAAATATACATATATTATGATAATTTTTTAATTGTGCCTGTGTTAATTTTGGCTAGATAATGCGGGTAGGTACCAACGGAAAAAATCCTGGAAATAAGTGACAGTGATATTCAATGTGCTGTGGGTGGCGAGGTACAATTATTTCGCTGGTATGATTGATTCGGGCAGGGTGGGTTTTCACGTGTCAGCCGAGTTCTGAAACCTAATAAGTAAAATTGATGGAAAATTTATTTATTTGTTTCACTTTTAATCTAAGTCCGTTTCAACTTTTGACCAAAATGTGATCAGCAGAAGAGGACAACGACTAGGTACTGTCACGTTTTTAAGCTTGTCACCTTACAATTTGATAAAAAATCTGAAACGCATCTAGATTCACTTAGAGATGTCAAAAAACCGCTGAATTGTCATTTGATGACAATGACACATTTGAATTTCCGTGAAACATTTGCCCCTTTGTATAATGAGTGAATCTATATTATTTTCGCAATAATCCAAATCGGATCGATCGCAAAATCCCTCCCATTAAAACCATTGCAGTTTGGTGTTATAAGTCAGGAAAATTATGTGCTAACGCTTAGCTTGGTCTTATGTAGATACGTACTCAACCAAGACAAAGACTTTTCCAAAATGGCATAACAACCCCACAGCAGCCTAAAAAGATTGGGTGGCTTTCTGAAAAATCAGACTTCTTAGGTATCTATAACACTATTTAATTAAATCATTTCAATCTTTTCGCACAATTACAAAAATCATCGTCTCATTTTAAGACCACCCTTATTTTTGTATAAATGCGATTTATAATAAAGATTATGTAGCCGGCCAGACAGCCTTCGATAGCTCAGTTGGTAGAGCGGTGGACTGTAGAGGAAAATCAAGCTGTTATCCATAGGTCGCTGGTTCAAATCCGGCTCGAAGGAACCCTTATTTTTGCCCATTTTTTTATATAAAAATTTTTTTTGGAAGTATATTTTTTTAAACTTTTTTAAAGTTTTAAAAGACATAAAGCCTTAATACGTATTATTATTAAAGCACTCAAAGAAAAGCCCTTACAGTGACGGGTGTTCACTTTCGTAATGCTATAAATTATTTTCGCAACTTGCTTTAAAATTTAGTTTGCCTAATGGCCAAGAGATGTCACAGTTGGTAAGAATCTCGGCTAAATTATAAGCGAGCTTTCATGCTCTCCGACAGAAATCGCGCCATCCGAATTATTACAACTTTTTTACCTTACGTACAGGAACTCGATAGAAAGAGCGATTTTGATTCTTAGTAGAAAGAACCAGAAGATTTATACTTCACCGAACATGATTGTTGTATCGTTCGGACTACGGATGGTATGACCAGCGACGTTTCGAGCGCTTTGTAGGTATACATCTGAAGTTGCTCGGTGAATGTGCCAAGTTATATACGGTGCCTACCCACTTTTTGTTTTTGATTCCTGCAGTCTACCATCAGTACGAACTTGGCGTTTGCCAGTTGCGAATGGTCGATTCTCGTTGACTCGTGATTGTTCAAAGTTATTGTTTCAAAACGCGGGTGTTTTGAAAAATACGTCAGACGGTTTATTATTATTTAACAGTACCTTCCTGTATAATTGTTGTTTCTTGTTTGTTAATGCAGTTCTGTTTGATAAGGAACCGGTTTAAAACAGTATTTAGCCAGCCAGTGTTGTGAAGTTTCGATAATCCACGTTGTGCAACGTTTTGTTTTGAAAAGTAAGTTGTTTAATTTTTACTGCATGCGGCTGGGATTTGGGATGCATTTACTCTCAGCACTTCTTCACAGGAAGCTTTCCGAAATACCCACTGAATTAGAAACAATACTTAAAAGAACTAAGGTTTTATTTATCGAATATTCTTACTGGAATCAAATAAGATTATAAGGATTATCTTAAAATAAACTGTCTTTTTGCTATACCCTCGAAATATTCTTTATTTTATGTTATTATTCGGTACCTAGGTACCTACTTAAATGATTTATAGTGGTTTTTTTTGTTTTTATGTCAGAGGTCGTTTACCCGCAGGTGTGTAGGTCTGTTTTTATGCAATTTAATTGGCGGGTAAAAAACAGAGCTATACCTATATCGTCACAGAAGATGCTACTGTATTGTTATAACCGCTACCATGGTAACAACGAAATACTTTATAATATATAATAATTTCGGGGTCGGCAGGAATCTGGGGTTTAGTGTGTCCTGGTCATCCGCCTCCAAGACCTAGACAAACCTCACCCCATGAACCCGAGCACCCCTGCTAAATCACCAAACGCAGCGAACCACTTGGGGTGACCCGTGGCAGAGATGTTGGTTATCCAATAAAGGTTCCCGGGGCTGCGGTACCCATGCGGTACCAAATAAAAAGAGAAAAACACATACAATTTCCCTCAGGGCCTGTGTCATCTTTGGGGACGCTGTGTGGAGGTTTTTTTTAATGGAAAGGAAGGATAGGTGAGTTCTTGGAAGGAAAAGGGCTTAAGGGGTGGGTAGGAATCTGGGGTTCAGTGTGTCCTGGTCATCCGCCTCCAAGACCTAGATAAACCTCACCCATGAACCCGGGCACCCCTGCTAAATCACCAAACGTAGCGAACCACTTAGGATGACCTATGGCAGAGGTGTTGGTTATCCAATAAAGGTTCCCGGGGCAGCGGTACCCATTCCCGCACCCCAAATAAAAAGAAAAACTCACATACATCTATGGGATCTAGCCTGCGAGGGAATGAGATAGACTAATCGGTCTAATCTTTGTGCGGTGCTTCGTAGCCTCCGCACTCTTGTCTACTTTAGTTTTCTGAAAGTTTCACTTCTACCGCGTGTGAACTTGCACACTTGTATTTTTTAAAATAAATTTACGTTCTTAAAATGTAGAAAATGTTGTTGGGTCAATACACTTGTATAAATGAATGAAATACGGATTTGAAAAACTTCGTTCCTGAATTAGTTCCTCGATTGTCCATCAGCACAGGAAAGTTGAAATTTTAAATCTTTCGCGGTTCACACATGTTTTTCAAAAGGAATTACATTTCAAATGGGTCAAATGTGTTATCCATGCCTAAACAGCTAGATATCTGAGTGGTAAGTTACTTTCGGTATAGTCGAGATGAAAGACCACCATTCAGAATCGAAACGTTACTTCAAATGGATTTAGCCATGATTGGTGACCAGATCTGAGTAGACAGGTATTTAGCCACCGTCCTCGTCCCGAGCCCCTTGCTCTCCCCGCTTCATTCAGCCTCATAACATACCCCACTTGGGGTCTTATTGACTCCAGACGGTTGGGAGCAATTGGTACTGTTGTGCTATACTCAAATCAAAAAATATACACAAAAGGGGACAACTTTTAATACCATGATAAAATTTTAAGTGAAAAACCGATTTCTACGATACTTTTGACTTTCGGATCTATCGTCCTCATCTGAGCCACGAAGAGTCAGCCGCGTTCTTCAGGATATCGTCCTTGAAAAGTCGAAGAAATTTGGCAGACGTACTATTCTTACATAAAATAGCTACCTCTATGATAGATTGCCCCGAATTACTAGAAAGAATTCAACTTAGAGTACCCATCAGACAAACCAGACAAAACCAGGCATTAAACATTCCTCAATGCAACACTAACTCAAAACAAAATACATTCATTCATCGCGCTTCACACACCTTTAACATTTCATACAGTGAATTCGACTTATTTAACACAGTACCTAACGTTTTCAAAACTAAAATGAATAAATAACATTTACCCATACATACCATTATTTACCCATACATACCATTATTTTCACAGAAAAGATTCCACTCCCTTCCACCATCCCATCCACATAACATAATGTAACTATTTTTTCTCGATTTATTTTTATACCTACTCACTAAATAATTTACATACTTCAGCGAGAACCTATTATTGGTTAAATTTCTGTACATATTTCATCAAACATTATTAATAATTGTAACTGTTGGTTTTCCTAATAAGATAAAATAAAATAAAATAGAACAATGTTTAAAATAAAAAGAGAAATTAGAACATAAATACAGCACTAGATTCACGCGTAACGACGGGTTAATAGTTCCGAAATTTAACAATAAGTACGGACAGAGAACGTTTGAATATATCATACCGAAGATATTTAATTTATTACCTGACACTATAAAGCAATGTAATTCTATGAATAAGGTTAAATATATGGTGAAAAATTGGCTATCGGAAAAAAAAGATTTATATTGATTTTGATATGTATGAAAAAATGTTGTATCTGTAGATATAAGATGTAAATTTTAAATTTTAAAAATGTATAAATATGTAACTAAAATATGAGCACCTGTTGACAAGCCGATTCAACTGGCTTAGCAGGACTTGTTTGTTGATTATATTATGTATTATCTATTATTTCAATAAAAAAAAAAAAAATAAAATAAAAAAAATAAAAAAACAACTTACAGATAAATTAGTTAACCCTAAACGGAAACAAAAAGCTCTCTTTGATGAGATTAGGTGAAAATGTTTAATCATAATTGAATTTTATTCCACATTTTATTTTCATGTTTGTGTTATCAGTTATTACCGTAGAGTCTCCGAAGCTAACGGAACTATGTCTTCCCCATTCGAGGTATGTTTTGGGGCGAAGGAAGCAGGGGGTGAGGGGGGGGGGGATAGATGGAAAGAGGAAGGTTTTGGAATGGGTATCTGATTATTCAAATCTGGTCATCAAACGCCATTTGAGGTATTCATTTACATTAGCTCCACACAGGTGGCCCTGTGGAAAATAATTCACCTCTGGACCAAGGAAGAAAGGAAAGGAAGTTCTGGGAAGGAAAGTTTATGAGGGGTGGATAGGAATCTCACGGTCAGTGTGTACAGAAGTGACGGACGTAAGAATCCATCCCTCCTACTGCGGTTCAAGGCGATGTTCTAAGAGAGTACAGCTGTAGAAGTCAAAGGGACTCCCCCAACCATTCTTTCCTTATCGGGCCAACCAGGCAGCTGGTGGGCAGATGCATCCACAGCCGAAACACAGACATACCTCACCCCATAAACCCGGGCACCCTGTTAAGTCACCAAACGTAGCTTACCACTCGAGGTGACCGATGTCAGTGGTGTTGGATTTCCAACAAATGGTTCCCGGGGGCGTATTTCCAAAACCTACACCGATTCAGTCGCGGCAGCGACAATTATTTACATTTTAAATATACCTCTCTATTGGTTATTTTTTATCACATTGCCAAAACAAAAATTGTTCAAAAATCTAGATAAAATAATCTTTCCAATGTGTATATTAGAAATTAATAATTTTATTTCTAAATATTTAAATTTTGACATTGAAAATGTAAAGCGACTGAACCGGTATACCATACCCGCCTCCCAAAATTGTTTCTCGAGGGCGATATTGAGATGTTTTGCAAATCTTTCATGAGTCGCAATATATCTCGTATAAATATAAAGAAGAGCGTCTGTGGCGGTCGCGTGGATTTGATTTGTATAAATATCTACAGTTTTATTCCGAAAATGGGGAAATTTTGTATAATTGACCTTTCAAGCAAGAGAAAGGTCACTGTCATAAGATTTCGAAAATCACCCCCACTGCCTTTACCAAACCCTTAAAGCGAAATTTAGTAACTCGACGAAATTTTTACACTGATGTTCAAAATAAGTGGAAAATTACTCTCCACATCTGATTTCGAAAAATTCTGCGTAAAGCACGGGCAATGCCAGGGATGTCCGCTTCACGGATAATACGGAATATTCCTTGTCGAAGTTCGATACGCAGATAATACGGAATATTCCTTTTTTTAAATTAATTGACAATCAAATAAGACTTAAATAATTTGTCTTAAGTACCAACCTTTTAAAATAAATTCTCGTCAAAATAAAAACAAAAGCACCTAATTCGAATTATTTCCGGTACTACTTTTATCTTATTCTTTTGAGGTTCAAGCTGCAGAAGCTGCTTGTCATCATCAATATACATCCCGGGTTTTGAAAGGTTTGTATGGCAAGCAGGGTTGTCTAACGGGTGTGTATAATTTTTCTAATACCTTTCTTTCCATCTTCTGTTATAAACACAGTTTAAAACTTGTCAATAATGCATTTACGTCACAACGTGAATACATTATTGTTTTATATGGCCATAATAATTTTGATTGGCAGCGTTGATTGTCTATGAAATAAAATACAAATGTATATAGCAGTTCGTATGTCGCGTATAATTTTAACAAAATTAAAATGAAACAAGTAAGATAAGTTTAATGCTATTTTCTATTATATGATTAGCATATTAAAATATGTATAATGATACGTAGTATAGAGGATTGACATATTACAATATAATTTAGATAAATTGTTTCATTGGTGTGTGATCAACCCGCTATTTCTTAATATTCAAAAGTGCCAAGTTATTCGTTTTTATAAAATCCAAAGTCATGTAACTTATAAATACTCTTTAAATAATGTAATATTGGCACCAGTCACTCAGATCAGGGACTTAAGTGTTATATTTGATGAAAAGTTAACATTTACTTTGCACGTAAATGAAATAACAAATAGAGCTATAAAAATGCTTGGTTTTATATGCAGAACAGCAAGTGGTTTTAAGTCACTAGAATGTTTGAAAATATTGTACACTTCTTTAGTAAGAAGCCAGGTAGAGTATAATTCGTCCATTTGGTCCCCACTGTATAAAATACATTCCGACAATATAGAAAGGGTACAGCACAAATTTCTAAGATTTGCTAACTTTAAACTAAATATTCCAATTCAAAATATTAACTATGTCCTTTTGATGAAACAACTCAACTTAATTACGCTGTCAGATAGGCGGATCATCTCTGACCTTGTACTATTAAATAAAATCATTAATAATTGCATTGACAACCCTGAAATTCTCGCCAAAATAAAATTTTATGTACCGACCAGAGAAATACGAGGCAATGTGCTACCTTCTTTTGTGACAATTTTAAAACAAACTATGAGGCTCATACACCTATAAATAGATTACATCATTTTGGTAATAAATTTGGGAATATTGTAGACATGTTTGCAGATTCTGTATTAGTTCTAAAACGAAGTCTTTATAATTACTTTAATGAAATGTATGATTTTAATTTTAATTAATTTTATTTTTTACTAATAATTAAATCATTATAATTGTGTACTACGTACCTGCCTAACTATCATTATTTATCTTTGTAAAAGCCCACCAGGGCGTAAATAAATAAATAAATATACGGAAAATTTGTCAACGACAATATCTACTTCTAACGCTTGCTATCATTTAGATAAATATGTATGCAAAATTTTTATTCGAGCGCTATATATATTTATTTTGGCGCCATATAAACGTTGAGACATAATCATACCAATGGGTGAATTAGCATTCGCGCATTCCGACAGAAGACGATAGCATCGTATACGTTTGCTCCCTTTTTATACTGCTGGCAACATTGCATTTTATTTATTTTTTATTATTTACGTATTTATTTATTACTTATTTGCTTATTTATTCTATTGTTTGTACTTTATTATTTTTGTTTTTTTTTATTTATTTATTTGTTAATTCATTATTTTTTTCATTTATTCATTCATATATTTATTTAGGCTAAGCTTCTGGAGTTGAAACTCTTATATTGACTGGACTCAGGAGTTCGCAACAGTCGAACTTCAAATTTACAATTTAAAAAAAAGAAGCATAGGTCATCGTAGCTTATCCTTTAATGTTCATCCTCCACTTTGTATAATTTTACCTATAAAACGAATTCTTCTTATTATAATTGCTAATTAAAAAAAAAAAACCAGAATTATAGAGATTTGTTCATAATAATTAAAAAAAGAAACACGTCCAGTCTGTGCCTTCATGAGATTTTTTAGCAACTTTTTTTAATATTTTCTTGTAGTCTTGTATTTTCATTGAATGCAAGTCTATATTTTATAATGGGCTCTCCTCTCGACACTGCATGTAGTGACTGCGGCAGTGACTCCAGAGAGCGTGGAGTTGAGCAAACTAGCGCTGTCTCGTTTGTTAAAGGGCCGCTAAAACGAGACAGCGCTAGTTCGCTCAAACAAATGGTTGGGTTGACTGTAGTTAAAAAAAAAAATTGACAAAATTATTGTTCTTTTAGAGAACACCACATTTTAATAGATTTAAACGATGTTCCCATTCACATATTAACAATCGGTATTATCTTTCTCTATTTTTCAATTTTCAATTATAAGTGTTTATGTGACCGCGAGTTCAAATCAAGTCATAGCAAAAAACGTGATTTTTTGACAAAAACACAATATCTCAGCATTCTATTTTCCGTGCTGTTATTGTTGTTGAAACTCGTTTGATTCTGAAAAAAGCTGACTGCAGTTATAACTTCTAACATAAATCTACGATTCGGCGGATATATATATTTATATGCATGTGTTAGATATATGATATATGAGTATTGAGAGAGCCAAACATACAAATTTTATCAATAAGTTTTGAATTGAAAATAATTACCATATTTACCGATTCTACGAACACAACTAACGGAAGTGATAACCAAGGCACCCCTGCTACTATATTATAAGAACAATCAATAAAATTTGATACCTAACATAGATTTTAATTGAGATTAAGATTTTCGATTGTGTTTCGCTAATATTGTCTTCATTTAATTAAATGTAATTTGAGATTTTACTCATAAAAAAAGCTAAAAATTGAAATTAAATATAATTTTTTATTGGATTCAGAGTATTCGATTTTGGTTAGTACCACAGGTGAGTAGGTACTTCGATTAAATTCGTTAATTTAAAGAGTTAGTTCGAAATTTGAATTTTGATTTAACAATCGATGGTTTGCAAAATGTCATTCTCAAATTGTGACATATTTGACAGTTTGGTAAACGTTTTTGTAACGATTAAAAAAACTTTTCAGATGTATTGTCATGTGGTTGTAACAATCCAGAAACCTTCGCGAGGGTGGAAAGAAGGTATTTTGAAAGTTTCAAACATTTCCTGTGCTTAATATAGCAATGCATGGACAACTCACATTCATACTTATGATTTTTTTTTACATAAGATTTAAACGTAGATACGAGTACTTCTACCGTAAAAACATAAAATTAATTAAAAAATGTTTATTCATTATCTAGTTTTAAACTATGTCTACCACCTGCAAAAAGTACACCTTCGTTAATGCAATAAAGCCATCTTTAATTGATATTGCCTCGCAGCCGGAATGCAGTGAATGCAATGAATGCAGTGAATGGCAGGTATCCGAGAGATGTCCAATATGCGATTGAAAATAAATGCAGCGACTTGCGAGCTGCTAGTGGAGATTCCAGATACCTTTTACAATGTACGGAATCTGCACAACTAACTAACGGGGATGATACTGTTGTGGATGAGTTAACTTAAATTAACTTGATAACCTAAATTAACTTAATTAACTTAACTTAACTTAACATTTTCTGCTAAAACAGGGATAGACGTCTAATTTTATTATGAAGGTCAACATTTGCCTAAACTGCTTTTATTACTGTTATCTGTATAATATAATGTACCATATTACTTCATTTATTTGGAGGAATACATCATTTTATTTTATTATCATTTTATTTATTATCATTTTATTTTATTTTCATTGTGAAAATATAATAAAGCTCAAAACTTTTTTAATCAAAATGGGAGAAAAGAAAATCATTTCTCAACCCTTTCCACTCCAAGCCTTTTTTTATATATTCATTTTAATTTTTTTGTTCTTTGTTTCTTGGTTTTATTTCACCAGCTCAACGACGAAATTGTGTATTCAAGTTTTAGTTACTTTCTATAAATAAAATTGATAATAGATTATATTCCACCAATAAAAGTTTTTTGTCTGTAAAGAACTATATGTAATTATTATAATATATGTAATTAGTAATTAACTATATGTAATTAGCTGAAAGTTTAAATACTTTTAAACTACTTACTTAAAACTGTTTGGCACCACTGTGTATCGAATCCGACGAAGTCCCGTATGTACTTCCCAGCAAACCATGGTAACAATAATTATAATTTAGTATTCGCTGGACTGAAACATGATCAACTATACTATATACTACATACTACTGTACAGCTGTACAATGTAATTCGCCGGACTTAAAGAATACAGCCCAACATTTAATTGTACAAAAAATGGTGTTAAATAATGTGGATAATGTAGATTTTCAAAATAAAAATCCTTTCTCATGTGCTTACCATATAGTACTCACTTTGATATTATACTCGTAAATCTTTTAAATTAAATTCTTTTATACTATTTTGTATTCTATAATATTCTTTAATATTATATTATTTTATGCATATGTATATTTTCTTAATACTCTCACACATTCTTTATATTGCATATGTTAATTTACTGTATAAAAAATCGACCACCACAACACGGGCATGTTCCTAGCATGGTGGTCGAAAATCACCAACTTAAAAAAAAAAGATTTTTTCAATGAATAAAGAAACTTAAAAAAAGAATTAAAAAAAAAGAAAATGAGTCCTTTTTGAGTGATTTCGTATGCCAAAAACTGAATCGCTGATTCCACGGTAAAATTACTTGTAAGAATATTGCCCAATTTAAGATATCGTGATTAATTTTTGGGTTATTATGCCGTTTTGCGCCTTCCTTTTACCCAAAGTTCATCTGATGGTGGACACTAACGTTGTTTGAAACGACGGATAGGCAACACGACATAATAACCCAAAAATGTTTCACGATAATACTTTATGGAAATTTGAAATCGACAAAAATAACAAATTTGAAATATGAGATCAACAAAAAATTAGATCGCAATGGCCGAGTTGGTTTTGTGAGATCCTATTTGTGAGAGGTAGTTTTGTGAGTTTTTGAGAGATCCTGGGTTTGTCTCTCTATTTTACTGTGTCTTGTTCTGTTTCATATTTCGTTTATTAATCATGTTAGTATTATGGTTTTTCTTCGGGAAGAAAAAATACAGAGAAAAAGTAGAATATTACCAAAAAAGTTTTTCAGCATTCATCACCTGAAAATTAGTTCATCACCTGAAAGTTAATTTGGAAAAATGTCGTTTATTACAGGTTCTTTGACCAATTTCTTTTGATATCTGGATATAACAAGTACAGCGCCGTTTTAGTGAAAAATCACCTCAAAGCTTATTTGAATAATTATTGCATGAGTACCTACTCGTATGTGTTGTTTTCTTTCAATATTTGACCATAATTCATTGAATACTAGCTTTTTCCTGCGGCTTCTCTCGCATGGTATTAGGGGGGTTCCCACTCCGCCTCCTACACCTCCACCCCTCCCTCCCCCCCACTCCACCACTCTCACTCCCCCTCCCACCCCCCTCCACATCTCCCTCCTCCACCTCTCCCACCCTTCCCACCCCCCTCCCACTCCCCCTCTTTCTCCCCACCTCCCCCCTCCCGCATTTATTTGAAGTACTCCCCTCCCCTAATAATTGAATCGAATGAAGAATTATAGATATCTTACTAATCGTGCCACCTATGGCAATTTTTTTATACAAATTTCATAATGCCAGAGCTCTGAGCTATCTACATCTTATTTTGATGTGTGAGCTATATTATTGTAAAGTTTCATTAAAATCCATTCAGTAGTTTTTGCGTGAAAGAGTAACAAACATACATCCATACAAACTTTCGCCTTTATAATATTAGTACGATAGGATAGGATAATCGTAATCCATATTCTTTCTCACATCCCTTGTTAACGTTAAAAGTAGTGTCTTTTACAAGCAGCTTTTTTCTTAATAAAAAAGTTTTCTCGATGTCTACTTGGAAACTTAACTTTTTGTTTGTTAATGGAAATAAAATATGTTTATTTACAAATATTTTTCGCAGTCGGGAATATTAAAATATTTTGGTTCGATTTTCGGAAAACACTCACAGGTCTCATAGAAATCGTTGTGTCTCCCTTACCATCATGTTTAGAAATATGATCTAAATGGTTTTAGAAAGAGATTGGTTTTAGAACACCCCTTTTTTACTAAAATCTACATTCTTACATATATAATTAAAATGTAGACCTTTATGAACCAAATTTTTCGATCGCAATTTGAAAAAAAATCATGTGACTTTGGGAATTTTTTATTAATTACTAACAGACCCGGCCACGCGTTGCTGTGGCTAATAAAACACAACGTCATCTACTGGATGGTTATCCAACCATTATAACCACAGTCGTCTTTGAGTTTATCGCGAAGAGACGGACAGATGCCGTGGAGGACTTTATTTTATAATACGTAGAGATGGTGTGAAAGATTATAATAATGTGCTTGGGGTAACTAACGTATTTAAGTCAATAAGGATTAATACTGTATCCGTCTAAATAACTTTTCAATTACCGCAATGTACGTGACCATTTTTTAGAAGATAGAATGGGTATAGTAAGCTATCCGTAAAAGATAGATATATGCCTTCGCGGACTTTTTTGTAGATCTATAAAAGAGGAATATCCCACCATGCATTGTTTTGTTATATCCCAAAAGGATTTGGCAGCGTTTTCGATGAAAGCCACCAAGCGGCTTGACTTTTTCCGACACTTCTAACAATTATCGTTATGTTTCAACCAATTTACACAAATCCTTGACAAATATCATACCTAAATCTTCCTCACGAAACACACTATCTATTGGTGAAAACCGCATGAAAATCCGTTCAGTAGTTTTCGAGTTTATCGCGAACAGACAGACAGACGACGCGGGGGACTTTAATTTATAATATATATGTAGAGATAGAGATTTTTACATGAAACGACAAAAAAGTGAGTTGAAGACAACATTTATAATAAGTTTTCCGAATAAAACATTTGTGGGTTTTAATTTTTTGTTAACAGTTATTTTAGTTAGAAAAAAAACGAAAGGTGAGCTATTTATAAAAAAAATTGTTTGCTTTCAAAATTTTTATATTTAAAAAAAAAAATGTTTATTTCGAATTATTAAATTTTAAAGCGTATATCACCACTTTTCAAAAACGCTTAAGTTTTCGAAAGCGTTCACAAATATTCCATTTCAATGGTATTTATTGCAAAGCGGAAATAATTTGACCTTCCCACTAAACAGGCCCAAGGCGTGAGGAGTTCAATACTATATCTAGCACAGCCTCTGATCTGCACGGTCTGGTACTTCTCCACCTTCTTCTCCCCCATCTTCTTCAACTTGCCACTACCTGCAACCTCACAACATAACCCAAATAGGAATGCCATAATCGCACTAGCTTTGGCCGTGTTTTGTGACCAGGTCTGTATAGCCAGGCACAAAATATGTTATCCATTTCCATCTATTCTGTTCTCCGTCCAGCTTCACAATTCACAATACAACCCATTTATTGATACCACAGTTGACTGAATAAATAATTTGTGTTTCACCAGGTTTCGAACCTCAAATCTCATCGTTGCAGTTGCTACCCATATAGATTATCAGTAATCTAATAATATTATACAAAGTTGCATTGTTTCATTTCATTTTATTATAATAATATTATGTTACTTAATAGTAATTGGAAAGCTGTGCACATAGAGATTGTTCAGTTGCAACTGCGCTTTTTATTTTTTGCTCGATTTCACATTAAGAAAGAACCTGCATTGAACGTCATCACGTTCTAAATTCTAAATAGAAAATATATCGAGAAAACAAGTCGAAATTTCGATATTAGAATCAAAGAACAACATGAACAGTTGGACCGCCGACAGTTGATCCCGCCGACAAAAAGATTATTTCTTCCAGTAAGTATTAAAAAAATCGTATATAGTTTTTTAAATAAACTTTTTTGTATGAATACAAAACAGGAGGCCCAAAATCTCCCAACCGTCTGGAGCTTGTGAGACTAGGGCTTCCCCAATTTTGGTACGTTGTTAGACTGAAAGTAGTGGAGAGGGGAAGGGGATGTGGAAAATGTACCTGGCTATTCAACTCTAGTCACCAAATACGGCTAAAGCCATTTCAAGTAATAAGTCTAAAACCTACATATATATGTACACTATAACACCAGCGTTAAAAAATACAAAAAAAAAGTACAATGTAACTTTTTTATCCGAATATAACACAAGAGGCCTAACTTCTCCCAACCGTCTGGAGCCAGTGATGGCATAGTCTCATTGTCTTTTAGTTGAATACAACACAAGGGGCCCAACTTCTCTCTCAGCTGTCTGGAGCCATGTCTGAGATTATACCATCAGACTATGCCATCACTGGCTCCAGTCTGTTGAATACAACACAAGTGGCCCAACATCTCTCTCAACCGTCTGGAGCCAGAGATGGCATGGTCTTACTGGCTACAGACGGTTGGGAGAAGTTAGGCCTCTTGTGTTGTATTCGGATAAAAAAGAGTTATATTTTATGATTTTTTTTTTACATACTTGAAGAAATAATCTTTCAGGGGATCAATCAATTGTCCCAAAGATCAACTGTCCGCCGGATCTACTGTCGGAGGGTCAACTGTCGCCGGATCAATTGATAAACTCGTAGGGTTTTATCGATCGATCACGCTAGACATCCTGGAGCCATATCATAAAGTAGATAAATGTCTCTAATATCAGAGTCCAGTTAATACGATCTATTCCATTCCCGAGTATGTGCCATTTATTATCAGAACACAAACGGAATTCTTCAGTCAAGTATGAAGTAAATTCGCTATACTTTTTACCGTGTGGTCTCGAGAACTTGAATTTGCCGCTTTAAGTTTGTTGGCGACTGCGCAAGAACTAGTTTGAAAGTTGCCAGCAAAAACCATTAAGAACCTCGCCGACTTATGCGAGAAGTCTTAAATCCGACGTAATGATGAAGTAATCACTATTATATTGCGCTAAGATCAATGTCATCTGCTGTTTGCAAGATTTAGAGGTCTTGAAATGACCCAACGCGTTTTTTTCTATTAAATATATTTTTTTATGGATGGCTTTTCGAAGGAATTTCTCCGATTATCTTGAGTAGTCTTGGATCATTGGAAACAAAGTAACTAGTTATCAAGGCGTGCCCTAGAGGCCCTAAAATTATTTCCTATCTCTTGTTCGACATTAACTTGTTTACAATGCGTAATGACACTTTTTGATAACATCATCATCATCTTCTTCCCCTTATCCTATTTGGGTCGGCGACCCATTGCATCGACAAGGCTCCTCCATGCGTCCCTGTCTTGTGCTGATTGTTCGGCCTCTGTCCATGGTAGACCCATCCTCTCCTCACACAGTTTCTGGAGTTGCCTCGCCCAACTGTGTCTGGGGCGGCCCACTGGACGTCTACCCTCTGGAATCGCACTCAGTATCTTCCTCGGAATTCGATCTTCAGACATTCTTAGTACATATCCAAGCCACCTCAGTTGCGATTTTTCTATGAAGAGTAGCAATGGTTCAATGTTTAGATCATCTCGGATCGTCGAGTTTTTTTTTTATTTTTTTTTTTATTGAAATAATAGATAATACATAATATAATCAACAAACAAGTCCTGCTAAGCCAATTGAATCGGCTTGTCAACAGGTGCTTATATTTTAGTTACATATTTATACATTTTTAAAATTTAAAATTTACATCTTATATCTACAGATACAACATTTTTTCATACATATCAAAATCAATATAAATCTTTTTTTTCCGATAGCCAATTTTTCACCATATATTTAACCTTATTCATAGAATTACATTGCTTTATAGTGTCAGGTAATAAATTAAATATCTTCGGTATGATATATTCAAACGTTCTCTGTCCGTACTTATTATTAAATTTCGGAACTATTAACCCGTCGTTACGCGTGAATCTAGTGCTGTATTTATGTTCTAATTTCTCTTTATGCTGCGGGGTAAATATATGTTGAATTATAATTTTGTGCCAAAGTATTGCCTTAACAGGTAAAATTTTGGCACTCTGAAACAGCAACGGTTTATTTTGTCTCTGTTTGAAAATATTAGGGACGACCAATAATTTTACAATTGCGTTTTGTACAACTTGCACTTGTTTCAGATTGGTTATAGAAGTATTTCCCCATATTGTTAATCCATATCTTATAATAGATTCTGCTAGCGACATATAAATTATTTTAAGTGTTTCAATTGATAGGAAAAAATTTAATGTGTACATTCTACCAGCAATCGATCTGAGTCTTTTACAGGTTTTTTTTTTATATGTTTGTCCCATTTAAAAAAACAATCTACAGTAACACCAAGATACACGTATTCCGAAACTAATTCTAAGCTTTCACATTTACAATTAGTTGGAATATTTTTATGAATGCAATTAAAATTATGAGATATAATATTAGGATTGAATTGAAATTTGGCATTAGGTGATCTTAAATGCATTACTTTGGTTTTTTTAGCATTTATTAATAGTCCTGCATCATGTGACCATTTACAGAGTTGATTAAAGTCAATTTGCATGAGTTCAATTGCAATTTTTAGATCTTTATGTGATATGACCAATGCCGTATCATCTGCGAATACAAAATGTTTCACAAAAGAGAAAAGTTTTTTCATTATGGTTACATAAATTATATATAGTGTAGGTCCTAATATGGAACCTTGTGGAACTCCTGCAGATACATTTTTTGTTTTACTAAAAGTATTATTTATTTTGATACATATTTTTCTATCTCTAAGATAATCTTTAAATAAATCTTATATGATCCCATTTTGTAACCCCTGCCACTCCTCTCAAGTACCTCATTTCGGCAGCTTGGACTCTAGAGCGTGTTCGTTCATTTAGCAACTTTTTGATAACATTTATTTTATTTTAAAAAAATATTTACTTACACTATTGTATAATAAAAGAGTGGATAATGAAACCAAATAATTATGTCGATAAAAAGTGAGGTTTCCAGCTTAGTTTGTTCATTGATCCTTGTTTATTATACATATTTTGAACATGTTTTTTTGCATTGTCATAACTTTATGCATCCCCGTACGTCAATTATCTCTCTTAAAACCCAGTTGCTGAAATGCCACCGACCGACGTCAGTTTTATAAAAATGCAAGAAGTGCAAATAACGTCGGAAAGTCCAGCTTTTAATTTTGGTTGGTAGATGGTGGTAAACAACTGAAGAAAGGTGTCATATTCGTAAAGAATGCGTTTTAATGATTAGCAAGTGTCATAACGTAGATGCCACCGTAAATGAAGAAATGCATGAGGAGTAACTGTTGTTTGGTACTACATCAGTTCGAATACAGAAATTCTGATAAAAAATGTAAATCATAGAGTTTTAACACCTACAACTAAAGACATAACTGATGCTATAGATGACTAATAGCTGCATTAAAAACTGCAGGAGCAAATGGTCCAACTAAGCAACGCCAAAACCATTACTAGCGTTAAACTAATTACTACCTTACCTTTCAAAAGCTCTGAACTTTGGAAAATCATCATGTATGTCGGTTTCTGAAAATTACCATCAATTTTCTTGGTATTGGTCTTTACTTTTTACTACAAAAGTGTTTTGCTTATCAGATGTCTTGTCTATCTCACCCATCAGTTTTAGGCCGAAATACTTTATCATTTGTCTTCATCTTTAAATTTATCTTCTCTTTATTTCTTTAATCTGTTTTAACGTCTGTGTTAATCAGTTGACCGTCTAATTTTCACTGATATACTTGTAGCCATATTTCCGCAACACCATATTCTTGTGGGTTTATTTGGACAATAAACCTAGTTAGGCATCAGTTAATAAACTTAATATCTAATTGACCTGCTTCAATTCAAATGCGGTCGACAAATTATTGTGAAATTAAAAGCTTACGACAAATGTAGATACATGAAATCGATACAATCTTGCGTTTCTAAGCTTATAATTATACTACAAAGCATGCATTAGATTTGAGACCACTAATGCTGGAGTTGTCGAATCCATAATTCGCACAATAAAGATATTTTCAACTTTATTAATATGTCCACTTTTTAAGGGCTAGGGTACTATTTTTTGATCACCTTCGTTTTTTTTATGACATTAAAAATGGTTTTATATGATTTGAAAATATTCAGTTTAGTGTTAATCATATTTCTATTTAATATTTTTATAGTTGGACTACTTTTGAAAAAGTTGAGTTTATGGCCCCCATCTTTATTTTTTTTATAAGAGTTGATGATTTTTTTCTCTCACCTATCTCTTGTGGTATGGTATGTAACAAAAGTAACATTTGCATTATGACTATCGTCATCAATTGAATAACTACACAATAAATGTCACAAAGCCTTTAAATGGACAAAGTGCTTTGGTTATATCTTAGGTAAACGCATTTCTCGCATTAAGCACAATAGTAATCTCGAAAGTTCTGGACGCGTGACTGAATTCAAACAGTATTGATAAGTGTTGTGTGTTCGCTTTGTGTTATGCATAGCAGACTGTCTTCCACTTCAACTGAAAACACAAGAAGACAAAGATCATTTCATATCAAAGCTTCGATAAATATCTAAGATCAAATCAAAAGCATGTTGAATCGATTCTAGATCACAGAACATCTTGACTTTTCTGGCTTGAACCAGAGTAATCGCTTCTTTGTTTAGCATCTTTCAAAGGGAATTTATGTCATTTTATCTTCTTTGAATCGCTATGGAGACATAGAATCAGAGAATCCAAACGATCTCCTTTTAGATGAAAGTTATACTACGGCTGTTGTTGTTCGATCAGATAGAATGAGTATATAGTATATATATTATATCTAGAAGTTAATGAACAGGACACGATTTTGATTCGAAGGACTCTCGATCCGGTGATTGTGTTCTGAATTGTGTTTCTGGATCAAAATGGTCGATGGAGTAATTTTAATAAATACTTTTCTAACCGGCTTCAAACAATGTGGAACAAACAATATTGCATCTTGTTTTACGACAGTTTAAATGCACTTTCAAAGCTTTTTTAAATAACTGAATTCTGGACAGAAAAATTTGTACAAATTGAATGACGTCAGAAATCAACGTTCGGAAGTTTTGTTGCTTTAGATCTCACACAATTAGATATTTTATTAAATTATCAGGAATGTGAAGTTCTGCACACAAATTCACGTGTTCAATACGTGCATTTTTTAAATCTTTTGGTTGGAATCGGACCTATCTATATAATTGATTGAAACGAAGATTTCAATCAGTTCTTATCCATTATTGTATGTGGTGAAAGATGTTAAATAAATCGTAAAAGATGTTAAATAAATCATAAAATAACGAAATAAAATTTCCCAACTGACGCGACGCCCACTCTTTTTAACAATGCAAAACATTATTTACTAATTTCGTTTACCATTATTCTCGTAGGAACTGTTTAATTAACAGACCATTTATACAAAAATACTAGAGAATTATTCAATTATTCCACAAATACATTCAACAATGAACGATTTCGTAAAGTTTAATTTTGTTGATTTGTTTTACCAAACATTTTTTTGGTTAGCTGTGTATTTTTTGGTTGATAATTGAAGCATTCTGCGATTTTGGTCATTTAGCTCTGTAAATTTAATTTGTATTATTTTTTGTGGTGAATTTCAGTTTTTCGTGAAACCTTTATGTAGAAAGGTCGCAATCCAACCAATTAATGTTTACAATAATTAACAAATGATGGACTGCATACACAGAACCGAAATAACTCTAGTCTTAGATTTGAAAAGCTTCTTGTGAAATAAATCTAGTACTCAAAATCACAACGATAATATCAAAATAGGGTTTGCTAGAAACAATCGAGGTTTTTTTAACCATTAGATAAATAGTTACACCCTTCTATTTTTATATTAGGTCCTTTCATATGAAATTGTCGTTTTGCCGTACTGGCAACTTTGATCTCAAATATCTTCTCTTTGATTAGGAATTCCAAATTCAAATTGATACAGCTATTTACTCATGTATTTGTGTTTCGAAAATTATAATTTATAATATAATTTGTTTTTTCCTTAATTGGTTTTTTTCTTTGCGTCACTTAGTTTACAAAATTGAAAACTTGAAATATCGCGTTATTTACTAGTACGAGTTCCACCGTGGCACCAGTTCTGCAGAAACGGCTTGAAGGATTAATAATGTGTATGGCGACGGTGCCGCAAAAGAAAACACAGTGCGTTTTTGGTTCCAACGTTTTCGTTCTGGAAACTTCGACCAGCAGAACAAGCCCCGTGGACGGCCGCAGACCAAAGTTGACCGCTAGACCACACACTGCACAGACGGCTACCAAATTAGAGGAGCTTCAATTGGAATGTCTAAGACATCCACCGTACTCTCTGGACCTTGTACCAACAGATTACCACTTTTTTCGAAATTTGGATAACTCCTTGCAAGGGAAAAAATTCAACTCCGATGGGGCAGTCCAAACCGCCTTCAAAGATTTTATTGATTCCCGTCCGAATGGTTTTTTTAGTAAAGGGATCGATGAACTACCTATGAGATGGCAAAAGTGCATAGATAGCAATGGTACATACTTTGATTAAATAAATATATTATATTTAAAAAAATCGACTTTATTTTCCTCCCATACAAAACGCCAATTTCATATGTAAGGACCTAATATAAGTGCCCACCTACTTCTGAAACATAACAAGTACACAGTTCACACACGGAAGAAGTGAAACCTTCAGAATACTAAAGTAGACAAGTGAGGGGAGGCTACGAAGCACCGCACTTAGAGGAGACCGATTATTCTATCTCACTCTCTCGCAAGGTAAATCCTATAGATAGAGATGGATGTGTGTGTCTCTTTGTAGTGTCGCTTTTTCGTTTCATCGAGTTTCAAATCACAACGGTGCTAAAAAGTTTTCACTTTACAAATTACAAGTGTGCAGTTCACACCCGGTAGAAGTGAAACCTTCACAATACTAAAGTAGACAAGAGTGGGTAGGCTACGAAGCACCGCACTATGAGGAGACCGATTATTATGTCTGATTCTCTCGCAGGGTAAATTCTATAGATGTAAGTATTTGTCTCTTTTTAGTGTCGCGTTTTCGTTTCATCGAGTTTCAAATCACAACGATGCTAATGGAGTTTTTACTAAAAAAAATACAGTGCAGCTCGCACGCGGTAGAAGTGAAACCTTCAGAAAACTAAATCAGACAAGAGTGTGGATGTTACGAAGCATTGCAAGCTCATTCTCTCGCAGGCTAAATTCTATAGAAGTATTTGTGTCTGTTTTTAGTGTGGCTTTTCCGTTCCATCGAGTTTCAAATCACAACGATGCTAAAGAAGTTTTCGTTTAAAAATTGTATTTCGCCTTCGCTGGCCTTAGAAGTTTTTTTTTCATAAACAGTTTATTTCGAACCTTTAAATTTCATAGGTTTTGATTCTCATAAAAGTAGTATCTACTGATAAAATACCGTAGTTTATTGTTTATCAGAATCACAACATCCGGCGTTCCACTTAAAGTCTCGTGGACACCGATAATAAGGAACTCCAGTGAAAAATATTATGGCTTTAAAAAAATATGTCCATACAGAGTATATAGACCAATAAACGTTGATTCTGAATATATAAGTTTTATTTAACAATAATAAACGCGGAGTTTTTAAAAAAATTATGAAAAAGTCCATTTTTAATCCGGTCGTAAAAACACGCAGTCATGTTGGCATTATTGAAATGTTTAGTGGTGACGTCACTGTTCCTCGTGTCGTCATTCACCGTAAAGTCATTGTAGGGGAAATGTATGGGAATGAAGGAATGACACAAGCCATCGTATTAATTTATTCGTTTAATTACATACTGTTTATAGAGATTTAGTTGTTGTGTTTATTGAAACATTATTTAGGCCTAAATAATGTTTCAAAAATAAAGGTATCTCTTATTACTTTACTTCTATTATTGAAAAAATATTCAAAAACTACTGCACAAAAAAAATAGTAATGCTACTTCTAGGAAGAATACTTCGAACACCGAATTCAAAATAGCGGCAGTTGATCAGCTGATTGCCCGATCCTATAGTAAATTTTCAGGAGTGATGACGACACACGATTCACTGTACATACGGTGGTTTTCGGGGATCTTGAAAAATTAAAACTTTGACAATTATTTTAACTATTATTTTAGTTAGAAGGTCATTATTCATAAAAAAAAAATGGACTGGAGTTCTCTATTTTTTCAGACTCATTAATAATCCCAATACAAATAGCCTAAGGTTCTAATAACGAACACATCGGTGAACAATTTTTTAACATAATAATTAATTGTTAACGTCACCGTTTTCGCTAGGAAGCTTGTTAGCATACTGTTTCAGCGCCGCAGGCATATTTTTATGCGACCTATCGTGGGAAATGGGATTTAAGCACGCAACTTTGCAAGTTACCAAAGAAAACAAAAAATCAAACGTTGTGTCCTTTTTGCAGGTGTTGTTTATTAGATGTAAATTTGGGAGGCAATCGCAATTTGGGAGGCGGTTATGGTTACCACCCTGAGAACTATTAGATAACCAACATGACTGCTGTAGGTCACCCCAAGTGTTTCACTACGTTTGGTGACATAGTGCTTAGGGCTTTTGATTCTTATTATTTTTAATTTATAAACTAATGTTTTAAGACAAGATTTTTTATGCATAGCACAATGGGTAACAATTATTATAAGCAATAATTGTCAGCCTGAAACACTCATTTTACATTGAAAAATCTTCCGAGAAAAGATACTTGCCGCCAACGGGACTTGAACCCGTGTCCTTCTGATTGCCGGTCGGATGCTCTGACCACTGAGCTATGGCGGCTTATCTAATACCCGCCAAATAATTCAATATATACTGATGTTTCATTCAACAATTACTGATTATTATATTTTTCCACCTGAAAACAACCAAATTTATTTTTTGTGAGGGAGGTATTGTAAGTACTAAATCTCTCGCTAGGTGGCGTCGAGACAAATTATGTCTACATTTTTTGGTGGAATACTTTTAACTTGTTAAATATTAATTATTATTTTTAATTTATAAACTAATGTTTTAAGACAAGATTTTTTGTGGATAGCACAAAGGGTAACAATTATTATAAGCAATAATTGCCAGCCTGAAACACTCATTTTACATTGAAAAATCTTCCGAGAAAAGATACTTGCCGCCAACGGGGCTTGAACCCGTGTCCTTATGATTTCAGGTGGAAAAATATAATAATCAGTAATTTTTGAATGAAACACCAGTATATATTGAATTATTTGGCGGGTATTAGATAAGCCGCCATAGCTCAGTGGTCAGAGCATCCGACCTGCAATCAGAAGGACATGGGTTCAAGTCCCGTTGGCGGCAAGTATCTTTTCTCGGAAGATTTTTCAATGTAAAATGGGTGTTTCAGGCTGACAATTATTGCTTATAATAATTGTTACCCTTTTGATTCTTCCCAGAAGCAGAACTAACTTACCAACGGTGATGCCCCTGGGAAGACTCACTAGGTTAATTTAGTGCCTCGCAGGAAATGTGGATATTTTTCACATTTCCTACAACGATTTTAAGCTTGAAATAGCACTTATGTTTTAACTAAGTGTTTTATTTTAACTGTATTCTTATGTATCTTTTCGAACCGCTTTTGCAATGTATTGGTTTTATGTTATTTTTGCAAATAAATAAATAAAAATCAATAAATAAGTAGTGGTACCCGGGCTCATGGGTGAGATGTGTCCTGGTCTTGGCGGCCGGAATCAGGAGAGACTGGTTGCGGGAGACTCTCCAGCCGGACTCAACGCTAGTGAGAGGGATGGATTCACACGTCTATCACTCCTGGAAACAGTGATCCCTACCCACCCCTCAAGTTCAACGACCATCGCGGTTGAGCAGTTAAGATCTCGACTACTAATCGAGAGTTCGAATCCCGGCGGGCGTAAATAAATTCATTTTGATTTATTGGTTTAATTTCACAATTCATTTATTATTATGGAGGTATATTTGCAGCGTGTTCCAGTCTGTAATCCCAGTATCGCCATGGTCATTTCAGAATCGAAAAGTTTGTGGAAATGACTTTAGCAGTGTTCATTGACCAGAACTGAATAGCCTGATATTTTAGCATTCTCCGTATTCCCATCTCCTTCCCATCTCCATTACATATAGCCTCACAAGATACCCCAAATGGGATTTCATAGTCGAGAGTCTTCAGGCGGTTTGGAAAAGTTAGGACTTCTATAATATTTCAATTTAAATTGGGTCGCATGAAGAGAAATCAACGTAGGTGGTGCAGAATAAAATTGATTTAAAAGTTACCGAGAAAGTGAGTTTGAGAATCTGACAATTCCAAAAAAGTTTCAAGTGTATTCGAAGGGCGGTTTTTGAAAGTTTGCTTCACTCTGGACAACGGGTATGCGATTATTAATTTGAGTCATTTTCCGAGCGCCCATTTTTGCAAATGTTGTGTATCCTTTGTTGTTAATCTCGAGTCTCTGCGATCACTGCTGAATAATTATAATAGTATCACCAGAAAACCGCATGACGTAATCTCTGAAATCAGAACGCAGTGTCCAAATTAAGAATGTATTTTCAGTCAATAATAAGAGTTGGAGGTGGTGAAATTGCTTTTTTATTATTTCCTCGACTGGTACTAGTGGCACGCTAAATTGTGCAAATATCTATACAGAGTGTCACAATTTGAAAGATTAAAAAAAACTCTGTAAGGTTAAACTTACGTTTATCCGTCAGAAATTCGTAATGCATTGTACTATAGTCGTGTGTAAACTACCCCACAGGGAGATTACAAACAACTGCCATTAAATCCAACCAAGAACATGGAAGTAAATGTAAAATGCAATCTAAAATGTTATTCCCCAAGGAAGTGCTCTGGGTCCACTTTTATTTTTTTATGTATATATGTATGTATTGAATTTGGATATTGAAGTTAATACATTATTATTAATATACGTATCGACGATGACACGGTTATCACTTATCACGGATCATAAAATAAAACCTTCATACAAAACTTCATAAACTAACCATGACACGTGCTTACAAAATCTTAACACATCTCCACCATCTCTGAACAATGGGGATTAAGTAAATCTTAACTTTTTTCATCTACAGGCAACTGGGATATATTTAAGACGTTTGCTGAATTGTAACATCCTGTAATTACTCGATACCAGCTCTGCTTAATTTTGCAACGTATTTTATAATATCGTGTCCTATTTTGGAATTCAACACAAATAATGGGCATAAAGCCCAATTATAATTGAAATATTATAGACTATGGGACAACACCTTGTACGGGACGGAAAAATATGTTGCATTGCGTCACAAATTATGTTAAACAGAGGATATTTTTATTTTTTAAGGCAGTTGGCAACTTCCACATAAAAATTTAAAAATTTCGAATAAAGTTAAAATAAACTTTATAAGTAAATTCTGAGAGCAGTACTTTGGGTTTCTATTAACTAATTTGATACTGTGACAAACGTGACTTTGTGTTAATGCGATACCTTAGCACTTCATTCCTACATAAATTCTAAATAGAAGCACTTTCCTGTGAAGGTGCCGCAATACGTAAAGTGCTGCCATTCACACGGGAACAACTCAAATAACAAGGTTTGTTGACGTCCCCAACGCAATTATCGCTTGTCTATTTTATTGCTTACGTTTTCCCAATAGGTTTTTTATCGCTCTTGTCTACGGAGTATGTGTTCGACTTCATAAATTTGGCAGTTGGTCGTTAAACCTCACGGTTTTAGAATAAGTAGTCATAAAATTGGATTTAATATTTCACAATATATGAAACAATTGAAGTGTGTAGAACAAGAAAATTTCAAGAGAGACAAACATTACCGAGTTATAAATAATTTGAAAATAATTTGAATTTCTCTTACATCCAGCATTGTAAGTAAAAAATGTTGCTTGTGCAATGTTGCAGGACTAGTAGATGATTGAACCCGCGACGTTCGTATGTTTATCCACCCGGCTACTAACCGGTTAATATTACAAAAAATATTGACTGACCTTCACGAGAAATTCCACTTAAATTCATGCACCCAAGTCAAATCGGTCTTTTATTGCGGGGTGGATTTCAAACCACAAAGGAGTTCAGCAAGGCTGCGCAATGGGGTCTCGGTTATTTAATTTTTACATGACTAATTAAAAGTAAAATCTGAAAAGTCTGTAATAATTAATCTGAATATATAGCAACCGTTCTTTAATTATTCGTTTTAGTTCCAGATGTATTAGGTCCACCTTCCTTTGAGGTTTAGTCGTTGGCTGTAAATAATTTAATTTTTAAAATGCCGGCGATCGTTTGACATACAGTGTATGAAATATAGATTACCTACTAAACAATTTATATCACTTTTTCTAAAATCAAAACCGGCTTAAATCTTAAATAATTGAATGAAGTCATTTCCGCTCAAATTCAACCCGAATAACAACAGACTGAAATTTTAATGGAGGTTGCTTAGAACTTTTTCACAGACCATGATGCAACTTTGCCTTATCCTGTTCCTTCAATGGTCACGACTTGTATTCTATTCACTCTACTCCACTTCAAACTGCTGCATAAGAAAACCGGCCAAATAATCAAAAATATCCTTTTCGTGCTCTATCTACGATCCGTGAAAACGCAAATGTAATGTCCTTTTTCATCCATTGGCACACTTTATCAATTGTTTCGATTTTAAGCTTCTCCTTGGTCAAGTCGTTATTCGTTACTACTTGTAATTCTGGTTTATGACGTTACCTATCCGTTCTCACAATTCGCAATACCGTTTGGTAATTCATTGATAAGTTTCAACGGTCTGGCCATTATTGTGACTTAAAGCGAATGAAGTTATTTCGACTTATTTAAATATGCACTGCAATCAATTCGTGCAAGAAAATCAATTAACCATTTTCAATTAATTTTCAACCATATTTTTCTTTTGTCGCATCATCAATAAAATTTTGACCATTGCAGACAAGTAAGTGAAGTCAGGAGGTGTAGAGGAGGGAGGTCCTCAACCACGTATTCCATCCAACTTTATGATTATGAGACAAGTGACATTTAGTGCTCTTTTTCTAAATTTTAACAATAATTGGACACATAACAAAGAACTTCTATAGGTATATACCATCCTGAATGTTTTATAGAGATTGAAGTTATTATCTAAAGTGTTACATATTCGTGTATTTCAATGGTGGAAATTAGGTGGAAATGTTTTAACAATTTTTCATTTTCCAATATTTACTGTAGGTAATGTCCAAAATAACTATTATTCAATGTTTTACGCTACAGTTACAGGGGATTTTTAGAAAACTCACCAGCGTAATTATTAAAATATTAATTGTACTATACAGGGTGTTAAGGGACGTACTTGACTTTTAACCAGTGATTCCTGACATTATTTGGAGTATAAAATGTTAATGAAATTTTGGTCTCCGGTAACTCTTTTTGACGACTTTTTTTTTTTTCAAAATTTTTTTCTTCAAAATCAAACAAAAAAAAATTTCTTCTGCATATCGTCACTGGTCACTCAGCCGGGTGTCCGAAGAACCCCTTACCCCACCTCCAACTGTTCAACAACTACCATTTTTTTATGTTTTTGTAGAAAAAAAAAAAAACGATAATGTCACCGGAGACCAAAATTTCATTTACATTTTTTACTCCAAATAATGTCAGGAATCACTGGTTAAAGTAAGTCAAGTACGTCCCCTAACACCCTGTACAATCACAATTAGTTATAGCACCCTCAAACTTAATGTAAACATTATATTAATATTTTTATGGGCTCGATGGGAACCGATTTTTTTTACCTCCTAAATAACTCTTATTCTATAAAATCTTTACATAGTATAAAATGAAGTCGGTCCCCCTTCTGTGCGCTTATATCTTTTAAACTACGCAACAGATTTTCATGCGGTTTTCACCAATAGCCATCTATTGGTGAAAACCGTGAAAGCCATCTATCTATTGGTGGAGTGATTCATGAGGAAGGTTTTTTGTCAAGTTTTAGTGTAAATTGGTTAAAATATATAAATAAGGGCTTGCAGCAGGCAGCGGACAGCGGGCAGCGGGCATGCAAACGGGCGGTGTGGATTTGATGACAGGTGGCGTTGGTTTTAAAGGTTGGGTAATGGTGTGGCGTTGTGTTTCGTTAGCCATAGCAACGTGTGGCCGGGTTTGCTAGTATCATATAATATAGTTTATAACCCAACGACACTATAAAAACATTATTTTATTTACAAATTGTCTGCCAATGGGTATTAAAAATTTGAGGGGCGGGTATGGGCACCGCCGCTCCGGGAACCACTAATTGTATAACCAACACCCATGCCATAGGTAACCGCGTTTGGTGACTTAGTAGGAGTGCCCAAGTTCATGGGGGTAAGGTTTGTCTTGTCGGCGGATGCCAATGCCCACCTAATGCGTGGCGAGCCATATCAGGAGAGACTGGTTGATGGAGACCTTTTGACCTCTCCATCCGGACTCGATCAATCCATCGCACTGCAGTGGGAGGAATGGATTCATAGTTTGTTATTCCTAGGAACACTGACACCCAGATTCCTGCCCACCCTTCATACTTTTCCTTCCCAGAACTTATTTTCCCTAAAAATACCCTTCACACAGCATCACCAAAGATGACAGGCCCCGAAGGAAAATGTTTCTTCTCAAGGCCTCCTGTGTGGAGCTAATGTAAAAAAGGTGAAAGCTATTTATCACGTCATATTAGTTTGACGAATTAAAACAGTAGATTTGGACTAAGTAATTTTATTTTTTGTGCCACCGGGAAGAGCTTTTACCGTCGTTTTCTTTACATTCGAAGTTTCGACATTCGGGAACATGTATTGAAGCTCAAACTTTTTTAGCACCGTTGTGATTTGAAACTCGATGAAAGGGAAGCGAGCGATACTAAAAAGAGACAAACACTTACAACTATAGGATTTAGCCTGCGAGAAAATGAGATAGAAATAAAATATTTATTTCATTCACGCACAAGAATAATTTGGAGAGGTGGTATAAAGCGCCTAACGGACCAAGGATCAAATCCTACCAACTCCAAAAAAAATTAATATCCAATCTTCAAACCACTTCAAAATGGACAGACAAAGAAAACACAAAAGAAAGCGACTCCAAAGAAAAAACACAAATACTAATAAGATGACCAAATGTATAGGAAAATTTGCACTGGACAAAAATGAGGAAAAAATCATCCTCCACGTTGATAAAAAAAGTGTTTCGTAGTCTCCCCACTTTTGTCTACTTTAGTTTTCTGAAGGTTTCTCTTCTAAGTTGGTCGTTTATGTTATCGGCATTATTAGCAAGGAATCATGACCCGAACCCACGAAAACCAACATAGGTAGGTATACGTTAATAACTAGGTACAAAAAGGCTTTATTCAATGATGGATTGGTTGATCCAGTTATTATCTTCTTCTTAAACAAACGATAATTAGAGAAATCCATCAAACAGCCTACAAAGCAAAGGTGATACAATAACGTTTTTTATTGCCTTTGCAACAATTCGATTCTTTGTTTGTTATAAATATTACATCAACTTGCTTTTGAGGCTTCCAAAACAGTAACAGAACCAGTTAAGCTTGGATAATAAATGATGATTAATGGAATCTATAATGCTCTTGCTAATTCACTGTAAAATTGACCTTTAGTATCCGGCATGGTTTGTGACCCCCGTGTTGCAATTGCCCTAATTAATCTAGATTTAAAAGTTTTCTTGATTCTAATTTATATTATTCTTAAAGGTGACTGCCATAAATTATTAAAGTTGCGGATTTAATTCTAATTTTTTGGAACTGCGATCAATTTGTTAATCTTAGCTTAGATTGCATAAAACTTATAAATCAAAAAGTTTTGAACAACACGAGTGAGAAAGATTAAAAAAAAATCAGAGAATGCAGTTCAAACGCGGTAGAATTGAAATCTTCAGAAACCTAAAGTAGACAAGAGTGGGGAGGCTACGAAGCACCGCACAAAGAGGAGACCGATTTGTCTATATCATTCTCTGGCAGGCTAAATCCTATAAATGTAAAAAGAGACAAACACATACACCTATAGGATTTAGCCTGCGAGAATGAGATAGACTAATCGGTCTCCTCTTTCTGCGATGCTTCTTAGCGTCCCCACTCTTGTCTACTTTAGTTTTCTGAAGGTTTCACTTCTACCGCGTGTGAATTGCATACTCTAATTTTTGGGGATTTGGGTTTTAAATCACCGAATTCCGAAGATTTTTTTATATAACAACTGCACGAAAAATAATTTGAATAACTCATTAAACCACGGAGTTTACCTAACTATCCAAGTCTAACATTATTTGGAGTAGTTTCAAATGTCATAATAATAGTGGACTGTTGAAAGAATACAAAACAAATTCTTACTTTTTCTTAATTTTATAATGGGTATTCCAGCAATTATGTTGAACTACAACACTATTTTGAATGATGTGAATATGCTCAAATTGTCAGACAGGAGAATTTTAACTGGCTTGGTGTTTCTATTTAAAATTCTAAATGATTTAGTTGATAGTCCAGTATTGCTTGAATTAATAAGCTTACGAATACCACAACGTAATACTAGAAGTCAGGATTTATTTCAGTGCAGAAATTCTGGGACTAACTAAAATATGTATTCCTCTTTGCCCAGAATACTGATGGATGGAAATAATTATACCAAGTCAGTGGACATCTTCAATTTATCTTTAAACAAATATAAAATATTGTTACTGAGGCAGTTCAGTTATGTACAATATAAACTGTGTATTTCTTACCATTCATGTGTAAAAGTCCCGAAAAAGGCGTTAATCAATAAATAAATAAATAAACTGCCTAAGAAATAATGGCTGACCTCTTCAGTCATCAGCCATCAGTTAGAGAAGTCACGGAATTAGTAATACACCCTAACGAGACTGGGGAAGTTAATGATTTCCTCGTTTTGTGTAAATCTTGCAATCTACAAAAGTAATGAAGTTGAACTGTGTGAACCATAACACTTTTCTGACCCGTTAAATTTGTCTAAGCTTGGATTTTTGAATGGCATCGCTTCTTGTGAACGTGAGAAATTATTAATTATTAGACACGATCAGTTACAAACACTGAGTGAATGATAAATTTAATTTTTGAAATGCGCTGTGGAAAACTTATCGCAGAATTTCATACTTCCACTGAGTTTTTGGCTGAACGTTTTCGAAATTTTAATTCCAAATTTTCGAAATTATGAAAAAATGGTCACGCTCAGTCGCAATGGAAAACGTCGATTTCCTGGAAAATCTATACATACAAAAATGAATTCACGTTTGCTTGCATGTATGTTTCTTACGCGTTGCTAAACCCTTCATCCGATTGCGATGAAACTTTGGGGATTTGATGTTCGCATGCCCGCAATAGTTTCTATATATAATGGTGAGCTCTAGCGTTATGAAATAATTTCCTAAAATATTCATCCGATATTTCAAATTTCAAAATATTTCGCGGGCATGCTACCAATTTGGGAGGCGGGAATGGGTACCGCCGCCCCGGGAACCTTTATTGGATAACCAACATCTCTGCCATAGGTCACCCCAAGTGGTTCGCTATGTTTGGTGATTTAGCAGGGGTGCCCGGGTTCACGGGGTGAGGTTTGTCTAGGTCTTGGAGGCGGATGACCAGGACATACTGAACCCCAGATTCCTACACACCCCTCAAACCCTTTCCTTCCCAGAACTCTCCTCTCCTTCCTTTCCTTAAAAAAAAACCTCCACACAGCATCCCCAAAGATGACATAGGCCCCGAGGGAAATTATTTTCCTCAGGGCCTCCTGTGTGGAGCTCATGTAAAAAAAAAAAAAAAACAACAACAATTTACCAAAGATTCATCGCAATCGGATGAATATTTTAGGACATTATTTCATAACACTAGAGCTCACTATTATGTACAGGAATTATTGCTGGCATGCGCACGTCAAATCCCCAAAATTTCGAGAAAAAAGAAAAAAAAACTTCGCGGGCTATGGTATTACATTTAAAAAAAAATTGGAGTGTGTAATTCACACGCGATAGAAGTAAACTACAAAATCGCTAGATGTCGCTTTCTTCTGCCTGTTTATTTTAAAGTTGTTTGAAGATTACACATTGATTTACGAAAACAAAAATGTTTATTTATTTTGAATTTCGTAGGATTCGAACTTCTGTCCGCTGGATTTCTCTGGCCGCAGAGATTTGCGACGCACTATACCACTGCGCTATGGGATGCGCTCGGCGAGGTGCGAAGTTAGGCATTATATTCCGACGACCCGTAAAAAAACAAAGTGGCCAATGAGCGCAGACCTATCGTCGTTTCCGTTTTATATCTCAACCAATAGGAGTCTTGAGCGCAGTTTGATGCTTCGCAGGTGCCGTAGTGCTTCATTTCCGTTTCATCCAAATTTCAAATCACTCTAACGGAGCTAAGGAAGTTTCACTTAAGATAAACTTAAATAAATGAATTATGAAATTTGTATTAAAAAATGCAATAGGGCGCACGCGAGCTGTTTGAAAACTTAATGTACGGGACTGAATGTGTGGAACCCCGGATAGGGGAGGGGAACGCGGGAGGGGGGAGTGGGGAGAGGGAAGGCGGAGTGGGAACGCGCGAGGTGAAGGATACGCGGGAGAGGAAGAGAAGGCGGAAGGGGAACGGGAACGGGACGAATGGGAAAGGACACCCAGGGAGAAACAATTAATTTATGTGGTATTTCAACGCATGCCGGGTATTTGCTAGTAATGCATAAATTGAATATTCTCGTGTCTCACTTTCATATTTACATATTTGTGTCATTGTGAAAACCATTTTCTTTGCAAATTGTTCTTTGAATTGTACTAAATGTAACATGGTCACAGTCAAAGATATTGAAATATAAGTAGATATGCTATCTGCTGTTTTTACTATGTGGGTCTGCGCTTCCGGGTGTCGCCGATATTGTTTGCCAATTAACAAATAAACTAAAAGAACAAATAATTAACGAATAAACCAAACGAACGTTAAACTAAATGAACGAATTCTTTCCTTATTCAAAATATATTGTTAACCAATATTAATACACATTTTCAAGAAATCAACGAAATGAAAAAAATCTTTTTGTATGAAAACTACGCTGATTAGCGCGTAGTTCGGCGACAGTTGCGCGGACACCATAGCATATCTCTTCTGTATTTGAATATCTTTGGACACAGTAAATATTTTATCGACGGAAGATACATCCGTTACACTTCCGATACTATGCAACGATTAGTCACAGAATAATAATCGTTATACGAATTTTGCAATCTTGCCCTAATATCCGACATTTAAATACATACTTTTAGTAGGTTACCAAACTACACGAATCGCCAAAGGCTATTTTGCTCGACTTTACCCAGATAGAAAAAACGCTCCACATAGAGCGAGTGGTGTCTCACGGGACGGCATTTTTTTTTGTTTATTATTTCGTTAGTTATATGACGGTCAATGGCGCAAAATAAAGTGTACTTGTTGTTAATTTTATCAGTTTTTTGAAAAACATTTTTCTTTTTAAATATTTATGGTTTATGCGCGAGGATTTTCAGGTCTCAGAATGTCCTGATGATAATTTTATAAAATCTACGATGTTTCAAAAATCGTGCTTTCAAATTCCAATCATAAACTACGAATTATATTTTAACTAGCTGGTTCCCGGCATACGTTGCAATGCCGTATTCAAAAGGCGATTCCAGACTCACGGCGAGAAGTCTCGGCGAGAAGTCTCGGCGAGAAGTCTCGGCGAGAACAAGCACTTATCCACACTCTCATTTTTCTCACTTGTGATCTGTTTCCCATCCGGTATGGACGACATTACACACGATATTCAAAATGCTGCAGGTTTGGCTCTGTGCGATAAATTGCAACTCTTGTTGATTGTTCCACATTTTTAACACAAGGAAACAAAATTTTCGAAAGAAAAACAAAAATATGACGCACGTCTACTCTCAACCGCTCACTAAACAACACTGAGACAAAACGTGAGTGTAATAGTCTTCTCGCTTCTCGCCCGAGAAATCCTTTGAAGCGGCCAAATTTACCGACAGCTATCCGAGAACAGGCGAGCCCGAGAAAGAGAATGCGAGAAACTCATCACATTCACGCTTCTCGGGTGTTCTCGGTTCTCGGGGCTTCTCGCCGTGAGTCTGGAGGGGCTAAAAGAAATGCTTTGTTTCTCCCTGAATCATCTTTCTCGTGCGTCCCTGTTCCCCTCCCGCGTCCCCTTCTTCCTAGCTATCTTTATAAATTATAGCGTATATATTATTCTGATGTATAAGCTATATTATTGTAAAGTTTCATTTAAATCCATTCAACAGTTTTTGCGTGAAAGAGTAACAAACACACATACATCTATACAAACTTCAAAACAGATTACTTTAATTATCACGTATATATTCCCAACGAAACACTGAAATTGAAAAATTGAATAAAATGCTTAAAAATTTTAAGAAAAGGCTGAAATTAAAATAATATGCAGAAACCATGAAGTTGTCACATTCGACAAAACAGAATGACGTTTGATACGTTTTAAGATTTTCAAGGCCAAAAGTATTTTCGTTATTTGTTTTTGGGGTGTTATGCCGTGTTGCGCTACCTCCTTCTTTTTGTTTTATACCTTTATATTGACTAAATTCGCTTTAACCATTGTAATTCTAATTCTAATATTCTTACCATTGTGATTTCTAAATTTAGAATTCGTTAAGAGATGGAGCCACTTCCGTTGGCAACTCGCAAACGGACTTGCTCCAGGCTAGCATAAATACCACGATTTAGTGAACTTTCTATTCCGTTCCGCGGCAATGACGCCACTGCTTGTCACGGTTATTTTGTACCGGTGAAAGTTAGTGGAGCTGGCGACACGGTATCGCTTCGAAGTAAATAAGCACACATTTCACCACTAAAAATTACACATCTGCCGGATCTGCCCTCCCTGATGATGGACACTGCAACGATGTCTGAAACGTTTACTGAAGAAGGAGGTAGCGCAACACGGCATAACAGTCATAACACCCCAAAAACAAATAACGAAAATAATGACTTTTCGTTATTTAAATCCACCTCGTCATTGAAAAATCACGATTCGACGCGCATGCGCTGCAGTATGGCAATTCAATAAATATTGCCATCTTTAAAAATTCGTAGTTCCTAAACTATAATTAAAGAGATTCATATTTTGAACTTTAATTTGGCAATATCAAAATAATGATTTGTGGATATACAATTTCTGTGCTCCAGGCCATCGATGACTTGTAAAAAGATGTATGAAATGAGAATGAAGCAAGGAGTGTATGTTGAAACTGTGTGGTGTTTCATCCTCTCTAGCTAACCCTCTGGGGATATTTTTAGGATTTCGATTTTGTTACGATAGGTACCAAAACGTATTTATTAAACGTGCAGTTAGTTATGGACTTCCGTTCCGCTTTGTAGATGATGCGCTCAAAACTAAATATCAAGGTGATGATAATGAGTCATTGAGTTGTATCAGGTCATGATTGTAAATAATGAATGAATTGACGTCTCATGGTTTTTCTGTGATTCATAGTCGAGTTATCTGGTGCACTTACATTGTGATTTTCAATGCATCGATCGATAGTGGGTACAGACTTGTGTAACTTTAAAAAAAAATCGGAGTTTGCAATTCATACGCGGTAGAAGTGAAACTCTCAGAAAACTAAAATAGAAAAGAGTGGGGAGGCTACGAAGCACCGCACAAAGAGGAGACTGATAAGTCTTTCACATTCTCTCGCAGGCTAAATCCTATAGATGTATGTGTTTGTCTCTTTTTAGTATCGCTATTTTTCGTTTGATCAAGTTTCATATTATCACAACGGGTGTTAACATAATTGCAAACAAATCAATATTATCCGAATATTCGGAACGTTTCATCAACAATAATTATTGTAACAAAATCATCGATTTATCAGTCTGCCATCAGTTTAAATATACAAAGAATAAATAATTAAACTATCACGCCGTTGCAGGGATAGGCAGAGAGGATAGAGCGCCACACAAACTCAGTATTGGTACACACTCTTTTTTTTTATTTTTTTTTTATTGTAATATAAAAAATATGAGTTACATATTATATACACATATATTTTACAAAATATTAAATTAAAGGTCTTTTCTGGTCATGTATACCTTATCAGAAAAGAGGGGCTCTTGTGCCTGATAAGGGAGCCACGATTCTTACTTGCGTTGTAAGTTATAATCTGTTTTGTATAAAATATTTACTTTTTACTGTAAGTTTTTTTGAAAAATTGTTTTATTTTATTTATTTGTTCTGATTGGTTGATGATGCAGCGTAATTCAGAAGGGAGGTTATTATAGTTTTTTATGGCTTGGAAAATATAATGATTTTGCATTTGAGTTGTTTTAAAATTAGGTGTAATAAATTGGTTTCCATTTCTCATTAGTTTGTAAAATTCTTGATATTCTGTGTTATTTTTTTCTTTACACATTTTTATAATGGAAGCTTGCTTGAAAATGTCATCGACATTTGGTACTGGAAATAATTTAAAAAGTGATTCTGTTGAGAAGGTAGCTTGTTTTTTTAATATTACTTTAATGATGATTCTTTGCGAAACTTTTACTGAGTTTAGATTTTTTTTGTAAGAGCCTCCCCAACCTATAATTCCGTAGATAAGTAAAGAATGAACAAGGGCATAGTACACATTTTTCATTATTTTTACATTTAAAATATTTCTTAACCTAACAAATATATATATACATTTCCTCATTCTCTTCACTAGCTCTGAAATGTGATTATTCCATTTCAGGTTTTGATCAATGATCACACCGAGATATTTAATTTCGGAGGAAGAGTTAATTACGGTACAAATAGTATTATGTTGTTTACAGAGTACATGATCACATTTTTCGTCATGGATTACAATATTAACTTTATGATCATTAGGTATTTTCTGCAAGGAAAATAAGACATATGTTGTTTTTTTAGCATTAAGTGTGAGTAAGTTATCATCAAACCATGATTTTAAGATATTAATATCTTCATTTGCCATTTCGTTAACTAGTTCCCATGTTTGACCTTTTATTAGCAATACAGTGTCATCAGCATAAGAGATTAATTCACCTTTAATTTCCTGTCGGAAAATGTCATTCACGTATATTAGAAATAATAATGGTCCGAGGACGGTACCTTGAGGGATGCCAAATTTACTTGTGAGTGGTGTACTAAACGATTGATTTAATTTTACTATTTGAGGTCTCTCTGTTAAGTAGCTTACTATCCATTTGAGGGCTATGCGGTCAATGCCATTATCTTTTAATTTTAAAGCAAGTTTTTCATGGGAAATGCTGTCAAATGCTTTCTTTAAGTCAATGAAAATTCCTATACATTTATTTGATTTGTCCAGGGTACTCTGAATGCCAGATGAAATTTTAGCGATGGCGTCTTGGGTACTTTTTCCCTCCGTGAATCCATATTGATTTTTATTGATGGTTGAATTTTTTTTTATGAATGCAGTTAGTCTTTTTTTAGCAATTTTTTCAAAAATTTTCGATATATTAGATAGGAGTGAAATGGGTCGATAATTGGAAACGTCCTCCGGATTACCTGATTTAAATATTGGCGTGATTATTGCTTTTTTGTACATGTTCGGGAAAACACCTGTCTTAAAGCTATTATTTATTATATGAGAGATTGGTGTTGTACTAGACGTTTGTACATAAACTAAATATAATAGGGAGCTGGCCACAATGACACGCCAATGGAGTTTGGTACGCCAGTGGATTTTGGAATGCCACTGGTCTTTTAAATGAATTTACTACTTTGACAAAAAATGCTTCTAGGTATAATGGCAAAACTGATTTGAGTACTGGATTAAAATAAATATTTTTCACTTTGGAGACTGTGGGAGACTGGGGTTTTTAGGATTTTAGGTTACTGGGATACTGGGAGAGGTAAACTGAATCTAAGACTGATTAAAACACTTGAAAAGAGGTTTGAACTTGGAGACTGTTGGTATCTTGAGTAGGTATTGTTTCTTCTTGGCTGATAGTTTTGAACTGACTTCCTACCGGTTTGACTTCTATTTTTATAGGGCAAACTCAGGTCGGAATTTTGGGGGACAGAACCTCCTTAATTTTTCTAAGGTACTTGTTTTAGGTAATTTCCCTGGTCGCTACGATTGGAAGTCAGCTGTGTTAAAATTATGTGTGATAGTTTTTGCCAAGATTTTACCAACTCAGGATCCCAAAGCTTCACATCATTTTTATTGTGTTTACAAGAAAAGGTACAAGTATACATATGTGATATAAGGTACAATTTTAAACAGTAAATATTTTTCTTAAAGTGCAACAATCACTGATAGACGTCAGTTTTTGGGTTGTTTTTGTAGTACATACTCATTTTTAGGTGATGATGTTTATTTCTTGATCCAAATTATTCCCAATTTCTCGAAATTGAGCTCCAAATTTTTCGGAAGATGAATTCGCTGTCGTAAATATTTACGATTCAGATTTTTCCTTTGTTCAGAATTGACCAATAGTGGCTCGGCTGGTCGCATGGTGGGGGTGACGTAAATAGTCAGCCATTTCCTTGGCGTTGATCATTGCTGTCTGGAGTCCCTTGTGGAAGCATTAGGTGGTTATTCAGATGTGTTTTCCAGTCCAATGAGGCTGCTGCATGTATTCATTATCAATTTCATTTATGTTTTCAATTGATTAGTTAGTTAAAGGACATAATAGCGTTGTAGACAAGTCATTTGGAAGGGGCACCACATGCACATAATTCCGCTAGCCAATAGCAGCTCTCAGATTGTCGTGCTGGCGGCATGGTACTCTGTGGGAGCGTAAATTCCATTCTTGAATTTCCATGGTTGTCAAAAGCTTTCGCGCACTCGTTAGATGCACACGGATTCCTACGATACGTTCCATACACTCCCCTCAGTGCAGTCTCGACTGTGCTCAGCTACTTCGTCGGGCGTGTCCTTTTCCGATGTCTGAGTTTTGAGTCGGGTGTCTTCGCAGAGTGTACAGTTTCATCAGTTGCTGGCGTGGCAGGCAGAATGACGGCGATTTTGACTGCCGGCCTTACGTATATCCCAGTGCTGGTTTGGATCCGGGCAGTTCTGACTTGTCCATCAGCTGCAGGTATTGCTTCGATGATACGGCCACGTGGCCAACTGTTTCGAGGCAGTGCTGGGTCCATGATGATCACTAGGTCATCCTTCTTAATTGGTGTAGTTGGATGGTGCCATTTTTGCCGGACAGCCATGGTAGGTAGGTATTCCCGCAGCCATCGCCTCCAGAAGGTGTCTGCAAGTTGTTGTCCGATGCGCCACTGGCGGCGTAGGCATGTTTCCTCTTCTTTTTTGTCGTAGAAGGATAATTGAGGGCGCTTCCCGGCTGACCCTAGCAAAAAGTGTTTGGGTGTTAGAGGTTCTTCATCACGTGGGTCAACTGAAATGTGGGTGAGTGGACGATTATTTACCACAAACTCAGCTTCTGCAAGTGCGGTGCGTAGCGTTTCTTCTTTTGGTGCTCTTTCCTTTAGTGTAGCGCTTAGGGCTTTCTTTACTGATCGTACTAATCTTTCCCAAGCTCCCCCCATGTGCGGACTTAGTGGTGGTATGAAGTGCCACTCGATGCCCTGGGTAGCTATTGCGTCAATCATTCTGGCGTCTTGACTTATTGACAGCAGGGCGTCCCTCATCTCGGTGTCAGCTCCGTGAAAGTTTGTCCCGTTGTCCGAGTACATGGCTGCTGGTTGTCCTCTGCGGGCGGTCATTCTTTGTAGGGCCATGATGGCCGAGTCAGCAGTCAGTGAAGCGGCTAGTTCTAGGTGGATGGCGCGTGTCGAGAGGCAGGTGAAGATGGCTCCATATCGTTTTTCTCGATGCCTACCGACCGTGATAGCCATAGGGCCGAAATAGTCAAGCCCACAGTGTGTGAATGGGCGGACGTGATGCATCAGGCGGGGTGGTGGTAATGCGCCCATCAGAGGTGGAGTCGGTTTGCTGCGTCGTATGAAGCAAGTGGGGCAGGCGTGCGTTATCTTCCTGCTTGTTGTGCGTAGTCGTATTATGAAGAAATGATTGCGTATTTCTGCTACTGTTTTCTCAGTACTAGGATGATCCGCCTTTTTGTGGTAGTGACTGATAAGAAGTCGAGTGTAGGGTTCGTCGCCGTCCAGTATTATGGGAGTTCGGGCCACACTCTTTGTTCTTTCCAAGGCTTGTAGTCGGGTCCCCATTCGTAGTAGGTCATCTGGTCCAAAGAATGGGTTCAGGGAGTTGAGGCGGCTGCCAGCAGGCAGTTTTTGACCTTGTCGGATGATGTGTAGATCAGTTGTGAAAGCGTCTTCCTGGGACCTTTTGATCCATCTGTGTTCTGCTGCTTTTATCTCATCGGCTAGTAGTGGGCCTTCTACTGGTTTATTGGGCCCCATCTTGCATCGTCTGATAAATCGGAGGATCCAAGCTGTGGAGCGAATCAGCCGGTGCCATGAGGAGAACCGCTCTACTGATGGGAGTGCTTCGCTCCTGGTGGACACAAGGCCAACGTAGTGAGGTTTGACTTCTAGTGTCAGGTCGTCAGGCCTGTGGGCGGGTGCCCGTTCTTTTGGCCACGCACCCTCCGGGGAAGTGAGAAAGGCTGGGCCAGTAAACCATCTTCCTTCTGGTGTTAAGTCTGGTACCTCTAAATCTCGTGTTCCTATGTCAGCGGGATTGAGTTTTGTGGGTACCCATTTCCAGTCGGGTATGTTGGTTAGTTCGTCTATTTCCCCCAATCGGTTTGCCACAAAGGTTGAGTAGGCGCGTGGGTCGGTGCGTAACCAGCATAGTACAGTTGTGGAGTCTGTCCAGAAGCAGGTGCGGGATATCAGGGCTTTGCTTTCTTTTTGGATCGTCTGGGCTAGTCTCGCTGCTATGAGGGCGGCTTGAAGCTCGAGGCGTGGAATGGAGAGAGGCTTCAGTGGCGCTACCTTGCATTTACTTGCAAGGAATGTTACTCGTAAGGATCCATCTACTTTTTCGGTGAAGTAGGCCACGGCACAGCAAGCTTGCTCCGATGCATCGCAGAAAAGGTGTAGTGTTACGTTGTTTAGTTTGTTGTAGAGGCAACGTCTCGGGATTGAGATGCTGTTCGTGTGCAACAGATTTAGCCAGTCTGTCCATCTCTGGGCGTGTTCAGGGGCAATGGGTTCATCCCAGCCGACGCTTGAGCGCCACACTGCTTGCAGTAGCATCTTAGATCTGATGGTAAGGCAGGCAACGAAGCCGACTGGGTCGAAGATCTTCATTACTATAGATAATAGTTGCCGCTTGGTAGGTTGTGTGGCCGTGTCGTGGGAGATTGCCTCACGAAATGAGTACAGGAAGCGGTCTGTGGTAGGGTCCCAGATTAAACCAAGCACTCGCTCTGTTTCCGGACCTCCGCTGCTGATTTGTATCGTGGAGCTGGCACGGTCTTCTATAGGTACGCTAGCTAGGGCCGCCGGGCTGTTGGACGCCCAATTTGTCAAGTGGAACCCTCCTTTCGCGAGCAGGGCACTTACACTTTGGGCGAGTGCAGCAGCTTCATTGGGTGTGTCTGCTGCATCTAGGTAATCGTCCATGTAGAACTTGGTGCGTACGGCTTTTGCGGCGGCCGGGTACTCGTGCTCGTATGTTTCAGCCACTTTATTTCGGACGAATTGGGCACTGCTTGGGGAACAGGTGGCTCCGAACATCATCGATGACATTTGATAGGTGTCTGGTTCGTGATGGGGTGATGTCCTCCACAGGAATAGCTGGGACGACTGATCTTCTCGCCTTATTTTTATTTGCAGGAACATTTCTTTGATATCTGCAGCAATAGCGATGTTTCCTTCCCGGAAGCGTATTATATTCCCCAGGAGGGAGGACAGCAGGTCAGGACCAGTAAGCAGCTGGTCGTTGAGGGAGGTTCCTCGGCATCGGCTTGCGGCATCGAACACCACTCTGATTTTTCCTGGCTTATTTGGGTTGATTACTGCAAAGTGGGGCAGGTACCATTTGCGAGGTGTGGTGGTGGAAGCTTCATGGCTTGATAACTTCTTGGCATAGCCTTTGTTGATAAGTTGATTTATTTTGTCGTTGTAGGCCACTGCTAGATTTTTGTCTTTTTCTAGCTTTTTCTCCAGGGACAGAAGTCGTTTCAGCGCACACTGCCGATTGTCAGGTAACGTGGCTTCTGGTTTGCGCCATAGTAGACCGGTTTCCCACCTACCTACAGGAAGAGGACGGGTAGTTGCATTCATAAGTGTAATTGCCTGTTGTTCGCTTGCATTGACTCTGGTGGCTGATGTTACTCCGAGGGAGTCGATGGCGAAGTTGGTTTTTACTAGCTCCCTCAACTGTATGTCTGCGGCCGTTTCTGGTTGTAGTGCCAAAGTGGTGGTCGTGTTATTATCTCTGGGGTTGACTCCCCCATGAGCGATCCATCCTAGTGCGGTGCGTGATGCTATTCGCGTAGTATCATTGCATTCACGAACTTCCCTTGACACGATCAGGTGAGCGTTATCTTGGCCTATTAGCAGCTTCGGGACGACCGACCTTCCTTGGGTCTGTTGCTCCGGCAGGTTGAGGTTGCTTATTGTGCTGGCAGATATGTGGAATGTATTACTGTTGCCTGCACCTCGTATTCTTAGTCTCACTCGTTGGGAGAGATTGTCGGAGGTGCACATTCCTTTCGCGCCGTGGATTCGCAGTCCGTGAACTGGGCCGTTTGCTCCGACTTGTATTGCGGTGTCAGCGTCAACAAGTGTTACTGTGGATCCTTCATCCAGGAGAGCGAACACTGACACTTCTTCTTTGTTTGGAGCGCTTAATATGACTGGCGCAATTTTTAATAGTACTCTCTGTCCGGAGTCCTGGCGTCACAAATTGACATTTTCCACGGCGCTTTTTCGTACGAACTCGGGATTATGTAGCAGGGGGTGGTGTGGGGATCTGCAATCTCCTACTTTGCACCATTGGTTTATTTTGCAGCTTCGTGAGTGGTGTTTTTCTAAGCACTTGCGGCATAATCTTCCCGTGCGTACAGTTTCCCATCGAAGTTCAACATCTTTGGCTGCGAATTCTTTGCATTCGCGGGTTTTATGATCGCCGCCACATTGGGCGCAGCTTTCATCAGCAGTTTTTCTTTTTCGGCTTGGTCCAGGGTAAGTATGTTTCTCGTTTACTTTGCGTTTTATGGGGGCAATCTTTTCTTTTGGGCCATCCCTGATTTCTTCTTGATGTCCGGCATGTATTTGCTCATGGCGTGGTCGAGATCGTATGTGGTCCACCATCCCACTGTTTGGAATTGCGTTTGACACCTCTTTCAGAAAGGCAGCGAGCTGGGTTATGGTGGCCGGAGCGTGTTGTTTGCGGATCTCGATTAGCCATGCCAGACGCAGGGAACTTGGCATTTTGTCAGTGACGTCATTCATTAATGCAGGATTGGTGAGATAACCTTCGGTTTTCAGGATCCGGAGAGATGCCACCAGGTTTTGTACCGTTCCGGAGAAATCTGCCAGGTCCTCGAGTGATACCTCGGTCGTGAGGTAAGGTAGTTTTTTAACCTTGTCTAGCATAAATTTTGCTATGGAGTTAGCGCTGCCGTATCGCTGCTCGAGGACGCTGATGATCTCTGGGACTTGCGCAGGATCCATTAGTAGGGGACCTACGGTATCTCGTGCCTTGCCTTTGAGGGCGCGCTGCAGCCGAATGAGATTTTCGCTCGGAGTCATTTGGCAGGTGGCGGTGGATTGAGCGTACTGTGCCTTCCAGGTGGGCCACTCAAGGGGGTCTCCGGAGAAGGTAGGCAAATCTTTTGCTGTGGATTGCCTGGCAATGAGGGCAGCCATTCTTGAATCATCTTCTAATGTGCGGGGGCTATCTTGCGTTCTGGAAGAGCGAAGGGCCTCTGCCATCACAGAGGCGATCTGGGCCAGTGGGTCGTTGCCATGCTGCAACCATTCTCGGGTGTGCCGTGCTGTCTGATTGGCTGTGTGCGGTGGTGTAAATAATGGGGAATCCTGGCCGGAGGAGGCTGGCTGATGCTGGTACCCTGCTGTGTTGTAAAGTGGGCGCTCGGGTCCGATATGGCTGTATTCGGCCGTAGGGATGTTCTTCGCAGGGCCCGTCAGTAGTGTGTACTCTTGGGTGGCGGCGGCGGCGTATCCGGTTGGATCGGTTACAGCAAATTCATTGGTAGGCTGACCGGCTGGTGTGTCCATTTGAGTAGTTGCATATCTCGTTGCAAACTCTTCGGCCGGCTTGTGAACTTGAGTGGCATATCTCGTTGCAAACTCATTAGTAGAAGGGCCGGTTGGTGCATGCACTTGAGTAGTTGCATATCTCGTTGCAAACTCTTCGGCTGGCTTGTGTACTTGAGTGGCATATCTCGTTGCGAACTCATTAGTAGAAGAGCCGGTTGGTGCGTGCACTTGAGTTGTTGCATATCTCGTTGCAAACTCTCCGGTAGACGGGCCGTCTGACGTGTGTACTCGAGTGGCATATCTCGTTGCAAACTCGTTCGTAGACGGGCCGGTTGGTGCCTGGGTTTGAATTACTGCCTGACCGAGGTTGGCTCGCAGGGTCGGGCTGGTTGGTGCGGGCTCCTGGGTAGGTTGGCTGACTGCTTGGCGTGTTGCAGCGTTCAGGGCTGCGAGCAGATTGGCTGTCTGCTTGGCGTGACGTCTGTCCCGGATGCGCATCTCTCGGCGCAGCAATCGCAGGGAGTCTTCAGTTGATTCAGAAGTTGTTTCGCTGCTTTTACTGTTGGATCCGTGGAGGCTCTTGGCGACACATTCTGGAGCAGGTTGGTCAAGAGTGATGAGGTCAGGGTTCCTGGCAGGGTTCGCACCAGATAGATCGTGGCGGGTTCCGCTGGATGGCGTCTCATCGATGTCTACGGTGCGTGGGCCCGGGGTCCGACGGGGTGCCACTGGCATGTTTCGGCTTGTTCCCGGGGCGTTAGGTTTAGACAGCGATGTTTCGGAAGATGTCGGGGTCTTACGGCCACTGCGAAGAGACGGCATTTCCACTGGGTAAGACTGAAGGCGTGTTATGTGTAGATCCGGCTCGAAGGACCAAATGTACTAGACGTTTGTACATAAACTAAATATAATAGGGAGCTGGCCACAATGACACGCCAATGGAGTTTGGTACGCCAGTGGATTTTGGAATGCCACTGGTCTTTTAAATGAATTTACTACTTTGACAAAAAATGCTTCTAGGTATAATGGCAAAACTGATTTGAGTACTGGATTAAAATAAATATTTTTCACTTTGGAGACTGTGGGAGACTGGGGTTTTTAGGATTTTAGGTTACTGGGATACTGGGAGAGGTAAACTGAATCTAAGACTGATTAAAACACTTGAAAAGAGGTTTGAACTTGGAGACTGTTGGTATCTTGAGTAGGTATTGTTTCTTCTTGGCTGATAGTTTTGAACTGACTTCCTACCGGTTTGACTTCTATTTTTATAGGGCAAACTCAGGTCGGAATTTTGGGGGACAGAACCTCCTTAATTTTTCTAAGGTACTTGTTTTAGGTAATTTCCCTGGTCGCTACGATTGGAAGTCAGCTGTGTTAAAATTATGTGTGATAGTTTTTGCCAAGATTTTACCAACTCAGGATCCCAAAGCTTCACATCATTTTTATTGTGTTTACAAGAAAAGGTACAAGTATACATATGTGATATAAGGTACAATTTTAAACAGTAAATATTTTTCTTAAAGTGCAACAATCACTGATAGACGTCAGTTTTTGGGTTGTTTTTGTAGTACATACTCATTTTTAGGTGATGATGTTTATTTCTTGATCCAAATTATTCCCAATTTCTCGAAATTGAGCTCCAAATTTTTCGGAAGATGAATTCGCTGTCGTAAATATTTACGATTCAGATTTTTCCTTTGTTCAGAATTGACCAATAGTGGCTCGGCTGGTCGCATGGTGGGGGTGACGTAAATAGTCAGCCATTTCCTTGGCGTTGATCATTGCTGTCTGGAGTCCCTTGTGGAAGCATTAGGTGGTTATTCAGATGTGTTTTCCAGTCCAATGAGGCTGCTGCATGTATTCATTATCAATTTCATTTATGTTTTCAATTGATTAGTTAGTTAAAGGACATAATAGCGTTGTAGACAAGTCATTTGGAAGGGGCACCACATGCACATAATTCCGCTAGCCAATAGCAGCTCTCAGATTGTCGTGCTGGCGGCATGGTACTCTGTGGGAGCGTAAATTCCATTCTTGAATTTCCATGGTTGTCAAAAGCTTTCGCGCACTCGTTAGATGCACACGGATTCCTACGACACGTTCCATACAGGTGTAGAGATATAATTTTTAATGTGTTTTAGTATTTTTACAGAAAGGCCATCAAATCCTGGAGCAGAACCGCCTCGCATTTTTGATATTGTTTGAACAATTTCAAAAGGATTGGTTGGTTCAAAAAGTTCTAGTTTATTTTCTGTATTTGGAACTTTTCCAAAAAAATTTTTTTTTTTAACTTGAATTTTTTTGGCTAGATTCATTCCGACGTTTGCGAAGAAATCGTTGAATGCATTTGCTCCTTTTTCGGGTTCCTCAAGACAATTTATTATATTGTTGTTTTGTATTATGCTCTTTATGGTATTATTTTTATTTTTCTGTTTATTTTCCAAGATTTCATTTATTATTGTCCAAACTCTCTTACTGTCGTTTCCCGAGTCATCAAGTTTATCTTTATAATATTTTTCTTTAGTGTTTTTTATAAGAGAAGCTAATTTATTTTTGTATTCTTTAAAATGATTATTTAAATTTATGTCCAAAGGTTTTTTTTTAGTTTCTTTGTAAAGCCATTCTTTATGTCTAATAGATACAACAAGTCCATGTGTTATCCACGGTTTGATTTTACGAAATTTTGCTGAGTTTCCCTTATGAATAATTTTTTTTGAGTCATTTATACAATTGGTTAATTTATTTTCAAACATTTTACAGCAATCGTTGACGTCATTATTTCGGAGTATATCCAACCATAATTCAGAGGACAATTTATCTTTTAGAGTTTCGATATTAATGACAGTTATATCTTTATTATTATTAGTATTATGTAAGTTATGTTGATTTGTCACCTGAGATGAATTGTAATGTAGCAAAGTCATGTAGTGGTCGGTAATTGAAGTTTTTATAATTCCAGAGTTTATATTATTAATATCCTTAATGTTAGTGAATATGTGATCGATGCACGATGGGCGTTGCCCATTGACATTTCTAGTGTGAGACTTTATACACGGTACGTAGTTCATTTCAGCCATCATATTTAGGTAATTATCTTTATTGCTTGAAGTACAATCATGCGCTATATCTAAATTTACGTCACCTACAACTATCGCATTTGTGTTTCTAAATTTTAATAACACTTGTCTTAATTCATCTATAAACAAACAGACAGTAGATGAGTGCGTTCTATACAGTGAGATAATATTAATTTTTATGTTGTAATACTTAATTTGTACGCATAGGCAGTTTGTTCCGTTAATTTTAATTTCTTCCACGCATAATATGTCACAATTATTTTGTACAAATATAGCGATCCCACTGTTTTTGTTTATTGGGATTGCTGTTGCTATGAAAGTATATCCAGGTATATAATACGACACTTCACAACTCGAATGGGATTCCAGTTGTGAAGTGTCGTATTCCATTTATTTATTTTTTATTTTGCAGAAACAAACAGTATATTATTTATAATGGAAAATAGTTACAAAGTTATAGAATTAATACAATAATTGGTACCAATGACATGTCGCTGTTATCTACTTATATTTTTGTGAGATAAATAATACAATATACCTAAATTAAGTTAGTAACTTATTAAAGGAGAGGGGTGTGTGAGAGTGTTTGTATGTGTGTAAATGCGCGTGAGGGTGTGTGGATGTGTGTTTTATGTGTGCGAATTCAGTGTGCTAAAAATGTTTTTCTTAAATAGAGTGAGGGAATCAAAAAATATATCGGTATTTGTGGTTTTTTGAATTGAGTTAAAACTTTGAAGGATGCGGGAAATAGGGGAGTTGGCTGCAGCGTTCGTATTATTACTGGTTGTGTAAAAAAGGTTGGTGTGGCGAGTTCTTTTAGATGGGATGTTAAAATTTATTTGGGATAGAAGTTCTGGGCAGTCTATTTCGTTATGTATAATTTTATGGAGAAATGTCATTGCTGTCATTGCTTCATTCGCGTTCATACCTACAGCGTCTCATACATACCTACTCTTGATTCTATCACGAGCCGTCTTATAGGTTTTCAAATTCCTCGAATGGTTCCAAAACTGTGATAAATATTTTGTGCAATACAAATTATAGGTTGTTCTTTTAATTTGTTTTTTTTTTTACATTAGCTCCACACTGGAGGCCCCAAGGGAAATAATTCCCATCAGGGCCTATGTCATCTTTCGGGATGCTGTGTGGAGGGTTTTTTTAGGGAAAGGAAGGAGAGGAAGTTTTGAAAAGGAAAAAGGTATGAGGGGTGGATAAGAATCTGGGTGTGAGCGTTTCCAGAAGTGACGAACGAATTAATTCATTCCTTTTCCAAACTTCCTCTCCTTTCTTTCCCTCAACCAGTCTATCCCGATCCGGCCTGCCACCAGCAGTTGGTGGGCAGACGCATCCGCCGCCAAGATCCAGACAAACCTGACCCCATGAACCCGGGCACCCCCGCTAAGTCACCAAACGTAGCGAACCCTTTGGGGTGACCTATGACAGTAGTGTTGGTTATACAATAAATGGTTCCCGGGGCGGCGATACCCATACCCGCCTCCAAAATTGTTTAGCCTTATATCGTAAATACAATTTTTAATTAACACAATCGAAATTTTTTGTCGTGTCAATTTTATCAATCTGTGCCCCTGCATGACCAACTAAGAGAAAATAATATCTGTAGCTTGATCTTACAGGAAGTTGCAAAGATGTTATCTGGCGTTAAACATCAACCGCAATGACAAGAAAATAAGCAAAAATAACAACACGTCCATTCTAGCCATTTTGTAATTAGTGCACGTAACTTGAAAAGCATTCACTAACAACACGCGAGGTTTTTTATTAAAAAAAAAAAATTGTAAGACTTACGACATTTACTGGAAAATGTATTCCATTTGCGTATTGTGAAGCTCCGTTCGCATGAGGGTTAATTTTCAGTAGTGGATGGAGGTCATGGAATTATGATTCTAGATAAGAAAGGGTGAGCTGTGTGAGCGAATTTTGAGCTATGGAGGAAGACACTGTGTGTAGGTAAACCTGCTCGCTTTCCAAAAATTTAATTATTTTCAAAGCCAGATAAATTTGTTAATTAGAGACATACTAAATGAAGCTAAGGTTGTTTGTTTATTTTTAGAAACCCGGCACATTTGAAGTTGTCATCAAATTGACTTTTGAATTTTTGATTTGACGCTAATTTGAAAGGTCTTCGATAAGAATCTGAGCTTACTAATATGATAATGGGGCCGAGAGACTTAGAGCTATAAAAGATCATTGCACGCACGATATCGCTCTCCATACAATACCATACAGACGATGATATGCTGTAAATAGGAGAGTGGGTCATTTTAATTACGGAGCTGCGTAGAGAATGGTTGAGGGAGTCCCCCCGAGAACATCGCCTTGCACCGCAGTGGGAGGGATGGATTCATACATCCTAACACACTGACCCCCAGATTCCTAATACCCTTTTCCTTCCCAGAACATCCTCTCCTTCCTTTCCCAAAAAGACCCTCCACACAGCATCCCCAGAGATGAGATAACCCCGAGGGAAATTATTTTCCTCGGGGCCTCCTGTATGGAGCTATCAAGTTGACAGATCCAGTTCAAAGAAATGATATTTCGTGGCAGCTCCCTAGTTCAACAGATCCTATCTCCTAACATAAGAAGAAAACACGGCGTAAGCCGCGCTCAGAAGTGCTCGCGCTTTTAACGCTACATGTGTCCGACGCTTAAAGAATACATTCATTTTGCTACTATTACAAAACGTACAAGAGAAGCGTGGCGTCTCAATATTGTGTCGAAAACCAATTGTGTGAATGCGGCTCAAATATTTGGCTGGTAGCAATGGGGTATTTCCACGTGTTTTTTTATTGCGTAAAAAAATTAAGCAAAAAATTACGATGATTACAGCATTTTTATTTTATTTTTATGTTGACGAATAAATTTTCTACAGCGAGTTAAAGTTTCCCATTTTGGAATTACCGCAAAAACGATATTTTGGGGCGTGGCTATCGTGTGACGTCATGAGCGAGGACGCTCACTGACAGTGTTTATTTATGCTAGTTCAACTGAGCGTCACTTGTGACGTCACAAACCCATTTCCCATCCATGGGCCGTTTTGATTTGATCAGTTTTAGATAGTTTTTAAAATCAATAATATTGAATGAAAACATAAAAATCAAACATTTTTAGTAGGATTATTAAAATCAGAAAAATAATCTTTAAATATTCCGTACATTTTCAACAGAATTCCTCGTTTGTGGAAATACCCCATTGCATTGTTAACACAAAACAGATACTTGAAACTGATTATTTTATATTAGATATCGTATGCAATTTCGCTGCAATGTGTCATGTTTATTACTGTTACCAACAATGAACATAATGCCTAATAGAACTCGTTAGACAGGCGAAGGTTAGAACACTAATAAACCGTGCCAAGTGTAGTCATAGTAAAATAGACTTGCGAAATAGTAATCCGTTTCCACTGGTGTATTATATTTGACTAGCTTCTGACATATGGGTCATAGATTTGTATGTGCCATTTAAGACATTGTTTTATTAGATTGTTCTTTGTTCGTATTGTTTGTTTTATTAGATAGTCATGTGTTTGTTGTAGTCTATTGAAATAATTTGCAATGGTGGTAGAATTATTGTTGAAGATTGTGTTCTATTTAGATGACGGTATTATAACTCTCACGACGTACGAGAACGATTTTGCGTCTCTTGAGATTGGGTTATTATCAAAATTAGGTCATTGTTTTATCAAAAGGGTTTCCTGAAAATTAATATGTTGTCTGCTACAAAGACATCTGATTTATTTAACTACATTTTCGAGTCAAATACAACAGTAGAAGTCATTTTTTACATTAGCTCAATACAGGAGGCTCCGAAAAAAATCCCTCAGGGCCTATGTTATTGTTGGGGAAGCTGTGCAGAGGATATTTTTAGTGAAAGTAAGTTCTGGGAAGGAAAAGGTATGAATCCATCCTTCTCACAGCGGTGCAAGGCGATGGATCAAGAGAATCCGGCTGGATTATATTGGGTCTATATTAGGTCTCCCTCAACCAGTTTCTCCAGATCCTGCATCCTACGCAGTAGGTGGAAAAACGCATTCGCCGCCAAGATCTCGACAAACCTCACCCCATGAAACTGGGCCCCCTTGCTAAGTCACCAAACATGGCGAACCACTTGTGGTGACCTATGGCAGGGGTGTTGGTTATTCAAGAAATGGTTTACATACCCATCTCCTGAGTCATGAATCCAAAAGATCACTGTTTTTATGACAATAGTTTTATAGGGTGTAATTCAAAAGGTCACTGTTTTTATTGCAATAGTTTTATAGGGTTTATGTACCCTTATGCAATTAGCTTCAAAATTACATTTTTTTTTTTCAAAATGTGTAGAGCATAATAATTAATAACGTCACTGTTGATTGCCTATTTTTCTGGTAGGTACTATTCCTTCCACATCACTATGTGGCTATGATGTCATAATATAACAACGTTTCCGATTCGGTGATTTTAGAAAAATATTTGTTTTAAACAAATCACTTCAAATCTCAATCTTTTTGTGCGGTTTTTCTTGTGGATTGGGTGCTTATTACTGAGGTGTTTGTTTTGCCATAATTCAGAGGTAATGGATCTGATATTACAAGTGGAAAACAACAGATGATAATTTTGAAATCGTTTATTTTTTAAATTACGGTTTTTTTAACGTGTTTATCCAAAAAATAATTTTACATCATTTACGAAAAAAATATGTTACAATATACATATTTATCACTTGTACCACCATAATAAAGAGAGGCTTTTTATGATATCATTATTTCTTTACATTATACTTTGAGTTTTCGTTTTTCACTTTCGTTTTAATCAGTGTGGGAAGTTAAAAAAATTGAAAATTGAAAATACCGTATACCCGGGTACATGTTGTTAGACATGTCTAGATGGCGGCGAACACGTTTGCCCACCTAATGTGTGGCGGGCTGGATCGAGTAGACTTGTTGAGGGAGACCTAACGTAGAAGTCTCCTGCCGGACTCGCGACCCATCGGTTTGCACCGCGGTTGGAGTGATGGATTCATACTTTTGTTACTCCTGGACACGTTGATCCCTAAATTCCTACTCGCTCCGCATACCTTTTTCCTTTCCAGAACTTCCTCTCCTTCCTTTCTCTAAAAATACCCTCCACTTTTTCCTCATGGCCTCCTACGTGGAGCTAATGTAAAAAAATCCACTCGGTTTTGCCTACCCACAGAGCAGCGCATATCACCAGCTGTAAGTGAATAAGTCTTTAACGGGGTCTTACCATATTGTTTTTTTTTTTTTTTACGTTAACTCCACGCAGGAGGCCCTGAGGAAAATAATTTCCCTCAGGGCCTATGTCATCTGGGATGCTGTGTGGAGGGTATTTTTGAGGAGAGGAAAGAATGAACATTGGTCTTGAAGACACCCATGTTGTAGGAAGGAGGAAACACAGAGGCCGGCAAATCATTCCACAGCCGAGCTGTTGAACACAAGAACGAGTCGAAGAAACGACCCGTTCTCATGTGGCAAATGTCAACCGTGTACAAATGTTGGGCACGCGTTTGGCGTGTTTCCCGACTATGCACCGGTGCCGAAGGGATCAATGATGCTAGTTCCTCGTAGCATCTTCCATTGTAATACCGGTAGAACAAGGATAGCATTCCCACCCGACGCCTGTGCTCTAAAGATTGCGATCCGTCTGTTAAGATGGGAGAATCTATCAAACGGACCGCCCGTTTCTGCACAGAGTCGAGGGTATTTTTCAGGTATTTTGGAGCTCCAGACCAGAGGTGGCTGCCAAATTCAACCGTGGGGCGCACTTGTGATTTGTACAGGGTTAGCAGTTGTGTACTATTAAAGTATCTGCGGGCCCTGTACAGTACGCTCAGTTTCTGTGAGGCTAACTTTACTCTGGCTTCGTTACATTTTTATTACAAAATATTTACACCAAACAAAACCAAAAACATCAAACATCTGTTTGGCTAATGGATGTTTAGAACACCAACATACTGCTTATAGTGCTAATGAAAAATAACGTTTTAAAATAATTGTTTTTTTAAGATTCACGAGATAATAAGCATTTTACAGTTCATTAAAATATCAACAAAAAGCTTTTAGAGGCGCAATAACTAACAACCAAATCCAATCACAAGCCGCTGTACCTGTCTGTATAACTTACAAATGGGTAATGAATGATATGCCAATTTTTAATATTCTGTACGATCTCATGCTCATCTCAGTAAACGCAAATATACTTTAATTGTAACGAGAGATTACTATTTTGCGCTTTAACAAGATTAACAGTAGGTAGGTACCCACGCCTCACATGTATCTTAACGCCTTATTTCTGCTTTACAATAAAATCCAAATAATGAAAATTCTTGGACCCATCGGAAAACTAAAAACTGGTTTTGAAAGGTGGTGAAATACGGTTTCAAATTTTATAATTCATAATAAACACATATATTGTAAATATAGAAATTTTGAAAACAAAGATGAAAAATGGCTCACCTCATATTTTTTTCTAACTGAAATTTCTGATGTCGAAAAAAAAATGAAAACAAGCATATATTTTTATTAGGCAAATGTGCTTTAAATTTTACCGTCATTTTTTATCGTTTCATGTAGAAAAAATCAATAAAATTTTCGATTCAAAAAGATTTACATTTTAAGTATTTGGCGGTTAATTTTTAGATTTTAATATAAAGCGTGGGGTTTTTTTTTTCCTTTAACACCGTTTAGATCGTATTTATAGCCATGATAGTTAGGGAAACGATGATTTCTATGAGGCCTATACGAGGAATTGAAAATAGTTGAATAGTGTTTGGCGTTTTATTTTAATTAAAAAGTCTCCTATATTACTTTAATTCTATATTAGAGCTAAATTTCCACAAATTCGTAAAGCTACCGAATAACAGATTTTTATTTGGTAAGCGTTACGCCAATACGAGTAAACCCGCCATTTTTTTTCATAAATGGCACCGTTAATAATTGTGTGTTTTCCATCAACACTTTTTGCATAAGCACGCAAACATAATTGTAAACTGAACGGTCTTCAGCATTGACTTTGATATTTTCATTATTAAAGGTCAATGATTCGCTATTTATTACATAATTAATAGCTATTTATTACATTAAAAAAACACACCATTATCAAATAAATACTGCAGCTCACATATATTTATGTACAATTAATTATTTAAGTACTAACTTATATCTAACTAATAACTAATAGCATTTATGTACACTCCCCTTCCATACACAAGCAAATGCTTTTAATGGAAGGGTAGTAAAAAAAACCTGTAAAAAAAATATTTAGTTGTAAAATTGTAATTATAATAAATGTTTCAATAAATAAATAAAAAAAATAATAATTTAATCATCATGCAGCGCGTTTGCTCTTACAGATTGTAAACACAATTTAACACTTCGCAATGATTGGCATAATTTAGCACGTCGTTGTTATGGTCACTAAACACGACTAAAGTCTTTTTTCGTTATTTGTTTTTGGGGTGTTATGCCGTGTTGCGCTACCTCCTTCTTTAGCCAACGTTTCGGACATCGTTGCAGGGTCCATCATCAGGGCAGATCATCCGGTACATCTACCGGATCTGCCGGATCTGCCCTGATGATGGACACTGCAACGATGTCCGAAACGTTGGCTAAAGAAGGAGGTAGCGTAACACGGCATAACACCCAAAAAACAAATAACGAAAATGCTTTTGGCCGTGAAAATCTTAAAACTTATACGACTAAAGTCATTCAATGTGGGCACAATTTAAGGGGTAATTTACCAAAACCGAAATAATATTTCGGGGTGGGGAAGTATGAAGTATGCTCGAACGGGGAACCGCTGCGCGCTACCGACGAAATCAGAGCAGCGAAGAATCTAGACTAGATGGTACACTTGAGTAAGATTTGAACATGAAACGTTAAATATTAGGCATCTTTCAAATTATGTTTATTAAATTGAATGCGCTTGTTTTAGGTAAATTTAGATAGAAACATTACCTATTGCAGGAGGAGCTCATGATTTTATGACTCTTTATCAGATTTTGATCAAACTTGTTTGATAAATTATTCGATACAACCAACTACACTGCTGGACGGTAGGCATTAGTTCTTCATTGACAGATGTCAAAACAATACGGTATTCAATTTCGCATTATTTTCATAATATGTGATCATAATTATATCTGAATATATTGGAAAGATAAATAAAATATCGGTCATTTTCAATATTTATTATTATTGTTTACAAAAAGTTATATATATAAAAATTATATATTTATATAAAAGTTATATTTTGATAGTGTCCCGCACTCGTGGCTAATCAAAATATATAAAGTTAAACCAATTATAATTAGATTTTTGAAAAATATTATGTCCTTTTGGAATACAGATTTACTAGTAAATTTAAAAGGTAAGAAAATAGTAGTACCGGGCATTTCAATAAAAAGAGGGATTTTTCAAGGAGACTCATTGAGTCCTCTTTGATTTTGCTTAGCATTGAATCCTCTGTCTAAAATGTTAATTAAAAGCAAGTTTGGAATAAAAATTAACGGTAATACAAGAGAGAGTAGTATAGTTTCACATCTATTATATATGGATGATATAAAATTATTTTCAAATTCTGAATCAAATTTAGAGAAAATGATTAAGGTAGTTAAAATTTTTCAGATGATATTAAAATGACTTTTGGTTTAGATAAATGTAAAACGATCCATATAGAGAAAGACAAAATTGTAGATGGAGACGAGGGTATATTTAGAAATTTCAAAATTAAAAGTATGAAAGGGGGTGAGGTTTATAAATATTTAGGATACCCGCAATCGAATAGATTAGATCACACTAGTATTAAAAATGATATTAGGATTAAATTTCAAACTAGGATCAGAAAATTTTTAAAATGCAATCTATCTGCTAAAAATTTTGTAAAAGCAATAAATACTTGGGCAATACCTCTACTAACGTACTCATTTAGCATAATTAAATGGTCCAATACAGATTTAGATAGTTTAGAGTTTAGAACGATTAATTAGAACAACGTTAACAAATTTTAATTGCCATCATCCAAATTCAGCTATAGAACGAATTAATTTACCTAGAAATTTAGGAGGTAGAGGTGTAATCAAAATAACATCTTTGAAACACAATCAGGTAGAAATGCTTAGAAATTTTTTCCATAGGAAAGCCAATAGCTCAGAAATGCACAAAATAATTTGCAAGGCAGATATAAACATTACACCTTTAAATTTATGACGAGAATGCCAAAATTCTTATAAATACTAACCAGGAATTATTAGATTCCTGGTCAAATAAAATTATTCATGCATAACACTTCAATTATCTCAACCAAACGTATGTTGACAAACTTTCGTCAAACAAATGGTTGAGTATTGGAGAGTTGAACTTGTCATCTCGAAGTATACGCTCAACTTTTAGAGGGAAGTGTGATAACTAATCATTCTTCTCTTGCAAATCTTACCAAACCACGACGCTGTCAAAAGATTTCGGCACCTTTCTAACCATTCACCACTCTCAGACTGTAAAATGGTTTCCCTTTCAATTCGCCAACGTTCTGGGGAAGAACATTGCAAATCTTTTAAAAACTGCTTTTTTGCAGCATCAAATGATATGTTATCCATATCCGGCTTTTGACATGCATCACCATATTCGGAATCTGGTTTTAATGAATTCTGTGTTTTATTTACTGTTTTTGTTTTATACTTGTATTTTTGGTAACTAAGTTTTCTGTGTTTATTTGCTTCAAAACGTTTCAAAACATTTCGCGGGCTGCTATCAAAAACCGTTTTATGGAGAACATAGTGTGGCCGTTTTGTATTAAACGCAACAACAGATGCTGCGCACCTCCCAGTATAAGACTGTTTTGTTGAAAAATTAATTCGTTTCCCACCTAACATTTTGGCGACAACGCTGTTATATGATTCTGCAATATTACTATCAACATTATACACGGTGTCCGGAAACTCGTAGTACAAGCGGAAAACTGGTGAACCTACAACACATAGAGAACCCAAATAAACATAAAGATTTTCAATTTAAGCATTTTTAAATTTAAAATTAAGAAAAAAAAATTATTTTAAAAACATTTCGGCTTTTTAGGGTTAAAATTTTTGAAAAGCGGAAATGTCATGATGACAGATGGAAGATGTTATTCTAAAATTATTTATAAGTGGCTTAATCTCTTTTCGTGTCCATAGTTTATTTATTTTCATCTTAATAATTTATTCTCCCACCTCTTCTAGGCATTACAATATGGTTAATTAGCGGGTAAATATGCAGTTAGTCCACCTCACGGATAACACGGAACGTTCGTGTTGTCGCAGTTTGATGCACGGATAATAAGGAATGTTCCTTTTTTAACTAATAGACAATCAAATATGACATTTGTCGGAAGTACCAATCTTATAAAATAAATTCTCTAAAATAAATTCGCTTTTCATCATACTTTTAAAAAACATCCCAGGTTTTGAATGCTTTGTTTGGCTACGCAGGGTTTGTCTAGCGGGTTTGTGTAATTATTTTAATACATTTCTTTAAATTTTCGTTATTTGTTTTTTGGGGTGTTATGCCGTGTTGCGCTACCTCCTTCTTTAGCCAACGATGTCCGAAACGTTGGCTAAAGAAGGAGGTAGCGCAACACGGCATAACACCCCAAAAACAAATAACGAAAATGCTTTTGGCCGTGAAAATCTTAAAACTTATCATTTCTTTCAATGTTCTACTGTTATAAATACAGGTACAAACTTGTCAATGATGCATTCACTTTGTTTTACGCAAAAATATTTTTCTATGATTGGCAGCATTGATGAAATGTTAAAATAAAAACAATGAATAAACATGGCGTTACCGCGCAAGTGAAATTTTAACAAAATTAAAATGTTAAATGCATATTTTTGCATGTTTTTTGGTCTCCCCCGACATAAATACTCACTTTTCGTAATAATAAAGCTAAATCTAACTGTTTGGATCCGTATTAACGAGTAAGCGGTTTAATGCATAAATAATAATTAGCGTACCAATTTATTTTATTGTGTGGCAGCTCCGCATCTGGTTGCAATGTTTTCAAATCCAAAAACACATCACAAACATTTGTCACCAATTGTTCAACTTATCACAACTACATAGGAGGGTACACACCGCTTTCCCGCCCTGGTATAAATAACAGATTACTCACTAACTAATAATTCAATTAATTTCATTCACAATTAATCACACAAAGAAAATAACTTAAAGAGTCACAATGTTACGCTATAATTAATAACGCACTATTATTTACGTTTCAAATAAAACACAAGAAACATCCCACGTCAAAGCGTAAATACAAACTGATACAAACTAATTGGGCGGTCCAAAACACGGAACTGTTTGCATACAACTCGAGTGAAATAGCGCTGTTTCGTTTTTTAAAACGGTGCTAAAGGGAGACGCATGGGGGAACTCTCGAGCGCATTCCTTGTATTTTTGAATGAATTCGACGCGATCCCGAGGATAAAACGGTCCAAGTCCGAAATTTGAAGAAATGAGTTTTTGATGATAATTTACTTGAAGTAAATACGTTTTACGTGAAGTAAAACATGATAATTTACCTTAAGTAAATACGTTTTACGTGAAGTAAAACATGATAATTTACTTGGAGTAAATTATCATGTTTATCAGTGGCAGAAAAATGGAAGTCCCATTATGAAGAAAAAATACGATTTTCAAAATTGCATGTGGATGCAAGTACCATGATGCAACAACTATCTTAGAAGCAGAAGGGTGTACCATGGACTTTATTCCTTTTATAATACACCACATGTCATAACAAAATAGTCCACTTCATTTAGAGGCAGTAGGACTCAAGTCCATGTTTTTGTTTTTTTTTTACATGAGCTCCACACAAGAGGCCCTGAGGAAAATAATTTCCCTCGGGGCCTATGTCATCTTTGGGGATGCTGTGTGGAGGGTTTTTTAAGGAAGGGAAGGAGAGGAGAGTTCTGGGAAGGAAAAGGGTTTAAGGGGTGGGTAGAAATCTAGGGTTCAGCATGTCCTGGTCATCCGCCTGCAAGACCTAGACAAACCTCACCCCATGAACCCGGCACCCCTGCTGAATCACCAAACGTAGCGAACCACTTGGGGTGACTTATGGAAGAGGTGTTGGTTATCCAATAAAGGTTCCCGGGGCGGCGGTACCCATTCCCGCCTCCCAAATTGAAAAGTTGACTCAAGTCAGCGTTTTTTTTTAAACAATTATTTTTAATGGCTTTACTATAAAAAATTCGTTTCATTTGCTCCTTCTTAAAACAAAACTAATTGAGTTAATAATTAGTTTTTTTGTTATCTATCATACAACATCTCCTGAACATTTACCTTTTTGGACTTGCTTCCGTACAGAATTTGGTTCGCAAGTTCACAGTTCAAGGCCAAGCCATTAGTAGCTTACCCCTTCTATTGTGTTGATCGAACCGAGCGCAGAAAGGGACAGCAAATTTCGCATTGCATTTTGACTTGGAAGCGCGAAAATAATGAACAGCTGTTTTTAACCGTGAAACGACCGTACTACACGGAATAAAATTATGAATAATTTCAAAATAATGCTTTAAATCCGGATTTCTTTGTTTGTTTTCTTTTAATTAGTTTTTATTAGTTAGGTACTATGAATGTCAGTAATAATTTATAAGAATTTGACCAAAAAAAAAATCAACTTCTGACTCGATTTACTCGAAAACGAAAGCTCAAATCAAAAAAAATTATACCACAAAATCGACTCCAAATGTGATGAGGATTCCCCAGTTTCCCGCTTGTACTACGAGTTTTCGGACACCTTGTATATTAAGCTACGGGAATTTGAAGCTAAACGCGAACAGAGTTGGGAGAGTTTAGAAAATAAGTTGCACGATTTTAAGTCTTGAATGTAGTTTTTCTCATCCACATGCGTACAGTAATAGTCGTCACAGGTAGCGTGGTCGCCAAACACATGTTTGATGCTATTTAAAATATCTTTATTTAAATTCCCGATTTTGGTATCCATCAAACAATCTTCTGAAATCCTATATTTAATAGCAGATGTGATTGATCTACGCAAGCGGAGTAATCTTTCACTAATAATTTTGCGTAAGCGTATAGGTACTGGGTATCTAATGAAAGTAAATTAATTTTATTTATATAATTACGTAGAAGGTGATTCCGACATTCAATTTTCTCTACAGTTTTATTGGAATAGGGCTTCTAATATTTTCTTGTAAGTGCTACAATCGCCATCTGCTATTAACTTGGAATATATTAATCCATATGTAGCTACTGAGCTTTTAAATCCTTCAACAATTATTTCAGATTCCATGCCGCTTGAAGAGCCTTCGTAATTCTTATAGCACTTATGTTTGGGTGGGGTTACGCTTTTATTTGAGGCCCGAGTGCAAGTCATACAAAACTTATTCTTGACACCCATATACAAAACTTTCTTTGTCCTATATCCAATAATTACAGCTGCGCCAGATAAAGCAGCATATTTTGTCTTATAAGATCTTTTGGACCAGCACCCATCTGCCACAACTGTAATCATTGGAACCCCATCCCCATTAAAAAAATACGCGATATCGAAACACGTCAAAAAAGTTAAACTATCGTAATAAAAATTAAACGCGATTTTATTAGCGACAGTGTTAACAACTACTCCATGATGATAATGCCTAGTTAATCCAATTTAAAAGGTTTATAACCTGTGTTTTTAATAATACAACAGATATAACCTGTGTTTTTATTCAAACTAACTACCAAGTTCACACACCTATAAATCTACGGCATAATCTAGATTATAAAATTGTCGATATATTTGGGGATTCCGTATTAGTAATGAAACGAACTCTTCACAAACACCTCATTGAAAAATAAGAGAATATCACTCCTTAGTAAATAATATATTTTTCCTTTTCTAAATGTTGATCTGTATTTTTGAAGTTAAACTTCTTTACTAAGGGGTCTGAAATTTTGGAGTGGCACGAAAATTCTGATTTCCAATGCGTATATTAAATAAGAGTTACATCACAATATTTGCCCTTGAGATTATAGCCTACGAAACTACAAAAATATTCATATTATATTCCATAGTTCTCATTAAAAACTTGCGGCAGGAATGTGAACTAACATTTTTCAATATGAAATAGCACGATTTGTTGGTTATTCACATTTGGTAGTTTTAATTATTGCTACAAGATTAGTTAGATTCGTACTGGGAGATATATATGGTGAGGATCGTTTCGTGTTATTATGAAACTTTTTCCCTACTATTCTTAATTATTATCTTTTGTTCACTAAAAAATACTAATAATATGTCTGCAAAGTGAACAATACTATATATATTTTTATCTTTATCTAATTTATGTAAAAGCACAGTAGGACGTAAATAAATAAAACTAGGAATACGAAAATACGGGTAAAGGGGCACTCTAAACCATTCTATGCCGCTGGTTGCAAACAGGCGGCCGCGAAATGGAAGTTCTCGTAAAAAAGTCAACTTGGTTCTGAAATAAAACACAATAACATAACGACTAATCTTTAGTGTGACCCCTTTTCTTATGTGCCTACACATTTACGTATTTATTTTATGTAAAATTTGACATGCTTCCACTCTGAAATCATCTCGCATACTGACTGGAAATAACTCGTGTCTTGGTTTATATAATGGCGTGAGACAAAATAACAATATCGTGATATTGAAAAACTGTTTTTATTTATTTAAGCATTGTTTTAATGCTTTTTAAAATAATTTTATTATTCAGTCGTTTAGACAACATTGATGTGGTGATAATGTATATTTTTTATAATTCTCCTGTATTTAGAATTAAAAGATATAATCGAACTTTAAGCTATTTTTAGAGGTTTTGTAAATATTTTTTCACGCAATTGTTTTAAACATTTTAACACGTTTTTTTAACGCACCATTTAGAAGAATAGTTTATTTTTCAAAACATAATATTTTTTTCTAATAAACAATATAGAAATGTTCTTAAAACTGCATCAAAAATCCCTAAATATGCTGCGCTTGCGGTAATACACCCTTAAGCAGATAACTCCGGGCGCTGACTTGCTAAGGCGCCAAGGAGCTAAATTGAATTTTTGCTTGCTTGACCTTCAAAATAAGAGGAAGGTCACTGTCTTCATGAGAATTTTACAAACCACACCCATCCCTTTTCCCACTCGAATTTTGGTACTTCTTGATGTAATTTTATACACCTGACATTCATAATGAGAGGAAAATTACTGTCTACCTCCATCCGATTTGGAAAATCTTTACATAAAGTCCGGGCAACGCTGGGGACTTCAGCCAGTATCAATTAAATTAATTATTTTTAATTGATAAACTAACGTTTAAGACAAGGTTTTTATGCATAGCACAAAGGGTAACAATTATTATAAGCAATAATTATCGGCCTGAAACACACATCTGCATTGAAAAAATCTTCCGAGAAAAGATACATGCCGCCAACGGGACTTGAACCCGTGTCCTTCTGATTGCCGGTCAGGTTCTCTACCACTGAGGTATGTCGGCTTATCTAATACCCACCAAATAATTCAATATATACTAGGGTTTCATTCAACAATTACTGCTTATTACATTTTTCGACCTGAAAACAACCAACTTTATTTTTGTGAGAGAGGCATTGTTAGTGCTAAATCCCTCGTTGGGTGGCGTAGAGACAAATTATGTCTTAATTTTTTGGTGAAATACTTTAACTTGTCAAATATTAATTATTATTTTTAATTGATAGCCTAAGGTTTAAGACAAGATTTTTATGCATAGCACAAAGGGTAACAATTATAATAAGCAACAATTATCAGCCTAAAACACTCATCTACTAAAATTATTGTCTACCAACATTCGATTTTGAAAATCTCTCCAAAAAGTCCGGGCAACGCTGGGGACTTCAGCCAGTGTCAATTAAAGTACATTTATTTATTTGTAAAGTAAATTTATTTATTTGTGCACTCCGGGTTTCGTATTTACAATCCCTACCGCGATTCAGTCACGCTAGCGACTGAAACGCGGTAGGGTTTGTAATGCGTAAATCACCAACAAACACTACCGCGTTTCAGTCCCGCTAGTGACTGAAATGCGGTAGGGATTGTTATGCATAAATCACCTTACAAACACTACCGCGTTTCAGTCGCCTACGCGCTTCGTTGCTCTATCTGTTTCGGTGAGGGTGACGACCGTAATTATAGAGAGGTTAGCAGAGAGGATGGACAGCGTTTTTTTAGTTAGCATTTTTCTGCTTATCCTTCTATAATCACTCTCATTAAAAAAAAAACACGCGTTTTTTTTTACTTAAAATAAATTTTCAATGTAAAAAAAAAAATTCTAACTAAAAAAAGGCTGTCCATCCTCTCTGCTAACCTCTCTATAATTACGGTCGTCACCCTCACCGAAACAGATAGATTTCAGTCACTAGCGGGACTGAAACGCGGTAGTGTTTGTTGGTGATTTACGCATTACAAACCCTACCGCGTTTCAGTCGCTAGCTTGACTGACTCGCGGTAGGGATTGTAAATACGCCACCGGGTTCCCTGGATCCATAACCGAGAGTCTGAATCTCTCAGTCAGGGAGATCGTTGTGTTACTGTTACTCATTTCCAAAATCCTGGCAAAGAAGGTGAAAAAAAAAATGATATCCTTATAGCAGCAAATCGCGGTAAATTACAAGTATAATAACATTTTATTGTCTCGTTGCCGAGTTGTGCCGAAATGACCGAAGTTAGATTTACGAAGCTGTTCAGATAATTGATACAAGTTCTAAAGCACATGCACAACTAGAAAGCTCTAACAACGAAAGTCATACAATGTTCCCACGTCTTCAAGCCTTCAATTATTATTCGCGTCATTAATTCCGGTAGAATGATCTTATTTATTGACATGCCTCCTCCAATGAGCGGAATAACTCTAGAAGTGTGATCTATACTGATTTGAAAGAAAACTTACTCCTGGACCTCTTCAAGAAAGATTTTCTATATTAATTTAAAATAAAACAATAACTTTGTAAACACCACTTTTATTTTTTTATACTTTATGCCGACCGGGTTTGCTACAACCGTAGCTTCATCAGGGCAGTATAATACTCTACTAACATTAGGTTACATGTGTGTTATAATATATAATTTACCAAAAATGAGCTGGAGTCGTCAAGTGAAGGAGGAAGAAGGCGTAGATGGAGAAAACGTAAGGTTGGACAACTTAGAGGCATTTGAACTTAGGAAAGCCATAAACACTAATAGTAAAATAGTTAATAACCAACTAAATTTATATAAAAGTCCCATACTAAGATTGTTCCCTATTGATAAAGAACACGTCCGTTCCCTTCCCAATTCTCCATCTACGCCTTCTTCCTCCTTCACTTGACGACTCCAGCCCATTTTTGGTAAATTATATATTATAACTTATAACACACATGTAACCTAATGTTAGTAGAGTATTATACTGCCCTGATGAAGCTACGGTTGTAGCGAAACCCGGTCGGCATTAAGTATAAAAAATAAAAGTGGTGTTTACAAAGTTGTTGTTTTATTTTAAATTAATAATGTCATATCACAAAGTATCCGCTTCATATGAACAAATATTTTCTATATTTTAAATAATTTCTTGTCTAGGATGAACGAAGTACGTATGAGGAATGAGTTAATGATGAATGTAAGCAAGTTCAAAATCATGATGTTTGAAAGACAGAGTACGAAAACAGTGAGCCATATAGTTGTGAATGATGAATATTTGAAGCAGGTGGATGAGTTTGTGTATCTGGGTAGTATGTTTACGAGAGATGGGAAGGCTGATAGAGATATTGAAAGAAGGGTAAATACGGGTAACTCCATTAATGGAGGACTGAACGCCATTGGTGCTAATAAAAAAAACTGTCAAAAGAAGTGAAGTTAGCAGTCCACAATGGTACCTATCCTGATGTAGTGAGGCAAGGAACTGGTAGAGGAAGGGTGAAAGTAAACTTAATGCTGTTGATATAAAATCCCTGAGGCGTATGTGTGTAAAACCATGTACGATCATCGTGTGAAAAATGTGGATATCCGCAAAGAATGTAAAGCTGATGTAAGCATAATGAGTAAGATTAAGAAAGGAACCCTCAGATGGTTTGGGCATGTAGAGCGAATGAACGAAGAAAGTAGTGTGCGAACGCGAAGAATATATGACGCAAATATGAATGGTAGAAGAAATCGGGAACGCCCGAGGAAGACATCAGATATTTGAGTCGGGCCATGTCAAAAGTCAGAATAATAGAAGAGTATGTATGAGACGATGTATGAATGTGAGTGAGGCAAAGAGTGTGTGCCAAGACCGAGTTGAAACGGCGTGATGGTTGGTTAGTTAGTTAGTTAGTTAAGACTTAGTTAATTGCGACTCGCGACCTCTGTATTTGACGGACCTACTGTCGAATTTGCCGTATCAAATAAAAGAAGAAGAAGAAAAATAATGTTGGAATCTTAACGACGTAAGTGAAGAAAGCGTGTAAAAAAATATACGCCGCGGCACGGAGTATTGTACGAACGTACGGTCGAATTCACCCTAGCAGGCCTAGAGATTCGACCTTTCTGCCGCGTTCATTTTAATTAATTCTGAAGAACGTGTTACAAATATTTAAAATGCGTCTCCATGTTGTCCTCCCGAAGTTATTAATTCATCGTCTAGAAAAATAAAATCTGGTGCTTACTGCTAACTTTGTAGTTGGAAAACGGGTTATAAAGTTTTAAAATCGTTGTACGTAAAATATATTAATGGTAAGGTAATGTTTTTATTAATATAAAAAACTCGCATTCCTTGTGCGGCATGGAAATAAAAAAAGTTACTATAATTACGAATTCGCCGGAAATTATTAAAATGTGAGTTTTGAGCACACAAAAATTATTAGGCTTGTGTACATTGTGTACCGCCTTAAACAATTTTATTAATCTTACCCAAAGTATGATCAAGTTGACCTTTCTTCGGGCATGCAAACATGGGCCTACAACACAATTCTACCAATTTAAATCTTCGGTGCCTACGACATAATGCAACACATATTCCGGTGATCTCATTTAGAAAGGGAAAGTAACCGCAAGTCGTGCATTTTCCTCATCCGTTATAAGTACGCGGATAGGCACTTAATACGCAATATGTTATTATCCTTCTTAACTTAACCTAAGCACAAATTAAAACTACTTATCGAAACATCTTACATAATCTGCATAAATAGCTTGATTATGTGAATCCGTCAAATTTTAAAATGTACTAGCTGGTTTCCGGCATGCGTTACTATGCCATTTCATAAAGAAAATGTTTCTCCCTGCGTGTCCTATCCCATTCGTCCCATTCCTCTTCCGCCTCTCCTTCCGCTCCCGCATCCCCTTCCGCTCACGCGTTCACACTCCGCCTCCTCCACCTTCCCTCTCCCCACTCCATTCCCCCCTTCCCTCGTGCCGCGAACTCTCCTCCCGAGTTCCCTTCCCCCCTCCCGAGTTCCCCTCCCCCCCACCCGCGAACCCCCCACCCCCCTTCCGCATTCCATAAATTCAGTCTTTGTACATTCAGTTTTCAAACAGCTCGCGTGCCACCTATTGCAATTTTTTTATACAAATTTCATAATGCCAGAGCTCACCACTAGTTTTGTACAAACCTTGTCCTGACAATAACGAACACAAAAAAAAGAATTATCCAATTTGGTGCAGTCGTTCGGAAGTTATGCGCGTACATTCATTATTTTAATACGCACCAGATTTAAATGTCCGGGTTTAATTTTCCCCTCAGGAAAAACTAAACCCTTTCACACACTTCCCAAATTATCATCTGGTCAATCCACGTTATGCAATTGCACTATATAAGTATTATAATTACAAAACAATACAAGAACAACATGTCAACCTACCAGAGACCAGATGGGAAAATAATTCACCGACTCCAGATATTTTCATATCAGAGGGTTCGGCTCTGTGGAATTCCTAATTGAACCTATAAATCCTACTGATCCCTCAATATAAATATTTAAAAAATCTTTTGTAATCCTACATGTATTTAAAATAACCGATTTTTGCATTTTTATATATAAATTCTTTGACAAATCTAATATGCCTAAATTTTGAATCAGAGACCTAGGTATAATGCCAGTAGCTGAAAGAACAAATGGTAATATTTTTATAGTCCGAGAATGCCAAATTCTTTTAATCTCATTTCCTAAATCCGTGTATTTTCTAATTTTTCAGAAACAGTTTTTTTAATATTACAGGAATTTGGAATAGCTACATCAATGATATAAGTTATTTTTTTAATTTTGTCATGTAAAACTAATTATTATTATTATTATAGATTATAGATTATTATTTATATATTGCGTTACAGTGTCCATCATCAGGGCAGATCCGGCAGATCTACCATCTACCGGATCTGCCGGATCACTGCAACGCTGTCCGAAACGTTGTATAAAGAAGGAGGTAGCGCAACATGGCATAACACCCCAAAAACAAATAAAGAAAATATGGCAGGGGTGTTGGCTATCCAACAAATGGTTTACGGGGCGGCGGTACACTTACCCGCTTCCCAAATTGATATATTTAATTGCATGCTTATCAGCCAAAATGCAATGTTGCCAGTTCTTTCATATTTTAATTAGTACTAATTCGAAATGGAAATTGGACGCTCTTCATTGAATGTGTAACTAAAACACCGTTTGAGAAGTGTTTTTTTTATTAGTATCTAAGGTTGTAAAACAAAAAGATAAAAATGATTCAACGGTTATCTTTAGAATAATGTAGTTGTGATCATAATATAATCTGCCCTGATACAAACAATTTATTTCCCACGATCTTTGGCTTTTTACTTTCTTACAGATAACAACGTGCAGAAAATCAGCGTGCAACTTATCGACGTCATTAAAAATCTTTAACAATACCATTAACAAAACGAAAGAAATGATGCATCCATCATCAGTAATAATAATGGATACTTCTAAAACAATTTTTCAATTTTATACAGCATCGTTTAGTGATCACTTGTAACTTGTAACGCCATGTCACAATGTAGGTCAGAACATCAAAGAGATGATCAGGTTTCTGTTTCTCTTTGTTCTTCAACAACAATTACTCGTATTTGGCAATTGTGTACTGCCAATAGTTGCAAAACATCTTTGCTTTCCAACGTAGAGTGTAATTGGTCCATTTTAATTGTATATTTCCTTCAGTAGGTATGTGTTTACATTATCGTTTGCCAATTACTGTGTTTATTCGGAAAGCTGCAATTTCGTACTGTTATAAATCTATCTGTTTCTATGGGTGTGACTTGTTGAATAATCTCTCATTCTCATCTATGTCTTTCCTGATATGTTCGTTACATGGGTCAGCTTCTTTTTCAACCATCCCATGACTTCTTTGTTTTTCCATTTGATTTGATCCTCGTCATATGTGTTTTATGTTGGGTAGTAAGATTCCTAACCAACTACAGTGTGTGTTTGCATTACCTTTTGCCAAACAATTACTGTGTTTATTCGGAAAGCTACAATTTCTTACTGTTATAAATCTATCCATTTTCTGTAGGTACGACTTGTTGAACCATCTCTCGTTCTCACCTGTCTTCCCTGATATATTGTGGTGCATGGGTCAGCTTGTGTCAGCATGGGTTAGCTTGTGGTGCATGGGTCAGCTTCTACTTCAACCAACCCATGACTTATTTGTTTATCCATTTAGGTACTTTGTTCCTCGTCATATGTATTTCACGTTTGGCAGTAACATTTCATAAAAACTGTAAAAAAAATTTTAAAACTGATTTGGATGTATTGAAATTACTTTGATCATTTGGGTAATGGTTTTGTACTGGAACTTTACAGTATATATTTTTTTATTTGTAAAGAAACAAAAATATTGCTAGTTTTAGTTTTGTCAGATATGATCTTGAAACAGTTTGAAAATTGCTGTTGCCGATATCAGCTGATTTCAATCATAAATAAGATTAAGAAAACATTAAATTTAACATGATTAAAATCTATGTTTCTCTTATTCTGACGTTTTGATGCGTATACAAAGGTGTTCCATGGCAATTTGCAATCTCTTAGAACATATCGTGTAACTATCTCGGTTACCAATATGAGAGTTGATTATTAATTTCTCCGTTGGTATTTATTTCATCTCGACGAAGATTTAACGTTTCGAAACTGGTAGAAATTATGTCAACATGACTTTTCTGCCCACAAGTCAAAATTATGGACAATGAATCAGGTACGAAAGAAAACAATTGATATAAAAAAATATATTAACGTATTTTCGAGTCCTGGTTGCTTTACTGATCAAAAGAGAAAGAACTTAAATTGCAAAAAGGAGGTCATACGAAAGATTAGATTATACTAAACGTATAAGTTTTGTGAAATCTTTGATGCAATCGAAAATTTAAGCCATTAATCCCAACAAATCGAATCTAAATGTTAAAATGTTAAATGCTCCAAAAAATTTTAACATTGTCATGCTCGATAATACTAAAATTCATAGCCAAAATTATTGCAAATCAAACTGTACAATATTAAAAACAACAAACAAAATTAAATATCTCGGAGTAATTATCGATAAAAATCTGAAATGGAAGGAACAAATATGTCAGGTAGTAAACAAAATCAGAAAATTAATATATATATATATATATTTTTAAGAATTAGAAATTTTCTGTCTATAAAAAATCTACATTTAATCTACTATGCCTTAGTTCAATCCACTCTACAATACGATATTATTAGTTGGGGATCCGCGTATAAATGTAACCTTCTTCCAATAGAAATTATACAAAGAACAATTATTAAAATTATATTAAAAAAATCCTGGAACTACCCAACAGAAGGCCTGTTTGAAGAATTTCAAGTACCAACATTTTTTCGTTATTTGTTTTTGGGGTGTTATGCCGTGTTGCGCTACCTCCTTCTTTAGCCAACGTTTCGGACATCGTTGCAGTGTCCATCATCAGGGCAGATCGGGCAGATCCGGTAGATGTGTAATTTTTAGTCGTGAAGTGTGTGCTTATTTACTTCGAAGCGATACCGTGTCGCCAGCACCACTAACTTTCACCAGTACAAAATACTCGTGACAAGCATCAGTACAAAATACTCGTCATCGCCGCGGAACGGCCACTGCTTGTCACGAGTATTTTGTACTGGTGAAAGTTAGTGGTGCTGGCGACACGGTATCGCTTCTAAGTAAATAAGCACACACTTCACGACTAAAAATTACACATCTACCGGATCTGCCCGATCTGCCCTGATGATGGACACTGCAACGATGTCCGAAACGTTGGCTAAAGAAGGAGGTAGCGCAACACGGCATAACACCCCAAAAACAAATAACGAAAATGCTTTTGGCCGTGAAAATCTTAAAACTTACCATTTAAAGATTTATATATTAAAAATTCATTAATTCAAATTATAAAAGAAAAAGATAAATATCCATTTTTAAATGAAAACAGAACTCGACTTAAACATGTTTTTCTATGCACAAAACTAAATACGTCTTTTGCACAGCATCATTACACTTACCAGGGAAGGACTTTTTTCAATCGTCTACCAGAAGAAATCAGAAGCATTAATGATAAAACCCGAATACTGCTCTCTGTCAAGAGACATTTTAAATATATTCTTAAGAAAAAAACTACTGTCAAATAATCTTACAAATATCCTAAGTTTTTCATAACATTCTTTCTTTTTTTTTTAAATACACACCATTATCAAAATAAATACTGCAGCTCACATATATTTATGTACAATGAATTATTTAAATACTAACTTATAACTAATATCATTTATGTACACTCCCCTTCCATACACAAGCAAGTGCTTTTAATGGAAGGGTGGTAAAAAAAAACCTGAGATGTAAAATTATCATGTAAATACCATGTAAACCTTATTAAAAATAAATATATATATATATATACAAAAAAAAAATGTTTACATAATTTAGTCGGTTAATAAGTTTAATATAAGAAGTAGAAATTCATTTGCATTTGACAAGTACCGCTTAGTTCTGAGAGCCAAACTGAAAAATCACATTGATTCAAAAGTAGTGCACAATAAGCCATCAAAACCTCTACGAAAGTGAAAAAAAGGTTCGTCAGTCGTACACCGACACAGCGTGTGGCATTTTGCAGTCATGTTTGTATTTGTCGGACATGACAATAGTTCAACGTTGTACATTTTTTTGATCAATCACCCGAAGCCCGCTTTTGCAACTGGAGCGAAACCTCTTCTGCGCGTGTCGTGCTCCAGAAAACCTCGTCACGACTGTTTAGTATGGGCAAATTCTTTATTTATTGCACTTTATGCTGGTCCAAATAGAGCCGATACCGCTGCACAAGCGTGCGGATAGCAACACTAGGTGGACAAAAATACAATTTTTTCATTATAAGTTATTATAAGTGTCTTTGTCTTTATTATAATAAGTGGATTTATTATTATTATTTACAATTTTTATAATTATAAGTGTCTCGATGAAATGATCTAATTTCACAAATTTGTTCGGTTTTTTTTCTTTTAATACTGCATAACCAGAAATGGCAGTAATGCATTTATTCATTATTGACAGTTGTTATTGTAGTAATAACCTTGCAGTTTATGAATTGTGTAGGTATATGCAAACAATAATGTTAACTAAAATAAAGTTTTTGCTGTATGGAAACCTACTTTACACATTTATAAAAAAACCATAGATAAAATTGCGAGAAACAATTAACAAAATTTCTGCCTCAATACAGGTTCACCTAGTGAGGCAGGCAATGCACAACTAAAAATACTGTATAACTATACTACTCCTGTGTAACCTTTCTTACATTACTTTCTGTTTGTTAATTTTTCTGTACTGATTGATGTAATCTATTTGTAAACTACATTGAGTATGTAATTTATTTTATTTTTTTAGTTATATTGTTGTTATTTCATTGAATAAAGATTATTATTATTATTATTATTATTATTATTATTATTCTATTTCATCAGTTTCTTCGCAGCCCAGTTGTGTATGGATTAATAATAGAGCATCCCTACACATAAAGATCAAAACCGTAATTAGGTTGTCAATCTAATAACAAAATACCCACGTCACGCATGAAACCATTTTGTTCAAAAATTCTTGATAGCGTGAGCGCATTTAAAAAAAAAACACGTAGTTACGTTTTTTCTAATGGTCTTCAAATTATGTTTTGAAGTTGTTGTTAGAGAATAAAAACTTCTTAGGACGAACTTTACAATTATCAAAGGAGCAAAATAGACGGAAAATTATTCCTTCAATATTATGATTATATTATATTTATATCTACGTCCTTTTTTTGCATTAGCTCCACACAGGACGCCCTGAGGAAAATGATTTACCTCAGGGCCTATGTCATCTGAGGGAATGCTGGGTGGAGAGTTTTTAAAAGGAAAATAAGGAAAGGAAGTTCTGGGAAGGAAATCCATCCCTCTAACTGTGGTGCAAGGCGATATGGGTCGATAGATTCTGACTGGAGAGGATAACTATTATCTCCCTTAACCAGTATCTCTCGATTCTACCCACCACGCAGCAGGTGTGCAGATGCATCGGCCGCGAAGATCTGGACAAATCTCACCCCATGAACCCGGGCACCCTGCTAATGCATTTAATTCGTTCGAATTTTACCGCGTGATATTATATTAAATGGTTTTCAGACCTGCCTCCTTTTTCAGAATGATTTTTGGCCAATGCTTTTTAACCAATTGAGCTAATTGAACAATCGAAAAAGTGTTTTCGGCTAAACTACTAGTATTATATTATGTTAAAACTATATCTTCATTTTAAATTTAAAATTCATGTCTAAGCAAAATCATGTTTTTTTTTTAAGAAAAAAAAAATCTATTAAACCGACTGCAACATTTAAAAGTTAAAAAACATCATAAAAACCTATGACACCATAAGTGCCTATATACTATATAATTCGCTACCAGATATGTACAAGGGAATCCAGCAAAATAAAAAAAAAATTATAGTAATGTTTTAAAAGAATATTTTTAAGTATGTTTAAGGATGAAACTTTGCAATTTTCTTGTCGTGTTCAATTGTCTTGTTTCTTTTTCTCTTCTTTTCTTTTCCATTTAGTTGTAATCATCCATATCTGTATAACCTTGTTCCTTTTTTCTTTAATTGTTTTCTATTGTTGTTTGTTCTACTCAACCTGTCTTTTATTTTTCGTCTATATTGCATGTGAAACTAATATTTTTAACATCTAAATTCCTATGTGATCCCTCCCACCGATGATTTGTATGTTCCTCCCGTCCTAAAATGAGTTTTGTAACTCATCGGGATTGCTCTAGCAAGAAATAAAAACAATTAAAAAAAGTCTTGTATTTTTTTTACATAAAACGTAATAACATCCAGTTATTGTGTTGATTGGGACCATTGTGCGCAGATATTTCCACATGCTAATTGGAACAGTTGGTCTATCACCTATGAACTCGTGACTTGATATCTGTGGGGATCGGACCAAATACTAATAGTGATGGCCGACTTTGGCAAATTGCCTCAATTGAGAACTAAATCCGATGGTAAAATACTTGCCTATACATATATTTCGTGATATTATTGTTGACTTATCCCTTGCATAATGTTTTGCTGTCTTTGAATTTTATTTTCCGTAATAACTGTGTTCTTGCGCGTTTTCATCCCGCGTGAAAATATCTGCTAGAACCTAACCTAACCTATCCTAACCTAACCTTACCTAATTTAACCTAACCTAACCTAACAAAAAAATGGGACAAAAATAATAAAGACAATAAATTATTGTTAAAAAATAGTAAAATGGGACAAAAATAATACAGACATCCTGTAAAGACCGGCCTTTGTGTTTCCTCCTTCCTACAACATGGGTCTCTTCAAGACCAATGTTCATTCCTTCCTCTCCTCAAAAAGACCCTCCATGCATCTCAGATGACATAGGACCTAAGGGAAATTATTTTCCCTAGGGCCTCCTGTGGGGATTTAATGAAAAAAAGACAATAAATTGTTGTAAGGTTAGATTAGGTTTAAGTAGATATTTTTTCGAGGGATATTTTTTCGCGCACTACCGTTCTCACAAGCATAGTGAGGTTTTCTCCTTTAAACGTATGAACTTTCGTTACATAACCTATCTTTTACCATATTGGTTGATGTAGGTACCACCAGTATTGTTTGAGTTTCTTCACTATTTATCCTTATTGAATAATTAAATAATATGGAGCAAACAAGCAGATGTCTTGTCTTGCTAATTTGAGAGTTAAAAAGTTATCGGTCAAAACTGGGAATCGAACTCAGAACCAGAACATCTGCCTTACTGGACAATAATGAATTGCTATAAACGATCTTGCCCTTTTTAAAATCTCCTTTTAACCATTATTCTTGAAAATTATCCTTAGTCTTTTACATTTATACTTATGTCACTCGCAAAATAGTACGGGATGAGGTTTGTATAAGTGTTGGCGGCGAATGCGTTTGCCCACCAACAGCGTGGCGGCCGATTGAGAGAGACCTAACCTGGACTCTCTCGACCCATCACCGTGCACCGCAGTGGGGGGATGGATTCATGCGTCCGTCAGTCCATAGAAACTGTATGTTAGAACAGTTTATTTCTTGGTGCATGTGTTGTCAACCAGGTTGAAAAAGATAGTTTCGAGAAAAACGCGTTCAAAGTTTTGCTGAAGGATAATTCAACATAGAAACTGTTTCAAACGGTTTCACATAAAATGTTGTACCTATCTCCGTCAATATTATGAATTTATTTAAAATATTTAGTGAGGGCATTCTTACCAAATGCATCTTTCAGAAATTGAAATAAAAAAATGACAAAAATAATTTTTTTACAGTGGTCTAGTGTCATAATATATGCTTCGACACATTTTAAAATACAGAACATATATAATAAAGGTTCCAACTTTGGATTTGTTTACTCGAATACGAAAGCTCAAATAAAAAAAGTTATGGTACAAAATCCACTTCAAATGTGATATGAAATCACCAGTTTTCTGCTCGTGTTGTAAATGCTGTTTTTGGACACCATGTACGTGTTTAGTAATACTAATAGCTAGATCCTACATAAAATAATATTAGTTGTGCAATAAATGCAAGCAAAAATAAATAAAATATTACGTAAGTAAAGAAAACATGAAGTGGTTTGTGACATTTGAGATTTATGTTTGTTTTTTCCTTAATCCTTCCACCCGAGTACCTTATTTAATTAAATGTTTCTGATAATTATTTGTTTGGTTATGTTTTGTTTCTAATCTCTGAATCGCTTAAAAAAACTGAATAAAACATCCATCAAAATGCACTTCAGGTTTTGCTTCCTGATTGCAACTCCTTTGTTTTGTTCGCTGTCGAGAAGTTTTTCTAGACTATTTGATTGACACAACTTCCTATTCATTGTTTGAAGTATTTGAAGTATGTTTTTAAAGAGTAAATAATGCTGCATCAAGCTATAAAAATAATTCAATTGCTGTATGCAGTTAAAAAAAATTGACAAAATATTCATATATGGCTACGATCATGTTAAATTAGATTCTTTTTGAAAACTTTGCTTTGGCGAGAGCAAAGCAGTATTTTTTTTAATCCTTATGTGAGTGAAGAAGTTTGCTTATGTTTTTATCGTTTTCAAACGTTTGTGATGTTTTTGCTCGATAAGAAAACCATCTGAAGGTTCCTACCAAAACAAAACGAACTCACAATATTGTAGGTAAGACATTGGGTAAAGAAAATACACGGTGTCCATAAACTAGTACTACGGGTCCTAGCATGGTTGGTCGATATAGGTTTTATCGAAAATGTCGGTAACTTGACATCGTTCCCAAGCACGACTGCGTGCCGCTAACGAACAAACAACAGTTCACATCGACTAAGGGTTCCTAATTTATTTGAGGTAAACTGTTATTTCTTCGTTAGCGTCCTGCAGTCGTGGGTTCCTAATTTATTTGAGGTAAACTGTTATTTCTTCGTTAGCGTCCTGCAGTCGTGCTCGGGAGCGATTTCAAGTTACCGACATTTTCGATAAAACCTATATCGAACGACCATGCTAGGGGCCTAGTAATATAAGCGAGAACAGGTTATTCTTAATCATTTATATGCGTAACTTTTATTGAATACAGATTTCGTTTTTCGGGTAAATCGAGTCTAAAGATGGAGTTTTCAGGTCAAATATTCAAAATATTGATCGCTGGAGGATTAATACCGCCCGTTTAACATATTTTAAAAGGCGTCCATTCGTAGACTCGGCTAATAAAGTTTTTTTTAACACTTTCGGAAAAAAAGTTTTTTTTTTTGGTTCTTTACGTGATGTGCAATTGCTTATAGTACCTACGGGTTTCCGGACACCATGTCTGACATAAATTATACAAGAGACTGAAAATCTTTAACTAAAAATATTTTTGTATCTACCCTTGCAAATTAGAACGCACTATTCGAAGATTTAACTTAATGATGACGTATTTTAAAAAGTTAAAATTATTCTGTTTTTCGTCTATTTTCTTTTAATTTTTTTTTATTAACGTCCTCTATTTTGACTGTCAGCTTATAAATTTGCCCATGTGCTCTCTATTTTAATTAATAAAGAATTTATAACGGTCCACTTCCACGAAATTTATCACACATTTAATAATTACTTTTGTTATTCCAAAACAAAAATTAACAACAATAACTTCGTATAAAATACGTTTAACTCCGTACGTGATACAATTGTACCCTTTTAATCCAAAAAACATTTTGCAAAGTGTTCTGTCACATAAAGGATAAGCATTAACTGCTTTCCTTTTCCTTTTCCAGGATTTCCAGTGGTATCTGTATTACAAGTGTCCAATTAGAAGCATAACTGACTTGCGGAGTAACGTATCGTGCGCTTCTTGCTCATGATCGTGACACAACATACTTTTCTTCACGTTTCTGAAGAAGTGGTCTGTTAATTATCATTAAACGAGATAAAGATATCATGAGGAGATGCACAGTGGACAGTTCGAAGCTGTCTAGTAAGGATCAAATAATGAGATACGACAGAAAAAGAGATATCAGTTAATAAGGCATTGACTTAACAGTATTTAATTGCGGGTACCAGCACCAGTGATGATTAATTATCTGCTTCCACTTCAATTAACGGAGAAAAACAGCATGCACGGCAATTGAATGGGGCGTCGATGCCAGCAAAATCTTAAAGAAGTTGATTAAGCCAACAAGAGAACAGGAAAATATAACGATAAGAGAGAATCTTTGATTGATGCTACAGCTAAAATATTTCTGATTGCGTCCAACTATTCATATCGGATTACAAAATTGACAGTAACAGCAAAGTTGGCATAAAACCATATCGAAAATAGCACTTATTTATCGTTTGCAATAGCAGCGAGTAGTTCATTATTTAATGCGTTTAGATAAGAATTATTTTTAGAATATGTTTAACAATGGAATCGATGTTTCAACCCTCACAGACGCCAGTAATTTCCAAGAAAAATGCTTTTTGGATAAAGCCAATCAAAATAATAAAGCAGAGTTTAATAATAGGATCTGTCACAAGACAGAGAAACGTGTCAGTGAATTGTTCGTGCAGCGTCCGTTCCAGGAAAGCTGTGTGCTGTATCAGCAGCTTTACATCGATCCCATTTCGCTGATAGTATCGCATAGAGTCTCCGGAGTACTGAGATCACAAATATGATTACGTACCCATCTGTTCGTGGAGAGCAATTCGGATCTTAACGAGTGGCCGCTGTAGGAGATGGAATAACTGTACTGCACCTTTGTAACTACTTCGTATTATAATTCTATGGTTTCCCGAGGTGCTTCCACAGGGCTACCGCACAGAGATGTGCCTAAAAACATACATCATGTTGTTATTATTGGCCGAAAGAACTCAATTTCGATCAAAATTCTAAGAAATCTAAAAAGAATGTGGCGTGTTCAGCAAAACCTGTTATCTTTTCTTAAGAAAAAATCATGCACAATTCGATCTTGATTATATTAGAGAGGCACTGGGGCAAAGCTAAATGATTGAAATTAACAAATTCCTAAAAAGTAGACAGGTTTTACTAACAATTTAAAAATTACGGTTATGGGATAAAATAGCGGAGGCGCTTTTTGATTGCAATTGAAAAAACAGATATACACATGTTTTTAAAACAATTTGCTTGTAATTGAAGCATTATGATGTCGATAATGATATTGGCGAATTTACACTCTGCATCTTCAAAGTTACTACCCATATAAAATATTTGCTTTTTCCACCGGACTTTAACTTTGATCTGGATCTTTATTAAAGGTTGTAACCCGTTTGCATCTCTTTGTTCTTTGTATCGAGTTTGGCAATCTGGTCATTTAATCTCCGTATTGCTAATTCAATTATCTTCGGTGTCAGTCGCTCAGTTTTCTTTGAAGTGTGCGTTACAGAATGGTAGGTGCGAAGTCAGTCCACGAACAGAGATCAAACAGATAGATATGGGAATTGCAATTAGCTTACCTGAAAGGATGCAAAGATTCATTTATCTGTCATATTGGTCGGCATGTTTCAGATTGGTTGAGTTTCCTGGTTGCCACTTAACACATCCTTCTTTTGTTTTGTTGGATTTCCCAATCACATGATATTTTATACATTTGATGTTTTTCCAATCAGGGAAGATTTTAAGTGATGTTATCTACGATCGATATCAAACGCGTTATCCATAATTTTGTTTGGCTAAAAGGGGTTTATTATCACAATGCTTCAATATCATGACATATCTAAAATGTTTAATTAAACCTGAATGTTGCGAACTCTTGAGTCTTGTCGATGCAAGAGTACCAACTTGACACACTAGGCATAAGGACCCATTTCAATGGCACCGTACACAAACAAATTATGAAAAATATTTTATATGAGATTTGCAATTTTAACATAATTAATTCGATATTTGAAACACAAGTAAAAAAACATTTTCAAGTAAAAAATTATTTATGTTAATTTTTCATTATTTTATCAAATTTTTCACCATTTTATTGTAAGGAATTATTGTAAGCAATCATTGCATAATCACAGGAGCGTTTTTGGCCATGCTTTGGCCAATTTGCAAACATCTGCTGGAGTCCGCTGGTCAAAATGTGGCCAAGTTTAAGAGATTTTATAAAACATTTATTGAAATTATTTTAAAAGTTCCCGTGCGTTGGAATCTTCTATTAAAATCGCAAAGCTTACTTAGTAATTTCACACTTTGGTAAGAATTGTCTCCCATCTCTTCTGAATTATTTTTTTTGTTTTTGACATTCCGCGAACCGAAATCAATGAAATATGTTTCTAACAAATCATGGATCATTTGTTTACATATTAAAAAATGCAATATTTTAATTTAAATTTACATCTGTGAAATTTGACAAGGCCATAGACAACCCACAAAGGTTATGATATTCAAAATTGCCCAATTTAATTCAACTATTATTTTTATGAATCTTAAAAATGTGAGTAAAACGGTAAAATATAGGTGCATTCAATGACTCTCTAAAACGAAATGCTGTAATATGTCTTCTTATTAAAATTCGGAGCTATGGTTTTTTGAAAGAGGGCGGGAAATTTCTGAACACTCAGTTTCCGAGCGCTCAAAGCCGAAATTGATTATATACTCCAGTTATTATTCCTCCTCCTTGAATAAAAAATGTTACCATTCCATCCATCCAATGAAACAAATTGATACAATAAAATAAATTGATATAAAATCCGACATTTCACATAGGCACATTTAAGTTGGTACTGAAAAAGAATCTAAAATCAAGTGTAATCAACCCGGAAACAGTTTTTACCCTGCACAAATTTCTGCCTGTCAGATGCCGATTTCTTCAAGTATCTTCCGATGACTTAGAGGAATCTCATTAGTGCTTCATTTTCCCGGTGCCATGCAACACATAGTGCATGCAGCCTTTCCCCAAGACAAAAGAAGAAAGAATAAAGAATGAAGGCTGTTTCTACGGTCCTCGATGCTTTCAAGCTTTCCATTGTGGAGCATCGTTACATTTCCCACAACAAACGGCTTAACCCTATTACAGCTTTGCAGATACGATTGTAATAATACTTCCATTATGCCACTCAGATTCCAGATCTTACAGCGGCTCGTGTCCATCCGATTACTGGCAAAGTTTTTTCCCGTCAAATCGAATCATAGCAGACATATTTTATTATTAAAACGTGATGTTCTACATCCGTGAGAAAGAGCGGAGACGATGGGATGACCGCCTAAAGATGCAGACTAAAGGTAAGAGGCTGTAGATTAAAGGTAGAGACCAAAGTTTAAATAACCACAAGCGACACTGGAGTTATCGCTTTTGACTTAATCGATGATTGATTCGCACGGAGACAAATGAACGAAAATAACACAGAGCTTTTCTATTTCAAACGTGAGATGATAATGCAATGTTTTAACGTTATATACCTAATGGAAACATAAAGAAACGATGAATTAGATCTTCGTTGATAGAAATAATCATTTTAGTTTTAACACAAGGCATTGCGTCGCCTTAGTTCTTAATTGTCCAAACGACCATTTGAAAATTTTAAAGGAGAGAAGGTTTTCTTCCATTATTTCAATGAAACATTATGATAGGTGCTTAAGATAAAGCTATTTCCGTAAAGGCAAAGATCTAATTATTTTAAATTATTCTTGGTTAAGTGATTAACTATCATTTTTTATACTTTATTTTTAGTTTTGAAGTGCAAATTGAACAAAAACTAAAATGGTCGTTTGGACAATTAAGAACTGGGGCGACGAAATTGGGCAATTGCTCCATTAAAATATCACAGTTTTAATTGAGGTGAATCACGGATCAATCAGATTTTTCATTGTGTTTCTTTTCATTCAATATCTAATCTTTTTCCATGCTCATCCATAATTAAATATTAATGACATTATTCTCAACAAGTATAAAACCCCGTGCTCTAGCCAGAGGACACACACATTTTGGTGATGACCTGTGACTGATGACGAAGTAAAGGGAACCAAAGATGAACCTTGTGGAAACCTTCATCCAACATGTAAATAAAGACTCATCATATTTTCAAGTATCGCGTTTAATTAAAAGCTTGAAAGAAATGCATACAGAATTTTCCTCATAGTTTTGTACTATTTTCGTCTCAAGAATTTTCCCGTGTTACATAATTGATAGCAACAATAAACCCTTTGTTCAGCAAATTTCAACTACTAACGACGATCGTATTGAATGCGGCCGGCACAATCAATAAAAATGACCATAAACGGGAACAATGGTCTAAGAACGGTTTACAGTTACATATTCGAGAGAACCTTTTACCAACAACACCGCAATAACACACCTAGATCCCTCGCCGGACAAATGTCAAGGATTAACGGGTCAGATTCTGTTGCCAGGGCAATTTGTATGGTTCTACTTGTTTATGGGAAGATACATTATTGTATTTAATATTATACATATATAGGTAGCTGCATAAAATAACCGCTTGCAAATATCAACAATGGTTTGGAATCAGAAATTTATTGACAAAAATCTCGCACACTTTGTTTAAAACGATTATATAATGTTATCTTTATTTTTTATTTTGTCAATAAATTTATAACAATCCTCAAGTTAGGAGTATTTTTTTTAAGTTGGTAGGGTTTATTAATAGGTGCATAGGTGCATCCAAGAAGAGCCTAACATTGTCCACAACATGCAATATTTATTTACATATAATACTAGCTTTTGCCCCCGGCTTCGCTCGCGTAGTATTAGGGGGTTTCCCATTCCGCCCCCTCCATCTTCCCTATTCCCACTCCCCCCCCACCCCGCTCCCCCACCTCCCCTACCCCCTGCCCACTTTCCCTCCTCCTTTCTCCCTCTCCATACTCGTTACATTAATTTTTCAAATAGCTCGCTTGCCACCCATTAAAACGTAACAATCAAACACGCGCAGTTTCGCATTCATAATATTTGAAAGTCTTAGCAACGCTTTGATTTTCATCTGGACCATATAATAAATAATTTCATAACGCCAGGGCTTATTCACAACGCCAGAGCTTACCAATATATACAGCTTATATTACTCGCAAATAATGTAGCTTTCTATTAGTGAAATAATTTTTATAGTCCATTCAGTATTTATTGCGAGAGTAGCAAACATCCATACAAACTGTCGCCTTTATAATATTATAATTGGAATAGGATTAACAGAGCGCCGTTTTTGGTTTCTTCTATGTAGTCCAGTCAAGTTAAACATGCAAAGGGGATTGTGCTTGCAAAAGTCCAGAATATCTGAATTTTTTATATGATATTAGGACCTTAACCAACAATAAAAAAATGCAATTTCCAAAGTGCTGTGCGAGCGGCGGTGAATCCAAAAAACCATGAAATTTTCGGACTTTTTTCAGTTTTTGCTCAATATCTCAGTGAAGGAAGGGCCTGACTGGTATATCTACCGGATCTGCCCTGATAATGGACACTGCAGCGATGTCCGAAACGTTGGCTAAAGAAGAAGGTAGCGCAACACGGCATAACACCCCAAAAACAAATAACGAAAACGCTAAAAAGGAGTTTATCGGGACTTTTTTGTTTTGTATTTGTAAAGTGTGTAAAATAAATAAACAAAAAAGTTGAATAGGGTTCTAAATGCGCCTCGCCATGTTCTGAGATGTCAAAGTTTGCAAAGGCGAACTCTCATAATCCATTTAACAATTTTTGATTTTGAGGTTCAATGTTGAGTACAGTATTTTAGTTTAACATATTTTACAGGGAAATATTTCATTTGAACGTGGTCCCATTTTGCAATGGCGTTAGGAAAATGTAGTTAGAACCTTATGCAAAATATTTTAATGCGGTAGCTGCTTACGTACGGTCCTATCCGCACTTTTAGTGATGTTCTTAAATGGTAAGTATACTGACTATTTAAATATTTACATTTAAATTAAGTTAAACTAAAATATTATAAACAAGATTCAACCTCAAAATCAGAAATTGGTAAAAAATATATTACGAGTAATGGTCTTTGAAACTTTGAAACTTTGGCACCTCATATCTCAGGACAAGGTAAAGTCAAGTTAGAACCCTGACCAACCAAACTGGCGTTATGTGGTAAAGCACTGCAGGTATTTGCATTACGGAATTCCGTTTGCAATAGTGTTGTAATATCAGTTTTCACCATACAGCAATACACCAGTTTGAAATGTAAGAGTAGTCACAATATTTCGATTATATTTTTAGGGCCCATTGTAAGCTGGATTGGTGTATGTCCTCCTGGATAACGCAACGATTTTAGGTCACAATGTAACGCTAGAAAATGATGTCTTAAATTACCAGTAAAATAGAGTTGCACATTGTAAATCACAACCTTCCTCGAAATGAAGCCTTCATTTTCAATACGAGTAGGACGATACTCTAGTAAGTTTATATACAAGCTACGTAGTCGATAAATTATAACGAATTACGTTAACATTTCAGGCCTCAGGCACATTTTGTGAGAAGGTCAATATATTTCCGCTTGGCAATTTTTTTTTTTTTTTTACAGTGAATACCGCACAAGAATCTCAACTGCTCCCGTCTGGAGCCAGTGAGACTATGGCATCACCAATTGGGGTATGTTGTGAGGCTGAAGGTAGTAGGGAGGAAAAGGAGGTGGGGAAGAGGAAGGTTGGGAAGTACCTGGCTATTCAGATCTGGTCACCAAACACGGCTAAGGCCATTTTCAAGCAACGTTTCAATTCTGAATGGTGGTCTTACACCAGGGCGATACTGATAGTATCTTCCACACTGGGACGTGCCGCAAATATACTATATATTATTTTAAATGAATTAATTGTGAAATAACACAAATTAATCAAATAAAATTTATTTCGCATGCCCGGTTCGAACCCGCGACCTCCGGATTGTGAGTCAAGAGTCTTACCCACTGGACTACAGAGAAATGCAATAAAGCAATAATGCAATAAAATAAAAATAAATGGAACACTTCTAAGCGTAACCGAAAACTAATAACTGTTTTTGAAAGGTGATGAAATACTCTTTCTAATTTTATTTTTAGAAATAAACGTATAAAATATTAAAATTTTGAATTCAAACGCCAAGGCGATCCTGAGAGTGTCTCTCCACTATTCAACGTACCCCAAATATACTACATATTATTTTTAATTAATTAATTGTGAAATAACACGAATTAATAACATTTATTTGCGCACACCGGGATTCGATCCCGCCACGGAGACTGTCTTGTACTTGGTATTAAATTTTGGAATTTTATTATTATTCCCATATCTTGCTGATCCTTTGAAATTATATGCCCTGGTGTAAGACCATCATTCAGAATTGAAAAGTTGCTCGAATTGGCTTTAGCCGTGTTTGGTGACCAGATCTGAATAGCCAGGTACTTCCCCACCTTCATCTTCCCTACCTCCTTCCCCTCCCCACTACCTTCAGCCTCACAACATACCGCAATTGGGAATGCCATAGTCTTTCTTACCGGTTACTTACGAGAGCAGTTATCGGCTCTTGTGCGATATTTACAGAAAAAACAAATTAGATTAATCAATTATCATGTGTTAACTTCCTTTGTTAACAAATATTTTCCAAAATTGCTTATCTACATTTCGTCGTCTTAGTTTTTTCATAACGATTTGGAAAAAATCGTCTGGATAGATTTTTTTACTAAGATTACGAAAATGTTAGTAAAAATTTATAGAAATGTACAGTTTATTTTTATTTTTAAATAACTAAATCCATTATTTGGGCCCGTGACGTCACTTCATGAAAATATCCCGTCTCCGGAAATGTTCCTATTAATTTTGTAAAATTCCACACTGATTTTTTTTTTTTTACATGGCAACACTTTGATTTCAGGCGAATTTTTGAATTTGACATTTAACGTTCACTAGATTTATTGTTTGTTCTCTGCGAACTTATCATTTGGTTTGACTTTTTGACTGATGTTATGAAGAGAACCCCGTACATTTGACGCTGTCCGTCAGTGTTTTAGAGGTATAATGGTAGTGGTGCTGATTTTAATAAAATAAAATTTTAAAATATTCTTGTTATTATAATTTACAAGTACAAGTATATTACATTGGATTTAGCAATATAGACGCTGAACATTATAATGATTTATGATCAATAAGATGGATCAAGGAAAAAAATATTTATGAGATGTAATATTATTTTTGGTATGCCTCGTTATTCTCCTGTCCCCTTTCTTGTGGAAAACCTTCTTTTTTTAAATGATTTTCGGCTATGTAATTATCGTTTTTTTGCACCTATAAAATTATGTCCCGTATTTCCGGTTTATAAAAAATGGTCTGATTTTTCGGATTGAAATTTTCAAAAAGTCGCCAGTGTTTCAAAAGTACGATTAACAAAAATACAGAATGTATTAGAATATTTGCCTAAACCGGAATTTTTTTTAATGTGATGCAAGTGGCCTATTGTCCAAACAAGAGTGTGGAAGATTTTCATTCATTATTTCGATGAAACATTAGGATAGGTGTTTAAGATATAGCTGTTTCCGTAAAGGCAAAGGTCTCATTACTTTAAATAATTCTTAGTTAAGTGATTAACTATCATTTTTAATGCTTTACTTTTAATTTTAAAGAGGTGAATGGACAAAAACCAAAATGGTCGTTGGCCAATTAAGAACTAAGGCCACGATTTATTTAAAAAATCGGCATTTTGGAAAAAGAATCTTTCCCTAGCGTGCTAGTAATACATGCCATAACTTTGTAAGAAAAGAATCTAAAACATTTTTGAACCAGGCACCGCCTGCATGCCTCAAGAAAAAAACTCACTTCCTTAAAAAAAATAATTATGCAATCTCATTTTTCTTGCAGTATTCTTGAAATTTAGATACCAACCAAAACCTAAAACTATGCCTCGGTGAAGATTCGGGTTCTGCTGAATGTCTTCGAATGCCTTTTGAATGCGCTTGAAGCCGTGTTCCCATACCAACCTTGAATTCGGCGCATGTCTGTTTTTGTCACAGATCCAGTTCTTGCGACGTCACCTTAAATGGACCACTGTCGCCGTCCGCTCGCGGTCGACTCCCATTTATTTTGATGCGCCGAAAGCCTTGCAAAATTTCATCGAAACTTAAATTTAAAAGGGAAACAATAAGTATTACCCTTTAGAAGAATATTCATATTTTTATACGTAAAGACAAAACATTTGTCAATTTTGTCGCTACTGTCAACCCCGAAAATGCTTTTTGAAGTGAAAACTTCTTTAGCACCGTCGTGATTTGAAACTCGATGAAACGGAAGCGAGCGATACTAAAAAGAGAATGAGATAGAATAATCGGTCTTCGTAGCCTGCCCACTCTTGTCTACTTTAGTTTTATGAAGGTTTCACTTCTACCACTTGTGAACTACACTCTTGTATTTTGTTTGAAGTGAAAACTTCTTTAATAATAATAATAATAATAAATTTTGAAAACTTATATAGCGCTGTTTTGTGCTTAAGAGCGACAACGCTGTGATTTGAAACTCGATGAAACGGAAGCGAGCGGCACTAAAAAGAGACAAACACATACGCCTATAGGATTTAGCCTGCGAGATAATGAGATAGAATAATCGGTCTCTTCTTTGTGCGGTGCTTCGTGGCTTGCCCACTTTTGACTACTTTAGTTTACTGAAGGTTTCACTGAACTGCATACTCTGATTTTTTTTATGTAAGAATACTTCAAACGTGTGTTCTATAAAAACAACTTTATATATTATACGAGTACGATAAAAGTAATAAATAAACAGCAGGCTTTAATTTTACGGTATCAAAATTAGCGGTGACATAAACATCAATAAAATTAACTAAAATAAAAGAAAATACTTTAAGAGGTTCGTCTGTCTTCTATTTATTTTTTTTGACGGCTTGCTGATATCTCCATCGTTGCCAGGGTTCACACTGAGTTTTTCTGAGTTTTTCTAAGCTAACTTAGACAGTTACCTTCCTTGTTTTAAAGGTTAAGTGTGGAAAATTCCATCAATATCGGAATAAAAATGTAGATTTGTATAAAAATCAACTCCACGCCTCCCGTCACATGTCACAGACACTCTTATTTGAATAAATAGATAGATTGTGGCGGCCGGTGGGTGGGCGGACTTCGGGCGGCAACTTTTTAATATTTTTATACAATTCTACAGTTTTATTCCGAGATTGATATAATTTTGCACACTTTACCATCGGAACTAGAGGAAGGTCACTGCCTAAGACTGATTTCTAAAAACTCTGTGTAAACCCCGGAAAACACGAGGGACTTCAGTTGGTTCTTAAAAGTTTAGAAAGTTTTAACACTGTTGAACTACTTCGAATAAATAATTCAATTAAAAATAATTGTGAAGATTATTTTTCTAGTCATATGTTTTGTATTAACCTCACAAAGGAGGCCCTTAAGGAAAATAATTTCCCTACGCTCCTATATCATATTTAGGAATGCTGTATGAAGGGTCTTTTAAGGAAATAAAGGAGTGAATTTCTGGTAAAGTAAAAGGTTTGAGGAGTGTCTAGCTCTTAACAAGTTGTTTAAAACCTATTCTAAATGAAGAGGCTTCTGCCAATCTATAATACAATATGGCATTATAGGATAGGGTGGAACTTATAAAACACTCACGCTTTGCTTAGCAGAAAAATTAATATTATAAACAATTCTACTTAAACCGTATTCATATTCATCAGAGCTTCTGTTTAAAGAATTCCGAAAACTAATTGCATTTATACTTCTACCACGCAACATCTATAATATAAAAATGAATCGCTGAATGTGTTGCTAAGCGCATAACTTTCGAACGACTGCACCAAATTGGATAATTCTTTTTTTTTGTGTGTTCTTTATTGTCAGGACAAGGTTTTTATAAAACTTTAGGTGAACTCTGGCATTATGAAATTTATAAAAAAATTGCTATTGGTGGCACGCGAGGAAGCGGCTACTGCTATGGAAAGCGGGAGGGAGGGAGAGATGAGGGAGGGGAACCAGGGAGGGGTAGGGAAACCTGGGAGGTGGGAGGTGGACCTGGGAGGGGGAGGTGACGGAGTGGGAAAGCGAGAAGAAGGGGAGGCGGAAGGGGAACTGGACGAAAGGGAAAGGACACTCAGGGAGAAACAATTTCATTATTAATTGACATAGCAACGCATGCCGGGACCAGCTAGATGATTTTGATTACTTTAATACAAATATATTAAAGTAATCAAAATATGTTAAGTGTACAAAGTGCGTGCCTCTAAAACTCAGAAACGAGTCCCGGTACGATCAAGGGCGTTACCTATATGGTGTGGTAGCTCTCTATACCCCATCCACGAAGAAGGTTCCCGTTTTTACCTGAAGGTCGTGCTGTTGAAGATATAAGGGCTGGAAGTTTCGGCCTCTAGAAATTTCTAGAACAGTCCAGAACATTCGAGAGTATTCGAGAGCATTCCACAACATTGCAGAACATCCCGGAACATTTTAGAATGTTGTGGAATGTTCGGGAATAGTCTGAAATGTTCGAGACATCCCGGAACATTCCAGTTCATTATGGAACATTCCAGAACACTCGTGGACCATTCGAAGCCTTTTGTGTATGGGTGGAGCTACCCATTGGTAGGGGGGGTATATAAAGCAAGATCCGTCGTGGGTTCGAACGACAGTTCAAACTCATATCAACTCCCTGAGCGAAGCCAGGTACCCCAGCTAGTATAATGTAAAAATTGGGCCCGTTTTCACGAGGCAAAAAAAAATCACACTCTTAGATTTTTTTTTTAAATACCAGTGATAGAAAAGAGAATATTTGAAATTATAAAGTGGACTGGAGTTTCTAGCCAAAAATATCATCCAATCGACTGGAAAACCACATAGTCTAAAAAAGTTTTTTTTCATTGAAATATTTTTATAACGACATTCGCTAATTTCATCGTTCACATTTCATTTGTCGATGCGCTAAATTCCCACGACACTTCAGAACTGGAAACTCATCTATTTTTATGAAAACATCTTTGCTTTGACGTTATTTGTATTATTTATTGGTCTGCCTAAGCACAATGACCTTCTAAAATACACATAAACAGTCCAACGCCTCTGCCGAATGTTTCCAGTTAATACAAATGTTTTTATTATATTTTATTTATGTTTGATTCTTGCTCCAGTGAAGAATTTTTATTTGAAAGAACAAATTCTTCGTTTTATTTTCCGTGTTTGCTTGACAAAGGCGAGGTGGCTAACCGTGGTTTTTCGGTCTTGGGTGTGAATAAAGAGCCTTCTTTTATGTATGTTTTAGGTAGTAAAATATTGTGGTCAACAAATCATTTTTATCTCTTCGCGCTGGACTGGTGGGTCTAAAATGTGGCGTTCGATTTGCATACATTTTGCTTAATTTTAAGATTTTTTAAATACTGATACCTCTTTAGTAACGGCGCAATCTTTGGACAGTCCAGGAGGTCTATCACGAATGCCTTAAAATTAAATAATGCATTAAAATTGAAGTTAGTATGTAGGTACCATTTGTTCGAATTATATGTAGAGTATAAGGCTCTTTTATATATTATCTATGGTGACCCGACAATTCGTCCTGCGACAATTCATCCGGCGACAGTTCATCCTGCGACAGTTCATCCGGCCGACAGTTCATCCTGCCGACAGTTCATCCTGCCGACAGTTCATCCCGCCGACAATTCATCCGGCGACAATTCATCCTGCCTGATCATTTAGAAGATTTTTATTAAGTAAGTATGCAAAGAGGATATACGGCCGTACAACCAAAATCGATATACTTATATCTGAAGGCATCTTGAGTGGAAATCCGCTGTAAAAATATTTTTACTAAAAATAATTTCGACTCTCCGAAGAAGCATGCGTGAATAACAAAATACGACATACTTATACTTATAGGTTATACTTATAGGTTAGGTTAGGTTAGGTTAGGTTTGGTTGAATTATCAGGATGAATTGTCGCCGGATGAATTGTCGGCGGGATGAACTGTCGGCGGGATAAACTGTCGGCAGGATGAACTGTCGGCCGGATGAACTGTCTCAGGATGAACTGTCGCCGGATGAATTGTCGCAGGATGAACTGTCATAGAACCATTATCTATGCAACCATTGACCGGTCAGTGGCAGAGTTCAAATCCTCTGCTGACAAAGTCATCCATCATGATTCAAGCAATATTTTCCTGCTTGCTGTAATAGTAAGTAAAAGGAGATTTTTAAATTATTGTCAGGATATTTGTAATCCTAGAATGTCTAAAACAAAAATAACTGCTATCCTGGATCTGTTAGAGAAGCTTTATTTATCTCCAACTATCACTTGTAAAATCTGGTAGGGCTCTTGTAATGAATTACACTTTTACACAGGTACTTGGAAGCAATTCTTACTTGAAACACTATACTTTATCAAGTAATGAGTCTTTCATCCAATAATTTTGTTATTTATTCCCAACCCGCGCAATTTCAACATCGGAACGAAGTCGGCAAAAAAAAGTGGAAAAAAATTATGAAATTAATTTTTTACAATAATGATGTTTTGTTATGTTTCTCCTTTCTTAAATGGGCTAGCATGTAAAAATGCAAGAAATCGATTCTGTCCCATTCCAATATTAAAATGGAACGTATGATATGCGTACTTTTCAAAATGCTTCATTAAGGGCCCGCAACCCGAATTTCTACCGATTTCTTACATATTTCCCTTAAACACGGTAAGTTTTAAAGCTCTTAAAAAATATATGTTATTCTTGAAGATAATATCTAGACATTGCCCGCTCCGAAACGCTACTTATATAAAATTCCCTCGATAGAAAAAAAAACACAAAATATGGTCCAAAAATTATTAAAAACACGTTTGTTTCAGTTACAAGTTATACGTATGAAAAAATTCACAGTGTTTCTTTAAATGCTGTTTAAGATAATGCCCGCGAGATTTTTGCTCTAAAAAAACCAAACCAGTAAACCAGTCGTGTTTTATTAAACATTTTCGCAATTTTCGCGTCGATTTTGGCGCTGTAAATGTTAGCGTTCTCCTCTAACATTCGTAATTTCGTATCTCTCCATCTTCTTCTTTTCGAGCCCGGTTGCAGAGCCTTAAGAGGGCATTACCAGAGAAAACCAGAAATATGTCATTTTCAAATCAGATTTTAGACGTATTGACTCTTTTCCACAAAAAATTATAAATGGATTTCGAGAGATTGTTCTTTTATCTAGCATTCGCATGTAATAAATTTTGAGAATTTTTATTAATTTTTAGTATAATAAGGTTATTCCATAGGCCGTTGGCAGATTTGTTAAATTTTCAAAAAAGATTTTGTATTATACCACACCCATTTCAAATAATATAATCATGCAGTAAAATAAATCAATACATTATCTAGCAAACGCATGTTTTAGAATTTTAATTTTAGTTTCAATAAAATCATTAAAAATATGTACGTATGACGAAAATTGGTCCATTTGTGTATTTATTTGCGCACTTACAAACTAATATATTTCAGATTTTTTTAACATTCTTATTAAATTTAGACATTATTGAAAAATGATAAATACTTATAATCAAAAAATAACTACAAAAAGTACATTATTTTAATAGTTTTATCATCACGCCTTTCAGCATTTTCGGATGAAGGTATAAATTAAATATTTTTTAATGTAGCTATTACTTTGTGGTTATCCATTATAGAAAAATGAAACAATATAACTTTGTATAAACCACTTATATAATTTGCAAATCCGACCGGTTTCGGAACAAACGTTCCTTCGTCAGGGAAAGCTTATACTAATTTGACAGTTTGAAAAATTAAACTTTTTGGATTTAACTTTATCTATTATAAATAATAAAATCGATTTTAGTATAAATCGCAAGCCAACATACACTGACATAGTAATTCATAAGACATCCAACCACCCTGTCTCACAAAAACACTCCACCTTCCATTCCATGATACACCGCTTAGTAAATATCCCAATGTCTAATAATAATTTCCTTTCTGAACTTTCTATAATAAAACAAATTGCTATAAATAACGGATATGAACCAAAATTAATTGATAACATCCTAAATAAAAAACTTAGCAAAATTTCAAAAAATAAATATCTATACAATTTCAATAATATTAATGATAAAGAATGGCGTAAAATTTTGTATATTAATAATTTTTCAGTTCAATGTTGCAAAAATTTCCCTTCTAATATTAAACCAGCGTTTTATACAAGAAATAATATCGATAATTTTTTGAGAAATACTAAAGATAAAGACCATAAATTGACTAATTCCGGAATATATAAACTCAAATGCAATGATTGTCCCTCATTTTATATTGGAAAAACAACTCGTAATTTTGAAATCAGAATCAAAGAACATTTAAGGTATCTTAATAATAATAATTTTTCTGAGTTCGCTAACCATATCATTGAAAATAACCATAGTTTTGAAAAAAACACAGGGATAAATATTCTTCATATTAATCATAAAGGAAAACGTTTAGATAACTTAGAAGCTTTGGAAATTAAAAAATCCCTTAAAAATAATGAATCTATTATCAACAAACAAAAAATATTGTCATATAGCCCAATCATGGATTTGTTCCCCTACCCACCCACTCTACACTAATACCTACCCACCCAATCTACATTATTAACTAACAACGGCTCCACCCCTATCATAATAAAACATTGTTCTAAACTGTCAAATTAGTATAAGCTTTCCCTGACGAAGGAACGTTTGTTCCGAAACCGGTCGGATTTGCAAATTATATAAGTGGTTTATAAAAAGTTATATTGTTTCATTTTTTTTTTTTTGTATAAATGAAAGCTAATTTGAATTGAAATAAATTCGATATTGAGTTAAAATTTAAAAAATCTGGTACAGAGAATAATTAATATTTCTCATTGTAACCGCCCTGCACGATCGTAAGAACAACATTCGACGAAATGTGGATTTTCGTCCGCTGGCTGGTTAAACGCTCTTAAATACAGGTGCGTTCGACCACTTTTGTGGCCACGTTGACGGACAGAAAAGAAATCTTTGCACTTACTCTCACTCTTTAATTGGAATTTCGAACTTGGTTTTGTTACAAATAAGGATACATTTATGTCCTTCCTCGAATCTCTTTCCAGTAAACAAATGTTGGAACCCAATATTATCGAGAAGACTGAGAACATGGTTGTTACACATTTATGTTGGTTCGAAATCGAAATCTTTTGTATCAAACTAACCAATGCTTTTCCTTTCATTGCTTATCAATTTCTGTAGAAAAATAACAAACATCTTTATTTTTTATATAACTAGCTGACCCGACAGACGTTGCCCTGTCTTAGCTATGAATATTCAATTCGAACTGGAATAAATAATAATAAAAAAAATATTATTTCAATCCATAATATTGTTTATTGTAATTCCTTTTGAAATAATTTTATATCCCTGCGTGTCCTTTTTTTTACGTTAACTCCATCGTTATGTCATCTGGGATGCTGTGTGGAGGGTCTTTTTGAGGAGAGGAAGGAATGAACATTGGTCTTGAAGAGACCCATGTTGTAGGAAGGGGGAAACACAGAGGCCGGCAAATCATTCCACAGCCCGGCTGTTGAATACAAGAACGAGTCGAAGAAACGACCCGTTCTCATGTGGCAAATGTCAACCGTGTACAAATGTTGGGCACGCGTTTGGCGTGTTTCCCGACTATGCACCGGTGCCGAAGGGATCAATGATGCTAGTTCCTCGGAGCATCTTCCATTGTAATACCGGTAGAACAAGGATAGCATTCCCACCCGACGCCTGTGCTCTAAAGATTGCAATCCGTCTCTTAAGATGGGAGAATCTATCAAACGGACCGCCCGTTTCTGCACAGAGTCGAGGGTATTTTTCAGGTATTTTGGAGCTCCAGACCAGAGGTGGCTGCCAAATTCAACCGTGGGGCGCACTTGTGATTTGTACAGGGTTAGCAGTTGTGTACTATTAAAGTATCTGCGGGCCCTGTACAGTACGCCCTGTCCTTTCCCATTCGTCAATTTCCCCTTCCGCCTCCCCTTCCTCTCCCACGTCCCCTTCCCCTCTCGCGTACCCACTCCGCTTTCCCTCTCCCCACTCCCCTCACCCGCATTCCCCATCCAGCGAACCCCTCTCCCGAGTTCCCCACCCCCCTTCCACATTTCATACATTCAGTTTTCAAACAGTTCGCATGCCACCTATTGCAATTTTTTATACAAATTTCATAATGCCAGAGCTCACCAGTGTATACAGAAACCTTCGCGGGCGTGCTCACAACAACTCACTAAAGTTTTATAGCAATCGGATGAACGGTTAGCAATTCATAATTTATCTTTCTGATTTCTGATTTTTCTGTCTCCAGATTTTCGATAGAGTTTCGCTAATATTGTCTTCATTTAATTAAATATTATAATTTGAGATTTTACTCATAAAAGTTAAAAATTAAAAATAAATGTTGTTGTATAGCTTACGACGTTCCAGTACACAGATTTCTAAAAACGAATTCAACAGACTGCTTGCCTTCCAAGTGAAGAGATTCGGGCGTATCAGTTCATGCCAGTTCGCTAAGATTAGTTATTATTTAATTGACAATTTGCCATGCACCCGGCTTAGGCTTGTTGAAAAAATATCGATGTATCGAAATATCGATATTTTTAATTCAAAATATCGATATTTTTAGCCGATATATTTTGATCCGATATATCGATACCAAATATCCAATATCGAAAATTGTATCAAAAACGATATATTTTTAAATTTATGTATTTAAAGTCACTAGAATCCAAAACCGTATAGGAACGAACGGAAAAAAGTAACTGTATTGGGTCATGACATCTGGCGGTTGAAATTTTAACTATTAATAGCTTACAAATCTATTGTCTTTGCATTAGTATTTGTGATCACCAATACTATCTCATGTGTGTAGGTACATACATAGAAATGTATGCTATTTTTCGCCATGTTTTTCTAAGCCACTCCTATGTGTTGGTTCTCAATTGTCTATGATTATTGACTATACCTTGTTCCAAACACGAAGTCCTTTTTGACAGATTAATACGCCAATAGAATGTTATTACATATAAGTTAGAAGACAGCTTTTTAGTTTTCGATAATTTTGTAATTATTACGTAATAAAAATGAATAGTGATAAAAATATCTTAATTTTTATTGAGATTTTTGTACATTAAAAAAAGCAAATTGTGTACAAAAATTACTTTTGATAATATTGAGCTGAATACACTTTTATTTTAAAAACGCAAAATCTCTTGAAAATTTGACCGATATATCGATATTTTTTCCTCGATATTTTAATAAGTATCGATACATCGATATATCGATATTTTTTTTCACTTTCGACATCCCTAACCCGGCTAGCACCCAGAATAGGAACACCATCGCCCAGAGTTCAATATATCTACATTTGTATGTCAAGGTCCACAATTTTGGCACATCATCAAATAGTAGTAGTTGATCATTAACCAAATGAATGCGATAGTAAATGCTTTCGGCACCGCCCACTGAAGATCTACTTTTAGCATTTTCAATTATTATTATCTTTATTCAAGTTGATTGCATTTCATCAGTCCGGCATTTCCCGTGACCTAGTAAACATCGTACCTTCGTTTGCCCTTGCGATCATTTGGCAAGGGTTTCAAGACCAATCGTTGGTTCCATTGCGTTACATTTATATATGAAAACTTTATTTGCATCCACACATGTGAAAGATTAACCCAGTGCCTATTCTTCTTCTTGTTTCTATCTTACCGGGTATTGGACATCATGTAAAGGAAATGTTTCGCCACTATAACGGTTGTAATAAAAGAGTTTTACCTATGAGCGGTTTATCTAGAATTGCATTGTGTAAATAATTTAATGTATGGCTAGCTACAGTCTGGAAAGTAGAAACATGAAATGAGTCAAGTCCATCGGAATAAAAGAAGGAAATTAATTATACATTGACATTAGATTATAAGGACATTGAGAAATATTTAATTAATAGACTCTTAGTAAATTATATGATCTCAAGGGGTGCTTGTAATTCTCGAAGAGAATTGCAACAATCAAACTTATGCGAATATGAATTTAAGTTATGTGGAAGATAAAACGAGAAGTTGGACGCCAGAGCATTTAAACTACAACACTCAAGTATTACATTATGTATTAGTGAAAAATGATAAATACTTATAATCAAAAAATAACTACAAAAAGTACATAATTTTAATAGTTATATCATCACGCCTTTCAGCATTTTCGGATGAAGGTATAAATTAAAGCTAATTTGAATTGAAATAAATTCGATATTGAGTTAAAATTTTAAAAAGCTGGTACGGAGAATAATTAATATTTCTCATTGTAACCGCTCTGCACCTGCACGATCGTAAGAACAACATTCGACGAAATGTGGATTTTCGTCCGCTGGCTGGTTAAACGCTCTTAAATACAGGTGCGTTCGACCACTTTTGTGGCCACGTTGACGGACAGAAAAGAAATCTCTGCACTTAACCTAATATAACCTAATATAACCTATATAACCTAATGGTAACCTTGATAATAAAATATCTAATCTAAATAAAAATGTTATGAGGTGAAAATTAACGTTACAAATTCGAGACGCCATGGTGTGTCCGTTCGTCCGCCGTAGGTACGTACTCCTCTCCCTAGGCTTGCACAATCCAAACCATAAATAAACCAATCCCTAGATCGATATCTTCGGGCCTTCTCCATACTAGAAATTTCGTCATCACTGTCACCAACTTAACCAAAAATAAAATGGTCCACCAAAGACTATTGTCTTAATAACATAGAGGAAGTTCAAGGCCATTTGCCACCATAGACAATATAATCGCATTGGACCTACTTTATTAATTCATTAGCCAAATAAATTATTTAAAAATAAAAATGCTTGAAAGCAGAAAAATGTTTTAGTTTCCCCAAGAAAACAACCTTCCATCTGACAAAGCCTGAGGGAATGAGCTTTACATAATTTTTAAAGCTCATTTCCTCAGCAAGGAGCTTTGTCAGATGGAAACCTGTTATCCTGAGGAAATCAAAAATTCAAGCGTTAGTAAAAAACCTAAAATACTTGAAATATGAATCCTTATAAAAGGAAAACATTTTCAAATAATGATTGGTTTTCTACGACGAATTTACATTTTTCTGCTTGAAAAATGATAACTCGGGGGTACATGTTTAAATTCTTTTTATTTTCAGAAAGACAATCGATAATAGCACATAAAAACACTGGTTCGGTGAATTCGATGAATTCAAAAAGAATATCGACAAAGGAATGGAAAGGAAACATGGCTAAAGCGTCATACAGCTGTGATATTAAAGATCAACATAAACAATAGCTGTATTGTTTGTTTATATACGTTCATCTTCAATGTCACATCTATATAGCGTTTTATCCATTTTTCCTTTCCAGCAGTCACCGTACAGTTCTTGTAGAATGAAATAAAAAATCTACATATTCTAAATTTCCTTTCAACCGAAATTAAACAGAGTACCTATACCTTCATCGGGGACCCATTTCAGCCATCTCACGGTAAAAACCGCATCATGTGTTCTGAAAAAAATATATCACATTAAACAAAGTTTGTGAACAGAATATACAGTATTTTTCCCTTGTGATGACATACTTTGTTTATCACAAGGGAAAAGTATTCTCACTTCTGTTCATATGAACATATAAATTAGTAGCATTATTAATTTTACCTGCCATTAACGGTGTTATGGTCTGCCAAACAATGTTATAAGGTGTTCCTAACGTAAAGCTCCAAAGTCATTCAAAGTCTGGAACATTTTCTGAAACAATATTTGTGAATCATTAACCACTCGGACCCATAAGCTTGTGTTAACGATAATATAACATTAACAGACAAATGTATGACGTACGAGGCGTACGTATTACAATTATACTTATTAAAGTAAAATTGAAAGAATATTTTATCAATATGTCATTTAACCTCAAATAGATTTACAGATAAATTAAGCTGAATGTTAATGTCTCATGTAATTACCTGATTTCTGGATCAATTGCGGACACATTTGAAACATTTTTCCACCTCTGGAATTCCTGTAAACGATTTTTAAATGAAATATGCCCATGGCGATGTCAACAACACAAATTCAAATTCGTTTGATAATCGCATGACGCAATTTGACATTTGACGTTTAAAGTTAGACCTATCTATAATAAAATTCAGCTTTATCTATAAGAATTTGGTTCACTCCTGTCAGTTTCAAGGTTAAAGTCAAGTTTTACGCCCCTGATCCAAACTGAAGCTTGCGGTTCTCTTCGTATTAGCGAACCCCAGATGCTTACCGCGTACCAACATCAGGAACAAAAGGCGTTGTTGACATTGTTTAGGAACCAGCTGGTAGCTACCCGCTACATTCATCAGTGCTATTACTTTATTAATTACTTCTAATAACTTCTAACTTCTCCGTCTGGTTCATATAGATCTTTATCCAGTATGTATATCATCTATCAGAACTGTTTTCCCTCGATTTGAGGAGTTGGAATGCTATGTTAACATTTTTTTCTTGATATTCTTCGAAAAATGACTTTACCTAAAGTTCCTTTTTCATTATCAAGAAATTAGTTAAGATTGTAAGGAATATTGAAGATTCCTTGGTATCGAGATTCACCTTCCGCTTAAAAGGTTTCGTACATATTTATTTAAATAGATCTTGTAATTTCACGACGTTCTTATCTTTAGGCCTACTTGTCATGATTAAAGTAGTGGTGAAAACAATTCTCTCATGGCCTTCGTTTCTTTGCGGTTGCTGTGTGGAGGTTTTTTGTAGGGAAATGAAGCAGAGGTTGTTCTGAAACAAACAAAAATATGCGGAATGGGTAGGAAACTGGGAGTCAGTGTCACCAGGAGTGACGGAGGTATGAATCCATCCCTTTCACTGCGGTGCAAGACGATGTTCCGAGTGAGTCCAGCTGGAGAGGTCAATAGGTCTCCCTCAATCAGTCTCTCCCGTTCCGGCCTGCCACGCAGCTGTCCACCGCTAAGATCTAGACAAACCTCGCCCCATGAACCCGGGCACCCTTGCTAAGATACCAAACGTAGCTAACCCCATTGAAGTGACCTATGTCAAAGGTATCGGTTATCCAATAAATGATTCCCTGGGCGGCGGTACTTATACCATCCACCCAAAATGTAAATGTCAAATATAAATAAATAACCTTGTAACTCCTACTTGTAATTCAATTGTTTATGTTCGACATCTTTGCTCATCCTTTATGGTTACGTAAAAAAAAACAAATATATAAAATTTTTATATCACCGTGAAGCCAAGTCAGATGACTCAGAACACACAATCATACCATTTATGCCTCACATGCACTTAATAATCGTACGTACATCCATTCTTCTTGATCGATTGAAATGAATAATGTCAAGGGTGACTTAGAAGTGTTGAAGTATTTAAACGAGACAATCTAATAAATTTAATAGAAAACTAACTTATGGCAGAGAATTCTACCTAAAAAATTGTAAGTAAATGAAACCAACAAATAACTTTGTTTTATGAAAAAAGCTGCATCGTCCAATATTAAAAAGAGTTCGTGAAAACTTATTTTTCTAATAGACTTTTCGGTCGAAAGTCATTAAATAACATATTTTTCATCAGATTTGAAATGTATTAGTATTTTATAAGTACTACTCATACTATTTCATTTCTTTTAATCTCTGTTATGATGGTCTATACTTTGCGACGATGATGGCATTCTTATTTATTCTGTTTTATTGATTTAGTAACACACATAATTCATATTGTGACTATAAATTTCCTTCTATTCATGTAAAAGCCCACTAGAGCGAAAATAAATAACTTTTTACCTATTAATACGGTTTATTGGTAGGATTGACTAATATTTGAAAACTTTAATTCACCGCGTCATGAAAATTTTATTTGTCTCATTAGTTCGTAGCCACTTGAATATAATTACCTCATTTGGTCACCTCACCATAAAATTCTTATAAAAATGTCGAAAGAATTCAACGAAATTTTCTACGATTTATTTATTTTATGTTAAATATCCTCTTGAACAATTTAAAACATTTTAACAATTATTATAAGCAATAATTATCAGCCTGAAACACTCATCAACATTGAAAAATCTTCCGAGAAAAGATACTTGCCGCCAACGGGACTTGAACCCGTGTCCTTCTGATTGCCGGTCAGCTGCTCTTGACCACTGAGCTATGGGGGCTTATCAAATACCCGCCAAATAATTCAATATATACTAGTGTTTCATTCAACAATTACTGCTTATTATATTTTTTCCACCTGAAAACAACCAACTTTATTTTTGCGAGAGAGACATTGTAAGTGTTAAATCCCTCGCTAGGTGGCGTCGAGACTAAGTATGACTACATTTATTGGGGAAATACTTGCTTATAATAATTGTTATCCTTTGTGCTATGCATAAAAATCTTGTCTAAACGTTAGTTTATAAATTAAAAATAATAATTAAAACAGATAAGTTTTAAGATTTTCACGGCCAAAAGCATTTTCGTTATTTGTTTTTGGGGTGTTATGCCGTGTTGCGCTACTTCCTTCTTTAGCCAACGTTTCGGACATCGTTGCAGTGTCCATCATCAGGGCAGATCCGGCAGATCCGGTAGATGTACCGGATCTGCCGGATCTGCCCTGATGATGGACACTGCAACGATGTCCGAAACGTTGGCTAAAGAAGGAGGTAGCGCAACACGGCATAACACCCAAAAAACAAATAACGAAAATAATTAAAACAATTTATTTTTTATTAAATACTTTAAAAATTTAGAGACTTGAGGATCGGATAAAGAAAGACGACCTACATATGTATCTTTTTTTAATGTTAATTCGGAGCTCGACTCTTGCGAACTCTTGAGTGTAGTCAATTTAAGAGTAGCTACTTGACTCACTAGGCTATTTTAATGTCACCATTCACTCACAAAATATGTAGCAAATTCAACAAATGATAACGACATTTTTAATGTAACAATTTCTATGTTTACAACATACTTGTAATTTTTTTTGTGTCAAAACGTATTATTTGTGATTATTGATTGATTAATAATCAGAAATAATTGCACTGTAATGAAAGAAATTATTTTTATTAACCCATTGTTTATTACTTACCCTAAATATTGAAAAAATTATGTGCCAAATGCAAAAGCCGCATTGGCGTAAAAAAGAGATAAAAAAATAATAAAAATCAAAAGATTCTGATATAAGTTTTATCATTTGTCAATACGGTATTTTTTTGTTTCATAACGTCACACGTGAAGTTTTTGTTTCATATCGTCACACATCCTATTTTTTTCATATCGTCACACGTCTTGTTTATTATTTCATATCGTCACACGTCCTGTTTTTTTTTTCATATCGTCACACGTCCTGTTTTTTTTTTCATATCGTCACACGTCCTGTTTTGGTTTCATATCGTCACACATCCTGTTTTTTGTTTCATATCGTAATACGTCCAGTTTTTGTTTTGTAACGTCACACGTCCTGTTTTTTATTATTTCATATTGCCACACGTCCTGTTTTTGTTTTATATCGCGTCACACGTTCTGTTTTTGTTTGTGAATTTGCAAAACTTGTGCATTTCGCATCGAGGCCACCTTCCCGTTTTGGCGCTGGTTCACATGCGATTTACCCAAATGGGACACATAAAAGCTCGACAAAACAGGTTACACGTGAATTTCACCCGTCTTTTTGCCTCCTTTTAGCACTGACATCATTTTAATTGGGACATTTTGTTTATAATTCTCAACAGTTCTCAACCGTTCCCAAAGTTACCGACAAAACGATGATTTGTTTTCGTTTACAAAGTATCTTGCGACACTTTCAAAGTTCCCTCAAAGTTAACAGGCTGCACCTAGACAAACAACAAATATATAATAAACTTACTGAATCAAATTATTAAATTTACGCTGCCTAGAGAATCGAACCCCCACCAGCCCAAAATGCCTTTTTCCCTAGTATTTTTTGGTATTTGTGAGATAAAAAGAAACTACGGATGGGTGTTCCAAACTATTTGCACAAATGTGTGCACAGATACATTAAAAAGTGTCCTCTTTAAAATGATAAACCTGCATACAATGAATGTACTTGTAATTTATAAAAGAGATTGTAATTGAGAGAATAGAATAGACTTAAATAGAGAATAGAATAGAAAGCTTGTAATTGAGAGAATAGAATAGACTCTTAGAAAACAGCTGCACAGTAAAGTTGTCACAAGACACCCACTGCCCCGAGTAGAACTGTAGCACCCTTGATTGGGAAATAATGTGAATCCGGACAGAAACAAAGGAATAGAAATGGGGGATGGGGGAACGAATGGTTGGGAAGAACCTGGTTAGAGTGTCTTCCAATCTGGAAGCAAGTGAAAAAGCCGTCAGTGACTTGAATTTTATTTATCAACTAGCTTTGGCCCGGTGTTGTCCGGACTTTACGGAGAATTTTTCAAAATAGATTGTGGATAGTGAACATCCTCTTACTTTGAAGGTCAAGTGTGAAAAATTTCATCAGTCTCGGAAAAAACTATAGATTTGTAAAAATCAAATCAATTCGTCGTCTACAAATGCTCTCCTTATAAATCACAGAAAAAGGAAAAAAAAGGAGTGCCTTCCATACTTCTATTTAACCCCAAAGCGCAGCGCTCTGTCTTACTTACGCTCGCCTGACATCGTAGAACTTTATCAAATTTGAATTTAGTTAACACAGTTTTGTATTGGAAATTTAAGCTTCCATTAGGTTTGGGTGGCGGATATGAGTACCGCCCCCCCCGGGAGCCATTTATTGGATAACCAACACCCTTGCGATAGGTCACCCCAATGGTCCGTTACGTTTGATGCCTTAGCAGGGGTGCCCGGGTTCATGGGGGGTGAGGTTCGTCTAGGTCTTGGCGGCCAATGCATTTGTCCACCTACTGCATGGCGGGCCTTACACCGCCTAGAACCGCAAGGCGGCGCAAATTGGTTAGGTGGATTCATACGTCCTAGACGGAGACCTAGGTGGATTCATACGTCCGTCTAGGACGTATGAATCCACCTAGGTCTCTACTAGACACATAGACCCCCAGATTCCTACCCACCCCTGACACCCTTTTCCTTACCCGAACTTCCTCTCCTTCCTTTTCCTAAAAATACCCTCCACACAGCATCCCCAAAGACGACACGAGATAATATTTAAAAAAAAATGTACACGTAAAACGCTCACGTAATATTCTTTATTCTGTAAAAAACAGAAATAATTCTTGTTCTATTGAAAATTAACAAGCTGTAGAATGAATTCAGGTGAGATTTGTTTGAAATTCTATTATATGAAAAAAATCGTTCCCGGTGGCCTGCACGTTTCTCGCAACATTCCTCCAGCCAACCTACTGGTAACCCGTGTTTTTCTTTCTAATTACTTACTATTATTGATCTCTCCTTCACCGGCGATAATAATTATTCATTCTAAACTCTACAACGCACATTCACAGAGATGCGGCGTGCGATGAATATCTAATTCTCGTCTGCGTTCTGGGTTCTGCGCTGTGCTGCAATTGGCGAGCAAAACGTATAATACGAACATGCAGGTGTGAACCGGGAGTTTCCTAAGAAGCCGGTTTGATTAATGAGCATCTGAAAAGTTTAAATATTTAATTTCTAATAATAATAATAATAATTTCTAATAATAATAACAATACTTACTGCAATTATTTGTATGTCAATTTTAATTAACCTATCTTCGTCTTTAAAATGTTTTTGAGGGGCAATTAATTATACAGGATAAAACAACAGAGAAAAACAAAAAATAACAAAAACAACGATGAAACAACACGTCATTCAGCGATTTCTGAGGGGGCATATATTAAATACGTGAGCATTTTTTTGTCCAATCTAGACTCTCCCCCCCCTCACGTGAGATTTCGCAACCGTGGAAAAAGTTAATAGGGTTTTTAACGCGGGCGGGGCCTCAAAGGACCCTATCCCGCCCCATCCTATCCCATTACGCCCCTCCCGTTGAGGTAAATATGATCGTGACAGTAGCTATATTTACTTCAAAAGGGGGGGGCGTAATGGGATACGATGGGGCGTGATGGGGCACGGTGCGATGGGTTTCTCTGGGTCTGGACCTTCGTCGTTAGTTTTTTCAGCGGACAAAATTTGGGACAATGATTTATTATCTCTATAATAACGGTGGCCGGACAGCTCAGAATGAAACCAACTCAGAAGCACCTCAGAAAGGTCATTAAGAGTGATGATAAAAAAATATTTAAAAAATGGTTAAATAGATTACGTTAGGTTAGGGTTACCAGCTATTTTAAAATTATTTTTTCATAGCTTTTAATGACCGTGTGATGGATTTTTAGTTTGTTTGTCTTAGGAAATACGCAAAAAACCGATTGTTGAAATCCTTCTACTTACTGATGTATCCTGTATAGATAGCTTTCATGACTAATGTACTGCTTTTAATTAGCTAAAGTACGTATCTTGTTTGTATGGTGTTTACTTTATTCCCGACATTCTCAATATTCGCGTGGATTGTTGAGCAATACAGTCGACGCGACCGAACATTAGACAATGTTACTTTGTTGCGATCCACATTAATTAACAGCTCTTAGTAAAAATCACAAACAAATATATTCCTCAAAATTCTTGTGTAAAATAACTACCACGTACAAAAACTAAAGTGTAAAACGCCCTTTTTTAAATCTCAGTTTGCATAGCTCATTCACAAAATGATACAAAGACAGTCACAAGGAATGAAAGATTTAACAAAATTGCCAAATTTTTATTAACAGTTCACCCCTGCAATTGTGGATTGTAGATACCTCCACCATCCTTTCAGGCACCAACTGCTGATGATTTGCTGACCAGAAGTTCTCAACTTAGAGTGGCTTAGATTTTCAATTCTGTGTAGGAACCATACATTTTATATTTTGTAAATTTGGTCAAATATAGACCTTAACGAAATGTAAGATTTTCGTACTTCTTGATTGGTACTGATAAAAAAAGACAAACAATTTTTATAATAATTCCCTTAAACACTGTAAGTTTTTAAGTAAAATTTATTTTTATTTTTGATGATAATATGAAATTCCCTCGATAAGAAAAAATCGTAAAGTTCGCTCCGAAAATTATTAAAAATACATTTTATTCCGTTACTTAACAAGTTAAAGGTATGTAAAAAATAACAGTGTACCTTGAAATGCTACTTTAGACATAAGTCAACAGATTTTTGCTCTATTTTAAACGAGCATTGGTTTATTAAATACTAGCAGACCCGGACACACATTGTTGTGGCTATCGAAACAAATCGCCATTACCCAACCTTTATAAAATCCATACCACCCGCTTGTCAGCTGCCCGCTGCCTGAATTGACTATTTGAATTTCTCGGCTTTTCTCTACTATATTATACAAATTAACCTCCCTCTTGAATCACTCTATCTATTGGTGAAAATCGCATGAAAATCCGTTGCGAAGTTTAAAAGATCTATGCGCACATACATTTTGAGCGACTTCATTTTATACTATGTAATGATTCAATGCTAATAATATATTTTTTAAAACTGATTTCTCACAAAATCATGGTCTCTTAGTAAGGCTCTTGACTCGCAATCCGAAGCTCGCGGGATCGAATCCCGGCGTGGGCAAATTTTTTACGGTTTTCACCAATAGATAGAGTGATTGAAGAGGAATGTTTATATGTATAATACACGTAAATTATATTAGAGAAAAGCCGAGAAATTTAAAGAAAACATATTTTTGTGTGATTTAAAACGGCTGGCGGGCCGTACTATAGTCACTTTTGAAATTCGTTCTACGGAAGAAATTGGAAAATAGATGTCCTAGAGTAAGTAGGTATTTGATTTGAATTATTTCATTTGATCAAGTCGCTTAAAAATGTATGTGCGCATAGATCTTTTAAACTACGCAACGGATATTCATGCGGTTTTCACCAATAGATAGAGTGATTCAAGAGGAAGGTTTATATGTATAAAAACATGCTTATTGTAGTAGAGAAAAGTCGAGAAATTCAAATATTCAATTCAGGCAGCGGGCAGCTGGCAAGCAAGTGGTGTGGATTTTATAAAGTTTGGGTAATGGCGTTGTGTTTCGTTAGCCACAGCAACGTGTGGCCGGGTCTGCTAGTTATGTATAAAGAGACATATTATTATTAATTTAACCATAATCTTACTACTAATATTATAAAGCGGAAGTTTGTATGGATATAGGTATGTGTGTTTGTAACTCTTCACGCAAAAACTAGTGAATGGATTTTAATGAAACTTTACAATAATATTTTATTTATTTTATTTTTTATTATTATTGTACAACAGAATAATTCCAATTGCAGTACAATTTAGTTACCCTATCAGCATTTAGGCAAGTGACTCTTCAATAATATTTTTAAGGCATATAAAGAACAGTCACTTACATCCAAATGGTTTGCAATTTTATTAAACAGCACCACTCCCCTCGTTATGCTATGCTTTGCCAAGACGTCTGTTCTGCCGTTCGAAATAAGTTCGTTTTGAATAAGTCATGATGTCGACTTCGACTGTAGTGGTCTGGTACATATAAATCATAGCATCCCAAGAAAAATGGGCTATCGATGAAATTGTTCCAAATTTTTAAAAACAGAATAGCAAGACTTGCTTTCCGTCTAGTTTATAGACTTACAGAATCAGTTTCCTCAAGTAAGTCAATATGGTGCATGAACCTATGATATGTAATATAGCTCATACATAAGAATAACATATAGGCTATACATATATAATGGTAAGCTCTGGCGTTATGAAATTTGTATAAATGAAAATGTGTGTATTTCATAGGGGGAAGGGGAAAGGGGAAGGTGGAAGGGAACGGGGACGCACGGGAAAGGAAATCAATTAGAATCAATTTATTTCTTCGAATGGCATTGCACCGCGTGCCGGGGACCAGTGTTATAATGTATCAAGAAAACTCACCCCAACAATTCCTCGCAAAGGCAACCTCTATTTTAAACATATTAAATATCAGCATAATCGACACATCAAACAAAGTCACCAAGGAACAAATAACAAAACTCGCCCCCAAATTCACCGATCTTTTGGGTAATGTCGGTCAAATGGGTGTAAAACTAGGGAGCCTTGAAGGAGAACTGAAGACCTACAAATACATGTCTTCAAATCAAACACCCGAAAATGGGAACAGAACGTATAGTTCGACTACGTCCTACCAAGTCCTCCCTGAATATCCACCGAACACAGGAAACAATGCCCCTATGCTTCCTGCAAGACCAGCGGTACTTATCTTCCCCAAAGATGACAAGTCACTTCCTTCCAGCAGTACCCTTGAAACTCTCAAAACCACAACTAACCCATCATCTTTGGGAATCACAATTACGTACGTGAAATAAGGAACGGAGGTGTAGTCGTGCATCCGAGTACCGATACAGAGGCCATTAAACTTGCCAATGCACCAACCCTATCCGATGCTGGTCTGGAAGCTAGTAAATAGCTAGTAAATAATAATTTTTAAAAAACCTTCATGTTTTGTCTAGAAATTTAAAAATTCAATATTGAGAATCACTATTCTCCGATCTGTTCGCACATGCGACTAACAAAGAATAGCAAGCAATCAGTGTATCTCGCATACGCAAATAGCAGAAACTCACGCACCGTTCGGCGTTCACATCCCGCGTTGTTCACATCCCGCCCCGATGAAATATCGCCCGCTATACATCATCGGCTCATGTCTCCCTGTAATACAATTATTTTAATTGAGTTGTGCTATTAGTGAGCGTGAAATCGTTGTTCTATAAACGGCATGGAATCGTATATTGATCATGCCACATGAATTATGGACACATTTTCATGTTTATGAAGCGATTGATTTGAGCAATGACGGGTTTATGACTTGATAAAAGACAATTGAATTGATTGTAAAATGATCGTAAATAATACACGTCTATGAAATACATAAGTTTTTGTCATTAAGTTGGTATAATTTTTTTTTTAATTCACAAGAAAAGCCAAGAAGAGACGAGAAGATCCTAGAAAAACCAAGAAGAGACAAGAAGGTCCTAGAAGAGCCAAGAAGAGGCAAGAACAGTCAAGGAGGGCGAGAGGCTCTGGGAAGAGGCAAGAAGAGCCAAGAAGAGCCGAGAAGAGACGATAAGATTCCAGAAGAGACAAGAAGAAATATGAAGATACAAGAAAAGCCATGAATAGCCATGAAGAACTGAGAAGAGACGAGAAGAGAAGGAAAGAATCAAGAAGAAGCAACGATGGGCGAGAAGATCCAAGAGGAGCCAAGAAGATCCAAGAAGAGCCGAGAAGAGGCAAGAAGAAGGAAGACAAAAACAAAAACGAAATAATAACGCTCAATCCGTTCCTTTATTCCTGCCCATCCTAATTTCCAATATTGGCTTATTAGGTTGCCATGTATACCGGTCGATTAAACTCCAACCTTCTTCCTATCCTCAGAGCACGTGTTCCTAGTCCTAAATCAGTGCCCCCTGGTGTACCGGTCTCACCGGGACAGGAGTGCTCCTGGCTGGGGTGATACAATCGTATCGTATCGTCATAATAACTAATAACGGTAAAATAACTTTGTTTGAATACCACTTTAATATATATCTTTAACCAAGAGGTTTCGGTTCAACCTGACCCTTCATCAGGGGTGTATAAAACATTATGGACGACTAGCTGACACAGCGAACTTCGAAATGCCTCAGAATCAATAATAGTGTTAACTTATTAACTGAATAAAATTTTTTTTTTATTAAGTTAAAAATTACACAATGAAGCAATTATCGATGCGCAACTGTCCGCGTTTTGTTTTTGTTAATATCAGAGATGGCGTTGTGAACGGATTTAATTTTTTTGTGATTTTCTTACTTTTCCACTTACTTACGGGAACTGCGTTTCATTTTCTTTATACGTGTGGGGGGAGGTTTATTGTGCGTATATGTTAACCGTAGCGCATTGACATTTAACGTTTTTGAATTTTGGAATTCACTCGTTATTCAATATTATATTTATCACAATATTGCTGCAGCTTTTTCAAAAGATGAGAATTTGTTCTATGCAAAATGTATGAGGAAAATAATTTTCTTCATAATTTTTTGTTTTCATTAATTTTTCCGATGTTTTAAAAGCTATTCTACTATTCGGGCGGAAACAAATCAAAGATCATACAAATCGGTCCAGCCGTTCTCGGGTTATAAAGGTGTAACTAACCCGACTTTGTTTTACATATTAAGATTATCTATTTATCTACCAAGCTATTGAAATAAATTTTAAAAATCAATAAAAATAAATAGAAACCAATTTACTTAATAAACATTTAAATTTATCGAATAGACCCATTTTAAACATATTTATTTCCCTTCCCCACACCTACTCTCTCTTAGGTACCTCCCTCCGCACCCTACCAAAGTTTATGTTCTCTCTCTCTGTCTTCTATTTTACCTTTAAAAACATAGTAACTCTGTAACTTATATTTTGTGTTTTTTAAACGTCCGATGAAGGTTCAGATTGAACCGAAACCGTTTGAAGGTATATAATAAAGTTGTATTCAATGTAAGTTATTTTATTGTAATTATTATTATTATATTTACCCACAAAGAGGTTACCTACATGTGAAAATTTTAACATTAAACCCACCATACATTGAAAAAAAAGACAATACTATTTAATTTAGTCCATCACCACACATTACTCCTCAATGGCGTCTCAAACGCGATATGATTACATCAAGGGCGTTAGATCTACTTTTAATCATTTTTCGAAATCGTTTCAATAATTGTACCAATAGCCTTACTAAATGAACTAAAGATATAATCCAATAGATGTGCATTGTGGGTCAGTTCGTGAAATAAGTAACTTCTGCTGAAAGTGATCAACATTTTCAAATTTCGATTTTTTATCTTTAGCAGATAAACAATGTCATTGACCTGTCTGGAGCTTATAAGTAAAAACGCCTTAAGTGAAATTATGACATCAGTTTTCTTTCCGATCAGCGTAGATCCATTAGAATTATTCTGGGTATTACAGCACGCACCCCAAGGATTTTAACCGGCGACTCTCAAGCCATATTTGGAGTAAAAAGCGTACATTTCATTTTGCTGTCCGATGATATTTTGTTCAGTTAAAAACAGAAATAGAATCCAGATTAATTGCAAAAATTATTGTTCCTGCGCGGGGAGTAGGAATGGGGATGAGGCGGTTGTCGATGTCGAGAAAAGTGAAAAGAGCTTACTGATGAAAGGTTTTTTGAACGATTTTTCTATCTTATCCAGAACGGTTTGAGCAGTATCTTAGCGTACGTGAAGGCATTATGTAGTCATCGTCACCACCCCGGCGATTGCTTGTAACTAGGGATGCAACGATATATCGGAAAACCGAAAAATATCGATATTTATCGACATCGAAGATACGCCGATATCGATATATCAATATCGAAAAACTCAATATATCGTACCGAAATATCGAAAAAAAAAACTTTTTTCAAAGGCAGAAGTCACTATAACTCAAAACAGAAATCGGCTACAAGGAAGCAGACTGTCAAAGTTACTATTTAATACATAGTTAATTAAAAAAATAGTTACGATTACAATATACTGGAAATATTTTAATTTTGATAAATTTATGAAAAAAAGCACATTTTATAAACCTAACCAAATTTTGTGATTATTCACATAGATAAGTATAAAAATTATATACATACGATTACATAATCGATAAACGTTTGATATAACTAAAACTACATTGGATTTCTTATCCTACCGGCTGCGCCACTGTTATTTACAGACTTGAGTGTAGACTTAGGTGAGATCTTGCAGATATTAATAATATACGCGAGTACGAGATTTTTTATTTTTTTAATTTTGTTTTAAATATTTTATTTTTTTTATTTACAAAAAGATACATAAAATATAATAAATTTTACACAATAATTAATTACATAATACATGCATTTGATGTACCCCCATAAATAAGCAGGGCTTGTGTGTATGGGGGGTGTTATTACATTGGTTCAATCTATTATTTTTTAATTCAGTTCAAATTTTCAGTATAATTTTTAAGATGAGTTTTAAATTTTTTTAAGTTACTGTTACTGAGATGAACATTTATTGGTTCTATACAGGTTATAAAGCTACGTACTAACTTACGAGCTGTCGGTAGGAAAAGAGAGCGAGCAGGTAGATACATCTCATTTTATACCTAGTTCTGCCGTCCCGCTCTGGCATGTTCAAAAAGGCAACAAAGCCATTCTTACATCTTCTATAAGCTTTTAAAAAAAGATGAAATATCGATATATCGGCCTAATAGACCGATGTATCGATATATCAATATCGACTTAATTCGATATATATCGATATCGATGTTTTTAAAAACCTTGCATCCCTACTTGTAACAGACTGAATCTTATGTCGCCTTATTTCTGTGTCGCCAATTGGCCCTTAGATGTTGTTGCCCATATTCGATCGCTGATGCTTATTCCGTATATCATATACCTTAATTTTTGATTGCATAGATACTACTATAATAATTACAAAAAACTAAACATCATCATCAACAATTGCTTTCTGTTTAATCTTTAGGTAATATTGGATATTTTATTCTACTTTTTTTATTTCGTTCGTCGTATTTTACCTGTATCACCATAAAAACGAATCGCACAATGGTTGCCTGACATAGTACACCTTGGCAAGGAAAGAAGGTAGCAATTAAAGCTGGAACCGAGTCACACGTACTAGCCAGCAGGTGACACCACCACCACCACACCGGTCGTGCATTCAGTTCTACTGGTAAATAACGACTACGTGCAAAATAATACACTGAAATGCATCATGGTGCCTTATAGTATAATAATTGGACCAGACCATAGACATCCAAATGGATAGATAGACAAGAAGATACAGATGAGGGGTAAAACCAAACTATGGGGGGCGAAGAGGGGAAAGATGACTGTGATTCGTTAAAAAATCAATCTGACAGTATATAGGCATCTCGCATTATAATATCACCATTTAGTTCTTAAAAGCAAAATTTGCTTTTGAATTAATAGACCTTTTTACATGGGAGCGCGAATTGCCCGCCACGTTATTAACATATTTGCGTAGTCCAAATGCGGCAAAGTAAACTTCGCCCCTTTTCACAGGGGAATATTTTGTTTCCGTATTTAATTAAGGCTCTGCAACCGGGCCCGAAAAGAAGAAGATGGAGAGATACGAAATTACGAATGTTAGAGGAGAGCGCAAATATTTACAGCGACAAAATCGATGCGAAAATTGCGAAAATGTTTAATAAAACACGACTCGTTTAAAATAGAACAAAAATCTCGCGGGCATTATCTTAAACAGCATTTAAAGAAACACTGTGAATTTTTTCATACATATAACTTGTAAAATAACTGAAACAAACGTGTTAATAATAATTTTTGGAGCATTCTATAGAGCAGGCAAAACATAAAATATCTTTATTTACTATCTAAGCAGCATTATATGTATAAGACTGATTACTGTGAACTATATATATATATCAATAATTCCTTAATTTACTAAAAATTTCAATCTATACTAACGAATGTATATCCACTAACTGTAAACTTCACCCGCCATAACACAGGGTCATCCCTAGCATGGAGGGTGAAATATCACAAAAAACTATATGTACTGTTGATAATTCATGTATTAAATAAATAAATAAATAAATAAATACTTTGCGATGTTTTTCTATCGAGGGAATTTCGAATATCGAGGGCGCGGGCAAAGTCTAGATATTATCTTCAAGAATAACATATATTTTATTAAGAGCTTTAAAACTTACCGTGTTTAAGGGAAATATGTAATAAATCGGTACAAATCCGGGTTGCGGGCCCTTAAGACACTTTTTCAAATGTTTCATAATTTACTTACCCCTGTAACCAGCGACGAGCTTACTTGAGAAACGCCCACATTCGCTATATCCACATATATGTATTAGTGTATAATGTATAGCACATGCTTTAATTTTTGTTCGTAAAATGTATGATGCGTGCTCGGCGCTGGTCAGGACAAGAATGATGACGTCACATTTTTTAGATTCAAGCGAGGCTCTCGTAAGCCGAGCCGGCTCCATGGAACCGTCATGGGGAGGGGGAAATAATACGCTTTTATCACTTAGGGCAGGTCCAGATATATTCATATGTCAATGGATCAGACTAACGAAGATATTCTTACTATTCTTCTTAGTTCATATGGTGGGGGGTCAGAGGGGACATCTAGGTCTGCAAGCCAGTATGGGGCCTCAGGAGGAACAGTAAAATAGTTAACTATAGAATGTCGGATCGATAAGCGTAACTATTGACGATTTTATACCACCTTTTTTTTACGTTTACTCCACACAGGAAACCTTGAGGAAAATAATTTCCCTCAGGGCCTATGTCATCTGGGATGCTGTGTGGAGGGTCTTTTTAAGGAGAGTAAATAATGAACATTGGTCTTGAAGAGACCCATGTTGTAGGAAGGAGGAAACACAGAGGCAGGCAAATCATTCCACAGCCGAGCTGTTGAACACAAGAACGAGTCGAAGAAGCGACCTGTTCTCATGTGACAAATGTCAACTGAGTACAAACTTTGTGCACGCGTTTGGCGTGTTTCCCGACTATGCACCGGTGCCGAAGGGATCAATGACGCTAATTCCTCAGAGCATCTTCCATTGTGATACCGGTAGAACAAGGACAGCATTCCCACCCGACGCCTATGCTCTAAGGATTGCAATCCGTCTGTTAAGATGGGAGAATCTATCAAACGGACCGCCCGTTTCTGCACAGTCGAGGGTATTTTTCAGGTATTTTGGAGCTCCAGACCAGAGGTAGCTGCCAAATTCAACCGTGAGGCGCACTTGAAAGTTCACGGAAGCACGGCCACAGTGTTGATAGCCAGACCGATATTGACAGAGAATAATTAAGAAATCGATAAATGTACGCTAGCAATACTGACGGATGTACCTATGAATTTATATTACTAACATCAAACCGCTGCGTAAAAATTAAAAATGCTTATAAATAGACCATTTTGAATTGAAACACTAACTTTAATACAATTATCACTTTGCAAGTACTTTTTAATACAAAACGGGAGTTAATCACTTGTTGAGGTCTTTAGTCATATCTGAACCACATTGTTTCTTCAAAATCGAACGGAATTGATCGCGTTTTAGATGAATTAATTGTGTTTATGGATCGCGTATTCGATTTCTTTCAATTCTAAGAGCTTCGTTAGTTAACCTCCGTTTATTAATAAGCCAGTTTTTTTGCAGAACGTACGACATTATTTATTTATTTATAATTTCTCACCATACATATTATTCAAAATGATTTGTATATTGACAGCTTAACTGACACTCTTATCAATCGTCGATTTGCAATTCCGCTTCGAATTCAAGAATTCGTCACAAGATGTCGCCACTTCCGTCAGCAGGTCGGATGGGGTATAACTGCTACTAATTTGTGAATATGTAGTATCTCTCTGGATATGGAAAGATTGACGGTATGTAATATGTTGTTGTGTCAAGCGGCTGTATATTACATATGACGTCATTGCCTGCAACTACACTGGATAACAGTGGATCCGAGGAACGGGCTATTTTTGGAACCAGTTCCTATTGGATTTATAAAATGGTCACAAACACTAACTGGGCGAAGCCGAACCAAAAGCCGCATTTATTATTCTGTCTTTTCCTTCCCTGAACTTCCTCACCTTCCTTTATTAAAAAATACCCTTTACAAGGTAAAATTTAAAAAAAAATGATACCTTAAACCAAACGCCGTTTTTCTCTAAAAAAGCCCAGAAGTGGTCGTTTGAATTATTCTTATTTTTCTTAATTTTTTTTTATCACACTTTTCCATAATTCGCAAATTCGTACATAAATTATCTTCGCCATGAATTTAAACACTAAAGTTTTCTTCTCTATTTTCCAGTTCAGTGCTCCGGAACAAGTGATTTTGATTCTCCGACCCGGTGTGGCCAGGAGGTGAACCTGAACCCCCGTCTCCGTAGCCGCAGACATGGTCTGATGGACCAGCCTAGAGGTGGCTGGCTTCGGTTTCTAAGGGAACACCAGTGTTACGTGTTGTGTTAGTTGAACTCCCGACTTTGTTTGTAAAGGACGACAAAACGTCAGACTGGCTCTTTCGTATGGTAAGTGATATTATGTTATTTATTTTTATTCCAAAAAAATGTCCTAACCTAGACCCAGGACCTGACCTAACTTAAACTAAGATGTTATTTTATGGTGTTCGGTTTTGTTACTGTTCCGTTCTGTTAGAGCCCGTTCACACTTCCGTTTTAAAAACGGATGCGGGTTCCGTTTTTAAAACGGAAGCTAAGGAACTATTCACACTTGTCGGTTCCGACTTGAAAACGGATCCGTTATGTTTTGCCGGAGAGATCGCCTACGCAGAGCGTCCGTTTTAAAGTCGGAACGGAACGCGCTATCTCGTACATTTCAATGGAGCTGTTCACACTACACGGAGAACGGATCCGTTTTCTTTTCTTCTGGACAAATGCACTCTCTCAATTTTGTATTTTGATACGTTAAGCTCTCTGAAACTCGTTCCAGTAGATAGTTAAAGGAAGTGATAGACATTCAAAAATAATTAAAGAACTTTAGTTCATCACTTCTCAACTCATCAATTAACACTTGGAAAGTTCCTACAGAAAATCTTTCAGATATAATTGGGTGAACCCAAAATTTTCTTTTCACTTTTTTCCTTCTTTTTAATAAGTACCACATCGATGCCTTAGTTCTTAATTGTCCAAATGACCATTTTAAAATTTTACAGGAGGTGAATGTTTTCTATCATTATTTCAATGAAAAATTATGATAGGTGTATGAGATAAAGCTATTTCCGTAAAGGCAAAGATCTCATTAGTTTAAATAATTCTTAGTTAAGTGATTAACTATCATTTTTTATACTTTATTTTTAGTTTTAAAGTGGAGTTTGAACAAAAGCTTAAATGGTCGTTTGGACAATTAAGAACTGAGGCGACGACATGACAACAAGAGCTTCATCATCGTCCATTGCGCACGACCGTCTACTGAAGAATGAGCAAATAAAATGTTTTAGTCTTTGTTTTCGTAGAGTAAGATTTTCGTAGAGTAGGTTCCGGGGCTAGGGCTTCCGTTTTAAAAACGGGACCCGCCTCCGTTTTTAAAACAGAAGTGTGAACGGGCTCTTATTGTTCCGTTTTGTTACTGTTCAGTTTTGCTACCGTTCCGTTTTGTTACTGTTCCGTTTTTTTACTGTTCAGTTTTGTTACTGTTCCATTTTGTTACTGTTCTGTTTTGTTACCGTTCCGTTTTGTTACTGTTCCGTTTTGTTACTGTTCAGTTTTGTTACAGTTCCGTTTTTTTAATGTTCAGTTTTGTTACCCTTCCGTTTTGTTACTGTTCCGTTTTGTTACTGTTCTGTTGCATTATTATTCCGTTTTGTGTTACTGTTCCATTTTATTACCGTTCCGTTTTGTTACTGTTCCGTTTTTTTACTGTTCAGTTTTGTTACTGTCCAGTTTTGTTATTGTTCCGTTTTGTTACCGTTCCGTTTTGTTACTATTAAAATTGTATTATTTAATACAACACAAAATGATAACAAATAAAAAGACGGTACATTTCACATGAATAAAGCTTTCACGAATAGGACCAAAATGTGAAAAGGAAGATAATGTAAATTCAAAGCTTGAACAACGTTTTGATAGGGACCGTGATTTAAATCTTATCTTTCGAAGAGTGTCTGTGGCGGGCGGGCACCGGTCTGTGGCGGGCGGTCATCGGGCCGAGCCGAGAGGGCGGCGGGGATTTGAGTTTTTATACAAATATAAAGTTTTATTTTGAAACCGATGAATTTTTGCATATTTGACCTTCAAAAGAAGAGGAAGTTCTCTGTCTACATGAGATTTCTCTGTCTACATGAGATTTCGGAAAACCACCCCAACCCCCCTTTTCCGCGCCTTAAAGCAGAATTTTGACGCTTCTAGACAAACAATTTTAAACTGTACTTTCAAAATAAGTGGAATATATGCATTTAATTTCGAAAAAATCTGTGTTAAACCCGGGCATCACCAGGGACTTCTGCTATTAAAAAAGTGTGGATTATAGGATTATATTATATCTAATTTCACCATCCTCCAACGGATGTCGTTAGTATGGATGGTTATATATGTAGTTTTGATGTGTCTCAACAGAAGTGAATTAAGTAGTATCTTGGAAGAGTGTCGACTACCTTATTTCGTGTCTAATGCGCAAACGGCTACGGAAATAGCCGATGATGTACGATAGACAGCGGGTCTCATTGTTGGGTAGTTGGGTTCCCTAGCTTTAGAATGACTTCTAATAAGACAGACGTCCAGTCCAGTTAAATATTCATTGAATACGTTACGGTAACGTAAATAAAGCAACTTGTAATCTCAACGAACCTCGATCATTGTTGGAGTTTTCCCGAACAAATTTGTGGGATTTACAAAAATATTAAAAATTTTACCGCGTTAAAAGCAAGAATATGGTAATAAAGTTTGATATAATGTAATTAATAAAATTATACAATTTATCTTTATCATACAATATTTTTTTTACGTTAACTCCACACAGGAGGCCCTGAGGAAAATAATTTCCCTTAGGGCCTATGTCATCTGGGATGCTGTGTGGAGGGTCTTTTTGAGGAGAGGAAGTAATGAACGTTGGTCTTGAAGAGACCCATGTTGTAGGAAGGAGGAAACACAGAGGCCGGCTGCCACAGCCGAGCTGTTGAACACAAGAACGAGTCGAAGAAGCGACCCGTTCTCACGTGACAAATGTCAACCATGTACAAATGTTCGGCACAAGTTTGGCGTGTTTCCAGACTATGCACCGGTGCCGAAGGGATCAATGATGCTAGTTCCCCGGAGCATCTTCCATTGTAATACCGGTAGAACAAGGATAGCATTCCCACCCGACGCCTGTGCTCTAAAGATTGCAATCCATCTGTTAAGATGGGAGAATCTATCAAACGGACCGCCCGTTTCTGTACAGAGTCGAGGGTATTTTTCAGGTATTTTGGAGCTCCAGACCAGAAGTGGCTACCAAATTCAACCGTGGGGCGCACTTGTGATTTGTACAGGGTTAGCAGTTGTGTACTATTGTATCTGCGGGCCCTGTACAGGTCGCCACGTTTCTGGGAGGCTAACTTTACTCTGGCTTCGACGGAGCCCCCATACCTGAGGTGGTCACTTAGGGTTACACCAAGCATATCAATGGAGGGCCAGTTGAAAGAGACTACATAGATTTTCATTTCGATCCCTTTTAGACGTAATCAGACAAGATTGGGTCTTTGAAACATTAAATTCAACGGGATTATTTTTACCCCAAGAGAAAACACTTTCGAGCTAACCGTCCAATCTTTGCTTCAAAGCCCTACGAGCTGTTGGAGTTTGTGAGCCCTTTGGGGGCTTGTCAAACAAAAAGCTATCATGCACTGTACTGACATCCGCGTAACAATGAATTTGTGCACATGACAAAAGGTCGTTGATGTGCAACTAAAACAAAGTCGGAGACAGTACCGATCCCTGCGGGACGCCGGCATTTATCGAATGTGAGGAAGAGGTAAAACCATCGGCCACCGTCTGAATCGACCTCTCCCTCAAGAAGTCGGCAATCCACATACACAAGAATATAAATAGTATCTTGAATATCTGGTGGAAATATTTGAAATCAGGACATATTATCAATTTCCCCTTAAGTTACTTTCGTAATACTTTAGTTCATTGCATAATAATCGCATGGACCAAGAAATTAAGAGTAAACGCAATATTGTATCAACTGTCCGGTGGGAAATGTTCATTATTGGCAATGGAATAATTTTCCACAGAACTTGTAGCCGGTCCGTCCACCTTGTTTCACGGAAAACGAGCGTGCACTTTCAATTATTTATATATTGCACGCAAATGTCATTCGCATTAAATTATTGTATCACTTTCGTTGCACATGCACTTGGCGGTTTAGTCGATAGAAAAACGGCATTACTGAGAGGCCGACTTGCAAAACGCTTTCCATATCTAAATTCCATGACATGTACATAATATTTTTTATGGTATGTACCTATGTGCTTTCTTTATTGAAGGGAAAACTTATTTAGCACCGATGTGATTTGAAACTCGACGAAACGAAAACGAGCGACACTAATAACAGACAAACACGTACAACTGTACGATTTAGTCTGAGAGAGAATGTGACAGCATTGGAGGACCCACCACTTACCCGCCCTGGTATAGGTAACAGATGGTTACCCCTTCAAGGCTCTTGCAAGGACTCTAATTTTTTTGATAAAAACGACTCTACATTTGATAACGAAACTAGACCTCCAATGTCCCTGCATACGTTGTTAGTAAGCAGTATGCAAGTGCTTAGCTGGAAATACAGATACAATATGTGTTAGTATGACAAAATATAGACAAGAGAATGGGACAGGTTGGTGAAAGTTCGCGAGGTGGCAAGTGCTGGGTGATTGTATCCAACGTATCCTACAAGCGCCTGTTTGGGAGGAAGACACAGTAGATAAGTAATAAGGGCATGGGATGAATAAGAATGTGACAGCAATAAAATATTTATTTAATTCACGAGTACTCGGTTGCAATATAACTCAGCGGCCAGACATTAAGGATCGAATCCTACGAAATCTAAAAAGATATTTTTGTAAAATTAATATCCGATCTTAAAACCACTCCAAAATAAACAGGCAAAAGAAAAAACAAAAGAAAGCGTCTTCTAGCAACTATGAAGAAGAAAACACAAATACTAATAAATTGACCAAATGTACAGGAAAAGGTGCACGGGAATTCGACGACAAAAATATGGTAAAAATCATCCTTTACATTGATGCAAAATGTGCTTCGTAGTCTCTCCACTCTTGTCTGCTTTAATTTTCTGAGGGTTTCACTTCTATCGCGTGTGAATTGCAAACTTTGTTTTTTTCCTTGATGATCCTGAGGCCCTGAAGAATAATTTTCCTCAGGGCCTACGTCCTCTGAAATGCTGTGCGGAGGGTCTTTTTAGGAGGGGAAGGAATGAACATTGGTCTTGAAGAGACCCATGATCTGGGAAGGAGGAAAAACAGAGGCCGGAAAATCGTTCCACAGCCGAGCTGTTGATCACAGAACGAGTCGAAGAAGCGACCCGTTCTCATGTGACAAATGTCAACTGTGTATATATGTTGAGCTATGATCCTTTGAACTTTTCATTGAAAATAACAACAGTGTACGTTTTTTTAAATGGCATGACTATGGCATCCCCAACTGGGATTTGTTGTGAGGCTGAAGGTAGTTGGGAGAGGATGAGATGGGAAGGTGACGGTGGGGAAGTACCCGGCCATTCAGATCTGGTCACCTACCATTACTTTCCAGCCTATCCTCGTAATTAATGCAAAAACTCATTTTTGCCTGGTATTTAGTGAGAAGGTTTTTTTTTTGTTTTTACATGAATACCTCACAAGAGTCCCAACTACTCCCGTCTGGAGCCAGTGGGACTATGGCATCCCCAATTGGGGTATGTTGTGAGGCTGAAGGTAGTGGGGTGGGGAAGGAGATAGGGAAGAGGAAGGTGGGGAAGTACCTGGCTATTCAGATCTGGTCACCAAACACGGCAGAAGCCATTTCAAGCAACGTTTCAATTCTGAATGGTGTTCTTACACCAGGGCGATACTGAGAGTATCTTCCACTCTGGAACGTGTCGCAAATGTACTATATATTATTTTAAATGAATAAATTGTCAAATACACAAATTAATCAAATAAAATTTATTTGCCACGCCGGGATTCGATCCCGCGACCTTCGGAATGCTAGTCAAGCGCCTTACCGCTGCACTACGTAGGTGTGTATAACAAAAACTAAATGTACCTTCTTTCATTTTAATGTTTAAGAGCACACAGAATTTTCTTTAAGATGGTTTCGTGGTTTGCACTGTAATGGCTGCATTCAGAAAACTAAAAAAGATAATGTGCGATCAATCGGTGATATTTACGACGGCATAAAAGTTTAATCGGCGATCGCGTTTTTAACCGAGATTTTCCATTGCGGTTCGGTGCAAATGAAATGAAATTATTTTTGTTATGATTGCATGAGAAAGACGTATTTAATTATAATTTGATCAATCAATTTAAAACTACTTTTTGCCTATGTTTCACGTTAATTCAACTCTCGCTTTAACTGCTGAATTGAGAGCACTCGTTCAAACGCGTGTAATGTGCGCGCATGTTTGTAAAGAATTTTGTTAGAAGTAGGTGTTTGCAGAAATTCTACAACATTCTGTAAACTGTAAAGAATACAGTATGTGTGTGTGTGTGTGCTTTTATTACCTACAACATTTCGCTATTTATAAGGAATTTTTTGGGTCGGCTTAAAGATTAAGAGTTGCCGAGATTAAAAATTCTCCTGGCCACGGAATTGGTTGGAATTCGTTCGCTTTAAATTTCGGGCATGACCTTCAGATTAAATTTCCGTTCTGAATTTTGGTTCTGAACTTCAGTTCTGGAATTCGGTTCTGTTAAAATTTGAACAAATAAACAATGCTATATATTTCAGGCTTTATAGATGATAGATCATATTTGTCAATCAAAATCACTTTGGTTTTGAAGAGTACATTTGTTACTTTTATTTTTTATTTATCTGCTACCGTTTTCAACACATCCGTGTCATTCACTAGCAATTACGGATGTGTCTAAACCGGTAGCAGATAAATTAAAATTAATTTATTCAAAGTCTAGAAATTATTACGTAGTTATTGCCCAAGAAATATACAAAACATATATTGTTCTCGAGATGTGGTGTATGGTTAGATTCGGTTTGGCGGTGATGTTTAAGGTTGGGTTTCGTGATTTGACATCCAGGTCAAGTCCTAATCGAAAATCCTTATTTTTACATTATTTATTACACATCTTTGATACTTTTTGACTTAAAGATATCGATCACATCACCACATCAATTTTATAACATTAATGTAATAATTAATCCTTCATACGAAGCATAAATGTTCTCGATTTGCTTCATGAATGGGCGTGTTACTTAGTTTGCGCGGCTTGATAATATTAACGTATTTATTCAAATGGTAAAAGCAATTCATTAGAGATAATTTGCAATAATTGCTAGTTTCCGCTATGCACCGATTATGCACGTTGAACGCGGTTGTAGGTGTCGCCGTATTCCTTCGCAAACATATATACTATAGGGCCAGTCAATAAGTAATGCCTCCTATTTTTTCTCCTTTAATTGTCAAGTAATAAAAAATGCAATTACAGGGGTCGAAAACCACACTATTGACGACTAATTTGTTACTTTTCAATATAATCTCCGTCTATTTCCACAGCTTTTGTCCATCTTTTAACAAGGGCATGTATCAGAGTGTTGTAAAAATCATGGTCATATCCAGAACACTATCGCCATAAATTTCCCCGCCGATCACACAGTTTCGATTTTTTTTGTTCTTGGTGAGTTTGTGTGATGCCATTCCAGTGACTGCCTCTTTGATTCAGGTAAAAAAAATTAACCCATTTTTCGTCTCCGGTCACAATTCACTATGTTTTCTAGAAACTAACAGCTGCAAGTGTCATGGGGCCATTGTTTTCCTTGTTTCTTTATTCTGGCCGGTTAAGTTCTTGGTACCCACCTTGCAAAACATTTCTTGAAAAATCAGTTATCGAATAATCGTCATCACACTGCCTTTAATGAGGTAGAGAATGCGGCATCTGTAGTCTTCTGGGGTCACCATGAATGAGTGCAGTCGCTGCAATCAACGGCCTGCGCCGCCCCGCTTTTCCTCAGCCAGCGGTGTTTGTCCTTCAGCTTCGTTACAGTAACGAACCCATCGTCTAACAGTGCTGACATCCGCTGTTGCATCATGGTACACATTTTTCAGTCTTTCATGAATGTGAATTTTTGCGTTTCACCTTCTACATTGAAGAATCAATCACAGAACGCTATCTATTACGAACATCGATGTCGGCCATTTTGCAAGCGCCTGCAGTGCTGCCACCTATTGACGCAAAAGTTACTACTGCAGCAGATTGTAGAAGAAGATAAGCGTTACTTTTTGACTGCCCCTCGTACGTAGGGGCGGTTCGTTACTCATGAAGTGATAAAGTATGGAATAACAACTATGGCTGCATGTGTACTCGTGTAGATAACCGGTGATTACCTTAACTGAAAATCGGATTTAACCGGCTTCACCAATTATTGTGACTCATCCAATATTATCAAATCGTTTTCGGTTCTCTCCAGTTCTCTCTTAGTTACCATGAGAATAGGTTGTGCAATTTATTATTGGTCTGCATCATGTGTAGGCACTGCGCAGCGAAATGCAATTTTGTACAATTAAATAGTTGATCAGAGATTCGAAGTCAATAAGCATTCAATGCAATAATATATATGATAATCTCAGGTAAAAATGTTTACAATACAATTAGTTACCTCACTAGAACAAGCCTGTGTTGAGGTTAACAATAATTATACAAATTAACAAAATAACACAAAATTATACAGATTTTGAAAGAACAATATTGTTGTATTTCTTACAGATTGAGATTATGGGTACCTACTGGTACCTACTAAGCTGATGGCGCTAGGTAGTACATTAATGTAGACTTTTAGGGTGACCATAGTTTTGAGATCTGATTTATTTATGACCTTGACAAGTATACTGGGAGATCTCATGCACTCTTTTATGCTCCGAAAGCGATGTCTTCTGCCTATCAGAAAGCGCCAATAAACAGAGCGACTCGACTGCTTAACGATTCTGCATTGACCATTGACATTTTCAATGTCAGTTACAGACAGTTCAGCAACTATCTTTTGAGGCATATTACAAAATAGTAAAACTGCCCTCATGCCTTTTAAATTCGTAATCTTCTCCATGATATATATTGTTACCTGGGATGAAGTGGCAACAATGTAAAAGGTAGATTATTTATGAGCAATAACTCGCATGGCAGATGTAAGAAGTAGGTTAATGATTTTGAAGAAAATTAGGTATTTTACATACAAAAGAAATATACTAAAACAAAAGTGACATCCAGAAACTAAGGCTAGCATGGGCTTGATTAGGTTTAAATAGTTCATTTTGATACCGTGGTAAGTTGAAATGACGCATCATGAAATCCTCTTCTGTGAAACGAATATCACATCATGAGGATTCCAGCAAAATGGCTCCCAGCCAAGAGGACCCTCCAGAAACAGGAAAGGCGGATGATTCTTGATGCCAATCATCCCTCCAGGACGACTTCTAGTCAGCTTTCAAGATGGCGAGTATGACGTCCAAAATTAACAATCTTCAAAATGGATCAATCGTGTTGCGGTCGAGAGGACCGCCCTGAGCCCTCGGCTGCTACCCAAAGAATGACAAGCTCTCTTTTCAAATCTGCTGATTTGAATTTCAACAACTGTTGCATTCCAAAATATTGCAGGGCTTGCAAAATTACCAATGCCCAAATGTCAATGGGCAAGCACTAGAGGTGCCACACACCGAAACCATAAATAAAGTGTGTATAAGAGATCAATTGCCAATAAACAACAAAAAAATTCATTCCTAAATCAATATTAAAATCCATCACATACTTTAAAAAAAATACATTGAAAATGTTTGAATGTAGACTAAGCAGGGAGAGTGCGCCTACACAAAGGGCACATGAGTACACCTGCTGCTGAGCCACTGGTCAAGGTGATCAGTATGGGCATTTTCTCGCAAAAAGGGGCCAAGGAGCTTACTACTTAATTTTTCACAATTAATCGGGTTTTGCAGGTTGATACGCGTAATTTGATACCCAAAACGTCTAATTTTCAGTTCCAAAAAAGATTCCTAAAAAGAGCCACTTTGGTTGCCAACACTCTTAAAACGACCCAAGGATCTTAACGCTCAATTTAGTACATCTTCTACTGAGCCCCTCGGCCGCCCGGCTCAAAGCATTCAGTATGTGCCTTTTCTCACAAAAAGCGGCCTTTATATTATATATTATATTATATTATATATTACATTTTATATTATTTCTTGTCGTAGTGGAATTTTTTTAACATCAGTTTCAATTTAATAAAATGCACGATTTTTTTATGTTCACACATTCCAGGATCTCCGAGATAGATTTGAATAATGGTAGAGAATTAAGAGTATCTACAAAGTGATATAATATCTGAGTCTAATAGTGTTCATTCATAAAACGTTAATTGTGGTCCATTACGCTCGCGAGTTGTCGGCGCCGTTCATTATAATTATTATACCAAACTCGTGAGCAATCAACTTTTCCTATTGTTCCTTCTACGTGTTCAACCCTAGAACAACCAAAACATTATTTGTAAAGTAATTTTTTGGCTTTGTTGATGTTGAAGGGAGTTTTATTATACAAAATTCGGATTTGTGCCAAATTCATGACTGCAGAACTTCGCTCAAGATGTTGTCTGCTTCAAACATATAAGAAACAGATTGTTTATTTATTTATTATAAGAATCTTGTACATTGTTTAGTTTTTTGTATTTTTTCATCTGCCATGCTAGGGATATCCCTGTGTTATGGCGGGTGAAGTTTACAGATTTGAAATTATACATTTGTAATGGTTGATAAATAAAATTATAAGTTCTCCAAAACTCATAGAGCACGCCTGATTACGGAGGCAATTGAAATTCACAAAAATCCCATAAATATTAATAGAGACGACGGAGCTGAGATCAATAGTTCTTGGTATCCGGTAATTGACGGTTACATCGAGGCTAAACGCAAAAAAAAAACACGTTGAATTTAAAATTAAAAATAAAAGTGTGGAGTAAAAGTGAAACCTTCAAAAAACCAAATTAGGCAAGAGTGGGGAGGCTAAGAAGCACCGTACTCGAATTCCAGTGCACCCCTTTCTATAAATTTGGTAATCTTATTAGTCATTGTGTTTTCTTCTTCGGAGTCGCTAGATGTCGCCTGTTTTGCCTGTTCATTTTGGAGTGTTTTGAAGATTGAATATGGATAATACAAAAATATCTTTATATATTTTTTGGATTTCAAAGGATTCGATCCTTGCTGAGGTTCGTCAGGCGCTTTACACCAAAGGAGACTTGCGTGAGATTGTAGATTTATTGTATTATATTGGAGTACCCGTGAATTAAATAAATATGGTAAAATCCTGTAGATGTACATGGTTGTCTCTTTTTAGTGTAGCTCATTTCCGTTTCATCGAGCTTTAAATTACAACGATACTAAAGAAGTTTACACTTCAAAAATCAAATAAACCAGGGTAGTTTGAGGGTTAAAATCGAATGTCGCCTAATTGATTCAAATAATAGGCGCCTTAGAAGTCACGCGTGGGCGCCTATTGCCCGGGCGCGGTGTCTGGGCGTCCGGATCTGTGGGGCAGACGGCTGCTCGCGACGCCACTGCGGACTGCGCACAGTCTACTACTAAACAATGAGCTATCATTATAATTTATAATAATATATCTATTGTGTCTAGAAAAGTGTTGTGGGCGTGTCTGGGAAGGTGAGATCAAATTTCGCTAACTGCGGATGACATACTTTTTCAATGTATGTAGATATGCTCCAAAGAACAGATAACCAATTTCATTAGCCTCTCTGTGGCCGAGGAATCAAAAGGTCTTGTGTAAATTGGAGACATCGAGTTTCTTACACAATATGCAGGAGAGCATATTAATGACAGTATGTGCACATATTCAACTTGACCTCCGGGGTCACCAGTTTCCTCGGAAGTACTGGGAACAAAAAAGGAATATCGCTTTTATTTCGCTTTTGTTACAACATCGGTTGAGGGTTGTCCAGGTATTGGCGGTGCATACGTCTACAAACTGCGTGGCAGGCCGGATCGGGACAGACTAGTTGAAGGAGACCTTTCGACCTTTCCAGCAGGACTCCCTCGGAACATCGCCTTGCACCGCAGTGTGAAGGGTGGATTTATACTTCCTTCACTCCTGAATACACTGACCCCCAGATTTTTACCCACTTCCTCATACCCTTTCCTTCTCCCGTGTGGAGTTAATGTAAACCAAAAAAGCAAATTTAAAGCTTCATTCTAAGCATTGCGATAAGTTCCAACAGTGGCCTGATGTTTTTTTATGAAATGTTTATATTATTCCAAACGATCTCTTCAAAGTTTAATTTTCTAAAAAAACTCATTTTTGAATACCCGAAGCAAGTGAATGTTTTATATGAGTTGAATGTAAAGATAAGTATACATTCATACAATTGCAATAGAAACACAAATTTATGTAAACCTGACTGCTCTGTACTCACTGTTAAAACTAATATAAAATACCTCGGTGTAATTATAGATAGCAATTTAAAGTGGAAAATACAAATCAATGCAACAGTAGAAAGATTAAGAAAATTAATGTACATTTTTCTTAGAATACGAAACATTTTAAATTTTAATCTATTAAGAACTATCTATTTCTCACTGATCCAATCTGTATTACAATATGGAATTCTTGGTTGGGGTGGTGCATTCAAAACTTCTCTCATGCCTTTAGAAATCATCCAAAAATTATTAATAAAAATAATTCTAAAAAAACCATATGACTTCCCCACCATAAGATTATTTCAAGAATTTAAAGTCCTTTCACTACACAATATTTATAAAAAAATTACACTTTTACAAATCCACAAAGATTGTTTCAACAATGATAACTCATTATCTATTTCAAACAGCAAAAGACCAAGTATTATTGGCTCTATAACTATACCGCGTTGTAATACCACTACAGCCCAACATTTTTATAAATATATTGGAGTCAAGTGGTTTAACCAGTTACCCCTTAACTTAAGATTGGAAATTAATTATAAAAAATTCAAAAGTTCTATAAAAACACTAAATCATTAGCATATTACAATAATTCAATTTAATAATACAATAGAATGTCTCTCGACAATTGACTTTGGAAATCCATTTACTTTTATATTCTTTTCTCTTTTCTCTCTTCCTCTTTCTCTTCTTCTTCTTTTTTATACTGTTTTCTTTTTTTCCATTCTATTTCATATATCTTGTTTTGAATATGTATATGTATATATATATGTACATATATGTATATATATATATATATAAAAATATATAAAAATATATATTATAATTCTAAAAAAATATGTTAAATAGTTTTTCACACACGCTGCTACACCTTTTTTACACGAGCATGCTCTAAAAAAAGGTGAATCACGTTATATAAAAAATGTATCTGAAAAATGTAATGTCATTATTGTATGTACTAAAATAAATAAATTTAAAAAAAAAAAAAAAAAAAAAAAAAGTATTTGGGAAGTATATTAAGCTGATAAAGATATTGAATTGTGATATGAAACTGAATAGTAGAAAAAGTCTGGGATTCCTGAGGAAGACATTTTACCACATTCATGTGTGGTAAAATGTGACATGTAATGAACGAAGAAATGGGTGTAAGGATAACGTATGACTCGGAACTGAATGGTAGTAGTCAATCGGGCAATTTCAAAAATCCGAATAACAGAAAAATAGTCTGAGTCGGTGTATGAATATGAATGAAGTAAGATGGTCAGTTAGTTCAGATCACACTTCTAGGGGTAATTTGTTCAGTGGGGTGCCCGGGTCTGCGCCACTACGTGCAGTCACTAAACAATAATCTATCATTATTTATATATATAATTATATGGTGTCCTTTTCCTTTCTTATTCGTTATCAACTTTTTAATGTTTGAGATTTTTTGCACTCGCGTTGCGGGTGTTGATTTGTGATTTATTAAATCAGAAATTGTTTAGTTTTTTTTTTTCATTGCTTTGATGGTTACATAATTTGTGGATTTTTCAATCACCATGCTAGGCAAAATGCCCGTCTTATGGTGGACGATCGTTTTTTGACGAGAAGTCTTTTGTTTTATAAGCAATAACATTAAATCAGTTCTCGTTATGTAATGTGAATACTGCACAACAGACCTAACTGCTCCGGACCGTCTAAAGTCAGAAGGGCTGAGGCATCCCAAATCAGGGTTTGTTGTGAGTCTGAGAGAATGGGGGTGGAGGATGGATATGGGGATGAGGGTTTCCTGGCTATTCAAATCTGGTTTCCAGCCATTTCAGTTACCAACGTTTCGATTCTTAATGGTGGTTTTTCCCCAAAGCTATTCAGAGAACGGTATCGAAACGGTAAGGTATTTTCTATTTTATTCGTTCTTCATCGTTGAAGCAAATCCTATTTTTTTTTTGCGATTTATTACTTAAATCTTTTGCTAGGACTTGATCGCTAGTTCAGATGACCGTTACCTTGTAAATTATCCTATAGTATGTGAGAAGTGTAAACATATGCAGTAGATGGTTCCAGTAACTGATCTTTTATAAAGAGTTATAAAGAAAGAAAAAATATTTTTTTAAATATTTAATTTTAACTTGAGGCATCGAAAATGCATGTATCTAAAAAAAATATAATGACAAACTTTTTTTTTGACGTGCTGTTATCGACACAGATGACTTCGAAAATACGCAAAAATACGAAAAAAACATTAAATATTGAAAAATCCCTCTCGGGCTCTTAAGATGAAGCCATGCGAAATAATGCAAAATCGTACAAAATCATTTGTTTTTGGTTTGAAAATTTGATCGCTTATAAATATTATAGATGCTTCAATTAAATACTGCAAATAGAACACATTGGGAGGCGGGAATGGGTACCGCCGCCCCGGGAACCTTTATTGGATAACCAACACCTCTGCCATAGGTCACCCCAAGTGGTTCGCTACGTTTGGTGATTTAGCAGAGGTGCCCGGGTTCATGGGATGAGGTGTGTTTAGGTCTGATGACCAGGACACACTGAACCCCAGATTCCTACCCACCCCTTAAACCCTTTTCCTTCCCAGAACCCTCCTCTCCTTCCTTTCCCTAAAAGACCCTCCACACAGCATCCCTAAAGATGACATAGGCCCTCAGGGAAATTATTTGCCTCAGGGCCTCCTGTGTGGAGCTTATGTAAAAAAAAAAAAAACATCTTGGCCTTGGAAATGAACGAGCAATTTTTTAAGTAAAATTTCTTTACGCACGCTCGACTTGGGGGGTAAGCTGGTGAATGCGTTACGAAAAGTGGTGATGTGTTACTAAAAGTGGTGACGTGTTACGAAAAGTGTGATGTTACGATAGGTGTGATGTTACGAAAAGTGTGATGCGAACGATAATCTATGCGAACGGTGGCGAGGCGAACGGTCGGGCCTTTACGCACGCTTGACTTGGGGAATGATAAGGATAAGGATGGTCACCCCAAGGTCGTAGGTCACCCCAAGGTCGTAGAATACCCCAAGGTCGTAGGTCACCCCAAGGTCGTAGGTCACCCCAAGGTCGTAGGTCACCCCAAGGTCGTAGGTCACCCCAAGGTCGTAGATCACCCACGGTCGTAGGTTACCCGGGGTCATAGGTCACCCCATGCTCATATGTCACCCCAATGTCATATGTCACCCCAATGTCAATATCAATGGCATATGTTCTTTTATAAGTTAGTGAAGTTTTACTTCAGTCGTGTGGTCACTATTTTTTTTTTATAAGTCCTTTTGTAAGTCTGGAAAAAAATGAAGTATCAGGCCTATAAAAAATACTTCCAAGTGCCTCCTACTAATGAACGGATAAAGTTTCATTATATAATGTGGCGTATTAAGTGCGTTTATAATTTAATATTTTTAAGGTTTGTGCCTGAATTTCACAAAACAAAAACAAAGCTGCAATTTCGCTGCGCTGTTGTGTTCGGAATGAAGCAATCAATCAATGGGTGTTTGCGAATTCAAATTTGAGAATTAAACCTTACGCCGTCCGCACAAAAACTTCGCGTAGGTACATTTTGTATTAGTTACAGCTTACAGCCCGACACGTGGGTGTGTGGACGTCTCTGGACTTCACGTCGCTTGGTCCCGTGCAATCGATTTTAAATTTCCTTGATGTTATAATAAACAATGCGTAAAAAAGAGTTAATGTTTTCTTAGATGCCTTTACGAAATCAACCTATAAAATAAAACTCTCAAGTACCTTCTCTAACCTTTCTAAAAAGTCTCAAGTATTTTTTAATCCCTCCCAAAAAGAGGCGTGAATTTCGACGTCGAATTTTTTCATGAGTAGTGGATCACCTTAAGGCTGTGGTTCCCAATCGTTTTTTGACCAGGGACCACTACGACATTTATTTGTTCTCACAGAGACCACAAGGTACAATAATAATGATAAACTGTTAATCGCGTCATTAAACGCGTCCTTACAATTTCTATTGTTCTGCAATTCAATATGCTCTCCTTGGACTTCTTCAGCTATCTCTCCATCATTAATACCAAAAGGGTTACGAATCAGCTTTTGGATACCTTTCGATTCGGTTTTGTAGTAAATGAATAAATGTTTCGTGGACCACCTTTTCGATCTCGCCTCATGTGGTCCACGGACCACCGGTTGGGAACCACTGACTTAAGATGAAGTTATACGTGAAATCCTATTTAGATACTATTTTGATCAATCTTTACGACGAATCGGCTTACAGTATGAATATCAAAAAATATGCTACGGATAAATCGAAGCTTTTACTAGCTTTTCTATGTATTGGAATTACAAGAAAAAAATATTTAAATTTTATTTTATTTTTATTTATTTAATTATTTTCATATTACATTTGGTTATAAAATGACGTATTGCCCATCTCACTAGGTGTGAAACGCCTGTGTTGAGATGGCAATTTACAGAGTGGTTATCTAAGATTTTGTAGTAATATTATGAAAATGGCAGGTTAATATAATTTTTTTCTTTAAATATACAATTCAAGTATGTTACATATATATAAGAAGATTGCAGTAGGTACATGGTTACATATATACACACAGTAGGTATAAAGGTAAGTCTGTTTTTAAATACTTGTGATGGATATGTTTATTTGAGGTGATCAATGATTTTACTTTTAAATGTACTTTTGGTTTGCGTGTTTCTAATTTCAGGAGGTAGAGAATTGAACAGCTTTGTTGCATTATATTTAAAACTTCTTTGCCCATAAGAAGTTTGACAAACTGGGATGTTGAAAGATTTTACATTTGACTCTCTTAAGGCTCTTGTGTTCATTCGTTCTTCAAACATGTGTGTATTTTTAAATTGATGAAGCAGGATATTTTTTGAATACAATTTTTGCAGGTTCGGAACATTTAGTGTCTTAAAAATAAAATCAGTGCTTGTTCTCAACGGGACTTTAAGAATAACCTTCAAAATTAGTTTTTGAATCTTTACTAAAGGCTCTAGGCAAGTATTTGTGGCACTACCCCAGCTGATAATACCATATTCAAGTGATGATTGTATAAGAGCACAGTAAACTTGTTTCAGTTGTTTTCTATTTAAAATATCTCTAACATTTTTAAAAAAATAGACGAGTTTCCTGAGTTTTGTCGTTAGGTTTGTAACATGTACGTTCCATTTAAGAAGATCATCTATTTGAATACCAAGATATTTAATACTGTCAACTCTACTTATAGAAGGACAGGTACATGGAGTTAATAGGGGGTTACAGCTGTGGAGTTTAAGGCTTTGTTGTGAAGGCAAGAACTTATTTGAAATTCGAAATGTTAGGAATTTAGTTTTGTCTGTATTCAGGGTTAATATGTGATCATTAAGCCAATTTTTAACAATACGAAAGCCATTTTCTGCCGTTTTAAAGACTTCATCCCAAGATTTGGCGTGAAATAGCAAGACCGTATCATCGGCAAAACTTGTGATTTGTCCACAAATTTTTAGGTTACATAGATCATTAATATAGATTAAGAATAATAAGGGTCCTAGGATGCTACCTTGTGGAACGCCACAATGTGATTTTTGGGAACTACTATAGGTACTGTTTATTTTAACACATTGCGTTCGATCAGTTAGATAACTATGAAATAATTGAAGAACTGTATCTGATATTCCTATCCTCTTAAGTTTATCTAAAAGTATTTTGTGGTTCACAGTATCAAACGCCTTTGCAAGATCAAGGAAAATTGCTAAACATTTATTTCCTTTGTCGACATTACTTATTATGAAGTCTGTAACGTTAGCGATGGCGTCTGAGGTTGATAAGTTTTGGCGAAAACCAAACTGATTTGCTGATAATGTTTTACTAGAGTCAAGGTAAGTAATCAATTGATTTCTTAGTATTCCTTCAACAATTTTAGAGAGTGCACTTAGAACACAAATTGGTCTGTAATTGGTAATTTCATTTTTTTTTCCACCTTTAAAAATTGGAGAGATAATCCCTTGTTTTAATACATTAGGGAAACAACCTTGAGTGAAGCTCTTATTGATTAAGAATTTGAGGGGAACGGCTATATGAGATTTCAGTGATTTTAGTAGTTTACTTGGTATTTTGTCATGTCCAGGTGAAGTCTTCTCTTTCAGTGAGTCGATTTCTTTGATGATATCCTCCATCGATACATCTTTTAGAGTAAATTTTGCGTAAGTTTCTTCTCGGGGATTATCATCTGGTTGTGGAGTTTTAGTATTACAGTTGATGTTTTCTTTTATTTTACTGGCCAAATTTGATCCGACGTTTGAAAAAAAGGTATTTGCATGATCGGCAATAGTCTTCGGGTCCAAGTTAAGATTCACATTCTGACCATCAATTATGAGTTCCTCAATTTGATCTCTGGATTGCCTTGCATGTGTTATCTCTTTAAGAATTTGCCAAATCTTTCTGGAGTCATTATTACATTCAATAATTTTTCTTGAATAGTATTTATTTTTTGCATGTTTGATTAGTTTAGTACATATATTTCTATATTTTTTGTAAAATGTAGTAAGTAAGTAATTATTTGGATCTTTCCTTATTTGTTTATGAATATTATCTCTTTTCCTGATGCATTTTAGTAATCCAGGTGTAATCCATGGTTTAGTGATTGTATTTTTTTTATTAGGTACCTCTTTCTGGTAGGTGTGTAGATTTATTTGATTTTGAATACAGTTAGTGAAATAATTCCACGCCATATCATTATCAGTAATTGAATACAAATTTTCCCATTTTTCGTTTTTTATGTTGAAGATAATTGAATCCCAGTCGATTTTATTTTTCACGATAGATATATTTACGGAGTCCTCTTTAGTAGTTTTTTCATTTCCAACTTCCAATATTGTAGAGTAGTGGTCTGTTACTGTGGATTCATATATTATTGTGTTGATAGGTTTTTTCGTTTTACCTATTACATGGTCAATGCAAGAAAGAGTTTCGTCAGTGACTCTAGTAGGTTTGTTTATGTAACTAACAAGACCGTAGTAGCTTATGGCATTGAGGTAATCGTCTTTTTGAGGATGACCATTTTCTAAAATATTAATGTTTGTGTCTCCAATTAAAAACAGATTACTACAGTGTTTTAGTTTATGTAACACAGTTTCAAGTGATGTAAGGAAGTTTGTAATATTGGGTTTGGATGGGGATCTATAAATAGCCAGTATATCAATTACTGACTTAGCTTGTATGTGTAGACAATTGGAATCATTGATTTTGATTTCTTTAGTAGTAGTTTTCAGATTGTTTTTAATGTAAACTACAATTCCATCATTTTGTTTAGTATTATATGAAGTGTTGATGCAATAGTAGCCTTCTATATTTTTTGGCGTATAAGAACTTTTAATCCAACATTCTGTAAGGATCATAATATCAAATTTAATGTTTATTAGTTTTAGGTTTATAAGAAATCCTTCGAAGTTTTTATTAATGCTTCTTATATTTTGGTGTATTATTTTCAAATTATTTTTTAGGCATAGTTTTATGTTTTCTGTGTTGGTAGTAATAGTTTCATTTTCAATTAGGTGGTATGTGAGTTCTTCCAGATTGGTAGCCATTTTAGATATTTTAATTAATTTTGACAATGTTAAAATTAAATTTTACAGTGTTGGTAGATCTCTTTCATGTTTTATATTAACAATTTTTGATTCCGTTGATTTTCTTGTGAAAATTTTTCCATTTTTAAACCAGGTATATTGATAGTTTAATTCCTGAGCTCGCTTTTTCGTTTTCCATAGTAAGTCCTTATTATATGAAGACAACACTTCGCCAATGTATAGAGATTGGCTTATTTTCTTGGTTTGGTTTTTTACTGCAAGAAGGTTGTGTCGTGTTGTAATGCTAGAGTTGTGGAATTTAATGATAATTTTTCTTGGAAAACCTTGACGACGGTCAGGAATACGGTAAATGTCTGAAAAGTCTTCATTCAAGATTTCAATTCCTAGTTTGTTAGCAATGTCCTTCGCAGTTTCAATCGGGTTGTCGTTTGTATTTTCACACACTCCAGATATTTCAACTTGGTTTGATAAAGTATATTGCTCTAGCTCGGCAAGTCGAATATCAATATCATTCATTCTAGACAGGTCTTTTTTAATTTTTTCAACTTCTATTTTAATTCCCGCTAATTCATTTAATTTACTTAGTATTTCATCATATTTTTCGGAAATGAAGTCGGTAGCTTTTTTTGTTTCGGCTGTCTCTAATTCAATTTTTTTAATTCAATTAATAGATAACTTTTTTTATACAGTGAATACCGCACAAGAATCTCAACTGCTCCCGTCTGGAGCCAGTGAGACTATGGCATCCCCAATTGGGGTATGTTGTGAGGCTGAAGGTAGTGGGGAGGGGAAGGAGGTGGGGAAGAGAAAGGTTGGGAAGTACCTGGCTATTCAGATCTAGTCACCAAACACGGCTAAAGCCATTTTCAAGCAACGTTTCAATTTCTGAATGGTGGTCTTACACAAGGGCGATACTGATAGTATCTTCCACTCTGGAACATGCCGCAAATATACTATACATTATTTTAAATGAATTAATTGTGAAATAACACAAATTAATCAAATAAAATTTATTTGCGCATGCCGGGTTCGAACCCGCGATCTCCGGATTGTGAGTCAAGAGTCTTACCCACTGGACTACGGAGGTCGTCGTCGATAACTTTGTATATAAAAAATATTATTTACGTAACAAAAAATATGAGCGTAAACCACCAAAAAAATATTTTTTCATGACTTCACTATGAAGTAGTATAAGAAACATTTTTTTTAAATACCCCTTTATTGCTAAGACTATTTTTGAGGTTTTCCATTTTCTAACTTTTTTTCGGTCTTGTAAAATTATGCACAAAATAAATCAAAACCACTTTTTCGCTTACTTGCCTCGTGCAAATAAGACGCTCGATTTTAAAATTTTGCAGGCATGAGATTCGAAATATTTCTAGCGTTTATATTCCTCTCAAAGGATAGTATGGGCCTGTAGTGGACTGCCCGCAAAATGTGTACCCACCGCGCTATCGAACACCTCTGATTAAATCAGGAAGTATTTTGTTGATTGTTTCGTTTATAATAATGCTTTGTTCTAATGATTGGTGATAGCTGACACAATGGATAAAATCATACCGACTCAGATGATCCAACTCCGGCTCCGGGAATAAAGCGATTGTGGTGTGTTTGATGTTTACGTCAATTCTGCGGCAGTTGAATGTTAATGTTGCCATTCATTAAGCCTTAGGGCATTATTTATCGAACCACTATTGTTTTACGTATTTTTATATTTAGACTCTTGTTTTATAAAATACTAGCTGACACGGAAATGCGTGGCTCTGGCTAATTAAACACAACGCCACCTCAACTGGATGGTTATCCAACCTTTATAACCACCACCATCTTTGAGTTCATCGCGAAAGACAGACAGACATAATGGGTATGGTAAGCTCTCCGTAAAAGATAGATATCGCGAAGAGGCAGACAGACAGACGACGCGGAGGACATTAATTTATAATATGTAGAGATATAGAGAAGGGAAGATAGTAAGCTATCCGTAAAAGATAGATATGTGCTTTTTTGTTGATCTATAAAAGAGGAATATCCCACCATGCATTGTTTTGTTATATCTCAAAGGGATTAGGCAGTGTTTTCGATGAAAGCCACCAGGCGGCTTGACTTTTTCCGACGATTCTAACAATTATTGTTATTTTTCAACCAATTTACACATAACCTTAACAAATTATATACCTAAACCTTCCCCACGAATCACCCTATCTATCAGACAGACAGACGACGCGGAGGACTTTAATTTATAAAATGTAGAGAAGAGACTAGATACTAGCGAGTTCCTTGCATGCGTTGCAATGCCACTTAAATAAAGAAATTGTTTCTCCCTGCGTGTCTTTTCGCATTCGTCCCCATTCCCCTTCCACCTACCATTCCCCCGTCCCGCGAACACCCCTCTCAGACGTTTCCCTCCCCCTGCGTTCCCCTCCACCTTCCCCTTCTTCCCACCCTTCTGCTAAAATAGACGAAATTGCATTTTTTTAATGAAAATTTCATAACCGGTATAATCATTTTAACGTAGTATTCATATAGCGTTTTGTGTTTTTTCACTTCAAGTGCGCTTATGCATATAAATCTTCGCGAATTAAGACAATATACCCTAAAATATATTCAGAATCTTAACGACTTAAGTAAAGAAGCCGTAAGTACAAATTGGACTATTGGACGGACCTACTGTCGAATTTGCCGTATCAAAGAAAAGAAGAAGAAGAAAAATAATATGAAACATAAGAAAGCGTGTAAACAAATAATAAGAAAGCGTGTAAACAAATATACGCCGCGGCACGGCGTATTGTACGAACGTACGGTCCTAGGTACTAAATAAAACTTATTTTAACTATATTACCCACGCACAGGCTGCGCCTTAGTGAGATTTGGTTTGCAACCTTATAAGAATTGGTGTGCAACCCAGATAGTGTTTCGAATAAACATCTTCACTTTTGACTTTCTTAAAGTTACAACATGGATTTTGTTTTCTGTGCTTCGTATAATGCGTAATTTATTTATTTATTCTAACCTTATTTTATTGTATGGTTTAACTGGGTAAATCTATAATATAAAAATGAATCGCTGAATGTGTTGCTAAGCGCAAATCTCGAGAGCAGCTGAACCGATTTCGCTAATTCTTTTTTTTAGAATATTCCTTGAAGTACGAGGATGGTTCTTACGGAGAGAAAAATTAAGAGAATTTCGCAGAAAATTGGATAATTTCAGAAAACCTAACGACTATCGCACGTTTGACAGTTCGCGTGTTTGAGAATGACATTTTGAAAAACAATTCTATTTTTGAAAATCTTTAAGTTGATAAATTTATTTAAAGTAGGTACTCCTCTAATAGTTTGAATCGAATCAAGAATTTTAGATATTTTAAATAGGTACCTATGTTAGGTATCAAATTTAATATACATGAAAAATGGAAATTTTTGAATTAAAATTGTAAAAGGTGGCACGCGGGCTGTTTAAAAACTGAATGGACTGGGATTGAATATATGGAATGCGGGATGAGGTTTGGCGGGACGAGGGAGTGGGAAAGGGAAGAGGGAAGGCGGGGAAGGTGGAAGGGGAACGCGAGAGGGGAAGGGGACGTGTGAGGAGGGAGGGAAACTCGGGAGTGGGGTTCGCGGGACGTGGGAAGGGGGGGGGGGAGTGGAGTGGGGAGAGGGAAGGTGGAGGTGACGGAGTGGGAACGCGAGAGGGGAAGAGGACGCAGGAGAAGAAGGGGAGGCGGAAGGGGAACGGGACGAATGGGAAAGGACACTCAGGGAGATACAATTTCTTTATTAAATGGCATAGCAACGCATGCCGGGACCAGCTAGTTATTTATAAAAATATATCCCGTTGTATAAAGTAACAAGGAATATTGAAAAAAAACGTTCGAAATAATTGCCTGTTTCATCGCCTTCAATATGCACTTAGCAAAAAGCCTGGCTTCTCTCTTCACTAATGTACCGATGTTTAAAAGTTTTATCATCAATTTTGCGCCATAAAAACACCTTATGGCTCTTAATTTTTATGGTTTTCATCACGAGTGTAATTCAGTTTTTACTTCAGTCGATTGCAGATGAATACCCTTATACAGGTGTAAGAGCACGTACCTGATGGATTTAACCAGCGATTCCTGAGAATATTTGAAGTAAAAAATGTAGATGTCGTTTTGCTGTCCGATGATATTTTTCTATATAAAAAAAAATTTCAATCACACTTCGCTACTAATCCCATCGCTATGGGATATATCCCGTCACGATGGGAAATACGCGCGCTGTTTCGTGTGTTAACGTGCTGCTAGAACGAGACCAACGCTTATCAAGTCACGCCAGACTATAAACGCGCTACTTTCCTAATTAGTCAGTTGCGACGAGTTATGGGAAAATATTTTTAATGTCTTTAATAGAAAAAAATGTCACCCGAAAGCAAAATGACATCAAAAATTTTTTACTCTAAATTTTCTCAGAAATCCCTGATTAAAATCCCTCGGGTACGTGCTGTTACACCCTGTATATTTCAATATGTTTTTCTTTGTCTGCCTGCCCACAACCCTCTACTAATGAACAATTTACACAACTGATTAACAAGAATTTATAATACATGGTGGTTGTATATCATTTGTGTAAAATTTAAATTGAAACGCTATTTACGGTGCTTCATTCCTTTTCCACAATTCGTGGCCCGGCTCGCGCTTTTTTGTCATGTCTATACGCAGCATTACGTATTGCATTGCACACGTCTGGACGTGGCTTTAGAATTTATTTATTTTGTTACATCAATCAATACCCGCACCCACCATAGTAGTAGTCTATACCATTTATTTTATGGATAATTTTTGTTACTTTAGTACAGTTTGATGTTCCAAGCATAATCAAAATCTATGCCAAAAACATTCTAGTACATCACTTCAAAAATGATTCAGGGGCAGACTCCTCACATACTCTTAAAACTAGAGCCAAACAAACAGACATACTTAATATAGCAAAGTGTAACTCTACGTTTGGACAAAGAAGCTTTGAATTTTTAGCAGCAAAGTTATATAACAAACTCCCACTTAGTATGAAACAAATTAAAACAAAAAAATAGCTACATTAAGGACATTGAATGTTGGCTCAAGGAACTATCGGAAAATGAACTTACTAGTATGCTTAAAACATCGTCGTAGAAGTTTCTGGAAAACCTTACCTAACGGTGTAGTTAAACCTCATGAAGTCGCTGAAAACTTATCCAAAACATAGTCTCCTCAGCACAGGATCTCCTAGGGGGCATACATTAATTACGTGAGCTCAAAAGAGGGGGGGGGGGTCCAGCAAAACCTCACGTTACTCGAAAATAATATACGAAGTTGCCCAAATTTGGGGAAGGGGTCTAGATTGGAAGAAAAACTGCTCACGTAATTACTGTGTGCCCCCTAGTGAGGTAGTGAGGAGGACAACGAATATAATTTCTATTTTATATATACACCTAACGTGTTTCATGTAAAAATGTAACAAAAAAATGATATAGCTACTAAAAGAAAAGTTATAAAATAGGGTTATAAAATGAAAAATTTTAACATAGGAATTGCTTGGAGGTTGGGTCTTGAAAGAGGCAAGTACTCACATGATGAAATTGAACACATTTTTAACATTTCTTCTTTAGAAAAACGTAGAAAGGACTCTGATCTAATTTGCATATTTAAAATTATCTTTACTGATACACCTGCATTGTTACAACTCATCCAGTTTAACATCCCTTCCCGTAGACTTCGAAATAATGAAGTGCTGTTCCTCAACCAACATTCTACTAATTATGGATACCATTCCCCCTTATCCAGAATGTCGAGACTTGTCAACGCAAGTCAAAGAATTGATTTTTTGGTCTAAAACTAAATAACTTTCGGCAGTCGATACGCAATATTTAAATGCTTCTTCATGCTTTGACTTGTAGTGTCTCTGTATGTACTTTTTAGATTTTATATTGTCATTGCTATTCATTTATAAGTGCTCTCCCTTCACTGTCATCTCTGCTTTTTTTATTCGTGTTATTATTATGTTTTTAATGGACTGTTGTCCGTAAATTAATAAATAAAAAAACATATTTCTATGACTTAAGATTTTAGAAGATTTAATTCGTGCAATTTAGGTTATCTTTGTTGAGAACGTCATTTTCAGAACCCAGCAGCTTCGATTTGTGTTCAGTCACCTCGGTGAAAAGGGGAAATAGTCCGAAATTCAATTCCTCGCCGTTTCTCATATCATCAAAGCAATCTTCCGCGTGTCAACTCGGATACGGAATAATGAAATGAACCATGCATAATTTATGAGGAGAACATCTTCGCTGCTTGTCTGATTGTACAACTGTGGATGTTTATTCTCAGCTTTATTATATTATGCTGAAAATAAGGTGCATTTGGATAATTATTTGATACATACCTGATACTTTTTGGAAATTTGGGAAGCGGGAAGGGGCACCGCCGCTCCGCGAACCTTTATTGGATAACCAACACCCCTGCCAAGGTCACTACAAGTGGTTCGCTACGTTCGGTAATTTAGCAGGGGTACCCGGGTTTATGGCGTGAGGTTTGTCTAGTTCTTGGCCCACCTACTGCGTGAGGGCCGGATCAAGAGAGAGTGCCCGAAGGAGTTCTGACTTAGACCTCTCCAGGCGGAACTGGTACAAAAATAAAAATACGTATTTCAAAAACTTTAAACAGAAAATGTTTTAGTGGGCTGCTGTTCAAAGCGTTGTAATAAAACATATTTGTTTTTATCATCGCTACTCCTTTTTAAGAATTCATTTCACATACGCTGTTTAGATAAAACTGCCGTGGACTTTATGAATTTAGGATACCTAAACATTAAACAATAATCATTGGCATTATTTATCTTCGTTTCTCCCCTCTTCTGGCATCTTGCGGTTTTTTGCTTCTTCTTGCCTTTTCCGGCTTATTCTGGCGTCTTATTGCCTTTTCTTGCTTCTTTTGGTTTTATTTTGGTTCCTCTTGCGGTTTCTGGTTTCTTCTTACATATAATTCCTTTTTTGCTTCTTCTGGCTTTATCTCGGTTCCTCTTACGGTTACTGGTTTCTTCTTACATATAATTCCTTTTTTTGCTTCTTCTGACTTTATCTCGGTTCCTCTTGCGGTTTCTGGTTTCTTCTTACATATAATTCCTTTTTTGCTTCTTCTAGCTTTATCTCGGTTCCTCTTGCGGTTTCTGGTTTCTTCTTACATATAATTCCTTTTTTTGCTTCTTCTGGCTTTATCTCGGTTCCTATGGCGGTTTCTGGTTTCTTCTTACATATAATTCCTTTTTTTGCTTCTTCTGGCTTTATCTCGGTTCCTCTTGCGGTTTCTGGTTTCTTCTTACATATAATTCCTTTTTTTGCTTCTTCTGGCTTTATCTCGGTTCCTCTTACGGTTTCTGGTTTCTTCTTACATATAATTCCTTTTTTTGCTTCTTCTGGCTTTAACTCGGTTCCTCTCGCGGTTTCTGGTTGTTATGCCTTTTTCTGGCTTATTCTTGCCTTTTCTTGCATCTTCTTGCTGTTTTGGGTTTAATCCTTTCGTCTTCTTGGTTATTTTGGCTTTATACCGCCTCTTCGGTTGATTTCTTTTGATTATTTTATGTTACGCTCTCTTCTACATACTTTATTTAGTTTCCTTTTGCTGCGTCTTGTTTCTTTATTAATTTTATTTAATCTTCTTGCATCCGTTATGGTATACCTAGATGATTGAGCTGCTACCCGACGTTTCAATACGAATATTTTCTGTTCGTTAGTTCAACGTCATTATATATATTATAAACAATAATAATTGCAACGCATCCTCCTCAGTATGCCATCACCGCCGCATGTTTACTTTGGCTTTGTGACATTTCCGATGCAACCGGGTTACAGAGCGAACAGGCGAACAGATGTCCGTATCTGGTGAAATGCGAACGGTAAATATTATGTTTGGTTTAATATAGCTCGATATGCATAATTTTACATAAATGAACCTGGCTCCTTGCGACAAAGGCACGCTGGTCTCGTGTACTATAACAAGTATTGTTTGCTTGCGGTTTTGAACAAACTCCAAAAATCTTTCCTAGCACGAGAAAATAAAGTAAAAATATACATATTTTTCTGAATAACTTTTCTAGTGTTCATATTTATAATTTTGTTATAGTTTTTTCTGTTCATCCTGTCTTCTTATGGTTGCCAATAAAGGACAACCCTGACTATACATAGGGAATGTAACTAAAAAAATGTTTTCCGAATTATTATTATCGTGGGTAAGTTTTGGTCGTTGATATTTTATACGTATAATAACGGGCTGAATAAATACAAAATACGTCATTAAATTAGTGTTTTTATGTCATGTCATAAGTAACTCTTCTGTTTATGAATTATGAATTAAAACTTCTTTAGCACCGTTGTGGTTTGAAACTCGATGAAACGGAAGCGAGCGATATATAACAGAGACAAACACTACAAAATCTATAGGATTTAGGCTGCGAGAATAGCAATAATGTGTTTATTTTATTCACGGGTACTCGGTTCCAATATAATACGACAAATCCATACTCCCAAGTAAGTCTCCTTCGGTGTAGAGGTATAAAGCACCTGACGAATCTCTGCAGACAGTTAGCGGACCAAGAATCGAATCGAATCGAACATTTTTGTCATTGTTATAATAAAAATATTTACATGTATCCAATATCCCATCTTCAAATCACTCCAAAATGAATAGGCAAAACAAAACACAAATGAAAGCCACATCTAGGGACTCCAAAGTAGAAAATACAAATACTAATAAGATGACCAAATGTATAGGAAAAGGTGTACTGGAATTCGACGATAAAAATATGGAAAAAATCATCCTCCACGTTGATAAAAAAAAGTGCTTCGTAGTCTCCCCACTCTTATCTACTTTAGATTTTGAAGGTTTCACTTCTATCGTGTGTGTTACTGTTACGAATTACTATTCAGTTATGAATTTAATTTATTTTATGTACATATTATATTCCGTCTTCTCATTATATAATTCTATTCTGTCAACTCTGTTCATTTCTTCACAAAGAAAAAACCTATAATTGGTTTCGTATTTATATTTTTGGAACAAAATGTGAAAATTGTAAAAAAATTATAACAATCAACCACTGTTGATTTTCCAAAGATTAATAAATAAATCAATAATTCTGTGAGTTCTAAATTCGATCACAATCAATACATAAATAAAACTTTTAAACAAGGGTGGTTTAGTTCCATTAAGTTTTTTCAATTTGGGAGGCGGGTGTGGGTACCGCCATCCCGGGAACCATTTATTGGATAACCATCACACCTGTCAGAGGTCACCCCAAGTGGTTTGTTACGTTTTGTTATTTAGCAGGGGCGTCCAGGTTCATGGGGTTTGTCTTGGCGGCGAATGCGTTTGCCCATCTTTTAAGAGACTGGTTGAGGGAGACCTAACTTAGACCTCTCCAGCCGGACTCTCTCGATCCATCGGCTTGCACTGCAGCGGGAGGGATGGACACATTGATCTCCAGATTCCTACCCAACACTCATACCTTTTTCCTTCCAAGAACTCCTCTCTTTTCATCCCCTAAAAAAGACCCTTCAATCATCCCCAAAAATTACACAGGCCCGGAGTGATTTTTTTTCCTCTCGGCCTCCGCTGTGTGGAGCTAATGCATTTTTTAAAAGTAGTTTATTATAAATAGTAACAATTATTAGCTTTGTACAATGAACAAAATTGGACCAATTTTATCAAACCAATATAATGCTTTGTATAATGGCAAAGAAGAATTTTAATCACTTTAATCGAATGGTCGGAAACCTCCTAAAAATATCGTAGTATTTCGATAACAAATATATTTCGATAATAAATATCGTAGTATTTCGAATTGTGTCATTTTCTGAGATTTGAATTCCTCGTCGAATAATTTCAACAAATCTACTTCCAATAATCTGTTTTTATTGAACAATCAGTATAATAATAATTGGCATTAAAAGCGTCAGGACTGCAGCTTCCCTTTCAGTCGAGATGAATCTGTCCTGCCCATTGTTCGGGAGATTTATGGCTCGGGAGACTCGGTGGCCGCGGATGCGAACTTCCATACAACGATGCAACTCGATTCATAACCGAGACCTAATATACGGGACGGCACGGATGCAACATGAACAGCAGATGGAATCCGTAGTTATTTATCACGAACTTATTATATAAATTTGTTTAGAGTATGTTATTTTTTTGTACGTACCTACTGGAAACATGCTCGAAACTTTTCTTCTGTTTTCAAAGAAGGTAAATTCAATATATACAAGTTGTCCAAGAATTAAAAACCTTTCTTCATTTTCGTCGACGTGAACATAATTTTTCAAAATATGGCGACACTAGTATTTAGCTCAGACTTTTCCCTAAAAACGAGCGGTGATCCGACTTGGTAACTGCTTCAGTGCGATCTTTGCATCCGTTTGAGATAGACGCTCCGCTGTCGAATCCCACCGCCTGCGAGGTGCGCTTATTTCTCAACTAAGAGGGAGTCCGCCCTGTTGAAGTTCCTAAGCTCACAATTTTTAACCCAGACGTCAGTAAGTCTATCACACTAACGATTTTGAGAAAAAAATGGCGTATGCAAATTGTGTGCTCGTTGGGTTCCCAAAATGCGAAGAGCAAAATCGTGTGGAAAGCGCTCGGGTCTCTTCGAACTTTTTGTTTTGTTCTTGATGTTCTAGAATTTTAACGATTGCAGCACCTCGCTTGTGTATCATAGTGTACTTAAACACAGAAATTAATATAACTTATCGCAGGTTGGTACTATTTTTTAAGTTTAAAAAGGGGAAGCTTATTCATGCAGTCGGAAATCTTTCTGAATTTGACAAGCAAACTGGTTCAGTAACCATTTCTGCTGAAATGATCTGTATTTTCGCATCAATCATCCATGGCACAAACTTTGAGGAATTTACATCGCTACCCCACTTCGTACTTTATATTTGACATATCGATTCTGGTCGATATAAATATATTTATATGACCTGTTACTTTATGGCATGCATGTAATCTTCGGCTATTTATTCATGAATGTGATGCCATTATAAGGAGCTGCAAAATTTATGACCACATAAAACACGACAGTTGTGTCAATGAGTGGGTATATTTTCTAGCGAAATGACACAGCATTTTAAAGTTTTTAATCATCTCCTTGGGTAAGCTAAAATCAGTTCAGATGGTAAAAGGAACGGGATAAATGGATTGCTTTTACCTTTTATCAATCATTATTTCGTAGAGCATTATCAGAAAGAAAGGAAAAAATCACGAAATGGGCAAAAGATTACAGGTGTCATGGTCTTATGATGTCGGAATCGACGACTGAAGAACTAATTAGGCGACTTGAGGCATTCGAGATGGTGATCTACAGAAGAATACTTAAAATAAGCTGGATGGACAGGGTTACGAATAAAAATGTCATGGTTCGGATGAATAAAGAAAAATAAGTTATTAAAACTATAAAAATCCGAAAACTTCAATATCTTGGACACGTGATGATACATCCAGAGAAGTATGAGATCCTGCATCTCATAATGCAGGGAAAGATTGCCGGAAGACAGGGCCCTGGAAGAAGGAGAACCTCATGGCTGAAAAACATGAGACAGTGGTATGGCCAGTCTACCGTAGAGCTTTTCCGGGCCGCAGTAAACAAAGTCCGCATAGCCAACATGATAGCCAACGTCCGTTGAACGGATAGGGCACAAGAAGAAGAAGAATCGACGGTTATTATTTTCGAGCATCTACGGTTAGTATTTTAAACGCCCTTTGAATTCAACTTAAAAGCGAAATGTACACATAATTTGCTACAGTAGGTATGTCTTAACCCTTTCCTCTTTTAGGTATAGGTATCTTTTGTATAAATATGTAGGTTAGGGTGTGGCAAACTTATATGAAGATATTTTTTTTCAAATTCGGGATTTTTTTTTATATGAATATTTCACAAGAGTCAGCTGCTCCCGTCTGGAGTCAGCGAGTCTATTGCATTCCCAATTGGGTTATGTTGTGAGGCTGAAGGTAATGGGGAAGGGGAGGAGATGGAGAAGAGGAAGGTAGGAAAGTACCTGGCTATTGAGATCTGGTCACCAAACACAGCTAAAGTAATTTCAAGCAACGTTTCAATTCTGAATTGTGGTCTTACACCAGGGCGATACTCTTAGTATCTTCCACTCTGGAATGTGCCGCAAATATAATATATATTATTTTTAATTAATTAATCATGAAATAACACAAATTAATCAAATAAAATTTATTTGCCCACGCGGGGATTCGATCCCGCGACCTTCGGATTGCGAGTCAAAGGCCTTACCGCTAGATCACGCCGAGTTGATTAGCGGTCCGTCCTCTCTGCATACTCGTGTCGTGGTGGTTCTTTGTTAGGTTAAACTAACCCCTTCTAGGATATAAATAAATATTGAAAGGGGAATTCAATACTTGAGTACCTATGGCATACGCACTGCAGGAAAATCGGCAAATTGGTGAGCATATCCGTTGCGTACACGGATCGGCACGTGACGGACTGAAAGGACCGATCTGTGCGTCGAGCATGCTGGACGGTTAGATCCGCCGAGCATATCCGTATGTGAATGTTGCGCTAAACAACCCCAAGAGTTTCACTGCAATATATTTAAGACTCCAGATACTAATATCTACAGCCTGTATGTCGGACGAATATTTACAGCTCATATATGTTGGACTAATATCTACGAACTTCAGAGTGTGGACTAATATCTACAGAGGGCAGCTGAGCAAGAGGTTGTACGGAAAAGCATAAATTACTCCAATTACGTAATTACTAATTACGTAAAGCATAAATTACTCCAATTACGTAATTACTAATAAACGTTTAAAGTAGGTACAAGAAGTTTTTGCATAATATTACATATTTTGCTGTTTACGAGGACAATAATTTATTGAACAAACATGGAGTTCATAATACAAAGATATTTATTTATTTCGAAATACACGGCACCACAACCTAACCTTACCTAACTGACATAGAAATTGTCATGGTAACAGACTTAGATAATAATTTAGATAATAATTTAGAAGCACTCGAAATAAAGAAAGCTGTTAAAACAAAAACCCAAATCCTTAATAATCAGCAAAATGTGTCCAATACTCCGATATTAGGGATTTTTAATAAATTAAATAAATTAAGTTTTTTAAACTGCATACGCAATATTACGTTATTCCAATATGCTATACATAATTGCAAATCCAACCTCTCTGCCAGTGCTGTAGATATTCGTCCACACTTTGGTTCTCATCGATATTAGTCAGCAGTTTGAACTATAGATATTCGTACGTACTTTGGTTCTCATAGATATTAGTCAGCAGTTTGAGCTGTAGATATTCGTACGCACTTTGGTTCTCATAGATATTAGTCAGCAGTTTGAGCTGTAGATATTCGTACGCACTTTGGTTCTCATAGATATTAGTCCACTTTGTTCAGTTTTTGGAATTCCTGTAGATATTAGTAGACGCCTCCTATATTTAATACTCTGGCTGTACTCTTCTATGGCTGTACTTAGCGCTGTATACGAGTAGCAATATCTTTGAATTGTGCAAGTACGTTAGTTTAACTGCATTAACCTTTTACACACCGTCAGGAAGCATTGTTGAATGAATAAAACCGTTATTTGATTCATTACGAACATGCTAATTACACTTCGTTGAAAGGATATTCAACTCATTCAGATACGGTAAAGGTAAAATTAAAACGATGTTTTATTGCGATTTAATAACACCTATTCAGTAAATATGTAATAGAGTCAACGGTTCTCAAGTTTCGTAAAATTTTCTTTATACAGGTAAATAGATTTAGTTTGATTGACTTAATGAGTCTGTTTTCAAAATAAATTAAATTTAACAATTAAATTATATGTCAATGGGCCGTATTCCTAAAAAAAAAATTATGTTTATTCTTGCAGAATATATAGGAAATCTTTCAGCTCACATTCATAATATTAAGAATTAAGAGTAAAACCTTATACTTATGAGCATATCCTTCACAAAAAGGATTTGGTTATTCATAAACGTGACCTTTTACTCTGAATAAAAATGATATCCTTCAATAATTTCGAGTGTGGTCAGTAGCAGATTCAGTCGTATAGTGATCAGTTGTAGCGATGGCAAATGTTGTGGAACTGAGAGAGATTAAACACTTCAAGCAGCGTTTATCAACACCTGTTTTTGATTACAAGGAATTGTTCCAAAATTGGCATTGGCAATTTCATCTGCTATGAACTGAAGTTCGGTTGTGGCATTATTTTTTTCTGTACTTTCACTATCGCCGCTTGACGAATACACCTTCTCTGATTGAAGTACTGTACTCAAATAACACCGATAAGAAAGAAAAATATTAGAAAAACCGTAAATAAACAAAGTAGTTTGGAACCTGCCGCGGCACAGTCACAAGCCAACATGCCAACAACCTTTTACTTATTCTTGTAAGATATTCTTGCAAGTATAAGGTAATAATTATAAATACGAAAAAAAAGGAAATGCTTATACTCCTACCTTTTTCTTCAACTCAAAACCTTATGCTTCTACCTAACATTTACAAGGATATCCTTTAGTTTATGAATACGACCCATTGACTGAGCATAGCGTAGTCCTGTTTTATCTTGATCGTGTGGCATTTCGTTTGTGTGAGATGGTGACCTTCTTCTGACAAATTGTATAATTCCTAATTTAAAACATTCAGAAAATATCACATTAATAAGAAACTCCAGTGAAAAATATTATGGCTTTAAAGAAATATTTTTATATTTACCAACAAACGCTGATTCTGAATATGTAAGTTTTATTTAATAATATTAATCGCGATTCGTAAAAACACGCCGTCAAGTTGGCATTATTGAAATTTTAGTGGTGACGTCACTGTTTGACGTGTCGTGACGTCACCGTAAAGTCATTGAATGGGAATGTATGATATGACACAAGCCATCGTATTAATTTATTCGTTTATTTACATACTGTTTATATAGATTTAGTTATTGTGTTTATTTCTTATTAGTTTATCTCTATTATTGAAAATATTCAAAAACTACTGCACAAAAAAATAGGAATGCTACTTCTAGGGAAAATGCTTCGAACAACGGAATTCAAAATGGCGGCACTTGATCAGCTGATTGCCCGATCCTATGGTAATTTTTCAGGAGTGATGAAGTCACGCGATTCACCATACATACGGTGGTTTTAGGGGGATCTTGAAAAATTAAACCTTTGACAATTATTTTAACTATTAAAACTAACTCTAAAAATAAAAATAAAAATGCTGTTATTTAAGTTAGAAGGTCTCATTAAAATAATTAAAAATTGGACTGGAGTTCTCTATTATACAGTAAGTAGGTGTCTAAGTGCCTACCTAGGTACTCGTATTACAAATCTTATGATTCCAGCGGAAAATATTGTTTGATTTGATTAGAGAAAATTAGAAACAAACTATTTTGGACGCTAAACCTATTGTTCACAGAACTACTGGCTAATTATTGTAATAAATATGAAGTTAGTTATGGTTTTTATATAGAGTTATAAAATCAAAAATACCCGCAGAACGTATCATGGTAAATATTATTAAATTTTATTTATTCAAAATAAAACATTTTAAAAATATGAACAAAAAAAATAACTCTTTTTGGTTTTGTTTTTTAAATCTGGGCTTCAACGAGTTAAGCATACCTACAATCACCTTTCGTAGGTAGGGACCGTCGCGTCGTCTGTTTAGCAACATGATGTGAAACTGCTTTTTTTCGTAGGGCCGAAGATGCGGCGTGTGTACCGTCGGCGAAACGTTTGCCTTCGCACAATGAGAAAACATCCATAATTATGTATGCATTCAGGAAAGAATTGTTTGTAGTTTGCAGCCGACACGAGTCGCTTCCTGTTCCTGGTGTTTTTGTTATGGTTGTTAGTTGGTAGTAATAAGGTTTACACGGAAAACCGCAATCTTAAAAGGTTTGTTAACTTTATAACTGTTTCATTATTATTATTTGAAGTATGAATAATATATAGAGAATAAGACATAAAAATATAAAAAGATAATGGTCGCAATTGAGACGCGATATTCTTTATTTAAAATTTTAGAATTAACAGTATTATCTTAAACTAATTTTTTTCCATATTGATAAACTCGCACGTCCCGGTTAGATGAGAGGTTCCGGGTTCGAGTCCCAGTTGCGACCATTATCTTTTTCTATGTCTTGTTCTCATTGGTTATTATTGTTATCTTCTTCTTCAATGATTTAAAGGTTATAAAAAGCGAGTTTTTTCTTATAAAAATTTAAAAGAATAATAATTTTACATTGTGTACAGCCGAAGTCTCCGACGTTGCCCAGAATTTAAGAGTTCTTCGGATTTTATTTTAATTGTTCCTGCGCTGAAATAAATCCTGACTAACAGCATTAAGTGTAATCTGAAGGCTTGTCAGTGCGGGCTATTCTGTACTATCAACTACATCATTTAATATTTTATGTAGAGATAGATACCAGTCAGTGTAAATCTTTCTGTCTGACAATTTAAGCATACACATATCATCTAAAAGAGATGAATATGTCTTGACGAACTTACCTACATGCATATGATAAATAAAGGGAAAAATCTGAGAGAAGATCTTTTCAAAACCTATTTGATGATCTGATTACCATATTCAAGAATAAGAAAGAAGAGGCTAGAAGAAATAAGTAGTGTTAAGGAAAAGATAAGAAGAGCCACGAAGCAAGAATATTCAAGGGAAAGTAGGAAGAACCAAGAAAAATAATAAATGGCAATAAAGGACGAGAAAGGCCACGATAAGGAAAAAAATTCGAGATACTTGCAAGAAGAAAACAGGAGAAGCAAGATAAAGGCAGAAAAATAAAAAAGTAAGGAGATGAAAGCAGAAACTACAAGATCCTAGAAGAGTCAAGAAGATGCAAGAAGAAGCAAGTAGACGGCAGAAAAACCAAGAAATTCGCAAGAATTTGCAAGCTGCTAGGAGGGCCAAGAAGAAGCAATATGAAGCCAGAAGAACCAAGAAGCAGAAAAAGTGGCTAGTAGAAGCAAGATAATGCAAGAAGTTAATATATTAACCTTCATAGAACATTCATACAGATTCGTGCATAATCTATCTACGTGGGTATTAAAGATGATACTCGTTATTACGTGTGAATTGCAAAAAAACGTGATAAATGTTCGCATTGTACATTATAACACAAGTTTAATACGTGGGATGTCAATGTCATGTGAACCCCGCGTGAGAAATTGGCTTGCAAAAATTATTACATTTCTCCTCCAAAAGGTCTTTTTTTTGTATTTTTGAACTGAAGTCTTCAAGTCTTGATGCAATGGATGGCTCTAGTAAATTTTTCGCCAAATTTAAGCAGTTCTTTTTTATTATGTTTATTTACTCTTTTATACTCTTACAATACGTTGCAAAAAAAAGAATTTCTTACATTACAGTGGGTTATAAATTTAAAAAATAAGATATAAACATTAACAAACTGAAATTGTCATAAATAAAATATGTAGATATAAAAAAATTGTTAAAGTAAGTATGTTTTAAAAATAGAAATTCTTACATTAAAATGTTGATATATTGATACCAATGGAGGAAAATAATTATACCAATTCAGTTGACGTCTTCAATTTGTCACTAAACAAATACAAAATGTTATTACTGAAGCAATTCAGTGTAGAATAAACATTGTATAATTTTTACTATCTATATGAAAATGCCCCTAAAAAGGGCGTTATTAAATAAATCATTTATATATAAACTACGTTAGCGAGGAATTAGCAATTTGTTACATAATTTGTTGGTGAATATTAAATAAATAGGTCCTTTAGCATTGCGCGCAACTAGGCACTCTTAAATTGACTACACTCAAGAGTTCGCAACGGTCGAGCTCCGAATTTACAATTTTAAAAAGAAACATACCTTATCCTTCGCTCTATCAAGTGTACGTAATTTTGAAGTATTTCATAAAAAAAATGTAGTTTATTTGTTGTAAAGGGATATTTAAATCATAATTAATAAATCGCAGAAACTTTCGCTGATTTTTTCCGAAATTTTTAATATGAATTTTATGGTGAGGTGACCAAATTACGGAATTATACTCCATTTGGCTACGAACTAATGAGACAAATAACATTTTCATGACAAAAATGAATTAAAGTTTTAGTAAAAATCCTAATGATTTCTTTCTATTATTTGTAACGTGATGTTCATAAAATGTAACTTCGAGGTCTTTTATTTCAATATTTCTAGTTTTACAATCTCTATTACTGATGAAACGGTTATCCGGTAACTATCCGGTATCCGGCCTGAAACCGGATAGTAACTCAATATCCAGCCGGATACCGGATATTAAAAAAACTACGACAATTTCCTATAATAAAATGCAATACATTAATCTTTGTGAGGTAAATATCAATAAAATGGCTTATAATTATGACGGCTTTTATTTTAAGTCGAAAAAGTTACAAAAGCCATATTAATTCATATTTTATTCAACTACAAAAAATAACACGTACCTGCATTTTTCCCTTCACCACCATGAGAAATTTGAAGCTGGCACAACAAACAGCAAACTTATTATTTTCACTGTTAATGTCGAAATATTGACAAATAGTCGATCTTTTTTTCACTGAATATCCGGTATCCAGTATCCGGCCAAACAACTATCCGTTTCATCTCTACTCTCTATCGCACAATTGAATAGTGTTGAAGATTTGTTTCGACAGAAAGTTATTCAGAGAGCAAGCATCTGAAAAGATAAATAATGTAGTTACACTGTACACTTGATGCAACGATTAATGATCAATTTATTTTGAAAACTATTGACAGGTGAATTTATTCCTTCTCGTTGCCAAGCTTGAAAACTTCCTTCTGCTATAAAGACATCACGTCAGGGTTATCGTAATATTTTAGTTATTTACATTATACTCAATGGATTTAAAAAAAAATTGAATATTCTTTCAGCAAATTTATGTTGAACATCTATATAAATAAAAATGAATCCCTGTTTCCCTTGGTCAAGCCATAACTTCAGAACGACTTCACCTATTTCATTCATCTTTTTTTAAAAGTTTTCTAATACTTTGTAGAAGGTTCTTACTGGAAGAAAAATTAAGAAAATTGTGCAAAAATTGGATAATTTCAGAAAACTTAACTACTATTTTAAGAATTGTTTACGTATTTTTAAAATTATAGATATTTTAAATAGGTACCTATCAGTGGCGGGCGGTTCGTGAGTTTTCAGTGAGCTACAGCGATAAGATTGAAAAAATATGACGTTATTGACATTGTTGTAGCTGAAAATGATTTTTTTTTTTCAAAATTTCAACTTTTTCTATGAATACCTCCAGGATTCTTTCAGTCAAAGTTTTTGAAAAAAAAAATCATTTTCAGCTACAACAATATCAGTAATGTCGTATTTTTCAATCTTAGCACTCTAGCTCACTGAAAACTCACGGACCGCCACTGGTACCAATGTTAGGTATCAGATTTGATTGATTGTTCTTAAAATACACAAAAATGAATATTTTTAATATATGAAAAATGAAAATTTGAATTAAAAATTGTAATAGGAGGACGCGAGCTGTTTGAAAACAGAATGTACTGGGGCTGAATACATGTAACGCGGGAGGGGACATTTTAAAACATTTGAACGGTCCCCGTTAAACACCGATTCTCGGCCCTTTTCAGCGTTAAATCAAATTGTGATCGCTGAACAGAACTGAAACGGGCGAGAATGGCACTGATCGTCTGTGATGGTAATCAAATATGTTATGAAACAACCCTAGCATAGTTTTAATGTTAATAAGTTGACAATTTGTTTGGAAGAAAAACATTCTCTTATTCTAATGCAGAGTTATGTATATATATATATATATATATATATATATATATATATATATATATATATATATATATATATATATATATATATATATGTAGAACAATTTTCTCGGTTTACCCGCGTAACGTATTCCTTAAAAGGACTTTTTAACTCCTGACGTTTCGGACAGATCACACTGTCCATCTTCAGAGGCCTTATGTCTTGAGTTTTTGTCTCAAACTGATAGCTTTCGCATGTCTGTTCGGTCCAAAAGCTAAAACTTAAGTGAGTGCAAGTCACTTCTTATGTCTAGAACGAAGTACCCGGGTTGCAGGTGATTGATGGTGGAGGGGGTGGGGGGCGGGGCTGACAGTAGATACCTGATTGGTAAAGCTAATTGGAGACACTACTGGTAATTTTGGAAATGCCGTTTTTGGGGTATTTTCATCGATTAAGACTTTCCACGTGTTGGGAATTCTGATTGCGTCATTTCTAGTATTCATATTATTTTTATGTTTATAAATAATATGAATACTAGAAATGACGCAATCAGAATTCCCAACACGTGGAAAGTCTTAATCGATGAAAATACCCCAAAAACGGCATTTCCAAAATTACCAGTAGTGTCTCCAATTAGCTTTACCAATCAGGTATCTACTGTCAGCCCCGCCCCCCACCCCCTCCACCATCAATCACCTGCAACCCGGGTACTTCGTTCTAGACATAAGAAGTGACTTGCACTCACTTAAGTTTTAGCTTTTGGACCGAACAGACATGCGAAAGCTATCAGTTTGAGACAAAAACTCAAGACATAAGGCCTCTGAAGATGGACAGTGTGATCTGTCCGAAACGTCAGGAGTTAAAAAGTCCTTTTAAGGACTACGTTACGCGGGTAAACCGAGAAAATTGTTCTACATCTTACACCCGTGAAAACCTTAATCATAACATATATATATATATATATATATATATATATATATATATATATATATATATATATATATTATATAATAAAACAAGAATTAGAATATATATATATATATAATAAAACAAGAATCCCAAAATAAAACTCATCTCTTACAGCATCCAATCTCTATTTAAAATCCGTGTCGATACATAACGTTACACTGTTGGCAACAATGGATCGTAATTAATATGTTTCTTAATTATTTAAATCTCAATTGCTTTACTAATTTCAACGCCATTTTAAAAGAATTTATCTTTTCAATGTATTCCCCTTGTAATTGAATTGTTATTCTTTGTTTTTTTCTCAGATTGGTGGGAAAATAATATAAAACCTTTCGTTAGAACATTTCGAAAAAAAAGCTAAAATATATGCAGCATTCTAGATTGGTATAGACATTCAATATCAATATTTTTTTTTAATTGTGAAATTATTAACCCCGATACAGACGAACCCTAGTGGGGTTAATAATTACATGCTAAAAATATATGTATATAAATTGTGAAGAAGCAATAAATAAATAAATATCGCCCTGGTTAACCCTAGACAACTAACCTTCGTCGAATCGACGACGCAGGATTAAAAAAATCGCGATAATTTTCGCGTTCTTTAATTCTTTCATACTCTGGCTAATCTCCATCGGCCCGTTACTTCTGCTATTGACGGTAGTGCGGACGATGGGGGGAGTCCACGAGCGCCGATTCAGCAACCATGGCTCGCCGCATCGACGAATGTTAATAGTGGTAACGTAACTTTTTATTTTCGCTAAATTTTCACCAAATTTTTATTAGTTTCTAGATTTTCACCAAAACTTTTATTTTATTATTATAAGCAATAATTATCAGCCTGAAACACTCATCTAATTGTGAACTTAAACACTGTTCATTAATAATAAAAAGAAATATGTACATATTTTGTTTTAGTAAAACCCTTAAACCCCCTTTATTTAGTACTGTAGTCAAAACTACGAAGGTTAGTAATAAGTGTCGAAAAACAAGGTTAGTGATCTAGAGGCCACCGTTCAGAGTCGAAGCGTTGTTGCTTGAAAAGGCATTTAGTTGTGTATAGTCACAAGATCTCACAACATAGTCAAATTGTGGATGCTATGGTCCTTTGGTTCCGGGTAATCCGAACTCTTGTGCATTAATTGATTTCTTTAAGTGAAAACTTCTTTAGCACCGTTGTGATTTGAAACTCGATGACACGGAAACGAGCGACACTAAAAAGAGAAAAAAACATATATCTACTGGATTTAGCCTGCGAGAGAATGAGATCGTGTAATCGATCTCCTATTTGTGCGGTGCTCTTCTTTGTGCAGTGCGTCGTAGAAAAAAATGTAAAATAATTAATTACGAAAGTTTGTATGGATGTATGTGTGTTTGTTACTCATTTACGCAAAAACTACGGAATGGATTTTAATTAAACTTTAAAATAATATACCTCGTACATCAGAATAACATTTTGGTTATAATTTATAAATCTAGCTAGGAAGGAGAGGCGGGAGGGGAACGGGAAGTACGGGAAAGCTGATTCAGGGAGAAACAATGTATTTCTTTGAATATGGCATTGCAACGCTTGCCGGGAACCGGGAAGTTATAAATTCAATTATCCTACTCCTGATACTCGGCGTTCGTCTCATTTTCTCGAAGTTTTTTTTTCTGAGGGTTTTACTTCTACCCTGTGAACGCACACATGATTTTTTGAAGTGAAAACTTCTCTAGCACCGTTGTAATTTGAAAATCGATGAAATGAAAAATGGCGACTCTAAAAAGAGACAAACTCATACAGACAAACACATTCATCATCACAGAGAATTAGATAGTATAATCGGTCTCCTCTTTGTGCGGTGCTCCGTAGCCTTCCCACTCTTGTCTACTTTAATTTTCTGAAGGTTTCACTCCTACGGCGTGTGAATTGCACACTCTGATTTTTTTATTAACCCTCCTCCCGTCGCGCCTTTTTTGTAACGCGAGGAGTCGCGCGGGGTCGCTTAGGACCCCAAAAATAAGTTTGATTAAATTGTTGTTATAGCATAAATTTTATGTGTTATTTTAACTGATTACAGTCAGGTGATAATGACTGCTTTGAAGTAAAAGATATATTCAAAAATACTTATTTATTTTCAGTGCAAGAGCTTAAAAATCAACATGGAACATTTTTTTTAAATTTTGAATCATATTTTTAATAGAAATTAAAAAAAAAAATCTAACCAATTTCTATCAAACTTATAACTTTTGAGGGTGATAGAGACTTATAATCATTATCACAAGAAAAAAATCAAGAAAATACATTGAAAAATCATATAAACTTGATTTTTCATGGCATTTTGTTGATTTTTTTTAGCCTCACGCCGAAATACAAGTCTGAATTTCATATCTCACATGCGTAGACTGAATTTTCTCGGCGCTAGCATCAAATACAGTCCCTTTAAGGAAGCTACCTAATGTAAGGAATCAGTGGGAACATTTAAAATGATCATAATTAGCAATTCTGTAAAACCTGGGCTTTTAAAGACCCCACACGACGAGTCGAGCTTTAAGGAAACAGTTACTTTCAACATCAAAAATCTGTATTTAAAGTTATTTATACTGCAAATAAAAAAACGAGTGTGCTTTAGACCACACGATTTAAGTAAAACTTTTTTAGCTCCATCTATATGATAAGAAGAGAGAAAGAAAACCTCTCTCTTACTCCTACTGTGTGATACAGACAATAGGCCTGCACTGTGTCTTAGATATACGAAACGTAACTGGCTATGAGAGAAAGAGATAAAGAAAATGTGTGCTCACTCCTCTCTCTCTTGCCCCTACAGTAATATACGAAACGTAACTCTATCTCTTTCTGTCTTCACTAACTTATACACTCACCCGATCACACTTTTACTCCCCAAGTCAAGCGTGCGTAAAGAAGTTTTACTTAAAAAATAAACAAAAAAAATTTAAAAACCAAATTGCATCACTTTTGCAACTACTTCACTGCATAGATATTACGTAGTTATCAATAGATCAAGATGTTATCTTGCAAATTTATTCCCCATCACTAAAGAATTACTGCACATTTCAAGTATTTACGATTTCTCGCTGTGCCACCTTATTATGCAATGTTCTTTGAATAACAGTTATTTCGATAACTGTTCTGTAATCTCCGTTTCAGACTATAATTTTTGAACAATGGTTCAATCATAAGAACCAAAGAAGCAGTCCAACGAAGCGAATATTCGAATAATAATTTCTCATCTAATTATGATAAAACTCTTGCGAGAGCATTGTACTGTTTCTATTGATTTACATTAAATTACGTTTGTTGATATTAATTACGAAATAATATTTATAATTTGAGATTTTCACGGCCAAAAGAGTTGCAGTGATTATCTTTTGGGTTATACGCCATGTTGAGGTTGAGCTTCCTCCTTTAGCCAGCACGTCCATATTATGACAGCCTCCGTGGTCGAGGGACAAGAATCTCGACTAGCCATCCGGAGGTCGCGGGTTCAAATCAAGGCGTGCGTAAGTGAATTTTATTTGATTGATAAGTGTTGTCACAATTGACTTTTAATATAATATAATTGAGTAAATTTGCGCCATGTTCCAGAGTGGAAGATACTCTCAGTATCGCCCTGGCGTAAGACATCTGTAAAAATCCGGTACGAATCCATAAGTCGAGGGTTCGAAACAAATACTTGATTAGGTGCGATACATATCAACATTTATTTTTAACATTTAAATAAGAAATAATTAAAAATTAAAATTTCCGTGGCAATTCCGGTTGGATGACCTATAGATCTGGGATTTGCTTTGTTTTTCAAAATTAACGCTGATTGTCGGAATGATTCCGAAAAATGTGATTTTGTTTTGTTTAAATTTTAGGGTGACCCGACAATTGGTCCGGCGACATTTGGTCCGGCCGACAGTTCGTCCGGTTGACATTTGGTCCGGCGACAATTGGTCCGGCCGAAAGTTTAGAAAATGTTTTCTTCAAGTAAGCATGCAAAGGGGATATACGACTGTACAATCAAAGTCGATATATTTATATCTGAAGGCATCTTGAGTGAAAATCCGTTGTAAAATTATTTTTACTAATAATTTCGACTCTCCGAAGTAGCACGCAGCAATCACAAAATACGACATAAATGTCGCCGGCCCAACTGTCATGAAAGCATAGATCTGGGATTTGCTTTGTTTTTCAAAATTGACGCTGATTGTCGGAATGATTCCGACAGATGTGATTTTCTTTTGTTTAAATTTTAGACGTAATTTTTCAACTTTACTAAAGTTGTTCAATCGATATGTAAATTTCTGGTCGACTTTTGAAAGGAAATGATCCTGGGGTAAATATTTTTTTTACAAATACGTGCTTTCAGCTTTAAAAATTCTACAATTATAATATCCCGTAATTTCTCACGTGTTTGCGCTAGTACATATTTATATTAACGCCTTACTTCGGTCCGTTAATTTGATCAAATTTAACAAACTTTACCGACTTATTTCATAATTTTATAAATAGGTAGGGGAGACCTAGGAGAGTTGTGACAGAGGAGAGTTGTGACAGAGGAGAGTTGTGACAGAGGAGAGTTGTGACAGAGGAGAGTTGTGACAGAGGAGAGTTGTGACAGAGGAGAGTTGTGACAGAGGAGAGTTGTGAGAAAGACGATTTCTCCGCACCTGTAATAGTTAGCGATATTGTAACAACGCTCGTTTGTCGCTTTAGAGACGCGCTACTTCACTCAGTACCCGCCGGGCGGCGGCGCATGAGAAGCGGTTGCGTAATTACGACGTCTGCGTGCAAAAAAATGCGAAAAGTAAGTTTTTCTTAAAAATTTTGATTAAATTTATATCATGTCTTATTACATGTGCGTTGTTGTTATTTTTTTCTTAAGTTGTATTGTTATTTAAGTCTCAAAGAGTTGCATTGATCATTTGTGTTTGCATCGCGTTAAGAAAATATGAATCATTATTCGGACCAAGTCGTAATTTTGAGCACCTGGAGAGTTGTGACAGCCTGTCATAGACACCTAGGAGAGTTGTGACAGCTTTGTATTTTGACTATATCAATAGTCAAAATACAAAGCTGTCACAACTTACCTCGGTACCTGTCACAACTTACCTCGGTGATGGGGGAGTTGTGACAGAGTAGGTTTTCTTTTTGTTAAATTTCTCGGAAACCGTAATACTTTAATTCATTTTGATGATGGTTTTGGAAAAAGAAGGAATGGTGCTACATTAATTCAAATAAGTCATAACTGTGAAATGTTTCTTGAGCGAGATATGTCTCTTAAATTAAAAATTGTCACAACTCTCCTAGGTCTCCCCTACGTACCCTTTACAATTAAAATCTTACTTAAATAACTGTAATCAATTCGTAAAATTTTGACGTAAAAGCCCACCAGGGCGTAAATAAATCAAAATAATTACCATTTTCTATAAATAAATATGACCATAATCCTCCGTCATATTTAACGAGAAGGAAAAATATTTAGTCAAGATCATAGTTTTTTTGACGATTGAAGCGAGAGGGGGATGCAGCTGAGTTATGAATTCTCGTCATAATATTGGGCACCTTCAAACCGCGCTTACCTGTTAAGGTTAGCGAGGCTCATTTAGAGCTAGTTACAGCTAAATACATTTTTATTGTGTTTTCATAAATTGAACATTGCATAGTATGTCGAAACGTTGGTTAAAAAGGGAAATAGTGCAACACGGCATAATCCCCCAAAATAAATCACTATACTTATACTTTTGAACATGTAAATCTCAAATAATATTTTATTTATTTATTAAATTGAATATAATTACATCTAACACAATATGAGATATAGGTAGTCCCACAAAGCTGTGACAGATCAGCTTGTCTGTAGGTTGTACCATTTAATATTATTACATAACTCACATTAGCTTAAGTTACAATATTAATACCTAATATAAGATTTAGAATAGATAAATGTGTTGTTCCTTTTTTAACCACTTTCCAGTTTAGGGCAGGGTTCCTCATTATTTTTAAAAATTAATATTTTGATTCAATTTGTTATAAATCAAAGGTGTCATATATTCGAGCGTTCAGCTACCATACTTATTTGATATTCGTGGTATTTTTAGGCCTTTGTTTTCGGTAAATCTTGTTGTGTGGCTATGTAACAAATTTTTTTATAGTGATTTCTACCGAATTATCCATAATTATAATTTACCAGAGAAGCCCTTTAATTGGAAGTAGGCCCTCAAACCCATACAGTAATTTTAAGTTGTTTCTTTGTTTGTAAATGCTAGGTTTAACATTTTTTTAATTATAGCAGTTTGTAAATTTTGAATGTATTTAATATTAATTATGCTCGAGTGTCCCCAAGTTCTAATTCCATATCTAAGTATGGATTCGACCATAGAATGATATATAAGTTTGAAAGTGCATCGAGGCAACACTAATTTTAATTTATAAAAATAAAAATCATGTCTAATGTAATACTGCTTCATCTAATTATAATGAATAACCACAACACAAGATATATATTAATTAATTTTTGTTTAGTAATTTTCTAGATCAATGTTTTCAAATTACTAATTAATTTTTACTTATATCCTATATTTTCTCTAGTTTAATGTGGCTTCTACGATACATCTTAAATTTGGAGGTGGGTATGGACCCCGCCCCGCCCTCGCCTAGTTTCCGACAGCGCATTATAATACTTTTCTTTGTAGAGTAAACTGAATCTAAGTAAAGTAAATCCTGTTTTATTCGAATATTCCATCAATAACACAGCTTTAGAAAGAGTCACGGAAATGAGAGATCTTGGAATTATTTTGGATGAAAAACTAAGTTTCGCCAATCAAATCCACCAAATTGTGAACAAAGGTATGAAAACACTTGACTTCGTATTAAGAACAACTAAAAACTTTTATTCTATACAAGCCATTAAATTATTATATGTATCTCTAGTTAGAAGTCTAATGGAATATTACTCAGTAGTTTGGTTTCCATTTTAAAAAATTCACATTAATAACACTGAGCGAATACAAAAAAAATCTGCGGTTTATAAATTTTAAATTAAATATCCCACTAGAAGACTTGAAATACAATTTATTTTAAATATTCTAAAAACACACACACTAGAAGACAGGCGTAAAATAAACGACTTTTATTCAAAATACTGAACTCTAAGTTTGACTGTTGCGAACTCCTGCAAATCATAAACTTACGAATACCGACCATCTCTGATACTGACATAGACAAAACAGACGCCGCAGACCCAGAAATGATCAGCAGACCTGAAGGAAGAAGGAAGAAGGAAGAAGCTCCGATTTTCACCATTTTACTTAGCAGAAAAATATAGGTGTATACCGACAGTAGCCGACAGCATTCATAAGTGGAACTAAATTACTCACTCTCCGATACAACAATTTCACACTATGGGAAATCAGTACTTGGGTGATGTTGACATATTTGACATAACCTAAAAGCGAATTTTGTAGATCTTGTAAAAAAATTATTAAAAAACTATCTATTTTTGTAAACCTATCAAATTGCTGTATTTTTGTATTTTTATGACTTTTAATTTTATTTTCATTATTTCTTTATATTTTTAAAAATCATCCGTCATGAATTAATTGTACAACCAAACATGTAAAAGCCCTCTGGGCGTTAAATAAATAAATAAAAAAAATGGTTATTCGCTTAATTAGCTACATTCAAAAGACTTACCAGTTATGAAGAGTGTATGTATAACAAATGAAGACAGTATGTTTGTATGTGTGACTAAATTTACTTGATCCGAAAAAAGACAGTTCCACCGATTTATTTAGCACTGGTATTCCATTATAATTATCTATTGTGGTCACACTAGTGACGGCGCCTACTTCAAAGTTAATCCTGTTCCAACCTCTACTTAAAAACGTAACACATCTTTTTTATCAAATTTATTCTGTCACTCTCTATTCGTTATAAGAATTATTTATCGGTAGTACGATTTCCTTTGCAATAATTGGTTGCAAATGCCAAGGATGTATGAGGCTTTGATCGCGGAAAGGGCACTTGTCCAGATTATAAGAATAATACCCGTGTTTCTAATTGGTTCTTAATAACTAGTTATAATTACATGGGCCGTGAAATTCTTTTATATCTGATGTGACCTATTGAACCTACACAGCGTCTTGAACTATTAATTTTTAAATTTGTAATTGGGAACTGTTCACAACTTCTGACCCTGTACAAATCGCAAGTTCGCTCCACTGATGAGTTTGGCAGCCATTTCTGTTCTGGAACCCCAAAATATATTAAACAAACTCCTGACTGTACAGAAACGGGCAGTCCGTTTTGGTAGTGTCCCTATCCTAACGAAAGAATTGTTTAAGTATAGTATTTTGTGCACTAGAATACTGTCCTTGTTCTACAGGTATTTCATTTCAATAGAAGATATCTGTAAGTAATTAATACCCTAGCAACTGTATGGTTGATATTTAAAAATGCGACTCCGAGTACAACTATGACGCTGCGTCATATGGAAACCATATGTGAAAGTGAAGTTTGTGACCAAGCTCCTATTGTAATTAATTTTTGGTTCGCATCTTTTATGAATCTTAACTGGGCGAACCAAAAGCCGCCCGCAGGGACATATTCAAACAACAGAACACATAAAAGAATCTACCCTTCATCAGTTCCCCGGAGACACATCTATGCTGAACTAAGTGACGGGCTGAATAATCCAAAGCATTCCACTTTGACCTCACAAACCTACCCCAATCATACGAAGAAGAAGAATGGAAGGTACCCCAAAGAACTATAGTTATTAATCCCTTCTGCATCTGCAATGCTGCGGGAGACACGTGAAACGCATGTCCAACAAACCGTTGACATTTTCTACATGAACGGGTCGTTTTTTCGACTCGCTTACTATGTTTCCTCCCTCCAACAAGATTGATATCTTGAAGATCCAGGATCACTCAATGCTTTCCTCAAAAAGATCCTCCAGCCAGAATTCTCACAGACGGCGTAGGCCCAGAGGGACTTCAATAGTGTAATCGAATTATTACATTGTAATTTTGAAATTAAAAAGAGCACACATTTAAATTTAAATATCATAAATAATCAGTAAATATTTTAACACTATTGAACTTGTTGCCTTTGTAAATTGTGCCCTCAATTACCCCCCTCCCCCTATCCCTCTCCTACCTTTCCATTGAGACCGTTAAGTAATTTTTTACAATAACTCCACAAAGGAGGGAAATAATTTCCCTCATGTCGTCTTTGAAGATGCTGTGTGTGGGGTCTTTTTTAGGAAACGAAGGAGTGAGTCTATTTTTCTATTGTTATAATTAGTTTTTAGTAAACCCTGAAGAAGTGAGCATCGCTCTCAAAACATGTCGGTTTTATCTACTTAGATTTGATTGTTTGTTTGTTTGCATTGAATAGGCTCCGAAACTACTGAACCGGTTTGAATTTTTTTTTCACCAATAGAAAGCTACATTATCAGCGAGTAACATAGGCTGTATATAATGGTAATCTCTGGCGTTATGAAATTTGCATAAATGAAAATGTATGTATTTCATACATTTTAGCGGCAGGAATGAAAGGCAGGGGGAAGGTGGGGTTTGCGGAGAGGGAAGACACGAGGGAGGGGGAAGGTGGAAGGAAACGGGGATGCACGGGAAAGGACATGTAGGGAGAATCAATTTATTTCTTTGAATGGCATAGCAACGCATGCCATTCAAAGAATAGTGGTTAAAACAAAGAAATTCTTTTAATTTTAATTAAAATGGTGACAAAAAATAAATTTTCTCTCTTGCAAGAAGTAATAATAATTATTTTCTGTGACGATATTTGTTTCCCTGCAAACATTTAATTTGTTTGCAACATCCTGAGATTAATTCAACACCCAAAATTCTTCTTCTATCTTCCTCAACAAAGTGGATTTAACCTTATTTACCTTAATGCCCAAAGGGCTATTACATACGATACAGAACATCTCTGTTATGAAAAATTGCGATGAATATAAACAGTTTACCAAATATAAGTAACATAAAATAGAAGAGTTAACAAATTGTAGGTATCAATGGACTTATGATGCAAATAAATTGTTCGGTTTCAAAGATGAATGGTTCATGATACAATATTATATAAAACATAATATATATCAGTGTTCATCGATTACTTTGGACATGGTAAGGTTCTGTCAAACCGTTTTTTGCTCGCTATGTCAATGAATATCTCGAGTTCATCAAACCGTGTTACATGAAAACTTAGCGCATTATGTTTGTGAATAATATATTTTATACATTGTGTGACAGTGACAGAGATGTCTCTGGTGTCTCAAGGACATATTTTAAATTTTGAATATGGAAGCAGCTTCCCACTTGTGAATTTGAATAAATAAGTGACACTTTAAAACGTGTGCTACATGATCTTGTTTTCATTTGGTTATTTTCATAGCTGGTTGTATAATTTCAGAAATATTTAATAGAATGGTAATGTGAATTATATTTCAACGCTCTAAATACGTGATATGTAAAGACGTAGATACGTTTTATGTATTTATAACACATGAATCCGAAGACGCTTTTAGTGATGCGGTATTCGATAAATTATTCCTCTGTATACCAGATATTATGTTTTGACCCTTTCGAAATTTGGCGGTACTACGCGTTTACAAACATCCTTCAACAAAATATCTACCAAAACCTAACCTAACCTAATCTTATTTTAAACAATTATTTTTGAACACTAATTTATTGTCTTTACGGGATGTCCATATTATCTTTGTTCCATTTTACTATTTTAGAACAATAATTTTTTGTCTTTACAGGATGTCTGTATTATTTTTTGTCCTGTTTTTTGTTAGATTACGTTAGGTTTTAGACGATATTTTGTTGGGGTATGTTGTGTCCGTAGGATATTTTGTCGGGGATATTTTGTGACGGGTTGAAAAGTGGCGGAACCGATTTTGCCATATTACATGGTTTCACCCTTTTCAATGCCAGATATTATTTGTTTTATGTTAATATCGCACAAGAGTCCCAACTGCTCCCAACCGTCTGGAGCTAGTGAGACTATTGCTAATGTATGACTAATTTATTTATTTATTTACGCCCTAGCGGGCTTTTTCAAAGAAAACTTATACGCTGATAACTTATTCAAACATAGTCCCCCTCAGCACAGGATCTCCTAGTGAGGAGGACTACGAATATTATTTCTATTTTAAATCTATATCCAACATGTTTCATATAAAAATGTAAAGAAAATAAATAAATTATACTGCTATTAAAAAAAAGTGGCAAGTAAGTACGTAGTACATTATATAATGATTAATTAATAGTAAAAAATAAAAATAAATAAAATTAATACTGTATTCACGACGGAGTCGTAAAATCATACATTTCACTAAAGTAATGACTAAGTAATGTAATGACGATGAATATATACGTGAATTCCTATTTAGATACTATTTTGATTAATCTTTACGACGAATCACCTTAAAGTACGAACATCAAAAAATATGCTACGGATAAATCGAAGCGTTTACTAGCTTTTCTGTGTATTGGAATTACAATAAAATTATTATTTACGTAACAAAAAATATAAGCGTAAACCACCAAAAAATGTTTTTTAATGACTTAACTATGAAGTCACAGAAGAAACAATTTTTAAAAAATACCCCTTTATGGCTAAGACTATTTTTGAGGTTTTCCATGTTCTAACTTTTTTTCGTTCTTATAAAATTATGCACTAAATAAATAAAAACCGCTTTTTCGCTTACTAGCCTCGTGCAAAAAGACGTTCGATTTTAAAATTTTGCAGGCATGAGATTCGAAATATTTCTAGCGTTTTATTCCTCTTAAGCTGAAGGTAGTGAGAAGGGAAGGAGATGGTAAGAGGAAGGGGGGGGGGGGGAAGTAACTGGCTATTCAGATCTAGCCATTTCAAGTATGGTAAGTAATAAACAATGCAGCGCCTTTGCAACAGGTAAAGCTAAAAATCGAATCATTCCAGTACTGATTGCCGAAGATGCAACGGCTCGCGGAAGTGCTTCTAAAGTGTTTATTTACTTTTTTCTTCACATTTTTGATGTGAAAACTTCTTTAGCTTCTTTAAACTAGATGAAACGGAAGCGAGCGACACTAAAAAGATTCAAACACATACATCTACAGGATTTAGCCTGCGAGAGAATGAGATACCTATCAATATTTTTTATATTTTTTTATATCACGGGTACTCGGTTCCAATATAATACGATAAATCAACAGTTCATCGCACTTTGGTCTAGGGGTATAAAGCGCCCGACGAACCTTAGCGGCCAGACATTCAGCGGACCAAGGATCGAATCCAACGAAATCCAAAAAAAAAAAAAAAAAAATTTTTAATTTTTTAAAATTAATACCCTATCTAGCGACTCCGAAGAAAAAACGCATATACTAATAAGATGACCAAATATTTAGGAAAAGGTGCACCGGAATTCGACGACAAAAATATTGAAAAAATCATCCTTCACATTGCTAAAAAAAGTACTTCGTAGTCTCCCTACTCTTGTCGACTTTAGTTTTCTGTAGGTTTCACTTCTACCACGTGTGAATTGCACACTCTGATTTTTTTACATTAACCGCAAACAGGGGGCCCCGAGGAAAATAATTTCCCTCGGGGCCTATATCATCTTTGAGGATGCTCTGTTGAGGTTCTTTTTAAGGAAAGGAGGGACAGGAAGTTTTGGGAAGGAAAAAGGCGTGAGAGGCGTAGATGTAGTTGGTAAAATTTATGATATCTATTATTTATTTAAATAATAGATATCATAATTCCTGGCTGTGTTTTTTTCCTTTTTGCTGGTTAGTGTTATTCTGCAGAACACCACTCTAATTTGTCTTGTCTATTCCTAAGTGCTGGTCTTAAGACATACATATATCAAAGTCCTTGGCATTTGAAAAGTGGACATTCCTAGTTCTAACGTGTTAATAACACAAATACGTAGAAACGTTAACGGGGTATTTGTAGAATTTATATCCTGGAATCAAATAATAGGATTTAAAACTGAATAAATTTTATCTCACATCCGTGGAAATTAACAAAATTACTTAATATATTCTCTGAAAACAAAATAAAAAAATTCGAAAACAAATGTCAAAAGTAACGTCTAAAGATTAATTTTATTTCAAGTTTTGTTCAGATCTTCACATATTGAAAATATTTGTGATAAATTCTTTTACGTTGATTTTTTGTTTATCGGCTTATAAACGGGAGACACACGTGAAATTTATCTTCCATATAAAATCGACTTTTCAATATGGGAACTATTTGGGGAACGGGTGGTTTTTACGCCTCGTTCGTATGCAGAAAGCTCGGTTCTGGTTAGCTATTCTCCGTCCGTTAGTCGACTTGGTTATTCTTGAGCTTGGTCGAAGGAACATACTTAGACGCCAAACGTCAAAAGTCATTCCACACAACAACGAGTGGGGCAAACAGAGCAGCGAGTGGAGGGTTGGTGGCTGAATTGGCTGTCAATTGTTTTCTCGCAAAGACATCGTATATTTTTAAACGACTTCAAAAAGGAGGAGGTTCTCAATTCGACTGTATTTTATTTTTATTTTTTATGTTTGTTACCTCAGAACTTTCGACTGGGTGAACCGATATTGATGATTCTTTTTTATTTGAAAGTTGGTGTTTTCCGTGTGGTTCCATTTCAATTTGGTCCAATTCTGACAATGGCATCCATGAGAAAACCATTCAAGTCTTAAATTTGCTTTAAGTACGTGCGCGACAAATGGACGAATAACTCAATATTATAACTCGAAATTCCAGAGGTTTTAAGAATATTTCAAAACTAAAAATTTTGTATACATCCTTAGTACGTAGTCATGTCGAATATAACTCCTCGATCTGGTCCCCCCATTTTAAAATACATTCAGATTCAATCGAAAAAATTCAACATAAATTTCTAAGACATATTAATTTTAAACTCGGTACTCCCATTGAAAACATAAACTACAATTACTTGATGAAAGAATTAAATTTATTAAGACTCTCAGATCGAAGAATTATATCCGACTTAATGTTCTTGTTCAAAATTGTAAATGGTAGCATAGACAGTCCTAATTTAACTGAGCTCATTGAATTTCATGTTCCCACGAGAACCACTCGATCTAAAATCCTGTTTAAATGTAACAATAATAGGACTGAGTACTCGAAACACTCCCTTTTACCTAGGTTACATGATGTTAGTAATAGATATGCAGATGTGGCAGATCTATTTAACTGTACGGAAGGTAGGTACAAGAGGGCTATGCTATCAAATCTTTTCAGTCAATATTAATTCTATTTGTACTATAGATTTTTGTATGTAACTGTCTCTCTGGTGTCATTTCTCATTCAAATGCCACAATCATCTGTTAAACAATTTTTTTCTTTTATTTCTATATTATTATTTTTGATTTTGTGACATGTAATCAGTTCTTATGGTATATGTATACCGTTGAAATTAAATAAATAAATAAATATCACGCCAACCGATTTCGATGATTCTTTTTTTATTGTAAAGGATGACCGAGTACCTATTTCAAGGACAGTTTGATGAAAGTTTGGTTAAGTTCTGAATGGGATCCATGACAAAGTAACGGAACTGTTCAATTCTTAGGAGCAAATTAACGATACTCGGCCAAATCTTTTACAGGCTATCCGGATCTTTGAGTCACCTAACGTCGTTATGGTCAAGTAATTTCTGTCTCATATGAGCAGCACGTTTAGTAGGTCTACCCATATTCAGACAGATTAGTTAGTGTATTTCAGATTCACTAAAAATCAAAAAATAAACAAAATTTTTAACAAAACAAAAAAAAGACTTAAAAAAATGCACTCAAAAGTAAAAATAATAATTTCATATTCTTCTATAACTTAATAATCAACTTACTTTTTCTACTCACCAATATGTAGGTACGATTGTTATTTTTGGAGTCGGTGTCAGCCAAGGTACCCGGCCCGGCGTGTTCACTTGACAGCTCCCCTCCCGCCGAGGCCCCGCTCTCGCCTCTCGCCTCGTCAAGTCGCCTCGTCAAGTCGTATGTATGTATTTACATACATAGTTATAGGTGACTCCAAAAATAACAATCATATCCGTAAGTGAAGTCGTTTTTTTGTTTAGTTAATTTTTTGTTTATTATAAAGTCGTTTTAAGGTTCCATATTACAATGGCTGATTTACCAGCGATGTTTTGGTTGCCCAGCCATGTAGAATATTATCAACTCGTAGAAGTTATAAGCGGTAAAAATACGTGTACCAACTGTTTGACATTTCAAACTTACACCTTAGAAATCTCAAAAACATCAAGAACATAGACAATATTCGCAGGGCTTCCATTATAATCATCTCTTCGACCGTTCGACGTTCAAAAATACGTAAAAATGAAACATTCGACAAAGTTGGTCGCGACGAATTTTTCGATCGTAGATGGCGCATAACGAGTAAAGATTGATCGTTGCTCGGGAATAGCTACCCTCTGGAACTCCAACACGATTATAAAATTTAACATAAACCTTCAAGGGGTCTAGAAGGTCATCTTGGTAACTTAACAAGGTCGGATCGATAGGCATAACTTCGAACGATTTTTTATCGATATCCTGAGCACGGTTGCTCTGTCGATAGCAAAACCGATATTGATGGCAGCACTGACGGGTATTGCCTACAGTTCAAATCATCAAACGGCTACTTAAAAATGCGGAAAAAATGACATACCCATTTTCTTTACTTTAATCCTACAAAAACCAAAAATATATTGTTATTATAAAAACGTATTTATTTTTATTTTTGTAAAATCATTCCTCATTATCAAAAAAATAATCCTTCTTATTGATAAACAAAAGTGCTTCGTAGTCTCCCCACTCTTGTCTACTTTAGTTTTCAGAAGGTTTCATTTCTACTGCGTGTGAATTGCATACTCTATTTTTTTTCTTATCCTACTTGCACTGATCGCGTTTTGTTATATTAATTGTATGAAAACCGTTGTACTTTGCTTTCTAACAAATAGATGGCAGTCGCCGAAAAATCCTTCAGAATCGATTTTCCGTGATTGGGGAAGTGATCATATTTCTCAGTTATCCGCCTAGAGCCGCCCACTCGGAAGGGATATCATATTGTATTGTTGTTGACACAACACATTACCTCATTATCCGCCCATTTCGTATCGTCTACAGATAATCTGGAGTTCGAGTAGACTGTCAATTATTGTTATGGAACTTTCTCCTTGTGCCATAATTATTTTGGGTTAACTGTTTTGATGCGCAGTAGGTATTAATTTTATTAGTCACAAAGCACTATTTTTAGGGCGAATTGTCCAATTTAAAAAAAAAATAATTATTACTTACCTCTCTCTCTCTGGTTTCAATCCTGGGATTGGTTTGCAGCAATTTCATCTATTCGTTTCTTCCACTTTTCCCTGTCTTGTGCGGCTCTTTTGAATTCTGCATATGATAAGCAGCGCACGTCCACCAGCAGGTCCTCCAGGTACTCTCGGCGTGGGCGTCCCCTAGCGTTTGTCCCCTCGGTCATACCCTCCATTATGGCATGCAAGAGGCCTTCTTGTCTAATTACATGGCCGATCCATCTTGCGCGCCTTTCGGACAAGGTCCTGAGCAGGTGCCTTCCTCCTTCGATTCTTTGGAGAACCTCCTCATTTGTGATGTGGTCTCTCCAGGAAATTCCTAGTAGTCTTCTATAGGACCACATCTCAAAAGCCTCTAGTCTCCGTTTATCTCTTTCGGATAAGCACCATGTTTCGCAGCCGTCAAGATACTCCATACATAGGTCTTGATGAGGAGTATTCTCAGTTTCAGGTCTATATTATTCGATTCTATTATTTTCGACCTTTTATTGAATGCAAGCCTAGCCTGGTGTATACTTACCTATGGACGGATTATTTATTTATAACTTTTTTCATAGTTTAATTTTATTTACTTAATTTATTATAAATATTATATTACATACAAATAATTGGCGTGTGAATTCGAGTTACGATTATACTTGCATTGGGCTAGGATTCTCCAATAACGACTAAGAATTACTCGTTACGCGCCATCTACGAATAAAAAAATACTCGTGGTCTCTATGAACTTTGTAGAATGTTTCATTTTTGCATACCTATTCTTCAATCTCGAAAGGTTGAAGAGATAATTATATTGGCAGCCATGAGAATATTGTCTATGTTTCTGATGTGAATTTGAAATTACGTGCGTACTTTCTTCGAAATGGCTGGCGGGCATATTAACCAAAACCGGTAACCACCGCGGAAAAGAAATTTAATGCTGTTAATACATGTAAAACGACAGTACGACAGATTAATTATGAAACTATCTACCCACTGGCGAAATATTCTTGTTGGTCTCAAAGCTTCTGGTTCAGTTTGCTCTACATGTATTGCAGTCATTAACGCCGTAAAATCAGTCATTATAATGAACCTTAAAACAACCTTTAAAAAATATACGATCCCGATCAAAGTGCGCGCTGAAAACGGTCTTAGGTTAGGATTCAATAATATGTAATAGATTTTGGCAATTATGGCGAAAAGAAATCGGTGTCGACTGGTTCAACCTACCGGCATTCGAGTGGAATGACTTTTGACGTTTGCCGTGTAAGTTTACATTGCTCGTAGAAATTCAAATGAAACGTCATCATTAATTGGCCATTCGGCGCCAATTTGTTTTTTTTTTTTACAGTGAATACCGCACAAGAATCTCAACTGCTCCCGTCTGGAGCCAGTGAGACTATGGCATCCCCAATTGGGGTATGTTGTGAGGCTGAAGGTAGTGGGAAGGGGGAGGAGGTGGGGAAGAGGAAGGTTGGGAAGTACCTGGCTATTCAGATCTGGTCACTAAACACGGCAAATATACTATATATTATTTTTAATGAATTTATTGTGAAATAACACAAATTAATCAAATAAAATTTATTTGCGCATGCCGGGTTCGAACCCGCGACCTCCGGATTGTGAGTCAAGAGTCTTACCCACTGGACTACGGAGGTCGTTGTTTGTTTGTTTTTTTTATTTATTTTTTATTTGAAAGATCCCCAATAAACGTCGGTTCCAGATGCGTTTCAGCTTTCTATCAAATTGTAATAAACTTTTCTTCTGATCACAATTTGTTCAATAGTTGAAACAGACCAAGAATCGTCATTAAACGGCAACCTTTCAACTATCAAAATAACAAAATGTCGCAGAATGGCAATTTGTTGACCACATGAAAATTTCTGCGAAATGACTGGACCTTAGTTTTTCAAACAAAATGGATACTGGTCTTGACTCAATAAAATGTACCAGATTCCGTTTTTTAATATAGACGCTGAATATTTTAATGTTGTTCTTTTTCCTTTTTAACATTTTAAGAGCACCAACGCATGTTTGATTTTAAACTAAACATATCATTGTAACTAACTAACTAACCATCACGCAGTTTCCCTGCAGGGGTAGGCAGAGAGGACGGACCGCCAAACAACTCGGTCTTGGCACACACTCTTTGCCTCACTCACATTCATACATCGTCTCATACATACTCTTTTATTATTCTGACTTTTGACATGGCCCGTCTCAAGTATCTGATTCACTTGATCGTGCCATGTCTTCCTCGGGCGTCCCCGACTTCTTCTACCATTCACATTTGCATCATATATTCTTTTTACACTACTTTCTTCGCTCATTCGCTCTACGTGCCCAAACCATCTGAGGGTCCCTTTCTTAATTTTGCTCATTATACTTACATCAGCCTTACATTCTTTGCGGATATCCACATTTCTAACACGATCATACATGGTTTTACCACACATACGTCTCAGGGATCTCGTTTCAACAGCATTCAGTTTACTTTCATCCTTCCTCTGCCAGTTCCATGCCTCACTGCCATACATCAGGGTAGGTACCAGGACTCCATTGTGGACTGCTAGCTTCGTTTTTTTTGACAGTTTTTTATTAACGCCAACGGCATTCAGTCCCCCATTAATGGAGTTACCGGCATTTACCCTTCTTTCAATATCTCTATCAGCCTTCTCATCTCTCGTAAACATACTACCCAGATAAACAAACTCATCCACCTGCTCCAAGTATTCACCATTCACAACTATGTCGCACACTGTTTTCGTACTCTCTCTTTCAAACACCATGACTTTAGATTTACTTGTCATCATTATCATTGTCATTGCTATAAATTCCGAACGAATTCGTATTGAGACTTTGTTTACAATTTCTGACATTACTTGACGAAAACATTTTTTCCCCGATAATTGTGGTCCATTAAGAAATAATTATAGCATTTATTGCAGTCTTATTTACCTTCTTTTCATTCCGACCAACGAACCAAATTAAGTCCACAATTTACGACAGGTCGTCAAAAAGCAGTAACAACTAAATACTTTCTCCCCTTTGGGCGGTAAAATTGCCGATAATGTTACCCTTAAAAGGAAGCCGCTAAAAACTGGGTATCTTTTACAAATAATTACATTGGATAATCAATGGTTTTTGCGAGAAAAACCAGAGGGATCGTTAACCATCGTTAATTGACATTAAATGTTTCATGTAAGAGAGAAAGTTTTCTTGGAATTTTTTTTTCTGACAAAGCTGGCATTTTTTAAAAATAACCAGACAAAACCGGAAACAAATTATGTTACTTATATTGTGTATATCTTAAAAAATACATTGGAGTTTGTTGCGTGTATACCTTAAAAATACATGAAAACTGTTCGTCTAGATCGGATGGCAGACCCTTACAAGTACTGGCCAGCAAATGCAAAACAGTATCCAAGCCTAGTAGAATTTGCTATTTATTTATACATTTATTTATCATCTCCCGGGAGCAGTAGCAGTGTAGTGAGCCGCTTTTTTCGGAAGCAGGTATAATTTATGACGAAAAGCGCAATTGTTTTCTAAAAACAAAAGCTGAAAAAATGTTTTAATTCGTTATAAGTTATAACTTAACACTGATAGATTTTACCTATTAAGTATGCTGATTTTTTGTGAGTAATATTGGTTCGCAATATTCGGCCGAATACCGAATAGTTAAAAAAAGTAGCCGAATAGGCCGAAATACCGAATAGGAGCTGAATATTCGTGACATGTAGCAGCATCAGTCCTATTTGGTGACCAAATCTGCTAAAAACCTAGCTAAACATTCCCTTCAGAGCGTGGAAACAATAGTCCCTACGGATTGTTAAAATTTGGTTACAATCGGAACTCTTGTGCAATTTTCACATAAAAATGAAGAGAGCTTTTATATGTAATTTTTTATTAAATTACTCCGAAACGATGCCTTTAATATTGTTTTATTTCCATCAATCGCCTTTATTCATTGCCTCAGAATATGCAAACAGCGCAATCCCTATTAAATTACATTATTCAGGCATCGAAGTGTCAACTGTTATAACGTACGACCCATCAATATCAATAAATGTTCTGCTAAAATAAAATAACCAGTTTTAAGTCAAATAAAGTCGTCTGACTTGGGCATTGACTCCTCGGGCGACTTTAAATTATGCAGGCGGTTTCGTAATCAAACGGCGCGGCATTCGACAATTAAATTACACCAAGTTCAAGGATGTACAAATTTTGGTTTTGATCTTTATTTACATTTGAGGCCACTGGAGAAAGGGTGGCCTAACCCTTTTGAGAAATTGAGTTACTGGCATCATCGAAGCCTTATGATGACATACTCTGAGAGGAAAATTATTAACCCTCATTTTTTACAAGGAAAAACCTCTCCTAAACGAACCTTACCTGATCGAGATCTAACTGATCCCAAGTTTATCAAAAGTGGAGCTGTAAACGGTGGTGGAATTGCTTCCAAAGGAAAACATGTATATCGTCGCAAGAAAGCAATACTGATGTAACAGCCAAAAACCAAACTGTTCACCAAAGCCAAAAAACGTTTCAGAAACAAAAATCGTAACTTTTAAACCGGTGGTAACGGAAATGCCATTTTTAAAATGCTTAGCTGAAAAAAATATGATCTATCAATTGGTAATATTTAAATCGTAGTGAAGAAGGACAATGTTTTTGGCGCTTATGGCAGTTGACATTTTTTTGTGGACACTAAAAATGTTGTAAACACCGTTGCTAAATGTATGAATAATGAAAATCCACTTTATTTTCAGCTGCATAAATTGCCGTAAGCGCCAAAGCACATCAATATTAAAAATTTTAATGATTGTAAATGTGTGTCGTTATTTTTGGGGCTAAATTCGTTTGGTTTACAACATACAAAAAAAATGTGTTTGAAATGAAAACGATGTAAATGTTATTAACAATCTTTATTTAAAACGTTTTAAAGTACAAATTATTATACCACAGAAGACAAATATGTACATATTATAATGAGATAAAACAAAACATACGATTTTTTTAATCTTTCGTTAAGGTCACAAATACAGTAAGTCAGTAAAGGAGGAAAATAGTAACCTAATGAACACAAAGCTGGAGCAATACCGTAATGTACAAATAACGATAACGCACGACCTGTATAACTGTAGTAAACACACTAATTTGTTCTAAAAAGTACTGACTACTTGTAGTAAACGACAAGTGTTATTAGAAAGCAAACAAATAAAATGTAGTAACCGCAGCGAACACTTAAATGCAATCTTTGAAAATGCTGTAAGCACAAACCGAACGTGTAACCTTTCAGTGTAAGTGATTTTGTCATTTCTTTTAAAATTGAATATAGTCGTAACCGCCAAACTTAAAAACACATAGGATTTTGAGGTGTGTACATCAGTTAAAACGTATTATTGACAAAAGGGAAATATTTTCCAACCTTGTACAGTTCTTATTTATCGTTGTAGAGTTACGGGACACATATATTATAGATCGACGCAAAAAAAACTCTTCAAAATGGTATATATATACAGTATTTTCATAGTTGGTGGCGGTTACAGCAGTATTGCTTTCCTGCGACGATATTGTAATATCATAAGAATGTGTTAAAGTAGATATTTTCAAAACAAAATTTAACAGTTTTAGAAAAAAATTCCTGCTATTGCCCAAAAATATGAAATCATTTTATTGTGCTTGAACGTTGGACTTTGTGTCATTTGAATGAGTTTTTATAATTTTGAAATTTAATTTAGATATTATTTGGGTACCCGTTGACTGATTGGGTACTTTATTTATTAGTTTAAGGACCCACACAGTACATAAGTTTACAAATTATAAGGAATTTTAAATGAAATTATTACATGGTTTAGTATCTATTACGTAAGTCCGTAGAATATCATTAGATAATTTCGCCTGGGATTTGAACAGTTCTTAAAACTTAACGAATGAATGAATGAGGAGAGTAATAATATAAAGGAAGATTGTGTATGGAGATAAAGAGACATATTTTTAGAACAAGAATTACATGCTCCTGAATAGTGTAATTACAGTTTAGTGAATAAATAAGTATTTTTAGAACAAGAATTACATGCTCCTGAATAGTGTAATTACAGTTTAGTGAATAGATAAGTATTTTTAGAACAAGAATTACATGCTCCTGAATAGTGTAATTACAGTTTAGTGAATAGATAAGTATTTTTAGAACAATAATTACATGCTCCTGAATAGTGTAATTACAGTTTAGTGAATAGATAAGTATTTTTAGAACAAGAATTACATGCTCCTGAATAGTGTAATTACAGTTTAGTGAATAGATAAGTATTTTTAGAACAAGAATTGCATGCTCCTGAATAGTGTAATTACAGTTTAGTGAATAGATAAGTATTTTTAGAACAAGAATTACATGCTCCTGAATAGTGTAATTACAGTTTAGTGAATAGATAAGTATTTTTAGAACAAGAATTACATGCTCCTGAATAGTGTAATTACAGTTTAGTGAATAGATAAGTATTTTTAGAACAAGAATTACATGCTCGCGAATAGTAATTAAAGTTTAATGAAAAGATAAGTGTAAATAGGAAGTTTTAAAATAAATTATAAATTATATCACGCCAAGAAATTTAGAAAATTAGTTTTGTATGTTTGCGAGGAGTCGTGAAAAATGTCCAAGTGTAGTAATTTTTCATAGTGGGTATAAGATGTGATTGCGCGAGGGATTGGTGAATTCTTTGCTGCATTTGTGTTATTGGATTCTATATGAAAAAAGCGAAGCGAATGACAGATAGCAATTCGGGACTATCTATTTTATTACTAAGCAAGTTATGTAAAAATATCAGATCTGACAATGTGCGTCTTTTTTGTAAAGGTAACATATTATTTGAAGTTTTGTTGTATTTCTTGAGTAAATGTTTCGAAAATTTATTCTGTACACTCTCTATTAAATCTATTTACATCTTGTATTGAGGATTCCATATGGTGGAAGCATACTTCAGTGGACTTCTGACCAATGAACAAAATAATATTTCCAGAGTCTTAGCGTTTTTGAAAACTTTACATATTCTTAATAGCAAACCTGGCATCTTATAAGATTTTGATATAATGTATTCGATGTGTTTATCAAAAATTAGTCTGCTATTTAAGTGAACACCTAGATCTTTACATGTAGATATATTATATTGTAAAGGTTTATTATTCAAGTTGTAAGGATAGATAATTTTATTTTTATTTCTGAGTGACTCTTAGATATATTTAAGGACAATAAGTCTGGTTCATAGTATGCGCACAAATGATCAAGATCGCTTTGTAATTCGATGCAATCGGATAAAAAAAAAAATTACATACAAAAATGGGGGGGGTAGTGGGAGTGGGGAATTTGGTGGAGAGAGAGAACGGTGGGAGGAGTCAAAATTACATGGAAACATCGTAAGTAGAGAGGATTTACATGGTGCTATTATTTTATTAGCTAAACTAATTTTAGATTTAATTTTTTTGTTAATTTCTAAAGTTTCTAAAGCGCACAAATTAAAATATGAATTTACATTACAATGTTTAAACTTATTTTTTTTCTTTTTTGAAGCTATGACCTGCCCTCTGGATAATGACTGTATAGATTTAAAAAATTTCATGTCATCCGCATACAACATAAAGTAACTATTTGGGAAGCATACAAGTGTATTACTTTGTATACTTGTGTATTTTGTAGTTTTATATAGGCACCTAATATCTATAACTGAGATTTTATAACTGGAATGGTTTCACGTTAGTGATAATATCCGTGGGAATCCGGTATAAATAAATAACTTTCCACACTGGAAAATAAAAACGCCATACATAAAACTTTTCGGTTTTGATCTAATATTTAAAAATATGCTTAAGGGCCCGCAACCCGGATTTGTACCGATTTATTACATATTTCCCTAAAAAGCTCTTAAAAAACGTTATTCTTGAAGATAATATCTAGACTTTGAAAAAAATCGCAAAGTATGCTCCAAAAATTATTATTTACACGTTTATTTCAGTTATTTTAGAAGTTTTGTGTAAGAAAAAAAAAAAAGTTTTGTGTGTTTCTTTAAATGCTGTTTAAGATAATGCCCGCGAGATTTTTCTCTATTTTAAACGAGTCGTGTTTTATTAAACATTTTCGCAATTTTCGCATCGATTTTGTCGCTGTAAATGTTAGCGCTCTCCTCTAACATTCGTAATTTCGTATCTCTCCATCTTCTTCTTTTCGGGCCCGGCTGCAGAGCCTTAACACTGACAATTTCAAATTTAAAAAAATGCTAGAACCCAACAATGTTGACCATGAAATTTGACCCTGGCATGAAAAAAACCTCTAAATTTTGAGTTAAACACCATTGCGTAGGTGGCTTCAGGTCAATTTACTTGGAAATATAGTAGGAGTTTTTTTAATACCATGCAACAGTTCCACAGTGTGGAACTGGTGGGATTATGGCGCCCAAACCCTAACCAATAGAATTATGTTTCACTATCTTCTTCTTCATCGAGCCTTTGATATAAAATTTACTTTAACAAATTGTGCGTCCATCACTTCTTCCCTTATTATGAACACTGTAATGCTGTTCGAAACATTGGTTAAATAAGGAGGAAGCGCGACACGGCACAATATCTCAAAAATTAAGCAGATGATACGAACAACGTTTTTTTGTTCTACATCTTTGCTTTAATTATATTGTGCGCTAGCCCAACGATGCCTAGTAGGTTTCTACGCCACTAATATTATCCCTACCCTTGGGGAAAATACTAAGTCAGAAAATACTATGTTGAATATGTAAAACCTGTTTACGTCAAAAGGTTTTTACATCTCAGAATACCGCTCAAGGTGTTCAATTCCTAAACTGTTTAAAATAAGACAGATCTCAACTAGAGAGTATTTCATTTCAACAGGGCCGGATTTATTTTAAGAGGACAGGTATGCCATTTAAAAGTAAGGTATTATTTTAAGTACTCATTGAATTAAATAAAATTATCAAAGAAAAAAATACAAGTGTGCAGTTCACACGCGGTAGAAGTGAAACCTTCAGAAAAATAAAGTAGACAAGAATGGGAGGGCGGGTACGAAGCACCGCACAAAGAGGAGACCTATTATTCTCCTAGACTCGTTCTCTTCCAGGCTAAATTCTATAGATGTGTGTTTGTCTCTTTTTAGTGTAGCTTTTTCGTTTCATCGAGTTTCAAATCACAACGGCGCTAAAGAAGTTTTCTCTTCAAAAATACGTAATAAAATATTAGGGAAAGAGGATCTAAATTCAATTTACTGTTGCGACGGTAACCTTTTTGAAGAGACAAATTCTTTAGCACCGTTGTGATTTGAAACTCGATGAAACGAAAAATGGCGACACTAAAAAGAGAAAAAAACAGAAACATATGTTGGATTTAGCCTGCGAGAGAATGGGATAGTATAATCGGTCTCCTCTTTATGCGATGCTTTGTAGCCTACCGGTCTCCTCTTTGTGTGGTGCTTCGAAGCCTCCCCATTCTTGTCTACTTTAGTATTCTGAAGGTTTCACTTCTACCGAATCTATGAATGACGCGGAATCTCGGAACTGGAAATTAACCCACTTCCCGACATTTCATCGAGAAACTCTGCAGATAGAATCAATGGCAATCACACACACACACACGCAGATACATACGCCTTTTTTCTTGAATTCCAAAAAAATAATGAACATACTTGGTTGGTCATTTACACAATACATACTACACTTACCTACAAACAAAGATACATAGTTACTTACCTACTTTACCTTCAGACGACTTACCTACATACATCACAGACCCTGTATTTGTAGCTTGTATTGTCACATGTTCCTTTCCTACCCATCCCGGTATACCTGTCATTTTGCTTATTACCCACCTCAGTCTTTAATCGACCATCGCCGCATGAACATCTCTAATATACCGCTTACCGCATCCGCAATTAATCCCGCATACCGCGACTAATATAGTCATAAGTGCAGAATAAACCTAGCCAAGATAGCAGAGTGCCAAAGGTTCCGCAGTGAGTCTAATTTTTTCCTTTCTTTATGTGCATTCTTTTTACTTGTGCAGTGGTCAAAACACATTTCAAAATACATACAAGGTCCTTCGACATCCACATCCGCACATAAAACACACAGCAACGTAGAAATAAAATAAATATCAGTTTTAAAAATTGAAATTTAGCAAGGTTGGTTGTGCGGTTGATTCCGATCACTGGGAAAAAAGGGTCAAACCACAGACAAACCAAAAAAAGTTTGAGTCTTAAACTGGTGAGTCCGATTTACTGATAGCTTCCATTTACGCAGGTATTCGTGGTATTTAATTAATATCACTGTTCGATATGACGTAGATGGTTCGCCTATCTTATTCACATATATTTCATGAAAGATTGGTACCTGGATATTTATGCGCAGTGGAGAACTCCAGTCCAATTTTTTTTTTTTTAATGAATAATGACCTTCTAACTTAAATAACTGCATTTTTATTTCCAGTGTTCGTTATAATAGTTAAAATAATTGTCAAAGTTTAAATTTTTCAAGACCCCCGAAAACCACCGTATGTATGGTGAATCGTGTGACGTCATTACTCCTGAAAAATTACTATAGGATCGGGAATCAGCTGATCAACTGCCGCCATTTTGAATTCCGTTGTTCGAAGTATTCTCCCTAGAAGTAGCATTACTATTTTTTTGTGCAGTAGTTTTTGAATATTTTCAATAATAATAAACTAATAAGAGATACCTTTATTTTTGAAACATTATTTAGGCCTAAATAATTTTTCAATAAACACAACAACTAAATTTCTATAAACAGTATGTAAATAAACGAATAATTTAATACGATGGCTTGTGTCATATCATACATTCCCATACAATGACTTAACGGTGACGTCAGGACACGTCGAACAGTGACGTCACCACTAAAATTTCAATAATGCCAATTTGACGGCGTGTTTTTACGACCCGATTAAAAATGAACTTTTTAGTAATTTTTTAAAAGCTCTGCGTTTATTGGTCTATACTCTATAGTCTATATGAACATATATTTTTAAAGCCATAATATTTTTCACTAGAGTTCCTTATTGATGTTTTATTAAGGTTTGAACTCCTGTTGGAGGTTGATTAACAACTATTATATTCAGCTGAAGTTTTGAAAGTTTGGAGCAACGCATTAATCTACACTGCCTACTCATTTTCATACTACATTTTATCATATATTTTCATTTTTTTTTTTTTTTTTTTTTAATTGTACAACAGATTTTTATCCAATTACTGTTCAATTTTCTCATTTTAACAGACTTAACACCTAGGAAGATGATTAATATACAAAAAAATCTTAAGGCTATCTAAGAGTTATATATATCTAGTGTTTCCGATATTTCGTTCAACAGCACCATTCCTCTTGTCATGCTATGCTGTGCTAGAACATCTGTTCTGCCGTATGGTATTTTGAACAAGTCGTGTCGACGACTACGGCTGAAATTTACAGGCACGTATAAGCCATAACATTCCAAGAGGAATGGGCTGTCAATACGATTATGGATTATGTTAAAACTAAGAATTGCAAGATTTGCATAACGTCTAGTTTCCAAGCTAAATCTATTTGTTGCCTCAAGTAATTCCATATGGTGCATGAATCTCGGGTACGTTCCATTCATCCGCAAATAGACATACCTAAGGAATTTTTTCTGAACTTGTTCTAGCATATTAATATATTTCGCTTGGTGCGGAGTCCACACACCACTGGCATACTCCAGCTTTTTCTACTCGTTTAAATTATACAGGGAGTCTGGGGGTAAAGTGCATTAACTTCAGGAGGTGATTCTACATGATGGTAGGAGTAAAAAAGATTAAGAAAGACTATTTCCGAAATTCCAACAATTTTTTTCCCAAACAAAAAGACGTACCTACTAAAAAGCCTTAGTGTGAGGTACGATCTTATTTGCTGAGAGCCTGCCGGGCACGATTGTGGCAACATTGCATGATCGTGATTGGCCTGTATCGTAATAGCGGAAAATAATAAAGCTGGCCGCACACGCCGGTCTAATTTTGTATTTTTACCACAAAACTACCCCTAAAAGTTGGAATTTCGAAAAAAGTTATTTATCTTTTTTACTTATAATATTGTTCAGAATCACCTCCCGAAGTTATGCACTTTACCCCCGGATACCCTGTATATTCGCTTTACACTTATTCAAAAATATGCTATTACAAGAAAAAAAATCTCACTCTTTAAAATTAAAGAAAAGGAGAAAGTGAATAATACAGAACATTCAGAAAACAAAACGACAATCTACTACGCTACACAACCGCATTCAAACTAGATCACTCAATCTACCTTCCATCTACTCCCAGCCTTTGTCTCTGTATTCTAATCCTGTCCCCCCCCCCCCCCACTTAACCAAAACAATCTCAACCAGTACTTGAAAAGTGAGGTCGTAATCAAAGCGACCAATGATAGATTCTCCCATCTTAACAGACGGATTGCAATCTTCAGAGCACATGCGTCGGGTGGGAATGCTTTCCTTGTTCTACCGGTATTACAATGGAAGATGCTCCGAGGAACTAGCGTCATTGATCCCCTCGGCACCGTTGCATAGTCGGGAAACACGCCAAACACGCGCCCAACATTTGTACACGTTTGACATTAGTATTTCTGCGACTCGTTCTTGAGTTCAACAGCTCGGCTGTGAAATGATTTGCCGGCCTCTATGTTTCCTCCTTCCTACAACATGTTCACTCCTTCCTTTCCTCAAAAAGACCCTCCACACAGCATCTTCAAAAATGACATAGGCCCTGAGGGAAATTATTTTCCTCAGGGCCTCCTGTGTGGAGTTAATGTAAAAAAAGCACAGACCAGAGTAATTTCCGTTTCATATCTCAACAAAGGAGCCTTTAAAATTGACATCATAATTAAAAAGGGTCAATGAGCGCAGTTGATTCGTCGCAGGTGCAGTAATCGTCATTTCCGTTTCATATCTCAACCAACAGGCGCCTTTAAAAGTGACATCATAATCAAAACGGTCAATGAGCGCAGTTGATGCGTCGCAGGTGCAGTAATCGTCATTTTCGTTTCATCTGAAATCCAAATCGTAGCTTGGCTATAGAAGTTTCACTTCAAAACAATTTTTCTGTCTTACTTTAATTTATTATTATTTTTAAAATTTTAATATATATTTAACAATATTTTTATAAATTTATGTACTATACTACCTGTGTTCTTATCTTCCTCCCTATATATCTGCAAGAAATCATGACCACTAAAACACGTACCACGAATATAAGCTAAAATCTTTACAACACAATACAGGACAATACAATCAATTGCCTAACGAAATAAATTGTACATGCCGATGTAAAAAAAATCGTGAAAAAACCCTAGCAGGTTTTTTGTATGCATTTGATTAGTAATAGCAATAAAAATCATTATATGCAGTTTTACAACAGATAATTCAATTTTTATACCGTCACACACGTCTCCGCAAGGTCATGCAGAGTACAACGACTCCAAACCACTTTTGCAAACACCAAAAATAATACCATCTGCGATATCACTGGCAATCCAAACTGGATGGCGTTTTTGCAATCCAATTAGTTGGTATATTATGCGGCGAGATGATATTATTATGTAACACATTCGCTGGACATTCTACCAGATGATGGTTATTGGAATCTTGTATTATTATTTCGTTGTCAAGGCTAACTTCTTGTTCTGGGAAGTGGATATTATATCAACTGAATAATTTAGGTATTCTTCTCTTGGTGTTGGTGACAAAATAGTGATTCTGGATACGGTACGATGCATCTTCGTGGACATTTTGTTGGTTGAAAGATTGTAAAAGTGTTCGACCACTCATATTTTATGGATGGTCTTAAGTCCTTGAACCGCATCATGTAAAATTCTGGATTAGAGAAGCGATTCTGTATTTTTTGTGGATTCGGGAATAGGCTGTCAAATTTGTATGAATTCCGTGACTTTCAATTGTTTTTTTCAATAGGTGTCGTGGGCCGATGATTAAAACTCGAAATCTGTGGTAAAACCATGTATGATCGTGTGAGAAATGTTGAGATCCGCAAAGAATGCAAGGCTGATGTAAGCGTAATGAGTAAGATTAAGAAAGGGACCCTCCGATGGTTTGGGCGTGTAGAGCGAATGAATGAAGAAAGTAATGCAAGAAGAACATATGACGCAAATGTGAATGGTAGAAGAAGTCGGGACGCCCGAGGAAGACACGGCACGATCAAGTGAAACAGATACTTGAAACGGGACATGTCAAGAGTCAGAATAATAGAAGAGTATGTATGAGACGATGTATGAATGTGAATAACGCAAGGAGTGTGTGCCAAAACCGAGTTGTTTGGCAGTCTGTTCTCTCTGCCTACCCCTGCGGGGAAACGGCGTAATGGTTAGTTAGTTGGTTAGTTAACACACGAGTTTAATTCACAGATTATGGAAATTGCACTTCATTTCAACCATTAATTACTACAAGAAACAACTATTTAAGTGCACTAGTTAAAATTGGCGGCAGCTGTCATCGTCATACAACACCCGTTGAAAAAGCAATTGAAGGTCATAAAAAATCACATCATTTTGACAGCTAATTCCGTATGGGATCTTTCCCGTATCCACAAAAGATACAGAATAGCTCCTCAGGCCGCTAACAAAAACGCGTATTATGTAGATGGCGGTGACCGCGTGTTTTGATTTATAATATACAAAAAAGCATCACCAAAAAAGCTTTTTTTAATTTTATTTTATTTGCAAAGCTGTGGCACAAATATTTGAACGTTTTACGATCGTTTTGTAAAGAATTTAATTTTCCATATTAATAAAACCATAACCGAAAAGAGGTTTTTAAGTAGGAGATACTAGCCTGATACTTTCTTTTTTTTCTGGACTTAACTATAAAAAGACTAACGAAAAAATACTCGATAATTTCAAAGGCATGTTATGAAGTTATGTGTTCTACTCGCAGTATTTAATTAAAGAATCTGAAATATTTCTTATTTAATATTTCAAATCTATAGCATGTTAAATTGTATACATTTATTTATTATTCACAACTTAATCCTTAAAAACAAAAACAAAACAAATAAAAAAACTTTATATTATTTTATTTTAAATCTGATCTCAAAACTATGGTCACCCTAAAAGTCTACATTAATGTAGTACCTAGAGCCATCAGTTTAGTAGGTACCAGTAGGTACCCATAATCTAATCTCAATCTGTAAGAAATACAACAATATTGTTCTTTCAAAATCTGTATAATTTTGTGTTATTTTGTTAACTTGTATAATTATTGTTAACCTCAACACAGGCTTGTCCTAGTGAGGTAACAAATTGTATTGTAAACATTTTTACCTGCAGTGTAAAGAAACAATAAATAAATTTCTAAGTGACTTAATTTTCAAACCAAAATCACATGATTTTGCTTCTTCTATTACAGCAAACTTATTTTGTGGCACCATTTTGATTAAAATAATTTTGCATTACTTAGTAGTGCTTCACCAAATGCGCGGTCACTAAGGTGTTGCCATTACTGAGATAAAGGGTGGCAAGTAGTAAAAAAAGGGAAAATATAGGGAATAAACGCGATAATAATAATAATAAATAAAAGGTGCAAAAGAGTTCTCTCTCTCAAAATGGATTCCAGGAATCACCATTGGTGGAAATAAAGTAAATTTTTTTTGGTAGGTTTAATTATTTTATTCTTTTTTTATCTGTGGCACAACAAAAACGTCCTTCTACTCTCTGATAAAGTTTCATCTATTAAATAATTAATTTCGAATCATACGACGGCCTTCGTGGTCAAGGGGTACCTAAGGCTCTATATAGACTAGCAGCCCAAGGGGTTGCGGGCTCAAAGCGTGCGCAATTTTTTAATTTTTTATTATTTCTTAATATTCCACAATTTATTCATTTAAAATAATATTTAGTACTTATGATTGCGGTACTTCAGGAGTCTACGGCGTCGCCCTGATTCAGAATTGAAACATTCTTGAAATGGCTTTAGCCGTGTTTGGTGACCAGATCTGATTAGCCAGGTATTTCCGCACCTTCGTTTTTCCCGATCTTCTTCCCCTCCCCACTACCTTAAGTCTTACAACATACCCCTATTGGGGTTGCCATAGTCTCACTGGCTCCAGACTATTGAAAGAAGATGGAACTATTCACACAAAAAAATAGAAATTCAAAATAAGACACTCATTTTATGTAAATTTTAACCTATTATTTCGCTGATTTATACTAGCTTGTTTCAAGTTGTTGGTTAGGCATCATAATATGTTTTAGTTTTTGTACTATTTATATCACAAAAATGTTGTTTGGCGGTCTCTATGTGCTTTCATGGATACTAAATTGTATTGTCCTCGTGAACTGCGTAATGAGGAGAACTGGGAGCTGGGCCTTAAATATCATTGAAGTGTCCTTTTGGATACAAAATTTAATTTATTGAAATGTTAATGGTTAAGACGACAATATACCCTAAAATATATTTAGAATCTTAACGACGTAAGTAAAGAAGCCGTGTATACAAATTGCGACTCGCGACCCGTGCACTGGACGGACCTACTGTCGAATTTGCCGTATCAAAGAAAAGAAGAAGAAGATAAATAATGTGGGAATCTTAACGACGTAAGTGAAGAAAACGTGTAAACAATTATACGCCGCGGCACGGCGTATTGTACGAACGTACGGTCGAATTCACCCTAGCAGGCCTGGAGATTCGACTTTTCTACCGCGTTCATTTTAATTAATTCTGAAGAAAATACTACAAATATTCCATGTTGTCCTCGCGAAATTATTAATTCGTCGTCTAGAAAAATAAAATCTGGTGCTTACCGCTAACTTTATAGTTGAAAAACGGGTTATATAGTTTTGAAATCGTTGGACGTAAAATATATTAATTGTACTTTTTTTATTAATCTAATTATAAATAACTCGCATTTCTTGTGCGGCATGGAAATAAAAAACGTTATTATAGTTACGGATTCGCCGGAAATGATTAAAATGTGAGTTTTGAGCATACAAAAATTATTAGGATTGTGTACCGCCTGAATGCAACATGACAAAACGCAAACAGCCTAATCATTGTAATTTGAATCATTGTGAATTTTAGTCTTTCCGGATCAACTTGACCTAATCGGTGTCCGTCTTAAATTATTATCAAATCGAGTACCATTTCTAACGTGTGGAAAATAACCAAAAGGCTGCCTGTGCAGCAGACGATTGCTCTATATAGTCTATACCATAAGGATAGTGACTCTTGTTATACCTACGTCTAGACCAGTGCTGATTGCCATTTTGTTAATATATTTTTGTTCGCGGGTAGATTCATCAATCAAATATTTTTTAGGGTATTATGCCTAGAGTTTGGGGTTATTTACACACCCCAGCCTCACATATTATGATTCAGTTGCTTTATTTTGAAATGTATTTTCGTGCAGCTTTACCCAACGTCAAATAATTGTGATCATTTTCACCTTCAGATTTTCATATTCACGATATTACCAAGATAAATTACACTCTAGTAGCACCCATTAAAAAACATTAAAAAAAACAGCACGGTACAGATCGCCGGTTTTAACGATCTCTTCATTTTTCGTGGTGCCGAAATGTCGGCAAACCAACCGTTCAGGTTGTCATTTCACGCCCCTCTAAAACATGTTAACAATAGCCTTCGTTTTGTAGCTGTCGATATTTAATTTTGCCATTTATCAACAGTAAAATTTTCAATTAACTTCAAATTTAAGTATTTTTTATTGGCGACTTAGTCTCTATAGAATAGAACTTCGGCCATGGTACAAGAAACTTCGTAAGCCGATACTAATTCTATTCGAATCGGCTCATTTGAGGGATTAACTCGCATGAATAATGTATATTGATGTATTGGCAAGATGGGACACTGCTCTTGAAAAAATAACCCCAATTTTTTGGCTTTAATGACATAAAATGGAGTTTTCTTTCTTGCTGAATACCGTTAGGTAATTTTTTATCGCCGTTCACTCGTGACCTAATAACACAAGCTTTGTTCTTACTTATCTTAATTTTGAAAAACCACCTAACTTGAATTAACGGCATGTTTTTAGAACCATATCAACAAATTTCGGTTCAGGAATAGGAAAAAATGTAGACGACAGCGAAAGGAGAGCACATTATACAATAGTAGAGTAGTGACAAATATGTAAGTAAGGCAAAAATGTACATGTAAATGAAGATAAGTTCATGTCAAAACCTGAACAAGGCGTCGAAAAGATCCAAGAATTGAGTTTTATTTTGACGAAAATAAAAATCATTTTGAACTATATTAGTTGTAAAAGGCATTTGACAGGGTAAAACATGCTGACCTAATAAAAATGCTTGCGGATTGTAACGTTGACACCAACGACCAGAATTTCATTAAAAACCTGTATTGGTTCCAAACAGCAGAAATAAGGCATGGGAATGAGAGGTCTAATGCAATTGCCATTCAGCGTGGAGTACGACAAGGCTGTATGTATCCTGCTGTGTGGTCGGTCTTGCGGTACGGATGTGAAACTGGACCTTGAAAGTAAATACCATGAACAGGTTAGAGGCTTTTGAAATGTGGCTTCACCGGAGAATGCTCAATGTCTCATGGACCGACATGATCACCAACACAGAAATTCTCAGGCGGGCTAGAGTAGATAGAGAACTGCTTACATTAATAAAAATCAGGAAAATGTCATATCTAGGTCATACACTTCGAGGGAGAAGTATTACTTGCTCCATTTAATATTGAAAGGCAAGATAAAGGGTCGCCGAGGGCCTAAATGTCTTGGCTGCGTAATATACGAGAATGGACCGGCATTAGAAGTGTGGAGGAGCTATTCCGGGCAGCGCAAGACAGAGAGACATTTTCAAGAGTGATCGCCAACATCGGAGGGACCTGATACGGCACACAAAGAAGAAGAAGTTGTAACAGAGAAGGTGAATCAAGTAAGAAGGTTGTTAAAGAGATGAAGATATAATGTCGAAAAATGACGAAAAGCAAATATTCACAAATTTAATGGTGAATGTTTATGTTTTTTAATATTTCTCTTGATTACGTTGAATCCTGATACGAAACCAAGCGTGGAAGATACTCTTATTATCGCCTTAATGAAATACTACTATTCAGGAATAAAAAATTGTTTGAAAGAGTCTGAAAATAGCCGCGTTTTTGCAACCAGATCTGATTAGCCAGGTAATTTAACTCGTCTCCTTCCCATCCCATTCGTCTTCAGACTCACAACATACACTGACTCAAGACGATTGGAAACAATATACACACAAAAAAGCTTTGGCACTGAGAGGGTAGGTTATTTAGAAATACTAGGTCAGATAAGGGACCAATAATAGAAAGATTCTCGTCAGTTGTCAAAAAATGGCAATGTATGAATAGGAGTTTAAATTTTTAAAAATTAAAATGGGGCAAAAAATAAAAGGAAATATTGGATTTCTTGACAGATGTTATTTATTATCTATCTATATATATAAAAATTAATCCCCGTTCCTCGGTCACGCCATAACTTCAGAACGACTTATTTCTTTCACCTTTTTTTTAAGTTTTCTAATTCTTACGGAAAGAATTAAGAAAATTGAGCAGAAAATTGGATAATTTCAGAAAACTTAACGACTATTTTAACTTCGCATGATGATAGTTCGCGCGTTTGATGAAATTGAATTTAGGAGGCAGCTGTTTTTTTTTCTATTAAAAGAATTGTCTATGGATTTTTCAGGTTATAAATATTTTAAATAGGTACCTATGTTAGGTACCAAATTTGATTGATTGTTCTTATAATATACAAAAATTAATATTTGTATTAAACAAAAAATGAAAATTTGAATAAAAAAATTGTAATAGGTGGCACGCGAACTGTTTGAAAGCTGAATGTACTTTCAGGACGGGGGAGCGGGAGAGGAATGAGGGTGGGCGGGGAAAGTGGAAGGAAAACGCGGGAGGGGAACGGGGACGCACGGGAATGGACATGCAGGAAGAAGCAACTTATTTATTAGATAAAAAGATTATTTATTAGAAGTTTATTCGATAAAAAAAGAATTAAAGTTTATTTTTCTTGTTGAGATATCATCTAGTGTATTTTATATCATTGGGTTAAATTTTCATTCGGTTAAGACCGGTAGGCGGGAATTTCGTTCCGCTTCTTCTTAAAAATTTTGGGTAACTTATTGCCGATAAAAAAATAGGTTTAATAAGATCTTGTTTTAAAGTAATCTTAATAAATTTGTTGAATTAATATCCAACGGGGCTTATACTAAACACATTGTGGGTATGATTTTAATTTGAACTTTGTGTCGTTTAACCGGACTTAATTAGCCGTAAACAGGCTTATCATTTTAATTATTCAATTCAACCAGTTACTAATGTATACATATTATTGTAGAGGTAACCTTATAATATGTATTTTATGTTTAAACATTGAAATTCACGACTCTGAACAAAAACATGTTTTAACAATAAAATTGCCTGGTTGCATTACCTATAAGTAGTGTCCGACCGAAACTAGTTTTTACGGCCGAAACCGAAACTGAGTTTCGGCTTCGGTCTCAGGTTCGGCCGAAACCGAAACCGAAACTTCCATATAAGGTCATGTTTTCGTGGAAAAAAAATAGTCAATCTTAATCAATCAGCCTTTATTTTTAATTTTTAAATCATATATTAATCATTCAGTCTCTGATATATGAACTAAAAATAAACATAAAATAATTATCACTCCCTATTTCAAATAAATAATATATGCTTTTTGAAATCGTAATCGTAAATCGCTTCATAAATAATATTAAAAAGAAATAGTAGGTATTACCCATTTGAACATTATTAACAAATAACGTAAAATAAAAGGTAGAAAACAAAATTACTTTTTTAAACCTAATTTGTTTAGGTACTTACACTAAACAAAAAAATACTCTTTCATCTGAGGAACAAAATAATTTGTTATAAAATTAAAACAAACACTTTGTATTTAACCACATAAACAAATAATTTGTTCTAAACTTTGGTCATACTGTATGGCACTCTTTTTAATGAACTACAATAATACAATTAAAATTAAAAAGTACCTACCTACCTTCCTACAATAACAATATATTTTAAATGCAAATAATGCTTAATGTATGAAAAAAAAGCGTTTTCTCTCAAACTAAATAAAGAGCTTTCATCTTAAGAACAAAATAATTTCTTCTTAACTTTGGTCATATTGTGTGACACCCTTTTTTAATGAACTACAATATAATTAAATTTAAAAATTACCTACCTACAAAAACAAAATATTTTTATTGCAAGTTATACATGAAAATAAATAGAGTTTTCTCTCAAACTAAAAAAAAACCTGTCATGGCAGTTCAGTGCACCGAACACGTCCGATCTCAGAACGAAACCTCCCGAATTCTGTTTCGGTTTCGGCCGTAGTTTCAGCTGGATGGCGGCTGAAACGAAACTCGTTTTTTGGCCGAAACTAGGCCGGAACCGAAACCGAAACCGAAAGTTCGGTAGGACACTACCTATAAGTGATACCGAATAAAGAATATAACACTAGAAGCAAAGAACTGAACAATTAGGGACGCTATTGCTTACTAATATCGAATGCGATCCGACTATCGGATCGGTGATAAAATAGGCCACGCCCTTTCCCTTCACCCCACATTAACCTTATATTAAACAACTGCGGACAAACATCTCTCACATATCACAAGCAAACTGAAACGAGTCATGCATCTCTTAAAGTCAATTAAGAACATATTTCCAAGAACAATCCTCAGGACCATATTCTTTGCACTTTGTCAATCCATTATCACCTATGGCATACTGGCTTGGGGAAGTGCAACGAATATAGCAATAGACCCAATAGGAAAAATTCAAAAGACAACAATTAAACTCATTCTCCAAGTACTTCTCTATACATACTCGAATATGATTTACGAAACACTAGACGTCATGACAATAAGACAATTTTGTGCCAAATCTGTACTGTTATACTTCTGCCAACATAAACTCCACATTCCAATGCAACCTCAAACAGCAATTAAAACCAGGCCTCTACAAAAAAAAAATACTAAATTTACCGATAACGCATACCTCACACGGGCAGAGAAACTGCGCAACCAAACTATATAACTGCATGCCCACCACACTGAAGCCACTACTAACTACTAACTACAAATACATCTACAATAATTCTTCACAAAACACACATCAAAGACTGGATCAAACAACAAGATATTCACTTTACTCATAACATTATAACACCTACCCAAACATAACCTAAACCAAACACTTCAAAAATAATTAAAAAAACTTGTTTCGAGACAGAAAATATTACCACAATATCAAAACCAGTGGGTTTGGTCCATAGAAAAATATACCCACCTGTTTATCAAGACAATTATTATCTTACACATAATCTAGAGGCTAAGAATAACCATATATAGATCCTAACGGCTACTAATCTTTGATTAATGTATACGATACTTCCGCCAAGGGTTGACCCACAATGCCCTTCTTGACAATATAAAGAAGGATACGGTGTTTGTACCTATGTACCTATGTCGACAGAATAGCACTTAATACTAAACATGGGAAAACCTGAGCTCAGCACAGGTTCGCCTAGTGAGGTGTTCACAAAACACTACTTCTATCCAATTTATTACCGATCATTAATATATATGCTAGTTTTCGCCATTAATTCCTATCGTTTGTCGCTGTTAACTATGTTTCGGTTCGATTTTATATGAGTTTCCTGTCTAGGGATAATGGTCTCTGCGTTCGGTCAAACTCGAGGAGCGGAAAGGTCGTTTTGGCGTGCCAGCAATGTTTTTTGGCTGGCAAGCGAAAGTGAACCTTAAGGTGGGTGAAACGCAAGGGCAGAGTGGCCGTTTTTCGCATCAAGGAAAAAGTGAGTTTTCGATAAAACCGGACATTAATATATACTTGTTTTATTACGGACACTTATTATCCATGTAAAACAATGTAATAATCTGTAAAGTGAATGTTCGAGGATAGAAATAAATAAATAAATAAAATAAACATTGCACTAGATCTCTTTGCTATCACTTTATGATACGGATGTTAAATACATTTTTATTTTTAAACATTAATAATAGTATTAAGGGATTTGGAATATCCCCTTAACATCTCATTCGAAGTTACTCGTGTGTTTTTTTTATGAAATATTATTTAAATCCTAAGTAGCTACGACTAATTATGTTAGATTCACGGTTGAAAGAGTCAAACGAAATCCTCTTATGCAGAAATATCAGACCACCAAACCAGAAGATTATGAGATTTATTTTATTGCTCTTTTAATGCGGCTTCGCTAAAAGAAACCTTAAGCCAGATGGTGCCATCTAGCGGAATAAATAATCATCATACGACTTGTTTATCTGAAATCTAAGCTTGTTATCTATTTATTTTAACAGCGTGCATTTGAATAATATACCAAGCATCTTATATTTACACAATAGATACCTTTTAACAGTATAATAAAAAAAATATCTAATGGTGAGACAGAAATGTTATGACATACTTTCACGTTTAAAAGTGTCATAAAATTTGATCGCTTAGAAGTGTTATAGATGCCTCAATTAAATACTGCGTGTAGAACATATCTTGGCTTTTAAAAATATTGGTTATTTTTTATAGGACTTTCAATAAGCCTAGAAAAAAATGAAGTATTAGGTCTATAAAAAAACACTTTCAAATCCAAACTCTCCTATTATGAAACCCTTTTTGGATTTGGTTTTATTGTTTAATGTGACAAATTCAGTTTTCGGATATGGTTTTATTTTTTAATGTGAAAAACGATATTTACTCCCGAACTTCACAAAATAAAATAAAATATGCATTTTCGCGTTGTTATTTTTGCCATCAATCAATACGGCGGCAGTCGACGAATTTGGATTTTCAAAATGAACCTGATGCCGTCCACCCAAGGACCACAGACTTGCCACACCCATTTTTCTTATCAATTCGGCCCCGGCCGGGACGGGGAATATGCGTGTTAGGCTCCGCGTCGCTTGGTTCCGTGAAATCAATTTTAAATTTCGTTGTTATTACAACAAACAATGCGTAGAAAAGGAGTTAATGTTTTTTACATGCCTATACGAAATCAACCTGTAAAAAAATCTCAAATACCTTTTCCAACCTTTCCGAAACCTTTTTCTCGGGGGACCTCCTGCGTGGAACTGATGTAAAAAAAAAGTTAATTATTTGTCTAGATTTTCTAATAAACATGGCCAGCGAACTCTTGAACACATTGTACCACTTATTTTTAATATGCTGCCATATGATTTGAAAAAATGTTGCTCGACACCTAAATTTGCACGATTGTTTAGAACATGGCTATTGGAATCAGATTTTATGTATTGACTTGACTCCTCGTGCATTTTTAATTTTTAATTATTAATATTTAATTTTAATTTTTTTTTTTTTTTCTTTATACTTATTTATGTTTTTATTATGTTTTTTATTAAATTGCAATATTTTTTTCTTCTATTGTAAAACATTGTATATTGTATCATGTTGTTGTCCACACTATTTTCCTGCCGACAAGCTACTCGCAGTAGCTTTGCAGGTGCAATGTAAACAAGAAAAAAAACTATTTTCTAATAAAAAAATAAAAAATAAAAAAAATTGTGGAATTCCATTTTTAACCCCCGACGCAAGGAGCGGTGTTATAAGTTTGACTTTCTGTGTGTCTGTCTATGTGTCTGTCTGTCTGTGGCATCGTAGCTCCTAAACGAATGGACCGACTATGATGCGCTTTTTTTGTTTGAAAGCTGATGTGATCGAGATGGTTCTTAGCTATGAAAATCTGTTCAAGCGTTTCCAGGTTACCAGCTCTTTTTGAGTGGGGGTTACTTAAATTTTTTTAAATTTTACTTATAATCTGGCTTTTTAAATATAAAAAAAAAACTTTGAATATTTCTTCCCCTGGTTTGATTTAGACCGAACCAAAGTCTGAAGGCATCAATCAATGTCTTACGTCCAATCTAAAGATACCCATTGTGATTAGTAAGGTGAAAAAAGTGTGAAATTATGAAGCTTCTTTATTTAAAAAATACGTCCTATTAAACATAATATTTTATTGCAATTAGTTTTTGAAAATAATGTAGCAATCTTCAACCACTTAATTAAGTTTGAAAAAAACCTTTTCGTTCGTAAGACGTTTCCGCAACTTTTCATTCTGCGACAAAATAAGGGTGATAAAACGGATGCTTCTAACTACAGACCTATTTGCATACAATCAGCGATACCTAAATTGTTTGAATCCGAAGTTCTATCAAAATTTTGTTACAGGCACGTAAAATCATTTCCCCCCCCCAACATGGATTCATATCCGGAAGATCTACACTTACACATTTAATTATATACGAAAAATATATTTCAGACAATCTAAATTCAAAATTGCAAACGGATGCAGTTTACACAGATTTCAGCAAAACATTCGACAAAGTTTCCCAAAAAATCTTATTATACAAACTAAAAGTATACGGGATAAAAGGAAATCTACTAAAATGGTTTGAGACCTATTTAACATCTAGAAAACTATACCTTAAACTATCTAACCATATGTCATATTGAAGCTTCAAGTGGGGTGCCTCAAGGTTCTCATCTAGGTCCTATTCTCTTTTTGCTATTTATCAATGACATTGTTACAATATTTGAAGGTATCCATTTCCTATTGTTTGCTGATGACTTGAAAATTTACACTATTATAAGAAATTTAATGGACTGTCTTGTATTTCAAAACAACTTGGATCGATTATATAATTGGTGTAACATAAATGATTTATTTCTAAACATTAAAAAATGTCAATCTATAAGTTTTTCTCTAAATAAAAATCCAATACTCTTTCAATATCACATTAACAATGTGAATCTTTCTACAGTAACATTAATAAAGGATCTGTGTGTCGTTTTTTATAACAAGATGACATTCGTCCCCCACATTGATGCAATTACGAATAAAGCACTTAAATGTCTCGGTTTTGTGTGAAGATCGTCCAAAGATCTAATGCATACTAATACACTCAAAACCCTATACATAACATTAGTCAGAAGCATTCTTGAGTATAATTCCTCTCTATGGTCGCCATTATACAATGTACATTCGCACAAAATTGAAAGAATACAACATAAATTTTTAAGGCATATAAATTACAAATTAAAAATTTCAATAGAAAATTTAAATTATAATTATTTAATACAATTGCTTAAATTACCCGAATTGTCACAGCGAAGAAAAATCTGTGATGTTTTATTGTTATTTAAAATTATCAACGGATATTTGGATAGCCCTGAACTTGTGAACATGATAAATTATCAAGTACCTAACAATTACAACACCAGACTCCATGCTCCATTTAACGTAGTTGCTTCTCGCACTAATTTTATGTTTAACTCTTGTCTTCAGAGATTGCATCGTGTGGGGAATGAAACTTGCTCTGTCGATATATTTTTTTTATAAAAACATCGCTTCCTTCAAAAAGCGTATATGAAGCTGATGCAAAAATCCTTAAATGATACAGATTGTTAACAGTAACTAATTTAATACCCATTGCTCTGAAACTACTTTCATAGTACCTACTTACTTCTTTATACATATATGTAATTGCTGTGCACTTTTTATTTTATTTTTTTCCTGATAATAACAAACTAACTTAAAAATCCTTAAATGTATCACATTGTTAACAGTAACAAACTTAATACCCACTGCTCTGTAACTACATTCATGATAACTACATTCATTGTACCTACTTACTTATTTATATATGTAATTACTTTTATTTTATTTTTTCTTTTTCATAATAATAACAAACATACGTACCTACATTTATGATAGCAAAAAAATAATAATTAAAAAAAAAAAAAATGTTTTACACCACTGCAATACTAGTATGCGTCGAGTATATTTGGAATCACATTTGGTGTGATATTGTGACAATAATTATTGAATCTAATGTAGCGTGAGCCCAAATACGAATCCGCTGGTTGAACTCCTTTGTAAACAATTACTCGAATACTGATACCTACTTATGTTAGGCCTACTTATATCTTTCTAGCTCTGTTTATCATTTTATGTAGGTACTATATACTTATGATACTGCATACTTGTTATAATGCTCCTGTAAAATTTATTTTATATGTAAAAGCCATCTAGGCGTAAACAAACAAACAAATAAATAAATAAAATACACCCCGACAAAATATTCCCGACAAACTATCCTACGGATAAAACATCGTACGGACAAAACTCCCCCAACAAAATGTCTACTAAAACCCAAAGATATTCAAATACAAATTCAATATCTTTGACTAAAACCTAACCTAACCTAACCTCACCTTACCTAACCTAACCTAACCTAACCTGACCTAAACTAACCTAACCTAAATTTACCTAACAAAAAAATGGGAAAAAAATAATTCGGACAACCTGTAAAGACAATAAATTAATGTTAAGGTTAATCGTCACGTACGTTATAATCTACGCATTCACAGATGGCGCCAATTAAATTATTTTAGATTTTCAATACTTTTTGCACATTTTGCTTTAAAATATTGAGGTGAATTAATTGTTTGCGCCCGTACATATTTAAAACGAATATAAATAAATTGTTTTGACCATAAACAAACCCAAATCTTCCAAGAAATGCTGAAAAATACAATATTGGATTGAGCCACCGATACAAAATTGAATTTTTTAGCCTCTCTTGGAAGATTTGGGTTTGTTTATGTATAAAACTGTTTATTTATTTTCTTATTAAATATGTACGGGCGCAAACAATTAGTTTAACTTACTATTTTAAAGCGTAACGTGCAAAAAGTTTTAAAAACCTAAAATTATTGAATTAGCGCCATCTGTGAATGCGTAGATTATAACGCACGTGACGTTTAACCTTAAAAAGTAGTAAAATGTAAAATAAAGTTAGGCTAGGTTAGATTAGGTTTTAACAGATATTTTGTTAGAGGATGTTTTGTCCGTGGGATATTTTTTCCTTAGGATATTGTGTCGAAGGATACTTTTTCGGAGTATATTGTGTAGTCGATATTTTGTCGCGGGATGAAAACGCCCGGTACCGCTTAAGAGGTTAATTGATGTGTCGTAACGGCGATCAAAACATTATTTCAAACGAAATCAACAACTCAAGTGTTACTTTCTTTCTCTGAAATCTCTCAATCGTCGTAGGGGGGATAAACTCGCATCACACGGCCGTAATGCGTTTATTATAATCCGGGATTAACATATTATCTCCGGCCGGTGATTGTGCGTGCGGCGCCGCGTGTGTGATCCGGGCCGCCTAAACGTCAATTTTTAACGGAAAGATGGGAAACCCAGTGGACTTCTTCGGCTTCGCACGTTAGTGGTAAAGGATGGTTCTGATTCTGGAAAACGTAAGTTTAAGTTGTAATATTAAATGTGAAATTTCTACTTATTTAGTGTTACGTAACAACGGTCAAAGTGATTTAACAAAAAAAATATTGAGTTTGGGCGATCTTGTATTTGTGGAAAGTGGAATTGCATCATTTACAGAAAATATATTAATATGCACATGGTGATAAATTCACGTATTGTCATACATACATGATAAGTACCACCATAATGAAGCTAGGCTTGGATGTACTCGTATGTATTATTATGATCTTTATTTATTTATACATGTGTTTAAGGGGAACGTATGCGCGGCCCATTTCTGGCCGTTTCATACAAATCTTAGATTTGGATTTGAGATCAAAATACCCAACCAAACTGTAAAATTATTTTTGTAATCAAAAGGTATATCAAATATCTAGTAAGGATGTGAGCTACTTTATTTATTTTTGCTTCAAGTTGTAAGATATGGGCCATTAAAGATTTTAGTGTTTTATGATTTTGGTGGCAACTTAGCCAATTATTTGTTAGTGAAAGAAGAATATAAAAAATAAATTATATATTATTTTTAAATACAATGAAAAATAAAATAAAAATTCTTAAAAATGCATTTTTGGGTAGTAATTTTAATATATAAACGACTATTTTTTATTCCGTCGTAAATAGGTAATTTTATTTTTAATTTACACCCATCAAAATGATTTTTTTTTTTACATTTTAATTTTTTATTTTATATTTCATCATATTTATATTATAAATATAGTAAAATAATTTTTTTATTGTTTGTCATTTATTCACAAATAATTGCCCGAATCGCCGCTAAAATTATTCATTTTTGTATGTATATATTTTAAGTGTCATTTTTAAGACAATTTGAAATTATTAAAATTGTTATTTATATTTCTATGAATACGTACATATATGATTTAAAATCTTACAATAATAATTGCTTCGTATTATTTTGATAATACCTTCTCGAATTCTCGTATAATTCAAGTGTATTCATATGGGCTAAATAGCGCTTGGCGAGTATTGCTCTATAAACAGAGGAAGTGTGTGGGTAGTTTTTCGTATGAAAGTTTGGTGATGAAATCGGAGATTATAGTGACCAACTGAATAAACTAATCTACAAACTTCACGGAAAATAAATGAGAGATGAGGGAAGGAAAAATAGATTCATTGAAAGAATGTTTTTTAACGCCAAGTCCGCTGGGCTTATCATATTTTATCGAAGCAATCCACTCGACGTTAATTTATAGGAATAATCTCTTACATTGTGCCCCATCGAACAAGCCGCGGCAATTGATGGCCCGCGAGGTCGGAGAAGAATGGAGGTGCCTTCTAGTTCAATACGTCTCGTTGGTCACCGGTTACCGGTCACTGTGATCTATCCGCTGGCTGAGTTTATACTCAACAGGGTTGTCACACTGTTGTGATTTTGTCAATTGTCGAAGACGTGCTATTATAAACTACACTACATAAAATATTCTAAAAGTATACGTTTGTGGTAAAAACTATTTTGTGCAAAGCGGTTTCAAACCCGAAGGAGGTTATCCACCACTTACCAGCCCTGGTATAAGTAACAGATGGTTACTCCTTCAAGATTCTAATTTTTTTGTTAAACGAAGCTACATTTATTTATTTTGATCGAATCTAGACCTCCAGTGTTGCATTCGTTGTTAGAAAGCACTATGCAAGTGCTTAACAGGAATTAAAATAATACAACAAATCAGGTTAGTAATGCAAGCAAAAATAATAGTTAAAGCAAAATAAAACTCGTTCAAGAAGCTCATGAAGCAGCTTTGCATCATCTGAAAACCCTGTAAGCATGTGTATAAAAAATAGAGAACATACGATATACGATTAGTCTCAAATCATTTGGCAACTTCTAATAAAAAATGTAAATTTCATTCAGCCTGATATAAACCACGTCTGTGTCCCTTATCCAACCACCCAGTGAAGTGCAAATCAATTGTCAGCTGCTACTATCAGTGAATATACAAAATCATCACCTTAATCCTGAAGAATTTAATATTCTTTTATGTGGCCTTAGAAGATTTTTACCAAGCAAAAGTTGTGATGAAAAGGGAACATTGGTTTCCGCAGTGGAATTCGAATATGCTAGAGGACGGGGCATGTCTTTGACTCGTTCTAGAGTTCAACAGCTCGCCTGTGGAACAATTTTACGACCTCTGTGTTTGGTTCCACAGTGAACATCAGTTTCTTCAAGACCAACGTTTACTCTTTCTTCTCCCCAAACTTCTTCACACAACATTCCCGAAGACGACGTAGAATTATTTTCCTCAAGGCATTAAGTGAATGTTAAAAAAAAATCGAGTGCAGTTTACACGCGGTAGAAGCGAAACTTTACCGAAACAATCTCAACCAATACTTGAAAAGTGAGGTCGTAATCAAAGCTACCAATGAGCGCAGACCTCGCGTAATTTCCATTTCGTATCTCAACCAATAGGAGCCTTTAAAAGTGACATCATTATCAAAGCGACCGATGAGCGCAGTTGAGGAGTCGTGGTGCAGTAATCATCATTTCCGTTTCATCCGAAATCCAAATCACAGCGGTGCTATAGAAGTTTCACTTCAAAAACCGTTGAAGAATCTTTTATAAAATGAAGCTTTAGTCATATACGAAGTTTCTTATTGAATTGACATTATTGTGATAGGGGTTATTGTTATTGAATTAAGAGAACCAAGAGAAGCAAGGGAACCAAAGGTACGTAAATATATATATATATATATATATATATATATATATATATATATATATATATATATATATATATATATATATAACAAGCAGTAATTGTTGAATGAAACACTAGTATATATTGAATTATTTGGCGGGTATTTGATAAGCCCCCATAGCTCAGTGGTCAGAGCATTCGACCGGCAATCGGAAGGACACGGGTTCAAGTCCCGTTGGCGGCAAGTATCTTTTCTCGGAAGATTTTTCAATGTAAATGAGTGTTTCAGGCTGACAATTATTGCTTGTAATAATTGGTAATTATACGATTTTATTATTGTAGAAAAGTGGAAGAAAGTTAAAAAGATCTTTTATCCTACAAAAAAGTTATATTAAAATTGAATTCTACCATTAAATGATTAAAGGGAACAAAAATTACATTATATTTTCGAAATCTATACTTTCAAGGCTCTCAGTCTCTCTTGTCTTCATACAAATCTTAATTTATGCAAGTCGGGTTAGTAACACCATGCACAAGAACGGCTGGACCGATTTTTATGATTTTTAATTTGTTGGATTTGTCTTTGTCCCGAATAGCAGAACAGCTATTAAAACATCGGAAAAATTTACGGAAAAACAAGTTATGAAGAAAAATCTTTTCCTCGTACATTTTGTATGGAACGAATTTTCATCTTTTGAAAGAGGTGCCGGAATATTGTGATAAGTATAATATTGAGTAGTGAGTGAATTCTAAAAATTCAAAAACGTCAAATGTCATAGCGCTGATAGTTTTACTTTTGTTTTTAAACATATAATGCTGCCCCTCTTTCTTATACACTAAAATGTCAACAGTCGAAAATGGGAAATAAGGTGAACATATGTCTGCACCCCTCCACAGGTAAAATACAATCTATCTATGTAAATAAAAATGAATCGCCGAAATGTATATATGCGCATAACTTCAGAACGACTGAACCATATAGGATAATTCTTTTTTTTGTGTGACAAGGTTTGTGTAAAACTACTAGTGAGCTCTGGCATTATGAAATTTGTATAAAAAATTACAATAGATGGCATGCGAGCTGTTTGAAAACTGAATGTACCGGGACTGAATGTATGGAATGCGGGAGGGGGGAGGTTAACTGGGGTAGGGGGTTCGCGGGAGGAGGGGAACTCGGGAGGGGGGTTCGCACTACGGGGGAAGGAGGGGAGTGTAGTAGGGAAAGGGAAGGTGGAGGAGGTGGAGTGGGAACGCGAGAGGGGAAGGGGAAGCGGAAGAGGAAGAGGAGGCGGGAGGGGAATAGGACGAATGGGAAAGGACACACAGGGAGATACAATTTCTTAATTGCACCAGCTAGTATTTTAATAGTTTATAGAAATTCAAATAAATGTAACACCTTTATCATAGCCCTACTAGTATATTTTTGAATAGTAAACCGGACGTGCTTGAGCTTTTTGACTTTAAAGTGCCGCCCATACAAAACCTGCTATCAGCTTATCAGACACAAACTAGAAAAACCCCACATCAATTCTACCTCTACAACCTTTCTTCCACGTTAAAACTGCCCCTCTTCTACTCAGTGGTGACTTTTACCTCTTGAGGGAAGTCGGGACAAAACGAGACAACTATATCTTGATTGTTTTAAAGAATTATTAGAAGGCCGGTCATTTGAAATGACATCTTAATGGATGGTCAAGTTTCCCGGACTGCATTTCAGGGCAGCGCCATTCGCAGGAAATAAAAGGATGACTCGCAGTTTGTAAGACAGTACCATGGCTGCCTATCTATGATCTCATTTCGTAGTTCGCAGTCTCGAGGAAAAGGTTTCGCTAGTGTGTGGAGCTAGGTTAAGAACCACTGGTTGAACCACTGATTGAATCGATGAACCCCAGAGGTTCGGTGAGTCAGTCTCGCGGGTTCGGCGGAAGTCAAGACACACCCCTAGGGATGCAAGGTTTTTAAAAATATCGATATGTCGAAATCGATGAATATCGAATTAAGTCGATATTGATATATCGATATACCGGTCTATTAGGCCAATATATCGATATTTCTTCTTTTTTCAAAAGCTTATAGAAATCCGATGTAGTTTTAGTTATATCAAACGTTTATCGATTATTTATTTATTTATTTAAGATAGATAATAATAGTTAGGCAGGTACGTACTACACAATTATAATGATTAAATTAATAGTAAAAAATAATAATTTGCCGTAATATAGTACCATATTATGAATATGAACCAAATTCATTTTTAGAAAATGAATTTTATAAAATATATTATGATAAAACTATACTAACAGACAGAACAATTAGTCATAATAGACCTGATATAGTTTTACACGACAAAATCAAAAAAATAACTTATATCATTGTTGTAGCTTTTCCAAATTCCTGTAATATTCAAAAAACTGTTTCTGAAAAAATTAGAAAATACACAGATTTAGGAAATGAGATTAAATGAATTTGGAATTCTCGGACTATAAAAATATTACCATTTGTTATTTCAGCTACTGGCATTATACCTAGGTCTCTGATTCAAAATTTAGGCATATTAGATTTGTCAAAGAATTTATATATAAAAATGCAAAAATCGGTAATTTTAAATACATGTAGGATTACAAAAGATTTTTTAAATATTTATATTGAGGGATCAGTAGGATTTATAGGTTCAATTAGGAATTCCACAGAGCCGAACCCTCTGATATGAAAATATCTGGAGTCGGTGAATTATTTTCCCATATGGTCTCTGGTAGGTTGACATGATGTTCTTGTATTGTTTTGTAATTATAATACTTATATAGTGCAATCGCATAACGTGGATTGACCAGATGATCATTTGGGAAGTGTGTGAAAGGGTTAAGTTTTTCCTGTGGGGAAAATTAAACCCGGACATTTAAATCTGGTGATTAAAAATTTAAATGAAAATCATACATTTCATTAAAGTAATTATAAAGACTTCGTTTTAAAACGATGTAATCTATTTATAGGTGTATGAGCCTCATAGTTTGTTTTAAAATTGTCACAGAAGAAGGTAGCACTTTGCTTCGTGTTTCTGGTCGGTACGTAAAATTTTATCTTAGCGAGAATTTCAGGGTTGTCAATGCAATTATTAATGATTTTATTTAATAGTACAAGGTGATGATCCGCCTATCTGACAGCGTAATTAAGTTGAGTTGTTTCATCAAAAGGACATAGTTATTATTTTGAATTGGAATATTCAGCTTAAAGTTAACAAATCTTAGAAATTTGTGCTGTACCCTTTCTATATTGTCGGAATGTATTTTATACAGTGGGGACCAAATGGGCGAATTATACTCTACCTGGCTTCTCACTAAAGAAGTGTACAATATTTTCAAACATTCTAGTGACTTAAAATCACTTGCTGTTCTGCATATAAAACCAAGCATTTTTATAGCTCTATTTGTTATTTCATTTACGTGCAAAGTGAATGTTAACTTTTCATCAAATAAAAGTCCCTGATCTGATTATGTATGGACATATTTTTTTATGCTTACCTATGTGAATAATTACAAAATTTCGATAGGTAGGTATACAAAATCTGTTTTTTTTTTTAATTTATTTTGCCGTACTGGCAACTTTGATCTTAAATAACTTCTCTTTGGTTAGGAATTACAAATTCAAATTTATACAGCTATTTACTCGTGTATTTGTGTTTCGAAAATTATAATTCATTTGTTTTTCCTTAATTGTTTTTTTTCTTTGCGTCACTTAGTTTACAAAATGGAAAACTTGAAATATAGCGTTATTTACGAGTACGAGTTTCACCGTGGCACCAGTGCTGCAAAAACGGCTCGAAGGATTAATGATGTGTATGGCGACGGTGCCGCAAAAGAAAACACAGATGTGTTTTTTTTGTGTCGTTCACTACAGCTTTCTTAAATCTGGCCAGACGATTACGGCAGATGTCTATTGTCAGCAACTGCAAACCGTGAAGGAAAAGCTAGCTGCTTAACAACCGAACTGGTTTTTTTTTTTTTTTTTTTACATGAACTCCACACAGGAGGCCCTGAGGAAAATAATTTCCCTCAGGGCCTATGACATCTTTGAGGATGCTGTGTGGAGGGTTTTTTTTAAGGAAAGGGAGGAGAGGAGAGTTCTGGGAAGGAAAAGGGTTTAAGGGGTGGGTAGGAATCTGGGGTTCAGTATTTCCTGGTCATCCGCCTCCAAGACCTAGACAAACCTCACCCCATGAACCCGGGCACCCCTGCTAAATCACCAAACGTAGCGAACCACTTGGGGTGACCTATGACAGAGGTGTTGGTTATCCAATAAAGGTTCCCGGGGCGGCGGTACCCATTCCCGCCTCCCAAATGGTTAATCGCTCTAGGCCACTGCTGCTTCTTGACAACGCTAGACCACACACTGCACAACAGACGGCTACCAAATTAGAGGAGCTTCAATTGGACATCGTACTCTCCGGACCTTTTCCCAACAGATTACCTTTTTTTTCGAAATTTGGATAACTTCTTGCAAGAGAAAAAATTCAACTCCGATGGGGCAGTCCAAACCGCCTTCAAAGATTTTTTTTAGAACGGTTTTTTTAGTAAAGGGATCGATGAACTACCTATGAGATGGCAAAAGTGCATAGATAGCAATGGTACATACTTTGATTAAATAAATATATTATATTTAAAAAAAATCGACTTTATGTTCCTCTCATACAAAACGCCAATTTCATATGTTAGGACCAAATATAATTTTGCATCATTTTGCATGTTTTTCAATAATCTGGCCGTTACTGTTTATCAAATAAACTTTCACACCTCGTGGGCCGATCGGCCCTGTTTGATTTTGTGTTTTGAAAAATTCACTTAGGAGGAATACACTCGTACAAGCCGAAAACATGTCAATTCTTAGTGTTTCTCAAATCAAAATAAATATAGGTTAGTAATAGGTATAGTATAGGTAGTAACAGCTTGGCAAGCGGAGTCTAAATATTATTTCTATAAATTATCGATTTATGTCCAAAGTGGTTTTTTATTTATTTTGTGGATAATGTTATTACGAAGAAAAAAGTGAACACAAATAATTTCAGAAACAAAATGTTTTTTTCATTGCTTAAATGAAGACAATATTAGCGAAACTCGAACAAAAATCTCAAATCAGAAAAATCAGAAAAATATATGGTCACATCTTGAACTCGCACCCAGGACCTTCTTTTCACCGCCTTGGCGGGGCGCAACTCTACCAACTGAGCTAATGTGTCCTTATCCGATTCGGTCATATTTAACTGCATCATACTTTTTTCGATTTTTTTTTTTTTTAAATGCGTTCATAATTTTATAATTAAAAGACGTTTTCTTTAGCAGTTTACGCTTATATTTTTAATAAAGTAATAAATGAACAATTTTATCATAGTTCTACTCAAGTGGAACTTTAGAGCATGTTCTTGGTATCTTCTAATATATAAAACAAAGTCTGGTTAGTTACACCATTTATAACTCGAGAACGGCTGGAACGATTTTTATGATCTTTGATTTGTTGGGTTTGTCTCCGCCCCGAATTAAGGGAAATTCTTTTCCTCATACATTTTGTATGGAACGAATTCTCATCTTTTGAAAGAGCTGCAGCAATATTGTGATAAATAAAATATTGAATAGTGAGTGAATTCCAAAAATTCAAAAATGTCAAATGTCAATGCGCTGATTGTTTTGCTTTTGTTCTTAGACGTACGAGTATAATGCTGCCCCTCTTTCTTATACCCTAAATTTCAACAGTCGAAAATGAGACAAACGCTGAACGTATGTCTGCACCCCTCCAAAGGGAAAATACAATAATTATAATGAATCTCCCTCACACGTATAAAGAAAATGAAACGCAATTCCCGTAAGTAAGTGGAAATGTAAGAAAATCACAAAAAATATAAATCCGTACACAATGCCATTTCTGATACCTACTGACAAAAACAAAACACGGAAAGTTGTACATCGATAATTGCTTCTCTGTTTAATTTTTAACTAAATAAAAAAAACTGATGAAATAATTAAAATCACTTTGTTTTTACAACGATATTCTTTATTTAAAAGTCAACATGTTTCAAGAATGATGTTCTCTTCATCAGGACATACTAAAACTAAATGATCGAACATAGAAAGACTGGCGTGGGTAGAAATGGAAGTAGTGGGGGAAGAGAGAGGTGAAAAGGGGAGGTGCTTAGAAGATCAACAAGGGGGAGGGGGGGGGGGGTAGAGGTCGAAAGGGGGGTGCTTAGAAGTACAAAAGACAAAAATTACAATGGAAATATGTTTAAGATAGGGTTATTCACAAAATTAATTTGATTTTTAATAAAATTTAAATTTCTATTGAAATTTTTCCTAATTTCTAATATTTCTAAAAGATCTAAGTGAAAACCACTAACGTTAGTGTGTAAAATTTTAAAACCAGTATTGATTTCAAATGAATGGTTAAATTCAATTAGATGGTTAGCAAATTCCGAATAATTATTGCTATTTAGACATCTCAAATGTTCCTTAATCCACGTTTCAAAATTTCTGCAAGTTTTACCTAGGTAAAAATGGTTACAGTCATTACAATTCAATTGGTAATCTACAGATTTTTTTTTCATTTTTTGGTCTTTGTCCTTGTTATTTAGGCTCATTGGGTGCTCCCCATGCTGGTGCCCTTTTACAATTTACATTTTACAAGCCATCAATTTGGGAGGCGGGTATTGGTACCGCCGCCCTTGGAACCATTTATTGGACAACCAACACCACTGCCATAGGTCACCCCAAGTGGTTCGCTGTGTTAGTGTCTTAGTGTACGAGTGCCCGGGTTCATCTGCCCAGCAACTGCATGGCAGGCCGGATAGAGAGAGACAGGTTGAGGGAGAGCTTTTGACCTGTGCAGCCGGACTCTCTCGGAAAATCGTCTTGCACTGCAGTGGGAGGGATAGATTCGTGGGAACGTCACTCCCGGACACATTGACCAGATTCATACCCACCTCTCATACCTTTTCCTTCTCAGCACTTCCTCTCCTTTTCTTCCCTTCACACACCATTCCCGATGATGTATATTATGGGTTGACAAAGTGCAAATTATGTTGTTTCATTTATTTTAGTTTAAATATGTTTCTTATGTTTATGAAAATATGTATTGGATTAACATTATTATTAATTTCTTCTTCAAATTTTGCAAATTCACTTTGTGGCACCATTTTATTGATGCAATAATTAAAAACACTTTGTTTTTACCACAATAAACTTTATTAAAAAGTCGACATGTTTCGAGAACGATGTTCTCTTCATCAGGACATATAATGTACAGACAGTACAGAGAACATCGTTCTTGAAACATGTTGACTTTTAAATAAAGATTATCGTGGTAAAAACAAAGTGTTTTTAATTATTTCATTAATAGAATGGTGCCACAAAGTGAATTTGCAAAATTTGAAGAAAACAAACTGAATATAATTCAGCTAATAAGTTAACACAACAGTCATTGATTTTGGGGGGCTAGGAAGTTCTCCGGGTCAGCTAGTTTATAATATAAACCGATTCGTAGTAAAGATTAATTCAAAGTAGTGACTTTACTGAGAGCTTCACTTTTGCATCAAGCTTGCTGGCTAGAAATATGCTAAAACATAATAAGATCTATTAAAAACTGCCAGGAAAATAAAACACAAATTAAAAAAATAACAAGTGATTAAAAAAATAGGTATAAGATATATTGTATCTTCAAAACAAAATTAAATAAATGTGCATGCACTTCGTTTTTCTAAAATACATAAACAACAAAAAAATCAATTCCCACCAAGCAACAGTGTTTATTATAATATAAAGTCAACAAATCATTCAACTGTTTAAAATATTGTCTTTGTGAACTCTCGCGGATATTCCCATAGTAATTTATTGCGACAAAAGTTCTCGTACGAGTGAACGTTGAAAGATTTATGTTGACATAATATACTAATTGTATATTCATATCTCCGTGACTAATATACTGTGAATCAGATGCACATTATGTTAAATGACTTATCATCGCTATTATACTTAAAATTCAAAACCAATAAATGTAAACTACATTCAAAGTAATAAATTGTTTCTCCCTGCATGAACCTTTCCGTTCCCCTCCCGCATCCCCTACCCTCCCACGTTCCCCTTCCACTTTCCCCGCCCACACTCTTCCCTCTCCCGCTCCCCGTCCCGCAAACCCCCCTCCCGCGTTCCATATATTCAGTCCCAGTACATTCAGTCTTCAAACAGCTTGCGTGCCACCTATTACAATTTTTTAATTCAAATTATCATTTTTCGCACTTTGCAGATTTTCACTTTTGTATATTATAAGAACAACCAATCAAATTTGGTACCTAACATAGGTACCTATTTAAAAATATCTATAATTTTAAAAATCCATCGACAATTCTTTTGATACAAAAAAAAACAGCTGCCTGCTAAATTCAATTTCATCAAACGCGCTAACTGTTAATCGTGCGAAGTTAAAGGAGTCGTTAAGTTTTCTGAAATTAATTCCAATATTCTGCGCAATTTTCTTAATTTTTCTTTCCGTAAAAACCTTCTACATAGTATTAGAAAACTTAAAAAAAAAGATGAATGAAATTGGTTAAGTCGTTCTGAAGTTTTGGCGTGACCAAGGGAAACTGGGATTCATTTATATATTTATATATGTAAATATAGATATTTATTCAATAATATTGTTACGATATTTTTGTGAATAGCGCCTCAGAGGAGCCTCAAAGCAATAAAACCGTTGTTTTATTGCTTAATCACGATTTCTTTATTTATGTAAAAGGATGTGTTTAAGGGTTTTGTTCTAGTCTAGAAGCATGAATTGTAGGTATTTTTTCAGGTGCAATAAAAAAACAAATAATATTTTTAGCAGCCATTATTTTACCAAATATTTTTTAAACACTATAGAATAGATAAAAAAAATCAAACGAAAAAATTCAAAAAGTTACAGGGTGTTGAAGTGAGGGGTTGACACGATTGCAACCCTGCTAGTAATCAGAAAGAAAAAAACAAATTAATTCTTAATCCAAACAATTGCTGCCATGGCCCGAACCACAAAATAGTAAAAATTGTAATTTTGTTATAGTTTTGGTTAGTGCGGTAGAGTAATGTGTAGAGAAGGTTCACACCATAGACATCCAAATTTAATAGACCAGTAGATACAGATAAGGGGTAAAACCAAACTATGGGGGGCGAAGAGGGGAAAGATACTGTGATTCGTTAAAAAATCAATCTGACAGTACATAGGCATCTCGCATAATAATATCACCATTTAGTTCTTAAAAGCAAAATCTGCTTTGAATGAATAGACCTTTTTACATGGGAGAGCGAATTGATTGCCACGTTAATAACATATTTGCGAAGGACAAATGCTTGCCCCGAAAAGGTTCGCTAATATTCACATAGCAATATTTTGTTGCCGTGTTTAGTTAAGACACTTTTACAAATGTTTCATAATTTACTTACCCCTGTAACCTGCGACGAGCTCACTAGAGAAACGCCCACATTTGCTATGTTCTAGGTAGGTCTATAGCACAAGCTCTCATATTTTGCCGTATTATTTCTTAAAATGTATGATGTTATCTATGCGCTGGTCAGGACAAGAATGATGACATCACATTTTTTTTATTCAAGCGAGGCTCTCGTAAAGCCCAGCTGGGTCCAAGGAGTTTCAAGTAAATTGTTTCATTTGAAGTTGAGATATCGTGTCAACCGTCTCGAAAAATGTAGTTTCGAAAAAAATGCGTTTAAAGTTTTGTTATATTTGAATTCTAGTTAGTTTCCATCTAAACCGCGACATTAAAATGGTTAAAAGTTGTAGCTTATAAGTTTTAAAATAATTCGAATGTCGAAAAATCCTTTTTAGGAGATATTTTTGATATCTTAACTATGGAAATATGAAAAAAAATCTAGTCTAGAATACCTAGAATACCCCTTTAATCACTCTAAGTAATCGCGCGAACGTTCTTATTAGGGCCTGGTAGGAGACAAATGTCTTGGCTGCGAAATGTACGAGACTGGACCGGCATTAGAAGTGTGGAGGAGCTATTTCGGGCAGCGCATGACAGAGAGACATATTCCAGAGTGATCGCCAACGTCGGGGGGACCTGATAGAGCACACCAAGAAGAAGAATTTCAAACATCTCTCAATTGCGTCAAATGTAAATGGGGTTTGAGTTGATTTTTGAATTCCTGACCTGACAATATTTGGCAAACTCTTGGAAATGATTGGAATTGTGCAATTATGAAAAATAGCCAGCCAGGAATTGAACACCTTCACTAACCGGTAAAAGTGCTCACGAGGTGACTGTTTTCTCGAAAGCAGCGCTACAAAAGAAATCCAATTATTACAATAATTAATAACAATGTTAATCCAATACATATTTTCCTAAACATAAGAAACATATTTAAAATCCAAAAAACAGAAACAACATAATTTGCACTTTGTCAACCCATAATATACATCTTTGGGGATGGTGTGTGAAGGGAAGAAAAGGAGAGGATGTGCTGAGAAGGAAAAAGGTATGAGAGGTGGGTATGAATCTGGTCAATGTGTCCGGGAGTGACGTTCCCACGAATCTATCCCTCCCACTGTGGTGCAAGACGATTTTCCGGCTGCACAGGTCAAAAGCTCTCCCTCAACCAGTCTCTCTATCCGGCCTGCCATGCAGTTGGTGGGCAGATGAACCCGGGCACTCGTACACTAAGACACTAACACAGCGAACCACTTGGGGTGACCTATGGCAGTGGTGTTGGTTGTCCAATAAATGGTTCCAAGGGCGGCGGTACCAATACCCGCCTCCCAAATTGATGGCTTGTAAAATGTAAATTGTAAAAGGGCACCAGCATGGGGAGCATCCAATGAGCCTCACATTACCAAATAATGTTTTACCAAAAAATACTAAGGAAATGTCATCATTATAAATCGTAGCTATGTAAATGTCAGTGTTGTACTGATCTGTTTGTCTTTATTCCTTGCAGATGCTGTGCGGAGCAGAATGGGGGCGGTGGACAGTGGCAACGAGACGCTGCTGTCGGACGACTCCTCGTCCGTGGAGCTGAGGGAGCACACCCCCAACATCCAGCCCAGGGTGGTGGCTCCTTCCTCCCCTTCGCCGCCGGGCCTCCCCCCGCGCATACAGCCTTACAGCGGGGTGCTGGCCAACGTGAGTCATTTCTCTATTTTGATTACTGTTCTCTCAACTCTTCATAAATATGTTGTCAAATTGTAGAACTTTTTGCATTGAAGACCGTATAACAATGCTGGTTACGTGGATTACATTGGGTTATCGTAAAGCGGGATCATCTCAAGAAGTAAGGATTTGCGTTGGGGTGGCCAAGAGTAATTGCACACATGGAGGTGTAAGCGTAACCTAAGTATAAAATTAATGATTAAGTATGGTTGATTGGTTATAAATTGTCTAAAATGGATGCTCCAAAAGATGGACGTTTGAATTAACAGGGTTCTATTAAGTACCATTACACGCGTTTTTGAATGTTCTTTGTGTCCATTTCAAGCAAGTTTGCTTCTCTATCGTATTTTACGACAGTATTTTGACAAATATTTACCATTGTTCCGAGTTGGAGATCTAATCTACTAATGGTAATGCCTCGTAAGAGTGATCGTATCGTTAAATGACCTTGCTTCCAATATCTGATTTTCCGCCTAGTATTGCAAAATTTGAAACAACAGTCCATTAGGGAAGGCGGTGAGAATATTTTTTATGTGGGTATCGAACAAGAGTCCCATCTGCTTTCAGTAGTCTGAAGCCAGTTAGACTACGGTATCCCCAATTGGAGTAGGTACCTATATGTTGTGGGCTGCAGTTAGTTAGGGAAGGAGATTGGAAAGCGGATGCCGAGGAATACCTGGCTATTCACATCTCCTCAGCATTATTAGGTACAATTTAAAAATTAAAAACCATCTTTGAAACATAAATAAAACTAAGAAAATGCGTGCAACAAAGAGAACAGCAAGTGCTGTAACTATTATGTGGTCTTGCCTCTAACGAGAATCAAACCGGTGCTTCTCTCTGATGTGAAGTAATAAAGTATCCTCATTGCGGATCCCGGCCTCGAGGCAGTCATAAGAAAGTGGCAAAGTCCACAGTAAATCGTATAATACTAAAGGGACAATTCTGTATAATTAGACCTCCGGGTTTAAAAGGACCGGAGCACGTGTGGCACGGTGAATAATAAACACATTACATTTAATTGCCCGGCTATCCAGTGATAGGCTCGTGTACTTGAGACCATTCAGGGCTCATCCTGTTATCTGATCCTTCCTCCAAAAGAAAAAATCCACCGGCCCTGAGCTCCCTTTAGAGTTTCTTGTATCAGAGGCGAATCGAGACCATAAGTTAAGCTCATAATGAGGGCGCAGACCTTTCGTTAAAAGCGCTGCAGGCTTTGTTCACAGTTTTCTCAACTGAGCAAAGCTTGTGATAAGGTGTGACAAAGCTATTATTAGAATCAAAACCGTGCTCGAATTTGCAACTCAAAACGTGCAAGCAAACACGCATTTATTTATCGCTTTATCAGATAAACCTTTTCCCCCTTTCTTTCCCACTTATACCATAATTTTACATTATTATAAAACCTCAACACTTTAATTAAGGTTGCTCCTTAATTGACGCCCCGAGCAATTTTAAGCAGCCTACCTCGTAACGTAAGCTCGTTTTGCTGTTAGCTTAGGTTATCGTATCAATCGTGCCAAATTGATGCTCCTAAAATCACAGGCCCTGGGCGTTTTTTACTTACCTTATTACGTAAGCTCACTTCGCTAAGGCTGTTTTGAATGCACCCCTGCTTTCTGCGCTTACCTCGATAATAAAAGCTCTACTTCTAAGAAGCTATTATTAAGATGGTAGAAGATGCTCTTAGAACACAAAGAGTAGCTCGGAACATAACTCTGAGGGTTGACTCGGTCGTGGCGGTCGTGATGGCCGGGGGCTGGCTTTAATATTATAGGAGGTCGTGACAGATGCGATGCGCAAGCGCACTTTTGCGTACGGACATCGATACAAGCGCGGGAAACAGTTCAAGTTTAGAATTTAGAACATTGCGTGTTGCATTTGAATTCGTTATGAAGAACAATAAAATTTATAAACCGATTTAAAAAAAAATACGACTATACTTTTTCATAAATCGTGACATGTAAATCTTCCCAAAGTTCACCTTTTTTTAAAATGATAAAATAATTTTTTAAAGCAAGTATTACTTACGTATTAATGCGATTGGGAAATTATGTTGAGTTTTAAAATACACATGATGTCAACAGCCGTACTAACTCACTTTAACCAGTGATTCCTGACATTATTTGGAGTAAAAAAATTTAAAGAACTTTTGATATCCGGTGAATTTTAAAAAAGACATCAAAAATGTCACCGGAGACCAAAATTTCATTTACATGTTTTACTCCAAATAATTTCAGGAATCACTGGTTTAAAAGGTAAGTTAACTACGTCACTCTTTTATATTTTCATTTAAAAGTTAAAATTAATTATTTACTACGTTTAGGAATCATTACACAATTTCTCATTTCATAAAGCATACAAACTATTTCGACTTTTTAGCATTTCGCCGAATTTCACACCACTCATTTACACTGTATTTTTCGCTTTGATGTGTATGTCGACGGCCGATCGTAAAATCAGACATAGACATATACACAAACTGTCTTTGGACGTATTTTTTAACCCCCGACGCAAGAAGCGGTGTTATACATAAGTATGACTTTCTGTGTGTCTGTGTGTCTGTCTGTGGCCTCGTAGCTCCTAAACGAATTGACCGCTTACGATGCGGTTTTTTTTTTTGAAAGCTGACGTGATCGAGATAGTTCTTAGCTACAATTCGTGAAAATCTGTTCAGACTTTTCAAGGTCATCAGCTCTTTTTACCACTGTTGTTAGCTCCGATAGGGATCTTAGACGAATAATGGGTATTTACAATATTTTTTAAAAATATGAGTGACCTCATATTTGAAAAACAAATATATGCTGGAACCACTGAACAATTCTGATGATGGTGTTCGAAGGTGGGAGATGAAACCCTGGATTGCCTTTTGGTAAACCCGTCAAGTTTGGGCTCATTAGATTCGTCTTAACTAGTGCTGTTCATTTCTCCTGATGACGAGGACCTGATGCTGGAACTGGAAGGTGGCTCCAGAATGTGTGGGGGGTTCTATAAAAATTTTAATTTTATCACCCAATTATTAATTTCATTGTTTTTGTACAATCTTATATATCAATTTGGGAGACGAGTTTGGGTACCGCCGCCCCGTGAACCATTTCTTGGATGACCAAAACATCTGCCATAGGTCACCACAGTGGTTCGCTACGTTTGGTGACTTATCAGGGGTGCCCGGGTTCATGGGGAGAGGTTTGTTCGGATCTTTGTGGCAGATTCCTCTGTCCACCAAATGCGTAACCGGCCGGATCAGGAGAGATTGGTGAAGGGAGACCTTTTGACCTCTTCAGCAGAACTCTCCCAGGGCATGGCCTTGTACTGCGGTGGGAGGGATAGATTCGTCCTTTACTCCTGAACACACTAATAATAATAATACCTAATAATTGGCTAATTTATATAGCGCCGTTTTCATGGAAAATCACCTCAACGGCGCTGTACAAATAAATATATAAATTAATATTACTGGCTTATAACTAAGATTTACAATTACAACTAGTGACTTACATCTAAGACTTATAGCTACTTATATTACTGGCTTACAACTAAGATTTACAATTATAACTAGTGACTTACATCTAAGACACTGACCCCCAGATTCCTACCCACTCCTCACACCTTCTTCCTTCCCAGAAATTTCTCTCCTTCCTTTCCTAAAAAGACCCTCCACACAGCACCCCCAAAGATGTCATAGGTTCCGAGGGAAATTATTTTTCTTCATGGCCTCTTGTGTCGAGCTAATGTAAAAAAAAACTCATTTTAGTAATAACGTCACCCAAAAGGAGCTGCTTGAATATATTTTGGTAAATTAAAAAAAAAATTCTACGAATATTTATTTTATTTTATTTATTTGCGTTATAAACAGTCTTTATAAATGCATATATGACAGTGATAAGAATATTTATGTCATTGACCAATAAAATAACGACAGATTGAAATTTAGAACCATAATACAAAAATACAGAACAATACCTGTACCTGATATAAACAATTATTCTGATAAAGTGCATCTTCTCACTTAAATCTACATTTCGAAGGTTTACACAAACTGTGTTTTACATTGTTTTTTTTTTTTTTTTAAGTATTAGCATGTTGTATTTATTTAAACGGTTGAATACTTTTGGCCCTTCTCACTAACTTTTCAATTAAAATAAAATTTCAGGTGTAAGTCGCCATTGACCCTGATGAGTTTCACGACACCGGGCATAAATCTAGCCGAGCCTCGAACCCATAAATAATAATGGAAGTGAAACCAATCCGTAGATCGTCCGCGGACTATTTCCCGAGCGAGAAAATCCATGATTGGAGCGAGATTATTGCTGTGTTGTTATTGGCCCCGTTAATTTTACACGTTTCGCCGCGGAAGGGCATTAACAGACGGATCGTGTAATTTACCGGCGTTTAGATATTTGGAAGCGATAGTACGGACACCGAGATGATACGATTCGTGACCGGAGCTGTAATGTGGTTATTGTTGGCCAATTGATGCATTCCCAGACTATGTATCAATGTTTTGGTTTTTGATTTAGGGCCGGTTTTATAAACGAAGGACCAAATTTTAGTTATGTAACGAACCGTTTTTCATTAACGCACCGCTATCCGTTCGTTATCTTATTTTACGTATTATAAGCAAATGTGCATTACTAGCGGTTATCGGTTACTTTTAGTCCGAAAGTTTTATTACTTGGGTCACTCTCCGTATAATAATGCACTACTTGCATTGTTATACGGATGCGTTGACTTGGAGATTCCTGTAAAATCGCCAGCTGCTTGCAGCATTCAATAATAACTTATTTATTGTTATTAAGTTTAATTTCCATTTTAATTTTTATTTCTCATATTATTGTTCAATTTATAAATAATATTATTCAATAAAAAAAAATGTATATTTATAATCAAGTTCTTCTGTGTAATTATTAATTATTATTATGCGTGACAGCTATTTAGCCTTCTGAAGACATTATCAAACTAGGTGAAATAGCTATTACGCGTAAAAATAAGTACACAGCAAAACTTGTTTATAAATAAACTGTTTTTTATAAATTGAATAATAACATTATTGAATACATTAATATATGTTACTGACTGATTTTTATAATATATAAATAACCGAGCGCCGAGAACAACTTCCTACTTAAAACTGTCAAAAACGTCAGCAAATGGATCGTTAACCTTTTAACTGGCCAAAATCGGTCCTTAAAGCATTAACCGCTACATAACCGACCAGTAGCCTTGCGAATGTTTATAAAACGGCAAAATGAAGCGGTAGACCAAATATTAGTTAAAAATAATATCAAGCGTGACGAACGGATGGTTATAAAACCGGCCCTAAATGGAAAATACATTCAGGTCACTGATTCGCATGAAAATTGGACATTGCACATTTTTTATTTCACGTAATTAATCATAAGTGTCAAAACCTCCTATATCACAAGGCCGGGACCATTGAATGCAATCAGCCTTCTAACTTTTATAAAAACTTCAAGAAATTTTTTTTTTATTTCAAATAATTGAAATATTTTTAAATAATTTAATAAATAAGAATAAATAGAAAAAAATATGTAGAATGAGAATTTTTGTGGGATCCCATAGAAGTTTTTTTTTATTTTTTATTTAGTAACTATATAATATTTTTTACATTTTTATATGAAACATGTTAGTTAGATGTATATATAAAATATATTCGTAGTCCTCCTCACTAGGAGATCCTGTGCTGAGGGGGACTATGCTTTGGATAAGGTTTTCCAGAGACTTCTATGATGTTTTAAGTATACTAGTAAGTTCATTTTCCGATAGATTCTTCAGCCAACATTTAATGTCCTTAATGTAGCTATTATTTATTTTTATTTGTTTGATACTAAGTGGGAGTTTGTTATATAACTTTACTGCTAAAAATGCAGAACTTCTTTGACCAAATGAAGAGTTACACTTTGGTATATTAAGTATGTCTGTTTGTTTGGCTCTGGTTTTATGAGCGTGTGAGGTGTCTGCCTCTGAATCATTTTTGTGGTGATGTACTAGAATGTTTTTGGCTATGATTTTCCGTATGCTTGGAACATCAAACTGTTTAAAAATTTCTGCTGTTGACGTCCTTATGGGGACCTTTAGAATGGTCTTTATAATGCAATTCTGAGTTATCTTAAGTTGTTTTAAGTGATTAGATGCTGCTGAGCCCCATCCTATTACTCCATATTCCAATCGAGATAGTTAGGAAGCTGATTTAAATAAGTGTTCCGGCCTTGTGATCTAGGAGGTTTTGCTTATACACGGTGTCCCCAAACTCATAGTACAAGCGGGAAAGTAGTGTATCTGCGTCAGGTGGAGAACTCCAAAAAAACTGGTTCGGGACCTTTTTTTTTTGGCAACTACAGTGTTAAATTTTTTTTAGGTGTTTTATAGATTTTTTTCTAACATCAGCTCCACTCGGGAGAACCCGAGGAAAATACTGTGAAGATGCTCTGGAAATGCTGTGTGAAAGGTATATTTAAAGAGAGGAAGGGGGGAAAGTTATGGGAAGAAAACATGTATGAGAGTAGGGTAGTAATCTGACGGTCAGTGTGTCGAAGAGTGACCGACGTAAGATACCATCCCAAAGACATGCGGTGGGTCGAGAGAGTCCGACTGGAGGTCAAAAGGTCTTCCTCAACCAGCTACGCGGTTGGTGGGCAGAAGTATTTACCGTCAAGATTTGGACAAACCTTACCCCATGAACCCGGGCACCCCTGCTAAGACACCAAACCCAAAAATCCACAGAGGTATTGATTATATAATAAATGATTCCCTCCTCCCAAATTGATTTGGGGGTAAAAATAAAAAAGTTTTTGATAAATTTTTGTACTATGTACATTATTTTTTTGCGTGAATATCGCACAAGACTCCCAACTGCTTAACTGAGCCAGAAGAACTATTGCATCCTCAATTATGGTTCATTGCTAGGCTGAAGGAAGTGATGGAATGGAAGTAGATGGGGGAAGAATCAGGCAAACACGGCTAAAGCCATTTCGAGTAACTTTTCAATTCAGTATGTAATGTACCCTGATGGTCTCACTAGGGCGTTACTGAGAGTATTTAATACACCATACTAATTATGCATTCCTCACAGTTTTACATTCACTGATGTTCATAAATCTCTCCTAGCTATTCTTCCGTTGACAATCAGAAAAAAAAAACATATATCAATCGACCATTCATAATCCCTACAATCATATGTTGTCGATTTTTCTCTCGATTCGTTTCGAGTTATTAGGTCATCGGTTTTTCACATATCGAGCTCCAGTGTGGGCCAGTTTGTCTCGGGTATCTCGAGTTGATTAAAGCGTGTAATTAAATGAAGTATGGGATAAAAATGATCGTAATCGAGAGAATTACGTCGCATGTTATTCAGCTAGGAAAAAAATCGAATAAAAAACTTAATTTGGTTATCTGGCCAATAAATTTAGTTTCGTCATTAAAAAACATCGTAGGAATAAACACTAATAAATAATAAATATATGAATATACCTCTTTGTACCTCGACCTCATTTTTTTGCTTGGTCTAAGTCTAGAATTGAATAACGTTTTTCAAATTGGCGATTAATGTTTTTGTTTTGTTTTATGTAATTGACAAATGACAAACATAATATTTAAGAAAGGAGAAATTGGAACATTGCATCAGAACACAGATAAAAGAACAACATCAGAATAACCAAAAAAATATTGAGCATTATATTGCCATTTCGGAGTGGAAGATTCTCTCAGAATCGGCATGTACGGCATGTGAAAGTACGCCATTCAGAATCGAAACGAACTGACTTGCCATGTTTGGTGGCCAGATCTGAATGCTGGGTACTTTCCCACCCTCTTTTCTTTACCTTCACCCACCGTACCATCAGCCCTATAACGCTCGTACATAATAGAGTCGTACGATGTCTTAGGGGGCGTTCAAGTATTACGTAACGCAATTTACGTTGCGCAAAGTACTGGAAAGTCGCTTAAATACCTTTTTTCTTGTTTTAATCGCGTTTGCGGTAGTAAATAAAACAAGAGATTTCGAGAACGAAAAGGATTGGCAACTTTGAAGATTGGGACGGGCCTTTACGCACGCTTCACTTGGGGAGTAAGCTGGTGAATGCGTGACGATAGCGTTGTGAAAAGTATGATCGGGCGAGGCGAACGGAAGTTGAGAGGGAGATATAAGTTAGTGAAATTTTACTTCAGTCGACATTTTAAGGAAAGGAAGGAGAGGAATTTCTGGGAAGGAAACAGTTATGAGGTGTGGGTAAGAATCCGGGTTCAGTGGGTCCAAGTCATCCGCCGCCAAAACCTATACAAATCTCACCCCAAGAACCTGGGCATTCCTGCTAATTCGTACCACTTGGGGTGACCAATGGCAGAGGTGTTGGTTATTCAAAAAATAGTTTTCGGGACAGCGGTACCGTTACCCGCCTCCCAAATTACATATGCGGCGTATTTGCAACAACTGGCTGACGTAGACAGGAAAAGCTCCAAAACATGTTTCTGTAAATATTTACTGTTGGCAACTTGTATCTGAAACATTGTTGTCTAGTGAATACACGTCTTTAGTCGGCACTGATGAGGTTAATGAGTCGGGAACAGTAAGATTGAAAAACAAAGGAAGCGGAAAATGACAGATATTGAAGTGGAGGGATTCATACAGTCACGCAAGAAATTAACCTGTTGACCACAAGTGTTGATTCAAATTAAGGCAGTTTTAGGGGTGCCCCGGTTCATGGGAAGAGATTTATCGTGGTCTTGGCGGCGGATGCATGTGCCCACATGCTGCGTGGCGGGCCTGATCAGATTTAGGTAGGCCTTTTAAGACTCTCCAGCTGGACTCAATTATACGGATGTATTAATACTCCATCATTCCTGGACACTCTGACCCCCAGATTTCTACCCATCCCCTCATACTTTCATTTCTCTACTCTACATAAACATGATATTATAATAGGTACATAAACAATCTACGCCATCAACTAAGAAAAGTGATGCGGGTCTTAAGTATGTATGTCATCAATATGTGAGTGAGGCCTTAGTCAAATCATTTGTATTTAATCGAATTCACTTGCAAGCTTTACCACTATTTACCACTATTGCAACCACTATTGCACACTTTACCACTATTGAAAGTATGCAAAACCGAAAGTCGTAATCAATTATGAAGCTGTGACTAAATCACGTGTCATTACATAGTGTGAAATGAAGTCGCTCAAAATGTATTTGCGCATAGATCTTTTAAACTGCGCAACGGATTTTCTTGCGGTTTTCACCAATAGATAGAGTGATTCAAGAGGAAGGTTTTTATGTATAATACATGCTTATTATAATAGAGAAAAGCCGAGATTCAACTATTCAATTCAGGCAGCGGGCAAGTGGGTGGTATGGATTTTATAAAGGTTGGGTAATGGTGTTGTTTCGTTAGCCACAGCAACGTGTGGCCGGGTCTGCTAGTTGCTTATAAACTAGTGTTTACTAGTGACTAGATGGCTTATTTATAAAACGATCACTAGACTCGGAACCCCACAAGAGATCATGAGGATCATTTTCTCAAGCGATAATTAATTTCTCAGTTCCCTGAGAGGCATAGGTAAGTGTTAAAGATATACAATTAAATGCTTCCATTGTTCAAAACAGATGTGACATCAGATAGCGGCGACGGAAAAGATCTTGAGAAAGGTTTCCGACAGAAATAATTGTCATTTTTTAGTCATTAACCCAATGATGAACAAATTGTAGATCACTTTACGGCTCACGAAAATGAATTGTAAAACTAATTAATATCTAAGTAACACAATACGTAAAATTATTTGAGGTATCCCATATAAAAAGTTCACAATAATTTTCAATACTAGTTTACAACAATTGTTTTCAGTTTCTTTTTGTCGTTTTTAGTTAGAAGAAAGGCAAACATTCCCGGATTATGGATACATAATTTGTAGACAGTCACCTTTTGCTCCTGCGCCTGTGCCACAATTTCTCCCTGTATAATATGTACCTAGCTTGCTTAATTTTATCTTTTTCAGTATTTCTTACGACAGCTTTGAAGCTGTTGTGAAAGGTTCTTTGTTGGTATCATTTATTTTATTTTATTTATTAGCGTTATAAACAGTCTTAATAAATTCATAAATGACAGTGATAATAATATGTATGTCATTGACCAATAAAATAACGACAAATTGAAAACCAGAACCATAATACAAAAATACACAACAACTGATATTAAACAATTCTGATAAAGTGCATCTTCTTACTTAAATCTACAAAAAGTTTTAAATGAAATTTTTCGAAGGTTTACATTTAAATTTTAATGAATATCAATAATATCTTTCAAGAAGTGATTTTACTGCTGCTAAAAGTAGGAGAGAAAATGTGGTGAACTAAAAAAAATATTACAGAAATCAATGAAATATTAATGTTAAGTTTTTACTTAAACACATTTTTTTTACGTTAACTCCACACAGGAGGCCCTGGGGAAAATAATTTCCCTCAGGGCCGATGTCATCTGGGATGCTGTGTGGAGGGTCTTTTTGAGGAGAGGAAGCAATGAACATTGGTCTTGAAGAGACCCATGTTGAAGGAAGGAGGAAACACAGAGGCCGGCAAATCATTCCACAGCCGAGCTGTTGAACACAAGAACGAGTCGAAGAAACGACCCGTTCTCATGTGACAAATGTCAACCGTGTAAAAATGTTGGGCACTCGTTTGGCGTGTTTTCCGACTACGCACCGGTGCCGAAGGGATCAATGATGCTAGTTCCTCGGAGCATCAACCATTGTAATACCGGTAGAACAAGGATAGCATTCCCACCCGACGCCTGTGCTCTAAAGATTGCAATCCGTCTGTTAAGATGGAAGAATCTATCAAACGGACCGCCCGTTTCTACACAGAGTCGAGGGTATTTTTCAGGTATTTTGGAGCTCCAGACCAGAGGTGTCTGCCAAATTCAACCGTGGGGCGCACTTGTGATTTGTACAGGATGAGCAGTTGTTTACTATACTGTAGTTAGGTAGAACACTGTCTAAAACAATCGGTGATTGCACAAAGACGACTGCGTTCTCATGAAAACTTCCTAAAACATCCGTCGAGATTCCATTGGCTTCTTCAGAAATTGCCTCCGGCATTTTAAACCTTTTCTCCAACCCTTAATCTTAAACATTACCGTTTGATTACAACCATATTCATTCATTTTAATAACATGAGATGATTGAAAATCCCTCTTTAAAAACAAAGTAAAAACCTTCTACCAAATATTTCAAATATTTGGGCGTGGTAAAAGGTATCGTCCTTCTCTCAGACCCTTTTTATTCGATGTCAAAATGCAGTAATTTCACATAAATGCCCATTAGGGTCTAGGGTTAATTCAGTCTAACTACACAGACTTGTCTGGGCTTTGAAAAAAGGTTACATTAATAGTTTATAACAAACAAAAAACAGGACGTTTTAGGACGGATGACCGCCAATTAAATAGGTAAAGTTCACAATTATTTATGTCGGGGTATTTGTATCAAGGAACAACCGTAATACCCTCTTCCTTCAAAGCTTGTATGTTTATGACCATATTATGGTTTAAAGTATTACGTGGACAGAACTAATACGACTCATTTTATGTTGTATAATAATTGTCAGATATTTTTAAATTATCGAACCACGAGTTTATCTCACGACATTTAAATCTTTGTTATGTCACTAACTGACACCAAAAAACTTTGATCTTTGGATGTTTTCTCATTGCGTTAACAAGAGTTTCAATTATTTCGTTTTAAGGAAAACACAGTACATCAATGAAACTAACTAACTAACTCTCCATTATCGCCAAAAAACTCGGTATTTGCGTACACGCCTTGCCTATTCACATTCGTACATCATCTCATACATACTCTTCTATTATTCTTACTCTTGACACAGCCCAACAAGTATGTACATCAATGAAACGTTGCCTAAATTCACCTACGTTTAGTAACAAGCCCTTCCGTTTTATTCTCTAAAAATACAAGTTATCATTCGAAATATTTTAAGGGTTTTTTTTTTACTTTTCAAATCACAGTATACAGTATACAAAATAACAACTTTTTTATTATGATTTGCGATTTTGAAGAGCTTTTTTCTTTTAGCTTATTTCTTTATAGTCGTTCGGTAATCAATTCTCTTGGTTATCTTGTCACTTAGCTTCAAACGAAAATTCGTTGCGAGCTTTTAGCACTAACGTGTTTTATTTCATATATTCACATTAGTTAAATCTCTCACATTTCTTCATCAATTAAACCCAAAGCACGCGCCTTCACACGCTCGTGCAGCGCTCCATTAAAAGCTTAAAATGATGAAACCAAAAGACGAAGAATAAGAAATAACTTTTAAAAGGCTAAATAGCTCGTGGCAGTATTTGGGCGTGCGTTAGTTGGCAGGAAAGGCATCGTTCCCACGGTGCGTCTCGGCTACCATGGTAGTATCTGAGGTAGGTACCACCGCTGAAAGGTGGAGTGCCCGGAGCAGTATAAACAACAATAAAAACAGGCCTTAATGATTTATAGGTGTTCGCAAATCTGTACTGCCCATATCCGGTTTGCATTATTTTCTTCTTGCCCCTGATAATTACATTCGAAGGGTTCAGAAGAAGAAAGGCGATTATCACACCTTCTTGTAATCTCAATAAAACATTAACCTATAAGTTTTTTTTGCAGAAACGCAGAAAATTTGTTAGACTCAAGCAGTAGGTAATAATCTTGAAAGAAGAAAGAAGACTTCATTGCATTTTCGCGTGTTTGTCTGTCTGGAATTTCCAAATAAATTTGTCAAATCATTGTCAGGCTGCACAGAAAACGAATTCAATTGAATTTTTCTTTTAATCCTACCTCTTATTGAGATGACTAAATTGATGCTGTTTTGAAAGAGTGGTATGTGTTATATTTCTATTCATTTTACATAGTAACATTGTATTATAATAACTTTCAAGTCTTCAATGTACAGAAACTTTATTCAAAAAATATTTTATTTAAACTGAAAAAAAAAAACATATATGTATACTCCACTGCCCAACATAAATACTCAACCAGGGCAGTAAGCAATAACATCCTGGTTACTCCCAGTTAGAACACATCTTTTGGACAGAGAAATAATAAATTCCATGCTATGAAATTATACAATGTTCTACCAGATCAAATCAAAAATATAAAGGAAATGAATATATTTAAAACAAAAGTAAAAACACGGCTGAGAGATCAAAGTGATAATAAAATTACGAACATCATGCAGACGATATAAAGACAATCCATAACCAAATACAAATATTTAAAAAAACTACAGGCCACCTCAGAACAGGAAATCCTAGTGAGGAGGTCTGTGAAAAAAAAAGAATCTATACATATACTATACATTATACATACATGTACAAACCTTGCTATTGAAACTAATAATAAATAAATAAATTATTAATAGCATAATAACCATGCTTTACGTGTTTTTTTATAACCGCATATATAAGGTGCTAGTTTGAGAAGGTGATTACTGTGAAGATAAAATTATATTTTATAGTTTCGTGAGCACCTCACTTGGAGAACCTGGTCTGAGTATTCCCGTGAAAAAAGTTTTTAAATAAAAACATTTATAAACTTCTTTTTTTATAGTTTATGCCGGCAACCCGGGCGTTTATTGTTTTAAAGTATCGTATATAAACAAGTAAGTAACCCGCCTCATGGAATGGAATATTAGAATGGAATTGGAATGGAATATTAGGTATGAACTGGACCATTTTATGACTGGGTTAAAAACTGATAGATTCCTACTACTTATCAGTTAACTAACTAGTTATCAGGTTATAATAAAAAAAAATTAATTCGCACTTATATATTCCATTTCAATGTAAATAAGTGTGAATTTAAATATGATAAGTAGTTGGTATCTAATAGTTTTTATCCCAGACTTAAAATGGTTTAGTTCTTGCCTAATTTTGTGTATTCTTAGACGTTTACTAGAACCTCACTTATCTGCTGTATTAACCTGAGTGATATTAAATTAGTTTTTTAATCTTACGGGGGGTATTGTACCGTACTAATGCATATTACACTTACTATTTCTAGACTTCGTGTTGGTATTTCTTCCCTAATGGAAGAATGAGCTCCATCGTCTAGTTTATGGGAATTTCTGTAACGTTTTTATCCAACTTTATACTGTATTAAAGCACTTGCTTTTTATGTTTATTATATCAGCGATCTATAACCTTTTTTATTTTTCAGTCATGAGCTAAAAAACACCACATTTGGCTTTCCAAATTTGAGATGTGAAAAAATTTGTACCATTCCATACATTTTAGAAGTTTCCCGCAAGGCTCGCATCTGGGACCTGAAGTAAATGTTTTAATTACGCTAAAAGTTTTTAACTTCTGTTAGTAGATTGCATGTAATGCAACCATAAGTATTAAATTTAGAAACAAATAATAATATAAAATAAATGAATAATTGACTAGTATTTTACAGTAACCTGATAAAATAGAACGTGATAAAAGAATACGTTTGGTTGAGTTAATTTTTCTTCACTTTATCATTACTTACTTTTTCTTATAATATTTCCTGTTTCGTCATTGAACCGTGTTTTACACTTCTGCTTCTCATTTATTATTTAAATTGCATAAGCTCCTTTAATAAGCGTTTAGAGTTAGAGCATCCTCAGGCTGCGTGAGCTGGCACGTGAGCCGCGGATTAAGGGCGGCTGAACGATACCGCATGTTGTAAGTGGATATATCGATTATCAAGTTTGCCGCTTGCCCATACCGGGACTGGGAACAACTGCCCGCAGCGCGTGTCCGCCATATCTCACGGACGCAGGCTGCCTTGCAATTATTATTATTGTTGCCGTACTCATCGGATTATACAACTGTTTTCGTTACTTGTTTCTTGGTACAGGAATACAGAATAATGATGGAACGGTTAGATCAGGAAAAGACGTGCTTATTAAAATATAAATTTTCACATAATTGATTTTTGGGGTAAAGTAATACGTCATGTTACGCTTCCTCCCATTTTTGTCATTAGCTCCACACATGAGGCCCTGAGTGAGAGGTTTGAAGGAATCTAAGGGTCAGTGTCTCCAGGATTGACAGACGTATGAATCCATCTCTCTCGTTGCGGTGCAAGGCGATATTCCGAGAGAGTCCTGCTGGAGAGGTCAAACATCTCCCTCAACCAGTCTCTCCCGATCCGGCCTGCGAAGCAGCTGGTGGGCAGGTGCACCCACCGCCAATACTTGGACAAATCGAACCCCTACTATATCACCAAACGTAGCGAACCACTTGGGGTGACTTATGGCATTTAGCCATCGTTTCGGACATACAGACTTGCTCTGTCCATGATCTGTACACTGCACAATGCACAGTACCTCAAAAATCGATTACGATAATCATTTTGGCCGTGGTAATCTCAAATCATATCTGTTTATCAGTCATTTCAAACGAATTAATTTTTTAAAATTCTTAATTGATGGCAATGGGCATTTGAGCGTTTTTGAACTTGTTTTTGAACTAGCTGGCTCCCGGCATACGTTGCAATGCCATATTAAAAGAAATAAATTGTTTTTCCCTGCATGTCCTTTCCCGTGCGTCCCCATTCCCTCCCGCATCCCCTTCCCCTCCCGCGTACCTTTCCGCCTTCCCCGCCTACCCTCTCCCCTCTCCCATTCCCCCGTCCCACTAACCCCCCTCCCAAGTTCCATTTGTTCAGTCCCAGTATATTCAGTTTTCAAACAGCTCGCGTGCCATTTTTACAATTTTTTTATTCAAATTTTCGTTTTCATATTTCAAAAATATTAATTTTTGTATATTATAAGAACTCAATCGAATCTGATACCTGACATAGGTACTTATTTAAAATATCTATGATTTTAAACATTCATAGACAATTCTTTTGTTAAAAAAAACAGCTGCCTGCTAAATTAAATTTCATCAAACGCGCGAACTGTCAAACGTGCGAAGTTAATATAAGTTTTTGAAATTATCCAATTTTCTGCGACATTTTCTTAATTTTTCTTTCCGTAAGAACCTTCTACAAAGTAATAAAAAACTTTTAAAAAAAGATGAATGAAATAGGTAAAGTCGTTCTGAAGTTATGGCGTGACCAAGGGAAACAGGGATTCATTTTTATATATGTAGTGTTCTGTTATTTGATAGACACTAGCAGATTCTCCAACACACTTTGGATGGAGATAACTTAAGGAATAAATAGAATCTGGTTCGTTATCTGCGTTTATTCATACTTCGCGTATACAATGGATTTCGGTTATCAACCTAACTAGGAGCTGGCTAAAATGGTTCTGCCCAGTGATAATTCAAACACACCTTCTCAGCTTCCCCGATCCCCTGCCGGAGAGCTTAGGCACTACGCTGCCTGCCATCTAGCGGATTATACCGATAGCTGATGTCACCGCCATCTGTCGCTACAAGTCGGAAGCTTTTACGATACATCACAATATATATAGATAATCATAGAAATTTTGAAGGGCCTTCAAGTTGAAAAATTAAATTGACTCATTTTATACCTTCCTGTTATAATTCTCACGCAAGCGACTACCTGAAATTACTGAATTTTCAATGTTTTTTTTTTCATAATTGCCTTGGACTGTGTAGTTTCCACGTTGATAAAGTAACCACTTCACCTTTACTCTGCACTTTTCATCACTGATCACTGTGATCACTGTCTTGAAATAAAAGATCTTTCACGTAGTCAGTAATTCTACCTACAAGTCGAATACCCAATCAACGCAGCCATTCCTCACCTCCGGAATTTCTTTGATGGTGCTCACACGCCCTCCGCATCTTTAAAATTATCGACGGCAACTTTCTATTTCAGTTCCTGTTGTTGACTGGATAGATAGAGTTAAGATCTATCATTAAATAAGTCTCACATTTTTTAGAGTTCAGAGAATCATTGAGAAGGTTTATTCTTTTACCTATGAATTTGTTGTTAAGTGGTATGTACACACGTAACTAAATTACTTATCTTTACATAGTATAAAGCAAAGTCGCTCCCGCTTAGCTCTTTTAAACTACGCAACGGATTTTCATGCGGTTTTCTCCAATAGAAAGAGCGATTCGTGAGGATGGTTTACTTACATAATTTGTCAAGGGTTTTTGTAAATTAGTTGAAATATACATATAATATATAAAGGGAGCGGGCTGGCAAGCGGGTGTGTGTATTTGATATGATAGCGTTGGTTATAACAGTGTAACAGATAGCGTTGGTTATAAAGGTTGAGTAATGGCGTTGTCAGTAGATGGCATTGTGTTTCGTTAGCCACAGCAACGTATGTCCAGGTCTGATAGTTAATAATAAAAACAATTTATGTTTGTTTTATTATAATCTCTACATATTATAAATTAAAGTCCCCCGCGTCGTCTGTCTGTCTGTCTATCTGTTCGCGATAAACTCGAAAACTACTGAACGGATTTTCATGCGGTTTTCGTATGTAATTTGTTTGTAATTTGGTTTAGGTATGTAATTTGTCAAGGATTTATGTAAATTGGTTGAAACATAACGATAATTGTTAGAAGTGTCGGAAAAAGTCAAGCCGCCTGGTGGTAGCTTTCATCGAAAATGCTGCCTAATCCTTTAGGAATATAACAAAACAATGCATGGTGGGATATTCCTCTTTTATATAACTATCTTTTACGGATAGCTTACTATACCCATTCTATCTTCTAAAAAAAAGGTCACGTACATTGCGGTTATTTAGACGGATACAGTATTAATCCTTATTAACTTAAATACGTTAGTTACCCCAAGCATTTCATGCACATTATTATAATCTTTCACACCATCTCTACGTATTATAAATTAAAGTCCTCCGCGGCATCTGTCTGTCTCTTTGCGATAAACTCAAAGACGGCGGTGGTTATAAAGTTTGGATAACCATCCAGTAGATGACGTTGTGTTTTATTAGCCACAGCAACGCGTGGCCGGGTCAGCTAGTATATTATAATGGAATTCCACCATTAAGGCCTAAGCTACACGAGCAGTTCTCCCGCCGCGGGAAACCGCTCGAGAAAGCTGGCGGCTCATATCAAACTACACGGGTGGCGGTTTCCCGCCATGCTATCGAGCGATTCTACCGCCGCGGGAAACCGCCCGATCCTTATGCAATCGCGGGAAACCGCCCGTGTAGTTTGAAGTGGCGGTTACCCGCGGCGGGAGAACCGCTGCATGAGGCGGGAGAATTTCTCCCGCGAGCTCCCGCGGCGGGAGAACCGCTCGTGTAGTTTGCGCCGTACAACGCTCATAGTAAATTGTGTCTGCTGCGGTTTCCCGCGGCGGGAGAACCGCTCGTGTAGTTTGCGCCTAACTGTCAGTTTCAAAAATAGAAATATTAATAATACTTTAACCCAGAATGTATGATGCAGGGGTAATTAATTAAAGCTTCTAAAATATTTCAAAGTCGTCTAATTTTCAAACAAAAAACTTATTTTTTCACACTAAATTGCATTTTAAGGCGATCCACTAGTTCAGTAAAAAATTGAAATCGGAATTCACGCCCTTTATGGGAGGAGTTTAAAAATACTTGAGAAAAAGCTTTTGGAAAGGTTGGAAAACGTATTTGAGAGTTTTGTTTTACAGGTTGATTTCGTAAAGGCCTGTAAAAAATATTAATTCCTGTTTTACGCATTGTTTATTGTAATAAAACGGAAATTTAAAATTGATTTCACGAAATCAAGCGACGCGTCCATCACCCGCTCAGTTCGGGGCATGACTGAGGTTTGGCGACTGTGGCGTGGACAGTAGTTCTTCGGTGGACGCCATAGGGTTCACTTTGAAAAACTGAATTCGTCGACTAGCGGCCGTATTGTAAAATAACAACGCGAAAATGCATATTTTATTTTATTTTGGGAAGATTGGGTGTAAATATCAACTTTTTTTGCGATCATTATAAAATAAACGGAATTTGCCACATTATACAATAAAACCATAACCGAAAAGGGGTTTGTAAATAGGAGAGTTTGGACTTGAAAGTGTGTTTTTTAGACCTTATACTTTATTTTTTTATAGGCTTATTAAAAGACTTATAAAAAAAATGACCGATATTTTTAAGGGCCAAGGTTTGTTCTACACGCAGTATTTAATTGAAGCATCTACAATACTTCTAAGCGATCAAAATTTCAAAACAAAAACATATGATTTTGTATGATTTTGCACTATGGCTTCATCCACTTATTATTATTTTTTTTAAATTTAAAAATTTAATTTTAAAAATATTATAAAAAAATCGCCCCCGGGTGGGCTCGAACCACCAACCTTTCGGTTAACAGCCGAACGCGCTGCCATTGCGCCACGAAGGCTACTTACTAGGTTATGAATTGTATAAAGAACATGATATGTGTTTAATAATTTGCTCTCCTTGCAGCATTCTTATAAACAATCTTACGAAATGCAATTACTATAGTGAGTGTATTTTGCAATATTTGCAATCTTGCGCAATTTTGCTGGCTCAGTCAAGAGCGTACCAATGTTGTTTGCTAAAATGGGCGAGTGCACATCTGGCCTTCGTGGCGCAATGGCAGCGCGTTCGGCTGTTAACCGAAAGGTTGGTGGTTCGAGCCCACCCGGGGGCGATTCATTTTTAATTTTTCTAGAAACAATTATTGAAATTTTTTTATTTTTTCTTTTATTTTAACGACATTTTTTAAAAAAATTTAGAAAAAATTTTATTGAAAAAATTTTTTTTTTCGGGAAAAATTCATTGGGAATATTTTGTTCATATTTCTTAGTTTTCTTTTTTTTAAACAAAATAAAATTTTAAAAAAATACTGATAAAATTCTCTTTTTATTTATTTTATGACAATTTAAAAAAAATATATTTTTCCATTTTTTTTTTTTAAATCTCGTAACTTGTGAGGTAAATAACACGTATTTTGTATTAACATATTTCAAAACTTCGTTTCTTTTGAATGTAAAACGAAGGTATTTATTTAAAGTTTTTTTGATGGAAATATTTTTTTAATTATTATTTAATGCGTTATTTTTTTAATTTTAGTGTTTGATTTTGCATTTAAACGCTTGTTTATTATTCCACGGAACGGATTAAAACTTAAAAATAAATAATAAAAATTATGTTTATGAAAAAAATGATTTTATAATCAAATTCTTCTAGACTAGACAGTACGGTGCAATTCTGCATCCTGAATCGAGCAGCTGTATGCATTCCTGCATAACCTTTGGCGATCGAGCTAAAATAAATTAATTTAAAAGAAAAACCGATTAAAATCTTTAAAAAATTGGTGTAGGATTTTTTCACTGCGATCGTTTAGATCGTACTTGAATTTTGCCAATTAGCCTGATTGCATTTTTTTTTTTTTTACAGTGTATACCGCACAAGAATCTCAACTGCTCCCGTCTGGAGCCAGTGAGACTATGGCATCCCCAATTGGGGTATGTTGTGAGGCTGAAGGTAGTGGGGAGGGGAAGGAGGTGGGGAAGAGGAAGGTTGGGAAGTACCTGGCTATTCAGATCTGGTCACCAAACACGGCTAAAGCCATTTTCAAGCAACGTTTCAATTCTGAATGGTGGTCTTACACGAGGGCGATACTGATAGAATCTTCCACTCTGGAACATGCCGCAAATATACTATATATTATTTTAAATGAATGAATTGTGAAATAACACCAATTAATCTAATAAAATTTATTTGTGCATGCCGGGTTCGAACCCGCGACCTCCGGATTGTGAGTCAAGAGTCTTACCCACTGGACTACGGAGGTCGTGACTCCATCCAGGCTTTATTTAATGAAAAATCGTACAAATCAAATCAATGTTTTGCTCAACAGTCCAACGCATGCTGTGTCGTTGCAGATGTTGTTATCGTAGTTGTTTTTCTTTTGTAGTTAAGTTTGTGGGAAACTATAAATTTTTAAACGTGATCTGTTCAAAGCCAAAAAGTTGGCGTAAAGTTAGCCTCCCAAAAACTGGACGTACCTACTGTACTGGGCCCGCAGATACTTTAATAGTATCTTTACAACTGCTGACCCTGTACAAGTCACAAGTGTGCCCCACGGTTGAATTTGGCAGTCACCTCTGGTATGGAGCTCCAAAATACCTGATAAATACCCTTGACTGTGTGCAGAAACGGTCGGTCCTTTTGATAGATTCTCCCATCTTAACAGACGCATTGCAATCTTTAGAGCACAGGCGTCGCGTTGGGTGGGAATGCTATCCTTGTTCTACCGGTATTTCAATGGAAGATGCTCCGCGGAACTAGCGTCATAGATCCCTTCGGCACCGGTGCATAGTCGGGAAACACGCCAAACGTACACGGTTGACATTTGTCACATAAGAACGAGTCGCTTCTTCGACTTGAAACTATAACGGGTTTTAGACAATTTTTTTTCACCTGCCCACGCCCTCACTATACCATCTTGAAGCCCCCTAGTTTTCCTCAACGCCCCCTAGATTTTTCCGAGTTTTCTACCGCCCCCCCCCCCCCCCCCCCCTGAAAGTCTCAAACACCCACAAGAGGGTGTTATCGCCCACCTTGAGAACCAATGGTTTACAGGTAAAGTTTATGAGCTTTATACGTACAAAATAAAAAACTTTTATTACAGTACAAAAAAATATTTGAGTTATTCCATCCATCGGTTCACTATCTAATATTATTATTATTGTAGTGCGATGGTAACATAACAATGCCTATCGAGATTGGCGCCAGAGGCGAGTGCGTCGTGTAATGCTGTGCGAAATTGGCTCCATTGAAGCTATCGTAAATGGTCCATTCGACGAGAATCTCTGGTGAGGTAACCAAGCGTTTTGATAGACAAAAAGATGTGAAAACACAGATATTTTTAAATTAATATGCTTCGTAAAACGATTTCTGCAAAAAAAGTTTTGTACGTCAATATATTTCTACTTTGAATTAAAAAGTCCTAGTACTACGTACTACAGGGGTCCTAGCATGAGCGATCGATATGGATTAATAATAGGATAACTTTCGGCAACTGCAGATTGCTAACGTAAAAATATCAGTTGACATCAAATATATTAAGAACATTCAGTCATTGTGAAGTGTTACTTATTCGTTAGCGATCTGCAATATATCCCATCAATACTTTATCGATCGCCATGATAGGACCCAGGGTTGCCAGGTGTTCGGTATTCTACCGAACCGTTCGGTATTTTAGCACCGTGTTCGGTGTTCGGTATGACAAAAATACCGAAGTATGGGTCGTTCGGTATTTTTTTCTGATTAATTTTTCTCCCTCAAAAAGATTCAACTGTCAGATTTGACGCAATCGATGTTGCGTAGCATCCCTACTTAATTTGTGCGGTGTTGCCGCTTCGTGCACGCGCTGACTGTTTTCAAGCCATTTCGCGGATTAGTGTTACATATCAATGTGACTACGTACTTGCGTAAATGTGATTATTCGAATAATTTGACTGCTTACATTGTTTCAAAGTCCGATCCAAGTTTCAAATCCATGCAAGTGGCCTATTCTTTTCGTTTTTGCTGTATTTAAATAAATAAACGTCTGTCGAAAAAACCGCCCTAGACCTTTTTCTATGATCTTCAATAAAACTTTCACTGAACTTGAAAATTAACTTTTAAATTTGGTGAAATGTTCAAATTCTGTGAAACAGCTGGCCCTTAGACAGCTCTGACCTGGCCCCCTAGCATGGTCCATCGATATAGGTTTTATCGAAAATGTCGGTAACTTGCGATCGTTGCTGAGCACGGCTGCAGGCCGCTAACGAATAAACAACAGTTTAGGTCAAATATATTAGGAACCCCTAGTCATTGTGAACTATTGTTTGTTCGTTAGCGGTCTGCAGTCGTGCTCGGGAGCGATGGCAAGTTACCGACATTTTCGATAAAACCTATATCGATCGACCATGCTAGGACCCCTGGTGTGATTAATTATCGCGTAAATAACACGGGACTCTGCTTGTCGCACAAATTTTATGTAGAATTCATGTTCATAGAGATTTCATTGTGTGGGAAAACATGTTCTGTTTACATAATAAATTTTGATAACATTGATTCGTTGAAGCAGATATACACACAGATATGTATATAACAATCCTTAGCTGATATCATGATACCTTTTAATGATATTGTTTTTATGATTAGAAAACTATTATCACTTGCAATGTACCTACTTATATTATTCATAATTTTTTTTATCTATATGATTTGTAAAATACCTATGGGCGCCGAATTAAATCTTACTAATATTATAAACAAAGTTTGTATGCATGTATGTGTGTTTGTTACTCTTTCACGCAAAAATACTGAATGGATTTTGATGAAACTTTGCAATAATATAGCTCATTCATCAGAATAACATATAGGCTATAATTTATAAAGCTAGCTAGGAGGGGGACGCGGGAGGGGAACGGGGACGCATTGGAAAGGTGATTCAGTGAGATTCAATGTATTTCTTTGAATATGGCATTGCCATGCATGCCGGGAACCAGTTAGTAATTAAATCTTTCTTTTTTTATATAAGAAAAATTCTCTTTTTATAACTTTTGAAGGTTATTCCCATCAATATAATAAATCATTGAAAAAGAAGATAACAATAATAATCTAAACGAAAATATGAAAATAACAAGACACAGAAAAATATATTGGTCGCAACTGGAACTCGAACTTAGTACCTCTCGTCTAACCGGGAGGTACGTTTACCAATTCCGCCGTTGCCACCTTCTGTCAAATCTTTCTTAGTTGATTAATATCAAGAAGTAGATAAGTATTGATCAAGACCTAAGTATTGATCAATCTCCTCAACTTCTTTTTAAAAAATTGTTCCCAATATTTCAAATAATAATAATACGAGTATATGAACTTTTGAAAATTGACGTTGGGTCACATCAACACAGCTTTGAGGCTTTCATCATCTCTGATCCAATTCTGTTCAGCAAGAATATAGCCTCAGAATTGCGTTCATAGATACTTGCTCCATTTTGTAAGATCCACGGTAATATTTACCTTTTATTGGTCTATAAAATTAAAATTAAGATTTCATTCAACCAATAAATCGACGAGGAGGATTGGAGTTAAATTCCAAAATGGGTTGTTTTCTGCTCTCCAAAAATAGATAAATTAATATTGAGTTCTGAATTCAATAAAAGTAATTCCATAAAATTAATCGTAAGAATGACATGCTCTCTTTTAAATAGTTTTTTTTTTTCATTCAGTTTGTTCACGCTTATATATTTTTTTAAATTTTAATTGAGAAACCCTCCCACGTTTTTGTGTTTTTACATAGACATCCAAATTTAATAGACCAGAAGTTACAAATGAGGGGTAAAACCAAACTATGGAGGGTGAAGAGGGGAAGATGACTGTGATTTGTTAAAAAATCAATCTGACAGTATATAGGCATCTCGCATTATAATATCACCATTTAGTTCTTAAAAGCAAAACTGCTTTTTAATGAATAGACCTTTTTCATGGGAGCTCGAATTGCCCGCCACGTTATTATCATATTTGCGTAGTCGAAATCGGCAAAAGAAAGTTCTTTCAATTTTGTTGCCGTGTTTAGTTGAGACACTTTTACAAATGTTTCATAATTTACTTACCCCTGTAACTCACTGGAGAAACGCCCACATTCGCTACGTTCACTTATATTAGGGCATAATGTATACCACAAGCTCTCACCTTTGTTCGTAAAATGTGTGATCTGACCAGCGCGCTCCTCAAGACAAGAATGATGACGTCACATTTTTTAGATTCAAGCGACGCTCTCGTAAGCCCGGCTGGCTCCAAGGCGGAGCTATAGCCGGCTCCATGGGGAGGGGGAAATAATACGTTTTTATCACTTCCAGATATATTCATATGTCCATGTGTTTTTACGTTTTTGTGTTTTTTTTTTTAAATTTTAATTTTGGAAATCGACGAGGACTTACGAGTACGTTAAAAAAATTTCATAGTATTTTAACTAACTAACTATCAAGCCGTTTCCCCGCAGGGGTAGGTAGAAAGGATGGACCGCCAAACATCTCGGTCTTGGCACACACTATTTGCGTCACTCACATACATACTCTTCTATTATTCTGACTTTTGACATGGCCCAACTCAAGTATCTGATTCACTTGATCATGCCACGTTTTCCTCGGGCGTCCCCAACTTCTTCTACAATTCATATTCTTCTTACACTACTTTCTTCATTCATTCGCTCTACTTGCTCAAACCATGTGAGGGTGCCGGTCTTAATATTACTCATTATGCTTACATCAGCCTTACATTCTTTGCGGATTTCCACATTTCTCACACGATCATACATAGTTTTACCGCAAGGGATGTTTACCACACACGCCTCAGGGATTTCATTTCAAAAGCATTCAGTTTACTTTCATCTTCCTCTGCCAGTTCCATGCCTCACTGCCATACATCAGGGTAGGTACCAGGACTCCATTGCGGACTGCTATCTTCTCTTCTTTTGGCATTTTTTTTATTAGCGCCAACGGCATTCGGCACTCCGTTAATAGAGTTACCTGCATTAACCCTTCCTTCAATATCTCTATCAGCCTTCCCATCTCTCGTATATACACTATCCAGATACACAAATTCATCCACCGGCTCCAAGTATTTATTCATCATTCACATCTATATTGGATATTTTAATGGGTTATAAAAAAAAATCATGGATAAATTAATAATAAATTGTATTGTTTAAAATAAAAGTAGAAAAAAAGGGGGAAAACTAAAGATTCGTGAATAAATTATTACGGTACGCTGCGGTCGCTGTTGCAGTCGCAAAACCAATCAGAATACACAAAAATGTAAGAGGCGTTGCGTTGTTGTATTTCGATGTTTACATGCAAATAATAAGATGCGTTCTAGAATATTTTGTTACTCATAGTACTTGGAGAGACACGTCTTTGTGTTACTAATAGAATCGATTATAGTGGTGTTTCTCCATACTTAACTAAAAAAAACTATTTTTTTTGTAGTTACGTTTTTGTGTTTCTCAACCATCGAAATACTGCCTACTGCACTTAGTTACGGTTCTCGCAATGATATTTCAAAGCTTACCAAAAAAGATTTATTTGCGGTTTTATCGTGTTAACGAAATTATCACAAACCAATTGTGTAACAATTACCATTATCTCGTGATGAATGATGAATACCGCCTCTTTTGATTTATATGGTTATGATTTCAACAGTTGTTACTTTATGTAGCTTTTCTATGAAGCCCTTTGGAATCTAATAAATATCGTGATTCAGTTTATATTGAATGGAAAGGAACGTAATGATCCATTGTCTGTTGGCACTGACCAAAGAAATACATTAAATTACATGACAGCTTTATTACTGTTGTCATATAAAAGTTTGTGTGGGCAACGTAAGTCAACTGTTAAACAGGTTTAATCTATTAAAATCTTTAAAAAAATTCTGACAACTGCAATTCATTAAAATGCTTAATACTGACAAAAAACCATAGGTATTAAAAATTTAGGCCAAATAATAGATAAATTTATTAAATGAACAGAACGTATTGAACAAACTATTAAAAGAATTGGTAAACTTCATAACATTTTCCGCAAACTAAGAAATATTCTTCAGAAGATTTACTACGCATTAACCCAATTAATTGTACAATATGGAATAATAGTCTGGGGAGGAGCATATAAAACCAACATAGCCATTGAAAAGAGTTCAAAGAAAGCTCCTTAAAATAATTTTATAAACATCAGATTATTCGATTCAACTCGTGATATATTCAATGATTTTTACAGTTTTACAATTAAATAGAACCTATCAAAAAATACTAATTTATAAAACTGGTAAGACTTCGGTGGCTGGGTCATGTGGAGAGAATGACCGAGCATCAAGCACCAAAGTCCCTGCTGAACTCAAGACCAATAGGGCGAAGGAGCCTGGGAAGACTAAGACTAAGATGGAGCGACAACGTCCTCAAAGACATATCTATCTTGGAGCTTCTAAACTGGAGAGAGCTGGCACAAAACCGAGATGAGTGGAGGAAGATTCTTGAGGAGGCCAAGACCCACCAGGGGTTGTAGAGCCAATAGTGATGATGATGATCAAAAAATACATTACTTCAAATCCACAAAGATAAGCTTATAATAGAGTCACACTGCATCAGACCGAGAACCACGGAATCATATATTTATCATACATTTACTCTTAGTTTTAAAAAATATTTTCACAATTTGATACATTGTGTGTTTTTATTTATGTACATAAAAATAAAATATCCACAGATGATCATCAAGCAATGACGGAACGTCAGTAAAAACTAGTATGGCATCCTCAAAAATAATAAGATGTTATAAAAATTAAGAGAGTGTGGAAGATAAACACACGGGGAAACATGAGAAATACCTACCTTACTTTTTGGGACTTACAATCCAGCCATTGAAAGTTGTAATTTACCAAAGGATATTTTGTTTTGAAGAGTTTCACTTTCCATGTGCATACATTTAGAACTTAAATGTTAATTTTTCCGCTACCGGTTTCGACACATCCGTGTCATTCACTAGCAAACTTCAAGCTTAGTTTTAAGTTTGATAGTGAATGTAACCGATGTGTCGAGGTAATGCACGTTTTCATCCCGCGACAAAATATCACCGACGAAATATCCTCCGGCAAAATACACTACGGACAAATATCCCCCCAACATAATCTACTAAAACTTAAACTAACCCAACCTATAAAAAAGTGGAACAAAAACAATACAGACATCCTGTAAAGACAATAAATTATTATTCAAAAAGGTAAAATGGGATAATACCGATACAGTGGTGAGGTATCTCAAACTTGGGTTTTGCTGAATTAGTGGGAATGCGAGTGGATGAAACTTAGGGAGATGGGGATGGGAAGTACCTGGTATCTGGTATCTGGTCATCAAACACGGTTAAAGCCATTTCAACTAACGTATCGATTCTAAAAGGTAGTCTTTCACCAAGGCTTTCTGAGAGCATCCACCAGAAGTGGATGCAATAGCGATGTTTTTAAATGATTAATTATAGGTTCTGCCACACATTGTAGTGATATTGAACCATGGCTGTAAGAACAACAGGCGAAACAGCTCTTCAACCACCCACCAAGTCTTGCAAAACACTTCCTGCACATTCTCGCTCTACACTTTCCAACACAATTGTCAGGTTTTTGCCGTCGCAAACAGGTTTCCTGCTTTCGAAAATAACGACAATCATTACTTTTAACGACAAAAATTAACACGTCCCTGGGTTTTTAAGGAAACACAGAGAATTTATCTGACCACAACAAGCTTTTGCGATCGCTGATCAGGTTTATAGATGATTAATCAGTTTGTTAACCTATTAGTAAAATATTTTATGTTCTACTACCTTTTATTAGCTGTATCTATTAATTGTGAATAATTTTCGTATTAATTAAATATAAAAACGTATTGAAACTATAATACATACGGCGTGTGGCGTACTTGTGGTAAAACCTGTAAAAAACAATGTATTTCTCATATGTTAGTAGTATTCTGGAATACGCACCTCGCGTGTGGAACCCAAGTTATGCAGTACACAAAATAGATTTGAAAACGTCCAAAACAGATTAAGGTACCCTTAAGTTCTGGTCTTTCCGATCTCATGTTAACGATGAAGAGGTCCAGCATAGCATGGCAAGAGGTACGATACTGCTAAATGATATATCCAAGTCCCTTGATGTTTTCAACATTAGCCTTGAAGGTTTCAAGAGTCATTTTAGGCAAGAAATCTAAAATATTTTATTGTTAATTTTATCGTTTATATAAAATTATGTTAATGGAATGCATTATAATCGAGAACTAGTCTATCTGCTGAGTTTCAGCTCTAACGGATATCTGGAAGAGAGTTATTTTCCACTGCCAAGATTTGCATTAATTCAACCACGAAAACAACTTTCACATAGATGTATTTAAAGATCTATATTACTAGCTGACCCGACAAACGTTGTTCTGCCATATAAATTATTTCTAGTGAATATTTTTGTTGTTAAAAAAAAAATAACGAATGTATTGTAAGTGTGTGGGGATGAAATCTATGACAGAAAGAGGAATGGAGCGCTTTAGACTATGGCCGCCGATAAAAACAAAAAACACCAACTACAGTAGGAAAATGAAATAAAGAAAAACATTATGAATTTCATAAAAAAAATCATAAAAATCGGTCAAGTTGTTTTTGAGGAGTGCGACCACAAACACCGTGGCACGAGATTTTTATATATAAGATTGTAATAGCTATCACTCACTGTCAGCAGTGGAAAGTTCGTACTTGGCGTAGTTAACTATTATTATTATTATACGTGTGTGTTTTAAGATTTTCTGTCAATTTTCTAAACGATTCGCGAAAAAGAACAAGATGCAGAAAACAAAAAAGTAACGGTCGCAACGGGGAAACAAACCCAGCATCTCTGTCTTACTGAGACAACGCCTCAATCCACTCGGCCATCGAGACCTATTTTTTCCCTCTTAATATAGATCTCGTATTTCAAATGCGGAATTAACAATGTTATCTTCAACTTATTTTTCCCATCTGTATTTTTTTATGATTAAAAGTTCTAACGAATTAATTTGTAATTTAGATAGCGTCTCAGTTAATTAGTCAATACCTAAACATAATTGCTACAGCTCACATCATTCCCCACACGGGGGATGCCATTGACTGAGCAATTAGGATTCTTGCATGGTATTACATAAAATTAAAATTAAATACAGACCGACCGGTTATTTGATGCAATGATTCTATACTTGACTGAAATATGACTGCATTCTTCATTGATATCCCACCCTTTATGATCATTTTCCTTATTGTTGAAATCCCGCTTGCTCCTCTTCGATTTACGTGAATAACACGAAGATGAAATACCTGGGCCGTCCAAGAATTAAAAACCTTTCCTCATTTTCGGCGGCGTGGATATTAGTTCTCAAAATATGGCGGCACCCTAACGGCACGGCTTTCCCCTAAAAAACGAGCGATGATCTGTCTTGGTAGCTGCTTCAGTGCGATCTTTGAGTTCATTTGAGATGGACGCTCCGCTGTTGAGTCCCGCCGCCTTCGAAGCGAGAGAGAAAGAGGGAGTCCGCCCCGTTGAAGTTGGTAAGCTTGCAATTTTAATCCCAGACGTGAGTAAGTCTATCTATTTCGAGGAAAAAATGGCGTATGCAAATTGCATTCTTGTTGTGTTCCCAAAATGCTGCAAAATCGTGTGGAAAGCGCTCGGGTCTCTTCGAACCATTTACCAACCAGGGCAAGGCTTTTTTAATCTAATACCGGAAAGAAAAAGGCAATCAATAACATGATTTGCATATTTTTGTCACCTGAAGCAACATTTAGGACGAAAATCTTTGGAGACTGACTAGGACGCGGAGGGAGAGGTGATAGCATTTTTGGTGGCGGAGTTCTACCATAAGGGAATCAAGGACCTTGTGCCACGGCTCACCAAGTTCATTAATCGTAACGGAAACTTTGCGAAAAATATTGGGGAAATGTATATTCCTAAAATTTTTAACGATTTTTTGTATGTATAATTTTTCCTGATTAAATTAGAACCGTCTAGAATTCTTGGACAACCCTCGTAATTAGCAAATAAGGAAAATAATTACCTTTGCCAGTAATAATAATTGAAGCGTTATCCTTCCGCTGTTCTCGTGCAAGAATCCAGGGCCTCGGGGCCTTCCCACGACGGGCTATAAATTAAATTAAATAGAGACCCGAGATTCCAAAATTATTTCGGAATCTCGGACTCTGAAAATGCTCGCATTACCAGCATGCAGATTTTTGGAGCAGTTAATTTTTAATTTAAAGGTGGCACCCTTTTAATTGAAACGGTTAACTCCGGACTTTACTGGGCAGCAGGTAAATTTCAACCTTGTAACAGTTATGCATTCGGGTGAGAAATAAAAAATAATGTACGTTCGTTTTATATTAATTCGTTTGATTATTTTTTTTATTTGAATACCGCACAATAATCCCAACTGCTCCCGTCTGCAGCCAGTGAGACTAGATGTTGTGAGTCTGAAGGTAGTGGGGAGGGGAAGGAGATGGAAAGAGGAATGTGGGGAAGTATCTGGCTATTCAGATCTGATCACCAAACACGACTAAAGCCATTTCAAGAAACGTTTAAATTCTGATTGGTAGCTTACACCAGGACGATACAGAGTATCTTCCATTCTGGAACGTGCCGTAAATATACCTATATCGCTGACCCGGCGACCTTCCTACCGCCTCAGATTCAATAACTGTTGTGTTAACTTATTAGCTGAAATAAATTCGGTTTTTGAAGTGAAACTTCTATAGCCTCGGTGTGATTTGAAATTCCGGTGAAACGGAAGTCCGTCACTAAAATTTATTATTTGACGGTCCTTGGTTCTAAAATAATGCGGTAACGAATACGCGCGAGCCTGCGATAGCGACGCGGTATAAAGCGCCTGACTCTCAGCGCCCATAGAGACATCGAGCGAACGGAGGTTCGAAACCTACCAAATCCAAAAAAAAAAAACATTTTCATTTTTGTAAAATCAGTATCCAACCTTCAAACCACTAAGTGATTCGCTACGTTTGGTGATTTAGCAGGGTTGCCCGGGTTCATGGGGTGACTTTTGTGCGGGTCTTGGCGGCGGATGCGTCTGCCCACCTGCTGCGGGCCGGATAGAGAGAGACTGGTTGAGGGAGGCCTTTTGACCTTTCCAGCCGGATTGTCTCGACCAATGGGTTGAAAGAGTCCAGCTGGAAAGGTCGAGGTAAAATGTCAATTCCGGTCAAGGCAATGGCCTTGCACCGCAGTTGGAGGGATGGATTCACTCCCGGATACACTGACCTCCAGATTCCTACCCAACCCTCACGCCTTTTTCCTTCCTAGAACTTCCTATCCTACCCTTCCTTAAAAATACCTTCCGCACAGCATCCCCTAAGATGATATAGGTCCTGAGTGGAGCTTACTTTAAAAAAATGAGTTTCATTTCAGAGATATTATTATTATCGTATTTTTCCTTTGGAGAGGTGCAGAGACATACGGTCACCGTTTGTCTCATCTTTAACTATTGACATTTAGTGTGTAAGAAAGAGGGGCAGCATTATATGATTAAGAACAAAAGCAAAACAGTCAGTGCATTGACATTTGAAACGTTTTTGAATTTTTGGAATTCACGCACAGTTAAATATTATACCTATCACAATATTGCTGCAGTTCTTTCAAAATATGAGAATTCGTTCCATACAAAATGTTTGAAAAAAATAATTTTCTTCATAACATTCTTTTTCGTGAATTTTTGCGATGTTTTAATAGTTATTCTGTTATCTGGGGCAGAGACAAATCCAACAAATCAAAGATCATCAAAATCGGTCCAGCCGATCTCGAGTTATAAATAGTGTAACTAACCCGACTTTGTTTTATATGTTATAAGATTATTATGAAACAACTGTATGTATGACTTTTATCGAACTTCTGTCAACATAAAGAGTGTTTATTAGTCGTTGAACGACTCAAGTTTATCGGTTTTATAAAAACCAATCATTATAAAAAGGCAAGCATCACCTGCCATTGCGCTGCCGGGTTAGTAGTTGACATCTTATGCTTAACCCCTCAGGTCTCAACCATATTCAGTCAGTAGGTCAGAATATTTCCGCTTTGCATTAAAATCCAAATAAATATAATATTTGTGAACGTATCAAAAAACTAAAAACTGTTTTCGAAAGGTGATGAAATACGCTTTCAAATTTTATTATTATGACAAGCTGACCCGACAAACGTTGTTCTGCCATATAAATTATTTCTAGTGAATATTTTGGTTATTAAATAAAAAAAATAACGAATGTATTGTAAGTGTGTGGGGATGGGATCTATGACAGGAAGAGGAATGGAGCGCTGTAGACGATGACCGCCGATAAAAGCAAAAAAACACCAACAAATGTAGGAAAATGCAATAAATAAAATCAATATGAATATCGAAGAGCAATTGAGTGTAGGATATTTTTTGTCAGTCCATCTTTAGCCAACACAAAAAGCTCGATGGTTTGCCCACGCGAGAACATGATGCCGAATGAAATATCAAAATGACGCGACGCTTTTAGTGAGTGTCTTGCGCATCTGTGGATGAAAGTTCGATGAGGCGGACGTAGCGCCATCTGTCATTTAACAACATAAATAATTTCGTTTTGTTAGAAATACGAAAGACGGTTAAATTTTTTCTTACAAAAATACTAAAATCACGATTAAAAAATGGGAGGGTGGAGTAGGAAGGTTAAAATAATAAATAATATAAAATAGTTTTTTTCTGGGTAGGGGCATCCTAATAATCTAGCGATATGAAATATACTTCAAAACGTATTCTCGTACCTACCAAATGTACATAAAAAATTCATTAAAATCGGTCAAGCCGTTTCGGAGGAGTGCGACCACAAACACCGTGACACGAGAATTTTATATATAAGATTAACCATGTAATCAATATATATATATATATATTATAAAAGAAAGTCCAAAAAAACGTGCGGAACGCAAAAACTCAGAAACGAGTGCCGGTACGATCAAGAGAGTTATATGGTATGGTAGATATCTTTCCCCCCTAGGGAATAAGGGTATTTGTTTTTACCTATAGGGCTTGCTTTTAAAGCTATAAGGGTTGAAAGTTCTAAGAATACTCTAGAAATTTCAAGAAGAGTCTAGAAGATTCCGGAAACTTCTAGAAAATTCGATAAAACTCTGGAATGTTCTGGAAGAAGTGGAGGAGTATGTCAGCGAGTCTAGAAGGTTCCGGAAAGTTGAAGAAGGTTCGATAAAGCTGTAGAAAGTTCTGAAAGGAGTGGAGGAGTGTGTCGGTATGTCTAGAAGGTTCTGATGGTTCACGAATGCTTTAGAAAATTGTGCAAGGAGAAAGTTCTAGAAGCTTTCAGAGATAATAGATGGTGCGTCTAGAAGATTCTGGAAGTTCTAGAAGTTTTGATAAGGCTGTACAAAGTTCTGGAAGGAGTGGCGGTGTAAGTCGGCGAGTCTAGAAGGTTGTGGAAAGTTCTAGAAGGTTCCATAAGGCTATAAAACGTTCTAAAAGGTGTGGAGGAGTGTGTCGGTGTGTCTAGAAGGTTCCTGAAAATTCTAAGATTCCACAAAGCTGTAAGAAGTTCTAGAAGGTTGGATAAAGCTGTACAAAGTTCTTGAAGGAGTGGCGGAGTATGTCGGTGAGTTTGGAAGGTTCGATAAAGCTGTAGAAAGTTCTGAAAGGTGTGGGGGAGTATGTCGGTGAGTCTAGAAGGTTCGATAAAGCTGTGCAAAGTTCTGGAAGGAGTGGCGGAGTAAGTCGATGAGTCTAGAAGATTCCGAAAGTCCTAGAAGGTTCGATAGAGCTATACAAAGTTTAAGGAGTGGAGGAGTGTGTCAGTGTGTCTAGAAAGTTCCGAAAAATTCTAGAAGGTTCCATAAAGCTGTGGAAGTTCTAGAAGGTTCGATAGGGCTGTACAAAGTTCTGGTAGTAGTGGCGGAGTATGTCGGTGAGTCTAGATGGTTCCGGAAAGTTCTAGAAGGTTTGATAAAGCTGTAGAAAGTTCTGAAAGAAGTGGAGGAGTGTGTCAGTGTGTGTGTAGAAGGTTCCGGAAAATTCTACAAGATTCCACAAAGCTGTAAGAAGTTCTAGAAGGTTCGATAAAGCTGTACAAAGTTCTGGAAGGAGTGGCGGAGTAAGTCGGTGAGTCTAGAAGGTTCCGGAAAGTTCTAGAAGGTTCCATAAAGCTGTAGGAAGTTCTAAAAGGTTCAATAGAACTATACTGGAAGGAGTGGCAGAGTATGTTGGTGAGTCTAGAAGGTTCCGGAACGTTGTGGATCGTTCGCTAATGCTTTGGAAAGTTATGGAATGAGAAAGTTCTATAAGCTTTCAGAAATAAGTGGCGGAGTCTGCCAGTGAGTCTAGAAGGTTCTGAAAAGTTCTAGAAGGAGTGATGGAATGTGTCAGTGAGTCTAGAAGGTTCTAGAACATTCTGGATGGTTCCCCAATGTTCCATGAAGTTATGGAAGATGAAAGTTCTAGAAGCTTTCAGAAATGAGTGGCGGAGTGTGTCTGGAAAGTTCTAGAAGGTTGGATAATCTTAATCTTCAATATACATTATTAAAAAAATGTACAATATGCGTGCCGCTAAAACTCAGAGACGAATCCCGGTACGATCATGGGAGTTATTTTTGTGGTAGCCCTCTATCCCCCATCCTTAAAGAAGGTTTCCATTTTTACCTGAAGGGCGTACTTTTGAAGATATAAGGGCTGTGAATTTCGCTACCTTGAAATTTTCAGAACATTCGAGAGTATTCTTGAGCATTCCACAACATTCCATAACAGCCCGGAACATTCTGAAATATTCCGGGAATAGGGATAGAAATACGCTAGAACGTTCGGGAATATCCCGGAACATCCCAGATCAGCGTGGAACTTTCCAGAACAGTCCCGAACGTTGTGGAATATTGTGGAACATTATTCTGGAACATTTGAAGCCTTTTTTGTATGGGTAGGGCTACCCATTGGTAGGGGTATATTAAGCAAGATCCGTGGTAGGTTCGAACGTCAGTTCAATCTTACACCAACTCCCCGAGCGAAGCCGGGCATTCCATTCAGAGTATTTGAGAGCATTCCACAACATTCCAGAACAAAATTGAAAATTGTTGAATGTTCGGGAATAGGAAATCGGGAACATCAATGTGTAACATTCCAGAACACTCGAATGTTGACCTGAGCGAAGCCGGGTAACCCAGCTAGTATAATTATAATACAAATATTTTGATAGCAAACTTTAGAAAGTTGACACGCTTTCCGTTTTTTCTAACTAAAGCGTCGATGACACAGGGCTAGTTTACAAGCTACTATCTGGGAAATTCTCTATCTGTTAGTAAACTCGCCCAGTGTCATCGTGTCACTTGCTAACTAGCAGCAACTAGCAGATTGTTGACAATCTACGAAAAAAAGTTGAAAGGTCGTCAACTTTACTCGCCTACACGCTTGCTCCGCTTGCTCGTGATTGGTTTATTTACGTTTCCAACATGGCTTCCGATAAACAGTTGATTTGGACTGTCAAAATCTGAAGAATTAGTTCACGCAGGCGTTGTTATTCTTGTTACTGGCGCTAAAAGCGACCTCAGTTTCCTACGCTTCTGAGCGAGTGGAAAGTTTTGTGTGTCATCATGACAATCTCACTCGCCGATTTACCCGCTTTTAAAACTTAGTAGATAGTTGCTTGTAACTCGCCGTGTGTCATCGAGGCTTAAAGTTATGTAATTTAAGGTCAGTAATAAAAAAAAATAAAAACACACAAATAGTTTATTTGACAGTGTATTATAAATGATGTTATCACCTTGTCGTTTCGTAAAAAATAATCTTTTTTTGGTGTTCACAAAGTTTCATAATTATTTTTGAAATTGCGGTCGGAGACTTTGGTTTCATAAAGGTGTACTTGATAATTTTATACAGAGCGTGGTGTTTTATCTTTCCAACGCCGTTTAGATGATATTTCTAACTGTGATAGTAAGGGAGGTACAACGATTTCCATGAGACCTATTCCGTTCCGAAAAGCGAACAAATTATTTTATTTTATTTATTTATTTATTTTTTGTTCAATTAAATACACAACAAAGAAATAATAAAACTAAATTAAATAAAAAATGCACACAAGTCATAAAAATACAAAAAATACAGATGTACACCGATGTGATGGGTTCATGTTTATATTGGTTATAATGGTTATGTTTAGGAATGACGTTGGAATAAATACTTTACAAGTTCAAGAAAACTCGCCAAGTTGATTTTAAAAATGCCAACATCACCTAAGAATTGATTTCCCATACTGTGAAATCCTTGTATCGGAGAATGGGCAATGTACTTCCGTTTACAAATGCTGCAGTAAAATAGTGTATTTTTTCGTGTTGTAACTGTGGGCATTCGTAAGTTTATGAGTTGCAGGAGTTCGCCTCATAGAATTTAGTATTATGAATAAAAAGGTTACGTCTGTCTTCTGATATGTGTATTCTTATAATATTTAATAAGAAATTATATTATTATAAGCAATAATTGTCAGCCTGAAACACTCATTTACATTGAAAAATCTTCCGAGAAAAGATACTTGCCGCCAACGGGACTTGAACCCGTGTCCTTCTGATTGCCGGTCGGATGCTCTGACCACTGAGCTATGGCGGCTTATCTAATACCCGCCAAATAATTCAATATATACTGGTATTTCATTCAACAATTACTGATTATTATATTTTTCACGGGTTCAAGTCCCGTTGGCGGCAAGTATCTTTTCTCGGAAGATTTTTCAATGTAAATGAGTGTTTCAGGCTGACAATTATTGCTTATAATAATTGTTACCGTTTGTGCTATGCATAAAAATCTTGTCTTAAAACATTAGTTTATAAATTAAAAAAATAATAAGAAATTATATAATTAGTCTTTTAGTGGGATATTTAATATAAAATTTATGAAATGTGAATTTTGTGAAATGGAGACCAAACTACCGAGTTATATTCAATTGGGCTTCTAACTAGAGATACGTATAATAGTTTAATGACTAGTATGGAATTAAAGTGTTTAAGCTACAGGTAAGTAGTATTCTTAGAATATTTAATTTAAAATTTATAAAACGGAGATTTTTTCGTATTCGATCAATGTTTATTGATGTGAATTCCGTAAGATGGAGACCAAACTACTGAGTTATATTCAATTAGGCTTCTAACTAGAGATATGTCATAGTTAGATGACTTGTATGGAATTAAAGTTTTTAGTTGTTCTTAATACAAAGCCTAGTGTTTTCATACCTTTGTTCACAATTGAGCCTGAGGGGTTACTAAAAATCAATGGCTTATTTGATTTATGGTTATTGAATCGATTATTGCACTTGCTCTAGGCAAGTAGTGTAGGAGCCAATATTCAAAAGATCAAATAAATCATCATCTGAACTCTGCACTTTTAGAATTATTATTATCAGCATTTGTAAATGTATTGTTATCCAAGTCTTCACCAGTCTCTATGTTCTTTGTAGAGGTGTATTTGCATTTCGAAGGAAGGGGCAGTTAAATTTGTAACTAGAATAATTGTTGAATTATCGCAAATATCTACATACTCTTGTCTGTTAATCCCAATGATTAATACTATTTAAAATGTGTTGCGAACTTCCAAATAAATTTGAGGTTGGTTGTGATTTCAAGTTGATTTATTTACTATTAAATGAAAAAAATACATTTTGTAATACACCACTTTTTATTGGATTTAATAACACTCACACGCGCATTTACACACATACAAACACTCTCACACACCCCTCTCCTTTAATAAGTTACTAACTTAATTTAGGTATATTGTATTATTTATCTCACAAAAATATAAGTAGATAACAGCGACATGTCATTGGTACCAATTATTGTATTAATTCTATAACTTTGTAACTATTTTCCATTATGTAATAATGTACTGTTTGTTTCTGCAAAATAAAAAATTAAAAAAATTAAAAAAATAAAATAGTCGACCAGGTTTCGCTTAGCACAAACTTCGTCAGGGCTTATTTATTGCTGTATTAACTAATAATAATATATCTTTATTGAACAAAAATTTTAAGATTTATAACTACAAAAAAAGTACACAATAGTTTAAAAGTTGCATAAGTTCAAAAGTTAATAATGGTAAACAATATACATATAACAGTAGGTACTTAAAGAATAGAGATTTATAATTATAAACGTAGGTTTCTCGTAACCTGCCTCACTAGGCTAGCCTGTGTTGAGGCAGTAATTTTACGTCAATTTATAATTCTGTGAAAATACCTACACCTATATTAGAAAATAATCGCACAATAGATTGGTTGCATTAATAATAACAATAACATAGGTACAATAGTGACATCATTAGTTCATTACTAATTTCGAATTTGGGTGAGTGCACCGGTAAATGCCCTATCATTATTTTTTATCCAAACTTTTATGTTTTTTAACTAAAGGTAATTACTTAAAGACACGCATTTTAAAATAAAACAATGAGTGAAAGAGACGGAAATAGAATAGAAGACACCTAATTGGTGACATAAAGAGATAAATAGAAAAGTGGGAGACAAAATTATTACAGTATGGGTGAGTAGGGGATGGGGGAAGGAAATAGTTTCAGACGGAATAAATTATATTATTTGTACGTTGTCGTAAAGTTTACGATGAATATTAATCTGGACTAGACGTCCTTACTCTAGTAAGCTCTAAGTAGGCTCCAAGGCTCCGAGTCGCATGACTGATGGTATCTGCTTGACTACCCGATTCCTTCGGTCATCGGAACCGTTCGATCAATAGACACGAACGATAGATGATTCTGTTCTGACATCTGTTCTTCGTATAAATATCTATACTAACGATATCTATACAAGGCTGCTGAAACTACATGACTAACCTATACACTACACTTAATTTTATAGTCAAAACCCTCAATAAAAATCAATGAAATCTAAAAATAAAAGAACTCACCAGAAACCATCACTGCTGAGAGCCAAATTTTCGGGAGAATGAATATATTAATCTTATGTAGAGATTGTAAAAATGGTTAAATTATTAAAAAAAATCTCTAATATAAAACAAAGTCGGGTTAGTTACACCATTTATAACTTAAGAATGGCTGGACCGATTTTTATGATCTTTGCTTTATTGGATTTGCAGAATAGCTTTTAAAACTATGAAGAAAATTCTTTTCCTCATACATTTTATATGGAACGAATTCCCATCTTTTGAAAGAGTCTTTTGAAAGAATCTTATTGTGATAAATATAATATTGAATAGTGAGTGAATTCCATAAATTCAATAACGTCAAATGTCAATGCGCTGATTGTTTTGCTTTTGTTCTTAAACATGTTGTAATGCTGCCCCTCTTTCTTACACACTAAATGTCAATAGTCGAAAATGAGACAAACGGTGTACGTATGTCTGCACCCCTCCAAAGGAAAAACACGATAATTATAATAAATATCCCTCACACGTATAAAAAAATTAAACTTAAAATTGAAATTTAAGAAAATTACAAAAAATATAAATTCGTACACATCGCTATCTCTGGTACTGACAAAAACAAAACGCGGACAGTTGTGCATCGATAATTGCTTCATTGTGTAATTTTCAACATAATAAAAAAAACTGAATTTAATTCAGCTAATAAATTAACACAACAGTTATTGATTCTGAGGCGGTACGAAGTTCGTGGGGTCAGCTAGTTATCAATAAAAAAAACATTTAAATCAAAATGGTTTTTTGTGGTGACCGGACATGAATCAAATCAACTCAGAACCTTTTTTTGTTATTTTTGTTATTAGTTTTTGGGGTGTTATGCTGTGTTGCGCTACCTCCTTCTCTAGCCAACGTTTCGGACAGCGTTACAGTGTTACAGTGTCCGAAACGTTGGCTAAAGAAGGAGGTAGCGCAACACGGCATAACACCCCAAAAACTAATAACAAAAATGCTTTTGGCCGTGAAAATCTAAAATATTATCTGACGAAACTCAGAACCTCTTCAGAAAAGTCATTATAAGTGATGATAAAAAAAGTATTAAAAAAATGATTAAATATGTTACTTTAGGTTAGAGGTGCTATTTTAAAGTTCTTTTTTCATAGCTTTTAATGATTTTTCAAAGAGGTGTTGAGTTGCTTTGATTCTGAGTTGGCATGGAACCATTTTTTGTATCCCCGCTCCAGACCCCACGGTGCTCTAGAACCAAAGACTTTACTAACCTCTGACCAGGAAGAACCTCAAATATTATCATGGTCGTCAAAAATAACGTATTTAAAATACTATTCAAAATACTTGGAAAATTTGGTTAGTGATAAAGAACGTGGGAGCGTCTAGCGTGATTGTATTTTTAAATGGGGATGAAATTTGTGGCATACCAACCACCGAGTAATCTTCTTAATACCATCACGCCACTTCGGCCACCATTTTTTATATGTCTGCATTCCTTGTTCATCGTACATCTAAATTAGGCAATTAACTCATTTAAAATTGGCTTGGGTTATATATAAATAGGTTAGCAACTTAAAGTGGCTCCAGAGGTGCAAGATGACCACATAAGTAAGATTAACGCCATCACGTAATTAATAGCATATCTGATGATCACGTAATTAATAGCATGAATGAAGGTATATGTATAGCCTCCAATTCAAACAATGCCCTCTAGGTTTTAGGATGAAGGAACAATTGAGATGTTTATACAATAATAGTTTCTCGGAGTTAGCCACACTTTTGACTTTAATAGTGGAATTGAGTTTCTACATTTAGGCCTTTGACCGGGTTTGGCACCGAGGACTTGTCAACAAACTGCATTCTTACGGACTTCCCGCATCCTTGTGTACGTGGATTGCCGACTTCTTGAGGGAGAGGTCGATTCAGACGGTAGTCGATGGTTTCACCTCTTCCTCTCACTCGATAAATGCTGGCGTCCCGCAGGGATCGGTTCTGTCTCCAACTCTGTTTTTGTTGCACATCAACGACCTTTTGTCATGTGCACCAATTCACTGCTACGCGGATGACAGTACAGTTCATGATAGCTTTTTGTTTGACAAGCCCCCAAAGGGCTCACAAACTCCAACAGCTCGTAAGGCTTTGAAGCAAAGAATGGACGGTTACCTCGAGAGTGTTTTCTCTTGGGGTAAAAATAATCTCGTTGAATTTAATGTTTCAAAGACCCAATCTTGTCTGATTACGTCTAAAAGGGATCGCAATGAAAATCTAGTCTCTTTCAACGGAAGCAATCTTCCGAACAGGCCCTCCATTGATTTGCTTGGTGTAACCCTAAGTGACCAGCTCAGGTATGGGGGCTCCATCGAAGCCAGAGTAAAGTTAGCCTCCCAAAAACTGGGCGTACTGTACAGGGCCCGCAGATACTTTAAAAGTACACAACTGCTAACCCTGTACAAATCGCAAGTGCGCCCCACGGTTGAATTTGGCAGCCACCTCTGGTCTGGAGTTCCAAAATACCTGAAAAATACCCTCGACTCTGTGCAGAAACGGGCGGTCCGTTTGATAGATTCTCCCATCTTAACAGACGGATTGCAATCTTTAGAGCACAGGCGTCGGGTGGGAATGCTATCCTTGTTCTACCGGTATTACAATGGAAGATGCTCCGAGGAACTAGCATCATTGATCCCTTCGGCACCGGTGCATAGTCGGGAAACACGCCAAACGCGTGCCCAACATTTGTACACAGTTGACATTAGTCACATGAGAACGGGTCGTTTCTTCGACTCGTTCTTATGTTCAACAGCTCGGCTGTGGAATGATTTGCCGGCCTCTGTGTTTCCTCCTTCCTACAACATGGGTCTCTTCAAGACCAATGTTCATTCCTTCCTCTCCTCAAAAAGACCCTCCACACAGCATCCCAGATGACATAGGCCCTGAGGGAAATTATTTTCCTCAGGGCCTCCTGTGTGGAGTTAATGTAAAAAAAAAAAAAAAAACATTGTAAATATAATGTAAACCTGTAAATTAATACCTAAAAAAAAACCCGTGACTCTGTGCAGAAACGGGCGTTCCGTTTGATAGATTCTCCCATCTTAACAGACGGATTGCAATCTTTGAGCAAAGGCCTCAGGTGGGAATGCTGTCCTTGTTCTACCGGTATTACAATGGAAGATGCTCCGAGGAAATAGCGTCATTGATCGCCTCGGCACCGGTGCATAGTTGGGAAACACGCCAAACACAAGCCCAACATTTGTACACGGTTGACATTAGTCACATAAGAACGGTTCATTTCTATGACTCATTCTTGAGTTCAACGGCTCGGCTGTGGAACGATTTGCCGGCCTCTGTATTTCCTCCCTCCTACAGCATGGGTCTCTTCAAGACCCATGTTCAATCCTTCCTTTCCTCAAAAATACCCTCTTCAAATAGCATCTTCAAAGATGCTGTGTGGAGGAGGCCCTGAGGGAAATTATTTTCCTCAGGGCCTCCTGTGTGGAGTTAATGTAAAAAAATGGCGTTCAATTGGACAAATTGGAAATCTTAGAAATCAGAAAAAGCCTAAATACTAATTTAAATATTATAAATAATCATCAAATATTTTTAAATGACCCATTATTAAACTTGTTACCTTTGTAAATTATGTCCTATTGCCCCCCTTCCTCCTTCCCACTCCCACCATTCCAGTGACGTTGTTAAGTCTATTGTTGTAATTAGTTTTAAGTAAATCCTGAGGAAGTGAGCATCGCTCCGAAACATGTCGGTTTTTAATAAACAATAAACGTGATTAAAAGTAAGAAATCTATTAACTTTGAATTAAAATGGTGCCACCAAATAATAATATGTTTGAAGAAAGGATTTTGTTTTCATTTAAAAATTAAATAATAAATAAAACAAAAAATTTCCATTATAACCAGACAACACGTAAAAATCTCCTACTAAAATCATTACAAGCGGAAGATGTTGCTTGTGCAATGATAGAGGACTTAGCCAGCCGAGGAATTGAAGAGTCAGGTATGGTCTCCAGATAGTCTGCAGTCAGGGTGTAAGTTGAGCTGCTTTTGTTGGCTTCCTTCTGTTCCACACCAAGGAACTTACAGTGAGATAGAGAGGTGTTGGTTTGAGGTGATCCTTTGTTAGTAAAAACACTTGTGTTTTGTACTGGATATTTGAAACTGTTTAATCTGTTGAATAATTTTGCAGCGAGAGATTCTGGTTTGAACACTTGACTGGTGACAAAAATTTGAGAGTAATTCTTCATGCACTTCTGTTTTACCATTATTATACTGAAACTTATTACTTAACTTCTTTTTACAACTTTTCATGATAATGAAACTACATATCTACATTTTGAACCTGCTTATACATATATCCTTAATGTTCAGTTTATTATATTATATACAAAATGCCTATAACTATACTCCTGAATAACTTATGTATCTATAATAACGTGGTATTGTAAAAGCCTTCATGGCGTGAATAAATAAATAAATATATTTATTTAAATAAATGAAGATAATCTAAGCAAAACTCAATCGAAAATCTGGAAACAGAAAAACATATTGACACCTCTGGGACTCGAACCCAGGACCTCTTGCTTTCATATTTTATTATTATTATTTTTAGCAAGAGGTCCTGGGTTCGAGTCCCAGAGGTGTCAATATGTTTTTCTGATTTTTCTGTTTCCAGATTTTCGATTGAGTTTCGCTTATATTATCTTCATTTATTTAAATATTACAATTCGAGGTTTTACTCATAAAGTTAAAATAAAAAATAAAATATATTTATTCTTATCAAAGCCTTAGCTCGTTTGTCAACTCGTCGATGATGACATAAAGCGGTTCCGTTAGTAAGTTGGTTGGCTAAGTGATTGCAATTATCTAATAATTGCAGGTTGACGTGAAGTAAGCTGTTAGAACCTGGAATCGTGGAAATCGCGCTTTGAAAGCTTGTCGAAATTATCACGGAACCGTCGATGCTATCAAATTTCTACCAGATCTACCTGGGAACTGGTTTCTAATTAATCCTTTAATAACAGCCTTTCTGCTATCCAGAGTAGGGAGTGGCTCCCAAACATTGTAGTAATGCGATGTTTTTGAACGATTGAGCAAACAATCGAAAGCACAAGCACGTTAGTAAAGGTTTCATTGACAATGTCGCTAATTTGAATAAGTTACATTTTAATTTACCTGCGCGCTCCACACGCTCTTCTGTCCTGCTCAAAGTAGATCGATGTTAAACGAACTCTTCAGTTGATAAACTAAACAATAATCACGACAGCTTGATATCAAAAGTAGACATCTTCAACAATAGCAAGCTACTTAAATATAAAAGTCCATAAAATAGTATTTTTCTGAGAACATCATGAATGAGTAACTTTTCTATTCTTGTTGATATTATTATGTTATTAATTTATGGTTTTATATACCTAACAAGGTATTTCAACATCCTCCTCATAGATTATCTCCACAAAAAAGTACATTTTCGATTAATTAAATACGATTTATTTATTTAAAAAGTCTGAGTGAACCTATAAATAGTGGCTACACATGGGATAAGTTAGCCGAGTTTTTTTTTACCTGTTGTGAGTATTTATTTGTTTATTTATTAATATTCGTTTCTTATGGGTAAGCTATTTGTAGCGTTTTGACTGTGCTAGAAGCCATGATGAATTATTTTATTAAATATCTTGATAAATTCTACGTCATGTTACCAAGCAGTCTATTCACAATTCTGAGGGGAATTTTTTTTTAATATATGCATGCATACTTGTACTACATGGCACTAGTCCCATTTCCCGCAGCATTGGATAGAAATGGTTGGCGAGGGGTGGTAAACCAAAATGACATCTATATATCTATTCCAAATATACGTCAATATTGTATTTCATAACTGCGGGTTAATGGGCTCTTTTGGTTAACTTGCGACCAACAGTTGGGAACCTCTAGCGACAGATTAGATAAGAACGAAAGTGTCTAATTGCAATAAGGTATTCAGTTGTTATTTGATTTGTTTTTTAGCAGATATGTACGGAATGTAAGTTTTTTTTTCATACAATCTTGAATGATTGAAGAACTGGTTTATGAAGTGCATTTCCTTTTGACTCTGGTGTTGTCAGCGCTCTTTGATGGTGGATTATTGCAATGGCAACGCTTATTAAAATTTTATGCCAGATGTCTAATGGATAACTGATGTTTGACTGTTATTATTTTTTATGAGAGCATTAAAAAAAGTTCAGCAACAGTCCCAACTACTCCGACTGTATATTCTTATGAGCCTTGTATAGCTACGATTATAAGTAATAAGCATAATAATCGCTTGGCTAATGGAGTCTAGAAACGCTCGATTTCAAGCACAATAGTATTTGTATTTTTTTGCTAGCTGACTCGGCAACGCGTTGCTGTGGCTAACGAAACACAACGCATCTACTGGGCGGTTACCCAGCCTTTGTAACCACCGCCATCTGATAATTTGTATACAAATCAAATTCACTACGCCCGCTTGCCAGCCCGCTCGTTCACCATATACAGACATTCTCATTTATATATTATATATTTCAATCAATTTACACAAAACCTTGACAAATTATATACCTAAACCTTTCTCATGAATCACTCTATCTATTGGTGAAAACAGCATGAACATCCGTTCAGTCGTTTTTGAGTTTATCGCGAACAGGCAGACAGACGCATTGGTGGACTTTAATTTATAATATGTGGAGAGGACATCTGTAATAAAAAAAATAATCGCTGAATGTGTTGCTAAGCGCATAACTTTCGAACGACTGCACCAAATTAGATAATTATTTTTTTGTGTGTTTGTTATTGTTAGGACAAGGTTTTTATAAAACTTCCGGTGAGCTCTGGCATTATGAAATTTGTATAAAAAAATTGCTATTGGTGGCACGCGAGGTTTGAAAACTGAATGTATGGAAAGCGGGAGGGAGGGAGAGATGTGGGAGCAGGGGGGGGGGGGAGGGAGGGGTAGGGGTGAAGGGGGTTGGAGGGGGAGCAGGTGGGGGAAGGGGGAGTGGGGGGGGGTATTGAGAGGAGGGGGGAGGTGGAAGAGGCGGAGTGGGAACCCCCCTTAAGCCATGCGAGCGAACCCGCGGGAAAAAGCTAGTAATATATTAATATAGAGTTTTAGTGAATAGTGATAATCTTAGTCATAATATCGTATTTTTATACACGTTCATACATTTCTAACGAAAAAAACCATTTTTTGGTAGTTTAGGCTTATGTTTTTTATGAAGTAATTACTCCAGCGAAACGTTAGAAAAAGCTTAAATTTATCGAAAGCATTATTTATGGTACACGTAATGTAAACCAGTTCGTAATAAAGGTTAATCTGAATAGTTTTTTTTTTATGTGAATACGTCACATTGTAGGTATCCCCAATTGGGATATGTTGTGTGGCTAAAGGTAGCGTGGAAGGGAAGAAGGTGAGAATGAGGAAGGTGGGGAAGTACCTGGCTATTCAGATTTGGTTACCAAACACGGCTAAAGCCGTTTAAAACAACGTTTCAATTCTGAATGGTGGTCTTACACCAGGGCGATACTGAGAGAATCTTCCACTCTGGAACGTGCCGCAAATTACTTTTATATTGTTTTTAAAGGAATGAATTATGAAATTAGACAAATTAATCAAATAAAATTTATTTGCGCAGGCCGGGATTCCATCCAGCTACCTTTGGATTGCGAGTCAAGAGCCTTACCCCTCGACCACGGAGGCTGTCAAAATTAATTGCAGGACGAGTATCTCTTCGCACAGCTTCTGGGGTTGCTTTCTGAATAACACTCGAATGTAGGAATAATTATAAAGTATTTCGAAGGTTCTAACGGAAACTCACCAACTCCTCTTTTGCACATGTTGCAACAATATTAACAACTGCACCCTGTAAAACCAGCGACAAATTACTTGCTTTCGCCCGCGCGGACAAAGGTAGAGACACTTAATCATTTGAACATTGAATCAATTGATTTTGCAGTGAAAAGGACCTCGGCTGGCTAACGATGATTCATGTGCAATATAACTTTGATCTATGAATAGTCATACATTCTTCCATTCCCTTCTTACCAGTTGATTAACTTGGCTAGAAGATGTGGCGGCACTATGCGAGTGTAATCAATTAATTATTGTTTATAAGTGTACAGTTGAATAAAACGACAATAAAGGCGCCATAGTTTGTAAAACTGATTAATTTAAAAACGTGGTTAACCATACCCCACAAAAGCGACCGAATTCACATAAAGGCGTTGCGAAATCTATGATTTAACCGCATCACAAAAAAAACTCGATAAACAAAAATGTTATCAAACACAAAAAAACGACTACAAAAAATGCAGTAATAATAATAATAATATTATTAGATTAGTCAAAGAATTTATATATAAAAATGCAAAAATCGGTAATTTTAAATACATGTAGGATTACAAAAGATTTTTTAAATATTTATATTGAGGGATCAGTAGGATTTATAGGTTCAATTAGAAATTCCACAGAGCCGATCCTTCTGATATGAAAATATCTGGAGTCGGTGAATTATTTTCCCATCTGGTCTCTGGTAGGTTGACATGTTGTTCTTGTATTGTTTTGTAATTATAATACTTATATAGTGCAATTGCATAACGTGGATTGACCAGATGATCATTTGGGAAGTGTGTGAAAGGATTTAGTTTTTCCTGTGGGGAAAATTAAACCCGGACATTTAAATCGGGTGCGTAAAAATATAAAATTTATTCCAGAATGTATGCAGGGGAAGTGCAATGCAATACATTCCGTAAAAAGTAAAAAAATAATTTCGTATTCTTCTACACCTTAATAATTTTTGGAGTCGGTGTCAGTCAAGGTAGGTTTGTAACTACATACACAGTTATAGGTGAGATGTGCTTGTGCACGCGCGACTTGACGAGGCGAGAGGCAAGAGCGGGGCCGCGGCGGGAGGGGAGCTGTCAAGTGAACACACCGGGCCGGGTACCTTGGCTGACACCGACTCCAATAACAATCGTACCTACATATTGATGAGTAGAAAAATTAAGTTGATTATTAAGTTGTAGACGAATACGAAATGATTTTTTTACTTTTTGGTGCATTTTTTGAAGTCGTTTTTTTTGTTTTGTTAATTTTTTTTGTTTATTTGTTGATTTTTAGTGAATCTGAAGTACACTAACTTATTCGTCTGAATATGGGTAGACCTACTAAACGTGCTGCTCATATGAGACAGACATTACTTGACCATAACGACGTTACGGTAGGTGACTCAAAGATCCGGATAGCCTGTAAAAGATTCGGCCGAGTATCATTAATTTGCTCCTAAGAATTGAAGAGTTCCGTTACTTTGTCATGGATCCCATAATCAGAATCTAACCAAACTCTCATAAAACTACCCTTGAAGTACATTTTTTCCAATAAAAAAAGAATCATGGAAATCGGTTGGCGTGATATTGAGTTATTCGTCCATTTGTCGCGCACATACTTAATGCAAATTTAAGACTTAAACGGTTTTCTCATGGACGCCATTGTCGGAACTGGACCAAATTAAAATGGGACCACACGGGAAGCACCAGCTTTCAAATAAATAAAAAAAAAACCATCAATATCGGTTTACCCAGTCGAAAGTTCTGAGGTAACAAACGTAAAAAAAAAAATAATAATAATAATAATAATAAAAAAAAAATTAAAAAATACAGTCGAATTGAGAACCTCCTCCTTTTTGAAGTCGTTTAAAAATAAAATATAATTACATCCATACTAGCTGAAGTACTCGGCGATGCCCGGACGTGAAACCGCAAGTTGTTCGAATTCGGTTTTAGATAGTCATTTTTCTCTATCTCTCTATCATTTAGAATGAAAAATGTGCACAATTTCATCAAGACGAATCAAAATTCTGCTTTGATTGGTGGGAAAAGGGTGTGGGAATGGTTTTACGAAATCTCATGTAGACAGTAGTAACGTGTGCTGTTTCGCCAACAGTCCTCCAACTCACTTTGGAAGGAGATATATTCAATGGGTAGAATAATGTTATTTTCGTATAAATCTGGTTTATTGATACTTCGCGTATACAGTGTCGACCACGGTAGTCGACCTATCTAGGAACTGGCTAATTGGAATCTGAGGTGAGAGATCTGCTGAAGACTGCCTCAGGACCCTCTGTTGCCCAAAACCTATACTAAGCTAGCTGCCATCTAGCGGAGTCTTAGGACAGTTCTTAGTACTGCCATCTATGTAAGTAAAAAGGAAGCTTTTAGATACACTACATAACGTTTCTCCTATTTTTAAGATAAAGTGTGCAAAATTTCATCATTCTCGGATTAAACTGTATTTGTATTGCCTGCCCACTGCCCACCCGCCACGGAAACTCTTTTTTATACAATTATCCACGTAATGAATATTTCAATCAATTAGGGAGGTTGGGATGAGTACCGCCGCCCATGGAACCATTCATTGGATAACCAACGCTTCTGTCATAGGTCACTCCAAGTGATTCGCTACGTTCGGCGACTTAACAGGGGAACTCGGGTTCATGGGGTGAGGTTAGTCCGGATCTTGGCGGCGTATGTCCACCTACTGCGTGGCTGGTCGGATCGAGAGAGATTGTTTGAGGAAGGCCTTTTGATCTCTCCAGCCGGACTCTCTCGACCCATCGCCTTGCACTGCTGTTGGGGGGACGGATTTATACGTCCGTCATTCCTCGATCCCCAGATTCTTAACCACTCCTCATTTTTCTTTCCCGGTACTTCCTTTCCATCCTTTCCTTAAAAAGACCCTCCACACCAGTGGCGGCTCGTGACTTTTGGGTGTGCTAGAGTGCTGATATTAAAAAATGGCATTATTGATGTTTTTTGGATGAAAAATTTCAGGAAGTTTCAGTTTGGCGGTGTGCCGCACCAATTTCCTGGAAAATCTTCATACAAAATACCGATTTTTGAAAAAAAAAAATATATATATATATTTCGCATGCGACAGCATCCATAATGCCATTTTTTAATATTAGCACCCTAGGTAATTATTTACCTCAGGTTCTCCTGCATGCCGTGGTAATTTTAGGCATTAATGATATTTAGCTAACAAAAAGTAGATCATAGAAATCAATAGAAAAGTGTAGGTATTTATGGTGTGGCAGAAAAGTTTAAATATTCAATTTGTTCATAGATGTTCATAGAATGCTTTTACAACTTTTCTAGTTTAATCTTACAGAGCGTTGAAACGGTACACTATTATGAAATAGATAATAATTAATAATATTCAAATATCTGTTTCTGAAAAAATAAGAAAATATACAGATTTAGGAAATGAGATTAAAAGAATTTGGCATTCTCAGACTATAAAAATATTACCATTTGTCATTATTTGGCGTTATACCAAGCTCTTTCATTCAAAATTTAGGCAAATTAGATTTGCCTAAAGCATTTATATATAAAAATGCAAAAGTCAGTCATTTTAAATACGGCATGTACGATTACATACGATGTTTTAAATATTTATATTGAGGGATCAGTAGGATTTATAGTTCCAATTAGGAGTTATTTTCCCGTTTTCTCTCTTTGACATGTTGTTCTTGTATTATTTTGTATTCATTATACTTATATAGTGCAATTGCATAGCGCGGATTGACTAGATGATCATTTGTGAAAGGGTTAAGTTCTTCCTGTGGGAAAGATTTAACCCGGACATAAAATCTGACGCGTTGGATAATTCGTAGAGCGCAGTTTTTGTGAAAAATCACCTCAAGGGCGCTGTATTCAAGCTTTCTCAATTTTACCCATCATTCCTCCAGGCTTTATCAAACTAGGTTAATTGAACCTGCTTAATGGTCGTAAATGTGATTAACGTAACTGTAATATTGAAAAAGCATAAAAGTCCAAATAGAAAGAAAACTGCGTAATATTCTCGAAAGTGGAGCAACGCGTAATCTCGCACAAAACATGATAATAAATTTATTGCGAAATCAAACATTTCGTACAAAACCTGTACTAGTTACCTTACTGTAAAGGTAAAGCATAATATAATTGTAATAGTACAGATAAATAACTATTGTGTATTCAATATTTTTTACAGTGGAATAACTTATTGGGAAAAACATCAACTTTAAATATTTAATAACTGTAGGAATTTTTTATATTTTTTTATTTGAATATCTCACAAAAGGCCCAACTGCTCCCGTCTGGAGCCAGTGAGTCTATTGCATCCCCAATTGGGGTATGTTGTGAGGCTGAAGGTAGTGGGGTAGGGAAGGAGATGGGGTAGAGGACGGTAAGGAAGTATCTGGCATTCTGGCTGAATGGTGGTCCACCAGGGCGATACTAAGAGTATCTTCCGCTCCCGAAAGTGCCGCAAATATACTACATATTATTTTAAATGAATTAATTATGAAATAACACAAATTATTCAAATAAAATTTATTTGCCCACGCCGGGATTCGGTCCCGCGACCTTCAGATTGCGAGTCAAAAGCCTTACCGCTAGACCATGCCGGCCGTCAGTATATATAGTACATTCTTTAAGACCGGCCTGAACACGGTACAATTCATTCTCGCGCAGTTACCGACTTTACTGAGTGTAAGCGAAAGAGAAAGATACGTAAAAAAACACGTGCGAGAAAGAGGGAGAAAGGCGTGAGCGGGAGGGCATGCCACGTTTCTGTCCTTAAACTCACGTTCTGCGACGATTTCTGATCTATGTCAGGCCAGTATTAATGTTTAGCGTATACTATAATATTATCTTTTAATAAATCTCAAGAGAAAAATGTGAAACAGAAGAAACATAAAAAGATTCGGTCGCATCTGAAAATTAATTTATCCTCAATATTTAACTTTTTTTACTTTAGCTCCGCAAGAGGCTGTCATTTTTGGGGATGCTGTGAGGGTATTTTTAAGGAAAAGAAGCAGAGGAAGTTCTGGGAAGGAAAAAGCTGTGAGGTGTGGGTAGGAATCTGGGGTCAATGTGTCCAGGAGTGGCGGACGTATAAATCCATTCCTCCAACTTCGTTCACAGTTGTTGTCCCTCTCTACACAAATATTATCACGACCGATGTCCTATGTGACACGATAGAGGTGTGGACGTTAATTATAAATTTTGCGATAACAAGAGAATTGACTGCATTTTTAACTCAATCGCAGGAAATGGTAAATGGAAGGATAAGTCCCTACCTTATGATGGATTCATCAGGTGTTTCGGATCGATCTTGGTGATGGCTGCACCTCACTTCAATAACGGCACAACTTGGTCACTAATTAGTATTTTATGCTCTTAATTAGCGAGATTTCTATGGCGAGATGTGACCGGCGTCACTGCGAATTTTCAACTCCTACTAGTAGGTAATTTTTTTTATTTTTGTGCCAATATTATAGATGGGTGCCACTTAGGTATGAAAACATCTTTACTTTTCCTTTTGTAGTAACAAAGTAGGGATCAAGTAAAGGAGGAAGACAAAGGGATAATGAACGAATGTAGGACTTGGGAATGTGGATTTAGTTTTTAAACTGTTTAAGAACTAAACAAATATCCTCTCTTCTATCAGGCCTTATCTAAAATTGCCTCCCTTTCATTCAACATCTCATCTCCTCCATATAATTTAAATAAAAATAAAAATATATGAATTCAACCTCAATTTCCCAATAATAAATAATTTCTTAATTTCATGTATGGGGGCTCCATCGAAGCCAGAGTAAAGTTAACCTCCCAAAAGCTGGGCGTACTGTACAGGGCCCGCAGATACTTTAATAGTACACAACTGCTAACCTTGTACAAATCACAAGTACGCCCCACGGTTGAATTTGGCAGCCATCTCTGGTCTGGAGCTCCAAAATACCTGAAAAATACCCTCGACTCTGTGCAGAAACGGGCGGTCCGTTTGATAGATTCTCCCATCTTAACAGACGGATTGCAATCTTTAGAGCACAGGCGTCGGGTGAAGATGCTCCGAGGAACTAGCATCATTGATCCCTTCGGCACCGGTGCATAGTCGGGAAACACGCCAAACGCGTGCCCAACATTTGTACACGGTTGACATTTGTCACATGAGAACGGGTCGTTGCTTCGACTCGTTCTTGTGTTCAACAGCTTGGCTGTGGAATGATTTGCCGGCCTCTGTGTTTCCTCCTTCCTACAACATGGGTCTCTTCAAGACCAATGTTCATTCCTTCCTCTCCTCAAAAAGACCCTCCACACAGCATCCCAGATGACATAGGCCCTGAGGGAAATTATTTTCCTCAGGGCCTCCTGTGTGGTGTTAATGTAAAAAAAAAATTGAAATGATGGCCTTGAACACCCAAGGGTGAAAACCAGAAAAATATTTGGAAAAAAAAATTGTGGCACGTTCCAGAGTGATAGATACTCTCAGCAAAGCCCTTGCGAAAAACCACCGAAAGTTTTCTTAAAATATCATTAGCAGTATTGTAACCATACCTTCCTCTTTTTCACATCCTGCCTCTGCCCGATTCCCTTCATCCTAACAACATACCACAATAATTTAGACCGCCATATTCGCACTGGAAGGAAGCTGTACTGCAGTTGGGACTCTTGAATGGTATTCAAATAAAAAAATGCTCGTTTATATAATACTGTTTTTTTTTTAACATCGCGAACAGCTCTCTACAAACTAATAATCAAACAGATGTAATTAATTCATTTAAACCGTATTCTTTTTTTTAAAACCATTACTTTAAAGTTTATTTATTACTGGTGGATCAATACTATCGATCTTCAGCATGGTCATGTATTATAACGTCCGCTGTGACATTAATAAGCATTTCCGGTGGGTACCTGACTTCTCGAATGCAGTGTCGTGCGGTTCATTATAAATAATTGATAAATAAATTTTTGGGCGCTTACAAAATTCATGACCATAGGCACTATATAATATACTATGGAATTCTGTTCAACCCATTAGGTGCTAACAGTTTTAAAATATATTTTTTGTGGTAATGTAATTGTTAAAGCTTCCATTCTGGATAGGTTGCTTTCGTGTTTGTTCCCTGACAATGTTAATTGAGGAAAAAAAAATAGACTGGATTATAAAATATGTGGGTATAATATAATATGTTTATTTTCTGTATGTACATAAAATAATATTTTTCACACAAGCAAAATGGCTTCATTTGGTTGTCATAACAGCTATATTAGAGAAAAGCCGATATACACTGACTTTTCCGAAACTTTTGATAAAGTTAGGTGAGTTATTTGTGCATAAACTGAGTCTTTTGGACATTAAAGGAACCTTATTGACCTGGATTAACAGTTATCTTCGTAAAAGAAAACTTTGTGTTAAAATAAATTCTGTCTTCGGATCCACAAGTGGGGTTCCCCAAGGATCTCACCTCAGACCAATTCTTTTTTATTATTTATAGATGTCATTGTTAGTACATTTAAAGATGAACAAATCCTACTCTCCGATGATGATTTAAAAATATATAAAAGAATACGTAGTATAGAGGAGTGCCATATTTTACTCAACATGCTTCAAGATTCCGTTTTAGTTATAAAATGAAGTCTTTATAATTACTTTACTGAAATGTATGATTTCACGACTCCGTGGTGAAAACACTATTAATTTTAATTTTAATTAATTTTATTTTTTACTATTAATTAATGGTTATATATTGTGTGCTACGTACTTGCCTAACACAACTGTGTTACTTATTGTTTATCTTTGTAAAAGCCCACTAGGGCTTAAAAAAATACTTTAAAAATCATACTGCCTGGTTTTTCTTACTTTCCTTCCTGGATTCTATTCAAGAAATCTTGAAGGATCTAAACAGTTATTATCATTGTGATTCTTAAAAATGACAATAATATTAACTAAAGTTTTGCAAAGACGGGTGGTTGGACCACCCCCAGATGGTGAGGATTGGGACATGTTTCAAAATATAGCTTTAGATATATAGATCTCAAAGATCCTGAAGATTTCTTTCGTTTGGAGAAATTAAAAAATATATATTTTACAAATTTCAAATTCCTGAGGCACGCCGCTGTTCACCTGTACCGTTCCATACTGACGTACGAGTTGCCCCATAGACCCGTGACCCTCTGTATTCCATAAATTTGAAACATATGTTTCACGTAATGTCCAAACCGGTTCCGGGCTGCCCCCGATATTTTCACTAAGGCCGTATCCATTCGGTTCCCATTATGGCATCTCGAATCTCGCCTCTTGCTGTGCGGTGCGGAGCCAATAATAAACATTATATTATATTAACATTATGTTTCAGTTAGACTTTCCATGTCGGTAACTGTCTGATCACAAATGACAACATCCTCAGAAAAGGTTACTAGTAAACAAGAAACATGGAACAATTGCATTGAGAGTTTGGACAAATACGTTTATGAAGATAATAATGCAAGCTTTTTGTAAGAGAAGTCATATTGACGTAAAATAAATAGCGTTAGACCATAAAATTTTTAATTTACTAAATTAAAATCAATTTTGCTTTTGTTTACCGATACAGCTATTCGACTCTATTTACACATACATACAGTAATTTAGTAATCGATTAATTGATGAAACTTAGAAAGCTCCGCGACATCAAGCTTAAATCAACTTTGAAAAGGACCCGGTATAGGCCATCACGTAGAACTAAAACATTGCTTTAAAAGGCTTTGTTTCGTGATCAGATAAGAACATCCATATACTTCCTAATCGCGTCTTTCCATTCTTATACCCATCCCGCACTTTCTTCTATATAATATATCCTCACTACTTTTCAACGATGATACCATAGTTTCATTCTGACTTCAATTGGAACTCTTTTACGGTTTCTCATCTCCTCATTTTCTTTCCCTTGTTAGGTCGGGTATTCTAAAAGGCTTCGAAAGACCCCCCAGACATCACTGTCCTCATTTCATGGGCTCGAGGCTACGAGCGTCCTCAGTTCAATACAATAACGTCCACAACTGCACAACCTCCCCATCCTATAATGCCGTACGTTGATATAGATTGGAATAGAGCAAAATAATCCCTTCTTAGAATTTTTGTATCAAGGATCGATCGAATAGAATAAAAAAATATAGCATAACTTACGGAGTCTCTTCGCACAACCCCTCCTTGCACAGACTATGGGGCAACTTTTCCAACTTTCCCTTTTGTCGTCTTCCCTTTAAAATTGCACTTAATATTTTAACTAGGTTGGTTTTGTGAATTATGTGATTATATTCAAATAATAACAACAGCCGACAAAGTTGTTTGCATCCAAGAGCTGAAGTAAATCTACATTTACGTATAAAAGAGTCACGCAAAACTTAAAGGACAAAATTGACCTCAATGACCGACGTCCACGGCTTATTGAATCTTGAATCACGAAGCAGCAAAACAAAAGACATGGCGCTAATGAGCGGTTAGGCCTGCTTCAAGCGGATTCAAAATAAACGGCGTTTTTTAATGCAGCCTTTAAATCTCGCGCCGACGTTATCCGTTGTTTGAACAGCTTACAAAAGCGGCTGCGATAAAGCCCCTCTTCATCATACTATTTTGCCTGCCTTGCAGTGCTTAAACACCGATTCGGTGCCATACTGCACCGGCGAAGGCCCGTTAGTCCGGCTAATTAATGCCCCGCGTAAAAACGAACTGCTATAAAAAAGGGATATCAGCGGCCGTATTGGCGGTGACAGAAGCGGCGATATGTTATTGCTGAATTACAGCCCGATAATGTCGGCGAGGATTGGGATGATTTACAGACCTGATTGCAGCAAATCTGGAACTGAATTCGAAAGGTAAACTGAATTTTGAGCTTCGTAGGGGCTTAAAATTGAATCTGTAGTCTGAAAAAGAAAGGTTGAAAAATTTTAGGGAGCTGCAATCTTTCAAATTTCTTTAAGGGACAACACCAAGATGGATCAAAGAATCAAAGGTAGTTTTGTAACTTTTAAATCATAAGTCCAGGTGCACATACGATTAATGTTTAATCCTAAATAATTTTTTCAAAATATTGGTCTTGCTTGCATTTCTTAAATTCAGTATACTTTTGAAGAAGGCAAATAATGAGCTATGTGTTTTAAGCACCTTATCCAAAAGCACCATACGCTTAGAGTTAACAAGGTTGATATGAATGTAGGTGTTAGGTACTGGTTGATCTCTCCCGTATCAAAATTGCAAAAGCTAATGCAAGTATGTTTAGGAAAAAGGTTACAGAGTTGGTGTAAAAGGAAATTTTAGGTAGTATTAGGTAGTTTATTTTATTTTATTTTATTTAAACGCCCATAGGGCTTTTACATATTACGCCATACACATTTAAAAAAAAAATTACAATGATAATAAAGAGTTGACAAAATACAGGTAACAAAATATAGGTTACATAGTATGTAAGAGTTGACACCAAGTAAGGAACATAGAATATAAGTGAAATTTAGATAATCTGCCAATATCATCCAAATCAAGAAAACTACATAAGTAAAAGTACAGAATATAAAAATTTATAAAGTTGGTGTTTCCAACAGTTTTTGAAATAGGTAGAAATAGTTCGCACATACGGTGTATAAAGTTTGCTATGTTCAAATAAGTTCAAATTATTATCAAATTCATCCATTTTGTTTAAGTTTTTGTTACCAAGATTGTGTAAACGTAGTATTGGGGAATGCAAACTATAGTTGAAATGAGGTGTACATATATGTATAAAATGATAATGTTTATCTAACTGTTCGCAAAGTTACAGGTAGATTTAATAAATGCAGAAGTTATCATATTATTTTATGCCATAGGTACTTATTATAGACTTAAACGAACATGGAAAAATTAACACATCATTTGCAATGTTTATCTTTCGTTTCTATTTATCCAATATTTTTCGATGGTTGTTTTTTATATGTAATACCACCCACGTTAACCTAATAAACGTACTAGCTAACATACTACCATCCAGATAAAATGAGTTTTACATGACACGACTGTGCAATCCCATACTTCTTTCATTGATATCGCAAAAATTCTTGGATATTTATATTTCGACCTCTTTGAATCAATCAAAATGCATTTCTTACTAAGTAACCCGTTGTTTTTAGTCAGATTCAGCCACATTTCTTCAATGTGCAACATTGTGTCTAACAACTTACTTACCACTATTATTTATCTCACTGATTTGACATCCCTGTGTAATTTATTATTCAGGAGAATAACAGTATCTTGAGGCATTCATTTGATCAATGATTCAACATTTTCCTACCCCGCTTGGGTTATCTTTATTAATTATTATAATTTTAACAGGTCCCGTTAACTGTTTAATCGAATAATACATTGCGGAATAATTCATAAGTACAGTGATAATAATGTCATGCCTGGTCGTGACCACGCATGACCTCTACAGTAAGGCGAATACACATAAATACACTTCCCAGGGGATTGAGTTTGTTGTGCAATCTTCATCAATGCTTTTTGATGACCTTTTTAAATTGGGAAGAAGAAGACGCTTCTTCTGTCAGCTGTTTTAACGACCAAAGCAATTCCGTTAAACGCTATCACTCTCTGAAGAGTTGTGTTACGGCAATTCGAGAATAATGACCACGACGGGCTCGTTAAAATTATTACGTGTTAAAAGCTTTGTTTACTTTCAATCAGGCTGCTGCGAAGGGCTATAACTTGACGTAGAATTATATTATCCTTCTGCCTTTATTTTATTGTGTAAAGTGTACTTGAGTAACGCAAAGAGATTATTAACCTTGGAAGACTATTTTTTTTAGTTACTATCTGTCGCACAATTAACACATTTATTTACTTTGTGTTCTCCGCAAACTGGACGGTTTGTCGTATCTATGTAGAAAATGAAATACCCCCGTGCCGCGGTCCCCGACTCCCTATGTCCTAATCAGCGACCGCTTTGGCATTAAGAACTAGTTCGATTACATCGTAAACTGTTCGCATTGTTAGTCGAGACGACTAAGATTGTTCTTCTCGGGTTAAATGCTTTCATTTTACAGATTCATTTCTTATCTTAATTCCTTAATATATTTATATGTTTTTAACTTAACTACCGAGAAAATATTCTTGTAAGAGGGGTCCAGATTTAGAAACGAAAAAAATTGATTCGATTTTTGACATTAATTCCACACAGGAGATCCTGAGGAAAATAATTTCGATATGTCATTTTTGGGGATGTTGAGTTGAGGATCTCTTTTAGGAGACGGAGGAGTGAAGATGGGCCTTGAAGAAACTCGTGTTGTAGAAGGGAGGAACATAAAGGCCGGCAAATCTTTCGACAGCCGAGCTGTTAAACTCAAGAAAGTGACGTAGAAACGATCCGTTTTCGTGTAATAAATGTCAAATGCGTACAAATGCTGGACGCGCGTTTGGCGTGTTTCCCGACTGTGAACCTGTGCTGAGGGAAACAATGATGCTAGTTCCTCCGAGCATCTTCCATTTCAATACCGGTAGAACAAGGACAGCATTCCCATCCGACGCTTGTGTTCTATAGATTGCGATTCGTTTCTTATGATAGGAGAATCTATCAAACGGGCCGTCCCGTTTACGCACGGAATCGATGGTTTTTTAAGGTATTTTGGAGCTCCATATAAAAAGTAGCTATCAATCATCACTTGAATATGGTATTATCAGCTGGGGAAGTGCCACAAATACTTGCCTGGAGCCTTTAGTAAAGATTAAAAAACTAATTTTGAAGGTTATTCTTAAAGTGTTCGTTGAGAATGAGCACTGATTTTATTTTTAAGGCACTAAATGTTCCTAACCTGAAAAAATTGTATTAAAAAAATATCCTGCTTCATCAATTTAAAAATACACCCATTTTGAAGAACGAATAAGTACTAGAGCCATAAGAGAGTCAAATGTGAAATCTTTTAACATCCCAGTTTGTCAAACCTCTTATGGGCAAAGAAGTTTTAAATATAATGCAACAAAGCTGTTCAATTCTCTACCTCCTGAAATTAGAAACACGCAATCCAAAAATGCATTTAAAAGTAAAATCATTAATCACCTCAAATAAACATTTCCATCACGAGTATTTAATAACATACTTACCTTTATACCTACTGTGGGTATATATGTAACCATGTACCTACTGCAATCTTCTATATATATAAAACATACTTGAGTTGTATATTTAAAGAAAAAAAAAGATTTTATATCAACCTGACACTTTCATAACATTTTTCATAATATTACTTAAACAAAATTTTAGATAACCACTCTGTAAATTGCCATCTCAACACAGGTGTTTCACACCTAGTGAGATGGGCAAAACGTCATTATTATAACCAAATGTAATGTGAAAATAATGAAATAAATAAAATTCAACCGTGTTGCGCACTTGCGATTTGTACAGGATTAGCTATATCGTGTACTAGTAAAAGAATCTGCTGGCCCTGTACAGCCACTTAGAGTTAAAGAAAATATAGTGTCATTTCTATTCCAAAGTAATACACAAAACTTTTACCACCCATAGGTAGGTATTCCTATTAAAAAGCTCAGTGTTCAAAGATGAGCTTTTTGCCATTCCACGTACAAGGTTCAAGCTTAAAGAATTATAAATGCTGTTCTTGATCTGTATTGACTGACAATACTCCATTAATTTTCTAATAATTAAACAAATCTTTTGAACGTGGATACTAATTGGCTATTGTGATCATGCTTATTCTGCCTTGAACAAATTGGAATTAGTGTATATATGGATAGTGGTAATCACATTATGTTAAATTTACGTAGCATAGTCAGAGAGTATAAAGAAATGTGCATGTTTGGTGTTTGGTAATTAACATTGTCCAGATTGTTAGGAGTGGGCAGGCCATGAGAAAAATAAGGTGATTGCATACATTTCGTAATCAATACATACTGCAGTCTGGGGTCAAAAACTGATGGTGCGCGGCGTAAAAGTAAAATATGTACATTATAATTCGTAAGTATCTTCAGAAGAATTTTACCAGGGTTACACAGAGTGGGAGAAGCTCTAGATCAGCGAAATGCCCTAAGCGGTGTTTAGAGATCAGTTCTGAATGACTCTTTCATCCTATTATAATTGTTACAATATCATTTAAAAACACTTCTTTGTTGCTCTTCAATAAAATATCAAAATTTTAGTTTTTTTGTACGTTGATTGCATATGAATCTAAACCACGGTTCTCAGCCTTATTTTGCCATTGCCCACTTTGAGAATATTTTTTTTCTAGAGCCCCCCATTTTTTTTACTTATGGGGGGAGGGTGGCTCAACTGTCACGGAATCAATAATTCGATTAAAAATATATTAAATTATTTATTATATCTTTAAAAACGTTAGAAAAGCAATTATTTTGAATTTTAAGTACTGGATTGCTACCTCCTTCCTTCTTGTATTCATGATATAGTGTCAATTTTTAATAAAAGTGATACACGTATGATGATAATTGAAATATATATTAAATAAATAAATATGATATTACAATATTTAAAATTTCATCCACTTCCGAACTACCGAAGTATGTGAATTTTCGCACACGTGATAAAAATGAAAAAACATAAAAAATAACCGGTATTAAAGTTTACTTTGCTTTATTAGTTCGTGATTAGCGTATATTTTTTGTCTTTTTTAGAACATATTTTTTTACCTGCCCACGCCCTCACTGAAAGAAAATGAGATTAAAATTTTCTCTGAGTCTTCTACTGCCCCCCCCCCCCCCCCCCTGAAAGTCTTCTGCAACACATCTGCCCTGATGATGGACACTGTAACGCTGTCGAAATGTTGGCTAAAGAAGGAGGTAGCGCAACACGGCATAATACCCCAAAAACGAATAACGAAAAAAGAAAGTATGTATTTAGACAGAATTTGGTATAAAAATATTGTGTAATAAGTGCAAAACGGTGTTAAAATAATTAAACGAATATTGCTGCCACCCCTATCCAAAGTTTTAAAGACGTCTTGCTATTAACTGTACGCTATTATACCCATTACTGGTTTAACAAACTAACAGGAAATACAAACATTAAAGGAAAAAGATGCGATTTTAGATTTTCATGCAAAAAATTATTATCAAGATTTATTAGTGCTATTATGCCGTGTTGCACTACCTCCTTCTTTAGCCAACGTTTCAGACTGCGTGGCGGGCCGGATCATGAGAGACTTGTTGAGGGGGACCTTTCGACCCCTCCAGACGGACTATCTCCACCCATCGCCTTGCTTCGCAGTAGGAGGGATGGATTCATAAGTACATCAATCCTGGACACACTGATTCCCAGATTCCTACCCGCTCATCATACCATTTTCCTTCCCCGAACTTCCTCTCCTTCCTTTCCTGAAAAGATCCTCCATACAAAATCCCCAAAGATGGGAATCACTTTTCTAGGGCCTCGTGAAAAAAAATATCATCGAAGAAGAAGTTAATAGTAATAAATCTAAACGAAAATATGAAAAAGAACAAGACACAGAAAAATAAAAAGCTAATGGTCGCAACTGGGAATTGATCCCAGGATCTCTCGTCTTACCGGGACAAGCGCCTTAACCAATTCGATTACAGCCGGACTTTCTCAACCCATCGCCTTGCATCGCAGTGGGAGGGATGGAGTCATAAGTCTGTCTACCCTGGACACATAGATCCCCAGATTCCTACCCACCCATCATACCTTTTCCTTTCCAGAACTTCCTCTCCTCCCTTTCCATAAAAAGCCCCTCACGTAGCATCCCCTAAGTGGACATATATGCAAATGAAAATAATTTTCCTCAGACCTTCTGTGTGGAACTAATGTAAAAAAATCAATCGACAGTTTTAATATGATAATATAAATAGAATCAATTAATTTTCATCGCAGGTTGACCTCTCCTGCCTCGAAACTCAGGTATGGCGGCGGAATTTTTTCTCCACTTGTATACGATGTATTTGATGTATTTTCAGTTAACCGTTATTGGGATGTGTGTCGCGGATTGAGAGCGCCTGACCGAGTGGTGTGTTAGTGAGTTGTTGTGATCGACGATAATTTTTTTCGACCGACTCCCGATAATCTGGACGCCGATCGGCCGGCGTCGTGTTATGCAGAACGGGTCCAACCAATAAAAATAATAACACGGCTCGTAAACGCAAAAAGCCTTGTACACTTATTTTATTGTTATTATGACCATAACATTCGTTTGGTTATTGGATATATTTTAAAGGGGAATGCAGCGATGGTGAAAAAGCTTAACCTCTCAAAAAGAAGAAGAAGGAGAGATATGTAAATCCGTACCTTAGAGCGAGCGCGCTAATATTAAAAACGATAATATTTAAGCGAAAATTGTGGTTTAATTTTTTTTTTTTATTATGAAAACCGCACAAGAGTCACCAACTGCTCCCGTCTGGAGCCAGTGAGACTATGGCATCCCCATTCGGGGTATGTTGTGAGGTTGTGGGGATGGGAAGGAGATGGGAAAGAGGAAGGTGGGAAGAATCTGGCTATTCAGATCTGGTCACCAAACACGGCTAAAGACATTTCAAGCAACGTTTCAATTCTGGTTGGTGGTCTTACACCAGGGCGATACTGAGAGTATCTTCCATTTGCAAATATACTCTATTAATCACGACTCGTTTAAAATACAGCAAACACACGGTCAACCTTCTGTCATAATGTTCCAATGATCAGAATGTTGCAACTTGCAACCTTGTTTGTCATAATGGTCATATGGTCACAATGTTGGAACCTTCGTTTTCATAGTAATCTAATGGTCATAATGTTTCATCTTGCAAAATGTTTGTCATAATGGTCAAATGATCATAATGTCGCAACCTTCGTTTTCATAATGGTGCAATGGTCATAATGTTTTCATTTTGGGAGACGGATATGGCCCCGGGAACCAAATAATGAATAACCTAAACCTCTGCCATTGGTCACCCCAAGTGGCTCGCTACGTTTGGTGACTTGGTAGGGGTGCCCGGGTTCAAGGGGTATGGTTTGTCAAGATCTTGGTGGCCGATAAGTTTGCCCACCTGCTGCGTGGCGGACCAAGAGAGTCTGGTTGAGGAGGTATTTTGACCTCTCCAGCCAGAATCCCTCGACCCATCGCATTGCACCGCAATTGAAAGGATGAATTCATACGTCAGTCACTCCTGGACACACTGATCCCCAGATTCATACCTACCCCTCATATTTATTTCCTTCCCAGAACTCACTCTTCTTCCTTCATTAAAAAAAAACCTCCATACAGCATCCATAAGATGACATAGAAATTATTTTACTCAAGGCCTCCTGTGTGTAGCTAATTTACAAAAAAAAAGTCAAGTGGTCACAATGTCGAAACCTTCGTTTCAAAATGAACATCCTCAAATGGTCATTACGTTGCAACTATGGTTGCAACGTCATAACGGTCAAATACTTAAAAAGTAATAATGTTGCAACTTGCAACCTGCCTTGTTATAATGGTAAAATGGTAAATATTTTCTAGAATTTAATAAAATATGTGTATTATTATTCTTCGTCTTCCGATTCCCTCTTCTATCGGAGATTGGCTGTACCTCGACACATCAAAATCAAAATCAAAATCATTTATTTTCGTTATTTATTTTTGGGGTGTTATGCCGTGTTGCGCTACCTCCTTCTTTAACACGGCATAACACCCCAAAAATAAATAACGAAAATGCTTTTGGCCGTGAAAATCTTAGAACTCATTTATCATTTATTGTACAAAATTTACATTTAGTACAAAAGGTATAACTTTATAGGTACATATATCCTATTTCTTCCAGTTAACCTAACATGTTATGCAGATATGAACACAAATGAAATATAAATATAAAAGTGGTGTATTACAAAGTGAAATTGTTTTAATTTATTATATAAATATAAAAACAGTTGTACCTATGTGAGGTATTCACTTAAGGGAACGTACCCATACTACGTGACACGTTTAGGGGGGGGGTCTTCAAAATGTCACGCTCTTGTATTTGTTTAATATCATGTGGAAGGTTGTTGTATACTTTAATGGCCATGTAAAAGGGTCCTTTTTGGAAAATTGTTTTGTTTGCTTTTGGTATTAACAAATTTTCTGTAAACCTTGTAGCGTGTTTATGTGTAGAGTTTTTTTGTGGAAACTTTTCTGGAGATGATCGCACTAACATGCATAACTCCATTATATATATGTCGGTGGCTGTAAGAATTTTCAAATTTTTAAATATAGGTCTACATGAATCCCGATTAGCAGAGTCTGTCATTTTTCTTATACATCATTTTTGGATGATAAAAACATCTTTGGCGTTTACTGAGTTTCCCCAAAAGATAATTCCGTATTTTATTATTGAATATACATAACCATAGTATGCGGCTATTACCGATTCGATGTTTAATATGTTTCTCAGTGTACCTAGAGCAAAAGAAAAGCTACTGATTTTGGCTACTATTTTGGATACATGTTCTTTCCAGTTTATATTTGCATCTAGTTGTATTCCCAGCAGATGAAGATCTAAAATAGAATCACGATATAAAACTGCTCCATGAAAAATCATCGTTAGTATGTATGACCTCTTACAGTGACATTGTTGGCCCGTTAATTCCGCAACTTTATTTTAGTTTTATTAGCAGTTTTATTCTGCTGGAGTTACGATTATATCCCTCAAAATAATCTTAATAAGTATACAAAACCAAGTCGGGTTTGTTACACCATTTATAACACGAGAACGGCTGGACCGATTTTTATGATCTTTGATTTGTTGGATTTGTCTCCGCCCCGAATGCAGAATAGCTATTAAAACATCGGAAAAATTCACGAAAAAAAAAATATTAAGAAAATTCTTTTCCTCATACTGTACGAGTCATACAGTATGGAACGAATGCTCATCTTTTGAAAGGACTATAGCAATGTAATACTAATGTGATAAATATATTATCGAATAGAGAGTTAATTCCAAAAAATTAAAAAAACGTCAAATAATGTCAAAGCACTGATTGTTTTGCTTTTGTTCTTTAACATATAATGCTGCCCCTCTTTCTTATACACTAAATGTTAACGGTTGAAAATGAGACAAATGTTGAACGTATGTCTGCACCCCTCCAAAGAAAAAAAAAACAATAATTATAATAAATCTCTCTCTTACGTATAAAGAAAATGAACCGCAATTCCCGTAAGTAAGTTGAAAAGTAAAAAAATCACAAAAAAATATTGTAATAGCTCCACACAGGACGCCCTGCGGAAAATAATTCCCCTTAGTGCCTATGTCATCTTTGGGGATGCTGTGCAGAGGGAGTTCTGGGAAAGAAAAAGGCATGTGGGGTGGGTAGGAATCGGGGGTCGGTGTATCCAAGAGCGACGGACGTATGAATCTATCCTTATCCTTATCCTTGGAGAGGTCAAAAGATCTCCTTCAACCAGTCTCTCCCTATCCGGCGTGCCACACATTTGGTGGGCAGACGCATCCGCCGCCACGATCCGGCTAAACCTCACCCCACGAAACCGGCCCCCCCTGCTAAGTCACCAAATGTAGCGAACCATTTAGGGTTACCTATGGCAGAAGTATTATAAATATAAATCCATACCCAACGCCATCTCTGATACTGACAAAAACAAAACTCTGAAACTGAATTTAATTCAGCTAATAACATAAGTCAAAACAATAGTTATTGATTCTGAGGCGGTACGAAGTTCGCCGGGTCAGCTAGTATATTATAAAACACGACCGCTTATAGTGACAATGTTTCTCCGTTAACCCCTTAAGACTAAATAACTATCATATTCTTTGTATTACCTCTATCATCCTCATCAAAAACATAAAAATTTACGACACCCGATCTGAGAAATAATTATGAAATTTTTATTCTCCTGAAATTATGATTATATCCCTTAATAAACAAAATAAGTTGCCAATATTACCAATATGGCAAAAGTTTCACAATTCAGTGAATTTCAATAACGAAAACGATGTAATTCAGTGTCACAATTTAACCTTCGTGAAATTTTGTTTTGTCTTTAAATAAATTTTATGTTAAATTTCATCAGAGGAAATTTGCAAAACAACAATAAAATGTACCTATCTAGTAGGTAGATACTATAATCAAGTTGTTTTTCCCTCACAGATTGTTTTATCACACATATCAAAAACAAATGCTTTGCTTTTGTGTAGGACTTGTACCTACGCTTGAAGCGTGATACTTTTTTTTGTATTTGTAAAAAGCACTAACTTTGTGGCTCGCAATAATTTACAATAAAAAACACATAAATTTGTATAAGACCACTATCATTTTAAAACACTCTACCGGTTTCAGAAGCACCCTTCCTTCGTCAGGAGAATATTATAACTAAACTATGATACAGAATGTTAGGTGTTTGAGTGGGAGGTGAGCAAAATGATAATAAAATAATAAATCCCGTTAAAAATAATAATACAATAAAAAATTCCCGTTAAATAAAATAAAATCCCGTTCAAAATAATAGTTCTGAAAATAATAATAAAGTAATAAAACCCCTTCAATGGCGCAGAATTTTATATATATGTAAAGGAAATATATTCCCTTTAAATTTGAATCTTATAATGTCAATTAGAATGCAATCATCGATTGTCATTTGTTTTGTTATTCTATTATTTGATTGTTAGAAAAAACCATTCAAAGTGATATTAATAAACATAAATGTCGTTTTATAATATGTTGATAGGTTTAATTCCTTTTTATTAATTTCTAAATAAAACACTTGTGTTGCAAAGTTTTTTTTAACTAAGAAACGACATTTATGTTTATTAATATCACTTTGAATGGTTTTTTCTAACAATCAAATAATAGAATAACAAAACAAATGACAATCGATGATTGCATTCTAATTGACATTATAGGATTCAAATTTAAAGGGAATATATTTCCTTTACATCTCCCCCCCCCCCCGCGGGAAAGAAAATTATTGCAAAAATTTTCATTCATCTTCGATATCCTCTTCATGGTTCATCAATGCAGGTGCTGGAATTAATTTCGAGATGTGGAAAAAATTTGATTCTAATTTTTTTCGACCAGTATTTATCTTGTAAATTGAGTTTGATAATTTTTCTATTATTTTGTAGGGTCCGATTCTCAATTCGTCGAGCTTCTTCCTGTTAAGTTTGTTTCCATTCTCCACAAAAACAGTATCACCAACTTTGAAGTTAATATGTCTCCTGGTTTTATCGTAAATCATCTTGTTGTAATTATGTGACTTTATAGTATTTTCCAGAGCTTTTTTTCTGTCTTGAATCAAATCGATGTCAGTCTTCTTAAGTTTTAACTCATTTGGCAAAATCGTAACATCTGTGCCGTTAAGTAGGTACTGAGGCGCATAACCAGTGACAGTGTGCTCCGTTTCATTATAGTTTTTTACACAATTACGGGCTATAGTTGTCCAAGCCACTTTTAAGTCATTTTCGTTGATTTTGCATCTAATTTTATTGACTAGCGTTTGATTTAATCTTTCATTTAATCCATTTGAGAAAGGCGAGTTTACTGCAGTAAAAATGATTGGAATATTTTTTTCATCCAAAAATTTTTTGAATTCTCTAGAATTAAGACCCGGATATTGGTCTGATAGTATCATGCCAATGTCATTAGTTTCTGTGGAGTTTAAGAGTTTGATGAAATCGTTGGTATTTTGAGTTTTTGACGTCAAAATATATGCAAACCTCGTGAAATGATCTGATAGCAGGTGCAAGTATCTCTTTGTTGACCGTGAACCCCCAAAACCACCTATCGTATCAATAGAACATATTTCAAAAGGTTTTGTTGCGGGACCCAAGTAGGACATCAATCCATATTTATTTTGACCTCTTGATTTGTTCTTTAAACATACTGCACAACTTTCGCAAGTTCTCTTTATATTGTTTGTCATGTTTTCTGATGTGTACCATGAGCTTATCATTTTTTGCATTTGATTAATTCCTATGTGACCTAGGTCTGTGTGAACATTTTTGATAAAATCTATGCTGAATTTTTCTGATAGAATTATTTTTTCTTTTTTTTTTACTTTCTTGTAATAAACATTATTCTTCGATATCAATTTATCTTTTCTGCACTGTATCTTCTCATTTTTGACCTGATCTTTTAAGATATCTTCTAATTTTATTAAGTTGACAACTTTTAATTGCTCATCTTGGTTCTCATCTGGTTCTAAGACTGGGTTTCTGCTTAGACAATCAGCTTCAATATTGTACTTTCCTGGAGAATATTTAATTTGAAAATCATATTGGGATAAGTAATATGTTAAGTCACCAAGCTCTTCATCGGTTCTAGATTTGATATTCATATTTTCCAGCGGTTTGTGATCTGAATAAACTGTAAATGGTTTTCCTATCAACCAGTATTGCCAGTATCTCACTGCCTCTTTTATAGCTAAGCATTCTAAGTAAATTGCTTTTTTCTTTTTCTGTGCGCTGTTTAATTTTTTCGAAAAGTAAGCAACAGGTTTTTCTTTTCCATCAGATTGTGTCTGTTTTAAAATAGCTCCAACACCCTCTAGAGAAGCTCAGAGAAGATCATTTTTACTGCAGTAAACTCGCCTTTCTCAAATGGATTAAATGAAAGATTAAATCAAACGCTAGTCAATAAAATTAGATGCAAAATCAACGAAAATGACTTAAAAGTGGCTTGGACAACTATAGCCCGTAATTGTGTAAAAAACTATAATGAAACGGAGCACACTGTCACTGGTTATGCGCCTCAGTACCTACTTAACGGCACAGATGTTACGATTTTGCCAAATGAGTTAAAACTTAAGAAGACTGACATCGATTTGATTCAAGACAGAAAAAAAGCTCTGGAAAATACTATAAAGTCACATAATTACAACAAGATGATTTACGATAAAACCAGGAGACATATTAACTTCAAAGTTGGTGATACTGTTTTTGTGGAGAATGGAAACAAACTTAACAGGAAGAAGCTCGACGAATTGTTAGAAAAAACCATTCAAAGTGATATTAATAAACATAAATGTCGTTTCTTAGTTAAAAAAAACTTTGCAACACAAGTGTTTTATTTAGAAATTAATAAAAAGGAATTAAACCTATCAACATATTATATATATCCAACTTTTCCTCACTTAGTACAAAAAACTTACCTGCCCACATTAAGCCCGCGTTCTATACTGATAACAATTTAGGTAAATTACTAAAAAACACTAAAGATAGAGATCATAAATTAAGCCACTCAGGCATTTACCAACTATGTTGCAATGATTGTCCTTCGTTCTACATAGGTAAAACAACTTGAAATGTAAACATTAGAATCACCGAACATTTAAGATGCTTAAATAATAATAATTTTCAGAGTTTGCTAATCACCTAATTTCTACAGAACACACTTTTAATAAGGACACAGGGGTTAAAATTCTTCACCGTAACAATAAAAGCAAAAAATCAGATATTTTAGAAGCACTAGAAATCAGAAAATCCCTAAATAATAATGCTAGAAAATACACAGATTTAGGAAATGCGATTAAAAGAATTTGGCATTCTCGGAATATAAAAAAAAATTATTTCGGCTACTGGCATTATACCTAGGTCTCTGATTCAAAATTTAGGCGTTTTAGATTTGTCAAAGAATTTATATATAAAAATGCAAAAATCGGTAATTTTAAATACATGTAGGATTACAAAAGATTTTTTAAATATTTATATTGAGGGATCAGTAGGATTTATAGGTTCAATTAGGAATTCCACAGAGCCGAACCCTCTGATATGAAAATATCTGGAGTCGGTGAATTATTTTCCCATCTGGTCTCTGGTAGGTTGACATGTTGTTCTTGTATTGTTTTGTAATTATAATACATATAGTGCAATTGCATAACGTGGATTGACCAGATGATCATTTGGGAAGTGTGTGAAAGGGTTTAGTTTTTCCTGTGGGGAAAATTAAACCCGGACATTTAAATCTGGTGCGTAAAATAAAATGAATAACCAAATTAATTTATCTTTCAGTCCCATTCTAAATATTTTTCCAATTAACCGCTCTGTTCTTTCCGGAAATCCCGCAATTACCCCCACCCCTTTGCTCACCTCCCACTCAAACACCTAACATTCTGTATCATAGTTTAGTTATAATATTCTCCTGACGAAGGAAGGGTGCTTCTGAAACCGGTAGAGTGTTTTAAAATAAAAGTGGTCTTAAACAAATTTATGTGTTTTTTATCGTGATACTTTTATTTAGATAAAAAAAATAGTTTAAGCTATTTAAATTTTTAAAATACGCTAGTTCTTTTTAATAAAAAAAATACTCCCCAATCGGTAAAGGATGTTTTAGTTACACTAATGTATAATGACTGTACAAGTTTAGATTCGATTTGGTACTAATGAAAAATAGCTGTAACTCATTTTTTTTCAGCTAAGATGCATTGTGTTGCAGTTTTTTTAACGTCTTCTATAATATATTCATAATTCACGGTTTTGTCAATTTATATTATATTCGTATTTTAAAACTTATTCGTTTTGTTTTTCGTCAGTTTTAGTACATTAATTGTACAAACTTTTTATAATTTTATAAGTTACATACCCTTTCATTTTAAGTCAAAAGTTGGGTTATGCGATTATACCAATATTCAAATTCAATTTTAGGATCTAAATTTTATCAGAATTTTATGAAAATTATGGTTTTTATAACATAAATGTCTAATACAAATATTGGTAAACATGTATCCAAGAAATAAAAGTTTAAGGGGGAAGCAATGCATTCAAAATTTAAAAAAAAAATTGTTATTTTTCAGGGAATTAAAGCAACCACAATTTTTGAAATTTTTTTTTAGTGCAGTAAAAGTAGAGTGAACTTTTCTTGCAAATTCCTTACATAAATGACTGTATTTTATGAATTTTGAATTCACCGAAGTTTTGATTAAAAATGTTAGTGGTCAGCTTTTTTAATTTTTTTTTATTGTTGTTTGAAATTAAAAAATATTGCATTTTTTAAATATTTAAGTATAGTTCAGACGCAAAAATCTAAAAGGTAATTTTATCTAGTTTCCAAAATAGTTTTTTTTATGGCACCTTCAAAAAGGGTCGATAGATGGGACATTTAAAATAACTTTCCGAAAAAAATGCCGAAATTCGAAGAGAAATTATTATTAACAGTGCACAGAACAGATAAACAATCCTCTACGGGTGGAAAAGCAATGTATATATCTTTTTTTTTTTTACTTTATTTATTCTCATTTCTTTGTACATATAATGTATAATGGCAAATAGTATACATATAATAACATAATACATAGATAGAGCCTAAGAGTCATAATAGATTGTAAAGCGCCCTTGAGGTGATTTTTCACAAAAACGGCGCTCTACAAATTGTCCAATTATTATTATTAATATATAATAACAAATAGTATGAACAAGAAATGAAAACCCATTAAGGCACTGCCTGAGTGTGGGTAAATTAAAACAAAATACTATATTTCCAAGTACCCAAAGAATAAAATAGACTTAAAAAACATATAAAATATAATGTTAGTATAAAAAGTTATATTACATAGGTAGAATAAATGAAAAAGGTCTTTTTCAGCTATTATAAAAATAAAATAAAAATATGGAAAAAACATACTGATTTTCATTTTTTTTTTCTTAAGTTATTAAAAGGAACTGTTTTGTCAGTTTCTATTTTATGTTTCTATTAGTAAGGTTTTCACGGTAACCGGACAACTCAACACCCCCCTTGAAAAGTGATCTAAAAAATTGGTTAAATAGGTGACGTTAGGTTAGGTTATGGGATATTTTTCGATTTTTTTTTTTCATAGATTTAATGACTTTTCAAAGAGGTATTAAGTTCAGTTTTCATCAAGTTTATTAGTAAGGCTGGTAATGTTGGGAGCTGGGGGGTTTAATTTGCTAGCGTCGGCGTTTTCCTGGAATGCAGTCTACGCATGGTGTTCGGAAACTTGTAGTATAAGCTAGATACATAACGTGAGTCAATTTTGTGCAATTTTTTTATCTGAGCCTCCGTTTTCGAGTAAATCGAGTCCAAAGCCAGATTTTTTCTTACATACAAAATTATATGTACATTTATAGTAAAGAAAGATAGGTAGCTATTTTAAAAAGAACATTTACATTTCGCGAGTACAACAACCATTAATAATCTTGTATCTGGGTCATTAGGGAACATAGTATCTTGAGAACTTAACATCAAAAAAGTTGCAGCCAAGCTGCAAGGGCAAGAAATACTCCTTGAATAAGATCAACATTCAGCTAAATTAACGGTTTTACTGTTCTCTCGAAAGCTTACAAAATGTGTATTGAAATCCAAGAGCTTTTCGCCTTTATGACCAACGAACAATGCGATTGAAGCGCTTTGCGTGATGCATTGGTTGTCTGGTTTAAAGTAGACAGAAGAAGAAGGCAAGATGAAGGTTTTTATGAAGGCGTCGCTATTTAAAATGATGGACAGTGGACATATCGGTACTAAGAAGCGTGACCTTATCAAAAAACACTCGACAGGTGCCAGAGGTCACATCTTTCATGAAAGTTGTTCTATTTGAAAATTGCTGGTGAAACATACAGATTTGTTTATGTTTTAACCGCACAAGATTTCCAACTGCATGGAGTCTGTAAGCACAATTATTGGGAATATTATGAGTTATTAGAAAGTTTGAATAAAGGAGTTAAGGAAGCGCTAAGCAATCACATTTGTTCACTAAATACAGCAGTACTTATTTTTATTTCATTGATTTAGTGAAGTGCAGACAAAAAAATGAAATTATGTTTTATTCCACATAGTACCTATACATGAAACACAATAACATTGTATAAAAGTATTTTAATAACCCATAGATTCAGTAAACCCAACACAATGTAACGCATCTCCCAGATGGTCATAAACCCGACAGGATTATTAAATGTAATGAAGCCCTCAGCCAACTGTGAAACAAAATAAGTCGTAATTAAGCAATATTCTTTGGAGCTAGGAAAATTGACCGAATTGCAATTTTTCGAAATCAATTTTTCGAATTCAATTGTTCGAAATCAATTTTTCGAACATCAATTGACCGAAACATAGTTTTTCGATTTGATGTATGTATACAGTTCGTACAAGAGTATTTTATTATAGGATGGAAAATATCAACTAATCTAACCAAACCTTTCAGTTTCTCGTTAGTCAAGAGCAATGAAATATATATTTTAAAAGTTGATAACAAATTCGAAAAATATGTCTTTCGGCCAAAAAATTTGTCTTTCGAAAAACTGAAATTCGAACAATTGAATTCGAGAAACATGTCTGCTCCCATATTCTTTAGAGCAAATAAAACTTATTCCTGACATGGATGCTGTATGTGTTTCTGAAAAAAAAATAATGTCTTTATTATTATGTTTAGTTTATATACCATAGATTTAGTTCAAGTTGTTCCAGTCTGAAAATGCCCCGTCATAGGGTGAAACCGGTACGGTTGTTAGAGTGTTTTGAGCCATAAAAAAGAAATATTAAACAGAGATGCCTAAAATGTCGATAAGGAAATATATAATTACTAATTGCTTGATTTCACTTGTTGTTGGTATTTTATTAAATTGAAAGTGGATGTATTTATTTTAAAATAGGTGATCTTCACGTTGCTATACATGCTGGTATACCCACCTTTACCCCATATCTAAAATAATAAAAAATGTTTTTAAAATGCATACATTGTGTTCTTATAAATAATCGAAAGCTTTTTTGTCGAAAATTTAGAAAACGAGAAAAATCTTGAATATTTCGAAACATGATAGTATGGAATTATAAAACTTTAAAACTTACTTCAAATATGAGTGCATTTGGGTGGCCTGTCTTGATCGTCGGTACTTCGTTAAAATTTATCCTTTGGTATTCGAAAGGAATATTTCAGAACAAAATGTAAATTCTCATTTCCTTTGTAACTCGCAAAAAGTTATTAAAAGGGGCGTTTTGCGGTAATATTTTTGTATAAGTGATGTGTAGTAGTAATCTTGCAAAATGAACAAAAGAATAAATCAATTTATGGCCAGACCCATCGAGTATCCGACGTACTACGAGTATTATTTATAACTATGTAAAGGCAATAACCGAGCCTCCATATTTCATAGAAACAATGAGACATAAAATTTTAACGGCCAGCCATGGACAGTTAACACCAATCAATTTATCGAATAGCCTGATCTAAGCATTAATCTCCTTCTAAATATCATAATTATTCCCGTTCTCATTCTATAGTTACGTGAAAAACCTTGTTGGCCAGTGGCCATTCCGGTCAGATGATTTTAACCAACCTTTCTGTCGTTGTGTTCTTCAATCATTTCTTCTTCTAATAAACTATACTTTTGCACTCCTCATTTTCCAGCGCCTTTTTAGTCTTGGTCAGACTGGCAAATCGTTGACCTTCCTCTCCTTCTTCTGCTTTCCAAATTGCAATGGCTTTACTAATAACCTTTTTTAATTCTACATAGCTGATAAACAACCGTTTATCAGTTGTGTAAAATTTAAAATTTGTTTATTAGTAAGGGAGATAAGTTTATCCGCGTTCAAGTTTGCTTTAAATTTCTCCGAATTCGTTGTCGGCGTCTCATGAAAAGATATGCCATATTTTTGGTATCATGGGTATTCTTTGCCAACACATCTCAAGAATATCCATCCTTCTCATTATATTTTTTAGAAATTTAATTAAAATTAATTTTTGTTTATGTTATTATCGAGTTCTGCAAGTTTTTTGGTTAGTGTTTTAGTTACAGCTGTTTCAATTGACATTTAAAATCTTATAAATAAGTCGTCCGTACGTGGCAGTTAAAATACCACAGTTTGAAAATGACCTTACAAGTCGAAACAGCTGTAACTAAAACACTTATCAAAAAACTTGCAGAACTCGATAATAACATTATCAAATTTAATTTTAATTAAATTTCTAAAAATTAAAATGGAGTTCTACGAATTAAACACAAAAACAATTAATACTTCTCATTATACTTGCTCAGGATGTGTGTATGTTTCTTTTTTCATACCAAAAAATTGTATCCATAATCGATAGCCAAAATTTGAAGTGCTGTGAACGACAAAAAATCAAAAAATGAGTTAAAAATTTAATATTTCTATGTTTTTATCGATTTGCAAAATTTTCTAGGAAAATAATATCTGCGAAAATTTTTCTCGGAAAATAAGTGTGTCCTTTACGACGTGCATTTTAAGAGGATTTTTTTGTATTTTTTTTTACATGAACTCCACACAGGAGGCCCTGAGGAAAATAATTTCCCTGAGGGCCTATGTCATCTTTGGGGATGCTGTGTGGAGGGTTTTTTTTAAGGAAAGGAAGGAGAGGAGAGTTCTGGGAAGGAAAAGGGTTTAGGGGTGGGTAGGAATCTGGGGTTCAGTATGTCCCGGTCGTCCGAGACAAAGCTCGCCCCATGTACCATAAAACCGTATGAAAAAAAAATTAAATTCTGTTATGAAAGAATTTAAAAAAAATTTAAGTATTCTGAAATCCATTAAATGTCAATTTAATAAGAAAAGTTTATGATTACAGGTCTACAAAAACATATCTTTTCACTCTCCTGAACAATTAAAATTTTGTCATTTACAGCATTTCAAATTTTCGTTATCGATATGTTTATTAACGTGCTAGTCATCTCAAATTACATCTCTCCGGTAAAATTGTAAATGAATTTTGTTTTTTCTGCAACTACTAGAATATAACTAGGCTAACTAGAAATTTTAACAATATACATATAGCCCATGTTAGAAGTCAACTTGATTACAATTCTCCCGTCTGGAACCCGCATCATAATATACATATACAAGCTACTGAAAAAAAAACAAAACAAATTCTTACGTTTTCTAAATTTTAAAATGGGTATTCCAGCAATTATGTTGAACTACAATACTATTTTAAATGATATAGATATGCTCAAATTGTCAGAAGGAAGAATTTTCACTGACTTGGTATTTCTATATTAAATTCTAAATGATTTAGTTGATAGTCCGGCAATGCTTGCATTGATAAGCTTCCGGATACCACTACGTAATACTAGAAGTCAGGATCTATTTCAGTGCAGAAATTCTGTGGACATCTTTAATTTATGCTTAAACAAATATAAAATTTTGTTACTGAGACAGTTCAGTTATGTGTAAAATAAATACTGTATATTTCTTACTATTATATGTAATGTAAAAGCCCCGAAAAATGGCGTTAATAAATAAATATGTGGCTATGTAACATGTTATGTTCTCATTTTAGTATTCGAAACACATAACTCCACTATGATCACGATGGATCTATGTGGTGTGTAGGTGATCCGACGAATTGGGATAAGGTTTGATTTTTAAGAATCGATCAGCATTTACCTAAGCATAAGCAAGAACCTTCCAGAAGGATTTCAAACTCGAGACACATAGAAAAAACATGTAATTTCTACATTGTGATTCTGATGTCAACACATTTCCCAAGAGCCTTTTTTCATTTTGGCATACCTCTAACACTTTTTTGCGAGTGGGAATCCAGCTAGGAATTTTACCAAGCTGGTCAACATCAGCAAAAAACCTTTAAGTCGTATGGACAGAATACCTCCGCGACACAACCATGACAGATGCTAGATCCTAGGCCAGATTAAAAGTAGTTAAGAGAAGTGCGAATACAAAACATGATTCATTCATTAAATAACCTACTTCATTCAGTTCAGCTGGGTTTAATTTAGTATGCCCAGTGCCTGAGGAAAACCGGTATGGTCGAGATATAAAGTATGTTTGGCTATTGTATGTTTTTTCAGCGTATTTTTATGATCTTGGCTACGTACGTGAAGTTAATAATATATTCAAACATATCGCTTCTTAAAGAGGAACGACTGAAAACCATTCTTAATTTTTTTTTCAATAGAAATTTTTAATGTTTTTGTTAGTACGATAAATCGTTGGTAGATACGATCAAAGTATTCAAACACGTGCCACATTACTTTGTATCGAAGAGGTTGGGAGAAAAATTTGGAGCATTTGCACCTGCAGATACTCAATTGAGACTGTTCCAACGCTCGGGTTACTTTCAAAGAGCACCTAATGAACTGCCAAAATCGTGGACATAGTCCAATGTTCCTTATCAAAAGTTTCCAGTTATGAAATGAAATTATGCTAACAAAGTTTTCCTGAAATTTAAAAATGTCTATGTATTTGAAATGTGTCTCCAGAAATACTCCTTCAAGTAAATGGCTCGGCGGACAATTAGTCCGCCGAGCCATTGATGAATTACATCCAATTTGCAGGAACTGCAATCAAAAACAGACTCTCAAAGACATGCTTGAGAGGACGAGGAATGCAAATCCTGTGTGTGTGTACGTGTCGGGTCAAGATCGTAAGAGGAACTGAGTGATATCAGTACTCCGATGAGGTGCTGAGAGAAATATATGAATCCAGTCAATATATTGAATAGATTATTAGAATCTTATACTATGATCAGTCAAGTTCATGTGAGAGGATATGGCAAACCAGGGATGTGTTCAAGGATAACTTGTTATTAAATTCTTCTTCTATTCATCGCTTTTAAAAGTAACCATCGATAAACCAAAAGAGTAATTATAAATTTAAGCAAAAGTAAAGAATATACTAGTAATATCGAATACACATTACACAGAGTAAGAAGCCATAATAGAAATGATTTGACAATCACAGCGAGTGCACCATAAGGTACCAATAACACATCTTGGAACAAAATTGTACGAAATTAACGAAATCTCCCCTGAGGTAATAATCTGCGAATAGTCATCCTTTTGCAAAAAAACATCACATGGTTTATTGCTCTTAGAAGAAAGGAGTCAGAGAAAGTGTCAAAATACATTACTTGATTTTCTTTTTTCTAAACTCATATGGAGCACATTTTCGGAACCAACTGAATAGTTACAACATTAATAAAAAATTTAAAGAACACACCTTACGATTCAAGTCAATATTTTGATAACCATCATATGTGTTCAATACCTGAGAACAGACAATATGCCTAGCTAGAATTTATATCGACCAGGCAAACATAATGGCAATTTCAATACACGTGCATCTATATCTTCTGATTTTCTAATATATAAAGGAGAGTGTGCTGGAACCATTTATTGGATAAGCAACACCCCTGCCGTAGGTCACCCCAAGTGGTTCGCTACGTTTGGTAACTTAGCAGGGGTGCCCGGGTACATGGGGTGAGGTTTGTCCAGATGTTTGCGGCGGATGCGTCTGCCCAACGACTGCGTGGCTGCGGATTGAGAGAGACTGGTTGAGGGAGACCGTTGACTTCTCCTGCCGGACCTTATCGACCTATACCGCCGTGTACCGCGAGGGATGCATTCACACGTTCGTCACTCCTGAACCCCAGATTTCCACCCCCGACTCATGCGTTCTTCCTTTCCAGAACTTCCCCGCCTTCCTTTCGGTAAAAAAACCCTTTTCAAAGTTTCCCCAAAGATGACATAGGCACTGAAGAAATTTATTTTTTCAGGGTCTCTTTTGTGTTGACAATGTTAAAAAAAAATTTTCAAATCTATAGTTTTATTTTGAGGTACCTACATGATTTTTTTTTCAAACTTGTCCTTCCAAACAAGAGAAAGAGCACTTTCTAAGTCTGATTTTGAAAAACTGTGTGTAAAGCCATAAAGTATTACATTTGGATACGGTTGATATTTTTCACATGAGAAAGGGTCGCTTCTAGAACTCGTTCTTGAGTCAACAGCTCAGCTGTGGGACGATTCTCAGGCTTTCGGGTGTTTCCTCCCCCTTTCTTCATGGGTCTTTTCAAGGCCCATGTTCACTCCTTCCTCGCCTCGAGAAAACCGTCCACACAACATCTCCAAAGATGACGTAAGCGTGCAGTTTATGTAGAAAAAAGAAACTACAAACAATATGTCACTACGAAGTAGTCAAAACAACACCGCACTAAACAAAGAAGTCATAAGTCCGTTAAAACGGAAGGCAAACGCAACCGTTTACACCGAATTTCATTAAATTTGACATGAACAGCTCTCTCCAGCCATATTCACTGTATTCTAAGGTTCATGGTCTTACAGCATTAACACGCAACGATACAAAATAACACGAAAAGCTTATCGCCAAATACAATCGACCAAAACATTACGGAAATACCTTAACGTATGGTGACCAAAACACAAAGCCTCATTCATACAACCTTCATCAGATAATTTAAACCATCACCAAATATGGTATATTTAGATGGGTCGTAATTAACAACACATATAAACTAAATCAATCAAATAATGAGTTGGTATACTTTGATTTGTTTTCGTAATGCTAGCGGCTCTAAAATAATAAAATTTCCTGAGGATTTCTATTCTCGATTTTTACCTTGTCACTGTCAGTCGAGGGTTGGATATGTTAATGTTATTCCGTCTGCCATATAGTCGTATTAAGTCGGCAATGTCTGCTGTCATTACAGTAACTAGACTATAATATCATAGGAATGGCGTCTAAAGAATGGAATTCCAGACCAGGATATGATTCCGTTCAACAAGGTGGGAGTGGCTTTCAGATGAGAATGTGTGAAGAGGCTTTAGGTGAAAAAGTGCAAAGTCACGTCGGGAAGGTAACTTACGACCTTTTTTAAGGATTCCGGCAACAAATTAGAACCAACCAGGAGCAGTAAAAAGTTATTAGAAAAATGAAGATAGAACAATTATTAGCAACAATGGAAAAGCTTATCATTAGATACTTTATTGTTTTATGTGCACCATTTTCGTCATGTCTGGAATTTGTTTTCTATATTGTATTATTTGTACTTGTATTACTACGTGTAGTATTATGTAATGCGTTTTAATATATTTATTTATTTCCGTTAATAAATAAATAAATTAACACCTTGTTATTTTATTGGAATATTTATAAAACATGGAGGAAATGGCATGTAGGTATCTAAGTGAACGTTTCAGTACTTAATTATTGCAGACGGACAAGGTCCAAAGACAACCTGAATAAATAAGAAATGATTCTAATAATGTATTTGATGGTTTACAACACACTTTATTTCGGTAGGAGTAGTCCCGGTTTGTCAACAAATACATGTGTATATAGGAAGGCAAGGTAGGACCTATGCCGAATCCTTGCGGAATTAACTAAGCGGGAGCAACAAAAGTTGTCCACGTTGGGCGCCAGTTACGTAACGCGATTTTCAGAGATTTGTGCTTATTGTCAGCCAGACACCATGGGTGGCAGTGTGTACCTAATGTTATTAATTACTTTCCGTCACCAATAAAATGTCACGATAAGGTCAACCTCAAAAATGTGCCCGGATCAACTGTCACTTCCCCGAGAATGCCACTGTCCTTGGGTCCCGGGCTGCCACGAGAAACACAATTCAATTTGACACACAGAATCTGTTTAGTCACAAATAAATATCATTCTCCAGCTTTTAACTTTGCGGTAATCACGAAAGCTTTTACGCTGGTTTTCCAAGTTTCGAGGCCTCCCCGAAAGGAGGATCTGTATGAAAAAAACATTTTTGTTCAGAAAAGTCACAAAATAGTGTTATATCTTTGCATTGGCAGTACATATAAAAAGTTGTGACTATATCACAAGTCTGTTCCTAGAGACCTTAGAAGACAACGCCAGCTTGTACTGTTTTATACTACGTATACTGCCGAACTGTCAATTGCTTTTGGTAAGGAAGGGTACGTTACGCCGAAAAAAATCGCCTCTGACACTCACATATTTTACATTAGTGAAAATCCTGTAGATATTTAAATAACCTACCCTCATTGATGCGACCTTTGCTGCCTGCAATTTATCTAACTTTTGAAATGCGTTATTTGTTATAATACGAGTACATATAATTTTTGCTTGTTGTTATGGAAGCAGAAAAGTCAATTTTTTGAAGCGAACCTTCTAAAGCCCCGCTGTGATTTGGATTTCGGAAGAAACGGAAATGACGACTGCGACGACTGCGCTCATTGGCCGCTTTGTTTATGATGCCACTTTTAAAGACTCCTATTGGATGAGATATGAAACAGAAATTACGCAAGGTCTGCGCTCATTGGTCGCTTTGATTACGACCTCACTTTTCAAGTATTGGTTGAGATTGTTTTGATAAAGTTTCGCTTCTACCGCTTGTAAACTGCACACGATTTAAAAAAATATATTTTTTAACATTCCATCGAACAACTACCTTTAAACGGATTTTGTGTTATAGTAGTCCCTTCTTTCGGGGAGATCTTCGTTTAACTATTATCTTTTTCACTCAGTTCATTGGCGCCTTCCACCGAGAATTTTTCAGCAATTTTGTGATTCAACGGAATGCACAGACAAGGTTGACTAGATTCTGTGACTGCTTTTTTTCGTTTCTTCTGTTGTCCCGCCGTGGTGTTGATGACCTAACCGCCGCTGCACGTATTTCACGACATTGTTGATAACGGTCGCTATTCCTAACCGGATATGCCCTTGTCTGGTTTGGTAATGCGTGCGAACTTTAAATGAATAACACTAATCTATTTCAAATAGGTGAAGGTTCACTCCGCTCAAATACGGATCCTGGTGCATGTATAACGTAAAAGCGGCTTAATTATCTCAAGTTTGAATCAGAATGGTCTCCAATTATTTTCGGTAAGACGGGGGAATCTGGACACTTAATCAAGCATTGACATTGAAGATAGAAGTAATTAAAATGTGGGTATTCGAGTTCATTCAAAATATCTTCGACAATTAGGGAAGCGAATTTAGAAGTCAATAGATGTGACGCGTCAATCTCAAATGCACACCATATCACCGAAATACTGATCTTATTAAAACTGGTTACAAATTATAAATACATATATATTGCAACCATGTTCTATATAATTACTAGCTGACCCGAAAAACCTTGTTCTGCCATGTAAATTATTTCTGTATGTGGATGAAAGTTCGATGAGGCGAACGTAGCGCCATCTGTCATTCAACAACATAAATAATTTCGTTCTGTTTGTTCATACAAAAATACTAATATCGCGATTATAAAATGGGAGGATGGGGTTGGAGGGTGAAAATTTAGGGTTATAGGTATTTTTGATGCCAAAAAAAATTTATCAAAAAAAAAGAAAAAAAGTTCTGGATTGGGACACCCTAATCACCTAGCGGTATGAAATATACTTTACGACTCGTACCTACCAAATATATATTTAAAAAAATCATAAAAATCGGTCAAGCCGTTTCGGAGGAGTGCGACCACAAACACGGCGATACGAGATTTTTATATGTAGAGATTATTGATTTTAATTTACGAATACATCAATTGAACGCCACAGAACGCCATCTCTCTTTGTGCAATACTTGACACTTCAACATCTGAATTTTTTTGTTTGTTTATTTTTAATAGTCTACAATGGTATCCTCATCTGTTTTTAAAGCTTACAAACTACACATACATAGTTTTAAGAACTAGAGAGCACAGCAGACGCAGATACTTTACCATCAATCTCATGTATGTTAGTGATATTTAGCACCGATCAGAAGGTGTGCTCATGGATTCTCTAACACCTAATTCCAGAGATCAAAGATTACGCAGTGCAATCGTTGAACAGGCAGCGAACTAACTATATGATATAATAACCGGGTACTTAGATATATCCAAGCAGGTGAATACAGGTTAGGACTTAGCACTTGTAGTGGAAGTGAAACAGGCAGGCTCAAATCTCGTACACCGTTGAACCAAGTAGGTATTATGAATGTAATACTATAGACGTAGACAGTACAATAATACCAGCTGGAATAACTCTGGAGTAGGACACAATTTTTAAAGCAATGTTTGAAAACATTGTTGAAATGACCATAGCTTCCACAATTGATATATACCGTATGTGTGAACGGTTGGGATCAAATTAGGTTTTGATTTCACCTTGATGGAACGTTGGAAAAGAATCACTGCCCCAACTCCTTGCAACTGTTGAACGAGATTTTTGCAGCTTTCGGTGTCAGTAGTGAGTAGTGACCTTTTGTCATGTGCACCAATTCACTGTTACGCGGATGACAGTACAGTTTATGATAGCTTTTTATTTGACAAGCCCCCAAAGGGCTCACAAACTCCAACAGCTCGTAAGGCTTTGAAGCAAAGAATGGACGGTTACCTCGAGTGTGTTTTCTCTTGGGGTAAAAATAATCTCGTTGAATTTAATGTTTCAAAGACCCAATCTTGTCTGATTACGTCTAAAAGGGATCGCAATGAAAATCTAGTCTCTTTCAACGGAAGCAATCTTCCGAACAGGCCCTCCATTGATATGCTCGGTGTAACCCTAAGTGACCAGCTCAAGTATGGGGGCTCCATCGAAGCCAGAGTAAAGTTAGCCTCCCAAAAACTGGGCGTACTGTACAGGGCCCGCAGATACTTTAATAGTACACAACTGCTAACCCTGTACAAATCGCAAGTGCGCCCCACGGTTGAATTTGGCAGCCACCTCTGGTCTGGAGCTCCGAAATACCTGAAAAATACCCTCGACTCTGTGCAGAAACGGGCGGTCCGTTTGATAGATTCTCCCATCTTAACAGACGGATTGCAATCTTTAGAGCACAGGCGTCGAGTGGGAATGCTATCCTTGTTCTACCGGTATTACAATGGAAGATGCTCCGAGGAACTAGCATCATTGATCCCTTCGGCACCGGTGCATAGTCGGGAAACACGCCAAACGCGTGCCCAACATTTGTACACAGTTGACATTTGTCACATGAGAACGGGTCGTTTCTTCGACTCGTTCTTGTGTTCAACAGCTCGGCTGTGGAATGATTTGCCGGCCTCTGTGTTTCCTCCTTCCTACAACATGGGTCTCTTCAAGACCAATGTTCATTCGTTCCTCTCCTCAAAAAGACCCTCCACACAGCATCTCAGATGACATAGGCCCTGAAGGAAATTATGTTCCTCAGGGCCTCCTGTGTGGAGTTAATGTAAAAAAAAAAAAAAAAAGTACTTGCCAAGTACTAGTTGCCAAGTTGTAAGAGAGTTCCTTATTATTTTTATTTTCTGCAACTCCCCAACAAGATTAAATGTATTAATGTAAAATATTATTTTCGATTCGTCTGTGGAATCTGTGTATGAGATTACCGGCAAACACTTGTAGCCAAGTTCAGGTTCCCTGGCCTACATACAAATCACGGAAGAAGGACAAAAAACGCCACGCTTTTGGTCCCATCAGGTGGGCTGAGATTTTTTGCTCCACCGAAATAGCGTTTAGTGCTCCGACTACATTATTTATCTTCACCATGCTAAGGAGATCTAAACGACTAAACGTAACATGTTGGGATTGTTAAGTAACGGGGGCGATACATTAAACACTTGCTGATAGTCTCCGTTGGTTTGCAAATTCTTTAGATTAGTATTTCTAAGTGGTATTGCCATAATTCCATTCCTATAAATGTTTATAAATGTACGATACTAGTGTTTTAGAAAGAGTTTTTTAGATTCAATCAAATTGTTCCGTTGTTGTACAAGAAACTATATTACATGGTTAAATAAACTTAGTAAGTAACATGGCAGCAACCAGACCAAACCAAACTAAGGACTTTATTTTTTTTACTACATAGGAGTGCAAAGGCTTACCCATTGCATGGTGATAATGTCTACCAACCAACCCGTCTGTATATTATTTGATTTTGATTTATATATGTTTCACAAAAACTTTTTCCAATAAAGATAAGAGATTTGCCTATATCCCAAAAGGATGGTGGTTTAGACTGGGTATTGTTCAGCGTAAGCTACGAGTATAATGTTGCCTTAGGTATCATAATATTACAGTTTAAGACGAGAAGGTGTCAGTGGACGTCACTAGCCTCCTTTGTTTTGATACAGACACTACTAGCAGTTCGTCTAGATAAAATTACAGTAGTGATCTCTCTTATGTCGTCTAGGTTCCAGTGAGACTTTCGAGAAAAGCTTTCCTATTTGCACAGAGATATGATGTTCTGATTCAGTTTTGAAATTGGCCCTCAACTTTCGCGCAACATGGCCGCCGGTGTAAGTCGTGATTTTACCTGTCACGTTATTTCATTCGAAATCACGTCATCATCTTACTTATAAAAGCTCTATGCTCCAACACAAATTTGCTACCAAAACAATGACGTGGACTTTGAGTTAATGGTGTTAATGGTCTGTTAAAATGGTCTCTGGAAAATTTAGTTTTATTGCAAAATTGCAACACCAGACTTGTTCGAAAACTCAACGTTCAAGAAGCAATTTTATGACGACAACAAAGATTTGAGCTTTTAGTTTATGCCTGGTACGATCTCGTGATTTGGTCGATGCTTTGCACCGATTTTGCTTTATTATGGCACCAACTTCAGTAAATGAACGTTTCATCATTACAAATCACAACACATGCAAAGTTCTCTCGGATGAATGGCGGAAGGTGAAAAAAGCTGAGGCCTGTATTTGACTGGTTGAGAGGGCAACCGGTGATTGGTTTCTGATCACCAACTCTGGGAAGTAGAACGTTGGTGCGGGGCTGGTCTGTTTACGAGTTGCGACTGCTAGCTGTGGCAATTCACGTACACTCTGTTGAGTAGGACGCGTAGAATCGTGAATATCGATAGGAAATTGTTGTAAGTTGTGATGATATCGATCGATCCAAGAAAATTTGGTATCCGTATCACTTACCAGTGATCTAAAAATGTTTATAAGATAGAAACGAGTTATGATAATAATTATCATTACTGCATTAATATCATATATAAAATTGAACAAACCTCCGAAATACTTATTTCCTATTTTCATATGCCCAAAGGAATTATCTTTAAAAATAAAGTGATGTTAATACAAAGTTTTTTTTATTTTTTATTTTGTACTCTTTTTTACTCCGAAATTCGAGGAGCCTTAGATAGTCATTTGCTTCGAAATTGTAAAATTATGCTCTTCATTTGACAATACTTTTGATAATAGCAATAATATGAATTTGACACTTAGCACGGATCAAGTGAGAAAGAAATGGACTTTATGAATCAACTACATATTTTTTTAATAAAGAAAGACAAACATTCCCGGGTTACGAATAACCTGAAAATATTTGAAAATCTTCTACCACCGTCACAGAAAGCGGAAAATGTTACTTGTGTCGTGATGGAGGACTTAGCCAGCCGAGGAACTGAACATGGGACGCCTGGGTGGAACCCAAACGCGATGTCAACTCAGCCACCGACAGGTCTATTATAATTATCTGTATTAAATACTTGATTCTCGTTCTGTCAAATGACTCCCAAAAACAGAAAATTGGATAGAAGTGTACCCTAGGACAATGCAGGCGCGCGTTGCGTTCAATCCCTTGTATAGTTAGATTATTGCATGTCCTTTTATATTTTATTTTGAAAGTTTATTTTTGACTTTCATCAGACTTTTACAAAGTCTTCAATAGTGGCTTTCTTCGTGGAAACTGAAAAGTTACGTAAATATGACAATGTGTTGCAAACAACCCACATGTCTGCAAATTGGTTATCCGACTATGCGATACCAAAGTTTTCCAGTATGCTAAAATGAATAATAATTAACTTATGACTGCTAACCAACGATACGTACATAAATAGTATAATATCGTGTGGTTCCCAACGGATAATGAATTCTTACTCATAATGAGAACGCAACAGAGGTAACCATATTTGTAAAGGTTTATTTTATGATTCAGGAACAATTTGTAAACAATGGGAATTTTTAACCGCACCAATTTTTCAAATTATTTTTTTTTCTGACTGCTAAATTAAGGATTTTTTGTCGTATTTTTTACTTAAGGGGTCTAAACTTTAACTTTAGGGTGCACAGTTACACCCGCGCTGTGCAAGCGGGTTCCCTAAAGAGCATTGGACCATTTTTAGTGACTCATTTTTAAAAAGACTAGTGACTAGTGATGATAGGCGTGAACATAAATTATAATAAATTTTATATTATTTTAGTATAAATTATAATAAATTGTCAAATTAACTGTCAGTTTTTAATTTTATCCCTAAAATTTTAAAAACTGATTCGGTGTGAAATTTAGAAGGAAAATGTGGGTAGTTTAATAAAAATGAATAAGTCTGGTCTTTTTCATGTAGTAACGAGATAAAACCGCAATTTTGTTTAGTACTTAAATGAAGAAGAAAAAAATCGAGTGCAGTTCTAAAGAAACTTTACCAAAACAATCTCAACCAATACTTGAAACGTGAGGTAATTTTGGTTTCATATCTCAACCAATAGGAGCCTTTAAAAGTGACATCATTATCAAACCGGCCGATGAGCTCAGTTGATGCGTTGCAGGTGCACTAATCGTCATTTCTGTTTCATCTGAATTCAAAATCACCGCCGTTTTATAGAAGTTTCACTTCAAAAATATTAGTGTACAAAAATCCGTAATCTTGGTAAAAAAATATTTTTTTATAAGACAAATGTAAAATAAAGGAATTTGAGCACTCACAGAGAGGTTCAACATAACCCAAAAAGTAGTACTAAAGACATTACTGAACATTCCGTTTAGAACTCCGACAGAAGATAGATTTTAAAACCTTCAAGTCTACAATATATAAAAACTTTAGTAAAAATATATTTTAGTTAAACTAAAAAAACATTTCTACATACTCCAATGACCCAAAAAAATACTCAACCAGGGCAACAAGCCAAAATATACTGGTTACTCCCATTTTTAACCAATCTTTTGAATGGAGAAATATTAAATTCCATGCCTCGAAACTACACAATTAACACAATGATCTACCAAATCAAACAAAAAAGTAAAAGAAAATGCTATATTTGAAACAAAAGTAAAAACATAGCTGAGAGAACTAAGTGATAATTAACTTACAAACATTATGAAGATGATGAAAAGGCAACCTGAAACTTACAAAATTTTAAAAACTATATACTGCCTCAGAATTGAAATCCCTAGTGAAACTACACTTAGCCACGAAACTACACAATTAACACAATGCTCTACCAAATCAAACAAAAAAGTAAAAGAAAATGCTATATTTGAAACAAAAGTAAAAACATGGCTGAGAGAACTAAGTGATAATCAACTTACAAACATTATTAAGACGAGGAAAAGACAACCTGAAACTAAATACAAAATACAAAATTTAAAAACTACATACTGCCTCAGAATAGAAATCCCTAGTGAGGAGGACCGCGAAATATATTTTACACATACATCATTTACAAACTTTGCCATTGAAGCTAATGACAAGAGGAATGGTGCTGTTGAACGAAATATCGGAAACACTAGATATATATAACTCTTCTTTAGATAGCCTTATGATATTTTTGTATAATAATCATCTTCTTAGGTGTTAAGACTGTCAAAATGAGAAAATTGTACAATAATTGGAGAATAATCTGTTGTACAATTTAAAAAAAAAAAAATTAAAAAAACACCTGCAAGCTGCGCATTCTCAAATCCTGCACCATGCGAACGGAACCACCATAGCAGCATAATAATTTTATGTTATTATCTGAACTTGTTTATGCTGGTGTTAGAAAGAGGTGAGCTGTGTTAGCGGACTTTCTTTGATGTTATGCAGAATGTAATGTGTTTCCTGTTTGATTAATAGTTAAATAATAAGTTTACGAAGTTCTCTTTGCAATTAAGTGTTTATAAAAATAACGTCATGAGAGCAAATAAAAAGGGGCACATTTCCTAGTAATACCTTCATCAAATTAAACTAAATAAAAATATGGAGCTGTGTTAAATATTCTCTTTGCGTCAATGTTTCTTTCCGTCTGCTTGTTTAGGCATAAATAAATCCCAAAACACGTAATCGCGTTATACTTTCATAAGAACAAAAACGTACCGAGCGAACTTACATTTTAAAAGCTATACAGGGTGTCCGGGGGTAAAGTGCATTAACTTCGGGAGGTGATTCTACATGATGGTAGGAGTAAAAAAGATTAACAACTTTTTTCGAAATTCCAACTTTTTTTTCCGATACAAAAAGATCTACCCACTAAAAATCCTTAGTGTGAGGGTACGATCTTACTTGCCGCGAGCCTGCCGGGCACGATCGTGGCTACAATAAATGGTGGTGATTGGCCCGTATCGTAACAGCGGAAAATAATAAAGCTGGCCGCGCACGCCGGTCTAATTTTATCTTTTTACCACAAAACTATCCATGACAGTTGGAATTTCGAAAAAAGTTAGTTATCTTTTTTACTTACACTATCATGTAGAATCACCTCCTGAAGTTAATGCACTTTACCCCCGGACACCCTGTATATCTCTGTTCCTCTAATGCAAACATATGTATTTTTCTTATAACCAGAAAGAGAACGAAATAATGCTTCTTATTGTCTTTGAAACATGAATGCTATCTCGCATAGATATTTTACAATCTAGATCCAAAGTGACGGTTTCTGATTTTTCGCGCGAAACTGAGGCTTCCGGATTGTGAGGTGCGAATATATTGAACCAAGCAGACGGGTTAATGTACTGATTAAAAGTTTTTTTGTGAAAAATACATATTTTTCTAGATTTTTTTTTTTTTGAGACAACGGAAAAGTTTGACCGCAGATTTTCTCATAATTTTCTAAACTGGTAAGGGGACATTTTAATATGATTAAATAAGACCGCTTTTACAAAATAACAAAAACTAAGCTTAGCATTTTTAATCTAGCTCATTTATTGATACTAAGGGAACGTACGTTCAGGGGGGGTCTTCAAAATAAAACGCTTGGCACAAATGAGCGGCTGTGGGCTTAGGTTTTTAGTCACCGGGGGGGGGGGGGGGGGGGGGGGGGGGGTTAAAATTGCAAAAAGTTGGTCACGTAGTATAAGTGTCGTTTTTGTCGCCATGGTCAACAAAAGCTGGGAGTCAATAATTTGCACTCACTGAAGTGGTAGTAGAAGATTTTCAAATACAAGTATGCAGTTCACACGCGGTAGAAGTGAAACCTTCAGAAAACTGAAGTAGACAAGAGTGGGGAGGCTATGAAGCACCGCACAAAGAGGAGACCAATTATTCTCTCTCATTCTCTCGCAGGCTAACTCCTATGTATGTATTTGTCTGTTTTTAGTTTTTTCGTTCCATCGAGTTTCAAATCACAACGGTGCTAAAGTAGTGTTCACTTAAAAATATATATATATTTATTACTAGCTTTTGCCCCCGGCTTCGCTCGCATAGTATTAGGGGGGTTTCCACTCCGCCTCCCCCCCTCCCCCTCTCCCCCCTCGCAACCCCCCCCCCAATACCCGTTACATTCATTTCTCAAACAGCTCGCGTGCCACCTATTAAAGCGTAACAATCAAACACAAGCAGCTTCGCATTTATAATATTAGTATAGATTAGGATAATTTTAACTATCAAAGAGATATCCATAGTAACGTAAACATATAACAAAATGACAGCGCACGTCAAATAGTTACTTATAGTTACCAAGCGATGCTTTGCTTTTCGTCTGGACAATAAACGTATAATAAATAATTTCATAACGCCAGAGCTTACCAATATATACAGCCTATATTACTCGCAAGTAATGTAGCTTTCTATTAGTGAAAGAATTTTTAAAGTCCAATCAGTATTTTTTGCGTGAAAGAATAACAAACATACATCCATACAAACTTTCGCCTTTATAAGATTAATAACAGGATAGGTCAGTTGCGACGGCCGGCTTAGTCCAGCGGTAAGGATCTTGACTCGCACACCGAAGGTCGCGGGATCGAATCCCGGCGTGGCAAATAAATTTTATTTGATTCATTTGTGTTATTTCACAATTTACTCATTTAAAATAATATATAGTATATTTGCGACACGTTCCAGAGTGGAAGATACTCTCAGTATCGCCCTGGTGTAAGACCACCATTCAGAATTGAAACGTTGCTTGAAATCGCATTAGCCGTGTTTGGTGATCAGATCTGAATAGCCAGGTACTTCCCCACCTTCCCCACTTTTCCTTATCTCCTTCCCCTCCCCACTACCTGCAGCCTCACAACATACCCCAATTGGGGATGCCATAGTCTCACTGGCTCATAGCCTAACGGGAGCAGTGGGACTCTTGTGCGGTATTCATATAAAAAAAAGTTACTTCACAAAACTGAAATAATAACAATAAAACATTCACAGAACTTGAAAATGAGTTTCGAAATTTGATGAATTGATCTAATTCTTTGAAACAGTCCGTCCTAAATATAATTTGTTCGCCGGTTCCTACCGAGTATCAGAAAACGGATTCGTCTATCCTTATTTGATTAATAGGACTATAAAATCAGTTCTTTGTATTAATTATGACCCTTCCTACGTGTTTAAGTAAGTAAAACCATATAATTGATTTATTATTGTGTTTTTTGCCAAAAGTACGCATAGCTCTTCAGTTTTGCACCATATTGCATTAATTCGTATTTGACGTCCCGTAAAACGACGCAAATCATCTACCACAAGAGTCGACAAATTTACGCACTCTAAACTGATTTAAAATACGGTCCCAGTGGCCAAAGCGTTTACGAAGGCGGGCTTTTATGAGGTGTTGTGCCATTTTATGGTTTCGCAAACCAAACGTGCTTCAATTTCACTCATGCAAGTTTTATTAGTCTGATCAACACATTTTCACCGCTCGGTTGATCAAACAGATTGTGTTTTTGAGGTTTCGGACGGCACGATTACGTGAGGTTATTTCTGCTTTCAGAAATTTCTAATATTTAGCATTATCAAAATTTCTGAAGCTAGGCATTTCTCACATTGTTCAATAGTCTACATTTTGCTTAAAATGTGATATTACCTTATTTAAGAAGTTCAAATATAAATAAATTTAGTAAAATATTTCTATCATCAGATATTGCTAGAAGCAAACCTGATGGAGGACAAGTTTATTAAATCATTAAAAATTTATGAACGTAAGAAATTTTTCAATATTTTTTTTCCTTTCGCGTTCTTCCATTTATTGTTAGTTCTAAATATAGCTTTATCCTTTTGTTTCTGTTTGTTAATGTAGTGGAAATAAACCATTCAATTTACAAAATTCTCGCATTTATCTACGGGTTTCTGCAGGGATCAAACACGCGACCCATTGATTAAAAGCTTTGATTCTATCTCTTTGTCATCAGACAAGCAAAAGATTGTATCTTGAGTTCTTAACTAGTCTAATACTCGGTTACCTCTTACTTTGTAGATAATTTAATGAGATAAAACGTGATATATTCAAGCGAATTTAAAGATTATCTTCTCCAAGCATCATCGATCTTTAGGTGTTGAAGCATAATCTATCATTAACTTAAGTGTAGGCACTTTACGATGATATATAACCAGTAAAGCCTTTTCCACAATGCTGAGACAAGTCCAGAAAGATAACCTACTTTGATAAACCTCTATTTATGTGCGCATCTCTTACAGCATTTCTAAAGCCTTTTTTAAGACCTATCAACTTTATCGACCATCACAATTCACAACCGGAGCAAAAACTCATTTTAGAGCACTTTTACAATTTTTGCACTTCGGTGGGAACCAAATCTGCAAACATCGGAATCAAAGTTTAGTGATTTAACTGATTTAACCAATAAACTATTTCGCTATAAGTTGGATCTTTGGTAGGATATACCGCAAGATTCAAGAATCCTAATTGAGCAGCTGATCTTGACTTGATTCACTACTACACTCAACCCATTAACTGAGTGATGGATTCATAGTAAAAAAGGTACAAGTACAGTTGGATCGGGAAGTAAGTGCAGTATTTGACCTTGTACTAGCTCTTAGGGTCGTATTACAGACCGCTACATGTAACAAATCGGTGCCCACAGTATCCCACTACCCGCAAAAGAAAGTGGAGAACATGGAGCTTGGAAGGTAAATGCATTTTGTTAAAACAATCTAAGAACGTTCCCACACTCAGTTAATACTCGAATAGTCCAACACCATTTCATTGTACAGTAATTTTGCACATGAGTAACAAAGCATCGATCGTTCAGTCTCAAATTATAGAAGTTATTAGTGATAGTAGAGGTCTGTTGCTCGGTGGTTGTGTTTTGTTTTCTTTCTGGAAGTAAACTTGGCCCTTGATTGTACACCTATTCATGGGCGCGGTTCCTGACCATATTACGTGAAGAACCCAGTTATAGGCACGATCTGAGAGGTAGTTGACTGCTGAAGTATGGAGTTACCTAACTCTGAAATTACCAGGAAAATAATTGGATAATGAATAATATGCTCATAAAGATTCTGATAGTGTTTTCTCACCTTCCAAGTGGGTACTAACATAATATCTACAAGAATGTCTACTTATATGTTCAATGCTAGAAACCCAAAGCGGTACAAGCTTACAAGTGGTGATCATTTTTCTTCTTTCACATTGCGTTCGGTTCCTAAACACAGTTTTTGAGGAATTTATTTATTTATTTATTTAATACAAACGGCATAAGTATGCCACAAACATTAATTCTTCTTCTTTGCGTGCCGTATCAGGTCCCCCGACGTTGGCGATCACTCTTGAGAATGTATCTCTGTCTTGCGCTGCCCGGAATAGCTCCTCCACACTTCTAATGCCGGTCCACTCTCGTATATTACGCAGCCAAGACATTTGTCTCCTACCAGGCCCTCGGCGACCCTCTATCTTGCCTTTCAATATCAAATGGAGCAAGTGATACTTCTCCCCTCGAAGTATATGACCCAGATATGAAATTTTCCTGATTTTTATTAATGTAAGCAGTTCTCTATCTGTTCTAGCCCGCCTGAGAATTTCTGTGTTGGTGATCATGTCGGTCCATGGGACCTTGAGCATTCTCCGGTGAAGCCACATTTCAAAAGCCTCTAACCTGTTCATGGTATTTACTTTCAAGGTCCATGTTTCACATCCATAGAGCAAGACCGACCACACATAACATTTTAGCATTCTCTGCCTTAGTTTTAAGCTGATATTGTCATTGCAGAAGAGGGATTTCATTTTAATGAACGCAGTTACAAACATTAATTACATGTCACAAATTCATATTCAAAATATTAGTAATGGTAAAACAGTGTATGTATAACAGTTAATTGTGACGATACATTGGGAAGTGACACCAGAGATACATTTACATGCAAAAATCTATAATACAAATAAAATTAATAGTGATTAAAAAAATATGATAGCATATCCGTCTTGTACCTATGTTCCGAGCAGTTAAATCTTTGACGAAGTATATCCAGTTAAATAAATCTATCACATCTGCATATCTATTAGTAACTTCATGCAACCTAGGTAAAAGTGAGTGTTTCGTATACTCAGTCCGATTATTGTTACATTTAAAAAGGATTTTAGAACGAGTGGTGCTCGTGGGAATATGAAATTCAATGAGCTTAGTTAGATCAGGACTGTCTATTCTACCATTTACAATTTTGAACATTAATATTAAGTCGGATATAATTCTTCGATCTGACAGTCTTAGTAAATTTAATTCTTTCATCAAGTAATTATAATTTATGTTTTCAATGGGAATACCGAGGTTAAAATTAATGTGTCTTAAGAATTTGTGTTGAATTTTTTCGATTGAATCTGAATGTATTTTAAAATGGCGGACCAGATCGAGGGGTTATATTCGACTTGACTACGTACTAAGAATGTATACAAAAATTTTAAAGTTGAAATATTCTTGAAACCTCTGGAATTTCTAAGAACGAAGCCAAGCATTTTGATACCTTTATTATAGATTGAGTTTATATGGGATATGAAGTTTAATTTAGAGTCGAAAGTTATGCCCAAGTCACTAATTTCTTCGACAGAGGTAAGGGTAGAGTTGTTAAGTTCATAAGGATGAATAATTGGTTGACTTATTCTGTAAAAACTTATTGAATAACACTTATTTATGTTCAGATAAAGTTTGTTAATAGAGCACCAACTAATTAATTTGTTTAAATTATTTTGTAGACAGGCACAATCTTCAGCGGTTTTGATGATTTTAAATATTTTTAAATCATCTGCAAAAAGCAATACATCTACATCTTTATCAAATATGTCAACAATATCATTTATGAACAGTAAAAACAAAATTGGGCCTAAATGGGACCCTTGAGGTACACCACTGGTAGCTATAAATTGATTGGAATAGAACAAATTATTTTTTACAAGTAGAACTCTATCAGATAGATAGCTTGCAAACCAGTCTAAAAATTTTCCGTCAATACCGAGCTTACGTAGTTTAACCAGTAGAATTTTATGGCACACTTTGTCAAAGGCCTTGATAAAATCTGTGTATATGGAATCGACTTGAGTTTTGTTAGCTAATGCATTTGATATAAAGTTTTCATATAATGAGAGATTTGTCAGAGTTGACCTGCCAGACAAAAATCCATGTTGATTTGGAACAATGAGATGATTAATATATGGGGAAATTTTATCAAGAAGTAATTTTTCAAAAAGTTTCGGAATTATAGATAGCTTTCATATAGGTCTATAGTTATTGACATCACTTTTATTACCCTTTTTTAGTATAGGCGTTAGATAACAACGTTTCCAAATGTCCGGGAAGCAACCTGTATCAAGCGATTGATTAAACAATAGACAAATCGGCTCAGCCAGTGAAGCAATGCAATTTATGAGAATATTGGGGTGCACGTTATCAGGTCCGGCCTTTTTGTTTTTGTCTAGAGATTTAATTTTAGATTTAACGTCGTTTATATTGATGTGTACAGCAGGGATATGCATGCTCTCAATAAGGGAAGGTGCTGGTATGTAATTTTCTGGGATATCTTCGTCATATACACTTTTGAAGTAATCAGCAAAATAGTTAACCTTAACTATCATATCAGTGCTACTCTTTTCTTTGAAGCGCATTGAAATGGGTAAACGTTGTTTGTTTTTTCTAAGACTGTATGTAATTTTCTGGGATATCTTCGTCATATACACTTTTGAAGTAATCAGCAAAATAGTTAACCTTAACTTTCATATCAGTGTCTTATCTTTGAAGTGCATTGAAATGGGTAAACCTTGTTTGTTTTTTCTAAGAGAGTTTACATGTGTGAAAAAGTTTTGTATATTAGAGGGTATAGATTTTTCGATTCCATTTATATAATTATAATATGATTTTTTTGACAGTTTTTTACATTGAGTTCTGTAATTGTGAAATAACTTATAGTCATTAAGGGATTTAGATTCTTTAAAGTTTTTGTGTACAGTTTTTTGCAAATAATCAGGTTGATTAACTCGCTATTGAACCATTTCGGGAACTTCGCTTCTTTGAAATGTGAAAGTGGTACATAGTTTTCAATGGCCCTGTTGATAATTGTGTAAAAAAATTCAAGATTGTAGTTAATATTATTGTTGAGGTGAAGAAATGACCAGTCTTCATTTGTAAGATATTGGTTCATATTAGGATAGTCAGCTTTGGAAAAATTATAAGTAAAGTTAGGAAGAATAGTTGTGTCGTCTGGTGAGTTATTCATCAAGATGGTTTTGCTTAAAGCGGGGTGGTGGCAGTCTAGGGGGAGGAGCTCGTCAACTGATTTAACAATGTGAATTGAGAGATCACTACAGAACACTAAATCCACCCGTCGGTTATTGGTATTGTAGACTTGATTGACTTGATGTAGAGCGAGAAAGTTCGTCATATCTATTATTTCACGAGCATTTTCTGGTAGGCTTAAGATGTTATAAGAGTTTTTATTCATCCAATCAATGCTAGGGGTATTATAGTCACCAAATAAAATTGTTCTGGCATCAGGGTATTTATTTTTAAAGGTTTCGAGGTCATCAATGTGGTTTCGGTAGACTGTGATGTTGGATCCAGGAGGAATGTAGACACATCCCAGTAAAATTTTACTTGATTTAGTTTTTAGTAATACAAATACCTGTTCTACATCTAGATGTTTGCAAATTACTACGGTTGACATTTGTCACATGAGAACGGGTCGTTTCTTCAAATCGTTCTTGTGTTCAACAGCTCGGCTGTGGAATGATTTGCCAGCCTCTGTGTTTCCTCCTTCCTACAACATGGGTCTCTTCAAGACCAATGTTCATTCCTTCCTCTCCTCAAAAAGACCCTCCACACAGCATCCCAGATGACATAGGCCCTGAGGGAAATTATTTTCCTCAAGGCCTCCTGTGTGGAGTTAATGTAAAAAAAAAAAAAATTATCGAGTGGATGGTAGTCATTTTTTGACGGATATGAGAACTCCTCCTCCTCTGGTTTTATTGCTGGTGGCTGGATTCCTGTCAAGGCGGTAGGTGTTATAAGATGAGAATCCAAGTTCCTCGGTGTGAATATCAGGATCAAGCCAGGTTTCAGTAAGGAGAAATACATCGACGTTTTGAAGTAAAGGAATAGAAGTTTGCAACTCTAAGAGTTTGGTTCAGCAGCCGCGGATGTTTTGGCCGTATCCATTGATGTGTTTGAGTTTTTTGGATTTTTCTTAACTATTGTCGGCTTGCTGTTGATATATTTGATTGTTAGTCCAACTTCACCTCCCTGTATCCTACTTTCCATTGATTGACGTAGGTCTGATAAATATTTTCTTTGGTTCGGAGTTTGTTCGGAAAAAATTTTGACAGGGGAGTTGTTAAGATAGAAGATTTTTTTTCTGAGAATATTCATTACTTCAGTTGAGTTTCTTAAGATCACTTTAATGGGCCTCGATTTATCAGGCCTCACTGCTCCAAGACGGAATGTGTTGATGGAATTTGGTTCTATATTGTTGTCTATTTTCTTCAGAATGGTTGTAATTTGTAAATTATCATCCTTGATTTTTTCAATTTGGTTCAGTTGTGTGCTTTCGGGAACGTTTATAATTATGAGATTATTTGCTCTGTTTTTCCTCTCTTCAAGCTCATCGGCCGCTTCACATGTAGATTCTAATGGGTTAGGTTTGTTGGTTAATGCTTTAAAAGCTATTAGCTCACCCTCGAGTGCTGCCATTTTTGTAGCCATTTGCGCTATGGTTCCAAGAATAGCATTAGTTTTCTGTTCAGATGTTTTCTGATCTTTGTTCAGTTTGCTACTGGGGTCTATTATTAGATCGGTTAGAGCGTCAACCGCGTTTCTCGCCTGATTGATAAATCCCTGGGAGTCCATTTTGTTAAAATTAAAAAAAAATTTTTTTTTGAAAAATGGACGATGGTTAAGCCTGGATTTAAGGTGGAGTGACTTGAACTACTTGAAAGTATGGGCCGGGTCGGGCGGTAGTAGTTTGGGTGACAATAACACAAACATTAAGACCTTAATTTTTAAAATTCAAAACTTTGGTCTATCGTAAATGTATTTCTACAGAGAATCAGCTAATCTTCTTCTTTGTGTGCCCTATCAGGTCCCCCGACGTTGGCGTTCACTCTTGAAAATGTCTCTCTGTCTTGCGCTGCCCGGAATAGCTCCTCCACACTTATAATTCTAATGCCGGTCCACTCCCGTATATTTCGCAGCCAAGACATTTGTCTCCTACCAGGCCCTTGGCGACCCTCTGTCTTGCCTTTTAATATTAAATGGAGCAAGTGATACTTCTTTCCTCGAAGTATATGACCCAGATATGAAATTTTCCTAATTTTTATTAATGTAAGAAGCCTAGCCCACCTGAGAATTTCTGTGTTGGTGATCATGTTTGTCCATGGGACCTTGAGCATTCTCCGGTGAAGCCAAATTTCAAAAGCCTTTAACCAGTTCACGGTATTTACTTTCAAGGTCCATGTTTCACATCCATACAGCAAGACCGACCACACATAACATTTAAATCAGATAATAGCTAAGTATAATAAGATAATTTGTCGCTTGCTTTCTTAGATCAAAAACTTGTTAAAGTTTGGAGTAAATCCATCCTTTTAAATCAAAAATATTAGATCTGGAGATAAACGAATGGACAAGGAAGAAAACTATCCAAATGGCAACGGTCACATTGCTTGAACGATGCAAAAATCGTGAAGTCTGAGGCACAAAAATGAAGGCTGCTTGAATTAATGTTAATTTTAAACAATATTTTCAGTTGTGTACGTACCTACATGCAGCATTCTAAAATGCGTGCATAATTAAAAAATACATAATTGTTATAATGTAAGAATTATGTATTTATTAATTAAGATTTCAGCACACTCTATTCCGCTGTTCTTACAATGTTTCTGGGACTAACTACCAACATCTCTGCTATAGGTCACCCCAAGTGCATTTAGCAGGGGTGCCCGGGTTCATGGGGTGAGGTTTATCTAGGTCTTGGAGGCGGATGACCAGGACATACTGAACCCCAGATTCCTATCCACCCCTTAAACTCTTTACCTTCCCAGAACTCTCCTCTCCTTCCTTTCCTTAAAAAAACCCCCAACACAGCATCCCCAAAGATGACATAGGCCCTGAGGGAAATTATTTTCCTCAGGGCCTCCTGTGTACAGCTCATGTAAAAAAATGTATTCCTCTTTGCCCAGAACACTTATTGAGGGAAACAAATATACCAAATCAGTGGACATCTTCAATTTATCTTTAAACAAATACAAAATATTTTTACTGAGGCAGTTCAGTTATGTACAATAAAGACTGTATATTTCTTACCATTCGTATGTAAAAGCCCCGAAAAAGGGCGTTAATCAATAAATAAATAAATGAATGAACGAACGAACGAACGAACAAATAAATAAATAATAATGGTCAGGGTTGTTGCCTTCCAAGCAGTTGATCGGGGTTCGATTCTCGGCCGTGGCTTAATTTTATTTACATTTTCTTACCTACATTACTTAAGGCTCCGCAACCGGGTTCGAAAAGAAGAAGATGGAGAGATACGAAATTACGAATGTTAGAGGAGAGCGCTAACATTTACAGCGACAAAATCGATGCGAGAATTGCGAAAATGTTTAATTAAACACGACTCGTTTAAAATAGAGCAAAAATCTCACGGTCATTATCTTAAACAGCATTTAAAGAAACACTGTGTTTTTTTTTTCATACATATAACTTGTAAAATAACTGAAACAAACTTGTTTATAATAATTTTTGGAGCATACTTTACGATTTTTTTCTATCGAGGGAATTTTATATAATTTGCGTTTCGGCGCGGGCAACATCTAGAAAAACATATACATCTTCAAGAAAAACATATATTTTTTTCAGAGCTTTAAAACTTAACGTGTTTAAGAGAGATATGTAAGAAATCGGTAGTAATTCGGGTAGCGGGCCCTTAACTAAGTTGTACATTTATAACCATACCTCTCAAACGCAACTATAATAACTTTTAATAATAATATTCGTAATAATTTTTTGTGGTTTGTACTCTACAATTTTGTTTGTTTATGCTGATTTTATATGCATGATACTGTTGATTTCCGTAAATTAAAATAAATTATGTAATGTATTGCAGTGCGTTGTGGTCATAGAGTAAGGAAGAGATAGAGCTGCCCAAAAGAGCGAGGGGAACATACCAATTTACGCGCTGGGGAAGTGGCGCGAGCTTATCCCTTTCAATGATTTGTCAATAAATGAATCTGACAGTGTACGTGTACAGGCAACTTGCATTATAATATTACCATTTAGTGCGCAAAAATTTTATTACGGATTACTAGACTTTTGATTACGGATTACTTTTTACAATGACGCTAAAATTGCTGGCTACGTGAAAAACTTACATACAAATCCCTAATTGGTGAACAAAATTTCGGATTTGTTTCCAAAAATGAATATTTTGTTACAGTATTTGTTATTTTTAAATACAATTTTTTTTTTTTATTAAATGAAGACAATATTAGCGAAACTCAATCGAAAATCTGGAGACAGAAAAATCAGAAAAGATATTGGCTCCGCTGGGACTCGAACCCAGGACCCTTTGCTTACATGGCAACAGCTCTACCGATTGAGCTACGGAACCCATATTAATTCGGTCACTTTTAACTGTATCATACTTGATACAATTTTTTTGTTTTTTAACAGTTTTTACGAATATTCCTATCTTGCGCAGAAAAGTCTCAAAATGGACTACCCCGCAAGCCGTTACCTTGTTACCAGCGAACTTTACTTTTTTAATCTGCCCTCTTCGTAGTTCAACTTACGACTGATGTCGTAGATTATTCAAAACATTCTTGAACACTCGTGGTGCCAAAATACGGTCACGTGATTGTCTCCAGCTCGTCGAAATGCAACCCGGATTTCATGTTAGGGCAAGTCTATCAATTTGGATATCTATTTTTGTTACATTAGCAGGAGGCCTCGAGGAAACAAAGAAAGGAGAGCAAGTTCTGGGAAGAAAAAAGATATAAGGGGTGGGTAGGAATCTGGGGGTAAGTGTGTCCAGGAGTGATGAACGTAAAAATGCATTTCTCCCGCTGCAGTGCAGGGCGATAAGTCGAGAAAGTCTGATGGAGAGGTCAAAAGCTCTATCTCAGTCAGTCTCTCCAGATCCGGCCCGTCACGCAGTTGGTGGGCAAATGCATCTGCCGCCAAGACCTAGACAAAACACACCATATGAAACTGGGCACCCCTGCTAAGTCACCAAACGTAGCGAACGTGCGTTTACCTATGACAAGAGTGTTGGTTATCCGCTTCCCAAATTGAAATTGGTCTATGATTTTGCTAGAGTTATAGCGGATGACAATGCTCTGAAAAACGCTTCGGAAGCTTGAAGATGCCTTCGACCGTTGCTAACGATTATAGTTCCTCGTTTTTTACACTATTGCCACCTGAGTTGCCTAAGTGCGGAGGTTTAGTGTGACACCGAATCTGTCAAACGAGATAGATAATAATTTGCATAATTAAGTCAGGTTTTAATAATTTGTATGACATAATTACCGTGCATGTTCAGGTTTGCAAAATAATTATCGACTGCCTATCCGTCATAGTAATTACTATTCGGAGTGGGCAATTAAACCCCGGGGATGTAGGCTTACGTTCGTAATCATTAATAATTAATGAACTACTTAGCTTTGTGGAATTGAACGTAATTATTGGGAATTGGTAAAAGATCTTGTGAAAATTAATGAAGTGAAGATATTGGAAATGTTAATACATTACGTAGGTATGCATTAAGGGGCAGTCTTCTGTGTCCAGTTTTCCGTGTTCTCGCGTGATATCTTTTGCATCGATGTAATTTGGTTTATTCCATTTAATGCTCTGCTATTTTAATTTTTTGTCTGATCTCATAATTTTAACTATTTATACAATACTAGCTAGTACCCGTTGTGCGTTGCAATGCCACACAAAGAAAAAAAATAGTTTCACCCACGTTCTCCTCCCCCCTTCCGGATTCCCAATCCCTCCTTGCCGCTAAACCACATGAAATACACTTCCTTTTCCAAAAACGCGCGCGCCACCTAATGTAAATTTTTTACGCAAATTTCATAACGCCAGATCTCACAATTATATATATAGAAACCTTCGCTTATACAGCTTAAGCCAAGAGAAACCGGCCGGTAAATTTAAATAAAATAATGGTTTAAATAAATTATTATGTCAAACCGCAAAATGATTGCTTTCAATGAAAACGTAGTTTTCTCTATGTTTCCACTAGCTTTTTCCCACGGCTTCGCTCGAATGGCATTAGAGGGAAATCTAATCCCACTCCCCTCTCCCGCTTCCCCTGCCCTACGAACCGCCCACTCGAGTTTCTCTCCCCCCTCCCGAGTTCCCCTCCCGCATTCAGTCCCGGTACATTCAGTTTTCAAACAGCTCGCGTGCCACCTATTGCAATTTTTTTATACAAATTTAATAATGCCATAGCCCATAGGATATATTTATATAAAAACGATCCCGGGCACGCACACATCAAATCCCTAAAGTTTCATCGCAATCGGATGAATGGTTTAGCAATGCACAGGCATCTCATAATATATGTATATTTTTTTTTTTTATTGTAATATAAAAAATATGAGTTACATATTATATACACATATATTTTACAAAATATTAAATTAAAGGTCTTTTCTGGTCATGTATACCTTATCAGAAAAGAGGGGCTCTTGTGCCTGATAAGGGAGCCACGATTCTTACTTGCGTTGTAAGTTATAATTTGTTTTGTATAAAATATTTACTTTTTACTGTAAGTTTTTTTGAAAAATTGTTTTATTTTATTTATTTGTTCTGATTGGTTGATGATGCAGCGTAATACAAACCTATTTTGATTTTTATATACATATAGATAGATGGTGCATAATTTTTTAAAAAATTACGTTTACATCGCACGAAGTGACAATGAAAACATTTTTCCACGTATGGTGATGGGATATGAGATGTTATTTAAAAATATTAGTGAGGTGCCAATAAATTAAACAAACCGGTTTGTGGAGACAATTGCTTTGTTCATTCTTATTGCTTATAAATCTTTAACGATGATAATTTCCTATGTTCTTAACAAAAATATTGGTTCCATTACTAATTGTTGATTCACACAAAACCCTTTAAATTTCGAATATTTACACAGTTGACACAGCGTCCAAAGTTGAACTCTTTCAAGAACAATTTCGTTTTTATTTACAAAACCTACTAAAAGTGCAATTTAGTTTCATTTGTTGAAATCAGAAATCGAAAGCTTATTCTGTGTGCAATATTGAGATCACACACATTAATTAGGTAGTAGTGTATACATGCATATAGATAATATTATGTTATTGATTTGAAACCGTAAAGATAACATCGGTGGGAAATAGTTTTTTGTTAAGTATTTGTCCGAATTAAAGTAGAGAGTTCTTTAGACCGATTAGCGATGACATAACGGTCTTCAGAATCGAAGAATTAGCGCTAAAGATATCTCTTTCGTTTCTTCCTGGTAAACAAGGAAAAGTATATCGTTGAGGTCAAGTTCCTATATCATGTAAATACACATTATTTTTTATATTGCCCTACGTTTGTGAGTAACTATATATACTATAGAGGCAGACAGAGAGCTTGAACTCAACTTTGTTCGCAAATTGTGCAAAAAATGTGTGCCGGAACAACACGACAGAACTGTACTCATACTGGTCGAGCAGTTCCGAAGTCATGACGTCGAGCGTCTTCTTTTCCTAGTTCTTCCATCAATCTACCCTGGATTATCCATTTTATTTTTATGGATCCGTCCTTGACTTGTTGGTTGAATTCGTGTTATTTATTTATTTATTTATTAACGGTATAAATATACCATAAAATTACATGTCACAAAATATTAGTTGTAGGTACATAGGAAATAATTTTAAAAAAGAGTTAAGTTAATTGTGGCATTTGATTAAGAAATGACACAAAGGGCTACAATTACATTCAATACTATAGTATAAATAAAATTAATATTGATTGAAGATATTTTAAGCCATTTTTCATTAAAAAACAAGAAACACCTAAAGAAATAAACTTAATAATCCACTCTGTGACAAATACAGAAAACCACAAATGTAATATATCATGTTCAAAAATAGAAAGCAAAACTGATATTAAGTACCTGGGCATAACAATAGACCAGCGTTTAAAATGGTCTCCACACATAAATATTCTGAACAACAGAATAAGGAAACTAACATATATATTTAGATGTTTAAGAGATATTTTAAACGAAAAATTACTTAGAACCACATACTTCGCTTTCTGTCAATCAATTATACAATACGGCATTATAGGATGGGGCGGTACATATACAAATCAAACACAAACAATTTACATATCACAAAAACTAACAATAAAAACAATTTTAAAAAAACCCTACTCATATTCGTCAGAACTTTTATTCAAACAATTTAAAGTCAGAAAATTAAGTGCATTATACTTTTATCATGCAACATTACAAATTTATAAAGATAATATTAAAAATCAAGTTGCACCATTTAAAAATAATAGAAGTCTTAGACAAACATCAATACTTCCCACTCCAAAATGTAAAAAAAAAATTGGACAATTGAGTCATAAATATCTCGGAGCAAAAATTTTTAATTCATTACCAGAAAAAATTAGAAACATGAATACCAATATAAAAAATTTTAAAACTCACCTTAAAAATTATACTGAAAACTTCGTTTAAATGGTAATTTAAATGTGATATAAATAAACTGAATGATATAAAAAAAGCAATACAATAACACCCCCCCATACACACAAGCCTTGCTTAATTATGGGGGTACATCAAATATATCTACTATGTAATTAATTACTGTATAAAATTTTATTTGTAATTTATGTACCTTCTTTTACTAATAAAAATAAAAATAAATATATGATAGAATAGCCTTCTTGTGTTATGCCAGTAAGCGGTGGTATTTGTCAGCAAAAGCGATTTCAGCAAAGTTTTTATTTAAGTTAACTCCACACAGGATGCCCTGAGGAAAATGATTTCCCATAGGGCCTATGTCATTTTAAGAGATGCTGTGTAGAGGGTCTTATTAAGGAAATGAAGGAGAGAAAGAGAAGATAAGAAAAAGGTATGAGGGGTGGGTAGAAATATTGGGAATCAGTGTCCAGGGAATTCAATTTGGGAGGCGGGAATGGGTACCGCCGCCCCGGAAATCTGTATTGGATAACCGATACCTCTGCCATAGGTCACCCCAAGTGGTTTGCTACGTTTGGTGATTTAGAAGGGGTGCCCGGGTTCATTTGTCAGGTTTGGGGTGAGGTTTGTCTGGGTCTTGGAGTATGCACCCCTTAAACCCTTTTCCTTCCCAGAACTCTCCTCTCCTTCCTTTCCTTAAAAAACTCACTAGACAGCATCCACAAAGATGACATATGCCCTGAGGGGAATAATTTTCCTCAGGGCATATGTGAGGGGAATTATTTTCCTCTTGGTGGGCAGACGCATCTGCCGCCAAGACTCCTTCTAAGTTATCAAACGTAGCGAACCACTCGGGGTGACCTATGGCAGAGGTGTTGGTAATCTAATAAATGGTTCCCGGGGTGGAGTAACCCGTAACCGCCTCCCAATTTGAAAAGTTATGTTATGTTAACTTATTGGTATTTTGCAACAAAAAAGTGGCAGAAAGACCCTTTTAAATCAAAAAATTAAATTCTCTTCTTATGGCGTGGTCATAGACTCGGATGTCTATGGTCGTGGAATACTGTATTCGATTATATCAAGTAAGGTATTTTATGTTCTTCAGCCTTCCCACGGTGCTCTAAAAATTCTCAGTTATCCAATAAATAAACCAATAACGTTTATTTGTAGTTAACGTTATACCAATGGGATTTTTTCTCTATCCCTCTGTTGCTACTACGGTAACTTATGCTGACAATAATAACACACAAAGACATCAGTGACACAATTCTGTCATAATAATTTATTGTGTTAAATTTGTGTCGACTTTTATACCGAAAATCGTGTATACTGTTATGTTACTGACCTAAAGAGATTTTGACCAAATTTTTTTTCTCGTTATTTCTTTGTCTGTGTTGTGTGTAACGAACCTAATTATTGTATAGTTATGATCTCGTTATAACGTTGCTTTCAAAGAAATATGAATATGAGTGTAATGTCCACTTGTCATGGTCAACTGAAATTAGGAAAAAATCATAACTTTAGCATTAATTATACCTACCTGTTCCATAGTTTTGTTTTTATGTTCCATATTTCATATTTATTTCATAATTATTTGATAGTCACTTTAATATTGCATAAGAAAGATTCGCTCTAATGTAATCGCTTATAAATCATTGTTTTTTTTTCATTTTTCATTTTTTACACATATTTAAAAAAAAAAAACCTAAGGACTTATATTTTTTTTAATTTTATCTATTGTTGAAAATGGTATAAACTAATGATATAATGAATGAGAACATTTTGTCTGATCTCTCAACACTTTGTTATTAATTCATATATTTTTATCACTTATTATTTTCTCTGTTTATCATTTTATTTTTAAATTTTATTATTTTGCTTTTACTTAACTGTTTTGCATGACCGATATTTGCGTGTGTTATTTTTATTAAATGGTGAAATTATTAACCCCGATACAGGCGAACCCTAGTGGGGTTAATAATTACATGCTAAAAATATATGTATATAAATTGTGAAGAAGCAATAAATAAATAGTTTCATTATCGTACCACTTTAAATTTTGTTTTAAGGGCCCGCAACCCGGATTAGTACAGATTTATTACATATTTCCCTTAAACACGGTAAGTTTTAAAGCTCTTAAAAATATATATGTTATTCTGGAAGATAATATCTAGACTTTTCCGCGCCGAAACGCAAATTATATGAAATTCCCTCGATCGAAAAAAATCGCAAAGTATGCTCCAAAAATTATTATTTACACGTTTGTTTCAATTATTTTACAAATTATATGTATAAAAAAATTCAGTGTTTTTTTAAATGCTGTTTAAGATAGTGCCCGCGAGATTTTTGCTCTATTTTAAACGAGTCGTGTTTTATTAAACATTTTCGCAATTTTCGCAAATGTTAGCGCTCTCCTCTAACATTCGTCATTTCGTATCTCTCCATCGTCTTCTTTTCGGGCCCGGTTGCAGAGCCTTAATATAAGAGTTACGTGTTTTGTCCCATTCAGCGCTTTTATGATTACCGTGACGATTTACGGTTACGGTACCGCGACGGTAAAAAATTTAATAAACATACCTAATCGCTATAACTGAAACTAAAGATGATACACACAAAATACGTGTGATTATTTCCTGCAAAGTAATACTTTTTCCTTGCGTTTCATTTTCTTCGTACGTGAGGGAGATTTTTTTTTACATTCATTCCACACAGGAGGCCTTGAGAAAAATAATTTCCCTCAGAGCCTATTTCATCTGGGATGCTGTGTGGAGAGTCTTTTTAAAGAGAGGAAGGAATGAACATTGGTCTTCCATGTAGTAGGAAGGAGGAAACACAGAGGCCGGCAAATCATTCCACTGCCGAGCTGTTGAACACAAGAACGAGTCGAATAAGCAACCCGTTCTCATGTGACAAATGTCAACCGTGTGCAAATGTTGGGCACGCGTTTCCCGACTATGCACCGGTGCCGGAGGGATCAATGACGCTAATTCCTCGGAGCATCTTCCTATGCAATACCGGTAGAACAAGGATAGCATTCCCACCAGACGCCTATGCTCTAAGGATTGCAATCCGTCTGTTAAGATGGGAGAATCTATCATACATCGACATATAGATGGTCGGCAGGAGTATCCCTAAAAGATAAGATCAAACGTTCACGCATTTGTGGGCCTGGGTGTCACAGACATAAATAGTAAGCTGGAATAACGACAGTTGAGATGGTATGGACACATAAGACGAAGACCATCAGACCACTCCCACTACCTTCAGCCTCACAACATACCCCAATTGGGGATGCCATAGTCTCACTGGCTCCAAACGGGAGCAGTTGAGATTCTTGTGCGGTATTCACTGTAAAAAAAAAAAAAAAAGACCACACAGTGAGGCAGGCAATGTCTATGGAGCTTCACCGAGAGTCATCCAGAGGAAGACCGAAGAACTCCTGGATGATTAATGTTCCAAAATTCTTCAGAGAAACGGCCTGGATGAAGGCGATACCCAGAACAGAAGATATTACAACCTGAGAACGAGAAGAGCCGACCCCAACAGCCTACCTAGGCAATGAGTTGGGACAGCGCAAGGAAGAAGAAGAAGCGATGTATGATAATGATTGTATGTTTCCTTTGGGGGGGTGCAGACGTACGTTCACCGATTATCTCATTTTCGACTGTTGTTATTTAGTGTGTAAGAAAGAACTACATCATTATATGTTTAGGAACAAGAGCAAAACCATCAGCGCGTTTACGAATGACGTTTTTTTAATTTTTGGAATTCACTCATACTTCAATATTATCCTTGTGCCTATGTTCCATACTTTCAAAATTGACTTTGAATAGACTCTTGTTCGGTTTTCACTAAAAATGTACGTAATGTCTGGGTAAATTTATTCTTTAAGCACAGCATTAACAAAAAAAGATTTTTGAATCATCTTTCGTTCAAACAAAATTTGTTTTAGAATTGGCAAAAATAGGTGAGGTGTGTTAATTTTTTAGCAAATAATTATAAAAAGATTATGAAGGTTAAATTTTTTATACATTTTAGAAAAAAGTGTTCTCAATTGTTAAGGTGCGTCTCCACTGTCATTGACATTAATAAACATTGCGAAAATGCGAACACACCTACAAAAAGTACCTACTCAGCGATAAATCTAAAAACGTATCTACTCAACGATAGTTTTGCAATCAAGAAATTTAGCAATCAAGCGAAATGCCAGAATTAAAAAAGTGTTATTGTTTCAACTTGAAATTTGATTCATCGCCCATTTATCTTAGAGCTGTCATAATCCATGACTTTGTGGCGTAGTGGCCACGGTCCCCTGAGCAAACCGGCAGTCACCCGTTCAAGTCCAGATGAAGGCTACTCGAACTAATCATTGACAGAATCAGCCACCGTGAAGCAAGGACATGACGTGAAACATCCTGCCATTTACTCGTAGATTAAGAGTGTTTTATTTTCTCTGCCCTAAAGACAGCATCAAGTTTAAGCGGATCAGCAAAAATTTATAAATCAAATAAATCTTTACATAGTAAAAGCACAGTCGCTCCCGCTGTCTGTACGCTTAGATATTTTAAACTACGCAACGGATGTTCGTGCTGTTTTCAACAATGAATAGAGTGATTCATGAGGAAGGTTTTAGGTATATAATTTGTCAAGGTTTTGAATAAATTGGTTGAAATATATAATATATAAAGGGAGCGGACTGGCAAGCGGGCGGTGTGGATTTGATATGTATTCAAATTAACAGATGGCGTTGGTTATAAAGGTTGGTTATTGGCGTTGTCAGTAGGTGGCGATGTGTTTCGTTAGCCACAGCAACGTGTGTCCGGGTCTGCTAGTTATTTTTTATATTTACTATATTTGGCGTATAATAATGTTCCAAGTTACAAAAATGTTCATAGAACATTCTCAAAATATGAACCAATCACATCATACTGTCGCAATTTGCCAAAAACTGCTTACAATTTTAGATAGATATTATAATATATCTATAATTCTAATTGTTATATACAAATTTCTACGAAAGCAATGATAGATATAATTTAAAGAAGGAAATAAATTTTTATCGGTAAAGTGAGGAGATACAAATAAAGTATCTTATTTATTTTAACGTTTTTAGTAAAACCTCTATATGTAATATTTAATAAATTAGATGAAGACAATATAAGCGAAACGCAGTCGAAAATCTGAAAACAGAAAAATCAGAAAAATATATTGGCACCTCTGGGACTCGAACCCAGGACCTCTCGCTTTCCGGGCAAACGCGCTACCACTGCGCCAAGGTGTCGATATCCAATTCGGTAATTTTAACTATATCATACTACGACTAGGAACCACCCACATTATCTTCATTTTCTTACAGCATATTTTATTGGCTGATATCTTTATGTATGATTGCAAGACTCAAACCCGAAATATAAATCTTTATCCATTTTAAAGATTTATCCAGAAACTATCTAGATAGCATTTAGTTCGGGTTTGAATCTTGCAATCATACATAAAGATATCAGCCAATAAAATATGCGTTAAGAAAATGAAGATAATGTGGGTGGTTCTTAGTCATTATCATTAAAAATAGTTAAAAATGACCGAATTGGATATCGACACCTAGGCGCAGTGGTAGCGTGGGTAGCGGTAGGAATCTGGGGTTAGTGTATCCAAGAGTGATGGAAGCACGAATTCTTCCCTCGGTGAGTCCGGCTGGAGAGGTCAAAGAGTCTCCCTCAACCGGCCTCTACTGATTCGCCCCGCCACGCAGTTGGTGGTGGGCAGACGCGTCCGCTGCCAAGATTGAACAAACCTCACCCTATGAACCTATGCACCCTTGCTAAGATACCTACGGCAGAGGTGTTGGTTATCCAATAATCATTTCCCGCAATTATGCAACTTCTCTTTGAGATAAACTGAGAGGAAATATTAATTTTCTTTCTAACTAAAAATTAAAAAAAAAACTTTATTATGTATCAACGCTCGGTCATGTTTGCCCCCAAAATGCTCGAGGGGTTAATTATATCGATAAAGTTCATGGGATACAGTAATACACAATAACAATATATGTACAATTACCCAGTAATGATGAAATACAATAACCGTATATCCAAAAATATTTCTCCAACGAACCCTTCAACTAGTGTATTGTTAAGTTCAACAAGTATCTTTATGGTATTATGAACACAGTTGAAAATATATAGCTTGGGACTGGAAAATACAAATTTTTGTAAGTAAATTAATTTTTGAAGTAAATTAATCTCCTTTGAAAAGTAATTGAAGGTGATGAAAAATGGTTAAATAGGTTACGTTAGGTTAAATTGTGGGCATTTAAAAGGAAAACTTTTAATAACTTTTCAAATGGGTGTTGACGTTGTATGATTCTGAGTTGTCATGCAACCGTTATTAGGTATAATATTATGCACTGTTTACTTATTCTACAGTACTGTTTTACATTATTATACTGGTACATTTACTTCTTTGCACAACTCATAAAACGGTTTTTTTTCATTAACATTATTTTATGTAAAAGTCAGCAATGCGTGAGACATCCACATACGCAGAAAAAATATTAACTTAAATGTAAGCTAAATACGTTACTAAAAAGCTTTGACGTTGGCCTGTGTTTGACGTTTTACGATTCTTTCTTTAGATTAGCGAAAGCTAATAAAGGTGTTCGTGTCAGAAACAATCGTTTGGTAACTTGTTTCAGAATAAGGCTTCCTGTAGAATAGAATCGTTATTATAATGGTCTCCACTAAGTTACGAGTATATCCCCTTAGTATTTATGTAGTAAGCTTAGAAGGTTATTTTTTATTATTACGGAATTTAATAACGTTATTTACCAGTAGGAACAGTTAACGTTATTTTCTCGTGGTTTTGTGTTTTTAAATCCCCTTTTCACATTTCATTTTGTGGTTTGGTATAAAATATGCATTGAAATCAATGACTAAATTCTACATTTTCAATATCTTCCTAACACAAACAAAAACTTACGTTACCCCAAATAACTCGAACTAGCTGTTCAAAAGATTTTTAATGTGGTTGACTGAAAAGGAAAGAACAGATATTCGAAATATCCTAAATAACTAATATGAGTACATATTATAGACACATTTCACATAATTTCCTTACGAAATTATATAATATCAAAATATGCAGGGTACTTTGCATGTTTACAATATTAATTATCATGTACCCACTGTATTTATGTTTTCTTATTAATTAATTATCATGTAACTACTGCATTTATATTTATTTCCATGTGAATTTTATATTACGTATGCAATCTTTTTATGGAAATATATCAAATAACAAAATTTCAATGTTAATATTTAATATAACAACATTATGTATACATGCATGTGTGTATATGAATATGTTTTTCTATCTAATAATCTTTTTATATTATTTTTTTTTAATTTTGTGTTTTTATACCCATGTCTACTTTGATACATGTCTTTTTCACTAAATAAAATATGTTATTTACCCGCCTCGGAACAGACTTTGTCTAGTGAGGAGGGTAAAAGAAATCTATGTACATAAATGAAAATAAAATAAACGCTCGGGTTGCCGGCACTGAAACTGAACTGAACTGAAATAAAATACCTAATAGTTTGAAATGAATATATGGGAACGTCCATTTTGTTTTGAACTGCGTATATAACACAGTTCAAAACAAAATGGACGTTCACGATTCACGGTTACGGTACCGTGACGGCAAAAAAATGCAATAAATACACGTTCCTTATCGCTGTAATGCTGAAGCTCTTTCTTACACATTAACTAATGGTGAGACACGAAATACATGTGATTGTTTCCTCCAAAGTACTACTTTTTTGCGAAGGGAAGTGTGTTTCATTTTCTTTATACGTGTGAGGGAGGTATACATGATAATGCTTGTTTGTTTCCTTTGGGGGATGCAGGCAGGGGGTGGTTCACCGTTTGTCTCAATTATGACTGTTGTTATTTAGCGTTCTTACTTTTTTCCTTTGCAGGAAACAGACCTACGTTGCTACGTACATCGTGTAACTCGGCATTATTGTGTTAAGGAACGTGTGTTTATTGCCCTTTTTGCCGTTACTGTATCCTAATCATGACACGTCAATTATAAAAGTTCGAAAAAGTAATGTTAAAAAAAAAAACAGTGTGCTTTAGACCACACGACTGAAGTAAAACTTCAATAACTTATATCTCCCTCTCAACTTCCGTTTGCCTCGCCCGACCGTTCGCCTCGCCCGATCACACTTTTCATAACGCTCTCGTCACGCATCCACTAGCTTACTCCCCAAGTCAAGCGTGCGTAAAAAAGTTTTACTTCAAGAATTGTAGAAGACAGATTAAGAATGTTTATTCAAAAATTATTTTGATGTTTCGTAAATTAATTGGGCCGTTGGTGTTAAGTTTAAAGAATTATTTAATTAAAAGAAGACAATATTAGCGAAACTCAATCGAAATCTGGAGACAGAAAAATCAAAAAAGATATTGGCTCCGCTGGGACTCGAACCCATGACCCTTTGCTTACATGGCAACAGCTCTACCGATTGAGCTACGGAACCCATATTAATTCGGTCACTTTTAACTGTATCATACTTCGACTAAGAACTACCAACATTATCTTCATTTACTTAACGCACATATTATTGGCTGCTATCTTTATATATGATTGCAAGATTCAACTCGAACTAAATGCAATCTAGATAGTGTCTGGATAAATTTTTATCCATTTTATTTGTTATACGCGACATCTATTGACTTTTCCGCAAGTCTAGGATGAATATTTATTATTAATTTTTTTAACTTTATTAGTAAAATCTCAAATTATAATATTTAATGAAATTGTCTTCATTTAATTAAATATTATAATTTGAGATTTTACTCATAAAGTTTAAAAAATTAATAATGAAATTTAAAGAATTAAGTTATATAATAGGTATGACTAGTCTCTAACTCTACATGTCAAAAAATACTGCTCGAATAAATTCATTTGCTCAACCGAGCGATTCTATATCTTTTGTGGGATCGTTATCGAGATAACGGACGTGATCTCTTGTCAGATTTGGGTGATTTTTACATTTTTACTGTCACGTATTTTAGTTTAGGTCATTTTAAACACGAATTCCTACAAGTGCCCGTGATTATTTATTCATTTAATGTGCGTTGTACTCAGAAAAGGCAAATAAATCACACAAATCTGACAGGAGATCACGTCCGTCATCTCGATAACGATCCCACAAAAGATATAGAATCTCTCGGCAGATCGAAGATTTGAAGGATGAGATAATGAGATATAAATGGAAAGAATAAACAGTGTTAATCTCAAGTGACCTCCCAGGGAAGTATGGTCGTAATATTTTATTTTTTATTTTTATTTAATAGACATATAGTACAATGGTTTTATATAAATTACATATCGGTTCACAAATTATTTAAAATTGCAATCTCACCAAAGAAGAAACTAGTTCTTGTGCTTGATGAGCGAGTTACACTAATTATAACAGAAATAGAATAACATTATGCAATAGGTAAGTATATAATGGGAACAATTGAAACTTCTGGATTATCTATAAGTGTAGGTGTACATACATGGGATACGGTTACATACTAAAATATTATGCACTTAAGAGAAATTCTAAAAATCTAAATAGAATATAGATGAATATAGATTGATAATATATAGAAAGAAAGAGAAAAAAGGTAATTATTGAGTTATTAAATATCAAAATCATATTTTTTATATAAATTACATATCGGTACAGAAATTATTTAAAAATTGCAATCTCACCAAAGAAGAAGCTAGTTCTTGTGCTTGATGAGCGAGTTACACTAATTAAAACTGAAATAGAATAACATTATGCAATAGGTAACTATATAATAGGATCAATTGAGACTTCTGGATCATCTATATGTGTAGGTATCGACTTTGTTTTTTTTGGTTTTTTTGGTTTCTTTGTTCTCTTTTTCTTTTTAGTCTCACAATGCTACTTTGCTTCGCTCAGAAGGCTGAACTGAACTGCATCTCTCTGTTTTGTTATGTTTTTTTCCCCTTCTGGGGGTGCGCTAGACCTCGTCCTTGCATCAACAGGAGTCGGCCGACGATGGCACGGTGCCCTCTAAAATTAATTGCGCCACCCCCAGCAACATGACCAACACCAATTTCCCATTTACCTTTCTTTGAGGCATCACCGAGGAACCGGCTAAGGGGCGCGGAAGCTGAGTGTGGTTCACGACTAGACCGAACGTCATGCGCATTCTTGCTGGGACTGCCAATCGATTGGAGAGGACTCCCAACCGTTTGCCATGCCCTTATTACTTATCTACTGTGTCTTCCTCCCAAACAGGTGCTTGTAGGATACGCCGGATACAATCACCCAGCGCTTGCCACCTCGTGGACTTTCACCAACCTGTCCCATTGTCTTGTCTATTTTTGTTATACTAACACATATTGTATCTGTATTTCCCGCTAAGCACTTGCATACTGCTTGCTAACAACGTATGCAAGGACATTGGAGGTCTAGTTTCGTTATCAAATGTAGAGTCGTTTTTACCAAAAAATTAGAGTCCTTGCAAGAGCCTTGAAAGGGTAACCATCTGTTACCTATACCAGGGCGGGTATGTGGTGGGTCCTCCAATATATATGTGTAGGTGTACATACATAGGATACGGTTACATACTAAAATATTGTGCATTTAGGAGAGATTCGAAAAATCTAAATAAAATAGAGATGAATATAGATTGATAATACATAGAAAGAAAGAGAAAAACAGGTAATTATTAAGTTAATTATTCCCGATGAAGTGTAGCTTCAGTTTGAGTTTCAGTTTATTGATGTCTTTGTTTTTTTTTATTTCAATCGGAAGGTTGTTGAAAAACTTTATTCCTAAATAGATATAATTGTTTTGCATTAGTTTGGTATTAAATTTTGGTATTTTGAAGTTGTCTTCATATCTTTTTGATTGGTGGGTTTCAAATTTTTTGATGATATTATCTTTGTAAATTTGGATAATTGCATTTTTCTTGAAGATATTCTATACTCGAGGCACCGTGAAATCGGCGAAAAGCGTTTCTGTTGGATAAGTGGAGGGTTTCTTTAAGGGTTTCGTGGAGGGTTTCTTTGGAGGGTATATATTAATCTACGCTTATTTGTCTATTAGTATAAATATATCTTAATTTCAGTATTATTTTTAACCTGTAGAAGAAATATTTGGTTTTGAAACATGTTGATAATTTTTATTGCATGTTTTAGACAAAGTTTATTTCTTTTACAATTTAACTAAAATCATGCCACAGAGTGAATTTCCAACTATTGAATTCGTTTTTGAATTTTGGTACTCATTGCATACGTAGGTACAAGTGAAATTGGTTTCCTTATGTTGGAACCCGTTTCACATAAAGATATTGCCTGCTTGAAGTTGACAACAACTATCTCAAAACAACCATATCAAAGTATGTAAGTTAAGTATACCCCCCAAAAAAGATTTTCCATTGCTTTATTTGATTTTTTGATCTCTAATTTTAAAGTTAAATAAAACAATTTATTCTAGTGATTCACTTCACGGCTGTCACTGGATGACCAAAATTGTTAAATGACCAAATAGTCCAATGCTTGTCTTATGATCACTGAGGCATGGGTTCGATTCGCAAAAATCGCAACACGGCCTCAGAATACTTGTTTTACTTTCTAGCTTTCTTTAAGGCAACTTTTTTCATACCTTGGCAAGTGAAACCCAGTAACTAAATGTTTGACAACTTGACTCTTGTTGCATTGTTAAAAATCTAGGCCAATCACTCTCGAATGGCAGGTTGAAATCACCATTATTATTATAAGAATCGGTCAGAAGAAGTGGTGTTGTAATCATTTTTAGTTTGACGGTTAAGATTACGGTCAAAATTACCAAATCAATAATCGTACGATTGCAATTATCAGATGAAAATTTAGACCGAAAATAAAGGCACTTTCTGTAATTTGAAAAGGGGATATTAAAAAAAATTATAATTTTGCTTCACTCTACTATCGCCAATAAATACTTTCAGACAAATCACTCATCTTACAATGACATAATTTCGTCAACAAATTACATGTTTGCGTCCATATTCATCATACCAAAAGCGTTGAAATGAATATATAGGAAATTTTCGTTATTTGTTTTTGGGGTATTATGCCGTGTTGCGCTACCTCCTTCTTTACCCAACGTTTCGGACAGCGTTGCAGTGTCCATCATCAGGGCATCTGCCGGATCTGCCCTGATAATGGACACTGCAACGCTGTCCGAAACGTTGGCTAAAGAAGGAGGTAGCGCAACACGGCATAACACCCCAAAAACAAATAACGAAAATACTTTTGCCCGTGAAAATCTTAAAACGTATATCGGAAATTTGTTAAAAGAAGTACTTACAGAGAAGAGACACAATTTATTCATATTTGTAAAAAACATTAACTTTGTGGCTCGCCATAATTTACAATAAAAAACACATAAATTCTCTACCGGTTTCGGAAGCACCCTTCCTTCGTCAGGAGAATATTATAACTAACTTATGATATAGAATATTGACAGATATACAAATTTTAGGTGTTTGAGTGGGAGGTAAGGAAGGATGCTTCCGAAACCGGTAGAGTGTTAATAAATAAAAAATGGTCTACAACAAATTTATGTGTTTTTTATTGTATAATTTATTCAATTTTAGAGCGTTTCGTTGATGAAATTACACTTCAGATAATAAATAGGCCTAAATTAAACCGAAAAATGATCTTCATATGTGCAATTTTTTGCATCAGAATTGTGATTGCTTCTTCACAAAAAAAATTACATAGGTACCTATATATTTGGGATTTAATATTCCCACCAATCAAATGAACGATAATTTTCTTACACATTAATGCTGGTAATCGTATTATTATAGATTCTACATCGAAAATGAATCATAACGTATTTATAAACAATTACATTTTCACGACGTTTATTACACTTACTAAATTATAACAAGTATTGGAATAAAAATAATAAATACTACATTGAAACAGCCCATTTGGGTATTATTGTATTGAATATCCGGTCAGCTGATCCCCGCCCGGGGCTTAAAAAGACTATTTCGAATCTTATTAGCTGTGACCCAATTTGGAAACCATCAATAGGATAAATAATTAATTAATTTTGAGATGTGATGTTTCGGATTGTAATATTACTCGCGATGTTTTTGTGATGCTTCCTCGACACAGTTACACAGACGCGCTTACACTTTCAAAGAAAGCCACAATCAAAAGAATTCCATCAACAGCATGTCACACTTCAACAAAAATTTCAATAATCCATGTGTTTGGTTTGGAATCTTGTTCTGAAAGGTTTGATGTTTTTGACTCGGGGGTGCTATTTTATATTTCCTACCTGGTGGATAATCTGGGTGACTGCAGCCTTATGAGATTACATGGAACCTTTCACACACGAGCACACACACCTGTGCGGTCAAATCACAGCTGTAGACCAAGCTCAGTCTCCACTCCGACAAAAAGTTGCAGGTATCGATGAAATTCAAGCGACCTCGTTGTAAATATCTCGCATTTCTTACCTGGGATTTCCTGAAGAGTGTTTGAACGGTTTGGTTTGTTGACTAGGTGGTTTATTAATTACGCTTTGGTGGGTGGGGTTCGTATCAGAAGTTTTGCCAGTTTTGCTTGAACGGTGGAAGAGCTCGGTCGTAGCTTTTGTCTACCCGTAAAATTATTTCGACGCGCGCCAGATTTGAAATGAATACGTTGGGCTTTGCGGTTTCTAATAATTTAAATCGATTTTAACCGCCACAAATCGAATCGACAGAAACGGTTATCATTCTTTCTAGTCTGAAGGTCATTTTGTAGTCATAACCACAATACCTTCTTTGCTCCGTGTGTTTAGTGGTGTTTAGAGTATATGGGTCATGTTTTAAACTTTTAATTTAATTAAAAGGTCAACACCGGCCTGTGAATGGTTCTAGGGTTAAAACAGACACCGCCCGAGGAGGTTTGTTCAATTTCATTATTTAACCATTATTTAAACCACCATCAATAATATATTAAAACTACATAAATAATCCAACATATTACACTCACAACATCGACAGGTTTTTTTTTGGCTGGAGCAGGCAAAAAGGCTAAAAAGGACCACCCATATCTTTCTATGAGTACCTATTTAGAAGGCACAACCTTTTTGTGTACAAATAGCATTCAAATATATGTTATTCAATACATTTTTTCAAGGAAACAAATATTAGTCACTCAAGATTATGAGAAGCTCAGAAGGTGTGTCTTCGGCAAAAACATTTTATTTAAAGTTAGTGTAAAATTCACTTTTTTTTTCAAATTACTTTTGATCTACTGTGTCATTTCCGTCAATGGTATTAAGAATGCAGTATTCGTATTTTTAGAATTATATTTAGAAATATTTTAAACATCTAATAATTTAAAATCACAACCTTTTATTAATTAATTAGGTTTTAATAGCAATACTGATTTTATAATCCACCCAAATATTAGCCAAAATACATTTTTTTATATTTCATCTTTTCAGCCAATCGTTTGACTATTTGATAAAATAGTCAGTACATATTTAAATTCTATGTGATTGCATTCCTCTACAACTGCATTACATCATTTTAATGCCATTTTTAAGTGTACTACTTCGTGAGCAATATAGTTTTCTTATTCAAATTTTCCTTGTTATTCAAAAGCCATTCACTTTACTACGTGCCCCAAAATTCTTCAACTCAAATATCATTTTTAAAACCTTTTTATGTACCAATGTTTACGTGGAGTGATGAATAATATTGGTTCCTTGTATAATTTTCGCTTATTCGTCAAAAACCATGCACATAACTATGTACTCCAAAAGTCAAGTGCAAGTTTGAAAAGCTTGACACAATATTGTATGGGCGAGCAAAATTTTGAATTCCAACGACTTTTTCTCAAGTTCACCTCTTAGAAAGGAATCTCATACCGAAATTATACCCCACGAATCGACGAATCGGTCAAAAGTGAATGACGTCAGCCAACTTCTAATGCTCGGTCGTTGCGTTCATTCTTGATTTACAGCCTCTTTGTTTCCTCGGAGCATGCTGGTTTAAATTCTGCCATGTTAACAATATTATTATTAGTGTTTCCAATTGAATTTTTAAAGCCTTCCTTGTTATGTTGGCACTGGCCGAACGTTTTTTAGGCATTATGGTACGTTTATCGTTGTTCGTTGTAGAACGAGCGGGTTTAACGAGGGTGGTGTTAACATTGCGTAAATCACAAAGAGCTGATGTTGACGTTTATTTTTCAGAACAACATTATTAACCACTGAAAGGAGTGTTAAATTTGACTCGTTAAATGAGAAATTACGATAAACTCGTATCGTAAAAGCATTAAATTGTTTACGACCCAGTCCGCATCCGCATCAGAATCTGACATTTTAGTATGTTTTAAAGGATTTTAATAAAATTGTAAACTTCTATTGAGACTTCTTAGTGAACACGAACATCCCCTTCTTTCGGTTTCAACATAAATATTCTGGTGCAATCATTTTTAGATATATTTCATGCTGTTCATTCGTGGAAGAATTTCATTGAACTCACTGGCAAATTGTTATTTGAGTAATGCATTGTATTTTTAAAGTCATTTAAGCCATATTTGGTTATACTCAACTTCATATCCTTCTTTTCAGTACCAAACTTAAAAAAATCTTTAACTTATAACGGTCTGTGAATACTACAAAATCGCGTTTCGAATATTGTCCCAAGTCGTCAATAAATATATGTTATCTAGAACGTTTAACTGTTATTTTTGAAGATCTGTAGACTATGTTACAACTTCTAACAGCAACTGTTATAATAATACATTGTCGAAAAGTTGGCACGGAAACAAAACATTATGGACAATAACATCACTCCATAAATTCCGCAAAATATCAAATTACTTATCTTTATTACCTGATATGTACGTGGGTACCTACTGCATATTTTATTCGTCTGTGACCTCAAAATTATTCTTTAAGAATAGAAATAAGTATAATTTCGTAACATAAAAAAACTGACACGTATAAATATGTAATTCAATTCCAGGAAAAAGCTTTGTAAGTAAATGGGACATTCACCCATTCAAAGCATAGAGATGCCAAAAAAACTCAAATGTACTTAGGTGTCATATTTATAAATTTAATTCGGTCGTTTGGCTTCTCATTTTGCTACCTCGTTTTATTTTTATTTGAATGCTGTAAAGAAGTTGTACTTTTACAAAAATTAATGAGAGCAAATAGATATTGAAAATAGCCATCCTCAAGGATCGTGTCTGGGTCCACCACTGTTTAAAGAAATGTTTTTCTTTTTAATAAAGTTTATTGATTTGCCTTTATCTTTAACCGTTTTACTATTGATTGATATTCAACACGACGCGACAGCTATTAGTTTTAACAATGTCCATGATTTCCTTGAAATACGAGTATTTATTGGTTGTGATTGGAACAAAATTACCTACTGTGGACCATTAGGCCACTAAAACTGTCAGGTTATTTTCACATACCTTCAGAAGAAAAAAAACTACTACAATAAATTTCCTACGAGATTTCAATGGTTAATATGCCTCCATTTTTTGATTCATTGGTATCGTATGTTTTAGATTATTAGCTTCGAGGATGTGACACGAGTAAGCATTGTTGATGCGGAGCACCTTATTAAAATATCCGCCTACTGGCACACATCATCTCTCATCTCATTACCCGCCCTCTTATGGCCCACTCTGGTTGATAGGTTTAGTGGAACTTTTTATGCTTACGTAAATAAATAAAGAATGTCCCATCTCAACACAGTGGGCGAAGTCTAATACACTAAACTCAGGTTGAAATCTAAATTATCCAATGATGAAATGACACCGAAAAAATATACCTTGGTAACTTGGGAAACTTTTTCTCTAAGAAAAATTAGACGTGGTTTTTTCTTAAGTCAGGTAGAAGTCAAAATTCTCTAACAATTCGTCGCGAATGATGTGACCCGGGTGTGTTAAGCAGTTATCTCCTTTTATGTTTGGTCATTTCAATAATACGCTATCCCAAATATATTTCTAAAAAGTACCTTCGTTATAATAATATAATACAATATAAAGTACCGTTTCTTTCGCTGTTAAGAAAGTCTTTTTCCGATAACGAGAAAAAATGACTGAGTGCATCCATGCATGGGATCCATTTTTGTTGCCAAAATACAAATAAAATAAAGCAAAAGTCACACCGATGTAATTAAGGATAATTAGCAATCAGAATTCTAATAAAACACAGAAAAATAACCCCTAAATCTTATTGTTATTTGCGAAAGAAGTTTCCCGTACTCCAAATCTGGCTTTGACGCTAATCTTGTTACGGAAATACCAAAAATTAGTGATGACTCGTTTGTTCTAATTTAGCTTTATAAACAGTCTGAAAGAAACCTGCCTAAAAATTCAACTTTAAGTTTTCATCAAACATAAAATTAGGGAAAGATTATTTTCAATCTGTTGATACTCCGCTTTGGACTTGATAGTATTTACTTTTAATCAGCATAGCCAAACAGGACCCGCGAATTAAAATCACAAATTGGTCGGTACTTCGTGTTGTAGTTAGAGGGATCTCTCTTCTAATTGGATGATTTTAGATTAGACCATAGAACAACGGCCTTCAGAAGGCAAACAGCTTCGTTTACATATGGTCTTCATCAGTTCTCGTTGGGGTGTTGTGTTAGAACTTCTTAGTTTTATATTTTATATTATATATTTTAAGCCATCCATTTGGCTTCAATGGCTGGACCAGTTTGAACTCTTTGATTGATGTGTGCTTTGGGGTCGATAACTCTTAAACCAACTAATGCCTGACATTAGAGTGGCCTCTGTTGATACCCGTAATTATTAGTGTGTGATTTTTTGGCGGAATTAGTTCTTCTGAAAAGCCGCCGCGGTAACGGCCCGGAGACGTGTTATTAAAATTGAAACTATTAATTGAATCTTGTGAGTGTATTGCGCGACTCTTTTAAATGAAGCGAATCTCTTTGCGGTATACTTGGACCACCTTCTGTAGTGGTTTTCCACGTAATGGAAGATATTAAACTTTTAAAATGTAGAACCATAATTGCGTAAAATTTTTAATGAAGCAATTATGTTCAGTACTAATTGACAATTTATTTTACGCGAACCTTCGTCATTCGTTAGGTTTTTTAGTTGTTGTGCGTCACAGTTTTTGTATCGGCAATCAATGCATTAATTTATGCGTCTACGATAAGAATTATCACAAATTCCTGCGTTGATACAATTCTTCATGACAATCACGGCGATAAAAAAGTGTTATTACGTACGTGCACATTTTTGTGTTAAGTTTCAATAAAACATGAGGGCACAGCATTCTTATTATTAAAACTTTGAATTAAAAGAATTGTTTCTTACGTTAGATTATAAATAATCATTTAAATTCATTCATTGATTTCTGAGGAAAACCTTTGTGGAACAGTAACCTGCAAAATTTTAATGTAGTCCAGTTGCAAGACCTGTCTTGCATCTCAAGAAAATCGGTAAATAAATATTTGTTATTGATTTTATATGTGAATTGTAATGCAGAGGCGTTAATCAACGTTCATTGTTCACAATTTGACACGCTGATAATCGGAAGTATTATTACTTCAAAATAAAACCAAGAAAACACTTCAACGAATACTACATGTAGCACACACATTAATAAATCATAACAGAAATAGATTTTAATTTAAAAATATATGCCTACACAAGCTAGAAGAATATTTGATAGGGAAATTCCTAATCAAAACCAAAACATTTTTTTATTGATTGAGTATAGCGAAGTCCTGTTTTGACTTGATCATTTGGCATTTTATCTGTCTCCAAATTTGTTTGAGTGTTCCTTGTCCGGTTATTCCTGTCTAGATGGTAGCTGTTTGGTGGTAGGTTTGGTAGTTTTAATCCGCCAGAGCGCGTGAGTGTCGCAAATTTTGATGTCTCTAAATTTGTTTGAGTGTTCCGTGTCCGGTCAATCCTGTCTAGATGGTAGCCGTTTGGTGGTAGGTTTGGTAGTTTTAATCCGCCAGAGCGCGTGAGTGTCGCAAATATTGTTGTCTCTAAAGTTGTTTGAGTGTTCCGTGTCCGGTCAATCCTGTCTAGATGGTAGCCGTTTGGTGGTAGGTTTGGTAGTTTTAATCCGCCAGAGCGCGTGAGTGTCGCAAATATTGTTGTCTCTAAAGTTGTTTGAGTGTTCCGTGTCCGGTCAATCCTGTCTAGATGGTAGCCGTTTGGTGGTAGGTTTGGTAGTTTTAATCCGCCAGAGCGCGTGAATGTCGCAAATATTGTTGTCTCTAAAGTTGTCTGTCTGAGTGTTCCGTGTCCGGTCAATCCTGTCTAGATGGTAGCCGTTTGGTGGTAGGTTTGGTAGTTTTAATCCGCCAGAGCGCGTGAGTGTCGCAAATATTGTTGTCTCTAAAGTTGTTTGAGTGTTCCGTGTCCGGTCAATCCTGTCTAGATGGTAGCCGTTTGGTGGTAGGTTTGGTAGTTTTAATCCGCCAGAGCGCGTGAGTTTCGCAAATGTTGTTGTTTTTGTTGTTTTTGTTGTTGCTGTTGTTGCTGTTGTTGTTGTTGTTGTTGTTGTTGTTGTTGTTGTTGTTGTTGTTGTTGTTGTTGTTGTTGTTGTTGTTGTTGTTGTTGTTGTTGTTGTTGTTGTTGTTGTTGTTGTTGTTGTTGTTGTTGTCGGTGTAATCAAGTTACGCGAAGTCTACTGTTTACAGAACTGTTTGTACATGATTCCGTCTATTTTTGACTAGTTTTCTTGGTGACGTATTACCAAGATTAATAGATAGCCTATAATAGTTTTGCTAGGATTTTAAATTAACAACATTATCAAATCAATGAACGCTTAATACTCAATGTATGCAACAACTAAAAAAATCAGTATAATCACAAATGTTTTAAACATCATAATTGTTTCGTCTCTTGTTTTCGTGGTTCTTTTCAGAATAGTGGGAGTTAAAGGCAACAGTGGGTAGAACGCCTTGTAAAAAACCTTACAATATTCTGACATAATACGTATTACATAAATGCACATAAAGGCACACACTGTTCAGTACAATATACCAGGATCGCACGTTGAACAAAGTAAAAGCAATAATAATTATAGCGATTAAATCTTATATCATCTCACGATTGTTTCGCAATGTTTTCACACGACATCTTGTTATGTACCAAGGTCAGGGTACTCTACTCAACTTTTATGCGCTCTTGATACTTTGTGTTTTTACATTGGCACATTCGCATTCATACATAAATCTAAGTCTCTGGGGAAAATAATAAGGTTTTTTCCTTTTGCGGCATTAAAATCCTTTTCCTTAAGTGTGATATATTTATTGCTTTTTACATTTTAAAATCCTCCACACAGCATGCCACACAGCATCCCAAATGACATAGGCCCTGAGGGAAATTATTTTCCTCAGGGCCTCCTGTGTGGAGTTAATGTAAAAAAAAAAAAAAAACGAATTACCGTTTAACCTAAAGATCATGAAAAAACCCTCTTGTTCCAGCTCTAGTTCTACGCTCGTTTGTTTTAAATTTAAACCCACATTAAGGGCCCGTAACCCGGATTTGTACCGATTTATTACATATTTCCCTTAAACACGGTAAGTTTTAAACCTCTTAAAAAAATATATGTTATTGTTGAAGATAATATCTAGACTTTACCCGCGCCGAAATGCAAATTATATAAAATTCCCTCGATAGAAAAAAATCGCAAAGTATGCTCCAAAAGTTATTTTACAAGTTATATTTATGAAAAAATTCACTGTGTTTCTTTAAATGCTGTTTAAGATAATGCCCGCGAGATTTTTGATCTATTTTAAACGAGTCGTGTTTTATTAAACATTTTCGCAATTTTCGCATCGATTTTGTCGCTGTAAATGTTAGCGCTCTCCTCTAACATTCGTAATTTCGTATCTCTCCATCTTCTTCTTTTCGAGCCCGGTTGCAGAGCCTTAAGAGTTCAAACCGCCCGATGTCTGCCCGAAGCACCTACCTGACTAATCAGTTCTAGTTCTGCTTTGCGAGTTCTTTACAAAAATGAGAAATTAAAAAAACGCAATTAAAGACGAACGTACGTTGCTTTATGACTACACACCTACTCATGTCCTCGCTATAAAATGATGTCAAAAATAATTATTTTCCAGCTGTAATTTGAGAAGTCGTGCGGGGCGGATCATAAAAATCAAGCCCATTATTTCATAAAATTAATTTCTTTAATATCTTTTTGTCTTTTTAACCTCGCATATTAATTCAAGTTTTCTTGAATATATATTAATATGCCTATTTCGTATAATTAAGAATAGAGTAGAGGGTCAATTGTCCGTAGGTACTAATTAATAACAGAGTTTTGCGAGAAATTTCACTTCATGCATGTCATAAAAAAAACTCCTTTTTGAATACGTAGTTTCCAAAGTTCCAAATTGCACTGCCTTTTTCTATAAATTTCCATATTCTCACTGTTGATAAATAGTTGGTCGAGGGGTCCAATGCGTCGTTTTCCCACAGGCGTAGCAGAGTTAATTTTACGATGGTAGGAGTGTTTTAAAATTATATTATAATTACTTATTGATATTCGCTAATTAATTAATCTAATTAACGTTCGTTATGAGGGACCCTACCAATAAACGTGTTTTAAATTATACTCAACTGATAAACAATAATTAATATATTGGCAAAAGTTTTATATCAGTTGTATAAACTTTAAAATACGTTTTAGGTAAGGGGGAAGATATTTAGAAAATATATACAAATTTTGAAATTAGAACATGGAAATCGATTAACATTGGTTTTTAGAATATCGTAATTCTTACATCGTTACTTAATTCTTTGGTTGTTAGCTTGAAAAACCGAATTATAGGTATATTAATTAATTTTCCATAAAAAATGTCATTCAAAATACCCAATTTTGGTTGTAATTCAGTCTGTAACTCCGGTTTAATGAACTATAGAACTTTTGCATATTTTCATTATTTTCAAAATTAGAAGTGTTTGTTTGGAATCAAGCGATAAAGTGTAACCTGTTACATAATATTTTCAACAGAAAATTATTTTAACAACCGTTTTCTAGTTTTTTTTTTATTTGTCTAGAATTCAGATTATCCATGATTTTCACTGACCTGCCCCGTTGAAATATTTTTTTTTAGATGTGTTATTTTATTTATTAATCTTTGGGAAATCAACATTTAAAATTTCATAATTTTCTTGCCTACCATGGAAATTGTAGTAGGGAACACGATCAACAACAGAAATTTCACAGAACTTCGAAATTTGTTGAATTGTTCAAATTCGTTAAACAAACTTTATCCTTATTGTTATTAGTTACATTTTGTAATTCGTCGGTGTAACGAGTTGTTATGTAAATAAAGCCATTACTAATTACTATGACAACGTTACATTAATGTGTCCGTAATTTAGTCATTCACACGAAGATTCTACAAACACAAGTAGTCTATTACGTTGTTTGCGATTATTATAACTCCAGTTATTTTGTCTGTTATTGTCTTCGCGGCATGCTAACTTTGTTAGAATCTTGTTAAATTCCAATAATAGAAGTTGTTGACTTGAATCTGCATCCGGTTGTAAATCAAAGCCTTATTTTATGTATCATTAAATAATAATGTCGTTGCAACTGTACTTAGTTTTACGGCCGGTGATAATTTTGTTGCGGTTACAATAAAAATGATCAGAGAAAGGTTTAACAGTGTGACAAGGCAATAATTTTGATAAACGCTTTAGTTGCTGTCATCACCACTATCATATTAATTTTCTTCTTGGAGGTAGATGCTCTCAGTATAGCTTTTGTGAAAGACCACCATTCGGAATCGAAACGTTGCTGATATAGCGTTAGTCAACTGTACAAATCACAAGTGCGCCCCAAGGTTCAATTTGGCAGCCACTTCTGATCTGGAGCTCCAAAATACCCTCGACTCTGTGCAGAAACGGGCGGTTCGTTTGATAGATTCTCCAATCTTAACAGACGGATTGCAATCTTTAGAGCACGAGCGTCGGGTGGGAATGCTATACTTATCCTTCTATTTCAATGGAAGATGCTCCGAGGAACGTCATTGATCACTTCGGCACCGGTGCATAGTCGGGAAACACGCTAAACGCGTGCCCAACATATGTACACGGTTGACATTTGTCACATGAGAACGGGTCGCTTCTTCGACTTGTTCTTGTGTTCAACAGCTCAGCTGTGGAACGATTTGCCGGCCTCTGTGTTTCCTCCTTCCTACAACATGGGTCTCTCCAAGACCAATGTTCATTCGTTCCTCTCCTCAAAAAGACCCTCCACACAGCATCTCAGATGACATAGGCACTGAAGGAAATTATTTTCCTCAGGGCCTCCTGTGTGGAGTTAATGTAAAAAAAGAAGTCATGTTTGTTAACCAGATCTGAAAAGCCAGTTACTTCCCAGCCTTCATCATCCCCATTTCTATCCCCATCCAACTACATTTGGATTCTTAGCACGCACCTATTGGATTTTGCATATAATGTCTATAAACCTTTCTCATCCGTACTGACTGAAGCCATGGCGTCGAAAGCTCTGCCCATTGCTCGATTCCTTCCCTTTCTTAAAAACGGTGGACACGTCGGATGTGTATGAAGGCGGCTTTAGTGCTAATGGCTGACACCTATTGTATCTGTATTTCCCGCTAAGCACTTGCATACTGCTTACTAACAACGTATGCAGGGACATTGGAGGTCTAGTTTCGTTATCAAATGTAGAGTCGTTTTCACCAAAAAAATTAGAGTCCTTGCAAGAGCCTTGAAGGGGTAACCATCTGTTACCTATACCAGGGCGGGTAAGTGGTGGGTCCTCCAATAATGGCTTCGGGCAGTTGGGACTCTTTCAGATTCTAAATCCGTACTGCTAAATCTCTGCAAAACTAACCACCACGAAAATTAATGATTTTCTTATAATGAGCGCACGTGAAAAACGAACAGCAGAGTGAAGCACTTCCTGTGTGTTCTATTTATTATACAGAACATTGATGATCAACCTTTTTAGCCGAAGAGTTAATTTATCCATTTTCATTTTGTTCGCGGGCCGCAGACGGTATACACCTACATACCTGCGTTATTTGCAGTTGATGGTGTTGTTAGCCTACGTATATTTTCTACAACGTCATTTTTGAGTAAAACAATAACATAACGCAAAAAATAAAGCGCCGCAGGCGAAAATTTTATATCGTCAAAAAAACTATGTTATTTTATATAAAAAGCGCTGCGCTGCTAAAGTGAAAATTTTTCTGCACAATTTTTATCTTTTTTAAGAATATGTAAGAACAATCTTATTCTTTTGAAGAAATTAGTTTTCCACTAAACCCTTTTGCCGAACAGAACAGAAACCGTTGAATATTTTTTACTACGATATTTTGATATGTTATTCTGCTAAGTGGGCAGTAGGAAAAGGCTCACGGGATTAACGACATTGGTTGCTCATCGCTGGTTTAGAATGATGTATGTTGGAAGAACTTGACAAATAATGTTAAAATACTTAAAGTACTGCGGAAATAACTCGATTGTTACGCGTAACGTAATAATAATTCATAAATACACAATACCTATGTGCTCTCGATTTCATCCTTCCGGAATTGTTAATATTAATTTATACTTTACAGTGGTAATCCACAGATTTATTTTCCTTTTCTTTCATGACTTATGTTAGTATCCTTTCATTTTTCTCTTGCTCCTAATTCAAAGAGATGATAAATATGACAGTCACGTAATGAGAGTATTATTCTATTCAGTCACATTTTGGTTACAGAAAGAACAGGGTTTTATTGCTTTCGAAGTCACGACTTCTGTGCTTTATTTCGAGATTACTCCTTTGTTGTTTCCTCGGTACAATTTGTCAACACGGAGCTGTGGGTTGACTAATGTGGTTTCTTTTGTATTTCCTACAAATTGAATCATAAACAGCCGCAAGCATTCTTTTAGCATATAAAATCTACGGTTTCTTGTTGGTTTTGCTAATTGCTGGATTATATAATTCTTTAATTCGGCCTTGCATACCTTTTGAAAACAATATTTTTTTCATGGTTTTCATAATATAATAAACTTTAGAGTAACAATTCATATAGTTATAAACATATTCTAACTACGAATATACATGGTGTCCGAAAAAAGCCGTAGTACAAGTGGGAAACCAGTGACTACATCACGTTTGAATCGATTTTGGTGTATACATTTTTTTGGAATGAGCATAATTTTTTGAAGTTTCGTGGTCAAATAAAAAAAGAATTTTAGTTTGGGAGGCGGGATTGGGTACCGCCATCCCGGGAACCTTTATTGGATAACCAACACCTCTGCCATAGGTCACCCCAAGTGGTTCGCTACGTTTGGTGATTTAGCAGGGGTGCCCGAGTTCATGGGGTGAGGTTTGTCTAGGCATTGGAGGCGAATGACCAGGACACACTGAACCCCATATTCCTACCCACCCCTTAAACCCTTTTCCTTCCCAGAACTCTCCTCTCCTTCCTTTCCCCCAAAACCCCTCCACACAGCATCCCCAAAGATGACATAGGCCCTGAGGGAAATTATTTTCCTCGGGGCCTGTTGAGCTTATGTAAAAAAAAAAAAAATGCGTCGAAGGTAGATCCGGCTCCAAAAGTTTTGAATTTCCTCTAGTTACCAAAAAAATGGATAGAAGTGTTTTCGGTTCTCTGAGCGATGTAGATTTACTTATTTCCCACTTGCACTACGAGTTTCCGAACAACTTATATATGTGCATTTTAAATGTGTCCCCCTAAAATTATTAGTTGACTTCCACTCGTTTGTTTGACAGTTGAAATCGACTAAAATCTTCTAAGCATGGCCTTCCGCTCACTGTTTGATCTGTTTATAGTTGTTCAGATTTTGATAAATCTCGTTTATACAAATTTCGTGCGGAATTCAAAATTACTGGCTTATTTTATGAGCGGGGAAACAATTTTGAGCTTGGGAAAGCAGAGTCCCGACAGTTATTCAGAATTAGCTTGGCTATGGCCTCTGATAATTAAATGCTTTCCCCATTTTAATTTAGCTTTGTTGGTATGGTTTTGTATTGTAATTCAATTCTTCACACCGATGTACCCTTACTTTTAAATACATTGAATTGTGTTTGTCTAACTTATTGTTACATAGTTTGTCAGTCCATTTAACATTAATACATTAGACATTAGTCACGCAGTGTCGTGATTGTCGATGTCTTTTGTCATCAAAACATAATGGGTTGTTGGGCTTTATTTCCGGTTCCGACACTTCCTGCGATACTCTAGAACTGACAGCTGAGTTTTATTGCTTTACATCGTGCTTTCTAGAAGAATGTGAAATACAAAATGCCGGTCACTTTTTAATAAGTAAGGTAATTCTTTCCTTATTATTATCAGCTGGTATTGTCCAAAAGCTTATGGTATCATGTTTTTCCGTCTTTTGCTTAGGTACCTAAATCAATTATTTCCCAGGGGGGTAGTTCAAAATCATCCCGTACTTAACTAACTTTTCAACCATCACGCTGTTTCCACGTAGGGATAGCCAGAGAGGACGGACCACCAAACAACTCGCACACACTCCTTGCCTCATTCACATTCATACATCGTCTCATATATACTCTTCTGTTATTCTGATTTCTGACATGGCCCGACTCAAGTATCTGATTTGATCGCGTCATTCGGGTTTTCTTCTACCATTCACATTTGTGTAGTATACACACTCCTTTCTTCGTTCTTTCTTCCTTACTTACACTCCTTTCTTCGTTCTTTCTTCCTTACTTACACTCCTTTCTTCGTTCATTCATTCTACATGTCCAAACCATCTGAGCGTCCCTTTTTTATTCTTACTCATTAGGCTTACATCAGCCTTGCATTCTTTGCGGATTTTCACATTTCCCACACGATCATACATGATTTTACCAGATATCAGGTATCTCATAGCATTCAGTTTACTTTCATCCTCTTTAGGGTAGGTACCAGTACTCGATTGTGGACCCCGTACTTATCTTGAACTAGTTTAAACGTATAATTTCTAGCCCCATTAAAAAATGTCATCTACATTGTCATTAAATTTTTTAAATTTTTTTTTGTTTAAATTTTTGTTTCTGAACGGCATATTAGCTATAAATTTTAGCACTTCCTTTGATTAAATCAACGACATAGTTCCAAGGAAACCATCAAATTCCATCAGTTTTAAAGTTTTGGAAATTCTGCTGCACGTAGGTATTTAAAAAGCTGTGCTTTTTCACGTAAAATAAGGTAATCTCTTGCGCGTAAAGCGTAACCTACAAACCCCCAAAATACCTGCTGCATCCGTCATCCACCATCCGTGAGATGAATGCGAAAGTCCGCGCGTACCTTGATAATAATAACAATTTAAGGCTGGCCCTTTAAATTGGCCCAGAAAGCCTCCTCCGACCCGCTGGCCTTAATTCTCTGACATAGTATTCTGTATACAGCAGAGCCTGTTTTGAGGGATGCAACTCGGACATTGGACATCTGCCGTGAGCTGTGATCGCTACCACTTTGCGGGGAATGTTCTACAACTATGTCGGTGCTTATTCTGGTACCAGGTGCAATGTGCAATGGCCATTTAGTTTCATGTACAATAATGCACTTACTTATAATTAGGTACACATTTTTTGAAAGTTGTTTCCTTTATTTTTATCACATGTTGCACTTGCCTGTTAGTGGAAGAGAAAAAGAGATCATCGATGTTTCAAATGGGAAGACCTGACTAGCTCTGAACTACTGACTTTAGATTTTTAGTGGCTAAGAAAAACAAAGAATCGAAAAAATAACAGAGTTCTGGAGGTGGTCTAAAGTTAGAAAGAAAATAATTTTTTTTTATTTATTTATTTATTTATCTATAATAAAATATGTTTACAATGGTTTTATTTGTATGCCTGTCTCACTAGGGTATACCTGTGTCGAGACAGGCGTACAGGTATATAAATGAATATAGTAATTACAAGGATATTTCAGGTAAAATACATATTATGAATAGAATTAAAACAGAAGGGTGATTGGAAGGGTAATAAATCTTTTAAAGAGAGTTATTTTATAAATGTTGGAGATGGAGTAATGAAATCAATTCTGCCTAGTCTATTTATAGGTTAAATTTGACAGGATTCCATTATTTTCATTTGTTTTATATGGGTTAGGTTGTATGTGAAAAGTTATTTATGTCTATGTGTGATTTATTTTACAGATATTCGTGATAGTGTGGCGTCCAATACTTATAATCCATTTTTTAATATCTTGTTTGAATTTTGTAAAGGAGTCACTTTGTCTGATCGTAGTTGGTAGTGTATTGTATAGTTTGCAAGCTATGTATTTAGAGTGTCTTTGCCCGAAGGTGGTTTTGAAAAAAGGAGTTTGGAGAAGTTCGTTGTTTTTGGCTCGGGTATTGTGTATTGTTTGTGTAGCTTTGTATGGTGTTTTGTTGTTTTTGTGTAAATTAAGTAATATGGATCTTGAGTAGAGCTGTTTTATGTCCATAACGTTGAAGGAATTGAAGATAATATCAGTGCTGGTAGTAAGCGGCATTTTAAGAATTATTTTTATGATTAGTTTTTGTGCTTTCATGATGGGATCAAGGGCATTGGAATATGCATTACCCCAGGCTAGAATTCCGTATTCGATGTGAGATTGGCACAATGAGTAATATACTGTTTTTAAAAGTTTTAGGTGAAGGAAATTGCGTGTTTGTTTGAAAAAGTATATAGATTTTCGGATTTTGTTTGTAGTATTATGTATATGTTGCTTCCAATTCAGGTGTGTATCGAAGGTTACTCCTAAATATTTGATAATGTTTACTTGCTCTAGGCATGGGCAGTCACAGTTCCGGTTTAGAGATGAATTTTTACATTTGTGTATTTTTAATGGCGGGGCTGGGTTTGACTTTGGGATATTGGTGAGACTAGACAGTAAGTATTTGGTTTTCTGTACATTTAGAGTTAATATGTTCGAGTCAAGCCAATATTTTACCTGTTGAATTCCTTCCTCCGCTTTGGAATATGCGGTAAGCCAATCTTTTGCTTGGAAGAGTAGGACAGTGTCATCGGCGAAACTGACAATAGTGGCATCGATATCTAGGTTGCATAACTCGTTAATATATATTAGGAAGAGCGTTGGACCTATAACACTGCCTTGAGGGACCCCGTAACTAATGGGCAAATTCTGGCTCTTTGTGGTATTGAGTTTAACGCATTGGGATCTGTCAGATAAGAAGCTGGAGAGGAGGCCTAATTCTTTGTTCCTAATACCTATATTAAACATTTTGCGTTTTAGTTTGCTGTGTGAGATTGTATCAAATGCTTTACATAGGTCGAGAAATACCGATAGACATTTCAAGCCCTTATCAAGGTGGCCAGAAATATGGTCAGTGACCGTGGCTATAGCATCATTGGTACTTTTATGTTTTCTGAATCCAAATTGCCGCGGCGATATTAAGTTATTGGTTTCCAGATATTCCATGAGACTATTATTGACGATCTTTTCGAATACTTTTGAGAGGGAATTTAGCAACGTAATAGGACGATAATTACTAATATCAAGTTTGGAGCCAGTTTTAAAAATAGGGATAATGAGACCTTGTTTTAGAATGGTGGGAAATAGCCCTTGGCGGATGCTAATATTAAGTAGATGCGTTAATGGTTGAAGTATACCAGGGGCAATTTTTTTAAGAACATTGTTAGATATTTAATCAATGCCGGTTGATGAAGAGTTTTTGAGCGAGTTTATTACTATAGAAACTTCTTTCTCTGTAATCGTTTTAAGAACAAAGCGGGTTGGGAAATCATCATTGGTCGCGTGGTCACTTGGACCAAGCGTATCGTTATTTATTTGGATTTTTTTTGCTAGTTCCGGACCTATGTTTGTAAAGTACTGGTTTATGTAATTGACAATTGTGTTGGGGTTCGATGTAAAGTCTACAGTGATATCTTTGATATTGAGAGAGTTTAAGGTGTCGGTGGCTTTATTTGAATTGGTAGCTTCCTTGAGGACTTTCCATATTTTTTTAGGGTCATTGTTGCATTCGGAAATTTTTTTGTTGTAATATAGATTTTTGGCTTTCCTAATGACTTGTGTGCAGATATTACGGTATCTTTTGTAGAAATTATGGAGTGTGATATCATATGGATTTGTGGCACATTTTTTGTGTATGGAATTGCGTTTCCGAATGCAGTTGATTATAGTATGGTTTATCCAAGGTTTGAGAGGTTTGATCGCTTTAGGAATGGTGTTTGTGGTGATTTTGGTGTTTTGGACAAGGATATCTTGTAGGTAGGTAGAGAAGTAGTTCCAGGCCTCCTCTATGTTAGTTTTGTTATAGAGTGTGTCCCACGATTTGGAGTTAATCGTTTTGTTAAGATTGTCATAGTTGATTGTTTTCTTCGTTGTTTTAGTTGGAGGTTTGCTTTGTACGTTGTGTTTGGAACTCATTGTGAAAGAGGTGGCGTAGTGATCTGTAACTGATGACATGTGGATTTCGGAGGTGTATTGGTTGGTTGATTTAACCATAATATGGTCGATGCAGGAGGAGGAGTTTGGCGTACATCGTGTTGCTGAATTGATTGTGCTTTCCATTCCGTGGAACATCAGTGTGTTTAGATAGTCTTGGCATTGGGGATGTTCGTTGTTTTTTAAAATGTTAATGTTAAGATCCCCCATTAGAATTAAGTTCTTTATTTTGTGTAGATCCGTGAGATAGCAGTTTATGTCGCGCAAAAATGAGGAGATGTTAGGTTGAGAAGGAGAGCGGTAAAGTGCAATGATACATGTGTTGACATTGTACGTTATTTGAAGACAGTTTGAGTTAGTAATATAAATTTCTTTGACATTAAATGAGTTAAGAGTGTTGTTTAATGTATATGCTACTATACCATCGTTTTGTCTATAGTGATTTGAGGTTTGATGGTGGGTATAATTGGGGATGTTTTTAGGAGTAAAGTAAGGTGTTAGCCAACATTCTGTCAGGATAATTATGTCATATTTGATTTTAGAAAGGTCGAGTTCGATGAGGAATTGGTCAAAGTTTTTGTTTATAGATCTAATATTTTGATGGTATATTGATAAGTTTGTTTTGTTAGATGTTGTGGTAGTATTATCCATTTTGTATGATGTGTAGATTGTGTGGAAATATGTAAGGGTAATTACCCGATATTTTATGTAATTTTTTTTAAATCATCTACATGTTTAATATAAATAATTTTATCGTTCGTGATGCGCCTCATCATGATTCTCCCTTCTTTGTACCAGACATAGGCATAGTTTTTTTCTTTAGCAAATTTTTTTGTATGCCATAGAAGTTCTTTGTGATATGGAGAGAGTTCTTCTCCAATGTAAATCTTGTCGTCTGTAAGTCCTTTGATGGAAGCGTAGTTTATGTTTCTTTTCGCGGCAATGAGGTTGTCACGTGCAGTTTTGTTCTTGAACTGAACCAGCAGTTTGGGGGGGGCATCAGTACGTCGGTCCGGTATTCTTTTAGCTTCGGTTATTTCATTATATTTGATTTCTACGCCAGCCGCTGCAGCAACTCTTATAACTATTTCAGTCGCCTCTTCGCCACTTGAATGTTTAATCCCGGCTATTTCCAAGTAATTTGAGCAGAATTTTGTTTCAATTTCAGAAAGTTTTATTTCCAGATGTTTTATAGTGGTATTTTTGTCTTGTTGATCTTTTTTGATGATTGCTATTTCATCTTCAATTTTTTTGTTTTGACTAAGAGTTAGGTCTATCTTTTTTATTAGCTCGTCATATTGATTGCTTATAAATTCTATGCTTTTTTGAGTTTCAGCTGTGATTTTTTCCATTTTGGATATAATTTCTTTTTTAATATTTTCCATATTTTTGGCGATGTGTACGATAATTTGTTCCATATAAATATCGCCTAATTCAGGTGCATTTTTTCCTGTAGATTTGGTCGTCTTATTTATATTGTGATTATCCTCTTCTGAGTCGCTAGATGTCACTTTTTTTTGCGATTTCTTCTGCCTATTCATCTTGGGAAGGTTTGGAGCTCGGATATTTATTTAGGAAAAATAAAAATATCAAAGTTCTTCTGGATTAGGTAGGATTCGATCTCGGTCCGTTAGGTGTGCCTGAGCAATCGCGTTAGCCGCTACACTATTGACCACATATGACGTAGTGTGAGGTTAGTGCAATATTTGTTGACTTGGGCGCAGTGTTAGTTGACAGGTACTTGTAATAAGCGGATATTTGTTCGGGCAACAATATTCACTGAACTGTCACTTTATAAAGATTGATCAAAATGATTTAATCACTTTATGAGACCGCACATAGATCATTAATGTAGATCTTTCGCTGAATAGATCTTAACGCAAACAATTGCCGATAGAATTATAACTTTTTCAATATTATACGCTATAAATTTAAACGATCTCTGAGGAGCTGTGTTTTGGCGTGCACTCTGTGTGAAATTACTGAAATGATAGGTAATAATAAAAGGTTTCGTTTTCTAACACCTCGATCGGTTGACGTGCGTAGTGCATAGGTGTATGTGTGAGTGTGTGTGTAGATGTATGCGCATTAATAAGTTTATATCATTGATATAATACTCCTTGGGGGGCAGTGATTTCCAATTTGAGAGGCGGGTATGGGTACCGCCACCCCGGGAACCAACATCTCTATCATAGACACAAATGGAACTCCCATGGGAGTGGGTTCCCTGCCAATTCAGAATGAAACCAACTCAGAACCACCTCAGAAAGGTCATTAAAAGCTATGAAAAAATAATTTTAAAATAGCCGGTAACCCTAACCTAACTTAACGTATTTGACCTATTTTTTTAATACTTTTTATCATCACTCTTAATAACCTTTCTGAGGTGGTTCTGAGTTGGTTTCATTCTGAGTTGACCGGTCACCGATTCCCATTTTGAAAGGTAGGTATGGGTACCACCGCCCCGGCAACCAACATAATGCTCGATGACACAGAGCGAATTTACAAGCTACTATCTACTAAGTTTAAAATCGGGTAAATCCGCGAGTGAGATTGTCATGATGACTCACAAAACTGTCCACTCGCTCAGTAGCGTAGAAAACTGGGGTCGCTGCTAGCGCCAGTAACAAGAATAACGACGCCTGCGTGAACTAATTCTGTGATTTTTGACAGTCGAAATCAGCTGTTTATTGGCAGCCATCTTGAAAAACATAAATAAACCAATCACGAGCAAGCGTGTAGCGAGTAAAGTTGACGACCTTTCAACTTTTTACGTAGATTATCAACAATCTGCTAGTTAGCAAGTAACACGATGACACTGAGCGAGTTTACTAACAGATAGTGAATTTCCCAGATAGTAGCTTGTAAACTCGCTTTGTGTCATCGACGCTTTAGGTACGTGTATTGTAGGCAGAGAGCTACTAAAAATATTCTGATGAAGTAATTTATCGATGATTTTATAAAGAAAATTTATCTCATATTTATCGAATATTTCTAAATAATTTTATGATTTTGACTCGGCGGTATGTACTCAAAATAACAGCGCTTGTGATACTGAGGTTTTGTACCGTAGCGATTCAACCGATTGGCTGGTAAAAGCGTGCATGAATCTTTTCTTCCTCTTTTAAATGTGTTATGTCAAGACCACTAGCCATTTTTTTTAAATTCACGCTGTTTTTGTATTTTATCAAGCCCACGTATAAGTAGTTGCTCGTTTTCAGCCATGATTTAAGTTATTAGTTATTATTAAGTAATGTTGGTCTGAAATTGGATGCTATTCAACACTGTATTCCGTCAGCTGTTTTTCAATTCGAACAGTAGTTTAACTCTTGTTATATCAGGTGTTTTCACTACCAGATTCTCTGTTCAGCCCACCTATACATTAATAAATACGCATTTCGTCGTTCGTTACGATTCTAATTTAATCGTTTTGTATATTAATTGATGTGTAAGATTATCTTAGTAAATAATTGGGACTGGTATTTCTTCCAAGGCTGCACTTTTATCGTGATAATATTAGCCCTTTTCAACGCTCTTTTGTACGCTAATTTGAAAGTAGTTCAAAAAACATCATTGTAGAGAAGTAAGAATAAGAATACCCCTGTCATGGGTCACCCCAAGTTGTTGGCTGATTTAGTAGGAGTACCCGGGTTTACGGGGTGAGGTTTATCTAGGTCTTGGGAGCGAATGCCTTTGGCCACCTTCTGCATGGCGGGTCGGATCGGGAGAGAGACTGGTTGAGGTATACCTTACCTAAACCTTTCCAGCCGGACTCTTTCGACCGCTTACTCCGTCGCTCCTGGACACGTTGACCTCCTTCTTACCCTTCATACATTTTTTTCTCAGAACTTCCCCTCCTCCTTTCCCTAGAAAGACCCTCCACACAGCATCCCCAAAGTTGGCATAGATCCTAAGGATTTTTTTCCTGAAACCCTCCTGCTAACTAGCTCGTAAAAAATGTGTAAATTTTCTTTGAAATATCAAATAAATTTTTATTTTTTACCTACTCACATATTACAACAAGCCAACTCAACGCGACCGCTCTCTAGCATGGTCGATCGATAAGGATTGATAAGATAACTTACGATAACTTCTCATCGTTACCTAGCATTACTGCAGATCCCCAACGAATAAGTAATAGTTCAAAATGGCTAAGTGTTCTTAATACATTCGACGTCAACTGTTGTTTGTACGTTAACGATCTGCAGTTGTCCCAGGGAACGATGAGAAGTTACCGAAAGTTATCCTGTCAAAGTTGTACTGTGCTAGTTACAAAAAATTCTCCTTTATGTATTACTAGCTGACCCGGAAACTTCGTACTGCGTCAGAATTAATAACTGTTGTGTTAACTTATTAGCTGAATTAAATTCAGTTTTTTTATTAAGTTAATAATTACACAATGAAGCAATTATCGACGCGCAACTGTCCGCGTTTTGTCAGTATCAGAGATGGCGTTGTGTAGAGATTATATTTTTCGGGATTTTCTTACTTTTCCACTTACTTATGGGAATTTCAATTTCTTCATACATGTGAGGGAGATTTATTATAATTATTGTATTTTTCCCTTGGAGAGGTGCAGACATACGGTCACCGTTTGTCCCATTTTCGACTGTATATGTAAGAACAAAAGCAAAACAATCAGCGCATTGATATTTGAAGTTATTGAATTTTCACTCACTACTCAATACCTATTATATTTATCACAATATTGCTGCAGCTCTGTCAAAATATGAGAATTAATTCCATACAAAATGTGTGAGGAAAGGAATTATCTTCATAATTATTTTTTCGTGAATTTTTCCGATGTTTTAATAGCTACTCTGCTATTTGGGCGGAGATAAATCCAACAAATCAAAGATCATAAAACTCGGTTAAGCCCTTCTCGAGTTATAAATGGTGTAAGTAACCCTACTTTGTTTTATACGGGGTGTTATGGGACGTACTAGACTTACTTTAACCAGTGATTCCTGACATTATTTGGAATAAAAAATGTAAATGAAATTTTGGTCTCCGGTGACATTTTTGATGTTTTTTTTTTTACAAAAACATTAAAAAATGGTAGTTTTTCAACTGTTGGAGGCGGGGTGAGGGGTTCGTCGGACACGCGGCTGAGTGACCAGTGACGATATGCGGAAGAAAATTTTTTTTGTTTGATTTTGAAGAAAAAAATTTTGAAAAAAAAAAAGTCGTCAAAAAAAGTCACCGGAGACCAAAATTTCATTTACATTTTTTACTCAAAATAATGTCAGGAATCACTGGTTAAAGTAAGTCAAGTACGTCCCTTAACACCCTGTATGTTAAAGATATATTTCAACCAATTTACACAAAACCTTGACTAATAACTCTATCTATTGGTGAAAACCGCATGAAAATCCTTTCAGTCGTTTTTGAGTTTATCGAGAACAGACAGACAGACGCGGTGGACGACTTTAATTAAAATATGTAGAGATTATTGTTTCTTTGTAAACATTTTTTAAATTTATTGTAATCGTGTTTTGTTTCAATTGAACAGTTGTCATAATCTGATTGAATCTCCATACCTTCAACTTTAGATTTCCCGTTTGTAGAATTCCATGACATTCAACCAATAATCGGTTGACAATATTTAACTCAGCACAAATCACGCATTCATTGACATTGGGCACGGATATACGAAGGAGAATGGACGCTATTATTCCTAAATATTATTTTACAAACTAACATGTAATAAAATATGATAAAATATACATAATAAAAGTCTGTTAAATAAGGCGTGATATTGAACTGCACATTTTTGTTACAACATAATCGGTTACCTTTCAATGTTGTCTACATTGTAGGCGTTAGAAATAATGCTAGATTTGTTTCAGAATACTTCACAGCCAAAACTAAAGATAAAAGAGAAATAACTATTCTAATAAATAAATAAATTTTCTTTGCACATTTATCGATGTATTCTTTACCATACGTTATTTTACAGGGAATAATACATCGAGCTATATGGTCACATCACGATCATTGAAATCATGTTCGTATTCATTGACAATGTTCGATTTTTGCACTGACCGCAGTTGTTTTCTGTCATGCTCTAAATTAACTAAACACATACGTTGATGTCTCCGTAGTCGAGAGGTGAATATCTCGACTAGCAATCCGAAGGTCGCTGGTTAAAATCCCAGCATTTTATTTGATTAATGAGTGTTATTTCACAATTTATTCACATAAAAAAACATATATTTTGTATATTTGCGGCACGTTCTAGAGTGAAAGATACTCTCAGTAAACCCCTGGTGTGAGAACACCATTCGGAATTGAAATGTTGCTCAAAAACGCTTTTGCCGTGTTTGATGATCAGATAATATCCAAGTACTTCGCCACCTTCCTCTTTCCCATATCCTTCCCCTCACAACTACATTCAGCCTTACAAATATACTCCAATTGGGGATGCCATAATCTCACTGGCTCCAGATGAGAGCAGTTGGGATTTTTGTGTGGTATTTACATTTTAAATATTTGTAAATCCATGTTCATTTTATTTTTCAAATTACAAATCAATTTTTTTGAAGTGAAAACTTCTTTAGCACCGTTGTGATGTGAAACTCGATGAAACTAAAATTAGCGACACTAAAAAGAGACAAACACATTCATCTATAGGATTTAACCTGCGAGAGAATGAGATAAAATAATCGGTCTCCCCCTTTTGCGGTTCATTGTAGCCTCCCATTCTTGTCTGCTTTAATTTTCTGAAAGTTTCACTTCTACCGCCTGTGAACTGCACATTGTATTTTTTTCAAATATAGTGAAAGTATAGCCTGTGCCTGTTCAGTGCCAAGACATAACAAGACTTAATTAAAAGTATAAATTAACTAATTATTCTTATTCTTAGCGACCACGTGGTATCGTGGCTCCGTGAAATTATCTGATTGAAGATTAGTTATATGCAAATAAATACTAGCGTATTATTTTACGCATCTAAATGAAATAAATAATACGTTGTATTACCTGTGTGGGTACACATGTTCGTTGAAACTGCTGTTACTAAAGTAATTCATAATGCATACAATGTTGTATTCAAACCCGACTTCACCCGTGTTTTCTTTCCAGTTGTTGTACTTTTTTTCTTGAATTATTTTATTTCTTTAGCAAATAGTGTTGTTTATAATGCTTCACTTATGGCATTGCAAAACCAAATTATCTATTAGCGAAGCAATTGTTACAGTCACCTGTCACGTTCAGCGATTCTAGTAAAAATATTTCATAAAAATTGTATTTAAAAAAAAATGTATTTTGGTTTCCTGTATACCTAAAATAGTTTAATATATTACAGATATTTTTAACATAATATATTACATAAAAATGAGTCCATTATTGAGAGGGTATTTATTACCAGAGAAAACCAGAAATATGTCATTTTTAAATCAGATTTTAGACGTATTGACTCTTTTCCACAAAAAAATTTTTAATGGATTTCGAAAGATTGTTCTTTTATCTAGCATTCGCATGTTTTAAATTTTGAGAAAAAATGTTTATTTTTAGTATAATAAGGTTATACCATAGGTCGTTGGCAGATTTGTTAAATTTTCAAAAAATATTTTCTATTATACCACACCCATTTCAAATCATATAATCATGCAGTAAAATAAATCAATACATTATCTGGGTATCGCATGTTTTATAATTTTAATTTTAGTTTAAATAAAATCATTAAAAATATATACACGTACATGTGTTTCTTGACGAAAATTGGTTTGTTGTGTATTTATTTGCGCACTTACAAACTAATATATTTCAGATTTTTTTTTACATTCTTATTTAACTTAGACATTTTTGAAAAATGATAAATACTTATTATCAAAAAATAATTACAAAAAGTACATAATTTTAATAGTTTTATCATCACGCCTTTCAGCATTTTTGGATGTAGGTATAAATTAAAGTAAATTTGGAATGAAATAAAATCGATATTGAGTTATAATTTTTAAAAGCTGGTGTAGAGAATAATTAATCTTTCTCATTGCAACCGCCCTGCACGATCGTAAGAACAACTTTCGACGAAATGTGGATTTTCGGCCGCTGGCTGGTTAAACGCTCTTAATAAACAAAAAATATATCCTACAGTCCCATCTTAGACATGTTCCCTTTCTGTCTCTCCTCCCCACTCTTCATAATCCCTAGTCACTCCGCCACCCCTACTTCAACACTTATCAGTATCATGTTATGTTGGCCCATCGTTTTGTAATGTTAAGTTAGTGTACTGGGGATGTTCACAAAGTAATAACGGGATGTGTTTTTTGTTTTTTGGGGCTTGGCAGCACTGAGTGGTAGAGGGGGTCTCCTGACCTGAACGAGCATCGCAGGAACATGGTAGTACGTAAACTCACGTTGTTGCGTGAAAGATGTCGGCAAAAAATCCCGCCAAGTGCTTGGATCCGCTTTTTACGGAAAGTTAAACAACTTTGTCAACTTGTTGATACAAATTTGTAACGCTCAAAATCTATATCTTTTTGAGATAAATGTTATTTTTGCTTTTTTAAAAAGCTTTTAGTAGAAGTTAACGTTTTCAGCATTAATACATAAACTCATCTATATAATTGTTGTTTTCTTTGAACTTTTTAAAGGACCGTAACTAGGAAGGAAATCACACTCATCATATATTACCTTTCTGAATAAAGTCATTTTTGTGTCCGCTTTTCTTGGTCATTACCATTACGGAATATTACAAAGCCTTCAAATGGCGACGTGTTACGAAAGTTGTACGGTTATTACCAGTTTCATCTCAGTGATTAAAACCACATGATGATTATTTATACCGATGATTAAAAACCTAATCAAATGTGTTCATAATATCTATCATTCAAACAATAAACGCAACACGATTGCCGGTCGTTAAGTTTATTTGTTACTTTGATTGTTATTTTTTAATTATTTTTATATCAAATGGTTTGGTGACTCGTGACAAAGGTCGCCAACGGCGCTAGACATAAAACCAATATCTGGAATTACCAATTTGATTCATTGTTAATTAGTATTACTGTCCGGTTCTTATTTATTTATTTATTTGTAAGAGATAAACAGCTTATACATAAAATATGGAGAGAAATATATTTACGTTACGTTAAATTACGTGGTAGCCTGGGTGTCACAGACGTAAATAGTAAGCTGGAAGAACGACAGTTGAGATGGTATGGACACATAAGACGGAGACCATCAGACCACACAGTGAGGCAGGCAATGTCTATGGAGCTTCACCGAGATTCATCCAGAGGAAGACCGAAGAACTCCTGGATGACTCAATGTTCCAAAATTCTTCAGAGAAACGGCCTGGATGAAGGCGATACCCAGAGCAAAAGATATTACAACCTGAGAACGAGAAGAGCCGACCCCAACAGCCTACCTAGGCAATGAATTGGGACAGCGCAAGGAAGAAGAAGAAGACGTTAAATGAAGTCAAGCCTAAAAGTATCGTATATTAAAAATTGCTTTGGAGTTGTATGTAATTATATCTTAAAATATATATATATATATATATATATATATATATATTTTTTTTTTTTTTACATTAACTCCACACAGGAGGCCCTGAGGAAAATAATTTCCCTCAGGGTCTATGTCATCTGGGATGCTGTGTGGATGGTCTTTTTGGGGAGAGGAAGGAATGAACATTGGTCTTGAAGAGACCCATGTTGCAGGAAGGAGGAAACACAGAGGCCGGCAAATCATTCCACAGCCGAGCTGTTGAACACAAGAACGCGTTGAAGAAACTTTTAGGTGAGGAAGAGAGGAAGAGGAATATAGGATAAGGATAGGAGATGAGGATTTCGATCGTACTTTCGGGTTACCTCTATTCGGTATTTCTAAAGGGTTTTGCTAAAAATGTATTGTGAAATTTTGTGTTATATTGCGCAAATACACGGGAGTTGAGGATTTTTTTCTAATGTTAATGAGGAAATCCGGTCGCCGAGAAATTTGGGTACTTTAACTGTTCCTGTCACTCCCTCTCCACCCCTCCCCCCTTCCCCCTCCACAGAATATTGAACGAAAAGGACAACTTCACCTCTGGCCAGAGTTGCCAGGTCTTTTCCAAAAATATACCGAACAGTGAGCAAAAAAAATTCGAGGTGAAATATCCCTAGATTTCACGGTGGTACCTTGGCAAAACCCGGGGGGGGGTGAACTTGGGGGTGGGGTGTTGGACTTTGAAACAATGTAAGTAGTCAAATTATTTCGAATAATTAATTTACGCAAGTACGTAGTCACTTGTGTGTAACACTAATCTCGCTTGAAAATGGTGTAGGGGATGATACTCAACAGCCTAATAATTGGTTTTATGTGCGGGCAACTCAGTCGCCGCGCCTGCGCGAATTCCGTTCCGGCAAAGCGAACGGAATTCATTCGTTTCTCGGCTACCTGACGCGCTAGCTGTTTGCTCGAGTATCTTTCCTATAAACCTTCCAAGTTAATACTTGTAGTATTTCGTAATTTAAATAAATGTAACTTCAGTATTCAGAAACATTCCTTTCATTTTTGGTGTATTTGGTAACCCATGGAGTCAGATCAGAGAAGTGTGAAGTAAGTATAACCACGCGGATCGCTGAACGGAAATAGCAGATGACATTATTGGATCTACCCACATTCATCTCAACAAACCACCAAATAACCACCAAAATGGCTTGAAAACAGTGAGCGCGTGCACGAAGCGGCAACATCGCACAAACTAAGTAAGGATGCTATGCAACGTCGGTTGCCGATTGCGTCAAATCTGATAATTGAATCGCTTATTAGGGAGAAAAATTAATCAGAAAAAAATACCGAACCGCCCGTACTTCGGTGTTTTTGTCATACCGAACACGGTGCTAAAATACCGAACGGTTCGGTAGAATACCGAACACCTGGCAACCCTGGCTCTGGGTGATAATATCTAATCGTCTAAATCGTTTTATATTCCCCACTTTTTTTCTCCAAAATGGACCGATTAAAAAAAATTCCATCTGTATTATAAGAAAATATTCCATATCTGTTTTGCTTTTTTTTAAATACATTGTCTTGTTTGTGTACTGAACGTCTATTGACGGCGTTCAAACCAGGCAATTTTAACGATTTTTTGAGGATTCTAACACCTGTTAAACGTAACTTTTCCCAAAAAATCGAGTGTGCTTTAGATCACACGACTTCACTTACTTATATATCCCTCTCAACTTCCGTTCGCCTCGCCCGATCACACTTTTCATAACGCTCTCGTCACGCATTCACCAGCTTTACTTCCCCAAGTCAAGCGTGCGTAAAGAAGTTTTACTTAAAAAAACGTGTGTGCTTTAGACTACACAACTGAAGTAAGACTTCTTTAGCTCCATCTATATGATAGGAAGAGAGAAAGAAAATGTGCGCGCGCACTGCTCTCTCTCTTGCTCCTACACTGTGATACAGACAAGGCCTCCACTGTGTCTTAGATATACGAAACGTAACTGGCTATGAAAGAAAGAGAGATAGAAATGTGTCTCTTGCCCCCACAGTAATATACGAAACGTAACTCACTCTCTTTCTATCTTCACTAACTTATATCTCCCTCTCAACTACCGTTCTCGTCGCTTTTCGTAACGCTCTCGTCACGCATTCACCAGCTTACTCCCCAAGTCAAGCGTGCGTAAAGAAGGTTTTTTTAGTTTATATCTACATTATGTTAAAAAATATTTTTGACACCACTGTCAAAATCGACGAGTAAATTGGGAAATTCGTTTGTATGGACAAAACACCGCCCACTTTCCTCTTCAATTAAATAATTAAGCAAACGGTTATATGGATATTTCAATTCTTCATAGCTTATTATGACACAGGTAAAAATGGTGGTCTTTTAGCAAAGCGATTAAAACAGCATCTTACACACTGGAACGTGCCGCAAAATATCTTCTACGTATCAATGAAATGTTTAATAATACAACATATACCTACTATAAATTAAATTAATTCGTGTATCTTACCTTTTATGACAAATTGTCTTTTAATTTTTTTTTATTGTTGGGCGTAACTATTTTGGCATTTGATAATAATCGATTTAGAATTTAGATCAGTATATATGTTATTATTTATGGTTTTTACGAGTGGGTGGTGTCTTTGCATCGTTAATAATAAGAATTATTAATTATAATTTACTGTGATGGTTGGCACGTGCTGAACTTGAAAATCAGAGGTTAAAAAACTGGACATTTAGGGACTTTAACAACAAATGACATTGTTTAGAATAATGGTTTTAGATATATTATATATTATTGTACTCACCAAAACGAAAAGTTCATTAATTTTGACATTGTTTTTGTTCACTCTTTCTCTCTCTCGCGGTGCAAGGAGATGGATCGAGAGTTCGGCTGGAGACGTCTAGGATAGGTTTCCCTCAATCAGTCTCTTCCGATCCGGCCCGCCACGCAGCAGTTGGTCAAACGCATTCGCCGTCAAGACCAAGACAAACCTCACCCCATGATCCCGGACCTCTGCTAATCCACCAAAAGTAGCGAACCACCTGAGGTGACATGTGGCAGGGGTGTTGGTTATCCAATAAATAGTCCCCGAGGCGGCGGTACCCAAATCCGCCTCCTGATCTTAGTCGAATTATGATACAGTTAAAAACAGGCCAAAGCAATGCTCAAGCAAGTTAGAGGTATTTGGTTCAATTCTCAGGTGCAAACTGAAAATCGAATAATTTTGACATTATTTTGTTTCTTTCTCTCTTTCTGTCTCTGGCGGTGCAAGGCAATGGATCGAGAGTCCGGCCCGCCATGCAGTAGTTGGGCAAACCTAGACAAACCTCACCCCAAGAGCCCAGTCACCTCTGCTAATTTTTTTTTTTTTTTTTTACATTAACTCCACACAGGAGGCCCTGAGGAAAATAATTTCCCTCAGGGCCTATGTCATCTGGGATGCTGTGTGGAGGGTCTTTTTGAGGAGAGGAAGGAATGAACATTGGTCTTGAAGAAACCCATGTTGTAGGAAGGAGCAAACACCAAACGTAGCGAACCAACTGAGGTGACCTATGGCAAGGGTGTTGGTTATCCAATAAATGGTTCCCGGGGCGGCGGTAATCATGCCCGTCTCTCAATCTTAGTCGAAGTATGATACAGTTAAAATAGCGGATGTTGACATGGTCGAATTAGCTCAGAGATCAAAGCAATGCCCAAGCAAGGTAGAGGTATTTGGTTCAATTCTCAGATGCAACCGAATATTTTATCTTTTTTTAGAGTGGTTAATATTGTCTTTAATGATTAAATTAATATTCCAGTAGGTATGTTTGAAATCCATACAATCATTCTCCAGTTTGCAAATATCACAATATACACATTTGAATAACACAGTTCTAGCCGGTAGGAGAGCCCGTGCAAGATGAGCGGTCCACATGAAAAAACCCGTTGGCAATTGGGGTCACCTGTAATACGTACACCTTACCTGTATTCCATACGAGCCCACCGGCTCAGGTGCGGGCTGGGGAGGGGAAGGAGGGGTGAGGCGAGATTGTGGATCTCGCTGTCTGTAGTACTGCTTCCGATGTCAAGATCAAGGGAATACATTCACGTGCATCTGGTCTGTTCCAAGGAATCATGACTGGTGAAATGTATCGTTTTATTCTAAAAATCAGCCATTTCAGGGCCCCGAGGACCATGAGCATTTTCGCAAGGTTTCAAACCAAAGGAAATATGTCATTTTTAAATCAAATTTTAGACGTATTGACTCTTTTCCACAAAAAATTATAAATTGATTTCGAAAGATTGTTATTTTATCTAATAAACCCATGTTTTAAATTTTGAAAAAAAAAATATTTTTAGTATAATAAGGTTATAACCAAAGGTCGTTTGCAGATTTGTTAAATTTTCAAACAAAAAATCTTATTTTACAAGACATGTTTCATACCATGTAATCATACATTATTGTAAATAAATACTTTATCTAGTAAACGCATGTTTCAAAATTTTAATTTTAGTTCAAATAAAATGATTAAAAAAATATCCGAAAACTTATTTATGACGAAAATTTCTCTATTTTGTCTATCTATTTACAAATTAATATATTTAAGATTTTTTTTACATTCTTATTTTGCTTAGACATTGTTGAAGAATGATAAATACGATAAAAAAATAATTACAAAAAGTACATAGTTTTAATAGTCTTATCATCACGCTTTTCAGAATTTTTGGATGTAGGCATAAATTAAGGCAAATTTGAACTGAAATAAAATTGATATCGAGTTACAATTTTTAAAAGCTGGTACAGAGAATAATTAATCTTTCTCGTTGGAACCGCCCTGTACGATCAAGAACATCTTTCGACGAAATGTGATTTTTCAGCCGCTGGCTGGTTAAAGACCCATTTTTCGATACATACATATTACGATTGCCAATGTCGTTTGACAGTTGTTGTCGACTAAAGTATTGTTAGTTTATACAGCTCTTGCGCTCCCTAGATAAGCTTGCATCCATATATGTATCGACGAGAAACAATCAACAAATGGCTAAAATGTGTTTTAAATTAGTTTTTTTAAACGAACTCGTATGATTTTGACGCTTCGAAACGATAAACAATTGTATACTTGATTAAACACTAAGTTCGATTGTTATGATATTCCTGTGCAATGCATTAATGAAATTATTTATAAATCGTTTTAGACAAGCGATGAAGTAGGTACCAACCTTGGACCAAGATATACTAGGTCAATGGTACCAACATTTTTTTAAAATTAATAATTATTTATTTGAAACGTGTTTTTCTTCTTTTTTAATGTTTGGTCGAACTAAATCTGAAATTAATGATTTTTAATGTTTACTAATGGCGTTCATTAGAAAGATAATTCTGTGTCATCCCGCTAAACATTTGTCAACAAAAAATTAAATTTTATGAAGGAAATTGACAATATTTGTTTAGATGGGCTATGATACTTTCAGCTTCACAAATTTTGCAATTGGGTTTACGCTAGAAATAAATAAAATCTTATCCTGGGAGGAACAGATACCTCGTTCATTTATGTAACACTAGCTGGGTTACCCGGCTTCGCTCAAGACAACATTCGAGAGTGTTCTGGAATGTTCTACAATGATATTCACGAATCCCTATTCCCGAAAATTCTACGACATATCCCACCACTCCTTCCAGAACTTTCTAGAGCTCTATCAAACCTCCTAGAACTTTCCGGAAGACTGTTCTAGAAATTTCAAGAGGGCGAAACTTCCAGCCCTTATATCTTCAAAAGCACGCCCTTTAGGCAAAAACGGGAATCGTCATCCTGGAGAGTGAGTAGAAATCTACCACATCATAAATCTCCCTTGATCGTACCGTAACTCGTTTCTGAGTTTTTGCGTGCCGTACGTTTTTTCAGACTTTTTTTATAATAATTACTAAAAACATTATTAAAAGCCAGCAAGAAAATAATATTTCTAATTGTGGATAAGTGATTTCACCACAGCAAAAGTAGTGGGGTTTCTAGTCCAAACTTTTCCAAGGATTGCACATATATGTACGGTTGAATATATATAGCATGCGCCTCAATAAAGAATAGTTTAAATTTGATGCTCATCATTTAGTTGGCCATTTGTGGAATTCAATGTAGCACACAGCCGGCCAAAACAGACGGACACAATAACAGGTAGTGGCTGCAGCGAGTACCGAGCAGATCATTGGGGCCCGTCCTACATCCAACTACCGCAGCAACCGAGTGGACCACCATCTTCCACACAGACAACAAACAGGCACATCTCACAAGAGACGAGTACTACCAACAACTGGTTTTGATTTGGAATCATCAAACGCACTTGCACAATATGCTAATTAATGTGAGCTAAATGGGTTAGTGATGGAAACACAGTCGGGTTTTTATAGAGTGAACACCTCCTGGGCGGCCAAAACGCTTTTATATTATTAACGTTATTACGTTAAAAACACACCTCTGTCCTTTTTGCACCACTCCGCGTTAAGGGAGTTAATGCTAAATCAATATTCGCAATAGGTTATATACTATTTGGAAGAAGGTTCAAATACCTGCGAAGACACGTGGTAGAACCAGATGAATAGTCAACCAAAAACAAAGTGAATTTTACTAGGGACTTGACTCTATCAATGGAATGAGCATATTAAGGTATATAACACAAAGCGGTTATTCTAAGTCTGATAAATCAATCCATATTTCAAAAATTATTCAACTGTAAAAACTTTTTCTCAAAACAAAACAAAAAACCTGGCATTTACCTAAGTTGGGCGATGAATGTTGTACAAAAGTTGAGGCAATTTCCTCATTAGTTCATTTGTTAAGTGGTCTCATAGATCAGAACGTTTTTTACCGCCTTGATAATTCTTTACGGACTTTGTTGATTGCTCTCACGAAGTCCAGATTTTCTATCCAGAATCTAGACCGCTGAATTATTATCACCCGTGTAAACCGTAGCAAGTGGCCATAAATTTACCTCCTCGGTGGTCGGTAAAACACGTTGCTGGACACGCTCGATGACAGCCGATATAGCCACCAGCCTCTATTAGGTACTAGGTGCCATGCACTTCATACTTATACGGTGCTGCAACTAAACGGTAATATTGAAGATTCTCGATTTCCGCTAACACCGAGATTTATTCTTATTACTACTGACCCTTCTGTCTAGGTCAGCTTTGTCCCTCTTTTGAAACATGTTGGACTAGGTTGAAAATACATTTAAAATTGTGGAAACATTAACGGAGGCTTCATTTTAGACTACACTGAAAACACAAAGCCTTTAACGTTTCGGATGCTTCAAAACTGAATAGATGGATCCTACATGGATGAGGTTATATAGGGTTGAAGTTAAGTAGGGATGAAGTTATATAACACGCTACCAGAAACTTTAAATTCCACACCAATTGGAAAGTTCAAGACTTATTGTAGGAGCTACATAAAACTACATAAAATTTAGTTTGCATTGTCAAATATTATAATTAATTAGAAATTTGTAAACTTAAATGTACAAATTACTAAAATAAAATGAATAAATAAATAACCAATAATATACAATGACTTCCTTCTGGTTCTTCTGTGTTAATGGATTCTTCATCACGAATCATTTATCAATCTTCCCCTGGATTATAATTTGCATAATCTTGTGTGTTACTCCCCTCATTGAGGCAAAGAAATTGAAGATATCTTTATGTTTTTTGTTCAAGTACAATTTTTGAAACCTGAATGGAGATTAGCCTTCCTGTCAATCCAGATCATATTTTGGCGAGATCTATAACATTATATTCACACTTCAATGGGTTCTTTCTTTCATAGCAGTAACTTGGTTTAGTGTCCAGATTTCATTTTCATACATAACAATAGATAAATCATAACAACAAACCACTCAAATTCTTAAAATTCTTAGTTCCAGGTCAAGGTTAGGGAATTTAGGTTCATAAAATAGTTATTTTAAAAATTCTTCCAGACACGTTATGAACTCTTTTAAGTGAATGGCGTTGCAATGTGGTTGTTCAAGTTAAGCAAAAAAAAAAAGAAATAAAATATTCAAGATCAATATTATTCGCTTCAGGTTTCGAGTGAATGGTCAAAGTTCCAAAACCCGCCCAACAACTTTAGTAACAAAAGGTTTGAACACGCGCCACGTGAAAATTAACGGTTGTCCCATTTTCATTGACCTTAATAAAACGGGATGTCCTCATTAATTACAAATGTCCAAGCTTCCCTATATAAAATGTAGGCGAGGATCACGCTGGTTTCGTACCTGCAGTGCCAAGGAACCTGTTCTGTTTAAACAAAAGGTTTTGCTGTATGAAATTAACGGATACCCACCGTCGATAGCGCCCCCAATAAAACAAGATGCACCCATCTGATGACGCAGATGATAAACGCATTCTCAAAATCATATTTGTGCCAACACTGATGTTATCATATTTTCAATATCTTTTATATTCAATGATTTATTTCGTGGCCAGTATTTATCATGGCCTTTATTTCTTCACTTTTTGAATCGACCAGTTTTGTTTTCTCATTGAGAATAATTTTTCATCAACTTTCATTGCATTCAAATATTGTTTTTCAGAATGGATTTGAATTTTAGTCTTGACTTGACCTGTCTGTTTCCGTACTTTGAGAATGGGTCTAAAATGGTTCAAAAGGTCATATTTTCTTTATATTTGATTAAATATAAGTGTTTAATTTTATAACTTGAACTGTCAAGAATCATTAGTAGATAATATTGATACTTGCTACGCTATTTTGGTGCGAATAAATAATAATAAAAAATCATTAAAAACGCAGGCACTAAAAACAGTGTTAGAGACCGGATATAAATTTTAGTGTTATTTTTTGTATGCTATTATTGATTTTATAGATGAATGCCGCGGCAATAAAATAATAGAATTTACGATATTTTTTATCGACGATGGCAGAATTTGTTTTTTAAATTCATGCCAAATTTTGCGTTTGTTTTGCAAATGTTTCTAAGTAATAATTATATTCTTTATGAGGTAATTTAACAGCAGTCATCGAACTCACCAATCATGTTTTTATGACTTAGTAATTAAAGTAATCTGGTGTTGTATTTAGTCAGTATTTATTGTGTTGTATTTAGTCAGTGTAGGTATTCATTTGTCACTAAGTGAGAATGAATCAGCGGGATTGTTGTCTCATTAAGCATTACGCACATAGGCGTGTCTTTAATGTAATTCTATGATGTAATGAAAATATTTGGGAGTATTCCATATTCACACACCTTAATTTCATCTCCGTCTTTTCTTTCAAGGTCAGTTTGACAGATTATTTCGATCCTTTCTATGTCGACCCCGAATTACTAATGGAAACACGGTTTTGTAACGATATCGTGGTATATACTTCTCACTTCCTAGTAAAACTTCCTTTCATATTACCTACTTATACCTAAAGTAAGTACCTACATATGATCAACGAGATTTTGTCCACCATCTTTGAAGTTTTTAATCGATTTTTTTGGTGTCAAAACAATATTTGCTTGTAACTGCATTTCGTCTCACTACCAATATCCTTTTTGTGATCGTTTTCGTTACACCTTGTAAACAATATCGTGGTAGGATGAATCAGTTCAATTTAACTCATTTGTCAACCGTTTTTTTCTGCTAGTCAGTCGTGGGGTTAGTAAATTAATTAGTTACAGATGCTTATTGCTTATATCATATCATTTTTCAGGTAGGATCTCAATTATTTCAGATTTACAGTAATGATGATTCATTAAAAGATGATTCCAATAAGTAATCTTACTATTTATTTTAAGCAAATTTTTAAGGGATAGCCAATAATCTGGCCAAAGTGACAAATGAGAAGTGGTTTCTTGATTCCTAATAATTCCATTTTCGAGAATTTTTGCAATGAAACTAACAACTAACATCGCTAACTTCAATGGAGTAGAAATTTGGTAAATACTCCAACTTGTTCATTTTGATAACCTGATTACAGCTAAAATCCGAGAGGAGAGGAGATAAGAAAATTTTGGATTTCTAACTAATATGCTGTAACGAAATTATTTGATGATTTACAATTATATATATACTCGTATATTAGACTTAAAGGGTTATTGTGTTATTTATAGCTACCCAGTGTAAATGAATATATGGATTGTTTTTATCAATGCTAAGTCTGGTAATTGATTAATCTTTAAAAAATCAACACTGTCTTCGAGACGTCTAATTGACTTGTTGTGTGTAGCTTTTTTGTATTTCCTTAGATCTATTTTTACAGTCATCTCGTTACGATCGAGTTGTTTCGGTCAGACCGGCCATTAATCAAACAGAGTACCGACAATCAAATGGGCCAATTTTAATTTATTACCGCGAGGAGGGTCGCAGTCTTTTATTTTATGGTAAACATCACTGGGATCGAAACGCCCATAAATATTGGCGCTGTTTTGCAGTCGTTAATTATTAGAATTTGTTTTCGGCCGTCTATTGTGACAACTGCAACCGGTAAATTTATGGTAAATCAAATGTTTGACTTTTAGGGGTATCACGTCATCTTTTGAGACAACGCTTGCCGAAACTCGCAGTGTCCATCATCAAAAAAAGCAGACGTCGGATTAATACCTATCTTAAACAAGCAACTAAGGAATCTTGAATGATATCAAAACCTTAACCATTTGTGGAAACTCACATGAATTAATAAATAGAACAGCATGCTCACATTTTTAACTAAGAGTTATTTCTGCGGGTTGCCGTCACGAACTTTGTTTTGAAATATTGTTTTCCGTGTGATTCGATGACCTTAGTATGTCTTTCTATTTATCATTTAAAAATACAGAATCATTTCCCACCTGTCGATTGTAGTGATTAGCTTCCGCAGAACAAAGCTTGAAAGTACACTCAAGCAATCAATGCGCGGTGAAACATAAAAGAGAATCCAAGTTTGTATTCTATTGAAGAGCCGGCACTTGGAACAATCAATAAATTAACACTTTTTAGGGACATTACTGAAAAATTATACTTTAATGCTTTAGGAAAATAAACAATTTTCAGAACGCATATAACTAAAAGAGGGAGATTGAGAAAGTGTAGGCACATAAAAATCCATTGTTCTCGTTTGAGGCTCGTAAAAATTAATTCCATCCGACGATTATCTGTTAAACTCCGACCTGATTGTGATTTTCTTTGTTTCCAGGGTAAAGTGGTGATCAGGCCAATTGCCTTCAAGCCAATGGGCATCCCTGTCACCGGCAATGGCAGACTGTCCAACGCCGGGGAGAGGTATGGATCCACGCCCGTCCTCACAGCCCGCCCCGGTTCACATATCACCATCTATGGCAGTAAGTTTAACTGTGTTCTTCTTCAAAACCTATGAATCTTAGCTAATCAAGACCGATTTATTCCACTCCTCCATCTTTACCATCTACTCCTCCTTCTTCTCCTTTGTCTTTTTCTCTTTCTTCTCTCTCTCTCTCTTCTCCTTTGTTTTTTTTTTCTACTTTATTACTTTTGCTCTTTTGGTTTCTTTTCTGTCTTTCTTATCTGTTTTGGACTAGGGCCTACAATTTTAGCTCCCACATCTTTTTGAATCGACGCTACATATCTACTAATAACTGCTTACTTGATGTTGGCCTTTTCTCTTCTGTTCTTGAGTTTGGCGTGACCTTTCAACTTCTATGATCGCATTGACAATCTTCAAATTAAAAGATGGATTCATTAGTAGATATGAAACATCGTATTTATATTTTTGATTGCAACATCGTCCCATCCATTTCTGTCCTATGTTTTTAGATTGATGATATCTAGAATTGGTTTTAAGCACATAATGTCTACATTCATGTATTACTGTAGGAATAATCTTCCACTGTAGATCAAAATATCTACAATTCAGCCATTTGTTGGATCATTCGTTTCACTTAATTTTTATCATTTGACGCTAATGGAGAAATAAAATATTGATCTTGATGTCATTTGTACGGGTTGACTTCCTGTAGAATTGTACTGTGGCAGTTATTTTATAATTATAATTTTCTTCCAAATGTTCATTTAAAAAACTAACTGTACCCTTTGACTGTACGTTCTATCAATGTTGACCAGAAAAAAATCGATATTCGACTGTTATTTAAGACAATTTTAATCCATTTTTAAAACAGTGAGCATTGTCATTATTTATGTTGATTAGATAGTTCCACAATTTAAACAGTGCACGCTAAAGTATATGTTGTTTTCTTTTAACAAAATAAAAATTCAACGAATAAAGCAGCTCCCTGTGAATTGGTGCATTCAGCTGTCAAATTAATTATACTGAGATCACTGCTCACTGGTCGCGTTTAGAGTTACCTTTTTATAACAATTCAATACCAAGAATTTCATTCAACAAAAAATTAGGGAATAATCTATTCTTGGAACTGAATCAGCAACCTGTATGACTGCTGATTTTTCTGCAATGTCAGTCGACAGAGAACTGCCATCGAATCCTCTGAAATCTGAATTTATTTTTAAACAGATGTGCGCAGCTAATTTAAAAGTCCAATAATATATTATTGGCAGGTAGTAAAGAGCACGAATTTGAAAATTGATTTTCTGAGAAACGTTGTTTGTCAATATTATCTAGTTACGCAGTAAGCTTAAGTTTCAATTGCCTTCCAATCTTGTAACGCCCTAATGGGTCATCGGCTTTCGAAAAAATGCTTTTGTAGCACGTAAAAGGCTTTGTTGCAATGTTCTGTTCTTCATTAGTTTTTTTAATAGGCTTACTTATTCAATTAACCAATTACATGGGCCAGTGGCTTTAGTTTTTTAGATGTACCTACTTGTTCCTGGTTTTGACTTCGCGTTTTATGAAACGGTTTTTGTTTAAGGTAGTAGATTTTGTAACTATTTCGTCATTGAATTCGTGATCTGCTGTAATCTCGATTATGCTCGATTTCTCGGTTGTTAACGGCAGATTTGAGAATCGTGCCTTGGGCGAAATAAGGTTTTGCCTAGCGTTTTTTGGATCCACTGTGTAGCAATAGTTTGATCATCAATGGATTTAACTTATTCATTCAGATTTTATCTCCATTTCCTTGAATACATTGGGTAATCCATTTTAATATAACTATTATCAACTTTTTGGCAATCTCGAACAGAATTATGTAGTTTTATAATTTAATCATTTAACGTTAGGTTAATTGGATCTAAGTTTGTCATGATATCACATTTCCTTACTAGGATTTGTGAAATAATTAATTAAGTGTAACGTTTTCAATAACTAAATTTTTAGAGCTAGAAATTGTTTTGTATGAACTCTGCTCTAAACTGCTCCCACATCCTATTCAGAACTTCCTAAGTACCTTTTCGTAAGATAAAGAATTCAAAAGTATGCCAACAAACATTAAAATCAACTTTCGCGACCGAATTTGATTTTATGCATATTTTCGAAAAAAATTCCCACAACCAAACCATGCTTTTGTATGTATTTGGAGGTTGTAATAAAGTAACACTTCTGATGAAAGCAACCATTTATCCTTGTCGAAAATTGAAAGATAATGTATTTTGTCAAACGAATAGATGTTCAATTCGCTTCGCTTCAATTAGAGTACAACTCACGATCTTTCGAAGTAATATTCAATATAAAGTTATATCACCAGGCGTGACGATCTGTGTCAGTGACAGCCGTGGGAATAGCAAATCAGTAACTCCGTGGGATTAACCCACCCACGTGGATTGTATGACGGGCGTGACTGCAGAACAATCAGATCATTATCACCACAAGATGGATTCAAAGCGGGAAAATTAAATGTTTTTGGGGAAAACTATTTATCACCTTTTAAAAATTATTTATCACCACTTATTCCCTTTTGAACAATGAATTCACCGCCACACGTTACCTTTAAAATCGTGATCATGGTAATGGGTAGTACCTACGATTATTGTCTCGAAGTCTTCTATTTACTAAAAACGCAAAGAGTGGTTACCTTTGAGCGTGTCTAATAAGTATGCCCTTAAATTCCGACTCTCTCTCAGATGGTGCTACAGCCCTCCTACGAGCCTTGGCCTCCCGCAACAGTCGCCTCCAACTCCTCCTGTCCTGAGCGGCTGACTTCCAATTTGTTATCTGTGGAAGCTGTGCTGCATCCTCTCGACTTCCCACCTCGGTCTGGGAATTCCCATTGTTCTCCTTCCTCCTGGGTGTCCAGTCATAATTCTTTTTGGGACGCGTGTGTGCGGCGTTTTCTGTACATGTACATTCTTATATTCCGACTACCTTCATCAAATTTGAATTATTAACGAGAGATTAAGTTAAGACGGATTGCAATCTTTAGAGCACAGGCATCGGTGGGAATGCTATCCTTGTTCTACCGGTATTACAATGGAAGATGAGAAGAGGAACTAGCGTCATTGATCCCTCCGGCACCGGTGCATAGTTGGGAAACACGCCAAACGCGTACCGTGTACACGGTTCACATTTGTTACATGAGAACGAGCCCTTTTTCGACTCGTTCTTGTGTTCAACAGCTCGGCTGTGAAATGATTTGCCGTGTAAATAATTTGAAAATTTGTATTTGAAAATTAGATGTACCTACGTGCTTTTCTCTTTTTAGTGTCACTCGCTTTCGTTTCATCTAGTTTCAAATCACAACCGCCGCCCCGGGAACCTTTATTGGATAACACCTCTGCCATAGGTCACCCCAAGTGGTTCGCTATATGTATGTTTGGTGATTCGCAAATGTATATTTAGCAAGGGTATATTTAGCAAGGGTGCCGGGTTCATGGGGTGAGGTTTGTCTAGGTCTTGCAAGCGGATGACCAGGACACACTGAACCCCAGACTCCTACCCACCCCTTAAACCCTTTTCCTTCCCAGTTCCTTCCTCTCCTTTCTTTCCTTAAGAAAAAACCTCCACACAGCATCCCCAAAGATGTCATAGGCCCTGTAGGAAATTATTTTCCTCATGGCCTCCTGTAATGAGCTTATGTAAAAAAAAACAACGATGCTAAAGACGTTTTCACTTCAAAATACGTATTTTTTTAAATGATAAAATTACACGGGTACTTTTTGCTTATATCTTCCGTAACGGTGACGATTTTGAATGACATCTGTGTCTACCGAGGCGTTCATTTCCCACACTTACATAGAGACGTATTAATATTCATCTCCGGTTTCTAGTGTGAAATCGTCAGATGAATGAAGTTGGATACACAATGCATCACGTCAAATTCGCATCTGTAATGCGATCTCCTCATTCACCCCGAGACATTATTTGTTATGCTTAATGTAACTCCTACTGCTTCATTCAGGAAGTGTGGGAATTGTTATGTGTTCATGTTTGTCAACATACCTGGATAGAAGATTTCGTTTTTGTCAATGAACCAATTCTCCCCAAACAATTTTACTTTTATTTTCTTGCCTTAAAGTAAATCATGTGTACACAGCCTTCGGAAACTTTTTTTGTGAATCGATTGGATGGTGGACTTTCACCAGGGCATTTCAAAAATGAAACAATTAGAAGATTTCAAGAAATGAAAATAAGTAAGAATTTATAGCTCACTTTATTTGGTGAGTAATACTAATTTTAGTTTCAGTTATTTTTAGTGGTTCCATGTCAACTCAGAATGAAACCAAATCAGAAACGCCTCAGGAAGGTCATTAAAATAGCCGATAACCCTAACCTAACATAACGAATTGAAGGGCCCGCAACCCGGATTTGTACCGATTTATTACATATTTCCCTTAAACACGGTAAGTTTTAAAGCTCTTAAAAAAATATATGTTATTCTTGAAGATAAAATCTAGACTTTACCAGCGCCGAAACGCAAATTATATAAAATTCCCTCGATAGAAAAAAATCGCAAAGTATGCTCCAAAAATTATTATTAACACGTTTGTTTCAGTTATTTTACAAGTTATATGTATGAAAAAATTCACAGTGTTTCTTTAAATGTTATTTAAGATAATGCCCGCGAGATTTTGGCTCTATTCTATTGCAATTTACGCATCGATTTTGACGCTGTAAATGTTAGCGCTCTCCTCTAACATTCGTAATTTCGTATCTCTCCATCTTTTTCTTTCGGGCCCGGTTGCAGAGCCTTAACCAATTTTTTAATATTTTTTATCATCACTCTTAATGACCTTTCTGAAGTGCTTCTGAGTTGGTTTCATTCTGAGTTGTCTGGTCACCATAATACAAGCCAATTAGTTATTTATTCTAATTCTTCTCACTATTCTAGGAGGTACACAACCCTAAGGCCGGTTACAGTGCACGACCGACGGTCGGTGCGTACGGCCGGTCCTGACGATACGCATGCGTACGGTCGGTCCTGACGATCGCATACCACTGACCGACCGTCGGTGCGTACCGTCAGGACCAACAAGCTGACCGGGCGTCGTACGCGAAATGGACGCTTTTACTAATAGTTTAATTGCTACTTATTATCTTCGTAGACGTATTAGGAACAGAAGATGTAGATATCACGTACATCCGATCGTCGCCCAAAGAGCATTTCAAGGGGAATTCACTCGTCGGTCGACCGACGGTCCGCATGCGCACGCGCTCGACCGACGATTCTCGTATGCACTGCGTAGCGATATACGCATGCGTACAGTCGGTCCTGCACTGAACGATTTATGAATTTTCATACAAATGACAAGCGCGACCGACGTACGCACCGACCGTCGGTCGAGCACTGTAACCGGCCTAATAATTTTGGTTTGCTAAAAACTCACATTTTAATCATTTTCGACGAATTCGTAACTATAATTACTTGTTTATTCAAACAGGCCCCTGGGGATGTAGTTCTTCATATTTAAGTTTAATTTAAAAAATACCTTACTATTAATATATTTTACGTACAACGATTTTAAAACTTTATAACCCGTTTTTCAACTGTAAAGTTAGCGGTAAGCACCAGATTTTATTTTTCAGACCTTGAATTAATAACTTTGGGAGGGAAACATTTAGAAACATCTTAAATATTAGTAACATGTTCTTCAGAATTAATTTAAGTGAACGCGGCGGAAAGGTCGAATCTCCAGACCTGCTAGGGCGAATTCGATCGTACGTTCGTCCAATACGCAGTGCACGGACGTATATTTGTTTACACGCTTTCTTCACTTACGTCGTTAAGATTCCCACATTATTTTTCTTCATCTTCTTTTCTTTGATAGGGCAAGTTCGACAGTAGATCCGTGCGATACACGGGTCGCGAGTCGCAATTTGTATACACGGCTTCTTTACTTACGCCGTTAAGATTCTGAATATATTTTAGGGTATATTGTCGTCTTCCTCATTTTCCTTCGGCCCCACTCCATTTCGCAATAGGGTAAGCAATGTTTAACTTGTTTTACAGTTCATTCCTTAAATTGGGTTGCAAAAAACGAATTAAATATGCAGGGTGTAACAGCACGTACCCGAAAGATTTTAACTAGTGATTCTTGGTCATATTTGTAACAAAAAACGTAGATGTCGTTTTGCTGTCCGATGATTTTTTTTTGTAAAGATTAAAAACAAAAAAATATTTTTCCATCACATATCACCACTGCTACACATAGCGACGGGATTACCTCTCTTTCCTCTCGTGCTGCTAGAGCGAAACGGAGTGCGCAACACGTGACCCGTGCTGGCTGCACCCAACTACTCAGTTACGACACGTGAAGGAAAAATATATTTTTTTGTTTTTATTTGAAAAAAGATCATCGGATAGCAAAATGACGTCTAGATTTTTGAAGTGAAAATTCTTTTGCGGCGTTAGTGACTTGAAATTCGAGTGAAATGGAAATGCGTCACAACTCAGTCCTACACGAATACTCAGTTCTAATATAATGCTGTAAATTCGCACCTCGGCGCGTGCCTTACATAGCGTAGTTGGCAAGGTGCCTGACAAGGTGACCAGAGAGACAGACATCAAGCGAACGGGGGTTCGAATCCTACGAAATCAAAAAAAATATATTTTGTGAAATCAATATCCAATCTTCACACTACTATAAAAAACAAGCAAAAGAAAAGGAAGCGACATCTAGCGACTTTTTACGATCTACTTTCACTTCTACCGTATGTGAATTACACTCCGATTTTTTTTATTTCCAATATGCTCAGGAATAGACAGTTAAAATCCTTCGGGTACGAGCTGTCACACCCTTTATATTATTCTTTGATATTCTCTTCATTAAGGATTAATCTCATACTCATAAGGAATTAGAGACGAGCTGATTGATAATATTGAGATATCTACGAAGATTATTAAAGTATCTGCATTTTTTAAACCAGCTCAAATCATTAAAAATATCAGAAAAAACTGCAAATTGATTAATCTATCTTAAATCTAACTCATCTTTAAAATCATCAGTCGGAGAAAAATCATTTTACAATTATTGATGATCTTTTATTACATCTTAATTATTGTTAAACATTTCTTAACGTCCTTTCATATCTTAATTATTAATTATGCCCAATAAAAGATTAATTAAATCGCCTTGATTACATTTACACGCCATTTTAAACCGTTATTGCCAATGAAATGACATTCCGTTACGAATTATAAAACTGGAAAAACTTTCGATAATTCTTAAATTTTATTAATTAAATTGTGGGCGGAGTGAATTTCACAATCTCCAACTTTCAGATGGGTTTGTAATGGGATGATTATAAATTAATTTTAAATGGAAGTTTGCACAATAAACTTCATTCACGGGATAATCAAGATATAAGCTTCCTTCATCAACTAATGTATATTTTATGGACAAAATCTCCCACAACATTGTTTGCTGTGGGTGGAAAAGTGGAGGTTGAACCGTCCTGATATTTCCTGCAACGATTCTGTCTGCAATAGACAATTAAAAATTATTGTTTTGACATATAAATTGTTACTTTCGATCAAAATATCTTCCATGTCACAATAAATAGAGTGACGGTATTGATTCGGTGATATCTAATAACATCTTTTAAAGTGAAAACTTCTTTAGCACCTTGTGATTTGAAACTCTATGAATTAAAATTAAAAAGAGACGAGCACATACCTACATCTATCGAATTTGGCCTGCGAGATAATGAGATAGTTTAATCGGTCTCCTCTTCTCCCCACTTCATTTCATTTCTACCGCGTGTGAATTGCACACTCAGATTTTTAATATTAGTTATTCTTTTGGAAGAAATAACAGATTTATTTATTTATTTATTTACACATATACGGCACAACATGTGCCATTAACATAATAGACATACTTATAATATTAAACAACATGAAGAATAACAGTATAAATAACAGTGTAAAATTTAAGAAAAAATGTAAAAAGTAAGGTAATAAGTAGTGTATAAAAACTATAATGTATAAAAGTAAAAATAAAAATTTAAAGAGAGAAATAAAACAATAAAATGCAAAATGTACAAATAAAAGATACCTATCTCAAGGTACCTACAAAGATTTAAATATAAAATATAAAAAGTAATAAATCCTGGATTATGTTAACCGATATGATAAATTAAACAAGTACCTATGATTTCTAGTGCATTAATAGTTTTAGAGTGAAGTACTGGTAGGCATGTTATGTTTACATGATGAATTATATTTACGTGGTACTAGCAAACAAATTAAGTTTAACGCATCTTTTGTATGAAGCCGATTACTGGCGGCGTGATCGATATTAGCATATTCATTGCCTAAAATATGCAAGCGATTTATGGTTGAGTTTTGTTCTGCGTTCGTCAAAGTATTGTCACAATGGAAAGGTGTTTTGAGTCGAGTCGGTCTACAAGGTACATGGTAATTTATTAATGAGACCAGTTCAGGGGAGTCAAACCAGTTATTGTTTATTTTAAATAAAAAAATAAGATCATTGAGTATTCTTCTATCCTTTAGCGATAAGAGTCGCATTTTTTGTAATAAAGATTCATAGTTTATGTCAACCGCGGAAATACCTAATTTGAAATTAATTGATCTGAGAAATTTGCGTAGGATTCTTTCAATGGAGTTTGTGTGGCTTTTGTAGAAAGGGTTCCATATGGGGGAATTGTATTCTAAATGACTCCTAACCAGAGTTGTATATAGTATTTTGAATGTTTGGATATTTTTGAAATCTTTACAAATTCTTACAATGAAGCCTAGCATTTTCATTGCTTTACCAGTTATTATATCAATGTTGTTGGTAAATAGTAGTTTAGAGTCGAAGGTTATTCCAAGGTCCCTTATTACAGGTACTGACAATAAACTGTGATTGTTAAAAGAATAACTATATTTGATAGGGTTTTTAATTCTAAAGAAACTCATGATTTGACATTTTTTAATGTTAAGTGTAAGTTTGTTAATGGTACACCATTCTACGAATTTTATAAAATTGGATTGGAGGGACAAGCAGTCGTATATATTTTTTATGATTTTATATATTTTCCTCTCATCAGCAAATAATAATATGTTAACATCAGTGAATATGGAAGTGACATCGTTTATGAATAGTATAAACAATATTGGACCAAGGTGCGAACCCTGAGGCACACCGCTAGTGGCTTCAAATTCGTAAGACAAGTGTGCTTTAATACAGACAGTTAGTACACGTTTTGATAAATAATTCTTAATCCAACATAATAAATTACCACGTATTCCTAATTTTGACAATTTATTTATAAGAATTTTAATACAAACCTTATCAAAGGCTTTACTAAAATCCGTGTAAATTGAGTCAACTTGTTCTCTATTAGCAAGAGCACCAGAGATAAAATGTTCATACAGCCTAAGGTTGGTTAAGGTAGATCGTCCAGAGATAAAACCATGTTGAAATGATGAGATATTAAATTTTATGCAAGAACATATTTTTTGAAGAATTAACCTTTCAAAAAATTTTGGTATTGACGATTGTATGCATATTGGTCTGTAATTTTCAACTAAAGACTTGTCTCCGCTTTTAAATATTGGAGTGAGAAAGCTATTTTTACATATTTGTGGTAACTTGCCTGTTAAAAGTGATTCATTAAATAGTAGGTACAGAGGGTAAGAGACACTACCCCCACAGTTTTTTAGAAATACGGGGGGAATTTTATCTGGCGCTGAGCACGATTTAGATTCCAGTAGTTTGATACATGCTGCAATTTCTTTAATCTCAATATGTATCTGAGATAGTTGTAAATTTATATCTGACTCAAAGTTTGGAATGTCTTCGTCAGGGATATCTGTTTCATATACATCCTTAAAAAAATCTGCAAACAAATTGACAATTTCTTTGATTTTACAGGAAGTTTTCAGTTTATAGTGCATAGTTTCAGGCATGCCAAGGTTGTTGTTATTTTGGGCTTTACAATAGTTGAAAAAATGTTTTACATTGTTACCAATCGAAAATTCCACATTCTTAATATAATTATTATAACAAATGTTTGATAATTTATTACAATCTTTTCGCAGCTTGCTGAAAATTAAAAAATCAGAAAGATTTGTTGTTTCTTTATAAATTTTATGGGCTTTTTTCGTCTCAATTACTATGTTAATGAGGTCCTTGCTAAACCAGCGAGGGAAATTTGAAGATAATTTATAACTAATTGGGACAAAGTTTTCTATGGTTTTATATAGATGATCACAAAAGGCTTTAATTTCTCATCGAGATTACCTGCTTCTAGTATAGACCAGTCAGTGCTATATAGATAATCGTGTATTGCAACATAATTGGCTTTATTAAAGTTAGGAGATTGCGTCTGGTTTTTAATTTGGCATTTTATAGGGTTACATAATACAGTAATATCTAAAGGTGGGTGATGAGAATCAGGGGCAAGAACTGAATCGAGTGACTTTTCAACCGCAGTTGACAAGTCGGTACAAAGAACAATATCTAGTAATCTATTATTGTCATTTTTTACATTGTTTAATTGAACTAGGTTAAGGAAATCACATAATTCAACTATTTCTTTTTCTGTGTCAGTTAAGCTAGGGTTTTGAGATAATGTAGAATTGTCGCGGGTGCCCCAATTGATTTTTGGTAAATTGTAATCACCGATGATAGTGATTTTACTATTTGGAAATCTATACGACAGTTGTTTAATATCCTCGAAATGACTTTTGTATACACTTATATCTGATGATGGCGGAATATAAACACTGCCTATGATATTTTTTTGATTTTTACCGTTTAGTAAGATGTAAACTTGCTCCACATTACAATTTTTGGTTTTCAGAAGTTTTGAAGGATGTATCTTGTTGACAGCTATCATGACGCCACCGCCTCTAGATTTAGCGCTGGTTTGTTGACTTCTGTCAGACCGGTAAATATGATGGTGGGGTAGACCAAGCTCAGCAGAGTTGATGGGTGGTTCCAGCCAGGTTTCCGTAAGAATGAGAATGTCATGTGGCAGTGTCGGGGCATGTATTTTAAAGTCCTTAAGTTTAGTTTTCATGCCTCTGACATTTTGGTAATAGCACTTCAATTTGTTTACATTGTGTCGTTTTTTGGAAGGGTTGTAACAATAATTGGTTTGGAGTTTATGTACTTCATGGTAATCAAGGCATTTAGTTCATTGTCACATTAGGTACAAGAAGATATCGTATGGGTATCTGCCTGGCTCTTTGAAAAACCTTTTTTTTTTATGTGACTTCTTTAGCACGCTAGTGTGATTTGAAACTCGATGAAACGAAAAAGCGACACTAAAAAGAGACAAACACATACATCTATGGGGTTTAGCCTGCGAGAGAATGAGGTAGAATAATCAGTCTCCACTTTGTGCTTCGTAGCCTCCCAACTCTTGTCTACTTTAGTTTTATGAAGGTTTCCCTTCTACCGCGTATGAACTGCATACTTGGGATTCACCAGGGATTCCAGGTTTGACGTCGTTGGGTTGGTGTTACACCATGATTTCCCCATCTTCATGTTTGTCAGCCTCATATTCGTGTTTGTAAACCTCATTTTAATGTTTGTTAATATCTTTATCTTAGTGTTTACTGTTGTCTCGTTTTGTGATTTTGTTGGTCACTTTTTTTTTATGATTTCCTTTAACTTCACACTTACTGTCACTGAATATGCGTGTATTCGATCTGTTAGGTTGGTGAATTAAAGTCAAATTACGTTTAAACCACTTTATTGCACGACAGAAAATAACTGTGCTCGATGTAGAATTCGAATGTATTGATTATGAACTTGCATTTTTTTACATTAGCTCCACACAGTAGGGTCCGTGGAAAAAAAAACTCCCCGGGCCTATATCATCTTTGGGGATGCTGTGTGCAGAGACTTTTTAGGGAAAGGAAGTTCTGTGAAGGAAAATGGTATGTGGGGTGGTTAGGAATCTGGGGGTCAGTGAGTCCATTAGTAACGGACTCAAGAATCCATCCCTAAGAGGAATATAAACGCTAGAAATATTTCGAATCTCATGCCTGCAAAATTTTAAAATCGAGCGTCTTTTTGCACGAGGCTAGTAAGCGAAAAAGTGGTTTTTATTTATTTTTTGCATACTTTTACAAGAGCGAAAAAAAGTTAGAACATGGAAAAAATTGCTATTGGTGGCACGTTAGGTTTAAAAACTGAAAAGCGGGAGGGAGGGAGGAGGAGAGGAACCTGGGGAGGGGGACCTGGGAGTGGGAGGAGAACTCGGGAGGGTGGTTCGCGGGATGGGGGAAGGGGGGGGGGAGTGGAGTGGGGAGAGGGAAGGTGGAGGTGACGGAGTGGGAACGCAGAGGGGAAGACGACGCAGGAGAAGAAGGGGAGGCGGAAGGGGAACGAGACGAATGGGAAAGGACACTCAGGAAGAAACAATTTCTTTATTAAATGGCATAGCATGCCGGGACCAGCTAGTATTATAATAAAACGATAAAATTTAAAAAAAAAATAATATCGGTATAACTAAAAAAAAAAAAAAAACTAAATGTTGAGGACACCTTCGTGAATTTTCATTTGATAAAGCATACCCATTATTGATAGCTATTCTAAAAATTACATTTCCATCCTGTACCTGAGCGATATTATACATTCTGAATGTGTTCCACTTTTCCCTTTTTATCGTTAATTATTACATACCATTATCAGTACATACACAGGCAGTAAAATTCATGTTTTCAAGATAAAAAGACTTTCTTTAAAATTTCGAGCAAGTTTCCCTCGATGTCGTGTGTTACCAGAGTTTATACGTACATTTAAATGTCAAGTGAAACCCTGAAACACGAAATTGAATTTATTTTGTTCGTGTTCGGTGGATGTTAATAGTTAATATCCCATTGAACGTGTATGTCCAGTTTAACGAAACTACGAAACAAAACTTCAATCATGTACGGTATAATAGGATGGGGTGGTCCACTTGAAGTATTTATAAAACCTTTACAAATAACTAAAAATTATGTTATCAATGTTATGTATAATAAAAATAGAACATTTTCTACAAATGCATTATACAAAGAATCTAAACTATTCGGTCTCCGTTAACTATTTATACTGCAAACTATGAAATATATCTTTATAAATAAAAACAAATTCGAAAAACGAAAACAGAATCTACATCTTACTAATACTATAAACGCAATAGTTTGTATGGATGTATGTGAAATTTACATATTGTTATTTGTTTTACTATGAATCTGTATACGTATGTATTTTTTTTAAATAAAAAAAAAAATAAAAAAATGTGTGTTTGTTACTCTTTCACGCAAAAATTACTTAATGGATTTTAATAAAACTTTACAATAATATAGTTCGTACATCAGAATAACATATAGGCTATAATTTTTCAAGCTATCTAGGAAGAGGACGCGGGAGGGGAACGGGGACGCACGGGAAAGGTGATTCAGGGAGACAACGTATTTCTTTGAATATGGCATTGCAACGCATGCCAGGAACCAGCTAGTTATAAATAACATCGTAGTTAATACCCCCCAAATGAATACCAAACAAATGCAAAATCACGGCAGTTTTATTGGATCTCGTACTTTCAATCCTTTATCGAATAAATTCAAGTGACAACTAAACTACCTCAATGATATGGTTAGCGAACTCGGGTTCTTTGATTCTCATTTCAAAATTACTTTTCCAATATAAAATGAGGGACAATCATTATCTGTTTATTAACTGTTTTTGCTTTATGTGCCCACTGTTTGTTTCTTTCTAGGTAGATACAATAATAAAATGTATATAACCATATTACCCCAACACAGGCTGCGCCTTAGAGGGTTCCCATTACTCATATAATTTCATAGTTTTGTGTTCATCAAATGTAAAAATTGGGAAAAATATAGGGAAAAAATAAATAAATAAAATTTAATTGTGAATACTCAAAAAGTTGTAATAAGAAGATAATAGTTCATTCTACAACAATAATATTATTCCTAAGGATCGTGAGAAACTATTATAGCTTATTTTATAACTCTACTACTGCTATTAATTCAAGGTGAAATTTGGAATATGCACTGATATGCAGCACCGGTAGGCCCTCCACACAGCATCCCAGATGACATAGGCCCTGAGGGAAATTATTTTGCTCATGGCCTCCTGTGTGGAGTTAATGTAAAAAAAGGCTATTAATGTTTTGACTTCAGAACTTTCAAGAATGTTACATTTGTAATTGACTTCATTGTTTAAAATGACTATAATATAATCATGGTTTCCGACGTCTATAGCTCTAACTAAAAACTAAATTAATTCATTTAAAATAATATATAGTATATTTGCGGCATGTTCCAGAGTGGAAGATACTATCAGTATCGCCCTGGTGTAAGACCACCATTCAGAATTGAAACGCTGCTTGAAAAAGGCTTTAGCCGTGTTTAGTGACCAGATTTCCCAACCTTCCTCTTCCCCACCTCCTTCCCCTCCCCACTACCTTCAGCCTCACAACATACCCCAATTGGGGATGCCATAGTCTCACTGGCTCCAGACGGGAGCAGTTGAGATTTTTGTGCGGTATTCACTGTAAAAAAAAGAAAAAAAAACTAACTAACCATCACGCTGTTTCCCCGCAGGGGTAGGCAGAGAGGATGGACCGCCAAACAACTCGGTCTTGGCACACACTCTTTGCCTCATTCATATTCATACATCGTCTCATAAACACCCTTCTATTATTCTGACTCTTGACATGGCCCGACTCAAGTATCTGATTCACTTGATCGTGCCATGTATTCCTCGGGCGTACCGACTTCTTCGACCATTCACATTTGCGTCATATATTCTTCTTACACAAGCGCCACTCCTGAGTGAGCGATGGGCCCGAGCGCACTCAAGATCACGCCCTGCATAATAATTGATTATTTATTTTTATTCACCAAATTTAAATTTTCCCCACAGGAAAAACTAAACCCTTTCACACACTTCCCCAAATGAGCATCTAGTCAATCCACGCTATGCCGTTGCACTATATTAGTATTATAAATACAAAACAATACAAGAACAACATGTCAACCTACCAGAGACCAAATGGGAAAATAATTCACCGACTCCAGATATTTTTATATCAGAGGGTTCGGCTCTCAGAGACCGAAGAACTCCTGGATGACTCAATGTTCCAAAATTCTTCAGAGAAACGGCCTGGATGAAGGCGATACCCAGAACAGAAGGTATTACAACCTGAGAACGAGAAGAGCCGACCCCAACAGCCTACCTAGGCAATGAGTTGGGACAGCGCAAGGAAGAAGAAGAAGAGGGTTCGGCTCTGTGGAATTCCTAATTTGACCTATAAATCCTACTGATCCCTCAATATAAATATTTAAAAAATCTTTTGTAATCCTACATGTATTTAAAATTACTGATTTTTGCATTTTTATATATTAATTCTTTGACAAATCTAATATGCCTAAATTTTGAATAAGAGACCTAGGTATAATGCCAGTAGCCGAAATGACAAATGGTAATATTTTTATAGTCTGAGAATGCCAAATTCTTTTAACCTCATTTCCTAAATCTGTATATTTTCTTATTTTTTCAGAAACAGATTTTTGAATACTACTATTATTTTTTTTTTCTATTTATGTTCTCTTTACTGTGTAAATATATTATAAACATGTATAACTATATGGGACGTGTGGGATTGCACTATCCTCCCAACATCCTGGAATAAAGATTATTATTATTATTTCTTTGTTCATTCGCTCTACATGCCCAAACCATCTGAGGGTCCCTTTCTCAATCTTACTCATTACGCTTACATCTGCCTTGCATTCTTTGCGGATCTCCACATTTTTCACACGATCATACGTGGTTTTACCACACATACGCCTCAGGGATCTCATTTCAACGCATTCAGTCTACTTTCATCCTTCCTCTGTCAGTTCCATGCCTCACTGCCATACATCAGGGTGGGTACCAGGACTCCATTGTGGACTGCTAGCTTCGCTTCTTTTGCCAGTTTTTAATTAGCGCCAACAGCATTCAGTCATAGCTCTATCAACTATAATATAATCTAAAAGCATGAATTGTACTTTTCAATGTGCCTCTTTTTATTTTTTACAATGCATTTATTATTATTTTCTAAACACAGAAATGTATAAATTAACTTTTTTTCTCGTGATACTCTCCTTCCCGAAATGACTTTATTGCAACTCATTTGAAATATGTTTTCATTAATGTTTCTGTCATGCAGGTGATGTAACAGGTTTGTTGCTAAAATAATTATAATTACTGAAAGGAGTCACTTTTTTGATATTCTTAAATATCCTTGTTTTAACCCCTTCCTGAATACCATCGCCTTTTCGCTATTCTGATAAATTATGCTCGTTTTTAACCCCTCCCTGAATACTGAAACATTTACGACCTTTTATTTTTTTCTCATCCCTCCCTAAAACTTTAACGGTAATCTTATATTGTTAACCCCTCCCTGCATTCTATCAGTTTTACGATATTCTGAAATATTATTCTTATTTTTAAACCCCTCCCTGAATACTGTCACATTTAAGATATTCTGAAATAAGCTTATTTTAATTTCTCTGAATACTGGCACATTTACGATTTTCTGAAATATCCTTCCGAATACCGTCACATTTACGATGTTCTGCAATACTATACTTGATTCGATATATTTTGAAATACCCTTGTTTTAAACTTTCTGAATACTGTCACATTTACGAAGTTCTGCAATATTATTCTTGTTTTAAACCCCTCCCTGAAAACTGTAACATTTGCGATATTCTGAAATATGCTTATTTTAACTCCTCTGAATGATATCACATTTATGATATTCTGAAACATCCTTCTTTCAACCTTTCTGAATACTGTCGCATTTACGATATTCTGCAATATTTTACATATGCGCCCTTGAGGTGATTTTTCACAATAAATGGCTCTCTACAAATTATCCTATTATTATTATATCTTCCAAAGTAAGCTCCATTTTTCAGAACTGATATACGACGAATGAATGAACAACCTAACACGTCACGACGCAAGAAAGGAATAAATAGGTCTAAACAATTCATAAACTAATAATCAGATTTTCAGAGTCTGGTATTAGTAAATCCACACATTAATTGTTAATTAAAAATATTAATTTAAAACTAATTTATGAAAATTCTTGGCGTGATATATATTTTTTTAAACTACTTATACTTAACTTTTCATTAAACTTTAATCAGTCTTTAATCAGCCTGGACGAGAGTGATCTCCGATCTTTGGTAGCGCTGTCTCACCCCGGCTTGTATTATAATGTACTGTGTCTTAATAAACAAATAAATAAACAAATTAATTACCCCAATTAAGAATGCATTAATTTGTCACACTGTCTTCTGGTTATATGCACATGAAATCATCGTTTAAAAAAAGTGATTTATTATATTAGCTTGTAAGGGAAGAAGCAGAGTGCGTCGTCTAGAGAGGCGGGAAACCCACGTGTATAGGTAAATAACAAATCTCTAGGTTGCCGGCAGTAAAATCTGGAACCCACTCTGAAAACTATTGATTTTACAACATTCTAAAATATCTGCTTTTTACCCCTCCCTGAAAGCTGACAGTTTTACGACATGCCAAAATATGATTATGATTAATTTCTAACCCCATCATGTTGCACCCTTCCAGGCAGCAGCGACCTCCGACACCATCACTCGGGCGTCTCCAACTACTCGCTGGACCGCAAGCTGTTGTCAGCCTCCTCGCGCGCCTCACCCTCACCACCTCCACCACTATCTTCGCTGCAGCTCACCCCGCCCAGGAAACTCGCCAACTACGACTCCATGGAGAGCGTTCGCAGATCGCCCGTGTCCAGTGTCAACAGCCAGTCTAATGGGTACGAATAATTTTTTTATTTATATATGAAGTATGTTTACGTTAGGTTTTCGATGCCTGTCTCACTAGGATTTACCTGTGTCGAGACAGGCGTAGAGGTACATAAATGAATATCATAGTTACAATAATATTTAAGGTAAAATACATATAAATTAGATTACAATTAAAACTGAAAGATGATTGTAAGTGTGGGTAAATCCCATAAAGAGAGTTATCTTATAAATGTAGGAAGAGATGAAGTAAAGTAGTAAATCCTGTCAAATCTCTTTATGGAGTTAGATTACCTATACAGGATATATAAATTGATATTTCTGTGTATTTGTAATTTATTGTACAGATATTTGCAGTAGTGTGACGTCCAATACTTATAATCCATTTCTTTATTAGGTATCTTGTTTGAATTTGGTCATTGATTCAGTTTGTCTAATTGTAGCTGGTATTATATTGTGTAGTTTACAAGCTATGTATTTAAAGTAGCGTCTTTGTCCAAAGGTGGTTTTGGTAAAAGGAGTTAGGAGAAGTTCTTTGTTTTTGGCTCGGGTATTGGGTATCGTTTGTGTTGCTTTGTATAGGGTTTTTATGTTTTTGTGTAAATTAACTAAGATGGATCTTGCATAGAGCTGTTTAACGTCCATAACGTTGAAAGTATTGAAGATCGTATCAGTGCTGATAGTAAGAGGAAGTTTAAGAATTATTTTTATGATTAGTTTTTGTGCTTTAATGATGGGGTTGACGGCACTTAAATAAGTATTTTATGCCCGGCATACGTTGCAATGCCATTCAAGGAAACAAATGGTTTCTCCTTGCATGTCCATTCCCATGCGTCCCCGTTTCCCTCCCGCATCCCCTTCCCCTCCTACGTTACCCTCCCCCTTCTGCCTTCCCTATAAATGAAATACAAGCATTTTAAAACCACTCGCGCATCACCTGTAGTATTTTTTTAAGGGTGATAAGTGATAAGGATGTTGTTGACATATTTAACGTATTAATTACGAAATATAAACGGGTCATAGTAGAATTTATATCGGAAAGCAGAACAACAAATCTGATTTTAAAAAGTACCTAGCGCTGATGATTTTTGTTTAATTATTGGAAGCCAATTGAATAAAATATTCCATACTAGCCGACCCGGCCACACGTTGCTTTGGCTAACGAAACCTTTATAACCGACGCCATCTGTTAAATCAAATCCACACCGCCTGTTTGTCAGCCCGTTGCCCGCTGCCCGAGGCCCGCTGCCGCTTGGCCAGATATATTATGTATTTCAATCAATTTACACAAAACTTTGACAAATTATATACCTAAAAACCTTCCTCATGAATCACTCTATAAATTGGTGAAAACCGCATGAAAATCCGTTGCGTAGTTTATAAGATCTAAGCGCACATAGAGCGTGAGCGAACTCGTAAATGAATGAACTCGTACTTAGTAAAGAGTAAAGATAAAGATTTCTAGCATAGAATCAGCGCGTATCTCATTATTTCTCAGCCTTTTTTGTGATTCACATCTCGTATGTCATTTAAAATACCTAACAATATGTTTTAATGAAAAAAATACTTACCTAAATAACTGATCCCTAAATATTGTTAACCCTTTTTATCTTAAATAGATAAAATAAACCAAACGGTTTTAGTTCCTGCTGAAAATCTGTGTAAAATGAGATACGCGGTGGTATAATGTAAGCGACGATTTATTTATTGTACTATTCCCAGTCCCTTGTTTTCCATCTTGCATGGTGGAGTATTGTGTTATACACTCAATTAGATGTTCTATGTATAAAAAAAATAAACATATAAAAACCCAGCTGGGCGTGAAATTCAAAATTAAGTTTGGTATGGAAAAATATAATTACGACATTATGCTGTGGTTTTCTTTACTTCTCGATGAACGCCATCTGTACGCGACGAACGGAAAATGTTGACTTTGAAAAGTGTAACTTGCTGCTATTCAATCATAGATGGCGCACGTAGCTTTAATTCTAGTTTTTTCGTTTGTTTCCGATGATGAAATATTTACATGGCTTCCAAAAAGGCTTTTTTATTGAATTTTTATTAGTTAAAGGATTACATTTCAACTTCGCAATATATTTAAGAGAGAATAACCAGACACAACCGGAAATATCTCATTTTTAAATCATATTTTAGACGTTTTGACTCTTTTCCACAAAAAATGATAAATTGATTTCGAAAGACTGTTCTCTTATCTAGTAAATCTATTTTTTAAATTTTGAGAAAATATGTTTATTTTTAGTACAATAAGGCTTTACCGTAGGTCGTTGGCAGATTTTTTAAATTTTCAAACTAAATTTTGTATTATCATTATCATCATCATCATTATCATTACTTAGTATAAAATGAAGTCGCTCAAAATGTATGTGCGAATAGATCTTTTAAACTACGCAACGGATTTTCATGTGGTTTTCACCAATAGATAGAGTGATTCAAGAGGAAGGTTTATATGTATAATACATGCTTATTATAGAAGAGAAAAGCTGAGAAATTCGCAGCGGGTAGCGGGCAGCTGGCAAGCGGGTGGTGTGGATTTTATAAAGGTTGGGTAATGGTGTTGTGTTTCGTTAGCCACAGCAACGTGTGGCCGGGTCTGCTAGTACAACACGAATTTCAAATCATATAATCAATCATGCAGTAAAATAAATCAATAAATTATTTGGGAAAGCCACTTTTCAGAATTTTAATTTTAGTTCAAATAAATTCATAAAAAAAAATACGCGCCCTTGTTTTGTGACGAAAATACTTCAGTTTGTTTATTTATTTACGGTCTTACAAACTAATATATTTAAAAAAAAATTACATTCTTATTTTGCTTAGACATTATTGAAAATTTATAAATACTTGTGATCAAAAAATAATTACAAAAAGTACATAATTTTAATAGTTTTATCATCACGAGTTTGAGCATTTTCAAATGTCGGTTTTTATCGAAGCAAATTAATGTTGAATGAAATAAAATCGATATTGAGTTATTGTGTTAAATTGCTGGTATGGAGAATAATTAATCTTTCTCATCGGAACTGCCCTGTACAATTGCAAAGGTACGGTCGGAAGACCATCGTTCAAAGAAATTCGAATTCTCGGCCGCTGGTTAATGGGAACAATAAATATATTTAAAAGTAAGCATTCATACATAATACCGTAATATTTTGGTTACCAAATCTAGAAATTGGGTTCATTTAGTTCATCCTTATTGCCAGAAACAGATGGGTACTGTATATCTACATCCAGAGTGGAAGATACTCTCAGTATCGCCCTGGTGTAAGTCCACCATTCAGAATCGAAACGTTGCTTGAAATGGCTTCTGCCGTGTTTGGTAACCAGATCTGAAAAGCCAGGTACTTCCTCACTTTTCTCTGCCCTATCTCCTCCCCCACCCCACTACCTTCAGCCTCACAACATACCCCAATTAGTCCCACTGGCTCCAGACGGGAGCAGTTGGGACTCTTGTGAGGTTTTCATGTAAAAAAAAAAAAAAAAAATACATAGGTACAATGTCCAGGTGTGTAGTAGGATGGGCTCTCAACGCTTTTTTCAATACTGGATAGGAACATCAGGGGTCTCAAAAGTTACGAATTAACACATCTACCCGTGTTTGTTTCTAAACGAATACGTCAGGGTTCTCAAAAGTTAATACGCATGAACATGCAGGGTCGGATCTAGGGGGGCGCAAACCGGGGCGCCTGCCACGGGCGGCAGTTTTAGGGGGCGCCAAAATCGTAATTACTCGAGCGACTTGTGTTCAGTTTTTGATTTGGCCATTCGATTTAATTAATATCATTCCTCAAAATATTAACGCGGAAACATATAAACTGCTTACTGCGGTTTACAACTATTAAATCCACCTAGATTTCACCGTTTATCTCATATTTCTGGTTCGTTAAATGTGGTTCAATTTTGGACCGATATCAATAGCTGAAAAATAAAAGCGGTCCAAATTTGGACCTAAATCGCTCCAGTGGATGCTTATTGAAAAGAAAACTTGATTCACAAAGCGCCTGGCATCCAGCGCACGTTTTTCTATCGAGTATTCATTTGATTTTAAAACGCCCATTTGGTTTATGAATCCTAAGTTGATTTAGGAACGCATCCTAAGTCGATTTTGAACGCGTGCATAATGTACGACATAGGTTCTCAACGTGGGCGATAACGCTCCGTTGTGGGCGTTTGGGACTTTCGGGGGGACAGTGAAAGAACCAAAGAAAATTAAGAGGCGTTGAGATGGCACAGTGAGGCCGTGGGCAGGTAAAAGAAATGCGGTCTAAAAAGACAAAAAACGCTAATCACGTACTAATAAAAGCAAAGTTAACCTTAACAATAGTTAATTTTTGTAACTGTACTCGTATGTGTTGTTATCATTTTTATTAGGTGTGCGAAAATTTATATATTTCGATAGTTCGGGAAGTGGATTAAAATTGAACTGGAAGATTCCATTACATTCAAAATGAAAATTAAATTGGATAATATGATTTTTTTCGTTATATTATGTGTAGGTATTATTAATGAACCTATATCATGAATACAAGAAGGAAGAAGGTAGCAACCCAGCACTTACAATACATACAAATTGCTTTTTTTTACTTGCTAAACAAAAAGGCATAACAAATAATATTATATTTTCAATCGAATTATTGATTCCATGACAGTTGAACCCCCCCCCCCCCCCTCCCCTTCCCCCTCCCATCTCTTTCTGTTTCTGCCCCGGTTCGAAAAAGTCGTAGATCCTGGGCTGTGAACATGTTGACATCGTATTTTTTTGTATTGGGGTGTCAAAAGTTACGCATTAACACTGTCACCGCGTATTTTTTTGTATTGGGGTCTCAAAAGTTACGCATTAACACTTTCACCGCGTATTTTTTTGTATTGGGGTCTCAAAAGTTATGCATTAACACTTTCACCGCGTTTTTTTTTGTATTGGGGTCTCAAATTACGCATTAACACTTTCGCAGCGTATTTTTTGTATTGGGGTCTCAAAAATTACGCATTAAGGCGCCGCAACCGCGCTCAAAAAGAAGAAGATGGAGAGATATGAAATTACGAATGTTAGAGGAGCGCGCTAGTATTTAAAGCGACAAAATCGATGCGAAAATTGTGAAAATATTTAATAAAAAACAACTCGTTTAAAATAGAGCAAAAATCTCGCGGGGGGATTGTCTTAAACAGCATTTGAAGAAACACTATAGTTTTTTTCATACATTAACTGAAACAAACGTGTTTATAATAATTTTTGGAGCATACTTTGCGATTTTTTTCTATCACGGGAATTTTATATAATTTGCGTTTCGGCGCGGGGAATGTTAGATATTTTCTTCAAGAATAACATATATTTTTTTAAGAGCTTTAAAACTTAACGTGTGTAAGGGAGATATGTAAGAAATCGGTAGAAATTCGGGTAGCGGAGTCTTAACACTTTTACAGCGTATTTTTTTGTATTGGGGTCTCAAAAGTTATGCAATAACACTTTCATAGCGTATTTTTTTACAAATTCCTCGTATTGCGAGACCAAAGATTCAATGTAGATTTTTGGTGGTGTAATTATATTGTTGCAGAAAATAAGTGATTTTGAAATTATACAAATACTTATTGTAACTTTTTTCTCTAATTTACCGAATGTCACACATTGCGCAATTTTTGAAGGTATGCCAGCGAGTTCTAAAATCTTTCCATTTTTATAAAACAAACAAAAGAAATTAATCATACCCATTATTTCGTTGTTGTATTTTCCTGGAAAACTTGTCTTGGCGGAGGATTTGTTTGCCCACCTATTGCATGGCGGGCCGGATCGGGAAAGACCGGTTGAGAGAGACCTTTTGACTTCTCCTGCCGAACACTCTCGAGCCATCGCCTTGCACCGCAGTGGGAGAGATGGATTCATACGTCCGTCACTCCTGGACATATTGACCCCCTTGATTCCTACCCACCCCTCGTGCCCTTATCATTCCCAGAACTTCCTATTGTTTCTTTCCATAAAGACCCTCAACACAGCTTCCCAGAGATAACATAGGCCCCGAAGGGAATTATTTCAGGCCTCATTTAGACTAATGAAAAAAGTGGTTATTTGTTCTGGTTTTTTCTTTACTGCTTTCATTAACTTTAATATACGAGTACTTTTGTTCTTTGGTTTTGTTTACTATAAAATGTTGTAATTTTTTTATATCTTCTTTCTATATTGTCAACAAACATTTATGTAAATGGCACTTCTAAATAAATGGCCGGTCATTAGTTGAGTTGGCATCGCGTTTGGGTCCCACCCAGACATCGTGTGTTCAATTCCTCGGCTGGCTAAAGCCCCGTATTCATGGTAAACATTAGTTTAGCAGCATTTGATCAACATTGTTGATGGGCGGAGAAACTGTTACTGGAAACTTTGTTGAAATAAATACAGGTTGTCCACACACCAGTCTGCGTTAAAATGTTGCCCGAGGAAGTAGTGTTGTTGTGTTCTCTGTATCTGATGAATAGGATTTCAATTAAAAAAAAGAGAAAAAGATGGTGGATTCGAAACTATCTTCTTCAAAGAGAAAATTTGATGAGTGACCTCAGAATGACAGATGGATCATTTATTAACTTTACGAGAATGTCGAAAAGTGATTTCGAACATCTTCTGGAAATGATTGGTCCGTCAATTGGTTTAGATTGAAACAATTCTATTAAATGCATTATTTTATCATTGCTCCACACTATCGCAATGTTTATAAACTGTTGCAAACACGTTCACACACGTCAACATTTGTTGCTAAACTGATGTTTACGCTCGTCGGGCGAGAGCTTGTCAACACGCCGTTATCAACTCCGCAACACGCAGTATTGCCAGCAACATGTTGACAGCAACCCCGCAACACGTTGATTCAACTTTGTTGCTAAACTAATGTTTACCATGAATACGGGGCTTAAGTCCTCCATTACAACACGAGCAACATTTTCCGCTTGCTGTGGTGGTAGTAGGAAATTTACAAATGTTGTCACTGTTGTCAGGTCATTCGTAACCCGGGAATGTTTGTCTTACTCTTTAAAAAATGATGTAAATAAATTACTCGTGTTATTTTTTCTCCACTATCGGACACTCGAGTGTTTATGATTCATAAAAAACGTGAAGAATCGGTAATAGGAAGTAGAGATAAGCAACATTTGACGCGCTATCTGACACATTTTACTATTTTATAATCAGCTTTGTCCTTCAGTCATTCTTGGGAATTCGATCACATCGTATTATTCGTGATATCGGTAAGCTGGTAACACCTATCTTTCAAACAATTTTAGATTGTTACTAAATACTACACGACAGATTGACATCTACATATGTTTGATTAGTATCGACTCTTTAACATTGGTTATAGATTTACATCAGGTATGGTATATAAGAGTATATGGTGGGTAATTTATTAGGTTGATACGCGATAAGTCGTCTATTCGTGTTTACCTTAAGTCATTTTTAAATCAGATTATATACGTAAAATTATAAATGGATTTCGAAAGATTGTCCCTTTATCTAGCATTCGCATGTTTTAAATTTTGAGAAAAAAATGTTTACTTTTAGTATAATAAGGTTATACCGTAGGTCGTTGGCAGATTTGTTAAATTTTCAAAAAAGATTTTGTATTATATAACACCCATTTCAAATCATATAATCATGCAGTAAATTAAATCAATACATTATCTGGGTATCGCATGTTTTAGAATTTTAATTTTAGTCTAAATAAAATCATTAAAAAATATATACGTACATGTAGATGTGTTTCTTGACAAAAAAAAACTTGTGTATTTATTTGCGCACCTACAAAATAATATATTTCAGATTTTTTTTAATATTCTTATTTAACTTAGACATTATTGGAAAATGATAAATACTTATAATCAAAAAATAATTAAAAAAGTGTATTATTTGGGAGGCGGGAATGGGTACTGCCGCCCCGGGAACCTTTATTGGATAACCAACACCTCTGCCATAGGTCACCACAAGTGGTTCGCTATGTTTGGTGATTTAGCAGGGGTGCCCGGGTTCATGGGATGAGGTTTGTCTAGGTCTTGGAGGCGGATGACTAGGACATACTGAACCCCAGATTCCTACCCACCCCTTAAACCCTTTTCCTTCCCAGAACTCTCCTTACTTCCTTTCCTTAAAAAAATTCTCCACACAGCATCCCCAAAGATGACATAGACCCTTAGGGAAATTATTTTCCTCAGGGCCTCCTGTGTGGAGCTCATGTAAAAAATAAAAATAATAATAATAATTTTATCATCATGCCATCACGATGTAGGTATAAATTAAAGCAAATTTAGAATGAACTAAAATCGATATTGAGTTATAATTTTAAAAAGCTGGTACGGATAATAACTATTTTTTTTCATTGTAACCGCCCTGCACGATCGTAAGAATAACTTTCGACGAAATGTGGATTTTCGTCCGCTGGCTGGTTAAACGCTCTTAACTTTTATTCTGTTTGTAGAAGTTGTTAGAAGAAATAAATACCCTAAGTTATGTACTAATATGGTTCCATGACATGACAGTTGATTCCACGACAACTGTCCTTGATATATCGGTTTTACAATGGAAGATAATCCGAGGAACTAGCGTCATTGATCCCTTCGGCACCGGTGCATGGTCGGGAAACACCCCAAAACGTGCCCAACATATTATGTACCTACACGGTTGAAATTTGTCACATGACAACGGATCGCTTCTACGAATCGTTCAATCGAATATTCACTCCTTCCTCTCCTCAAAAAGATCCTCCACACAGCATCTTCAGTAACGTAAAAATGTATGGAGTAATGTAAAAAAATGCCCCTATTTCAACTAACATTCTTATTTCCATTTCATACAACGATTCATTGAAGTGAAAGACATAGACTAAAGAAGAAAACTAATTTGAATGGAAATCTAAATTTGAATGGAAACAAATAATGTTCATTTTAGCCCAATAAATAGCCCAGCGCGCTATCTCACTTCCACTCGCCTGATATCGTAGATCTCCATCCCAGTTGAATTTCGTAAACACAGTTTTATTAGAATAACCACGGCGACAATACGCAGCCTTGTTTAACACTTTTGTGATGTCAAATCTCCCCGTAAAATCGCCGTTCACCCTAATACATGCAACGCTTCCCTCATATACGCAATTGCCTGTACGAGATTCGTATTCAATATCATTGTTTACGTTCCGACAAATGTCCTCGTGACAAGTGTTAATTTACTTTTAAATACGAAATTAAAAGCACATAATACCTTATTATACGTATTTGTTTCGGTTCTAACTACATCTTAGAATGGATAAACCCTAATTAAATTATTCTACTAATAAATTATTAATAAAATGTAATACACCACGCCATAATCATTCTCCTTGCGCGAACATTTGAAAGGAATCCTTCTGGTTTTATAAACACACATAGATCACAAGCGTAAAATTTTAATTGTGAAAAAATAATTACATTTTCACTGCTTCAGTAATAATAACGCTCCAAGACAATTATTAAATCACCCACCATAACAACGCTTTTCGCAACACATAATATTACGTTCAATTTCGAAACGCATTCTCGTAGAAGGTGATTTTTTTACTGCAATTGCGAATCTTTCTAATATCAACACCGTTCAGTACTCATTGCACCTCACGGCTCTTGGCAGTTAGTTACAACAAATCATCGGATAATACAAAGTTCTAGTTAGCACTGTTTGATTTATCTTTGTTTCTATTGCTTATCCAGCCCTTAGAAACACCATGATCACCATAGTGTTCTCAGTCGATTTTTCAATGCCATACAACGCGGTCGTGTGATTTTACGTGAGAATTCTATTGTGTTTACCTAGGTACGTGTTAACGTATTACCTACTATCTTAAAATACAGTTTTTAAGTAATAAAAGTTACGTGGTGCTTGTTAGGTGATAAATTTGTAACTGAAGTTTAGTGAAGCAGTGCTGATTTCAGTAAAATTGAATGGATGCGCAAGACGCCAAATATTACATTGACTGGTAATTTTTTTTAATAAGTTATTAGCCTAAACAAACCCTCAGAATTAAGATACAGGTCTTTTCACTTATTGACTTAACTTTTATTAAAAATGTATCAGGATGGTATCCGCTGTGAGATTGTATGCATTCGATCCAACAATCGACTGTCGTACGGGGTATCAACTATCAACTATATAAAACACTTTCTTCTAATGTTACCTACTGGGAAAACTCTGGGCTAAAGTTTAAGTTTACCTTACGGAATTCAATGCGTCGTTTGTGTGAAAGCATTATGAAACCATACATGATTTTATTTCAATGGTTATGTTATTCTGCACACCGATTATTTCTGAAACTCTTTAAAAATTTTGAAAAATGTCGGAGTTTTTGATGTTCAGATAAGTCATGTGTAGAAAGTGCGCACGTGTAGAATGTGCGCAATATGTATGATCGGAATAATCCGACAACCCTTTGAATTACAAAACGGAAAATGGAAATCAGCTAAATCTAAGGGTTAATCTACCCTAATTCAAGATATATTATCTCACCTCTTTCGTGCTTTCTCTATTTTGGACTTAGGTCTTCACGAGGTGCAATGCGTCCATAAATAAAATTCTAATAATTGTTTTAGATTACAAAAATGTTATATGTACGAAGTGAAAGTATACCTACAAAAGATATGAAGATATTGACACGCCATTCTTACTTTAATAATTACGTCCGAGAAATTAATTCGATTATTTCAGTATTTCGGAGTCACATGTTTTGATTACCCCCAGTGCATATCTGACATCACTAAGAGAAACCGAATATATTATAATATCAATGGCTAGGTATAGCGCCCTTGAGGTGTTTTTTTGCAAAAACGGTGCAATACAAATTATCAAATAATGATAATTATTATAGCTTTCGATGCCCCAAGCCTTGGGACATATTATTGTTGATATTCTTTCTCCATAAACCATTGTTTTGAATTTAACAAAAATTGGAAATTTACTTTGTGGCGTCATTTTAAACATAAATGAAATAATATGAAAACGGATCACTTTGTATACACCACTTATTTACTGAGCTAATAAAAATAATATTTGATTATTTCAAATATTTTTAATAAATCTAATTTTCAAATCAAACACATGATTTTGCATTACTTAGTAGTACATTACCTTAAATGCTATATTTTCAATATAACATTATTAAATGCTTGGTATAAATAAAGTAATAAATCTTTTATTGAATGCGCAAAGTGACAAGTGACAATGTCCAGAGCCTTCAGAACAGAAAAATAATTTAGATTCATTCGGAAATCATTGAAACGCTTTTAAATGCGTTCATTTTATCAACTTATACCTATTAATTGATTTAATGCATACTTGATTTATTAGATTGTTTTCTAAATAGGGTAAAACGCCTTGCAAAACATTACACAGTTTCTAGAATTCTAAAGAATCATTAAAAAGTAGATATTACTTACTTACTGTCCTTACGTACAGATTTCCCCCTCTGACCCCCCACCATACGAAAGAAGAAGACTTACTTACTTCTTTATTACGATTGTTTTTGTTGTATGTTTACATACTTAAAGAAATCTTTCCTCATAGTTTTGTTTTCATCCTAAAACGATCTGGTTACGAGAAGAGTATGTACATATAATTAAATTATAATATGTAAATGAAATCCTCAGCACGGGAGATCCCAGTGAGGATATCATTATCTCTACTGTTACTAAGAAATGAAGACAATAAATCATTATTATTATTATATCAGGTATCAGGCTACATATGCGTACGCTAGCCAAACTGCGAATTATGGAAAAGGAACGATGCAAAGAAGCTTCGTTCTTTTCCCATAATTCGTGGCTCGGCTGACTGGGCTCGCCCATCGGTTCGGAGATCGGCCGTATACGACACATTTTGACAGTTTTCTTAAATGCAGTATTCCGTATCGCGCTAACGAGCTAAATACTATGTGCTGCGAAACCAAGTTTTAAAAGTAGTTACCCTAACACCAGAGATGACAGCGCGTTTTGCCGCAAAATCCTCGATAAGAAATTTCGGTCGCGGGAATATTTGCTAATCAAAATAATACGACAAACGGATAGGCATTTATGGATGCTTATATGTAAGTAAGTAGTTTTAATAACTTATAAAAAATAAATATTTTTTTAAGTTGGTAATGAATCCATTTAACATACGACAGGCAGAGACAAGCCATAGAAAATCGCAGAAATTTGACAGCCGATAAAGCGCGACGGACGCTTACCGATACCCAACGGATTTTTCCTTTTTGTCTTAAGATGAAGCTATACGTGAAATCCTATTTAGATAATATTTAGATTAATCTTTACGACGAATCGACTTACAGTATGAACATCAAAAAATATGCTACGGATAATTTGAAGCTTTTACTAGCTTTTCTATGTATTGGAATTACAATAAAATTATTATTTACATAACAAAAAATATAATCGTAAACCACCAAAAAAAATGTTTTTTTATGACTTAACCATGAATTAATACAAAAAACAATCTTTAAAAAATACTCCTTTATGACTAAGACTATTTTTAAGGTTTTCTATGTTCTAACTTTTTTTCGTTCTTATAAAATTATGCACAAAATAAATAAAAACCACTTTTTCGCTTACTTGCCTCGTGCAAATAAGACGCTCGATTTTAAAATTTGCAGGCACGAGAATCGAAATATTTCTAGCGTTTATATTCCTCTAGTTGTCTCGTAACGCTGTCTTAATGCAATAGATAACACAAAAGATACATAACCACCCTTCTGTTATAAATACCATTTTGGAAAAACGTGAAATTGTCAAAATAAAAATAAACCTTATGGATAGAGGAATATAACAGTGATTTTTTAAACAAGTTCAAAATACAAATTTTCATATCGTAGGCCAGAATTAAAATTTCAAAATAGGAGACACAGGTAAATCTACAGTGTATTTGTAATACGTAATTTTGTTTGTTCGAAATGCAGGTAATGATGTTGTATGGAACGTGTCGTAGGAATCCGTGTGCATCTAACGAGTGCGCGAAAGCTTTTGACAACCATGGAAATTCAAGAATGGAATTTACGCTCCCACAGAGTACCATGCCGCCAGCACGACAATCTGAGAGCTGCTATTGGCTAGCGGAATTATGTGCATGTGGTTCCCCTTCCAAATGACTTGTCTACAACGCTATTATGTCCTTTAACTAACTAATCAATTGAAAACATAAATGAAATTGATAATGAATACATGCAGCAGCCTCATTGGACTGGAAAACACATCTGAATAACCACCTAATGCTTCCACAAGGGACTCCAGACAGCAATGATCAACGCCAAGGAAATGGCTGACTATTTACGTCACCCCCACCATGCGACCAGCCGAGCCACTATTGGTCAATTCTGAACAAAGGAAAAATCGGAATCGTAAATATTTACGACAGCGAATTCATCTTCCGAAAAATTTGGAGCTCAATTTCGAGAAATTGGGAATAATTTGGATCAAGAAATAAACATCATCACCTAAAAATGAGTATGTACTACAAAAACAACCCAAAAACTGACGTCTATCAGTGATTGTTGCACTTTAAGAAAAATATTTACTGTTTAAAATTGTACCTTATATCACATATGTATACTTGTACCTTTTCTTGTAAACACAATAAAAATGATGTGAAGCTTTGGGATCCTGAGTTGGTAAAATCTTGGCAAAAACTATCACACATAATTTTAACACAGCTGACTTCCAATCGTAGCGACCAGGGAAATTACCTAAAACAAGTACCTTAGAAAAATTAAGGAGGTTCTGTCCCCCAAACATCCGACCTGAGTTTGCCCTATAAAAATAGAAGTCAAACCGGTAGGAAGTCAGTTCAAAACTATCAGCCAAGAAGAAACAATACCTACTCAAGATACCAACAGTCTCCAAGTTCAAACCTCTTTTCAAGTGTTTTAATCAGTCTTAGATTCAGTTTACCTCTCCCAGTATCCCAGTAACCTAAAATCCTAAAAACCCCAGTCTCCCACAGTCTCCAAAGTGAAAAATATTTATTTTAATCCAGTACTCAAATCAGTTTTGCCATTATACCTAGAAGCATTTTTTGTCAAAGTAGTAAATTCATTTAAAAGACCAGTGGCATTCCAAAATCCACTGGCGTACCAAACTCCATTGGCGTGTCATTGTGGCCAGCTTCCTATTATATTTAGTTTATGTACAAACGTCTAGTACATTTGGTCCTTCGAGCCGGATCTACACATAACACGCCTTCAGTCTTACCCAGTGGAAATGCCGTCTCTTCGCAGTGGCCGTAAGACCCCGACATCTTCCGAAACATCGCTGTCTAAACCTAACGCCCCGGGAACAAGCCGAAACATGCCAGTGGCACCCCGTCGGACCCCGGGCCCACGCACCGTAGACATCGATGAGACGCCATCCAGCGGAACCCGCCACGATCTATCTGGTGCGAACCCTGCCAGGAACCCTGACCTCATCACTCTTGACCAACCTGCTCCAGAATGTGTCGCCAAGAGCCTCCACGGATCCAACAGTAAAAGCAGCGAAACAACTTCTGAATCAACTGAAGACTCCCTGCGATTGCTGCGCCGAGAGATGCGCATCCGGGACAGACGTCACGCCAAGCAGACAGCCAATCTGCTCGCAGCCCTGAACGCTGCAACACGCCAAGCAGTCAGCCAACCTACCCAGGAGCCCGCACCAACCAGCCCGACCCTGCGAGCCAACCTCGGTCAGGCAGTAATTCAAACCCAGGCACCAACCGGCCCGTCTACGAACGAGTTCGCAACGAGATATGCCACTCGAGTACACACGTCAGACGGCCCGTCTACCGGAGAGTTTGCAACGAGATATGCAACAACTCAAGTGCACGCACCAACCGGCTCTTCTACTAATGAGTTCGCAACGAGATATGCCACTCAAGTACACAAGCCAGCCGAAGAGTTTGCAACGAGATATGCAACTACTCAAGTGCATGCACCAACCGGCCCTTCTACTAATGAGTTTGCAACGAGATATGCCACTCAAGTTCACAAGCCGGCCGAAGAGTTTGCAACGAGATATGCAACTACTCAAATGGACACACCAGCCGGTCAGCCTACCAATGAATTTGCTGTAACCGATCCAACCGGATACGCCGCCGCCGCCACCCAAGAGTACACACTACTGACGGGCCCTGCGAAGAACATCCCTACGGCCGAATACAGCCATATCGGACCCGAGCGCCCACTTTACAACACAGCAGGGTACCAGCATCAGCCAGCCTCCTCCGGCCAGGATTCCCCATTATTTACACCACCGCACACAGCCAATCAGACAGCACGGCACACCCGAGAATGGTTGCAGCATGGCAACGACCCACTGGCCCAGATCGCCTCTGTGATGGCAGAGGCCCTTCGCTCTTCCAGAACGCAAGATAGCCCCCGCACATTAGAAGATGATTCAAGAATGGCTGCCCTCATTGCCAGGCAATCCACAGCAAAAGATTTGCCTACCTTCTCCGGAGACCCCCTTGAGTGGCCCACCTGGAAGGCACAGTACGCTCAATCCACCGCCACCTGCCAAATGACTCCGAGCGAAAATCTCATTCGGCTGCAGCGCGCCCTCAAAGGCAAGGCACGAGATACCGTGGGTCCCCTACTAATGGATCCTGCGCAAGTCCCAGAGATCATCAGCGTCCTCGAGCAGCGATACGGCAGCGCTAACTCCATAGCAAAATTTATGCTAGACAAGGTTAAAAAACTACCTTACCTCACGACCGAGGTATCACTCGAGGACCTGGCAGATTTCTCCGGAACGGTACAAAACCTGGTGGCATCTCTCCGGATCCTGAAAACCGAAGGTTATCTCACCAATCCTGCATTAATGAATGACGTCACTGACAAAATGCCAAGTTCCCTGCGTCTGGCATGGCTAATCGAGATCCGCAAACAACACGCTCCGGCCACCATAACCCAGCTCGCTGCCTTTCTGAAAGAGGTGTCAAACGCAATTCCAAACAGTGGGATGGTGGACCACATACGATCTCGACCACGCCGTGAACAAATACATGCCGGGTACCAGGAGGAAGAAGAGAGTGATCGCATGCGACTTCTACCGAGCCATGAGCAAATACATGCCGGACATCAAGAAGAAGTCAGGGATGGCCCAAAAGAAAAGATTGCCCCCATAAAACGCAAAGTAAACGAGGAACATACTTACCCTGGACCAAGCCGAAAAAGAAAAACTGCTGATGAAAGCTGCGCCCAATGTGGCGGCGATCATAAAACCCGCGAATGCAAAGAATTCGCAGCCAAAGATGTTGAACTCCGATGGGAAACTGTACGCACGGGAAGATTATGCCGCAAGTGCTTAGAAAAACACCACTCACGAAGCTGCAAAATAAACCAATGGTGCAAAGTAGGAGATTGCAGATCCCCACACCACCCCCTGCTACATAATCCCGAGTTCGTACGAAAAAGCGCCGTGGAAAATGTCAATTTGTGACGCCAGGACTCCGGACAGAGAGTACTATTAAAAATTGCGCCAGTCATATTAAGCGCTCCAAACAAAGAAGAAGTGTCAGTGTTCGCTCTCCTGGATGAAGGATCCACAGTAACACTTGTCGACGCTGACACCGCAATACAAGTCGGAGCAAACGGCCCAGTTCACGGACTGCGAATCCACGGCGCGAAAGGAATGTGCACCTCCGACAATCTCTCCCAACGAGTGAGACTAAGAATACGAGGTGCAGGCAACAGTAATACATTCCACATATCTGCCAGCACAATAAGCAACCTCAACCTGCCGGAGCAACAGACCCAAGGAAGGTCGGTCGTCCCGAAGCTGCTAATAGGCCAAGATAACGCTCACCTGATCGTGTCAAGGGAAGTTCGTGAATGCAATGATACTACGCGAATAGCATCACGCACCGCACTAGGATGGATCGCTCATGGGGGAGTCAACCCCAGAGATAATAACACGACCACCACTTTGGCACTACAACCAGAAACGGCCGCAGACAAACAGTTGAGGGAGCTAGTAAAAACCAACTTCGCCATCGACTCCCTCGGAGTAACATCAGCCACCAGAGTCAATGCAAGCGAACAACAGGCAATTGCACTTATGAATGCAACTACCCGTCCTCTTCCTGTAGGAAGGTGGGAAACCGGTCTACTATGGCGCAAACCAGAAGCCACGTTACCTGACAATCGGCAGTGTGCGCTGAAACGACTTCTGTCCCTGGAGAAAAAGCTCGAAAAAGACAAAAATCTAGCAGTGGCCTACAACGACAAAATAAATCAACTTATCAACAAAGGCTATGCCAAGAAGTTATCAAGCCATGAAGCTTCCACCACCACACCTCGCAAATGGTACCTGCCCCACTTTGCAGTAATCAACCCAAATAAGCCAGGAAAAATCAGAGTGGTGTTCGATGCCGCAAGCCGATGCCGAGGAACCTCCCTCAACGACCAGCTGCTTACTGGTCCTGACCTGCTGTCCTCCCTCCTGGGGAATATAATACGCTTCCGGGAAGGAAACATCGCTATTGCTGCAGACATCAAAGAAATGTTCCTGCAAATAAAAATAAGGCGAGAAGATCAGTCGTCCCAGCTATTCCTGTGGAGGACATCACCCCATCACGAACCAGACACCTATCAAATGTCATCGATGATGTTCGGAGCCACCTGTTCCCCAAGCAGTGCCCAATTCGTCCGAAATAAAGTGGCTGAAACATACGAGCACGAGTACCCGGCCGCCGCAAAAGCCGTACGCACCAAGTTCTACATGGACGATTACCTAGATGCAGCAGACACACCCAATGAAGCTGCTGCACTCGCCCAAAGTGTAAGTGCCCTGCTCGCGAAAGGAGGGTTCCACTTGACAAATTGGGCGTCCAACAGCCCGGCGGCCCTAGCTAGCGTACCTATAGAAGACCGTGCCAGCTCCACGATACAAATCAGCAGCGGAGGTCCGGAAACAGAGCGAGTGCTTGGTTTAATCTGGGACCCCACCACAGACCGCTTCCTGTACTCATTTCGTGAGGCAATCTCCCACGACACGGCCACACAACCTACCAAGCGGCAACTATTATCTATAGTAATGAAGATCTTCGACCCAGTCGGCTTCGTTGCCTGCCTTACCATCAGATCTAAGATGCTACTGCAAGCAGTGTGGCGCTCAAGCGTCGGCTGGGATGAACCCATTGCCCCTGAACACGCCCAGAGATGGACAGACTGGCTAAATCTGTTGCACACGAACAGCATCTCAATCCCGAGACGTTGCCTCTACAACAAACTAAACAACGTAACACTACACCTTTTCTGCGATGCATCGGAGCAAGCTTGCTGTGCCGTGGCCTACTTCACCGAAAAAGTAGATGGATCCTTACGAGTAACATTCCTTGCAAGTAAATGCAAGGTAGCGCCACTGAAGCCTCTCTCCATTCCACGCCTCGAGCTTCAAGCCGCCCTCATAGCAGCGAGACTAGCCCAGACGATCCAAAAAGAAAGCAAAGCCCTGATATCCCGCACCTGCTTCTGGACAGACTCCACAACTGTACTATGCTGGTTACGCACCGACCCACGCGCCTACTCAACCTTTGTGGCAAACCGATTGGGGGAAATAGACGAACTAACCAACATACCCGACTGGAAATGGGTACCCACAAAACTCAATCCCGCTGACATAGGAACACGAGACTTAGAGGTACCAGACTTAACACCAGAAGGAAGATGGTTTACTGGCCCAGCCTTTCTCACTTCCCCGGAGGGTGCGTGGCCAAAAGAACGGGCACCCGCCCACAGGCCTGACGACCTGACACTAGAAGTCAAACCTCACTACGTTGGCCTTGTGTCCACCAGGGGCGAAGCACTCCCATCAGTAGAGCGGTTCTCCTCATGGCACCGGCTGATTCGCTCCACAGCTTGGATCCTCCGATTTATCAGACGATGCAAGATGGGGCCCAATAAACCAGTAGAAGGCCCACTACTAGCCGATGAGATAAAAGCAGCAGAACACAGATGGATCAAAAGGTCCCAGGAAGACGCTTTCACAACTGATCTACACATCATCCGACAAGGTCAAAAACTGCCTGCTGGCAGCCGCCTCAACTCCCTGAACCCATTCTTTGGACCAGATGACCTACTACGAATGGGGACCCGACTACAAGCCTTGGAAAGAACAAAGAGTGTGGCCCGAACTCCCATAATACTGGACGGCGACGAACCCTACACTCGACTTCTTATCAGTCACTACCACAAAAAGGCGGATCATCCTAGTACTGAGAAAACAGTAGCAGAAATACGCAATCATTTCTTCATAATACGACTACGCACAACAAGCAGGAAGATAACGCACGCCTGCCCCACTTGCTTCATACGACGCAGCAAACCGACTCCACCTCTGATGGGCGCATTACCACCACCCCGCCTGATGCATCACGTCCGCCCATTCACACACTGTGGGCTTGACTATTTCGGCCCTATGGCTATCACGGTCGGTAGGCATCGAGAAAAACGATATGGAGCCATCTTCACCTGCCTCTCGACACGCGCCATTCACCTAGAACTAGCCGCTTCACTAACTGCTGACTCGGCCATCATGGCCCTACAAAGAATGACCGCCCGCAGAGGACAACCAGCAGCCATGTACTCGGACAACGGGACAAACTTTCACGGAGCTGACACCGAGATGAGGGACGCCCTGCTGTCAATAAGTCAAGACGCCAGAATGATTGACGCAATAGCTACCCAGGGCATCGAGTGGCACTTCATACCACCACTAAGTCCGCACATGGGGGGAGCTTGGGAAAGATTAGTACGATCAGTAAAGAAAGCCCTAAGCGCTACACTAAAGGAAAGAGCACCAAAAGAAGAAACGCTACGCACCGCACTTGCAGAAGCTGAGTTTGTGGTAAATAATCGTCCACTCACCCACATTTCAGTTGACCCACGTGATGAAGAACCTCTAACACCCAACCACTTTTTGCTAGGGTCAGCCGGGAAGCGCCCTCAATTATCCTTCTACGACAAAAAAGAAGAGGAAACATGCCTACGCCGCCAGTGGCGCATCGGACAACAACTTGCAGACACCTTCTGGAGGCGATGGCTGCGGGAATACCTACCTACCATGGCTGTCCGGCAAAAATGGCACCATCCAACTACACCAATTAAGAAGGATGACCTAGTGATCATCATGGACCCAGCACTGCCTCGAAACAGTTGGCCACGTGGCCGTATCATCGAAGCAATACCTGCAGCTGATGGACAAGTCAGAACTGCCCGGATCCAAACCAGCACTGGGATATACGTAAGGCCGGCAGTCAAAATCGCCGTCATTCTGCCTGCCACGCCAGCAACTGATGAAACTGTACACTCTGCGAAGACACCCGACTCAAAACTCAGACATCGGAAAAGGACACGCCCCACGAAGTAGCTGAGCACAGTCGAGACTGCACTGAGGGGAGTGTATGGAACGTGTCGTAGGAATCCGTGTGCATCTAACGAGTGCGCGAAAGCTTTTGACAACCATGGAAATTCAAGAATGGAATTTACGCTCCCACAGAGTACCATGCCGCCAGCACGACAATCTGAGAGCTGCTATTGGCTAGCGGAATTATGTGCATGTGGTTCCCCTTCCAAATGACTTGTCTACAACGCTATTATGTCCTTTAACTAACTAATCAATTGAAAACATAAATGAAATTGATAATGAATACATGCAGCAGCCTCATTGGACTGGAAAACACATCTGAATAACCACCTAATGCTTCCACAAGGGACTCCAGACAGCAATGATCAACGCCAAGGAAATGGCTGACTATTTACGTCACCCCCACCATGCGACCAGCCGAGCCACTATTGGTCAATTCTGAACAAAGGAAAAATCGGAATCGTAAATATTTACGACAGCGAATTCATCTTCCGAAAAATTTGGAGCTCAATTTCGAGAAATTGGGAATAATTTGGATCAAGAAATAAACATCATCACCTAAAAATGAGTATGTACTACAAAAACAACCCAAAAACTGACGTCTATCAGTGATTGTTGCACTTTAAGAAAAATATTTACTGTTTAAAATTGTACCTTATATCACATATGTATACTTGTACCTTTTCTTGTAAACACAATAAAAATGATGTGAAGCTTTGGGATCCTGAGTCGGTAAAATCTTGGCAAAAACTATCACACATAATTTTAACACAGCTGACTTCCAATCGTAGCGACCAGGGAAATTACCTAAAACAAGTACCTTAGAAAAATTAAGGAGGTTCTGTCCCCCAAACATCCGACCTGAGTTTGCCCTATAAAAATAGAAGTCAAACCGGTAGGAAGTCAGTTCAAAACTATCAGCCAAGAAGAAACAATACCTACTCAAGATACCAACAGTCTCCAAGTTCAAACCTCTTTTCAAGTGTTTTAATCAGTCTTAGATTCAGTTTACCTCTCCCAGTATCCCAGTAACCTAAAATCCTAAAAACCCCAGTCTCCCACAGTCTCCAAAGTGAAAAATATTTATTTTAATCCAGTACTCAAATCAGTTTTGCCATTATACCTAGAAGCATTTTTTGTCAAAGTAGTAAATTCATTTAAAAGACCAGTGGCATTCCAAAATCCACTGGCGTACCAAACTCCATTGGCGTGTCATTGTGGCCAGCTTCCTATTATATTTAGTTTATGTACAAACGTCTAGTACAGATGTCATTAAAAAGTAACCAGTCATCTCGAAACGTTTTCACCTCGAAAATATAAATTATAATTGTGCATTTCGTTAGACCATTGCAGCTCGCAATAAGTGCACTCTATGATGTTAACTGCATGACTTGCTATGTCGGTCGGCAGGCACTCGAACTCTAGGTACTTTGCTACAATATGGCTTATTTATTGGAATTGCTTACTGTATAATGTGGAATTCCACAAGAAAATCTACATTCCTGATAAGAAAAATTCTTACGCATGGGTTTTTATGTTTAAAATATTGTTTTGTAATTTCAAAATGTTCTTGTAAAGTTTTTTTTCAAACTAGTACAAGTAATTTTCACTTAGCGGGCATTTCACCATTATCTGGATAGTTTATCCGTGGAAGAACGCGTATTTTCGATTAACGTTTTATTGATTTATAAAGTCCGAGTGTTCAAAGATATTGAAATATTTTTTTTATTGGGTGGGACTGTGTTTCCTTGCATCGCCGATATTGTTAACCAATACAACTGCACACCTTCAAAAATTAACTAAATTAACGAATACTTTCCGTTTTGAAACTATATTATTAACCAATACTTATTGCACACCTTCGAAAAATCAACTAAATGAACGAATTATTTCCATACTCAAACTCCACCGACAGTCTATAGACATCATAGCATATCTCTTGTATTTTAATATCTTTGGTATTTATTTATTTATTTATTTACGGACAAACAGTCCATCAACAATTTAACTATAACACGAATAAAAAAAGATGACAATGAAAGGAGAGTACATATACATGAAAAGCATTGACAAAACACATATTTATTTATTATAAGCAATAATTATCAGCCTGAAACACTCATCTACATTGAAAAATCTTCCGAGAAAAGATACTTGCCGCCAACGGGACTTGAACCCGTGTCCTTCTGATTGCCGGTCAGGTGCTCTGACCATTGAGCTATGGCGGCTTATCTAATACCCGCCAAATAATTCAATATATACTAGTGTTTCATTCAACAATTACTGTTTATTACATTTTTTCCACCTGAAAACAACCAACTTTATTTTTGTGAGGGAAACATTGTTAGTGCTAAATCTCTCGCAAGGTGGCGTTGAGACAAATTATGTCTACATTTTTTGGGGAAATACTTTAACTTGTCAGATAATACACATTTGTTTATTTATTTATACTGCGTTTTTACAGGTTGTTCACACACATGTGAGAACAACCCAGTTATAAAAACTCAGTTAATTATACAAATAAGATAAAGTAAAAATTTATATACAACCAATTAGCCAAATAATACAATAATTAATTTTGGAACAGTTAAAATAAAAGTTAGATAAATAAAACAAAAAACAGTTAGACATATAGAATTTTAAAAAAATCGAAGTTTACTCAAATAACAATTAAAGAGAGGCAAGATAAGAGACATAATTAGAGACAAAAATGATACATAATAATTTAGCACATATTTTTCAGCAATCGCGGAGCATTTTTTTTAATCCATATAAATTATCGACAAAAATATCTACTTCAGCACACTCTATCTTATTATACAGTCGATACATTTGGGTCAGAGGGCTAAAATAGGCGATATTGTTTTTAAATGTATTCAGGTGGAACATATTATGGCGTCTTTAAGCAATAGGAATTGGGAACATTTATACCAATGTTGCTAAGACACAATGAAGTATCAAGATGGCCGTGAATTATTTTATGTAAACATATTAGATCAGTCAATTGCCTTCTGATTTTAAGTGTATTAATTTTGAAGTATTCAAGTCGCGTGTCATATGATCTAAGATGTTCATGTAATTGACAAAGATAACAGTCTTAGCATTTTTTTTAACTGATTCTACAATCTTTTCATTCTTGCAGTAATGTGGATTCCAAATATAATATAAATGTACGAGTACATATAGAAGATAACTATAAGTAGCTAGAAGATGGATTTAAAAGGCTTTATTTAAAGTACTATTTCTAACTCGAACCTACATATGAATAGTGGTTATATTTATGTTTGATTAATGCAAATATTTATTTGTCTATTGTCTATTCATTAATTTACGTTATTCTGGGGGTGTGCTATCTTGATGGTGGTGATTCCCCCTAAGTTTTATAAATTTAATTTCAATTGTTCAAATTTATTGGAACCAGGGGCGGTACGTGACTTTTCAGTGACCCAGATTGGTAAGATTGAAAAATACGGTATTATTTATGTTGTTACAGCTGAAAAGTTTGAAGATGCTGCGCTTCCCCAAATTGAAAGATCCTGAAAATTTTCATGCAAAAAATTGAAATTTTTGAAATAAAATAAAAATATTTATTTTTAACTTTGTGAGTAAAACCTCAAATAGAGAACTCCAGTCCAATTTTTTTATTTTTTTTAATGAATAAAGACCTTCAAACTTAAATAACTGCATTTTTATTTTTATTTTTATAGTTAGTTTTAATAGTTAAAATAATTGTCAAAGTTTTAATTTTTAAAGACTCCCAGAAACGCACCGTATCTATGGTGGTCTAATTTTTTTACTTTTTAAGTTGTCATTTTGAATCAGTGATGTTATGTCGAGGGAAATTTCCCTAGATCTAGGGGAGAAAAATATTTTTTAGGGATAAGGGAAATCAGGACAAAATCTAGGGAAATTTCGAACTCTGGCCAAAATTTTATTACATATGACAGTATTACTGGTATTATTTATATATATACGTATATATATTTTTTGGAATTCCTATGAATCTTAATTATTTTTCATGTACTTACATGCCATGTTATTTTTAACACTGACAACTCAAAATGATATTAGGGAACGTACCCATACTACGTGACACGTTCGGGGGGGGGGGGGGGGTCTTCAAAATACCACGCTTGGTACAAATGAGCGGCGGGTTGCTTATGATTTTTATTTTGCAAAGTGTTTTTTTTTAATTTGGAATTCAGTTTCTAATTCAGTGGTGAGTGTATTCGTACTTTTAAATTATTACTTCACGTAGCAAAAAGTGTTTTATTTGGAAAATCACGGTATTATTAGTATATTTACCAAGTTCCGATATCTTTCCAATTAATTATCATATTAATTAACATATAACAGGATTAGTGTTACACAATCAGGTGGCTACGTAGGTAATTGCGTAAATGTGAAATTCTAGGGAAATTTCACTTCTAACTGTTGGCAACACTGTGAAGAACCCAGAATAATGATGGCGGATAATGACTTTTAGGTGTGAGGTGTGTTTTTTATTCAAGATTAACTGCTTTTAATATAGAAAAACATTGGTAAAATGTCCAAATTTCACCGCTTCTGTTATTGTATTTAATCAAAGTGCAATATAAAAACAATAAATCATCTCTTTCATTGCAAATACATGTGACATCGTGTTTTGTGTCAGGTGTTACTTTGTAGGTACATTGTTTTATGTATAATACATACAGAAACACTGGTATTTATAATACACTGATCATGACGAGTGTGTAACAACTTGTATAAAAAGCCCTATACTAAAAACAATTTGAAAATACATAAAAACAAACGTCAAAATATGACACGACTTTAACCTCAAATAGACAACATTTATTGCAGATTGTCCGCAAATATAGCCCTTTTCGTAAATTGTTGAGGGCCTAAATTATGTTTCAATAAACACAATAACTATTATTTATCTAAATCTCTATAAACAGTATGAAAATAAACCAAAAACACGAAATGTTGAATTGCATAGGTACGTGTGCACTTCAAGTCATTTCAAATGTCAATACAATACAATACACAGGTGACAGGTTAACTGTGACGTCACGGTTAACCATTTCAGTAATGCCAACTTAACGCTGTGTTTTGGGAAGAGGTTTAAAAATGCACTTTTTAATAATTTATTAAAAACTCTGCATTTAATATTATGAAATAAAACTTATATATTCAGAATCAGCGTTTCTTGGTCTATATGAACATATTTTTTTAAAGCCATAATATTTTTCACTGGAGTTCCTTATTGTAATATTTAATTTAATGAAGACAATATTAGCGAAACTCAATCGAAAATCTAGAAATAGAAAAATCAGAAAAAGTTATTGGCAATTGGCACTTCTCTTTTACTCATAAAGTTAAAAATAAATGTTCATCCAAGACTTGCAGAAAAGTCCATAGATGTAGCATATTAAAAATAAAATGGATAAAAAATTGTCCAGGCACTATCTAGGAAGCATTTAGTTCGGGTTTGAATATTGCAATCATGCATAATGAAAACAATGCGTTAAAAAATTATGTTGGTGGTGCTTAGCCGAAATATGATACACTTAAAAATGACCGAATTGGATATCGACACATTGGCGCAGTGGTAAGCGCAGTGGCCCGGAAAGCCGAAGGTCCTGGGTTCGAGTCCCAGAGGTATCAAAATATCTTTTTCTGATTTTTCATTTCCGCTTTCCAGATTTTTTTTCTAGATTTTCGCTAATATTGTCTTCATTTAATTAAATACTAAAATAAAATCATTTTCAGCTATAACAACATCAATATTACGTCGTATTTATCAATCTTAGCACTCTAGATCTCGGACCGCCACTGGTAAGGACCTTACTCTTAGGGATGCAACGATATATCGGAAAACCGATAAATATCGATATATCGACCCCTAAAAATATCGATATTTATCGATATCGACGATTCGCCGATATCGATATATCAATATCGAAAACACAAAATATCGTATCGAAATATCGAAAAACCCGCCCACAAAATCGGGTAAAGAAAAAACTGGCTGTGACGACGAGCTTACGTTTTCTGCTCCCTATAAATACTCTAAAAGTAAACATTGTTGAAGCATGGCAATGGATGCAAGGTGTATATCCCAATCTTTTTAAAGTGGCAATAAGTCATCTACCAATTGTGGCAACAAGTGTTCCTTCTGAACGTCTTTTTTCAAGGGCAGGAGCCACTATAATTCAAAGCAGAAACGGCTACAAGAAACTAGACTGCCAAGGTTACTATTTTTAAGATCGATAGCTGATACAAAACACTGGCATTAATTTTTTTAAATAAATTTATGAAAAAAAAAACACATTTTATATACCTGTGCAAGTATTGTGATTATTCAAATGGGTAAGGATAAAAAATTAAATACATAATCGATAAACGTTTGATATAACTACAACTAGATTGGATTTCTATAAGCTTTTAAAAAAGAAGAAATATCGGCCTACCAGACCGATATATCGATAAATGAATATCGACTCACTTCGATATACATATATGTATATCGATATTTTTAAAAACCTTGCATCCCTACTTACTCTATTCTTGATTTTTTGCCTACTAATGAAGTAGGTCGCCTTAGATGACAAAGCCTTTATTTACTTAGATTAGATTTCCGGATTTTTCGTTCCGGTGTTAACGGGTTAATTAGCCGATAGATAAACGGTTAAATTGGCAGCTAAAATACAATCCCGAAAAAAATGTTTAACAAAAGTTGATGGAAACAAAAAACGTTGAAACTTAGATTAAATCTATTTCATGCTGTCCAGTTATTTTTCAAAATGGAAGCACACTCAAATGAGATATTATTTTCTCCTAACAATTTTTTACATTTCAGTTTAACTTACCTTTTTTTAGGGGTGAAACGATAAACAAACTTGGTAAAGCCTGAACATTAAACAGCAATAACATCATCTTATTTTTATTTTATTTTGACGGTTGGGTTTGTTTCTTTAACAGAAAAGAAAGGAAAAACATTTATAAATACAATATTCAAACGACAGAATATTATCCTAATTCGACTGAGCGTAAGATTTCCTGAAGGCCCGGCTTACCGCATTTTTATCGAATTATTACAAACCACTGCCTGAATTGAATATTTGAATTTCTTTGCTTTTCTCTACTATAATAAGCATGTATTATACATATAAACCTTACTCTTGAATCACTCTATCTATTGGTAAAAAACCGCATGAAAATCCGTTGCGTAGTTTAACAGATCTATGCGCACATACATTTTGAGTGACTTCATTTTATACTATGTAATATAATAACTTAATAACTAATGATTTTCCATAATTGAATATAATAATAACTAAGTTTTATAGATCTTAAAAAAATATAAGTTATTCTTGAAGTTAATACTATACATTCCCCACGCCTAAACGGCTATTATATGAAATTCCCTCGATAGAAAAAAAATCGAAAAAGTATGCTCCAAAAATTATTATAAACACGTTTATTTCAGTTATTTTTCAAGTTGTATGTATGAAAAAGTGCACAGAGCTTCTTTAAATGTAATTTTTGACAATCTCCATTAGACTTTTGCTCCATTTTAATTTTAAATTTCGTGTTTTATCAAACATTTTTACAATTTTCGCTTAAATATTATCTTTTTTTTTATATTAGCGCTCCCTCTAACATCCGTATTTAAGTATCTCTCAGTCAGACTTAAAATGCATTTTGTTCTGCAGCCATATTATTTCACAGTGGTTTTGGGTGGCCTTTGGAGGGGACCCCACCACTTTCCCAAATGCGTTATAACGAAATTTGGGTTTGTCAACTTTAATGGGGGGTTTGTCTCCACGTTATCCGCCCCGGGTGCCACCCATGTGATATGATTTCCTCCTTCACCGCACACGTCAAGACTCTATTTTTTTATTGAACGAAGCTACATTTATTTAAACGACTCTAGACCATGCACACGGAGTTATTAAGCAGTATGTGAGTACTTACATTAACACAATATAAAAGAGAAATAAATGTGGCAGCCCGTGGAATAATTCTTCTGAAATTTATAGATAAAAATATATAGAGGTATATTGTGTGACCTAGTTGTGTAACTAGTAAACAGGAAAAACGAAAAAGGTGATTGTATTAGAAACACCTGTCACTTATTATTTTTAATCGATAAACTATCGTTTTAGACAAGATTTTTTATGCATAGCACAAAGGGTAACAATTATTATGAGCAATAATTATCAGCCTGAAACACTCATCTACATTGAAAAAATCTTCAGAGAAAATATACATGCCGCCTACGGGACTTGAACCCGTGTCCTTCTGATTGCCGGTCAGGTGCTCTACCACTGAGCTATGTCAGCTTATCTAATACCTGCCCGCCAAATAATTAAATATATACTAGTGTTTCATTCAACAATTACTGCTTATTACATTTTTCCACCTGAAAACAACCAACTTTATTTTTGTGAGAGAGGCATTGTTAGTGCTAAATCTTTCGCTAGGTGGCGTCGAGACAAATTATGTCTACATTTTTTGGTGAAATACTTTAACTTGTCAAATATTAATTATTATTTTTAATTGATAAACTAACGTTTAAGACAAGATTTTTATGCATAGCACAAAGGGTAACAATTATTATAAGCAATAATTATCAGTCTGAAACACTCATCTACATTGAAAAAATCTTCCGAGAAAAGATACTTGCCGCCAACGGGACTTGAACCCGTTTCCTTCTGATTGCCGATCAGATGCCCTATCACATTTTTTTCCAGTTTTCAGGTGGAAAAACGTAATAAGCAGTAATTGTTGAATGAAACACTAGTATATATTGAATTATTTGGCGGGTATTAGATAAGCCGCCATAGCTCGTTTGATAATTATTGCTTATAATATCTATCACTTCTTAGGCCATCCAAAATGAATTTAGTCGATCAATATTTCATAAAATGGATTATTTACGGTCCAAGTATTTGTAAAGAATCTTCACTTCGTCCGCCATTATTTTCAAATGGCAACAAATCCAGAAGCGGCGCCAATCTTGATCCACGAACCAATCCGCTTTATTACGGGCATTATGGTAATTTATCGTAGACCGAGGCGATCTTTATCTATCTCTGTAAGATGTAATGTTTTTCTTACGAACGTATGACGGGCGGTTCGCTTTCCATTGTTAAGTTAGCGGAACAGCGAACTTAGCCAAGTGTGATTCCGCCTTTATAAATAATGCTTTATACACTTAACCACTCCGACCCCTAAGCGTGTTAATAAGACAATATAACAATAGCAGTCAAGTACAATAAATTTGTTTTCAAGCTAACGCGTGTGTTCCCACAGAAATCGTAATAACTCCATTATTGTTCTGGTTACAACCCTAAAACAAAAAGTAGAAGATCCATATTAAATCAACCTTCACATCTCTATTCAAAGTTGGCCATAGAAATATATAAAAATGACTTATTTTATAGAAACAGTTTTCACCCGCCAAATCGCCTACGCGCCGTTAGACATTGTTAATTTTTTATTAAATCAATTTGGGAGGCGGGAATGGGTACCGCCGCCCCGGGAACCTTTATTATTGGATAACCAACACCTCTGCCATAGGTCACCCCAAGTGGTTCGCTACGTTTGGTGATTTAGCAGGGGTGCCCGGGTTCATGGGGTGAGATTTGTCTAGGTCTTGGAGGCGGATGATCAGGACATACTGAACTCCAGATTTCTACCCACCCCTTAAACCCTTTTCCTTCCCAGAACTCCCCTCTCCTTCCTTTCCTTAAAAAAAACCCTCTACACAGCAATCCCCAAAGATGACATAGGCCCTGAGGGAAATTATTTTCCTCAGGGCCTCCTGTGTGGATCTCATGTAAAAAAAAAATTAAAAATTCTTGTATGAAATGGTAAAAAAATGAGGTGACTAAATTGTTTATTATGCATTTATACGATAGAATGAGTGTTTTTTTTTACATAATCCGTGATTTTAGTACCGTTTTCACATCTTTTTAACATCACGTGAGTCATTTTTACATTTTTTTAAAGTTTGCATTCAAAATTTTAATATTTACAAATGTTAATATTTATTTGTTAATACAATTTGAAAGCTTATTTCATAACCTTATTCGGCTACATTCAGAAATATTTTATTTATAGAGCTTTAATTGCGAAGCGGAAATAACACAAAGTTTTTATAAATCTGACGTTTAAGACAAAAAAACCTGCACAATAGGAAAATACCTGAGTGGTTAACAGACTACTCTGTAATTCTGAACTGGCTGGCAAGGGCCGTTGACTTTGAGAATTTCAAGTGCGTAAACACCCAAGTGTAAAATTATTTAAACCTTCTCTAATTGAAGTAAGGTACATGCGTGACGAATTTTGAATGGACTGGTGAATCATTGAGCTGGACTTAGTTGGGAAAGCGATTCGAATAACAGTTCGATGATCTTTTCATTCTATTCAATTCATAACGTTACGTTCTTTGTGTAAAAAATATTTCCTGTATAGGATTTCCTGTTTCTTTCAGCTAACCTAGAAACATAGGTTGTTACCTGTTTAGATAAATTCCGACTAAAATAAATTACCTACGTACATTTATAATAACACAAAAAGAGAAAGTACACTTTAAATAGCATCTATGATCGTAAAAATGTTCAGTTAAGTTTAATTAGTTAAATAAGTGATAAATATAATTTTAAGTTGCAGGGACACTTATTATGTGTTCTGTAAGAATGTTATTGTCAATTTTTTAAATTTTATGAGATTATTTTTATGGGTTTGGTGCTTTGTTGTAAGCTACTGCATTCTGTAAATGTGTAAATGCTTTGTGATGGGTCATTTTTATGTTTTTTTTGTCATTTTGGATAGCACATAGATGATTTTAGGTTTAAGTTGTTGAGAGCTTCAGTGCTTATTTGTCCGTTAAACCGTTTCAATGGGCATAATGCAAATATGTCACTGACATTTGGCGATACTTAACCTTTTCGGGAGTATGAGCGATACATAGACGTCCGGTCGTTCTTCCGTCAGTGGAGAATGGACGTCAACTTACGTCTTGCACTATAGACTTGTAACTTTTTTTTTTTACATGAACTCAACACAGGAGGCTCCGAGGAAAATAATTTTCCTCAGGGCCTATGTCATCTTTGGGGATGCTGTGTGGAGGGTTTTTTTAGGAAAGGGAAGGAGAGGAGATTTCTGGGAAGGAAAAGGGTTTAAGGGGTGGGTAGGAATCTGGGGTTCAGTGTGTCTTGGTCATCCGCCTCCAAGACCTAGACAAACCTCACCCCATGAACCCGGGCACCCCTGCTAAATCACCAAACGTAGCGAACCACTTATAACCAACATTAACAACAACTAGAAACAATTTGTTATTAAAGACAGAAAAAGATTCTAATCTAGATAGTAATCTATATAGTGACGAATTAGCTCAGTAGTCAGAGCATTGCCCCTGAAAGGTCCTGAGTTCAATTCCCAGATGCGACCAAATTTTTTTCTTCCTTTTCTGTTTCACATTTTTCGTTTTAATATTGTCGTCAATGACTAACAATTTGAATTTTTTTTTCTCAATAAGATAATCCATTACATATGTATTTATAATATGTGTTTTATTAATATTTCCAGCGGCCACAAGTGGTCCTACCGCGCAATGGTCGGTGGCGGCGTGGTGGTGAATTCGGGGCCCGGCAGCACGGGGGGCGGAGCCGGGGGCAGCCTGCAGCAGTTAGCGCCCTCGCCCTGCGACTCCGGGGTCTCGGAACTGGAGGCGGCCCTGCGAGACAGGGACTCCGAGCTGGCCCACCTCAGGCAGACGATGGAACATAACGAGCAGGTTATATTCAGGTAATTATAAGTTTTAACCCGTAGTGAACCAAGAAATCCTGTGTGGATTTGATAATAGCTCACCACAATTATCCAACATTTTAAGCAGAAATTATTAAGGTTGTATTCTAGTCTAGAAAAAAAAATTACTTTCTTTTCGATAGTTTACATATTCAAGAATATCTCCTTAAAAGGATTTTTCAAAATTCGAATTATTTAAAAAGTTATAGCCATTTTAGTTCGACCGGTTTAGGCGGAATCTATAGAATCTAAATAGAGCAAAAATTTAAACGCGTGTTTCTCCACACTACTTTTTTCGAGTCGGTCGGCACGATATCCTAAGTTCTACTGAACCAATTTACTTGAAATTTGGTGTGAGCCTTCTTTATACATTCCTTTATTGCGAAAATATTACTAAAAAAAAATTGAAATTTTTTCTATTTTTAAAAAATTCGGAAAAGTCAAAAAAAGTTGTTAAAAAAATGTCTTTCTATTTAAGACATTTTTCGCCATTTTGCGAAAAAAATATTTTTTTACTTTTTCTTTGATCGGGCCATAGCAGCATTTGTTTGGATTAAGAAATAATTTGGTTTATTTTATTCAAATTACTAGGAGGGTTGCAATCGTGTCAACCAGGGCGCGCCATTTTTTGAGACCTCAACACTTCAACACCCTGCAACATTACGAATTTTGAATTTTTTCGTTTGATTTTTTTTTTAGTGTATTCCATAATTTTTAATAAAAATTCGGCAAAATAGTGGCCACTAAAAATATTATTATTATTTTTTATTGCACCCGAAAAAATACCTAAAATTCATGCTTCTAGACTAGAATACCCCCTTAACCTTTTCGAGTTCAGGTCCAAATCAGGGTATACTAACTCCGTTTTTGGAGAAAGTCCCCTTTCAAGGAATCCCTCTCTTGTTTTGTACGTTTAACGATAGTAGACTCCATTTCCCAACATGGCACTGTTTTTAAATTGTCAATATGTTTTTTACCCGTTACAATATCTCACAAAGAAATTTCTAAAATGGCTCCTATCATGGCTCTTTGTGCTGGGCCATTTTCGTCACAAATTAATTGGTGAGAGTTCATGTTTGAGTTACAAGCAAGTACTAATCAAAAATCATCGACGTTCCGTGTGTCGATTGTATCGATGGTATATGTATGGATAGAATGCATTTATTTTATAGTTTTTAGAGATTTTGAAACATTTTTGGTAAAGTCCGCTTCACGCTTCATAAGCAAGAATCATTAAAATAGCATTCTGTTTCAATTTAATTTACAGATACCCACAAGAAGCGAGTATTTACATTTTATTTATTTTATTTTTATACACTTTACAAATATAAGACAAAAAAGTCTCGATAAACTACTTTTTAGCAGTTTGTCTAACGGGTTCTTTATATTAAAGATCTTATTATAAAATTAGATAAAATTTAAAAAATTACAGAAATGTAGAGAAAAAAAAATTTTTTAAAACATAAATAACAATTTTAAAGTCTTTAGAATAATTATGTCATTGTAAGCTAATGCAAATTAATTCTTTCCGTAAGCCAAGTCTTCAGTAAATTCACCAATCAATTTGGGAGGCGGGATTGGGTACCGCCGCCCCGGGAACCTTTATTAGATAACCAACACCTCTGCCGTAGGTCACCCCGAGTGGTTCGCTACGTTTGGTGATTTAGCAGGGGTGCCCGGGTTCATGGGGTGAGGTTTGTCTAGGTATTGGAGGAGGATGACCAGGACACACTGTACCCCAGATTCCTACCCACCCCTTAAACCCTTTTCCTTCCCAGAACTCTTCTCTCCTTCCTTTCCCCAAAAAACCCTCCACAGAGCATCCCCAAAGATGACATATGCCCTGAGGGAAATTATTTTCCTCTGGGCCTCCTGTGTGGAGCTCATTCAAAAAAAAATTGTTTGTTTTGGGCGCAGTTTTTAATTTCAGCAGGTAATATATTTAAACAACTGGGAATCTTGTAATTTAACGTTCTTTCTCCATATTTATTTGTATGCTTTAGGTACAATTAGTCCTTCATTAAAGTTAAAACGAGTATTATTGTTGTGTTCCAACCTGTTTATATGTAAAGGGTTATTTATGTGCTGAAATATAATTTTGTACCACAGAATTGCTCTCACTGAAAGAATTTTGTGACTCTTATAACAGTATGGAATATTATGGCTTTCTTTGTATAAATTTGTTTCAGCTATTGTTATTAGTTTCTTAGTTTGGGTTATTTAAATAATAATTTGTGTGTTTCTTATATTGAAACGGAACCTTCCTGCAAACGTCATCGTACTATTAAGGAGAAAAAACGGCATTGAAACTGTCAAAACACGAGAAATTTTGAGCTTTGATTGAAAAAAATGGAATTTTAATGCATCTAACAAGTGGATTGTAATCTTCACGTTACGGGAATACTGTCGTATTTCTACCGGTATTTCAACAGAAGATGCCCCGAACCAACCGAAATACGCGCCAAATGAAATTTTCATTTAACACGGTTGAAATTTTTTACATAGGGAAGAGAAGTTTTTACGATTCGTTCTTGAGGTCAACAGCTCGGCTGTCGAATGATTTGCCGGCCTCTGTGTTTCCTCCCTCATACTCTCTCTTCAAGACCTGTGTTTACTCCTTCGTCTCCTAAACAAAAACTTTCCACACAGCATCCACGAAGATGGGGGAAATTATCTAAAAAATATTTTACCACCTCCTCGACGTAAATAATTTTTCATTTTAGTAATTCTCAAAATTCCAATAGAAAACATTAATTATTTAAGTTTAATGAATCGACTAAATTTAATTACGCTGTCTGACAGAATAATTATTTCAGACCTAATTTTATTGTACAGAGTTATGAACAACCTAATTGACAGCCCTGCCATCGTTTCTAGTATTAAACTCCATGTACCGACAAGGAATACTAGACAAAATATAACATTCTTTTGCAACACATACACAACCAACTATCAATCACACTCACTTACCAATAGGATGCATGATTTAGGCAACAAGTTTGGTGGTATTGTAGATATATTCGCTGATTCCCTTTACATTCTAAAATGCAATTTAAACCAACACTTTGTGGAATCCTACAAATTATTGTAACGTGGGTATAATATATTTAACGATTTGATGTGTTATTGTAATGTTTTATATTATATTTTGTTCTATGGTATTGTTAAATATTACATTGTTTAAAATATTTCACAGTTTTAAGCAAGAATATACAAGTGGTTTTTTCTTTAAAAACTACTTGTATATTCGTAAAAGTTTTTTCACTTTTATAACGTTTGATATAAATTCTATGTATGTGTAATCCTCGATATCTTAAATATTATTTTATAATCTATGTAAAAGCCCCTACGGGCGTATAAGAACAATAAATAAATAAATTAAGTTGAAACGAACTGTTATTTCAATGATTTGTACGTACGATTGAAGCTAAAATCTAGAAATTAACCGTGTTTTTAATGTAAAATTACCTGTATGCTGTTTACAAATGATTACCAAGTTTGTTGACGTGTTTCCGTTTTTTACCTGTATGCTGTTTACAAATGATTACCAAGTTTGTTGACGTGTTTCCGTTTTTTACCTGTATGCTGTTTACAAATGATTACCAAGTTTGTTGACGTGTTTCCGTTTTTTACCTGTATGCTGTTTACAAATGATTACCAAGTTTGTTGACGTGTTTCCGTTTTTTACCTGTATGCTGTTTACAAATGATTACCAAGTTTGTTGACGTGTTTCCGTTTTTCAAACAGTGAACAAACTTCCAGAGTGTACCAAGAGAAGGAGCGTGTGTGGGAGCGTGAATTGCGGCGCATGAAGGCTGCGCACGACGGCCGCCTGCGTGCTGGGGCTCAGCGCGCCCTCAAACTGGAGCAGATGCTCATGATGCGAACCCACCAGCTGCAGCAGGACCGCCAGCGACTGGGCAGGGAGGCAGACACCCTCGGGGCCAGGCTTGAGGAGACGGAGTGGGGCCTGTGTCAGAAGGCGGGCGAGATCGCGCTGCTCAAGACTCAGCTCAAAGAAGCTCAGGTGTGTATATCACTGCCTACTTTCATTTACTTTGAATCTATAGGTATAAAATACACGTACTTCTGAGACATTTACCGTCTTGTCAAATCTCCCTCAGATAAAGTATTAAACTCCTTATACAAGGTGTAACAGCCCGTAGGTACCCGAAGGATTTTAACCAACAATTCCTCAACATATTTGAAGTAAAAATGTATGTCGTTTTTCTGTACGATGATATTTAAGTAAAAATATAAAACATTTTTAATCACACCTCGCCACTGGGTAGTTGGGTACATCCACGGCAGTTCACGTGATACGCACCCCAACTCGTTCCTGCATCACGATAATGGACGAGACAGAGCGCATATCACTTAATCCGTCGTGATATGCATCAACGTGATCTGAGATTACGTGTGGTAGCAATATATTTTGTTATTTTTAATTGAAAAAAATATCATCTGGCATCGAAATGCTATCTGCAGTTTTTATTCCAAATATGCTCAGGAATTGCTGGTTAATATCCTTCGGGTAGTTACGTGATATTTACCTTAGTATAGAAATTATTTTAAAAAAACATTGAAACCTTGAAATATAGAATAAACAACCTAACCTAACTTCCAAAAGGTTTTTGTCCAGGAAGTAAACTTTCCAGTTACCACGTAAAATGAATTATTTGTGCGGAAGATACCTAATAATAACTACATATGGATCAGGCAGAGAAGGTAAAATCACCAGCTAAACCAACTGTTTGGAGGCTTAGCACTGTTGTCAGTAATTATCGCAAGTTTTGTAGCAAAGATTATAATAAAAATCAACCGTCCAAAGGGCGGTTTTTTATGACTAGCCTGCAGCTAGGTATATTGTAAGATCTAGACTAAATTGGTTCGTGGAGGCCAACTACGCAGCTTTCTCAAGCAACTGAAGGGTGACAGCAGAAAACCATCAGGCATTTCCAAAAAGTGACCATGCCTCTCTAATAGTCGTAACACCGATAATGATTTTAACCCTATTCTGGGAAACCAAATCACTCCAAACCTTGCTGAATACTTTAAGAAGAACAGCCTCCAAACTAAGGAATAGCATCCTAACCAACTGCTGATGTTTTGAAATCAATTAATGTGGGTAGTTAAGCAGATATCAGCTGTTTTATCAATTTGTGAATCGTACTTTTTTTCATTTGGGCACGTACCGAATGTGCATAATTGAACTCAATTGAACTGTTTGCTTTAAAATATTTCGAATCTCTTATCTGTTATCATCTTAATACAAGATGTTAAATTATCAATTTCAATACAAGATGTTAAATCATTTTCTTTTTGTAATACTGAACATATTTTTTCTCTTTTCGTAAAGGAACTGGTAGATTTTTTTGAGAACGAGTGTATCCAGGTGGTGAGTTGACTTGTGTTGACGTGTGTGACATTCAGAGTTTGCATGAGCATGCTCATTATAGGATATCGATTTTCACAATCACAGCAATCAAACTAACAACTAAGTAAACGAAACGAATTCAAAAATTTTAATATATTTTTTAAAAAACGTTTTAAATTTTTACGTTCTAGGTTTCCTTTTAATTTTTCGTCTCACTGAATCTATTGGTCAATAAACTTATGTACGTCTTTTTTATTTTCAGAGCGACCACACTGCCAAAGGTCACGAGATTCTTCAACTGAAGAACGAGCTGCGTCAGGTAAGAGAAAACTACGAAAGAAGAGAAAAAGAATTTGCCAAATTGAGATCAGAGAGCGATGACAAGGAGCTATTAGTAAAACAATTACATGCAGAAGTGCACAAACTAAGCGTAAGAGTTAAGGAATCAGACATGCAACTTTTGCAAACCAAGGAACAGAGCAACAGAGAAATCGAGAGACTCAAAACGGAACTCAAAGAGCTCAGAGAAGAACTATCTGATATTTCACTGAGTAACTATGAAGGAATAGAGGCAGGACGTTCTCTCAGGGGGATCTACGACGTCTGTAAAACAGCCAATGAATACCACTGGACATCAAACGACAGTAGCTTAGAAGATGCAGAGGTACAAAGGTTAAATGGAGAACTGCCCGACCCGCCTTGCATGGATCCTTGCCACAATAATGCAGAAATCGAGAGATTAAAAATCGACATGGAAAACAAGAAGAGGGACTTTGAAGTCGAGAGAAGAAAGTGGTCCGAAGAAAAGGAGAAGGTTTTAAGATATCAGAAACAGTTACAACTAAACTATGTACAAATGTTCAGGAGATCACGCGGTCTTGAAGCGGAGGTGGAGAGTTTAACTTTAGAGCTGGACTTGAGTAGCAAACACAAGAAGAACGTAGAGAAATTGAACAAGACAATCGAGCTATGATCTGCAACAACAGGAACGGAAAGGGCTGTTTGACTATTGTATTTCCCCTGTAGAGACGCCTTTACACTGCGGGTTAACATGGTAGCAAGAGCACTAACTGTCTTTCAAGAGTAACACATATTGTGTCATTAATACTTTACTCTGTATGTCCCAGGATGATTAAAACAACATGAAGAGGAGTTCACGAGGTTTTAAAGGTTTATTATTGTGATCGTGTTTATGTTAGGAAATATTTATTATGTAGACTAGATTTGTTTCTTATGAAGTTTTGATAATGGCAACGATTACGGCTTTCACAATCCGGAAGCCATATTATACAAAATGTTGTATTATTATTTGCGTAAATAAATCCTGTTTCGGTTATTAGTTACACATATATTTTCGTCATTTAGAGAGTGTTTCATTGCTTATTTTGTATTTTTATCAATAAATGCAATTATAAGACTTCTAATGTGTTTTAATGCCTGTATGGATTTTTAAAATTGATCATGAATATTTCTCATTGTATAGTTAGTGGTAGGTATGACCGTGAAATACTGATTGTAACTTATTGAATTATGGGAAGTGAACAATTATTTCAGAAAATGTGTTCTTATCTTCTAACCTTGCTGGATCATTATCATAAAAAGTATTGCAACTGGTGGAAAACGCATCCTACCGTTTGCAGTGTTTTATTTATTAAATACATCTTGAATTTCGATTTTGTTTTCATGAATAGCAAATCTGGGAAAATTAAAATTTATGGAAATTAAGCCACACCTCGACATCCGATCAAGCCGAAACTCGGTAGATAGACTCATTGTCGATGACAATGCATTTTAATAAATTTTGGTGGCACTCACGCACACACACACAATTGTCCATGAAATAAAAAATTTACAGCAATTAATATAAGAAATGAATGTCGGTACCATCAAATTAGGATTTGGCTTAGGTGTTAGTGGTGTTCACTCAAAGTCAGTCCATGGGGAAGAAGGTTCAATTCTCAGTAAAAAAATTAAGTTTTGAAAAAAAAATTAAAAGTTCGAAGTGGTTAAGATCCAGTCCCAGGTCAAGAAGGTCCAAAATCCTTAGTCAAACAAAAACAAAAAATCTTTGAAATTGGCTACTATCCTACCCAAGGAGGACGCTAATAGTTCGAAAAATTAAATTAGATGTATTGTGGTAAGTTTTTGATGGGTAGATTTTTTTTTAAATTTTCACATCACGCAATATAATCGAACCTGTCTATTCACGGCAATGAGTGATTACGAATGTAGACAGTATCTACTAGACACATATATATTGTGTACATCTTTTGCTTTGAGATTCAGTAAATTTCCTTACATTGTTTCTGTATATTAGGTACGAAGGAGATTTTTGACTGGTTCAACGTTTGGTGAGTATCTTAAAAATATGTTCCAAAATTTGGTGAGTACCTTAAAAATATGTCACAAAATATTGTCCAGAGCCTGACAAAAAAGAAAAATCTGTTTCACATAAAACCAAGAGGATTTTTGAACAAACTTTATTTGTGCGATAAAAATGAACAGCAAACCGAACACATTATAATATCAACAACACGAAGAAGTTATACCTTTAATACTTAACCCTAAATATAAACTCTTGATATCCGCAAAATATCGTCATATACTTACAAATTTTTTCTTCTATACGTCGAAAAGATCGTCAAACCTAATTTTCCTTTACACCTACCGTAGTCACCTAAATCGTGTTATTCTCCTTTCTATTATTCCAAGATTCAATCTTCAAATTCTGCGTTGAAATCTCCATCACCTATTTGACACTTTTACATCGAATATGTCCCCAAAAGGTCTAACAGAATTTAAACTAAATTAAAAACCACGCATGAAGTTCGAGTATCAAAAAAAATAGTCAAACCATACAACTCCCCAAATCTCCGCGAACTATTTTGTTCAAAACGTCAGCTCCTTTGTTAGACGTCAACCCAGCAAGACAATTCAATGATTTTTCAAATTTTCTCGCGAAAGGATACTTAATATTTCCCACAGAAACAAAATGTGGAAACAAAATAATTTTGTTTCGGCCTTTCAACCATATGTCCAACCCAATTTAGAAACGGGCTCGGAAATTGGATGGCATGAAAGTATGGCGCGCCCTGAAGCCATAATTTGGATTGTTCGCGTTAGTTGGCGCTACAGGCGCAGGAGGCACTACTTCTGTAATGGGTTTCACTTTCTTTGGAGCCTTTATGTTATCCGTAGTCTTTATCTTGTCAGCTTCCTTGACATCCACCACCCTGGACTTTTTGCGCCATTTGAACCACCAGTATTCAAAGCCGAGTGTGATGCAAGCTAGACCAATGCCCATGAATATAACGATGAAGACCCCGCCGATGTTTTGAATAGAGATGCCGTCGGCTTGGTCGTCCACCTTGTCGCATTTCTTGGCCTCTGGGTTATTTGTCCACCAGTTTTCTTTAAGCTTTTCCAGCTTTCGTTTGTTGAGGAGTTGGAGTATACTGAAAACATTAAGCCATTTAAAAATTACTCCGGAGACTACAAATATGTTATTGGAATACTTAGAATATGAAGAATGTTCTGGCTTCCTGCGGTACATGCTTTAAACAATTTGAACATTTTTTATACATTTTTGAATTTTTTTTTACCCTAACTCCATGTAGGAGGCCCGGAGGAAAGAAATTTTCCTTTACACCGGGCCTATGTCATCATTGGGGACCCTGTGTGGAAGGTTGGTTGGATTGTATTTCATTCATTTTCTTCTTGACAGTCCTTGATATTATAAATACTAACTGAAGTCTCAGGCGTTGACTTTTTAGTTCGGTGACAGTTCAGTGGCTTTTCTCTTGGTTAGAAGGCAAAGTGTGCAAAATTTCATCAAATTTGGAATAAAACTCTAGATTTGTATAAAAATCAAATGTACGCCGCCCGACTAGTGTCCTCACGGACACTCCTTTACATGAATAGATTCTGATACAAACGGTAGGATTTGGTCTGAGACCATAAAAATGGAGATGTTACTCTCCGACAAAATTAATTAATAGGTCTTAGCAAATTTTATTCATTTTTACTTACGCATTATTGAACTGATCTTTCAGTGGTGATCCTTGCTGAACAGCTATGGCGTATGGCTTCCTTGAAAATTCTTCTCCGACCATGTGGAACTCGCAGCTCGTAAGGACCTGATACCTTACGTCCGTAGCGTCTGCCAACCAGGCAAATCCTTCACTGGACGTCTTAGAATCTCTAACTCTTTGTAAGGCTTCCTCAACGCTGTTCGGTAGCCCGGCTTCCTTCATGGCTTGCCACATCTTGGTATATTTGTCACTTACAGGATAGTCCCATACAGCCAATTTGGCCCTTTCTACATCCGTGAGACTGTCATTCAAACTCATATCCTTCCAGATTCTGTAAAACATTACATGAATGGGTATTAATTTTACAAAGTATCTGTCTGTAATGATGACGATTAGTTAAGATTTCTGGTTCTTGGAAGGACTTCCAGATCAATTTTCTTACTCATAAAAGCGTCCTTCAATGTCCGACATCCTCTGGAAGTAAGTCATCGCTGCAGATCCGTTGATTGGGGCATACTGAATCTTATACTGTTTGGAGAGATCATCCAATGACTCCACGGGCGACTCCAATCGAGAAACAGTCAGGAAAGCGGCCAAATTCGCAGTGTACGACGCTATGATAATAAATCTGTAAAGGTATTTATAAATGTTAAATAATTCGTCCACTTTGGTTGTAATTTTTCATTGTATCATCGGTTTCTTACCCGAAGAGCCACCACGTTGCAGCCACCAGTCGTCCCGACAGGTTCTTCGGTGCTTCTCCTCCCCCTTGTGGGGTCAATGAAGTCATACAGAACCAAAGACACTCTTTCAGGGTGAATTCTCGTTGTTCCTCGTCATCCTTATACTTGTCTCTGTTGTTTTGTAAGCTGTATGGACTCCAGCGGTCGAATACCCACATTAAGAAACTAAAAATGAATATTCGAGAAGGGTGAGAAATAGCTTTTATACTGGTATCATCTTATTCCCGAAAATACCCTTAGGCAAGCACATAACAGTTACAGTAAACAATGAAAAATAATTTAATAATTTTCGTATTTCGGGTTTTTGATTATGCGTAGATATATTTTTTGTATTTTATAACAATGAACATTGAAATAAATCTTACCTTGTGAAGAAATAGGCTGCCAAAATAGACAGCCACACTTCATTCTCCAGGACAGTCAAAAACTTGAACAAAGACGTTGGAGAGGTAGGTTGTTTCATCAGAATGGTAATACCGACCAGATCGTAATATGGGACGGTAAAGTCGACTACATTTTCCCTTTCAGCCATGACTGACATCGAACCCAAGCCGATATCAGCTTTCTTATCCATCAATTCTTTTACCATTCCATTCCAATTGGCATTTTCATCCATGTCTCCAAATTTTCCATCTGAGACAGGGTACACTGTATAGTCAAACTTGACAATGTTTTTTATTTCTTCGATGAGGTCGATACAGTAGCCTTTATAGCCTCTGGGGGCAGTGGGGTCCTTGATCATAAAAGGAGCTTGCTGAAAAGAAGAAGTTCCATTAATTAGCTCTACAAATTTATTACATATAAATTGATAAGTAATGTTATGTTATAATAACGACTACAGATTTGCCATAGAGTGAAAGACACCTGGAAGAAGAGAATCAAGGATATTATAGAAAGTATAGAAGGGTGTCGTAGAAAAAGAAGATCAAATTGCTGGCCGCAAACTTCATGATCATCATCAATTTACATTAAAGTATTGTGACTAACCTCAACAGTTACAACTCGGTAAACTATCTGGGCAGTGTAGTTCTTCATGATACTTGGTTCCACAAGCTTCAAATCGTTGTTAAGTCCCGCTTTCCAGATGCCAAGGGCCTTGGTTCCTACGGAACCTCCATTTTTAACGGTTACTGCGTTTATTTCCATGCTGAACTCCATAAATGACTTTCCATTAATTTGAGCCTCATCAGACATGTAAAATGGCGCGTATGTTGGCGGCTCATTGGACTAAAATAGTTTAAACCATATTTTTTACGATTACCTATTATTGTAATGTATTCAAATTCAAAAGAAAAATCGGGTTTAGTTAAGTGATTTGCCAATTACGGGCGTTTGTCTAATTTTGTGGTAGTAAGGTATTTTGATTAGTTGTTTAAAATTATATGCAAAACAATTTCTAAATCCCAGATTTTTTCTAATAGTCTTAAACTTTTGCAGTGTTTTTGGATACACAAACCTGTAATAATAAAGCTTTTAGATCCACAGTTCTGTTTGGAGAATTTTTACCATCATAGTCGTCACAGGTAAGGTAATCTAGCTTCTGCAAGCTTCCAAGCCTCAAAAGCTCACTAAAATTATAAAACATATTCTAATATTATCCCGAATAAAAATCAGTTGCCCAGTAGCTCAATACTTAATTTTTTCCTATCGCTAGCCTGTCTTAGTGTACAAACGGAAAGAACGCGGGTTTCGGCTTTCAGATTACCGGCGCCCAGTGCCCGAGACCGCCGGCGGCAGTTTGCACCGAGTTGTGGACATTTGAACCTGGCGTCACTGTGGGCGGTTTCGTATTTTTTCATACAAACATTATTGTCGGCGCGTCCACGCGCCGACTAATCAGAAAGCCGAAACCCCCGTTCTTTGGGTACGAACAAAAACAAAGCGGGTTTCGGTTTTCAGATTAACGGCGTTCAGTGCCCTGTTCCACCGGCGGCAGTTGATGCCGAGATGTGGACAAACAGAACGCGGATAAAACTTGCGCTACCTGCGCGGTAGCCTGACAGCAGCTGTCAGTTTTTACGAAATGTCGAGTTCGTAGACGACGATTATTTACTCTTGGAGAATCTTTTCTTGAAATTAAGGAATAAAACAATGGTATTTGGTAATTGGTATCTTTAAATACGAAAAAAACCTCAGGAGAACATGATAATATGTTAAGTACGCGCCTGAAAGGAATTCACTTGTGACATTTGAGGTTATTTCAAAACTTTATCTTGTTGATTTCATTCCATCACTTGTCAACAACATTTCTGGTGCTATGGAATGTATTTCTTTTATCCCAGATTGGCGATTGATTGAAAACAGAGGCAATAAACAGGTCGCTCATTTTGATATCAGATTCTGACCGGCGTCACCGGTGAGCAGGAATTAAGAATTCATTCCGGTAAAGCTTATCGGCGCCGCCTCGCGCGGACACAAATCTGAACCTGCCTTCGTATGTTCAGTCTGATACGTTGACATACAAACATTCTTGTCAGCACGCCTGCGCCGGTCCCGCTTTGTTTTTGTTCGTACACTTTCTGTTTGTATACTTATTCAGTAGCTATAGGTAACGCTATTCAGTAACATAGGTTTTATAGTTCTGATGGAAATTACTTTGCGATTAAAGTGTCTATTGAGGTAATGTATTGTTTTTAAAACACACAAAATGAGAGTTTTTTTCAGGAAACATAATACCGTTTTTAAGGTATGTAAACAATTAGACGTTTTACACTTTACACGAACATGTTTTACATTATGAATAAATAAACAAATACGCGCAAAACCTGAAGGGCTCTCGTAGTTATTACCTTGTTGCCATGAAGGTTTTGATTGCCAAATCGAAGTAAAAAGCTGAGGCGATTTCTGGTTCACCATTCATGCTGTAAGAAGTCTTCATCTTTCCAAGTCTGTCACGACTCGAGGCTTCGGGAGAAGGCTTCAAATATACAATGGTTGCGTCCTCACAGGTACAGGAGAAATCTCCCTTGTCCTGGGTCAAAGCGTACCAGGAATACGTGTTGGAGAAGTATTTATTGGCCTGCGCAGCGTCAAGAACATTTTTAATGGTTTTGAGGCTTCCGAGGATGAAGAAGTTCACGATGTCCAGTTCTCTAAGGCTGGTTAATTGTGCCTTGATATCATCAACGTTTTGGCTCTTTACTGGAGATATTACGTGGCGAGTTGGAATGTTTTGAAGAAGGGATTTGTACTTGTGGTCCATTACTGAAAAATGATGTGTGGTTAAAAATTCATTGTTTTTCTTATTGTTTTAATGAGTTGGTTACGCAATTTCATAAATCGTAGACTAAGCACAATAGGCGTAGAAGATATTTGCAATTTGTATTATTTCTTTGATGTTATTTTCTTTTGCCTAATCACATAGATAAATGAGTTTTAGAATTATCAGAAATCGTAATTTCTTGAAGCATTTCAGCAAGTTAGATGCAGAATGTAGTTCGCAGTGTTCACACAGCCGTATATAAGACTAATTAATTACGTAAGTAGATGATAATCATTAAGGACTTATCGCCACTTCTGGTGAACTTTGTTATCAAAGTTATGCAATCAATGAAGATAATAATACCATTGATTCTATTGACAAAAGGGTCACTGCTCAGCTATGTATACAGGATTTCTCCCAGAATACAGCTGGTTTTCAGCAGCCCCTTACATAATTTGGTTAGGCTCTAACATATATAATCAAATAAATCAAAATTCAAATTAAAGCAAAGCAAATATGTGAAAAAGATGTAAATAATACAAAGATAATCGATTAATATAACATAGACAAACATAATGCAGAGCGTCATAAAAATAAGGAAGGTCCTGCTTTGGTGGACCCAAATCGAAAATAAAATGGGCACACATGTTAATTATTTCTTCCCCATCCCCACACTTTGCCCACAAAGAAAATGATCAACATGTCCTGCGATTTTACGCAGTAAATTATGGTTTATGGGTTTTGCGAAATACGACAAAGGAAACTTACCAAAACTCTCATCGAACAATATAGCGGCATTCGTTATATCCTGCTTCACCACAATTGCCCTGACGCATTCCGCGATCATGTCCGCGGGCGGCATGACCTGCAGAAGGTATTTGGCCTGGTTGTTGTCCAGAGACCTCCACTGCCTGAGGTCGCCAGCCTGGCCGAAGGAGCCCGTCACGGTGGGCAGCGCCAGAGCAGCCGTGAATGACTTGACCGTCTCGGAAGCCACCCCGGTCATGGTGAAGTCGAGTACCACGTGGGGGGGTTTCTTTGATGTTACCATATCGTCATATTTTCGGCATACTAAAACGAGTAAATTGGATAGAAAGATCTCATATAAACCTTCCACTGATTTTTCTTGGACTTCAGATGACTCTTAGATTTCATCATCAAGTGGCGTACCCATTGGTTCAGGAAAAATAACACAGGTCAACCATCTATGGGATGGACGAATTTGACGGGCCTAACAAGAATTGTCTGCTTTGGATTGGAGAGAGCTGCTAAGAATGAGTGGAAATTTACATATTTGAACAAGGCTTTTGTCAAAAAATTGGAGGTCAGCAGGCGTAAAAAGATAAATGGGAAGATATAATGTATTGTGAATGTGGATGAACTAGGAGTGTGTGCAGAGAAGTTATTTTCTTTAAATCCTTGATATCAGTTAGCACTAGAGTCAGAAGCTATAAAAACGTGTAACAGGAATCTACGAGTACATATTTATTTAGATAGATTAATATCGAAAGATGTCAAGGATATTCCACATGTACACTCCAATTCGCTTTTTACTCTAAAACTTCTTTACATCAATAAACGTCAATACCACAATATTAATTATACCAAGGGGCGTGTGGTCTATATAAAAATATAACTACCTATTTATCAAGACAATTATTTATCTTAAACATAATCTAGATGCTAAGAATAACTGTGTATAGATCTAACTGAAACTAATCATTAATTTATGTATTCGATACTGCCGCCATGGGTCGACCCACAGGGTCCTTCTTGACAATATCAAGGAGGATGCGGTATTTCTACTTATGTCGACAGAATAGCACTTACTCCCAAACATGGGAACACTTGAGCACAGGTTCGCCTAGTGAGGTGTTCACAAAATACTACTACTTACTTACCTATTTACATACAGTTACGTATCATTAGCTTTTTTTAAAGAATGAAACTTTGTTTAAAAACCACTTTAATTTTATTTATATTTGTCAACCGGTTTCAGATGACCTCAACCTTCTTCAGGACAATAAACATATAAAATAGTTTATATGTTGAACCTGAGGTCAACCGAAACCGGTCGACAAATATAAATAAAAATCAAGTGGTTTTTAAACAAAGTACTTGTTTCATTCTATATAATGTCAAGCCACAAAGTGTTTGATTCCTACGATAACTTTTTTTTGTTATTAGTAAACTTATTATCTATGTAAAATAATGTAATAATTTGTAAAGTATATGTTCAGGGATAGAAATAAATAAATAAACAAATTCTGGTATTTTTTGTGAAGGCGTAGCTTTCTTTTAATTGTGTAGTTTTATTCAACTTACATTGTTCTAAGAGTCCCTTAGCATCACTCCTGTTCCCCACCACCTCCACAGCATCCACGGCCAGTCCCAGGTTGGCGTTCTTCCTCACATACTCCTGGGCCACCTTGAAGGCCCTGTCTGCTACAGTGTTGTATTCCTCGTTTACAAACACTGCAAATAAAATATTACATTAGTTGTGGACACAATTACGTTGCCTAACAACAATAGAAGAACGAAGAAGTCTTGCACATTATTGACCAAATTCACGTAATAGTTTTGCAAAATCTTTTATCCATTTTTTAAGGAAAGATAAATGTTCACGGGTTACAAATTACCTGGCCATATACGGAATGGTTCTTGTTAGCTCTTGGTGCTGGCTAGCTAGCTAGTAGTAGAGAATAATAAATTGATCCTACGACGCCTCTGTGGGACCCCACGATTCGAAGCTCTTGTCTACTAACCGGTAAAAAATGATTTTCCTTTCATAGATTTATCAAAGATGCTAAAATCACCATAAACAGAAAATGCAGATCTACTTACTAAGCCTTACACTTACCTATCATAAATACATTTTCAATTCGATTTCAAAATTTTCAGTTTTATCCAGTTTCTTTTGCCTGCCTTTGCCTTCCCAAGTCTTTCAGTGTCCTAAACATAGACTTAATCTTCGCTCTGCATGTTTAGAGAAGCCTCTTTGATGGTTGACTTTCTCCCTTTATCTTTACTTGTTCTATCCGACATACCTTGACAACTCTTCAACGAATTTATTTCGTTGTAAATAAATTCATTTCTTAACTTCGCGAAAAGGCACCATATGGTTTTGCCCTTATGAATGCGGATGGCGTGACTCAAACAGACACCGAAATTTTGTTATATAATTGACCAGGGGGGTAATGACAACATCTAGACTATATTGTAAACATTTTAGGTAATTTTAAATCTATGACATCAGATTCCGTTTGATATGTGTGTTCAGACGGTATTACTAGTGAAATGTGTTTTTTGATACGGGAACAAGTTGTTGAATAGACGAGTCATCGAACTTGACAAATGAATGCTTGATCAGGTGAATAAATAAGAGATTGGCTAAAAGGCGCGAAAAACAGAATTCCAAAAACCGTTCAATCTTGTGCCAACTTGGTATCAATTTATTACTTACTGAAAATACTTCCAGACAATTTATATAACGTCATGGCAGACAATCTGATGATTTACGATGCTGATCTAATTAAAATACAACATAATGTTATTTAATCAAAGAACATAAATGATGACTCGGACAGTAACGAACGATATACGCATTAATTTAAGATTATTAATGAGGACACGCTTTGTAGATTATTATTTACAGTTGTCTGTAGAATAGTTTTACTTTTGAACAGTAAAAAATCAATCCGAATAAAAACAAATAAGTATTTTTATTATTTTATTTATTTACTACAGATAGATACAAAAGAATGTACAAATTACATATTAGGAAGCTTTGCCTGTCCAACTAGGAAAGTTTCCCGTACCAGGACAGACAAATTTTATTTATTATTATTATTTATTTATTTATTATGTGCATCTATATAAAAAGGTTACATATATTTTTTTTGCCTTGCCTAGGAAATCCTGTGTCGAGACAGAATAGTTTACAAATTTTATATATAAAAATGAATCGCTGAATGTGTTTCTAAGCGCAAATCTCGAGAGCAGCTGAACCGATTTCGCTAATTCTTTTTTTAGAATATTCCTTGAAGTACGAGGATGGATTCTTATGGAAAGAAAAATTAAGAAAATTGCGCAGAAAATTGGATAATTTCAGAAAACCTAACGATTATCGCACGTTTGACAGTTCGCGTGTTTGAGATTGACATTTTGCAAAACAATGATTGTTAAATCAGGATTCTTGAAAATCTTTAAGTTGATAAATTTATTTAAAGTAGGTACTCCCCTAATAGTTTGAATCGCATCAAGAATTTTAGATATTTTAAATAGGTACCTATATTACGTACCAAATTTAATATACATGAAAAATGGAAATTTGAATAAAAATTGTACAAGGTGGCACGCGGGCTGTTTAAAAACTGAATGTCCTGGGATTGAATATGTAGAACGCGGGAGGAGGGTTGGCGGGACGAGGGAGCGGGAAAGGGAAGAGGGAAGGAGGGGAAGGTGGAAGGAGAACGCGGGAGGGGAAGGGGACGTGTGAGGGGGGAGGGGAACTCGGGAGGGGGGTTCGCGAGACGGTGGAAGGGAGGGGGGGAGTGGAGTGGGGAGAGGGAAGGTGGAGGTGACGGAATGGGAACAGGAGAAAAAAAGGGGAGGCGGAAGGGGAACGGCACGAATGGGAAAGGACACTTTCTGGAGAAACAATTTCTTTATTAAATGGCATAGCAACGCATGCCCGGACTAGCGAGTATTTTATAAATATTAAATAAAGTATATTTTTCAATAAAGCAAAAATATTTGACAAAAATTTTCAGGTTTGTTAGGTAGTGGTAACAATAATGAGATAGAGGATTATATTTGGGTGAGGTGATTATTCGATTGTCTTGTTTTGTCAGGTAGGTTATTGTATATTTTAGGCGCAATGTATTTGAAATTTCTTTGACCAAATGTTGTGTTTGTTTTAGGTGTTTGTATGAGTTCTTTGGTTTTGTGCCGCGTGTTTACAATATTTTGGGTATTTTCATAAAATGTATGTGTTTTATTTTTAAATAATACATCTACATATTTTCTACTTTCAGGCCATCTCTTGGACCGGCTAGTAGCTAATTTTAGAGAAATGCGTGCGTGTGCGCGTGTTTGTGCATGAGTTTCAACTCGATCGGTTTCGGGAAGTGGGTTAATTTTTACTTCCAAGATTTGATTTCATTCATTCGTTCATTCACGGAAACAAATTCGAAATCCAAAAACTTAGATATATCGACATCAAATTTAATTGTAGAACTTCATTTTAATTTTTTGCTTTTATATTATCAATCATGTTATTATTCAATTTATAAAAAGAAAAATTGATTTAAAAATGGTTGAAATGATTATAAATAAAATATATTTTGACTGAGATTTTCACTTTTGTTTTCTTGGTTGGATGCCGCGGAATCTTGAAAGTGGAAATTAACCCACTTCCCGATATCCGGTCGATCTGAAACTCGATAGATAGATTCGTTATTATCGGCTTTTGGTGGCAATCATTCACAAGGGCATTGACATTTTCTACGCATTCTTCTCAAATTAAAAATAATTAAAGCACTTAATATACGAAATAAATGTCGGTTTTGAATATTGAAATTTAAAAAGGTTGGTAGAGCGATTGATTGCGATACCGGGAAGGAAGGGTAAAGCCTCATTCAAAACAAAAAATATTAAAGTCATAAAAGATATTTGAAAATAGATGTATTGTGGTAAAAAAACTTTGAGGAAAAAAGGTGATGCATGGTGGGATGATGAGATCAAAGCACTGGTCTCAGAGAAGAAGAAAGCGTGGTTACATCTGATAGCGACTGGCAGTGTTTCAAGCGAAGAGAGAGATCGAGCGAAAGAAGTGTATAAGGCATGCAAGAAAAGAGTAAGTGTTGGAGTGAAAGAACGAAAGAAACGCCTGGAAGAAGAAGAGGGAATCAAAATGACAAATCACTTCCAAGAAAACATAAAACTGTTTTGGAAGGAGGTCAAAAGATCCCGGAGTGGACCAGAGAACAGAAGCATGAAAGTGATATAATCGAAAGATGGACAAATATTGACGAATGAGAATGAAATTAAAGAGAGATGGATGAAATATTTCGAGGAAGTCTTCGAAAGTAACCCGAGTGACTGTGATCCCAGCGGTGAATCGGTTATGAACGAATGGTTCATCGGTTATGAGTGAATGTTACCAAAATCAGCATGGATGAAATAAAAAGATCTATTAAATGTATGAAAAAGGGTAAGGCTGTGGGTTTCGACACTATTGCTGCTGAATACTTTAAAGCCGTATTATTCTCACATGGTTGTGCAGACTTTTTAACCAATGTTTAGAGGAGGGTTACACGCCATTAGATTGGAGAAGGGCTGTAATCATGCCATTGTACAAAGGTAAAGGGTCACGAATGGAATGTGGGAATCATAGGGCTATTAGCCTTCTTAGTACAGTGGGCAAGTTGTATGGTAGAATATTGATTGAAAGGGTAAGAATGGAAACAAAAGATAAAATATGGGATGTGCAAGATGCTTTTATGAGTGGAAGGGGGTGCACGGACCAGATTTTCTCATTGCGTATGCTCACTGAGAAGTTTCTTGCAAAAAAACAGAAACTCTTCTGTGCCTTTGTAGATCTACAAAAAGCATACGACCGAGTTGACAGGAAAAGGCTATGGAAGGTATTGTCCAAGTATGGAGTGAATAAGTATCTCATACAGGCAATTGCGTCTCTGTATGAGGGAAGTGTTGCATGTGTTAGGGTGAACGGCGATTTTACGGGGTGGTTTGACATCACAAAAGGTGTTAAACAAGGCTGCGTAATGTCGCCGTGGTTATTCAATCTATATACGGATTATTGTATGCAAGAATTGAAAGGGATGAGATTGGGCGCGAAATTGAGTAATCTGGAAATATGTTGCCTGTTGTATGCTGATGATGCGGTGCTGATATCTAACAGTATGGAAGATCTACAGTCTCTCGTGTCAAGGATGAACGAAGTATGTATGAAGAATGAGTTAATGATGAATGTAAGTAAGTCTAAAGTCATGGTGTTTGAAAGAGAGAGTACGAAAACAGCATGCAATATAGTTGTGAATGATAAATACTTGGAGCGGGTGGATGAGTTTGTTTATTTGGGAAGTATGTTTACGAGAGATGGGAAGGCTGATAGAGATATTGAAAGAAGGGTGAATGCAGGTAACTCTATTAATGGAGGACTGAACGCCGTTGGCACCAACAAAAAACTGTCCAAAGACGCGAAACTAGCCGTCCATAATGGAGTACTGGTACCTACCCTGATGTATGGCAGTGAGGCATGGAACTGGCAGAAGAAGGATGAAAGTAGACTGATCGCTGTAGAAATGAGATCCCTGAGGCGTATCTGTGGTAAAACCATGTATGATCGTGTGAGAAATGTGGAAATCCGCAAAGAATCCGCTGATGTAAGCGTAATGGGTAAGATCAAGAAAGGAACGCTCCGATGGTTTGGGCATTTAGAGCGAATGAACGAGGAAAGGAGTGTAAGGAGAATGTAGAAGAAGTCGAGGACGCCCAAGAAAGACATGGCACGACCAATTGAATCAGATACTTGAGTCGGGTCATGTCAAGAGTCAGAATAATAGAAGAGAATGTATGAGACGTTGTATGAATGTAAACGAGGCAAGGAATGTGTGCCAAGACCGGGATGTTTGGCGGTCCGTTCTCTCTGCCTACCCCTGCGGGGAAACGGCGTGATGGTTAGTTAGTTAGTTAACTTTGATTTTTGTAAATAAAATGTATTCTAAATTAGAAGGCTGAAATAAATTATTTATAACCAATGAATGGTTATTACAATATTAGGATACTTTCTAAAAAAGCCTTTCACATAGATTTGAATGGAAACTAATGTCGCCACTGACATTTGGTTCCAGCTCATTTAGAATGCGCTCCGTCTCTTGCCTGGCATCATATAACGCCATCCCGTTAGAATTTCGCGATGATGATGAAACACAGTTTTGCATTGGAAATTTAAGGTCTGGTTTTGATTGACTAGACTATGAACCAGACTTTTGGATATCGAAACACGCCGGAATAGCATTGATTGTGTTCTTCCTTATTCCACATTATTAGAAGCATGATGTTTTAATAAAATTTGTGTAAACAAGTCTTCTTTATATTTTCATACAAAGCAATTACTAGGTTTTTCGAACCTTCCTTTCTCTAGGAGAAACTAACTACATATTTCCACTAACTTTAACATTGGAAAACTTTTAGGGTATTTCTTGTAAATTTGTCAGAAAAGATCTTTCAATGGATGATTCGACTTAAAACGTTCTCATTGACTCATGACTTTGGCCTCCTTCACAAATAATTTCTTCAGACTCTCAACATTGCCAGCCATTCTTCTTGAATCAACGGACATTTCTGTACAACACCAATCTTCTTCCATGTCCATCTTCCACCTCTTCCTGTATCTGCCTCTAGGTCCTTCGTTGTACATATTTTTTCTTTCAAAGACTGCAACAATTCAGTTTCTAAATTTGGGGTTACTCTTCACATATGCTGGTGTCTTGGTTCTTGCTAACCAATGGTAAACTTCAATGTAATTACTACTTTAATCTTATCGATTTTCACTGAGCCTTTACTTGTTTCAAGTTCTGAATATTTTTTTACATGGACCACGCTGAATTATTCATAGATAGCAACAAGTGTAAAAAATTTAAAATCAATGAAGACATGTGCCGAAATAGGCGTCGAATATTTGTCCTCAGTTTATTTATTGATTTCCCTTATTAGGTACATTTTGTACCCCCAACGATGATAGCACCTGTCACGCTCGTCATAAAACATGTATGACAAATTAACGAAAGAAATCGTTAAATGTCATGCCCAAGCCAGAATAATAACACTAAAGCTAAAATTGCCTAGTTTTCAGATAAAACATTTCAGTTCTTATTACGTAGTTATTTTTACAAATAAGTAAGTACTTTCGTAGTGAAAACAAAATACATGTTTTAGGTTTCATTGCTTGAACAAATCAAATTACTTTTTCAAACGAAGTTATTTTATGTCTACGTATTATTTGGGAGAAAAACTGTAATTTCAAAAAACTTCAATTTAAAAAAAAAAAAAATTTTAATGTTTTATATTAAATGTTTGGAAATAAGCTTAACAGTAGCATTTTAATGATTTTTTGGATTTCTGTAATTGAATCAAATAAAATCACATTCAAGGATAATTTATTGTTGCATTATTTATACTAATATTTTAGGGATGCTCATGGTCGTCACTGGTATCACAGTGTCTTTGGTATTCTGGATAATCTGTGAAAGGGTACCAGTAACAACAGTAGAAGACTAAAATCACGACAACATTATGGAATCTGATAAAATTATACTCACAGATATATTCTCCATGCTCTGTCCCAAGATTGAACAGGAATCAGCAACTGCTGATAATGCATGTCAAATAAAAATAATGGACTATAAAATCACACTCACAAACATTCAAATTCTGCGCGAGCTACCCAACATCGAATTGAATCAAAAATCACTAAATTAACGAGATATTTTGGAATCCTTTATTAATATTCACGTAGTCTGTCTAACCAAACAAACCAACCAAAAACAACTCATATTAACAAATATACATGATAAAAACATTAAATGAAATAAAATTGTATCCTGCTGGTCCCAACAACGAGTTGAACCTTACAACTACCGATAAACTAATCACGAAAACATTTTGGAATCCATTAAAATCATACTCAAAAACAAACCTTCTACGTGGTATGTTCAATTGCGAAGGGGAACTATCCACTACAACTCCAGAAAACGGTTATTCACAAAAACACTATAGAATTACATAAAACCATAAAATTAGGCCTGTTTTAACCAACAACGTATTGAACCAGACAACCACAGATAAACAAAAAATCGAGTGCAGTTTTACACGCGGTAGAAGCGAAACTTTACCAAAAAAATCTCAACCAATACTTGAAAGGTGAGGTTATATTCAAAGCGACCAATGAGCGCAGACCTATCGTAATTTCCGTTTCATATCTCAACCAATAGGAGCCTTTAAAAGTGACATCATAATCAAAGCGGCCAATGAGCGCAGTTGATGCGTCGCAGGTGCAGTAATTGTCATTTCCGTTTCATCCGATTTCCGAATCACAGCGAGCTATGGAAGTTTCACTTCAAAAATTATGAAAAATTTTGGAATCCAATAAAATCATACTCACAAACATTTACATTCTGCGTGGTCTGTCCGTGTGCGAGCGGGAACCAGCGACAACGCCAAATGACGAATTCCACGAAAATTACGGAATTAAATAAAATCATCAAATTGTGCCTCATCTACCCAACAGTGAATTGAACCAGACAGCAACAGAAAAAAAATAATCACGAAAATACTTCGGAATCTATTCAAAATCATGCTCACAAACATTCATAGTGGTTTGTCCAAGAGCGAAGGGGAAACAATAACTACAACTGCAGATACTGAATATTCAAAAAGCATTATGGAAATAAATAAATAAAATAAAAATTAAAAAATAAATATGAGTTTGAGATGTATAAATAATCTCAAACCCTCTGAGCCTAATACTCACAGATATGAATGTGAAAACTCTACTTGCGCGAACAAATATATCACAAAGAAATGGCACGAAGAAAAAACTCCAGGGAAAATATCAGATCCACCAACCTTGTTTTTGTAGTTTTTGTAGCTTGGAGGCCTCCGTAATATCATCCAATTAATAATTAAATTCAGTCAATGCAAACCTTAGGTGACTTGAAAATTTGCACAAGAAATGAAATTTGTCAATCAATACACAAACTCATAAGTTTTCACAATGATGAAAATTTTCCAAGAAACAGACAGTGTCAGTTATTTTCTTGTTTTAGATTCTATTTTTTTTTTAAATCCATTTAGGTGTCTCTGTTAATTCCAAGGAGTTAGTAAGTACCATATTTGTGATATATATTTATTTAAATTTACGAACAAACAACATATTGCAATGCGTAACCAAAAACCATAAAATTCTGTCTCATCTACCAACAGTGAATTAAACCAGACAACCACAGATAAAAAAAATCACGAATACATTTTGGAATCTATTAAAAATCATACTCACAAACATTAATATTCATAGTGGTTTGTCCAAGAGCGAAGGGGAAATAATAACTACAACTCCAGATAATGAATATTGAAAAAAGAATTATGGAATTAAATAAAACCATAAAATTCTGCCTCATGTACCAACCAGCGAATTGAACAAGACAACCACAGATAAAAAAAATCACGAAAACATTTTGGAATCTATTAAAAATCATACTCACAAACATTAATATTCTGCGTGGTCTGTCCGATTGCGAATGGGAACGAACAACTCCAGATGACGAATATCCACGAAAACATTATGGAAGGAAATAAAATCACGGAGAATTGAGCATATTCGCTAATTACATGGTGGTCGGTGCCACCATTAGACTACAGTAGACACTGGATCGCACTGCCGAGTGTTGAAAGGCTTCGATGGGAAGGTATCACTGTTATTGTTTGCGCCCTGTTGCCAAGGGGATGACCACTATTTGACCACATCCGCTGTCCGTTACCGTAAATATTGCCCCATTTTCCATACAACCTATTCCACTAAACACGGCACTATAATATTGATGCCTAATCTTTTATGGATGTCAGGCATTGTGGAAGAGGCCCGACCTTTATTTTCGTTACTTAAATAATTTTTAATGAAATATTATTACTTGTATTTTCGTTGATGATAGCAATAGAAAATTGTTGGTAGGTAGATACTAACTAAAGTGATAGGTCCATTTTTTAGAGTAGAAAAGCCGTCACATTTCCAAATATAATATGTATACGAGTATTGGTCATATTATATTTGTTTGCGTCTCTAATTAAGGACTACCCTGTCCAAAGAGGTTAACGATATTATTTTTCATGGGAAATTGATGCATACTTCGCTCAAATTCAAACACATCGTTATTTTTAACTTTCTCCGCACTCGGTTAGCTGTTCTACTGGTCTGTTGAAAAAAAAAATCAAAGTGCAGTTTTACACGCGGTAGAAGCGAAACTTTACCAAAACGATCTCAACCAATACTTGAAAAGTGAGGTCATAATCAAAGCGACCAATGAGCGCAGACCTAGCGTAATTTCCGTTTCATGTTTGAACCAATAGGAGCCTTTAAAAGTGACATAATCAAAGCGGCCAATGAGCGCAGTTGATGCGTCGCAGGTACAGTAATTGTCATTTCCGTTTCATCCGAATTCCGAATCACAGCGGGGCTATAGAAGTTTCACTTCAAAAATTCAAATGCAATTCACACGCGGTAGAAGTGAAACCTTTATAAAACTAAAGTCCATAAGAATGGTGGAGCTACGAAACACCGCACAAAGAAGAGACCGATAGGCTAGGAAGCACTGCACAAAGAGGAGACAGATTATATTATCTCATTCTTTCGCAGGCTAAATCCAATAGATGTATGTGTTTGTCTCTTTTTAGTGTCGCTATTTTTCGTTTCATCGAGTTTTAAATCACAGCGATGCTAAAGAAGTTTTCACTTCAAAAATACATTGATTTTGAATTTACATTGTTTTGTATCACTTTTAAACGATAATTGGAACGTGTATCCAAACGAATAACAACTGTTACTTTTACTGGGCATGTACCTAAAACGCCTCTCAGGCTGCGTAGAGTCAAGTGGGGTAACCGTACGCGGAGTGTAAGTGTTCGCAGTGATGTTTCCAACAAGGTCGCGCCTGAATCGCGCCCGTGCATTCCTTAATTCACTAGCACTTTGGGTCGCATTGAAGCGGTACATGTGTATAGTGAATCATAATTTGAAAATAAAAATTGCTAGGTAAATTACTTTTTTTCGTACTTTTCTAAAAATTTTCATCTGCTACCGATATGTTTGCTTACCGATGTGTGTGCTATTGTGTAACCAACTGTGTCAGAGCGATGTGGTCTATGATAATTTTTGGTGAAATATTGTTAGTTACACGGGTGCTAAGTGATAATTCTAATAAAGTACCACAAAGCTGATTTTAACACTTACCCTACGGTATGCGAATACTTACCCCGCACATGGGGAAATGAAACATATAAGGTTTTTATTTTAGTTTGAGATGCCTTAATGATCAATCATATTAATAAACAAAAAAATTGAGTAAAATACCTAAAGCTTTTTAATACAAAAATCCCAATGTAAAAATTGCATACGGTTACCCCACGTGACTTATACATTTGCGAACCGAGACGAGAACGGAACAACGAATTATGGAAATTCTCTCTCATAACTCCTGGTTTGGTTCGCTTCTCGGTACTCAAATATACACGTGGTAAATGATAATAAACACGTGCATTACGACTCGTTAAAGAAAAGCTACTATTACACTTGACAACTTTTATTACATTTTTTGGTAATTAGAATTGCTTCTTATGCCCAAAGTTTTATAAAGCATGGGACGCGATGTGTGTGATATTCAGTGGCTGATTTATACTTTTCATAAGTATAGGTCACTTCATTTGCGCCGCCCATTCCTCCTTCTTAGAAGTTTCCGCCTATCATAGTACCTAACTTAACCTATTTAAACAATTTTTAATTTTTTTTTTATCATCACTCTTAATGACCTTTCTGAGTTGGTTTCTTTCTGAGTTGTCCGGTCACCAATCTAACTATACATGTATAGACTAACTTGTAGGCTTGGCGCTGCCCCCCGAAATCTACCGCCCCTAGGCCGCGGCCTATACGGCCTATTGAAAAATCCAGGACTGTGATGCCACATGATGTTACTGTGATGCCACAGTCAATTGTAAAATCAATCAGTTAATATATCCTCACTTTCAGGACTGTGTCTTCTTACACTATTATATTTTAAGGGTAATACCAAAAATGTTTGTAAACCCCTGACATTGATGGCTAGTGTAGGAAGAATTCGTATATTGTCAGGTTATTCGTAACCAGTGAATGTTTGTCTTTCTTTTGAAAAATATGTTTTATATTTTGATAGCTAATCCACCACTGAGCTAATTGCATTTAATTTATGTTTACTAAGTAATTACTATTTTGCAATTTTCCCCTTTTAAATTATTCTCTTTGTATTCAATGTTTACAAAATTATATATCTACATCTAGAGTGTCTGGAAACTAATGGTACAAACAGAAAACTGGAAAATTAATCTATATCACACAGAGAACCCAAAAAACTTTTTTCTGAAATCTGAACATTTCATTTTTTATTTTATTTTACTTTTTCCTTTTTTCTCTGGGTCTCCTACCGCCCCCCCTGAATGTCTGAAACGCCCCCCAATTTTCTCTTGGTCTTCTACCGCCCCCTGAAGGCCTGAAACGCCCCCAAGGAGGCGTTATCGCCCACGTTGAGAACCTATGGACTAGACTATCTCATTTTACATTATATGTAGGTAATATCTCATTCTCTTGCAAGCTAAATATTATAAATGTATGTGTTTGTCTCTTTTTAGTGTCGCTACTTTTAGTTTCATCGAATTTAAAATCACAACGTGCTAAAGAAATTTTCACTTCAAAAACATGTGGTTGACACGCGGTAGAACTGAAACCATCAGAAAACTAAAGTAGACAAGAATGGGGAGGCTACAAAACACCGTACAAAGAGGAGATCGTTTATTCTATCTATTGACTTATATGTTTGTCCTTTTTTAGTGTCGCTTTTTTGTTTCATCGAGTTTCAAATCACTTATCACTTCAACCCCTTCCCCACGTTTCTGAAAAAAATTAAAGGCGGGAAACCAAAAGAAACATTTCAGTTTTGTAATTAATTCGACCGTTGACCATTTTCCGCGTATTATGATGGCATTAGGAGTTTTTCAAAAATGTCAGGTTTTTTATAAAATTAATATATTATATGCCTTTCTTTCTCCTATTTTTCTCAGGGGTGACAGTGCTATAATAATAATAATAATAATGGATAATTTGTACAGCGCCGTTTTGATAAAAAAAAACCTCATGGACGCTATTAGGTAGGTACAAGGTACTAGCTCACTAATTGGTCACGGATAAAAAAAATCCGGTATAATGTCGTCTAATTTATTATTGAATACATCTCCCCGATGAATAATGTAGGTAGGTACTTGGAAAATAAACAACGTTTTAATAGCTCAATTAGGAACATTATTGCTATTAATATTGGAGTAGATACCTAATTAAATTTGTTCATGCCTACAGTCTAATATATACAGTTTTACTGAAATTGATGGCGCTGCGATGGTTTAAAAGGTTCTAATGGCCACACCAAGATGGCTTCTAGAAAAATGAAGTGATACTGTTTGAAATGTGTTGTTTTTAGGATTTAAAAGCATTTTTAAAAAGGTTGTATGGTGGTTGGAGTGTCAAGGAAGTATTATTGGAGTGTCGAGAAATAGAAATGCAAAACTAACTGGGAAAAGGTAAAACTTGGTTTGTTTATAACCTGAACCTATTCCAGAGGGAGGCGTCTACTAATATCTACAGGAATTCCAAAAACTGAAAAAATCGAACTAATATCTATGAGAACCAAAGTGTTGACGAATATCTACAGCTCAAACTGCTGACTAATATCTATGAGAACCAAAGTGTTGACGAATATCTACAGGACTCGCAAAGGTTGGATTTGCAATTATGTATAGCATATTGGAATGACGTAATATTGCGTATGCAGTTTAAAAAACTTAATTTATGTAAGTATGTATGTAAAAATCCCTAATATCGGACTATTGGACACATTTAGCTGATTAGTCCAACCTACGCTCTGTAGATATTAGTCAACACTGGGACCGTCATAGATATTCGTCCGACCTTAGCTCTGTAGATATTAGTCAACACTCTGAAGTTCGTAGATATTAGTTCAACATATGAGCTGTAGATATTAGTATCTGGAGTCTTCCAGAGTGTATATGTTACAGTAAAAGCCCGTAAATTGGTCTTAGGTTTCACTAGTACCTACATGACTTTTGTCATTAAAAGTTGGTAAATCTTAGAATTTACTGGAAAATCTTAAGATTTACCTTTGTACGGACTTTTACAGTAACATATCTAAACAAAATATTAATACGATAAGATGAGAAATTTCAGATTGGCGGCGCACGACAGATATAACAATTTTCACGTGATTTTCTCAGAGACAAAATATTTAAAACTCGTGTTTTATTTTTAAAATATACTTTTGCTCAAATTAGACTGCAATTATTATGCTTTGAACCATCGATCATAGGTCAATGCTTAGAACAGATTCCATTGGCATCATGTAGTCGATAATAGAACAACGTATTTATTCCAAATACGAGAATTTTCATCGGTTTATATTTATGTATCTTTAAGGCACAAGGTAAAGTATTTGTAAGGAGACACGGGTCCAGGCATTTTTCGGGGCACATTATAACATTGAAACATTTTAACTACTATTAAACGTTTCCAAAATACTTTAGGAATAAATAATGATTATCGGCAAGCATGACTTCAGACGTGCCTTGAATAAATTTATTTAAAAATTTTATCTACGTGATGTTAAACGTTTAATTTTTACTTATTTGACCCAAGAAAGTTCGCCATCTTGGCTTGCTACTTGCCTTAATTTTAAACGGCTGTTTTCCGCAGAAAGAAGAAAAATATTAATAGAGGTTTATTTGTATTCATTCAAACATTGAAGATTTCCTATTTTTTGGTTAGATTTCACAGTAATATTAATTTACATAAGATTCATTCCCACCTAGCCTTGGTTGCTTCTGTTGGGTAGGTACTATGGATTTTTGGATCAACCACCTGACAGCCGACACGCCGCCTCTGATTTATTAATTGGTACTTACCCAACCGATTAACTATGCTTTTCCTACAATAGTAGATTTCAAAGTAAAAATAGATAGATTGCTTAACAACTATTGAGTAAAACAACTGGAGGTAGGTAGGTACTACGTACTACAACAGTTGGCGACCGACGGAGGAAGAGCTCATCCATTTTTGGATAGCCATTCAATTTACGCGCCAAATGTGAGAAAAAAGATTATCAGAAATGTTATTATTTTCTTGGTTGTTGTTAGTGTGTAATATAAATATAGATACTAGGAACCCGTTGATGTATCATATTATTTATACGAGTCAAAGAGAAAAATGGTTTTATTTGGGGGTAAGTAGGAAATCGTCTCATTTTCATATCGTTAAAATAAGTAAGTATCCTAGATGTCGCCAATGTTCCCTGAAAATGTAGTCAGGTACTTGCTTGTAATTATATAAATTGTTTAGAACGCAAGAGTTCTTACTCACACAACGGAACCAAAGCACCTGGCTGGATAATTAATGTAAAAATATTGTTCCTCCATACAATAAAATGAATGTTACTAATTTAGGTGCTTAGTGGAAAACATTCTATTTATAGCCTCATACTTCTTTGTCCGTATTCCTTAGACTGGAACCGAATTGCTAATCGAGAATCCCACAAGCTCACATGCTTTTTAACTCGGAAATGGCACGTAACACATTTTTGATAAAATTCCCCACTCAATAACTCAGTAATGTCATAAGAAAACATCTAACCGTCCACCAATGTCACATTGGTTACGGAATTATTGTCAAGAGGAAAGGCTGCGTGACCTTTTTCATACCAACCTAATTTTGAATTTGAGGTCAAAATACCCAACAAAATTCTTTACGCACGCTTGACTTGTGGAGTAAGCTGGTGAATGCGTGACGAGAGCGTTACGAAAAGCGAGGCGAACGCTTCGTATATTACTGTAGGGGCAAGGGAGAGAGGTGCGAGCACACATTTTCTTTCTCTCATAGCCAAAGTTACACAGTGAAGGCCTATTGTCTGTATCACACTGTAGGAGCAAGAGAGAGAGCAGTGCGCGCACATTTTCTTTCTCTCTTCCTATCATATAGATTATAGATGGAGCAGAAGTTTTACATCAGTTGTGTGGTCTAAAGCACAATCATTTTTGAAGTAAAACTTTTTTACGCACGCTTGACTTGGGGAATAAGCTGGTGACGAGAGCGTTACGAAAAGTGTGATCGGGTGAGGCGAACGGTCGGGCCTTTACGCACGCCTGGCGGCATGACTTGGGGAGTAAGCTGGTGAATTCGTGACGAGAGCGTTATGAAAAGTGTGATCGGGCGAGGCGAACGGTCGGGCGAGGCGAACGGAAGTTGAGAGGGAGACATAAGTTAGTGAAGTTTTACTTCAGTCGTGTGGTCTAAAGCACACTCGTTTTTTTAATTGAAACTTCTTTAGCGACGTTGTGATTAGAAACCCGATGAAACGGAAACACCACTAAAAAGAAACAAACACACTATAGGATTGAGCCTACGACAGAATGAGACAGAATGAAACCTTACCGCATTGGCTGCTTTGATTATGAGCTCACTTTTCAAGGCTCCTATTGGTTGAGATTGTGTGGGTGAAACTTCACTTCTACCGCATGTGAACTGCACTCGATTTTTTTTTCATGAAACGACAAAAAGTTGCAGTGACAATAAAGGTTTTAATACATTGGTCTAATAATATGTGTGCTTTTCTTTTTTTTTGTCATCAATAATTTCAGTCAGAAAACAACGTAAGGCGTTTTCAAAGCTTTTTATGATTGCACTAAAAAAATTAATATTTCAAAAAATGTGTTTATTTCTTACAATAATATTTGGAAGAGTGCTTCATCACCTCTCAAAAACTTATTTTACTAGGGTCAGTCAAAAAGTAAAACATCCTATTTTTTTCACCTTTTTGTCAACAAATAAAAAATACAATTACAAGGGTTGAAAACCACACTATTGACGATTAATTTGGTACTTTTCAATATAATCTCCGTCCATTTCCACAGCTTTGGTCCATCTTTTAACAATGGCATATATCACAGTGTTGTAAAAAGCACGGTCACATCGAGAACAACATCGCCATGACTTTCCCCGCCGATTACACATGTAACCGACGTGTTACATTTCGTTACGTTCTTTCAGCAAAAGTCATCGCTGGCATTTAGTGGTCATTTCCTTGAAATTCCTTCTGCAATTTCTGGCCACTAAGCTCGTTAGTACCATGCCGCCGACGATGATTTCTCGCCGAAAAATATTTTTTATTATTTTTTCTAACAAGAATCTATTGTTATTCTAATTGTAATAAAAACTGCTTCCCTTTGTTATGTACAATGCCCGGTGCAACAAATAAATGCTTGTGTGGTCAGGTTGCCATCGGGAGATATTTTAAAATCTTATTATTTGTAAAATTTATATTTGCTATTTTCTATTTTTTAAATCCTGCGAGCCTTGTAGGGTAGTGACATTTATAGTCCCATTCCAGAATCCTACAAGGCATCCAGGGAAAGAAAACCGGAGTTTCTACTCCTCAAACTACTCCTTTGCCACTGGGCAAGGAGGCAAACTCCTTTGCTCCGCCAGGAGGCAAACTTCTTTGCCGCCAGGAGGCAAACCTTAAATGTACCTATATTTTATCAATTGTTTTAACTTAGACACCCTGTAGGACAATGAAACAAACACATTTAATTCCAGAATCCTGCAGGGCATCCGGGGAAAGAGAGTTTGAGTCTCTAACCCTTAATTTAACAAAACTAGGACTTTTTTCCCGTAAAAAAATCCAGGGACCTCATAAGACGATGAAACAAACAGGTTTCATTAGCTAGTCTTACGGGGAACCTGGGAAAAATACTAGATTCTCCTTTAAATTTAACAATGGCAAATACTTCTGACAAACTACAAAAATATCTTAAACTTGTGACAAATTTGTCAAACTAAAAATCCTCTTGTAAAACTTAGCTTCATCATCGTAATTCACCTTTGTATACAAAATGTACCTTGTATAATTATTTTTGGTTATTAATTTTAAGCGACCAGTTTCGACTGAACGGTCGACAAAATAGGTGGCCAGCAGGCGACCGGCCCTTATATAGTTCCGGGCAAGGTCAAACCTCCCACCCCATTTTTGTACCACGTGACACAAATTACGTGGCATTTTGGGTATATAAGGTACACCATTTTCAATAATAAATCAGTTAACATCTCAACAGGTAACTCGTGTTATTATTTCTTCGGAAGTTTTTCTATAAACCAGCTGCCTCCCCGCCGACTTCTGTCTGTCTTCAGTCCTGGGTCTCTATTCTCCAAGCGTCGTCGCTCGTAATCGCCGTCGAAAGTACGTCCGTTGGTCGACTTGGTTATTCTTGAGCTTGGTCGAAGGAACATTCTTAGACGCAAAACGTCAAAAGTCATTCCACACAACAACGAGTGGGGTATACCAGTCGAAACGGGCAGCGAGTGGTAGGTTGTTAGCGTATCTACGCAATTAGCTGTCAAAATCTGGCATTATTGTTTTCCCGCGCGAACTTTCGCACCCGCAGAGACATCGTCTATTTTTGTAAAGTCATTTTGCAATTTTAGAATGGCTGATTTACCGGCGATGTTGGCTTGATTAAACATGTCGACTATCAAGAGACAAGAATGTTTCGTCAGATCAATTCGATTATTTATCAATGCATGTTTGGTGCTTCACAAAATGTGTGTAAAAGATAAATTTGATCTTCCAGAATACCTGACCGATCATAATCTAGATTTAGGGCTGATTGCTGGAGGAATGGCTCCACTTGAGCCCGAGGCTGTTTAGAAACCCAGATTTAGTGGCTGGTAGAAGATTTAGTGGCTGGTAGAGCTGTTCGAAATAGGATAGTTCAAAATTATTTCTGTGTTTATACTAAGTACCTAGTCTTTTTATCCTTTTGTTGTTCTGTTCACTGTACATCATTTGTAAAGTGTCTAGATCATATTATTAAATGATATTAGCCACACACAAATAATGAGTGGTGAGGTGAGGGGTGAGGCTACATGAAGCTGCGTTATAACAAACACTTCAAATACAAATCGTTACAACAAATACTTCAATACCCATGATTTTTTTTTTTACATTAACTCCACACAGGAGGCCCTGAGGAAAATAATTTCCCTCAGGGCCTATGTCATCTGGGATGCTGTGTGGAGGGTTTTTTGAGGAGAGGAAGGAATGAACATTGGTCTTGAAGAGACCCATGTTGTATGAAGGATGAAAAACAGAGGCGGGCAAATCGTTCCACAGCCGAGCTGTTAAACACAAGAACGAGTCGAAGAAGCGACCCGTTCTCATGTGACAAGTGTCAACCGTGTACATTTTGTTGGGCACGCGTTTGGCATGTTTCCCGACTATGCACCGGTGCCGAAGGGATCATCATCCTCGGAGCATCTTCCATTGTAATACCGGTAGAACAAGGATAGCATTCCCACCCGACGCCTGTACTCTAAAGGTTGCAATCCATCTGTTAAGATGGGAGAACCTATTAAGCGGACCGCCCGTTTTTGCACAGAGTCGAGGGTATTTTGGAGCTCCAGACCAGAGGTGGCTGCCAAATTCAACCGTGGGGCGCACTTGTGATTTGTGCAGGGTTAGCAGTTGTGTACTATTAAAGTATCTGCGGGCTCTGTACAGTACGCCCAGTTTTTTTTATTATTATAAGTAATTTTGAAAGCATCACCTTATTTTGGTTGCAAGCCAACTGATTTATTTAAGGCCAACAAAATACCATCTAAGTTGTTGCTGTACAAAATAATAAGCCCCATCACCAACGGTAGACGCCAGACTCTTGTGGGTGGGTCTCGCCCCATGTGCAGTATATTTGTGTAATTTGAAAAGTGAATTTCAACAAGGTTTTATATATTTTGTGATAATATAGTGATGTAAAATGTAAGAAAACAATGGTGTGATCTTAAAAAATGTATTTAATATTAAGTATATTATAATTATTATCAAGTAATATAGAAACAAGACAGTTTTCAATGTACAATGTCAATATATTTTGTAAAACAAGCTAAAAATAAAGAATTAGTACACTGATGAAATAATCAAGTATGATATTTTCTAGTAAATTAAAAAACAACTCTGGTGTTAAGTAGTAAAACATTATATTTATCCATGATAGAAATAAAACACTCTCATTCATTACGCTGATACGATGATAATGAAAACATTATATTTATCCACGATAAAATTAAAATGCTACTAATAAATAGCATCACAATTTTTATCACATGGCGCAGAAAACATTACAGTTTCAGTTGTTCAATTACAATTATTATTTCAACATATTTTGTGTTATAAGCTAAAGAATGATAAACAAGTCTGATATTGTCTATTAAATATCTTCATTGTTAAATTTAAATTAAAACATTATATTTATCCACGATAAAACTAAAAATCTTCTAAATATTTTAGTTATTAGTTTTGGGGTGTTATGCCGTGTTGCGCTACCTCCTTCTTTAGCCAACGTTTCGGACAGCGTTGCATTATCAGGGCAGATATGTCTAATCTGCCGGCTCTGCCCTGATGATGGACACTGCAACGCTGTCCGAAACGTTGGCTAAAGGAGGTAGCGCAAAGCGTAACACCCCAAAAACTAATAATGAAAATACTTTTGCCCGTGAAAATCTAAAAACGTATCTGCTTCTAGATAGTATCCCAATTTTTATCGTATAACACAGAAAACATTACAGTTTCAGTTGTTTAATTACAATTGTAATTATTTCAACATTTTTTGTATTATAAGCTAAAGAATAAGAAACAAGTCTGATATTGCCTATTAAATATTATCTTCAATGTTAAATTTAAAGAAAAATATTATATTTATCCACGATAAAACTAAAACTAACAACTGTAATTACAATTGAAATTATTTCAACATATTTTGTATTATAAGCTAAAGAATAAGAAACAAGTCTGATATTGCCTATTAAATATTATCTTCAATGTTAAATTTAAAGAAAAATATTATATTTATCCACGATAAAACTAAAACTAACAACTGTAATTACAATTGAAATTATTTCAACATATTTTGTATTATAAGCTAAAGAATAAGAAACAAGTCTGATATTGCCTATTAAATATTATCTTCAATGTTAAATTTAAAGAAAAATATTATATTTATCCACGATAAAACTAACAACTGTAATTACAATTGAAATTATTTCAACATATTTTGTATTATAAGCTGAAGAAGAATACATGTACTGACAATAGAGTATGATTTTGGTTTTAATTAAATTTAAAATGAGGGTATTGAAGAGATTCAGTACACCTCGGAGTCTGTACGGGTGGAGGATCAATGGTAGGGGGTTCCACAAGGGGAGGTGTGGCCTTCAAGAGCACCTCCAGGGCTCCTTGGCAGACTGTCAGCTGCTGCAGCCAGCAACAGGCTGGGGTCTTCCGAGAAAGGAAAAGTCCAAGTTGATCTCCGTACAGCCCACACTGTAATCACACTGGGTTGACTGCTTGTAGTATCAGCCCATCACATCTGCTGCTGGCACCGCGTGCCGGTGGCGGTGGTCCGCCTCTAGTCTCGGCCACAAGCCGCCTCAAGGAGGCATTCTTTATTTCGGCCTTTGAGCGTAAATCTTGCCATGCCTGAAAATATTTTTGAATCATATTAATTATTTACACTAAATATTAGTGAAAAGAGACTTTCTTATATCGTAGAGTATTCAAAAAGAAGGACAACGTCAAGATCACACAATTTTACTTGAATTTTGAAACGATTGGCTTTGAAGTAACGTAGCCCCATTATAATTGTTTTCAATATTGTGATATTTAACATACAAATTAAGACTTAAAACGAACATCATGTGAGCGATGAAGTCATAAGTGATGATACAATAATATAAAAAATAGGTTATGGGCTATTTCAAAATAATTTGTTTCATAGCTTTTAATGACTTCTTAAAGAGATGTAGTTGACTTCATTCTGAGTGAGCATCTTGTTCGTTTTGTTGAATAGAAATTTGTCATAGGCGGAGCTTCATCTGAACGAAGCGTTAGGATAACAAGTAGACATTTTAAATGTACTTTACACAAATTAATGGACATGAATAAATACTGACCTTTCTCCAGTGTTTGAATTCCGTCGAGATTCGCCGAAGGTGAGTGAAGACAAAAACTTTCCTCTCATTAAATCCATATCCGAACTTACTAATTCGATTATTAGCAGTTGCTTTTGACAGTTTGTAATTCATAAATAAACCAATCATTTGTATCCTGCAAACCTGTAACATACAAATTAAGACTTAGAATGAACACCATGTGAGCGATGAAGTCATAAGTGATGATACAAAAATATAGGTTAAGGGCTATTTCAAAATGATTTGTTTCATAGCTTTTAATGACTTCAAAGAGATGTAGTTGACTTCATTCTGAGTGAGCATCTTGTTCGTTTTGTTGAATAGAAATTCGTCAAAGGCGGAGCTTCTTCCGAACGAAGCTTTAGGATAACAAGTAGACATTTTAAATGTACTTTACACACAAATTAATGGACATGAATAAATACTAACCTTTCTCCAGTGTTTGAATTCCGTCAAGATTCGCCGAAGGTGAGTGACGACAAAAACTTTCCGAACTTACTAATTCGATTATTAGAAATTGCTTTTGGCTGTTTGTAATGCATAAATAAACCAATCATTTGTATCCTGCAGCCATTTCAAATATTATCAGCATATTAATTCATAAATATGCTAAACCCGACTAATATCAACTGTTTGACGTTTGACATTCACACCATAGAAATCTCAAAAACATCAAGAACATAGACAATATTCACAGGGCTGCCAATATAATCATCTCTTCGATCGTTCGACGTTCAAGAATACGTAAAATTGAAGGATTCGACAAAGTTGGTCGCGACGACGAGTAATTTTTGGTCGCTGCGAGGCGCATAACGAGTAACGTTTGATCGTTTGCTCGGGAATAGAGACCCTGGTGCCTACCTCCTCCGGACAAGCCGACCCTACTCAAGGCAACCGCCAGGCTCAGGCAGAAGAACAGGCACATCCAGTGTCCTTCACTCATCAGGCACTGGGTGCAGGGAGGTCAGCTCTTTATTATTTACTCATTTCTTCATCCTCAGCGTGCACTAAGACCCGGTCCTTTTTTACAGTTCTTGTAAAGGCATAACGTCTGTTACAACACAGTTTTGTTTTTTTTTGTCCTCTGTGAGTTTGGATGATGTCATTTCATTGACTATCTCTTTGATTCAGGTTCAAAAAAATGAACCCGTATTTCGCTCCGGTCACAATTTTTTCCAGAAATTAAGCGCTGCAAGTGTTGTGAGGCTATTGTTTTTCTTGTTTCTTTATTCTGGCTGGTTAAATTTCTTGGTACCTGCACAAACTTTTGTTGAATAATCATCACACTGCCTTTATTGAGGGAGAGAACAACTGTACTTATCCGGGGTCACCACGAATGATGTCATCAACTCGCTCAATTTTGCATAAACAACGGCCTGCCGCTCCGCTTAACGTGAGACAGCGGTGATGGGTGACGAACCCATCATCTAACAGTGTTGACATCCATTGGTGCATCATGGTACACATTTTTCAGTCTTTCAAGAATGCGAATGGGCGTTTCACCTTCTACAGTCAAGAATCAATCACAGAACGTCGTCTAATACAAACATCAATTTCGGCCATTTTGCAAGCCTCAGCACCTGTTGACGCAGAAAGTCACTACTGCAGCAGATTGTAGAAGGTTTGAGGAATAGCACCAAATTAAAAAATTTCACTTAATTGACTTTTTTTAAGTAGAAAAAAATAGGAGGCATTACTTTTTGACTGGCCCTCGTAGTATTCAGATGTATTTAGAAATATTCCATTTATTTGGACTTCATTGCAAAGTGAAAATTTTCTGACCTGAAAAAATATGGCCGAATCTCAAAACTGGCTTTTGAATTTTGTCAATACATTAATATTGCCAATGGAAACGAGATTCAAAATCCCGGCACTTTAAAAAATATTAGGTAAGTACTCGGGCTCCAGAGGTAAGTACTCTGGCTCTCGGCGGTCTTGTCTCGAATGGTAAAAATGATTAGCTACACCCTATTGGCACGCTGGACACAAGCCCAGTGCCCCCGGCTGAAGATTATCACATTTAGTTAAATAAACTCTATTTTGATGACCTTCAGTATTTTAATAACAATGATGTACGAGTAAAACAATATTTGGCTAAAATAAGTTTTATATAAGTAACCGACTTCAACACTTCAAATCATTAATTGAAATAAATATTATTGAAGAAGAAAGATAATGCTAACAAATCTGAACGAAAATATGAAAAAGAACATATCACAGAAAAATAAAAAGCTAACGGTCGCAACTGGGATTCAACCACAACTCAAACCCAGAATTTCGTTCTACCGGGAGAAGCGCCCAATTTGGCCACTGAGACATCTTATTTTAAGTCACGTTTGTCAATCTCATATTTCAAATTCAGAATTAACAACATTATCTTTTGACTAATTCTTTCCCATAATTTTGGCAGCTTTTAAAAGATGACAAATGTTTGAAGAACTGGTTTGTAACCTAGATAGCGTCTGGCATGAACATGTCCGATTTTATTTACATGGGACACCTATTGACCTTTCGTAAAAGTATAATATTTAATTTTTTATGGGAATAACTTTCTTTTTTTCATAATTGCATTTGATTCCCATCAATGTAATATACGAGGGCTGACCGTAAAATAAGGTCTCCAAGGTGCTGCAGTCGCTAGGAACAATTTTATACGAGATCCGGCAACACTGGCGTGTAGAATGATTCCCCTGCGTCAAATCCCCACCGAAATCCTCGGCGTCGCAGCCGTTCGCGATGGAGCTTCCGCTCATCGCACCCGCCAGGCGTGAATTACGCTTCATAATTAGTTTTTTTGTGCAAACAAAAATTTTTGCAATTTATACCTAACATCTTGAATTGAACATAAAATCATTTTACAAGAATTTGGTCCCTGGTGTTCAGGGCCCATAAAAAAATCAGAATGTGCAGTTCACACGCGATAGAAGTGAAACCTTCAGAAAATTAAAGTAGACAAGAGTGAGGAGGCTACGAAGCACCGCACAAATAGGAGACTGATCAATATATCTCATTCTCTCGCAGGCTAAATCCTATAGATTTTGGTATTAGTCTCTTTTTAGTGTCACCATTTTCGTTTCATTTAGTTTCAAATCACAACTGTGCTAAAGAAGTTTTCACTTCAAAAGGACACATTTATGTGTGTGTGATAAACAAAGACATGTTTTTCCAAGACCCCTGGCAATGGGTTTGGCTGCGTATACATGCATGTAACGAGACGCGAACTGAACTACAAATCATGGGAAAGGAAAACACGAAATACTACTTTCAGCTACTGCGCTCCTTTCCCATAATTTGTGTTTCAGTTTGCGTCACGTTGCACGCATGTATACACAGCCTTAGACCGGCTAGGGTTAAGACCGTATGGAAGTCTTTCAGTTTTACAGGAGCATGAAGTATTTTACGTGTGTGTGATAGAAAAATATATCCTTTTCCAAGATTTCTGCATTCCTGGCAATGCATTACACCGGTTAGTCAGTTAGCCTGTACGGTACAAGTCTTAAGGGGTGTTCAGACACGGCTATAAACTGCGAGCAGATATCTGTTGAACTGCGAGCGCTATGTTTTGAACATTCACACAACGCTATCAAATATTTCTTCCTATGGTAGGAGAGGGGGTCAGATGAATTAGCGAACAGTCACAAAATGCACATTTTTAGTACTGAATCTGTCAACTTGACTTAAGTCATCCACCAGTCTACGTCACCATAATTACAATGACCCCCTCTCCTGTTTACCTCGGAAGGGGGCACTTTTGGCTTATCGCCTTAGGAGCGGTTACGGCGTAAGACGTGTATTGTCTATGGTTGATCTGTGCATAAACCGCTTAGGTGTGAACGGTCTGAAGGGATTGTATCTTTTATAGCCGTGTCTGAAGACCCCTTTATCCACTTCCCCCTACAGTTCTGCAGGAGCATGTTGTATTTTTATGTGTGATAGACAAAGACACCTTTACCTAAAAGTCCAGGGTCAAAAGCAATGGGTTAGACCAGTTAGTGTTAGCTCATGTGGAAGTTTTGTCTCTGCAGCACTCCATTGTTGCACTTTTGCAGTTGAAATGTGCAGTGAAGAGGAAATACTTTCTTTAGTTTTATTTTTACATTTGTTACCAAGCAATTATTACTCTGGAAGAGTGTAGGTGAAACAGAATGTGTACATTTATCAGTGTAAGTTCATTTTCAAGCATTATTTTTTTCTTTTCTTTGATTTTGCTACTGGAAAACTGCTGAATGAAATTTTTATAGTAAAACAGACAAAATAATAACAAATAAAACCACATAACTTAAGTTGAAACTATTTTATTGCTGCATTCTGCATTTACAGATATTTCTTAGTCTAGATTTAGAGTCAAACAATGCATCAGGGAATACAGGTTCAGTTGCTTCCTTCATGTCATTTCATAATGAGCAAGAAAGGCACAACTATTTCCAAGTATCGACTGATGCACTATTTGTTATAAAATCTTTTGTAAACTGTACACAAATTTGTAATAAACATTCTACTCCATTATATTACTTTATTTTGCTTACGGAGTGGAAACATACATCGAGAGAATCGGATCCACGTAAAAATGTCAATAATTATTAATAAAATTGGAAATTGTCATAGAATTACAGTCTGATATGAATACGAACACAGTTTGGTATATAAAATGTCCATGCTATATATTTTTTTAAATATGGTAAAAAATGGTGTCATACCAACTAGTGTCAATTGAAACAAAGGCAAATTATGAAAAAGGTTAATTAATGTGAAAGAAACTAAAAGCAAGTATACAAAATAAAACTGTGAAATCCAACTGCAAAACTAAAAGAATGTCAAATTTGTTAAAATGTAGTAGTGTCTATAAATATTATATACCTTGGATAATTAATTGGCAACAATTGAGATTTCTTTCGATGTTTATCATATTTCTAATGAGAAAGTGTTAATCCGGTCTCTTAAAACCAACTGCTTGGAGGTAAATTAAAATAAGGCATATCACAAAATACACTTAAACTCCAAATGTTGACCATTTTGAAATAACCCAACCGTTTATTCAAGCACCAACAGTACTAAGCTAAATCATTTAAATATGACGGAAACACAGGGAAATAGAAACAATCAAATGCATTAAATTAATGAAGGGGGACCTAAAGAAACGTGTTATATTTATATATTATTATTAATAAAGAGCCAAACGACATATCTTAAAAACTAACATCGTTATATTTGAACTTTTTCTGCAGACGCGCCGCAGTTGTTTTGCTTTGCCATCGCAAAGTCGTACAACGGCGAGTGTACTTATTAATTTAAATCACTTCATACCCATTTTGCACATTTCACTATGGGGGCGGCGAGCGGACCATCGAACCATTCCGGGAATGTTATCATTAAGTAGCTAGGAAAGTATTGGCCGAGTGGGTTTGTAGGGACCACTCGGGTTCGCCGGTGCAACTGCCAACGCCGCCGTATCACCACGTTCATTTACAACAAACAAACAGACAGATTGTTCAATACTTAACATTTCAATTAATTGAATTTTAAATAGGTACTAAATCTATTAGACTTAGAAGTTAACGGGTTTTAGGCTTCTACGGCTTCCGCGTCGTTGGACTCTTCGGCCACTGCGCTGTCCACCTCCTCTTCCGCAAGTTTGGCCTTCTTCTCTGGGGTCCCCACCTCGGGGGCTTCTGCATCTCCGCTGCATGATTTCCTCTTCGAGCAAACCTCATCTGGAAAAATAAACTCTCATTAATTATACTACACAATAATATCTTCAAAATCTCACAACAATTGACAAATAATAAATAACCACAGGATTATAATATCAGAAATATTATTATAATGTATTATTTCACTTTGCTGTACACACACATGGTGCATGCACACATATTATGTGTTTATCGAACAGTCTACAGATATTAATCATTACTTTAGGAGTCAAGGGCACGCTCATAAACTGCACGCTGCAATAATTCTAAAGTATTTGCTGTGTGTTCATTTATGAACAGAGGAATACATTAATAATTATATGTAACGCAAGGAATTATTACGAAATTGGGATGAGTATTTATTATATTTTTACATTCCTTCTGTCAGAAAATGTTCCATTTTTAATGTGCTAAGCAAAGAATATTGTTGATAGGAAAATCAAATAAATGGTCTCTACCAGGTCAGATGTGCGCCAGCGCACAGGGTAATTTTTTTTTTTTTTTAAATGCGATATTAACCCTTATGTATAAAGAAACTGTATGTAAGAATCACTTGAGCCATAACAGGTGCCCGAAATACACCTAGCCACTCGGAATAATTTGTAATAAATTATCTATGGGATCTGGGTGTCACTTCCCGCAATTTGAACTGTCAAAGTCAGAGCATGGTAGGTCAAAAAAACATCCAGAAACCTATCTAAATTTATAAAATAAACTCAAGTAATGTGAGATAAGTTTTAAGATTTTCACGGCCAAAAGTATTTTCGTTATTTGTTTTTGGGGTGTTATGCCGTGTTGCGCTACCTCCTTCTTTAGCCAACGTTTCAGACAGCGTTGCAGTGTTTTATCAGGGCAGATCCGATAGACGTGCGATCTGCCGGATCTGCCCTGACGATGGACACTGCAATGCTGTCCGAAACGTTGGCTAAAGAAGGAGGTAGCGCAACACGGCATAACACCCCAAAAACAAATAACGAAAGCAAGTAATGTGGTTTTTATAGACAGTTTATTGTTCAAGGAATGTGTTTCGGTAAATAAAATATAAGATGGCTCAAAATAAATCCACAAAATATTACTTCAAAGTGATGCGTTACGTAATTTCTGAGATGTCATATGAAATACGGCAAGGTCTGTGAGGTTAATTGGCAAAAAAAAAAAAAAAAAAAAAAGTACTTAAAACGAATGTTTGTAAAATACAATGTGTAAGCAATTTAAATAGAGTTATTTAACATTCTAAGAATGATGGAAATAGAATATTTTTTAAACTTCTTCATATGAATAACAACTTTGGTTGAATCGACATTACGTTCCGAAACATAAAATATGCAGAATTGAAATTAAAATTTTACACAGAACAGAAGCAGAGGAGAAAATAATTCTAAGAATTATTATTATTATTACAATTGTGTAAGCCGACAGATCAAAGAGATTTCAAAAGAAATTTGTTTGCAGATACAGAAAATAATAAATGTTTGAAAGAAGAGTGTAAAACACAAATTTTGAAAAATAATAAAATGGGATTTTATTTTACAGTTTTATTTTTGTTTTTCCCTTTTAAGTCACTTTGGGAAAGGTAATTAATATTGTCACTAGAAAAAAAAAATTGTACCCACCACTACTTTTAAATTTAATCTGATATAAATTGATTTTTTTTACTAAAAAGGATTCTATGCATAGACATATGAATATTAATAGACCTGCCCCTAAGCGATAAAAGCGTATATTTCCCCCTCCCCATACCGGTTCCATTGGAACCGGCTGGGATCGAGTATGGCTTCGCGTGAATCTAAAAAATGTGACGTAATCATTCTTCTGCGAGCCAGCGTCGAGCACTCATCGGTGCATTTTACGAAATAACACGGCAAAAATAGTGGCTTGTGTTTTGAAAACGTGTAAAAATAGAAGTGAAAAAAGAGAATAAACCCAATTGTCGTATTACATTCCATAGGCAAGCATTATTTTACTTTATTATAAGCTTATTCAGATCACATAATATGGTCGTTTTTGTAACACAGTATCACTCGAGACACATGGCGTGTGCTCGTCGCTGTTTTGTGGGTAAATAAATTATGAAACATTTGTAAAAGTGTCTTAACTACGAGACACATGGCGTGTGCTCGTCGCTGTTTTGTGGGTAAGTAAATTATGAAACATTTGTAAAGGTGTCTTAACTAAATACGTCAACAAAATATTGGACTATGAAAATAGATGAACTTTACTTTTCTGTATTTGGAATATGTAAATTTGTTCATTTCGCGGCGAGCAATTCGCGCTCCCATGCAAAAAGGTCTATTCATTAAAGAGCAGAGTTTATTTTTAAGAACTAAATGGTGATATTATAATGCGAGATGCCCATATACTCTCAGATTGAGTTATTGACAAATCACATATCACCGAATTTATCTTCCCGCTGTACTTGGTTTCTTCCCCTCATCTTTATGTTCTGGTCTATTAATATTCATGTCTATGATTCTATGTGTGTATTACCAGTGCCAGATCTACCTTCAGTTTATATAAACCATATGACCAACATAAGCAAAAACGCAGCTAGGGTTTTGCTCGTCACATCCCGAAGTATGTTTTATCATTTGCCTTTTTGCTTATGATCTACCAGCATTCGAAGTGTCTATTTAAAACCAAGAACTGCTAACTTAGCTTGTTGCTAAATCTAACGAATAACCTTTAGAAAAAAAAGAAGGGACGTAAAGCGTACGTCCATAAAAAAAATATGCATAAAGGAGTATGAACGTCGGTACACCGTATGGCGGTGTTTGTAGAAATTCTCCGATTGAAGTATTAATTTTCAATGATAATACAGACTTAATTCATCAGTGAATAAATTAGAAATTAAAACATGCAAAATGACAGAAAAGTGTAGAATTGGAAGAAATATCAATATAAAAACATTATTTTTATAAGCATACCATGGAAAGTCGCAAAGAAAGGGAATAATGTACAAAAATAGAGTGAAAAATGCAATTCTCCACAGGAATGATGTTACAAGTCAGGTTGTGCGTGTTTCAGTCGGTTATAGTGTTGATGTTCCATTCAGAGGCTGGAGAAGTGCCAAGTTACTTCGTTAGTGGTAATAAACTGGGAAAATGAGCGTGGAAATTCACTGACACGGCTTGAAATAGTCACCGAGTTAAATCACTGCGCTAAAAATACAACTCTAATATCAAAATTATAAGATGAAGATCGGGCTAGATTTAAAAAGTGACACGAAAATTTTATTTAGGATAGTTGAGTGTGATTAGAAAATTATATATTATTTAGGACAGTTACGCATGATCGGAATAATATTTTATAATGGTTACAAATTTTGAGTGTAATTGGCTTGCCTGAAACGTGGGGTACTAGTTTTCTAATTGAGAGTTGACGGCCGAGTGGTTCTAAATGTTAGGTTCCCCTCTGCAGCGCCATGGGTTCAATCACCAGCTAGCCAAGTCCTCTTTATCATTGCACAATCAACTTTATTCGCTGTTTCGATGGTTATGGGAGGTATAAATAGTATTGTCAGGATATTCACAATAGCGAAGCTAGTCGTCCATAATGGAGTACTGGTACCTACCCTGATGTATGGCAGTGAGGCATGGAACTGGCAGAGGAAGGATGAAAGTAGACTGAATGCTGTAGAAATGAGATCCCTGAGGCGTATGTGTGGCAAAACCATGTATGATCGTGTGAGAAACGTGGAGATCCGCAAAGAATGCAAGACTGATGAAAGCTTAATGAGTAAGATTAAGAAAGGAACGCTCAGATGGTTTGGGCATGTAGAGCGAATGAATGAGGAAAGGAGTGTAAGGAGAATATATGACGCGGGGAGAAAGACATGGCACGACCAAGTGAATCAGATACTTGAGTCGGGTCATGTCAGAATCAAAATCATAAAAGTGCTTGTATGAATGTGAACGAGGCAAGGAATGTGTGCCAAGACTGAGTCGTTTGGCGGTCCATCCTCTCTGCCTACCCCTGCGTAAACGGTGTGATGGTTAGTTAGTTCACAACCAAGGTGTGTTTATATCTTTCTTTTTAAAAAAAATAACAGAAGAACTTCAAGGCACAAACATTAAAATCTTACAGAATATGTTCTAGTCTACGAGTATGTAGTGGTAAGTTGGCATTCGAATCCATCATGTTTTTTTTTATGAAAGAAAAAAAAACAAAAATTTGTAGTCAATAAAAAAATTCAATTGACTTTCATCACACAAGTCACAGAGTAGAAAATTGATGCTTGATAACAATGTTTTTAATGTTGCTAATCTGGACTTCACATAGATGTTAATAAAAGAATATTATAGAGGTGCGCTCTTTCGAACCTGATTTTCTTTTAAAAAATGTTGATAATAATTGTGGCAGACACAGGCATGTTAACCTTAATTTCTGTAGTAGGTATGTACAAGGTGGCGCAAAAATAATTACCCTATCGTAAGATGCTATAATTTTTGCAAATGGTGTCATACGTCAATCATATTTGTAAACTAGACAGCTGCAATATACAAACAAACAAGTAATGGAGGGCCGTACTCCGCAAGAATAATCGTGTCGATTTTAGCTTTTAGCGATTTTGTGTCGAAAGTCATTATGATTGAAGAGGCACATTTACACTTAAGCGGTTACGTCAATAAGCAAAATCTTCATTTCTGGGGCACTGAAAATCCACATGTGATGCACGCGGGAGTAGTGATTGGGCCGTATTTTTTGGGCCGTATTTTTTGAGCTGTATTTTTTGAGCTGTATTTTTTGACGCCATTGGCATTACAATCACTGCTACTGGCGAACGATACAGGGCCACGATAAACGACTTCTTACTGCCAGAATTGGATGAGCAAGGCTTGGTGAACATGTGGTTTCAACAAGACGGTGCAACCGCGCACACAGCAAGAGCCACAATGGATATTGTAAAGGGAACGTTTCATGGTCGCGTAATCTCCTGTTTTGGTGATTTGGCATGGCCAGCAAGATCGCCCCATTTAACCATCCCAGACTTCTTTCTTTGGGGCTACTTGAAGTCGCGGGTTTATGGCAACAAGCCTCAGACAATCGCGGCCCTTATGGAGAATATTCAATAGGAATGCAAACAGTTATCACTGGAAATCTTGCAGAAAGTCGTGGAAAATGTGATAAAACAGGCACAAATGTGTATCAACACTGGCGGCAGCCACTTGACGGATATCATCTTTTCCACTTTCAACAGAAAAAAATTGTAAAAGTCCAAATAAAGATTACCATTACTCAATTTTTTTTTTTTTTATTAAGTAAAAAAAAAAGTTATTCAATAAAATTGAATGATTAATTATGCACCACCCTGTACCTTCTACATTACATAGAATGCTTTATTTCTGTTACTTTATTACTATTTGTAAGGTGAAACAGAAGTCAACCTTGACAAATTAATATTTATATAAGAATTTACTCATGTCGCTCGTATGATAGAGAATAAGGAATGCCCGCAGGGTGCGATATGTATGCTGCTTTACCTGATCCTCCATTTTCTTTAACTTCCTCTTCCTCCTTGGCGGCATCGCCATTCTCCTTGGCTGCGGGTTCTTCGACAGCAACACTGTCGCCCTCGCCGTTGGCATTCTCAGCGGCCTTCTCCTCCACCGCAGCCTCCTTGGCCGATCCGTTGGTCTCCTTGACCGGCGACTCCTTCACAGATGAGGTCACCACCTCTTTCTCAGCCACGGCGACAGCCACGACTTCACTGGAAGGTTTTTAAAAAAATGTTTTGAAAATGGAACTATGGGATATATATTTTCAATTTGGGAGGCAGGGATGGGTACAGCCGCCCCTGCATCCATTTATTGGATAACCAACACCTCTGCCATAGGTCACCCCAAGTGGTTCGCTATCTTTGGTGACTTAGTGAGTGCCCGGGTTCATCGGGTGAGAAATATATTCGTACTCCGTCACTCCTGACCACACTGATCCCTAGATTTCCTACCCACCCCTCATACCCTTTTCCTTCCCAGAACTTCCTCTCCTTCCTTTCCTTATAAAGACCCTCCACACAGCATCCCCAAAGATAACATAGGCAAGAGAGAAATTATTTTCCCAAGGGCCTCCCGTGTGGGGTTAATGTAAAAAAATATTTCAAATTTCCCTACTATAATTTGCAATTATGAGGTGCTTCTGACAGTACAGTTATGAGATAATGAGCTTTAAAGCAGATCTCTCTAAAGCTTGTTATCGCACAACGTTGTAGTTTCAGGTGGAACATTTCTATTCAAAGGGGTAAATGTTCAAAACATGAAATAGGGAACGAAAGTTTTAGAAAAGGTGTATTTGTATTTTCTTATTGGTGAATTTTTATTTCGAATTTTTTTGATTGGTAAATAACGGTTCGGACTGGCCACGCTTATTATGAATAATTTTTAGAAAAAAACTATAGATTCGCCTTAATTACTATAAAGGGAAACTTTTTGACTTTGGGGCGGCGGAAAATAGTGCATTTTAATTTTCAATTGCATAAAACCAAAATTCACTTCGCGAACCGACGCAGCGAAAATCCGCGGCCGTACCTGTCACTGTTATGTTGGTATCCTTGATAAATTAACAAGGAGCTAATACGACTGTAGCCGACTTCGTGGGATAAGGCGCGTAATTATGAAATGCCCTTTATAACGCCTACTAGCGTCAAGGCAAGAAAAACATCCCAGTTTTCAAGTAATTTAGCGGCTACGCTAGGTTTGTGTAACGTGGTTTGTGGTTCTGGAGTACAATCTCACAAGACGAAAGCTACGAAGTCGGCTACAGTCGTATTAGCTCTTCTTAATTTATCAAGGATACCAACATAACAGTGACAGGTACGGCCGCGGATTTTCGCCGAGTCGATTCGCGAAGTAAATTTTGGTTTTATGCAATTGAAAATTAAAATGCATTATTTTCCGCCGCCCCAAAGCCAAAAAGTTTACTTTTATAGTAATTAGGGCGAATCTAAAAGTTTTTTTCTAAAAATTATTCGTAATAAGCGTGGCCAGTCCGAACCGATAATTACCTTTTGATTAATTAATATATGGTATAAACAAATATATTGTGAGTTTGTTACTAATCAAGTGTCAATGTAACATTGAAAACTTTCCTAATGTTGATAGTTTTATTTAGAAACAACGATTATTTTGATAACACGGTAGGTAATAACTTCGATAAGAATATGAACCGGGTATTTTCAATATTACGCTCACGCTTAGTGGCTTCAAGAGTTATCGCATATAATGTAGAATATCCTACTCCATAGTAATATATCCTATCTAAGGCAAGAAAGCCGGTTATAAAAAGGTGATAACACGAACGGCGGTTTCTTTTGAAAAGGAAAAATCCGCGCGCGACGGTGGCTCCAACCACGCCGGCCGCCATTTTAACCAACTACCGGTGAGCGGCAGATTTCACAAGATCCATAATAAATGCGTAAAACAATTTAATAAATATGATGCCTCATTGATATTGTTTTACACCATCAAAATTAAAATATTGTAATCACTTTGTGAACAACGAGGGCTTTATTTTGAACAAGCCGGATATGAATGACAGGAGACGGTTTTCCCGCGTGGTTTCAATTTACTTTTCTCAACAAGGTACACAACAAAATATTATTGTTTTATGCGTTAAAAAAATCACTTCACTTATTGTTTTACAAATTAACCAGATATTGAAGAACTGCGCGCGAGGATACGGATTGCGAAGTAATATATTGCTTAAAAAGGGAAGCCATTTTGACTCGTAGGTAAGCCGCCAAAAACTCGCTTTTTACGAAGTTGTGTCGAAAGTTTTGAAATAATCAAAGCGATTTTACTTACTTTGTCTCAACATCAGCCATTTTTATTAGTTTGAATTCAGTTAGCACAAAAAGAGAAAAATATTGTAAATGTTAAGAGTTCGCACGGACGAAACACAACGCAACTGCCGGCAACTGACGAACGAATGAAAGAGGAAATCTTGGATATAGCTCTTCTGTTGTGGAATACGGTGACCCGCTCGAAGCTACGAACCAAATTAGAGCGGTGCAGAGAACGGTTCAAGTATATTGTAGTACGAAAAAAAGAGATACACAAACGCTTCAACGTAAAAGCTTCGCAAGAAACTAATACCGGCTTCCCGCGCTGCGTGAAGCAGATGTCGCCCGTGTTCTAGAAAATGCTTCGATGACACCTTAACATTTTATTTTATAAATCCTTTTGATTTTTAATATTTTTAAAATATAATCTATAGACTCTCTAATGGTGCCTTTATCTCGATAGATATTTTTATTTATTTCATAAACGTATTTCCTGTCTAACACTTTCATGCCCACCTGTAGAAATTGTTGACTCGTATTTTTACACCTAAAAAATAATGAAATCATGCATGAGGTTATATTTGCAAAATGTGGAAATTCTAGAACTAGTTCAAAATATAAAATATTATGTGAGCAAATAATACTAGGTAGGTACTATACCTAGATTTCGTGCCGCAAATTTAAGAATTTTTTTAGGAGTGAGGCTTTTCCTCAACTTTTTTGTACCTATAATATTTTTATTAGTAGAAGAAGTCGGGGACGCCCGAGGAAGATATGGCACGATCAAGTTAATCAGATACTTGAGTCGGGTCATTTCAAAAGTCAGAATAATAGAAGAGAATGTATGAGACGATGTATGAATGTGAGTGATGCAAAGAGTGTGTGCCAAGACCGAGTTGTTTGGCGGTCCGTCCTCTCTGCCTACCCCTGCGGGGAAACGGCGTGATGGTTAGTTAGTTATAATATTTTTATCGAAAGGTCATGAAAATGACAATGTGAATCAAGAAAAATGATAAGTTGCTATAAGTGAACAATTTAAAAAAAATAATGTTTTTAATGTGTAATTTAAGTACGACATTGTTTAAACAATTATATTGGTTAATTACAATAACATAAATCGTTAATTCAAATAATGATAACAAATGCAAACTGTGAAAAAATAATATTTTTATAGTACCTACCTACATGAAAATGTTTTAGGTAGTAGTTAGTGTAGTACCTACCTACCTAACGAAAATTCGGACGATAATCCAACACCTAGCCACCCATACATTCACAATGTCCTACATAGGCCATAGATATTGTGAGCTCCTAGGTACATACTTGTTTTACCTTCTGCCTACCAATACTAACACCACCTTTAAATCATATTGCTACACATACATGAATCTGGGTAGGTACCTACCTAATACTTTTGTAGGTGTTAGTAGGCATTGTATACCAACACTACTGCGCATCGCCTTCTCTGACAGAAGATCGATATGTGCGTAGGTAGGTACGTAATGGCTGCGTATAGCCGAAATATAGCATTCCAAAATAACTCAAATACACCGTGGGTTCTTACGCACCTTTAATTAGGCGCATTAAATTTGAATATAGGCGGGAAAACTTTAAAAAGCTGTCTTCGACCATTCTACTTAGAATCCGGTATTCAGCGGGTGTCAGTGGAAAAGATAAGGATGTACCTACCTAGGTACCCACATGTAAATCACCCTTGCTTATGTTTGTAGTGGTGTAAAAAAATGATTTAATTTAATATATAACTTCGTTTGCATTAGGAAACTGAGTAATGAAAAAAAAACATAAAAAACTTTGACGAATTGAATTTACTTTGAGTCTAAATTGAAACGGAATATAAACGTCACTGTGCACCCGGTAGCACTCCCCAGCCACGACCGAGTCCCGCGCCACTTCAGGCCGCCGCCGCGCAGAAAAGTCTCACAGTGAAGTGCGCTGTAAACCGTTATCTTGCTATCGGTCTTTACTTTTCTGCGCGGTGGCCTGAAGTGAGGTGGGGGCACGCTCGCTCCGAAGTGTAGGTGTGGGGTGCTATTATCTTTTGGCATTTGCGGGTATTCCAAAATAGTTCGAAAAATCATTCTTGAAACTTCAGTACGTTGAAACGTTCGATCGACCAAATAATTTCTGGTCTTTTCCAGTTGACAATTTAGAAACGTCTATGAGTTGGAAATTCTGGAAAAAACGTATTATTTATGCATTAAACCGCTTACTCGTTAATACGGAAAACTTTGTATCCAAACAGTCAGATTTAGCTTTATTATTACGAAAAGTGAGTATTTATGTCGGGGGAGACCAAAAAACATGCAAAAATATGCATTTAACATTTTAATTTTATTAAAATTAATTCACTCGCGCGGTACGCCATGTTTATTCATCGTTTTTATTTTAACATTTCATCAATGCTGCCAATCATAGAAAAAATATTTTTGCGTAAAACAAAGTGAATGCATCATTTACAAGTTTGTACCTGTATTTATAACAGTAGAACATGGAAAGAAATGTATTAAAATAATTACACAAACCCGCTAGACCAACGATACTCAACCTGCGGCCCGCCAAGCTTTTGTGTGCGGCCCTAACCACTTTACCATCAGGAACTTGATTTAAAAAAAACTATCATTCTAAATTTCGAATATTCGATTCGATTCGATTTATAATCTTGAGATTCGTTTCGACTTTGACGCACAGGCCACAGATAGTGACACCCGAAAAGGATTGTCATTATGGTCCACACGATCTGGTACAAGAGTAAGATACTTGTTTAGATATTCACGGCCAAAAGGTTTTTTTTGTTATTTGTTTTTGGGGTGTTATGCCGTGTTGCGCTACCTCCGTCTTTAGCCAACGTTTCGGACAGCGTTACCGTGTCCATCATCAGGGCAGATGTGTAAGAGTGTTGCTATTTACACACGCTAGATTTAATCCCAAAAAACAAATATTTGACACACAAGTACGCGCGCAAATCTATAATATAAATATGAATCTCTCAAGGTGTTGCTAAGCGCATAACTTCCTAACGACTGCACCAAATTGGATAATTCTTTTTTTTGTGTTCGTTATTGTCAGGACAAGGTTTGTATAAAACCACTGGTGAGCTCTGACGTTATGAAATTTGTATAAAAAAAATTGAATAGGTGGCACACGAGCTATTTGAAAACTGAATGTACCGGGACTGAATGTATGGAGTGCGGGAGGGTTGGAGTGAAACCAGGGAAAGGGGAGGGGAATCTGGGAGGGGGGGGTGAACTTGGGAGGGGGAGTCGCGGGACGGGGAAGGGGGGGAGTGGAGTGGGGAGAGGGAAGGTGGAGGAGGCGGAGTGGGAACGCGAGAGGGGAAGGGGACGCGGGAGAGAAAGGGGAGGCGGAAGGTGAAAGAGACGAATGGTAAAGGAGACGCAGTGAGAAACTATTTCCTTATTAAACGGCATAGCAACGCATGCCGTGTACCAGCTAGTAATTTATAAATAAAAGTGCCACATCTAGAAACAACCGCATCAATTATAATACATAAAAACTGGTTAATGTCAATGGTTAGTCAGGTACCTACTAATTTTAAAAGCATTTCTTGCTGTCGTATAAAGTACTTTTTACTTATAATATAAATACGCATTATTTGGTAATTTTTCACAAAAACAGCGCTCTACAAATTATCCAAATATTATTATTATTAATGGCGGAGTGTCTTCAAAATTAAATCGAAAAAATGTTGGGGGGGGGGGGTTGATGATTTTTTTTCGTCATACCAGTATAGTGTTGCGGCCCGCGTAACTTTACAAATACATGTATGTGGCCCGAAGAGAAAAAAGGTTGAGTATCGTTGCGCTAGACAAACCCTGCGTAGCCAAACAAACCATTCAAAACCTGGGATGTTTTTTAAAAGCATGATGAAAAGCGAGTTTATTTTAGAGAATTTATTTTATAAGATTGGTACTTCCGACAAATGTCATATTTGATTGTCTATTAGTTAAAAAAGGAACATTCCGTATTATCCGTGCATCAAACTTCGACAACACGAACGTTCCGTGTTATCCGTGAGGTGGACTAACTGCATATTTACCAAAAACGTTATTTTTGGTGGAAAAAACTAAGTCGGTGAAATTTTTTATTTACTGTAGGTTTATTTACGGTAAGTATTATTTATTTATTCCACTTTTTCTGGACGGATAAAACATAGCGGTTCTTCTGAATATCGAATCACGAATTCTTTGACGAAGCACAACATATCATTATTATTAATCTATTGTTCAAAAAGGCAACGAAATCGTGTACTATGACCTGGTACCCGGTACCCATGGTATTTTAACATTCACTCGGCACACATGGGTCAATTGGACCGGAATTCAATTATGTAATGTAAACATTGTTTTGGATGTTTTTTCAATACTTACATGTTTGTGTTTAAATTTATTTTAATATTATATTTTATTCATCAAAAAGGTTATTAACATAATAAAACACAGGTCTATAAGAAAACACGCATTAATTTTTGGAGATCGCTGGCAACGGTTAATACGCACTTTAAAAAAAAAACCTTTTGATTCACCTTAATTACATTAAAAGGCAACTATTTGCATTGGGGGAAGTGGAAAATATTTCATTCTAAATTTCGATTACGTAAAATTAAAAATAGCTTTCGTCTTGTGAGATTATTAGCTATTAGCTCATTCGCTGTCACTTTGGTATGTTGGTATTCCTGATACACTTGAATGTATAATGAACGGCTAGAAGATTTTGAAGGTACGGGGCACTTTCTTTTGAATCACAAACCATGTTACACAAACCTAGCGTAGCCGCTAAACTAGTTGAAAACTGGGATGTTTTTCTTGCCTTGACGCGAGTAGGCGTTATAAAGGGGCACTTTCTTTTGTATCACAAACCATGTTACACAAACCTAGAATTCCCATGAAGTCTGCTACGCTTTGCTCTAGCATCTTTTTGTACAGTAACAAGAATGCCAACATAACAAAATGATATTTGAAAATGGACGGTCTCGTTTCACAGAATGAAAGCGGTATAAATATACCATAAATACATATTACATGTCACAAAATATTAGTTGTAGGTATATCGGAAATAATTTTAAAAAAGAGGTAAGTTAATTATGGCATTTGATTAAGAAATGACACAAAGGGCTACAATTACATTCAATACTATAGTAAAAATAAAATTAATATTTATTGAAGAAATATGATAGAATAGCCTTCTTGTACCTAGCTTATCCGCCACATCTGCGTATCTATTACTAACGTCATGTAATCTAGGTAAAAGCGAGTGTTTCGTGTACTCAGTCTTGTTGTTGTTACATTGAAACAAGATTTTGGAGCGAGTTGCTCTAGTGGGTATATGAAATTCGATGAGCTTAGTTAAATCAGGACTGTCTATTCTACCATTTACAATTTTGAACATAAATATTAAGTCGGATATAATTCTTCGATCTGAGAGTTTTAATAAATATAATTCTTTCATCAAGTAATTATAATTTATGTTTTCAATGGTAATACCGAGTTTATGTCTTAGGAATTTGTGTTGAATTTTTTCGATTGTATCTGAATGTAATTTAAAATGGGGGGAGCAGATCGAGGAGTTATATTCGACTTGACTACGTACTAAGGATGTATACAAAATTTTTACAGTTAAAATATTCCTAAAACCTCTGGAATTTCGAAGAATGAAGCCAAGCATTTTTATTTCGAACTCAAAATAACTTCTCCTAACTAAAATTGAGACGCCTCGAAATACAAAATAACATTTTTTCTTTGTAAATAGAAGTGGAAAAAATAACAATCATCCCTTTTCGTGATTTTTTTAATACTCGTAAGAAAACATTCTTTGTATAATATGAGCCCAAACTTAACATCAATATTTGTTTGTTTGTTCGTATTTAATGCGTTGCCATACCGTTCATCCGATTGCAATGAAACTTTGGTGATTTGTTGTACACACGCCCGTGAAGGTTATAGGCTGTATATAATGGTAAGCTCTGGCGTTATGATATTTTTATAAATGAAAACGTGTGTATTTCATATATTTTAGCGGCAGGGAGGAAAGGCACTAGGAGGAGGGGAACGGGAGTCGAGGAAGGTGGAAGGGAAACGCGGGAGGGGAGGGGGACTGGGGTGGTGAACGGGAACGCACGAAAATGCAGGGAGAATACCAGTTACCTGTTAAAATTTTATTCGGAAAATGCTTAAACGTTGTATATTACATTGTTTATACGAGTCAAGTGAAATTATTTAACTGTGTTTATTAATCTAACACTTTTCAAACTAATAATAAAACTCAAAAATTATCTTCCATTGTAGCACACCCCACAGCCATTCCCGAAATAAACTGCCGTGTAATAATAACTACAAAAAAACCCATTCATGGCACACCGTACACCTGGTTTCACCGCTAGGAAGTGTGTTCCATACATAGAGATATACTAACTTATCAATGGTTCCGTAAAAAAACGTAGGTATCTTACGGAAATTGAAAGGTTTGCTCAAGTAAATGCCTCACTTCATCTACCATAAATAAAATTAAAGAGGAACGCCTGCGCGGCCTTTTTTCATATACAACTCAAGGCGTCGCATCCCCGCTAAAAAAGAAGATGGAGATATATGTTGGAGAGAGCGCGCTAATATTTAAAACGATAAAATTGAAGCGAAAATTGTGAAAATGTTTAATAAAACACGACACGTTTAAAATAGAGCAAAAATCTCGCGGGAACATCTAAAAGAGCGTATAAAGAAACACTGTGAATAACTTCATACATACAACTTCTAAAATAAGTAAAATGAACATGTTTAGAATAGATAAGTTTTAAGATTTTCACGGCCAAAAGCATTTTCGTTATTTGTTTTTGGGGTGTTATGCCGTGTTGCGCTACCTCCTTCTTTAGCCAACGTTTCGAACATCGTTGCAGTGTCCATCATCAGGGCAGATCCGGCAGATCCGGTAGATGTCATCCGGTAGACACATCTACCGGATCTGCCGGATCTGCCCTGATGATGTCCGAAACGTTGGCTAAAGAAGGAGGTAGCGCAACACGGCATAACACCCCAAAAACAAATAACGAAAATGTTTAGAATAATTTTCGGGGCATACTTTGCGATTTTTTTCTATGTGTGTGGAACACGTCTAGAATCTAGATATTATCTTCGAAAATAACATGTATTTTTTTAAGAGCTTAAAAACTTCAAAATTTTAAGGGAGATAATCGGGTAAAGAAATCGGTAGAAATTCTGGTAGCGGCGGCTTAATTTTGGATTTGAGGCCAAAATATCTAACCAAATTGAATAATATTTTATAAGTCAAAATGGATATGTGCTACTTCATTTGTTAATGATTTAAATTATTAAATATAGGCCATTAGAAAAGATTTTTTCTTGATTTTAGAGGCAACTTTGGAAATTTAAAGCAAAAATAAATAAAGTAGCTCATATCCATACTAGATATTTGATAAACATTTTGATTCCAAACAAAAAATATCAGTTTGGTTGGGTATTTTGATCTCAATCCAAAATTAAGATTTGTGTGAAACGGGCAGAATTGGTTCGCGCAAACGTTCCTCTTAAAATGTCGGCATTGAAAACTTCTTTAGCACCGTTATGATTTGAAACTCGATGAAACGAAAAAGCGACATTAAAAAGAGACAAAACTTAGGTACTTCTATAGGATTTAGCCTGCGAGAGAATGATATACTCGTAGTTATAGAATAATCACATAATCAGTCTCCTCTTTGAGCGGTGCTTTGTATTTGTAGCCTCCCCACTCTTGTCTATTTTAGTTTTCTGGAGGTTTCACTTCTACCGCGTGTGAACTGCACACTTGTAATATTTTTCATTAAGAAAGTTGTAACTCAAAATAAATCCGCCACACTTTTAAGCACAGATTATAGAAACTATTACACTTCATATCAACAATTGATCAAGAAACAACTATGTACGTACACAAAATAGATTAAGTATTAGGTTCTTAGTTTGGGTAAACTAAGTAATTCATGAGTATTTAGATTGAAACAAAACTTTGCAAACGTCAAATCCATACAAAAGGAGATGTTTTATATGGGAAATTTTTAAATTTGATCGAATAAAAATTTAATTTTAATGCATTTTTTACCATCTATGGTCTATCCAAACATTGGTAGTTGTTTCTTGGTATAATTAAGTGGAAACATGGTTTAATTTCCAAAATCTGTGGCTAATAAAATTGTGGAAAGCGAAACCGGTCGATATATAAAATAATAAATTCGTGGTTAAATACAAAGTGTTTGTTTTATTTTTTATAATATAATGTCTAACCACAAAGTAATTGCTTCTTATGAAGAAAAAAAAAGAGACTGGATCACTGTATTTATACAACTACGCACTTTGGGGGGAATAATTCTGTACCCGAGAAGCATACGGAAGCAAGTCCTAAATTTGAAGAAATGACTTTTTAATGCAGACTTGAAGTAAATTATCATGTTTATCAGTGGCAGAAAGATACAGGTCCTATCATGAAGAAAAATAGGATTTTCAAAAATGTATATGGATGCAACTATATTTGATGCAACAACTACCTTAGAAGCAGAAAGATGTACATGGACTTGCATCTTTATGATTTAGATTAATTTTGAGTATTATTACTCAAATCCATTTGCATCCTTCTGCCTCTAACATTACTAAGCTTTCTATGGAAGTAAACAATTTTCAAACATTGATCATTTCATAACACACCACATGTCATAAAAAAATATTACCTACATTTCATTTTGAAGCAGAAGGACTCAGGTCAGCGTTTTTTTTTAAAATAATATTTTTGAAGGCTTTACTTATAAAATATTTCGTTTTATTTGCTCGTTTTTAAAACAAAACCAATTGATTTAATAATTACTTTTCCTGTTATCTATCAGCATGGGTATCCGAAGAAGTTATGAGTCAATAGTTACAGAAAAACATAGTTTTTTTGGCTCTCCTTAACATTTAACTTTTTGGACTTGCATCCGTATGCTTCTCGGGTACAGAATTTATTGTTGCATTTTTGAAGAATTTATTTGTTTATTATTTTTGTACTTATTAAAAATGTTGGCCAGAGCATTTTTTTTTACACGAGCTCCACACAGGAGGCCCTGAAGAAAATAATTTCGATGAGGGCCTATGTCATCTTTGGGGATGCTGTGTGGGGGTTTTTTTAGGGAAAGGAAGGAGAGGAGGGTTCTGGGAAGGAAAGGGGTTTAAGGGGTGGGTAGGATTCTGGGGTTCAGTGTGTCCTGGTCATCAGATCTAAACACACCTCATCCCATGAACCCGGGCACCCCTGCTAAATCACCAAACGTAGCGAACCACTTGTTTAGAGTTGTTTGTTTGCTGAGAGCTCCGCTGTAGCCTCTCTTTCTGGTACGTGTATCGTTTATAAGAAAGAGGGAGAAGTTACAACTTACAACTGGGCTATCAGTGCATACTGCATGTGGTAGTGTTGGGTACACAGTACACAGTATACATGCATGTAACAAAACGCGAACCGAACCACGAATTATGGGAAAGGAACAAAGTAACTGCAAGTGGCTTTTTGCGTCGTTTGCTGTTGCTTCATTTCTTTCCCATAATTCATGGTTTGTTTCGCGTTGCTACACGCATGTGTATTGTATACGCAGCCTAGGTGGTAGATGGTAAATAAAAATCAATCCATTTAAGTTAGTAATTAGATACTTCGAATAACCGGTAGTTTTCATGACATTTTGAGTGTGTAATGTATGTACATGGCGTGTATAATATGGATGAACTGAGTTTACCAATGGACTTGGCAAAAGTACCAAAACATTTTGTCCAAACGGTTACAAAAATGGAGGGTAAGATGGAACCAATATTTATTACTACTTAATCATATGTACAAACTGAAATGGAAACCGCCGCCATTTATGTATAACCGTTTGGACGATGCAAAGTTCTTCTCTTAGCCTGTAAGTATTTTGTTTAGTCATTGGAATTTACTAATGTATAGGGTGACTTGGAATTGATGCAACATATTTGGAAAAAAAATCAGAGTGTGCAATTCACACGCGGTAGAAGTGATACCTTCAGAAAACAAGAGTGGGGAGACTACGAAGCACTTTTTTTATCAATGTGATTTTTTCCAAATTTTTTTCGTCGAATGCCAGTGCACCTTTTCCTATACATTTGGTCATCTTATTAGCATTCATGTTTTCTTCTTTCGGAGTCGCTAGAAGTCGCTTTCTTTTGTGTTTTCTTAGCCTGTTCATTTTGGAGCGGTTTGAAGATCGGATATTGATTTTACAAAAATAATTTATTTTTTTGGATTTTCTAGGATTCGATCCTCGATCCTCTGAATGTCTGGCCGCTAAGGTTCGTCAGGTGCTTTATACCACTGGACCAAATGAGGCTTTTGTGGGAACGTGGATTTATCGTATTATATTGGAACCGAGTAGATCTACCCGAGTAGGTTTACCCGTCTTTAATAAATAAATATTTTATTGCTATCTTATTCTCTCGCAGGCTAAATCCTGTAGATGTATGTGTTTGTTTCTTTTAAGTATCGCTCGTTTCCGTTTCATCGAGTTTCAAATTGCAACGGTGCTAAAGAAGTTTTCACTTCAAAAATTATAGATTGGGTATAATGGAGGAGACGTAAAGTTTTGAAAGAGAAGAAATATCACGTCGCTTTGTTTTCCAGTTTTTGAAAAGGGGAAATATAATGCGAAACCCCTCTTCCCTACAGTAAGGTGACCTTTTCGTCTCAGATTAAAATTGATAGTAAGGAGCGGTATTTCAGCTTTTAAGCTCGACTTGAGGGACATTCTCCGTCAAGTTGCTCTTTGGTAGGAACGCTAACACGATAAGCCGACCAACATAATTCCTGACAACTGAAATACCGACACTACGTGATTTGGCGCCTTCTCTGAATGATTCGAACTTGTACTTAGTACTCAAGACTAATATCTGGTGCCTTGGATATTCTTTTATGTTTTGTCTAATAGCGTTACGTCTAATTAAAACTGAACTTAATCAATATATCGCACAAAGTACCAATCACCCTGTAGGTGCACATTAAAAGGTCAATAGTTTCTAGTTTACCTTGTTTCGAATGAGTACTTTCCGACCATTTAAACATTTATATTATAATGAAAATTTATCCAAGCTGAGCCAACTACATAAATAAATATTATATATTTTACCTACTGCATCCGGTATTTTATTCATGGTCTATCACTTCCGTGCGAACCTGGGCCTTTCTCACAATGTACCTACCGGTTCTGTAAATGTACTAAATGTAGACTCTTATTTTAGAATGAACTCGGTATAGACAGCGGAAAAATACTATCAATTGCTTTTGAACAATAGAGAAAATATCAGTCATATTCGGCAGAATTAAACCGGGAATACACATAACAGTAGCTGGCACACTTGCATGCAAGCTCCTTGCACATGCCAGCTACTATCATGTGTACACGCTAACTTGCATGCCTGTAACTGCCATGCAAGTAGATAGCACAACATTTGATTTTTAGGCAGCTACTGGCATGCAACATGAGGGAGGGGATGCGGGGGGCTACGAAACTGGCATGTGTGAACGTCGCGACAGGTACAGGCATGCCAGTAGCTGTACTCTTCTTTTACTTGACTTATTTTACTCTTCTTTTTTTCTCTCATTAAATTAGCCACACATTGTACTGCCAATTGCAATGCGATGATATTTAATTCACTTCGAATGTTTTCCATTGCTAAAAAGCTTGAGAACTGAGTGACTTGAGACACTTACTGTCTCGTGACTAGCTTATGTATACGTCTTGCAAGTTACAGGCATGCAAGGACGCAAATTGCATGCAAGTTTAACTTGCATATGTATCCATATTGTGCCAGTAACTTCCACATGCCATTAACAGGCATGGAAGCTACTGTCCCATTTTACAGGCATGTGTATTCTCGCCTTTTATTGACAGGCGAAGGTCACGAGAAATAATAAAAGCGAATAATTATAAGAAATGACGAATGGAGTGAAAAATTTGGAAGCAAATGCAGCCCAACGTTTTTTTCTAGTCAATTTACATACACTGATGCTAAAAGGTCACCGGTGTTGCCAAAAGAAGAAAAAATGGTAAGAAATGTGTTTTCAAGGAAGTAACTAACTGTAGTGTTCTGTTATTTTAGTGGACACACTAACAGACTCTCCAAATACTTGGATGGAGATTACTTGGTTGGAATGAATAGATTTTGTCATCTGGATTTATTTATACTTCGCGTATACAATTGGGACTGCGGTAGTCTACCTATTAACTAGAAGCTAGCTATAATGGTTCTGGCGAGTGTTTTCTGAAACACACCCTCTTAGCCTCTCCGATCCCCTGCCGGAGAACTTAGGCACTACGCGGCCTGCCATCTAGCGGAATCTACCGATAGATGATATCACCGCCATCTGTCTCTACAAGGCGGAAGCTTTTACGATACACCACACTAACCAATTCAAATAATATTATATGTAGGTTAAAACGTGGAAAACAAAATGATGATGACAAAGATGATGACGATGATAATGACAATGACAATGGCAATGATGATGGCGATGGTGATGAATTGGTGACGATGAAAATGACGATGATAATGTTAGTGATGATGACGATGATTATTTAATGTTTCGGATTTGCTTAATTCGAAAAAAATTACTGACCAAATTAGGCGAATGCCCGGCCGCATTATGGGTGTAGAACATAACGATGAAAAAATGTAAACAGGAATAATATAATATAAATAATGTTTCAACAAAATAATCAAAATATGACGAGATGAAAATGATGATGATGATAATGAAGTCAATCATAAAGGCACTGACACACTTGCTCATACAAGCCCACTTATGAGCATGCTCTGAGAACGATCATGTCAAAAATAGTCAACTGTACACATTTGCTCAATAATGAGCATGAGCAGGCATGGTTCGAGCTTTCTCGTGAATGAGCGTGCTCAAAGCCAACATTTGAACACACAGTGGCGGATACAGAAAAAAACTCAAGGGGAGGGGGGGAGGGGGCGCTAAACATAAAAGAAAACTAAAAAATAGATAACAGTGGGGAGAATACGAAGCACCGCACAAAGGGAGACCGACTACATTATCTCATTATGTGTGTTTGTCAAATCACAACGGTGCTAAAGAAGTTTCCACTTCAATAAACAAAAGATTGGCGGACCGCACATTTAAAACTTGGCTGGCCACAGGGAGCAGTAGGGCTGCATTACACCATCAAGGGAATCAAATTCTTGAGTCGGGCCATGTTAAGGGTACGACGTATGAATGTGAATGAAGCATAAGTTTCAATTTAGGAGGTGAGTGTGGGTACTAAGTTTGGTGACTTGTACAAGTGGATCGCTAAGTTTGGTGACTTGGCAGGGATGCCTGAGTTCAATGGGATGTGATTTTTCAAGGTAGCGGCGGATGCCTTTGCCCACGTACTGCGTGGCGAGCTGGAAATGACTGGTTGAGGGAGACCATTTAACCTCTCCAGCAGGAATCTCTCGACCCATTGCCTCGCATCGCAGTGGGAGGAAAAGGTTCATCCATCCATCTCTCCTGGACACACCAACCCAGAGAGTCCTCACCACCTGTCATACCTTTTTCTTTCCACTATTTCCTTTCTCTAAAATGACCCTTCACATAGCATCTCCAAAGACAATTTGTAATAGTTACCCAAAAATGACAGTGGATGAGTTTATGTATTCGGGAAGTATGTTTACGAGAGATGGGGAGGCTGATAGAGATATTGAAAGAAGGGTAAATGCAGGAAACTCCGCATTTATGGAGGACTGAACGCCGTTGGTGCTAACAAAAAATTGTCGAAAGAAGCGAAGCTAGCAGTCCACAATGGAGTGCTGATACCAACCCTGATGTATGGCAGTGAAGCATGAAACTGGCAGAGGAAGGACTAAATGCTATAGAATTGAGATCCCTGCGGCGTATGTTTGGTAAAGTCATGTATGATAGTGTGGGAAAAACTAGCATATTATGTATTTGTTGGTGGTAATATTAGTGGTTCGCTACGTTTGGTGCCTTAGGAGTGCTCGGCTTCATGAGATGAGGTTTGTTCGGGTCTTGGCTGCGGATGTGTCTGGGAGGGATGGTTTCATACGTCCGTCACTCCTGGACCATTGACACCCAGATTCCTACCCACCCCTCTTACCTTATCCTTCCCAGAACTTTCTCTACTTCCTTTCCTTTAAAAGACCCTCCATACAGCATCTCAAAACATGACATAGGCCCTGAGGAAAAATATTTACCTCAGGGCCTTCTGCGTGGAGGTATTGTAAAAAAGGTATTGTTGTCTGAAAAATGTGTGTATTGCATATAGTTTAGCGGCAGGGGGGGGGACGTGGAAGGGGAAGGCGATAAATTTGAAAACCCGTGCTTCTTAAACGGACGTATGTGGCCTGCTCACGCGTCGGAAAACCCGATTTATGCACCTACGTACCAGATGGAAAAACAAAAAAATATTGTATAACTACCTACCCAAAAGTACTTCAATAAATAGAATTAAGACAAAAACTTTCTTTCTTTAAGTGGCATTGAAACGCATGCCGGGTACCCGCTAGCAATCAATCAATTTAATACGGTTATAAAATTTGTGAAGAACGAAATAAGTGCTGTCGTATATTATGTCTTACAATATTCGTCAAACAAATGGGTTGAACATGGGTAGACGACTACCTACCATAACATGACATTTCAATTTTATATTTGTTTTCTGCATACCAATTTTCCTAACGAGGGGTAATATAGTTGTAGGTTACACAAATATATTTTTTATTAGTTTTAATTATTTAATTAGAATCCTACCTAATCCAGAAGAAATTTGATATTTTTATTTTTCCTAAATAAATATCCGAGCTCCAAACCTTCCCAAGATGAATAGGCAGAAGAAATCGCAAAAAAAAGTGACATCTAGCGATTCAGAAGAGGATAATCACAATATAAATAAGACGACCAAATCTACAGGAAAAAATGCACCTGAATTAGGCGATATTTATATGGAACAAATTATCGTACACATCGCCAAAAATATGGAAAATATTAAAAAAGAAATTATATCCAAAATGGAAAAAATCACAGCTGAAACACAAAAAAGCATAGAATTTATAAGCAATCAATATGACGAGCTAATAAAAAAGATAGACCTAACTCTTAGTCAAAACAAAAAAATTGAAGATGAAATAGCAATCATCAAAAAAGATCAACAAGACAAAAATACCACTATAAAACATCTGGAAATAAAACTTTCTGAAATTGAAACAAAATTCCGCTCAAATTACTTGGAAATAGCCGGGATTAAACATTCAAGTGGCGAAGAGGCGGCTGAAATAGTTATAAGAGTTGCTGCAGCGGCTGGCGTAGAAATCAAATATAATGAAATAACCGAAGCTAAAAGAATACCGGACCGACGTACTGATGCCCCCCCCAAACTGCTGGTTCAGTTCAAGAACAAAACTGCACGTGACAACCTCATCGCCGCGAAAAGAAACATAAACTACGCTTCCATCAAAGGACTTACAGACGACAAGATTTACATTGGAGAAGAACTCTCCCCATATCACAAAGAACTTCTATGGCATACAAAAAAATTTGCTAAAGAAAAAAACTATGCCTATGTCTGGTACAAAGAAGGGAGAATCATGATGAGGCGCATCACGAACGATAAAATCATTTATATTAAACATGTAGATGATTTAAAAAAAATTACATAAAATATCGGGTAATTACCCTTACATATTTCCACACAATCTACACATCATTCAAAATGGATAATACTACCACAACATCTAACAAAACAAACTTATCAATATACCATCAAAATATTAGATCTATAAACAAAAACTTTGACCAATTCCTCATCGAACTCGACCTTACTAAAATCAAATATGACATAATTATCCTGACAGAATGTTGGCTAACACCTTACTATACTCCTAAAAACATCCCCAACTATACCCACCATCAAACCTCAAATCACTACAGACAAAACGATGGCATAGTAGCATATACATTAAACAACACTCTTAACTCATTTAATGTCAAAGAAATTTATATTACTAACTCAAACTGTCTTCAAATAACGTACAATGTCAACACATGTATCATTGCACTTTACCGCTCTCCTTCTCAACCTAACATCTCCTCATTTTTGCGCGACATAAACTGCTATCTCACGGATCTACACATAATAAAGAACTTAATTCTAATGGGGGATCTTAACATTAACATTTTAAAAAACAACGAACATCCCCAATGCCAAGACTATCTAAACACACTGATGTTCCACGGAATGGAAAGCACAATAAATTCAGCAACACGATGTACGCCAAACTCCTCCTCCTGCATCGACCATATTATGGTTAAATCAACCAACCAATACACCTCCGAAATCCACATGTCATCAGTCACAGATCACTACGCTACCTCTTTCACAATGAGTTCCAAACACAACGTACAAAGCAAACCTCCAACTAAAACAACGAAGAAAACAATTAACTATGACAATCTTAACAAAACGATTAACTCCAAATCGTGGGACACACTCTATAACAAAACTAACATAGAGGAGGCCTGGAACTACTTCTCTACCTACCTACAAGATATCCTTGTCCAAAACACCAAAATCACCACAAACACCATTCCTAAAGCGATCAAACCTCTCAAACCTTGGATAAACCATACTATAATCAACTGCATTCGGAAACGCAATTCCATACACAAAAAATGTGCCACAAACCCATATGATATCACACTCCATAATTTCTACAAAAGATACCGTAATATCTGCACACAAGTCATTAGGAAAGCCAAAAATCTATATTACAACAAAAAAATTTCCGAATGCAACAATGACCCTAAAAAAATATGGAAAGTCCTCAAGGAAGCTACCAATTCAAATAAAGCCACCGACACCTTAAACTCTCTCAATATCAAAGATATCACTGTAGACTTTACATCGAACCCCAACACAATTGTCAATTACATAAACCAGTACTTCACAAACATAGGTCCGGAACTAGCAAAAAAAATCCAAATAAATAACGATACGCTTGGTCCAAATGACCACGCGACCAGTGATGATTTCCCAACCCGCTTTGTTCTTAAAACGATTACAGAGAAAGAAGTTTCTAGAGTAATAAACTCGCTCAAAAACTCTTCATCAACCGGCATTGATGAAATATCTAACAATGTGTTCAAAATTGATAGGGGTCCTTTTAAATAAAATAATTATCCTTGCAAAAAACTTCACTATTTATTTCACTTGGACATGTTATAAATGTATTATAATACGGTGTCAATACACCGGGCCAAACACTGGCAGTTGTTTACTGTTAAAACTTGCGTTGGGAAGAAGCAATAATAATGGGAGGCTAGCACTTTTATAACATAAAAACCTGCACACATTTAAAGAATCTACGATTATACATTTTGACATTCGAAAGCATCTACAAAAAAAAATGGCTTCCTCCATAGTATGTACTTGGTAGTTAAAACAGGCTGCGAACACTCAGCGTCCAGCCAAGCCTCGCACCATTCGAAATATCAACGTCTGGGAGCTTGCTCAAGCAACCCATAGGTGCTGGTAGTATCTCAATTTTTAACATAGCTTCCGCCTCGGGGTTACTAAATCGCCCATACCGATTTAGGAACCCTTCAAGAAAACATAACAAAAACAGGGGAAGACAATCAAAGCAAAAGCAAAAAAAAACACAAATCCTAACTCTAAATACCGTACAAATACTAACAAATAATTTTACCTATTATAAATTAGCAGCCAAAACTAAATAATCCTGCACTGCTTATTATACTATTATTTAAAAATGTACATTCACAAGTTGAATTTTAAGGTGATTAACCTAAACTAATTACATAAACTTAAATTGACCAAAAAATTTTTTTTACATATTTAAATAATAACTTAACACAAAATAATATTATAATAGAACACAACCTAACACAAAATAATATTATAATAAAACCCAACCTAACACAAAATAATATTATAATAAAACCCAACCCAACACAACACAATTGTCTTTTTTTTTTCAAGTCCATTGGTTAGGATCTTCTCCGGGTGCAGTCCACGATATAAGCACCACAGCGCGGGGTGCAATCAATCATCAATTTATTGGTTGTCATGTTGTTCCTGGGATTGGTATCTTTAAAGGGTCTTTTTTTTAATATTTTCACCCCTAAAAAGTTTCATCATGGTCGTCCGGGGAGTCCGGACTGACGGAAGGGTCCGGGGCGTCCGTCACAGGTTCAGCTTCCGGGTCCAGAGGCATTAGACATATCTTTGTGATAGGCCTGACAAAGATTCCTTGAGGGGTTTTCAGGGTAACCACTCGCACTACACCATCCGCGCCGGGATGTGTAGATATAACTCGCGCCATTTTCCATAATGGTGGAGGTAAATTATCTTCCTTCAGAATAACCAGATCATCCTTTTGCAGTGCCCGTTGATTACTGGTTTGCCATTTCGTCCTTTTTTGTAGCTCCATCAAGTACTCTCGCTTCCATCTATACCAAAAGGATAACATTAGCGCATGGATTCTCTGATATTGGGTCAGCCTGTTGTCTGGTATGGCTCGGACATCTCTCTCCGGAATGATAGAGGATTTAGTGCCTATGAGGAAATGGTTTGGGGTGAGGGGTTGGTAATCGTGGATGTCATCAGACAAGGAAGTCAATGGACGGGAATTTAGACAGGCCTCAATCTGACAAATTAAGGTATACAAAAGTTCAAAGGTTAAAGCAGAATTACTAGTGACTCTATACAAATGAAACTTTGCTGACTTGACCGCAGCTTCCCACAGCCCTCCCTGACTAGGGGCTCGAGGGGTTATGAACCTCCACTCAATACCTCTGTTAGCTAAATAATTTTGAATCTTGTCGTTGTTCTCTCTCAAACTGGTATACAGCTCCTTGAGCTTATTACTGGCCCCCCGAAAGTTGCTAGCGTTATCGGAAAAGATCTTATCAGGTTCTCCCCTACGGGATATAAATCTCTTTAAACTGTTCAAAAAAGCATTGCTAGATAAATCCGAAACTAATTCCAAATGAACCGCCTTTGTGGAAAAACAAACAAAAATACATAAATACGATTTCACGAGTGGAGCTCTCCTCAGTGGCCCACTTTTGGTTGGAATCGGTCCAGCAAAATCGACTCCCGTGATAGCAAAAGGTCGGCTCGGTGTGATTCTTTCGCTCGGTAAGCTTCCCATGATCTGGTTACCAATACGAGGATTACACCTAAAACACACAATACACTTATGTAATATCTTTTTAACAGTATTTTTCCCAAAAATAGGCCAAAACCTTAATCTTATTTCAGCTAATAGCGCTTGAGGTCCTGCGTGTAAGTTTACATAATGATAGTGACGTATAATCAATTCGGTTAGCTTATGTTTAGCTGGCAATATAATTGGATGTCTTTGTTGGTACGATAGGTGTGTAGCTAAATGTAATCTACCGCCCACATATATAAGACCATCACATAAAAAGGGATGAAGAGATTTTAAGTTACTATTTTTGTTGACATTTCCCTGGTTTTTTAATGTCTTCAACTCTTTTTGAAAGGCATGTGCCTGAGCTGATTTCAGTAGACAATTCAAACTTGCTTCTAGTTCAGCTACACTTAAATTACCTGAAATTTTACTTTTAATATTTCTGCAGTTATTCACAAACCGCAGTACATATGCTGTAACCCTTTTCAATTTGATAAATGAGGAAAATTTTCCAAATATTTCCCATTCTTGAATATCAGTAGATAAAAGAATATTTTTACTCTTGAGCTCCGGAGGGTTTGAACAGGAAATGTTCGATATAGGCCAATCGTTGACTCCGTCGGTCAACCAATTGGGTCCATTCCACCATATTGTAGAATTTATCAGTTTATCCGCCGTAGCTCCTCTTGAAAGTATATCCGCTGCATTGTCGGATGATGATACGTGTCTCCATTGATCTGGATCACTCAGTTCTTGTATTTCGGCTACTCGATTAGCCACGAAAGTGCTCCAACGAGTAGGTTGACCTTTCAGCCAACACAGCGCTATCGTAGAGTCACACCAATAATATGTGTTGATCTTCATTATATTTAATGCTTGTTTTATAGTTTTCATTAATTTTGCCAGTAGCACAGCACTACATAGCTCCAACTTAGGCAGTGAAATAGACTTCAATGGTGCTACCCTTGATTTGGATGTTATTAAGTGTGAATGCCACTTACCGCTGTGGTCCATTGACACCATATAGATACAGGCTCCGAAAGCCTTCTCAGACGAATCGCAAAAACCGTGTAGCTGTAGCTCTTTTGCTTGCTTGCAAATAATTTTTCTTGGTATTTTCAACACATTTAGCTGAATTAAATCTTGCAGGTAGGTCCTCCAGGGTGCTAATATTTCATTAGGTAACTGATCATCCCATGCTGCTTTGGACTGCCACAGCCTTTGCATTATCAATTTGGCTATGACTATTATCGGCCCTAGGAGTCCCAATGGATCGAAGGTTGATGCGATGCAAGACAATATCTCTCGTTTGCTCTCGGTTGGACCTGATGGCTTCATTATTACATAAGAAAAGTAATCAGATTCATTGTTCCATGTTAATCCTAATATTTTCTCAGTCTTTGGATTGTCAGTAATAATTTTGTCGGAATCGCCTGAATCGGCACACTTAGCTTGGCCCGACTCGGCTGACAATTCCAACGCATTGGACCTCCACTTCCTCAACGTCATCCCCGCAGATGACAAGATGCTGATTAATTCTTCTTTTAACTTTTTACAGGATTCCAGCTCATCTGCTCCCGTTAACAAGTCATCCATATAGAAGTCATTTTCTATGACCTGACTAGCTCTAGGAAAAATTAAATTATTATCCATACCAATTTGCTTTAAGCATCTTGTGGCTAAGAAGGAGGAAGGTGCCAGTCCATAAGTCACAGTCTTCAGACGATAATGCTTGAGCACATCCTGTGGCGACTCGCGCCATACTATCTTCTGTAGGTCCAGGTCATCTTCACACATGTTAATCTGGCGGTACATCTTCTCGATGTCGGCAGTCATGACTATTTGATGTTTCCTGAAATGCAATAGTTGGTTATATAGATCCTTTTGTATAACAGGTCCTGTCATCAAGGCTTCATTGAGGGAAATTCCATTTGAGGTTTTGGCGGAGCCGTCAAAAACGACTCTCACTTTAGTAGTAGTGCTGGATTCTTTCACTACAGCGTGATGCGGTAAAAAATAGGAGTCACGATCCCCTTTTGACTGGTCACACATCTCCATGTGTCCCAATTCTTCATATTCACGCATGAATTTTACATATTCTGTCTTTAACTCGGGATGTGACACAAATTTTCTTTCTATATTTTTAAATCTTTTTTCGGCAGTGAGCAATGAGTTTCCCAACTGATCAATGCATGCCCGACGCGGTAAACTTACTACATATCTACCGTCATCTTCTCTAGTATGAGTACTTACAAAACTGGCTTCGCAAGCCTTTTCTTCTTGAGTTTGAATTTTAGTGGAATTAATCTCTTCCAATTTCCAAAATTTTTCTATTTGATGACTCAACTTATTTATAGATAAACTGCAAAAATCTGATACAGGCCTTTGTTTGGGGTACACGTTGATAGGACCGGACACAATCCATCCCAGTTGCGTACGTTGAAGCGTTGGTCCTGACTCGAGTTTCAATCTATCGTTGTTTAGCATTTCCCAGAAGCTCTCCGCGCCCAACAGGATGTCGATGGGTGCAGCTATATTGAAGTTCGGGTCTGCCAGCTCCAGTCCTGGTGGTATTTTGAACTCTTTTTTCGCCATCGTCACTTGTGGTAAATTGGTTGTAATTTCCTGTAAAATCAGACATGATATTTCGCGTTTATAATCCGTATTAAGCGAAGTCATCTCCACTGAAATTCTCTTTTTTATGTGTGTGATATTATTATGGATCCCAGACACGGGTTTGTTTATCCATTCACATGGTAAATTTAATTTATTAGCAAAATCAGCTCTCATAAAATTACTCTGCGCACCAGAGTCAATCAGGGCGCGAGCTTTAAACATTTTATTGTTGGCCCCCACAATTCGTATGTAGGCGGTTGACAATAATATTATTTTTTCTGCCTTTTCCGATGCAGAAAAATTCGACACTATAACCTCGTTATTAGCGTCCATATTTGAGGTCTCCGGCGGAGGTACCTCCTTGTGTAATAGAGTATTGTGGCTATACTTGCCACAAATTTTGCAGGTTAGGTTTGTCTTGCAACTCTGTGCCTGATGACCCAACCTCAAACATTTAAAACACGCCCGGATTGATTTCGTAGCATCAATCCTATCCTGTAATTTTAATTTTAGAAATTTTTTGCAAAAATAAATTTGATGACCTTTATCATTACAATAAATGCAGTTGTTTGCCTTTATTGCCAAGAATACCGATGAATCTTTTTTGTTATTATTGTTGCCTATTTGCATTTTGTGTAGGTTAGAAGATTTTTTCTCTGAAGCATTCATAAGCTCCAATACTTGTGCCCTAGCAGATAAACATTTTATGAATTCCTTTAATGTAGGTAATTCACCTTGCAATGTATATTGTTCCCAATTTCTCCGGGTAGCTATATCCAATTTATTTGAAATTATGTAAATAATCAAAGGATCCCAATGATCTACTTTAACTCCGATGTTTTGTAACGCTTTCAAATTGACATTAGTTTCATCAATTAAATACCTTAATGCTACAGGCTCTTCATGTTTCATATCCTTTAATTGAAATAGAGTTTGGATATGTTTATGTACGGTAGCCCTGAGATTCGCAAATCTGTCGTGCAACAATTCCCAAGCCGATAGGTAGTTTAATTCCGAAACTTCTAGATTACTAATTATTTTCAATGCGTTCCCTTTCAGCGCAGATTGTAAGTAAAAGAATTTTTGGACGTTGCTCAAGGAACTGTTATTATGAACCAAAGTTTTAAAGGTTTCAACGAAATTTACCCAATCTTTTTGATTCCCATCGAATTCTCTCAATTGGAGAGTTGGGAGTTTGATGTCGACTCTACCCTCGTTAATTGAGTCCATCGCCCCTTTAGCAGTAGCAAGGACTGAAAAATATTGATTTTCAAACGTCTCGCGCTGAATAGAATTTTCCAGTTCCTCATCCGATAAAATTTCAATTTCGTCCTGTATAGATTCGAATTGATCTAACAATGGCTTTATTCGGTCGTACCTCAGTTTAATTTCAATCGCGGACAAGGAGTTTATAGAATCCGCGAAACGCGTCAATTTCCCTTTAATCACGCCTCTCTTGGCTATTAAAGATTTGATCTTATCCATTTTGTGTACAAATACCTTTTCGTAGCTTAATCCCTGATAAAATGTGTTCCGACAATGCGTATTTATTTATTTGAGAAGCTACCCGCCTGAAAAACAACAACGACAATATTCCTGGCAATTATTAATTGAGAACCTAATGTTCAATCAATTGAAAATCATGAGTTGCATAAAATCTTTACGTGGGTAGTGATTTTATTTTTTACAATACAATATTTATGGGATTAATCTTGTTAAAAAACTACGAATGAGTTCTGTATGGATGTTAAAGAATGGGTATGGGTGGGAAGGCACTAAAAACTTATCTCATTTCCGATGTGAATCCAGTCTTCCTTTGTTCATCTTTGTGATTCCGGTAATTGTAATATTGGTCATCTGTATTAATTGGCAGCTGGTTCTTGTTTTTTTATATTATTGCAGTCCTCTGATTGCAATCCGGATCGTAAGGCCCATGTTCAAAATTGATAGGGGTCCTTTTAAATAAAATAATTATCCTTGCAAAAAACTTCACTATTTATTTCACTTGGACATGTTATAAATGTATTATAATACGGTGTCAATACACCGGGCCAAACACTGGCAGTTGTTTACTGTTAAAACTTGCGTTGGGAAGAAGCAATAATAATGGGAGGCTAGCACTTTTATAACATAAAAACCTGCACACATTTAAAGAATCTACGATTATACATTTTGACATTCGAAAGCATCTACAAAAAAAAATGGCTTCCTCCATAGTATGTACTTGGTAGTTAAAACAGGCTGCGAACACTCAGCGTCCAGCCAAGCCTCGCACCATTCGAAATATCAACGTCTGGGAGCTTGCTCAAGCAACCCATAGGTGCTGGTAGTATCTCAATTTTTAACACAATGTTCTTAAAAAAATTGCCCCTGGTATACTTCAACCATTAACGCATCTACTTAATATTAGCATCCGCCAAGGGGTATTTCCCACCATTCTAAAACAAGGTCTCATTATCCCTATTTTTAAAACTGGCTCCAAACTTGATATTAGTAATTATCGTCCTATTACGTTGCTAAATTCCCTCTCAAAAGTATTCGAAAAGATCGTCAATAATAGTCTCATGGAATATCTGGAAACCAATAACTTAATATCGCCGCGGCAATTTGGATTCAGAAAACATAAAAGCACCAATGATGCTATAGCCACGGTCACTGACCATATTTCTGGCCACCTGGATAAGGGCTTGAAATGTCTATCGGTATTTCTCGACCTATGTAAAGCATTTGATACAATCTCACACAGCAAACTAAAACGCAAAATGTTTAATATAGGTATTAGGAACAAAGAATTAGGCCTCCTCTCCAGCTTCTTATCTGACAGATCCCAATGCGTTAAACTCAATACCACAAAGAGCCAGAATTTGCCCATTAGTTACGGGGTCCCTCAAGGCAGTGTTTTAGGTCCAACGCTCTTCCTAATATATATTAACGAGTTATGCAACCTAGATATCGATGCCACTATTGTCAGTTTCGCCGATGACACTGTCCTACTCTTCCAAGCAAAAGATTGGCTTACCGCATATTCCAAAGCGGAGGAAGGAATTCAACAGGTAAAATATTGGCTTGACTCGAACATATTAACTCTAAATGTACAGAAAACCAAATACTTACTGTCTAGTCTCACCAATATCCCAAAGTCAAACCCAGCCCCGCCATTAAAAATACACAAATGTAAAAATTCATCTCTAAACCGAAACTGTGACTGCCCATGCCTAGAGCAAGTAAACATTATCAAATATTTAGGAGTAACCTTCGATACACACCTGAATTGGAAGCAACATATACATAATACTACAAACAAAATCCGAAAATCTATATACTTTTTCAAACAAACACGCAATTTCCTTCACCTAAAACTTTTAAAAACAGTATATTACTCATTGTGCCAATCTCACATCGAATACGGAATTCTAGCCTGGGGTAATGCATATTCCAATGCCCTTGATCCCATCATGAAAGCACAAAAACTAATCATAAAAATAATTCTTAAAATGCCGCTTACTACCAGCACTGATACTATCTTCAATTCCTTCAACGTTATGGACATAAAACAGCTCTACTCAAGATCCATATTACTTAATTTACACAAAAACAACAAAACACCATACAAAGCTACACAAACAATACACAATACCCGAGCCAAAAACAACGAACTTCTCCAAACTCCTTTTTTCAAAACCACCTTCGGGCAAAGACACTCTAAATACATAGCTTGCAAACTATACAATACACTACCAACTACGATCAGACAAAGTGACTCCTTTACAAAATTCAAACAAGATATTAAAAAATGGATTATAAGTATTGGACGCCACACTATCACAAATATCTGTAAAATAAATCACACATAGACATAAATAACTATTCACATACAACCTAACCCATATAAAACAAATGAAAATAATGGAATCCTGTCAAATTTAACCTATAAATAGACTAGGCAGAATTGATTTCATTACTCCATCTCCAACATTTATAAAATAACTCTCTTTAAAAGATTTATTACCCTTCCAATCACCCTTCTGTTTTAATTCTATTCATAATATGTATTTTACCTGAAATATCCTTGTAATTACTATATTCATCTATATACCTGTACGCCTGTCTCGACACAGGTATACCCTAGTGAGACAGGCATACAAATAAAACCATTGTAAACATATTTTATTATAGATAAATAAATAAAATAAAAAAAAAGTAAGAGGACAGTTTTAGTAAGACCACAGTTTTCCCAGTAGTAAAAAGAGTAAATATTGGATTCTAGTCAGATTATTTTTCTTGCAAATTACAAACCCCCAAATATCTGATTAAAATTTTCGCAAAACATCTTTAATATTCTCGGCCTGAATCATACTTTATTCATTATTTTACTTCTTACTAATATTATAAACGCGAAAGTTTGTATGGATGTATGCATGTATGTTTGTTACTCTTTCACGCCTAAACAACAAAAAATATTTTTAAATTCTTTCACTAACAAAAAAGATTTTTAAATTCTTTCACTAATAATATATGCGAGTAAAATAGGCTGTATATAATGGAAAACTCTGGCGTTATGAAATTATTTATCACACGTTTTCTGTCCTTAACAAAATCGAGTTATTGCAAACGTTAGAAGAAAAGCAAAACAAACGGTTGCCGTGGAAAGGATGTTGGCGTCAGTTAAATCTATTTTTAAAATCGCCGAAATGTATGTACGCGCGTAACTTCCGAACGATTGCACCAAATTGGATAATTCTTTTTTTGTATAAAACTACTGGTGAGCTCTGGCATTATGAAATTCGAATAAAAAAATTGCAATAGGTGGCACGCGAGAAGTTTGAAAACCGAATGTACCGGGAATTAATGTATGGAATGCGGGAGGGCGGGAGAGGAGAGGGGGGAGGAGTGGGTGAAGGTGGAGGAGGCGGATTGGGAACCCCCCCTAATACCATGTGAGCGAAGCCGCGGGAAAAAGCTAGTTGATTATAAATATCTAAGGAAGAAGTTGCCCAATTAAAAAAATTATTGCACATGTGCCCAAAAGAAAATTCTTAATATAATTTGTGATCTTATTTCGTTTCACGAAACATACTGCGTAAATATTAGCACTGATGCGGAGTGCGGAGTATGCACAACATAACAAATACGAGTACGAGGTGTAGACAAAACATATTAATGAGACGTCAACATTCTGACCTACATTGCAGTTAGCAGACATTTAAACACAGTTCCAGAGAAATGTTATAGTTTTGAGAAATTAATATTATGCATGGAGTTTAATATACGATTTGTGAAATTTTTAACCATTCACACGCAGAGTAAAATCTATGAATTAATCAAACAGTATTAATAGGTTTGCGTCTGTGTGGTTGAATTTAAAAATCCGACTTCCAACGCATGTGTGCTACCGCGCTTTACCCGTCGCACCTTATAAACATCCATGTACGTCGATTTTCAGACAAAGCTACCATTGTAGTTCGGTTTTTAATACAAGAATTCGTCACAAGATGACGCAACTTTCGTCGGCAAGACGCAAAGGGACGTGCCCTTCTAAGAAAACTTTCTACGAATTTGTGAACCTAGAGCATCTCCCGGATTTCGAAAGATTGACGGTAATACTTAGTTGTATCAAGCGGCTGTACATTACATATTACGTCATCTCGTCGGTTACTTTTCACGGTGACTAGCCATCACTGGTTGACACGTTGACGTTGACAATGGATACGAGGAATGGGCTAATTTTGGAACCAGTTCCTATTGAATTAACGAAATGATCACCAACACTATCTTGGCGAGGCCGAACCAAAAACCGTCCGCAGGGCCTAGCAGTAAAAACCTGCGGAGCGGGTTTTTAACTGCTAGTATGAATAATTATCGTATTTTCTTCACCTCTTCAAATACATAATCTACTATATGTACCTACCCTTACAATATCAGTCATCGATAACAACTTAGGTCTTAGTCTTAGGCTTGTTGAAAAAGTATCGATATATCGATGTGTCGATATTTTTAATTCAATGCATCGATATTATCAGCCGATATATTTTGATCCGATATATCGATACAAAATATCCAATATCGAAAATTGTATCAAAAACGATATTTTTATTTATTTATGTAACTAAAGTCACTAGAATCCAAAACCGTGAAGGAACGAACGGAAAAAAAGTAACTGTATTGGATCATGACATCTGGCGGTTGAAATTTTAACTATTAATAGCTTACAAATCTATTGTCTTTGCATTAGTATAATGTGATCACTATCTCATATGTGTAGGTACGTACAATATGTATGCTATTTTTCGCCTTTTTTTTCTAAGCCACTCCTATGTGTTGGTTCCCAATTGTCTATGATTATTGACTATACCTTGTTCCAAGTCCTTTTTGACAGATTAATACGCCAATAAAATGTTTCTGAGACGCATACAAACATTGTAAGCGTCTCAGTTTACATTCAAGTTAGAAGACAGCTTTTTAGTTTTTGATATTTTTGTAATTGTTACCTAATAAAAATGAATACTGATAAAAATACCTATTTTTATTGAGATTTTTGTACATTAAAATAATGCACATTGTGTATAAAAATTACTTTTGATAATATTGAGCTGAATACACTATTATTTTAAAAACGCAAAATCTTTTGAAAATTTGACCGATATATCGATACATCGATATTTTTTCTTCGATATATCGACGTCGATATTGATATTTTAATAAATATCGATACATCGATATATCGATTTTTTTTCACATCCCTACTAGGTTTTCAACAAATCAAATCCTTAAGGCGCGGTATCCCCGCTCAAAAACGAGAAGATAGAGAGATATGTAAATATGAATGTTAGAGAGAGCGCGCTATTATTAAAAACGATAATATTTAAGCGAAAATTTTGAAAATGTTTGCTAAAGCACGACTCGTTTAAAATAAAGCGAAAATCTCGCGAGGAATATCAAAAACATCATTTACAGAAACTCTGTAAATTTTTTCATACAAATAGTTTGTTAAAAAATTCGAGTGCAGCTTACACACGGTAGAAGCGAAACTTTACCAAAACAATCTCAACCAATACTTGAAAAGTGAGGTCACAATCAAAGCAATGAGCGCAGACCTCGCGTAATTTCCGTTTCATATCTCAACCAATAGGATCCTTTAAAAGTGACTTCATCAAAGCGGCCGATGAGCGCAGTTGATGCGTGCACTAATCATCATTTCCGTTTCATCCGAAATCCAAATCACAGCCGTGCTATAGAAGTTTCACTTGAATAACTAAAAAAACGTGTTATAACAATTTTCTGTTATAGCATATTTCTGTGTTATAACAATTTTCGGAGCATACTTAAAGATTTTTTTTCTACTGAGGGAATTTCATATAATTGGCGTTTTCTGCATGGGGAATGTACAGATATTATCTGTAAAACTAAGTATTTAAGGAAAATATGTAATAATTCGGTAGAAATGCGGGAAGCCCTGCCCCTGCACTTTTTTTTAAATTTTGTAATCTTCTCCATAATATTTTAGTGTATAACTGTGTTATGGAGAACCTGAAAAAAAAAAATAAACGGGGACCTACAAAATATAGCAAAATTGACGAAATTAAACAAGTATCTGAACGTAAACAAAACAAAATACATGGAAATGGGCAATAAAATTTAGGGTTAAATTTGAAAATCAACGATGAAAAAATTGAAAAACTAAATGAAATCAAAAACCTGGATCTAATACATAAATTAAAAAGAAATACTACAGAGCTCATTCATAAACATTATAGTTGCTCCACATTTAGATTACCCCTCCTAGACAAGGGCGGATCCAGAATTTTTTTCTGGGGAGGGCACAATGGGTGGACGTGCAAAAAATCAACAATTACTGTTAGGATTTTTTTCTGGGCGGGCACAAGGGGCGCACGGGCAAAAAAATCAACAATTACTGTTAGAAATAAACTTGAAGTATCATACTTCAAGTTTGTTTCTACAAGTTCAATAGCCCAGGCAACGAAGGAAAAATAGGGGAAATAATTAATGTAGAAGCCAATTTTGGCACAGTTGTAGGGGAAGGTGTCCTTAACCAAATACTAAAAGTACTGGGGGTGGGGGTGAAGCTAAGGGGGAAGGGGGGGGGGGGGGTTTAAAGGTCCCCTTTTTCAGTTTTTCGTTAATAACTCTAAAACTACTGCCTCTAGCGAAAAAGTGTTTCACCAATAAAACATCTCCCCCCCCCCCCTAAATCCACCCTTGCTCCTAGATGTTGTATTTGGCCAATGAATGACATTTGAACAAGCTAGAAGTTATACAGAACAGAGCTATGAGGTGTATACTGGGAACGGCAAATAAGCAAGGGTTAATCAAAGGTGATAGAGGTGCTAAATTAGATTTCATTAAAAAGGGACTGCTGTTTAACGTGTTAATTTTTGTGCATAAAGTTATGAAAAACCAAATGTTAAAGTACTTTGTATGAAATTGTGTTTTAACAGAGATGTACATAATTACGAAATAGGAAATATAAATAGAGTTAGATTGCCACATAATATGAAAAAAAAAAACACAGAACTGCCTAATGCACAGATGACTAAAGATATATGATGAAATACCTGAAAGTATGAAAAACGAAGAAAGAATGAATTTATTTAAAAAGAAATATTATGCTTAGGTACTGTAAAAATATTTAAATTTATAAAATGAAATGTTAACTGTGCATATTAGTTTATTCTAATGTAATATGAACTAACTCGATAAATAATAATAATAACAAGTGTTGCTTAGCAACGCTAGCCTCGACGTTTGCTTGTATTTTGGCTCTCTGATTTTTTTTATTGTATCAGAAAGAAAAGAATTAGCTTTGATCCCAAAACATATAAATATTTGAAAATAAGTATATTAGATAACCTAATAAATAAACTGCCAGTCAACCGTAGGATATTTAGATAAATAAATACGATATAAAATTTTTCCTTTTGTGAGGGCTTCAGTAACCAAGGTAAACAACAGTATTTTGAGATTACTTTGAAATATATTTTGCAGGTAAATTTAATTATATATTTTATTTTGATAACATTATTCTAAAATATAATATTTATTATGGATTTGTAGTATTGAAGGGTAGTTTACATTAAAATATTTAATTTGGCCAAATTGAAAATTATTTGTTGACAAATGACAGTATTAGGTAACGACGACAGTTGCTTGGTTACTGGAATGTAGGAATAATAATAATAATCATTTCCAAGTTGTTTTGAACTGTGACAAAATGTCATTTTCAACCAACGGAAATGAAAATGGGTTGATTATGTCATCTTTACAGATGAACATTGATAATCTGAGACCCCAAAAAACAAAAGCAGGTATTCCTAGGCAGAGAATGAAATGGACGAACGATGTCAATATGTTCATCGTACGTTCATATTTTTATGTGACGAAACTAGAAACAGATATGTTATTGTATAGGAAAAAATTACATTTACTTTTCTCACAAAATTATCCGGTTGCCCAAGTAAACGAACAAAGATTAGCTGACCAAAAAAGGGCAATTTTCAAAAATAATTTAATCCCTTTAGTAACATTAAATCAGATAAAAAAGGAAATAGGAGATAGATTGCAATTAGAGAATAATTTAGAACAAATTAATACGAGTAGTAATGTTATATTAGATACATTGAATGAAGACAGTTTAGATAATATTCTAGTAGAAGAATCTAATGGTATTACAGTAGATTCAAATAACTTAGACGCTATTCATAATCTTAGGGAAATCAACATTGCAAATTTAAACTTACTAGATCATAATGTAATAGAATTAGCTAACTTGCTTCATAATAATATAAATAGATATATAGATATAGAGCCCACAGTTAGACCAAAATTACCAAAATTGCATACGTCAAAAAAATTATCTAAATTAATTTCTGAATTAAATAATTTAATTTTACCAAAAATAATATTTGACGATATTAGTTTTTTAGATCTTCATACGTTAGTGTACGCTAGTGCTATCACTATATGTACTAGGTTAGGAGTTAAATTAACATCCTCTGATGATAGATCATATAGTTATAGTAAACCAGAATGGCAGATTAGATTAGAAAATGATGTAGTATTTTTAAGAAGTAGTATAGCTAGAGTAATTGAATACAAATATGGGAATAGAAGTAGAAATATTTTGAGACATGTAGATGAAATTGGGAGAAAATTTGGTTATAACATTGGTAGTAATAATAATGAAAATATAATCAATGATTTATTAGATTTATTAAAACAAAAATTAGGTGTAAAAGCTAGTAGATTAAAAAGATATAATTATATGTATAATAAAAGAAATAATAATAGATTATTTCAAAAAAATGAGAAAATATTTTATTCCAAACTTGATGATAAACAAAATATTATTTCGAATAATAATATTCCGTTGCCATCTGAATCAGATATGCGCGATTTTTGGACAAACATTTGGAGTAAAGATATAAAACATAATGAGGCAGGTTCATGGATAGAAAATGAAGAACTCAATTGTTCAGACATTGAACAAATGAGTTTTTCTGATATATCGGTTGAATTGTTAGCCAAAATTATAAAAAATACTCATAATTGGAAAGCCACGGGTTGCGATTGGATACATAATTTTTGGTACAAACGTCTAACTACTTTACATCCTCTTTTTGCAAAAAATCTTTCAAAACTTGTCAAACAACCTCAAAATTTTCCTAATTTTCTAACTAAGGGCATTACTTATATGTTACCTAAAAGCGAAAATATTAATAATCCCTCTCAATATAGACCCATTACATGTCTACCGACAATATACAAAATTTTAACCTCTTGCTTGACAGATTTAATATATACTCATTTGGATGAAAAAAATATTTTATCTGAGCAACAAAAAGGTTGTCGCAGAAAACATATGGGATGTAAAGAACAATTAGTTATTGATTCTGTAATTTTAAAACAAATTCAAAATCAAAAGCGTAATTTACATACTTGTTATATAGATTATCAAAAAGCTTTTGATAGTGTCCCGCACTCGTGGCTAATCAAAATATTAAAAATATATAAAGTTAACCCAATTATAATTAGCTTTTTGAAAAATATTATGTCCTTTTGGAATACAGATTTACTAGTAAATTTAAAAGGTAAGAAAATAGTAGTACCGGGCATTTCAATAAAAAGAGGGATTTTTCAAGGAGACTCATTGAGTCCTCTTTGGTTTTGCTTAGCATTGAATCCTATGTCTAAAATGTTAATTAAAAGCAAGTTTGGAATAAAAATTAAGGGTAATACAAGAGAGAGTAGTATAGTTTCACATCTATTATATATGGATGATATAAAATTATTTTCAAATTCTGAATCAAATTTAGAAAAAATGATTAAGGTAGTTAAAATTTTTTCAGATGATATTAAAATGACTTTTGGTTTAGATAAATGTAAAACGATCCATATAGAGAAAGGCAAAATTGTAGATGGAGACGAGGGTATATTTAGAAATTTCAAAATTAAAAGTATGAAAGGGGATGAGGTTTATAAATATTTAGGATACCCGCAATCGAATAGATTAGATCACACTAGTATTAAAAATGATATTAAGATTAAATTTCAAACTAGGATCAGAAAAATTTTAAAATGCAATCTATCTGCTAAAAATTTAGTAAAAGCAATAAATACTTGGGCAATACCTTTATTAACGTACTCATTTGGCATAATTAAATGGTCCAATACAGATTTAGATAGTTTAGAACGATTAATTAGAACTACGTTAACAAAGTTTAATTGCCATCATCCAAATTCAGCTATAGAACGAATTAATTTACCTAGAAATTTAGGAGGTAGAGGTGTAGTCAAAATAACATCTTTGAAACACAATCAGGTAGAAATGCTTAGAAATTTTTTCCATAGGAAAGCTAATAGCTCAGAAATGCACAAAATAATTTGTAAGGCAGATAGAAACATTACACCTTTAAATTTATATGACGAGAATGCCAACATTCTTATAAATACTAACCAGGAATTATTAGATTCCTGGTCAAATAAAATTATTCATGCAACACACTTCAATTATCTCAACCAAACGTATGTTGACAAACTTTCGTCAAACAAATGGTTGAGTATTGGAGAGTTGAGCGCAGAAATAGAAGGATTTATGCTTGCCATTCAAGATAGAGTCATTAATACTAAAAATTATAGGAAGCATATAATCAAAGATATAAATCAAATTGATGATTTATGTAGAAAATGTTTGGCTTTTCCGGAAACTATAGAACATATTATATCGGGATGTTCTATATTAGCGCCGTCCGAGTATACATTTAGGCACAATCAGGTTTTAAAAATAATCCACCAAAGTTTGGTTATTAAACATAACTTGATTGACTGCCGTAATATAGTACCATATTATGAATATGAACCAAATTCATTTTTAGAAAATGAATTTTATAAAATATATTATGATAAAACTATACTAACAGACAGAACAATTAGTCATAATAGACCTGATATGGTTTTGCATGACAAAATTAAAAAAATAACTTATATCATTGATGTAGCTATTCCAAATTCCTGTAATATTCAAAAAACTGTTTCTGAAAAAATTAGAAAATACACAGATTTAGGAAATGAGATTAAAAGAATTTGGCATTCTCGGAATATAAAAATATTACCATTTGTTATTTCGGCTACTGGCATTATACCTAGGTCTCTGATTCAAAATTTAGGCGTATTAGATTTGTCAAAGAATTTATACATAAAAATGCAAAAATCGGTAATTTTAAATACATGTAGGATTACAAAAGATTTTTTAAATATTTATATTGAGGGATCAGTAGGATTTATAGGTTCAATTAGGAATTCCACAGAGCCGAACCCTCTGATATGAAAATATCTGGAGTCGGTGAATTATTTTCCCATCTGGTCTCTGGTAGGTTGACATGTTGTTCTTGTATTGTTTTGTAATTATTATACATATAGTGCAATTGCATAACGTGGATTGACCAGATGATCATTTGGGAAGTGTGTGAAAGGGTTTAGTTTTTCCTGTGGGGAAAATTAAACCCGGACATTTAAATCTGGTGCGTAAATATTTAAATATTTTTGAATGAAGTTATCACTTTGTGGTTATCCATTATAGATAAATGAAACAATTCAACTTTGTTTGAACCACTTATATAATGAGTAAATCCGACCGGTTTCAGAACAAACGTTCCTTCTTCAGGGCAAGCGTATACTAATTTGACAGTTTCGAAATATGGATGGGAACAATGTTTTATTATGGTAGGGGTGGAGCCGTTGCTAGGTATTATGGTAGAGTGGGTAATATTTTTTGTTTGTTGATAATAGATTCATTATTTTTAAGGGATTTTTTAATTTCCGAGGCTTCTAAGTTATCTAAGCGTTTTCCTTTACGATTAATATGAAGAATATTTATCCCTGTATTTTTTTCAAAACTATGGTTATTTTCAATGATATGGTTAGCGAACTCAGAAAAATTATATATCGCAAGCCAACATACACTGACATAGTAATTCATAAATCCTCTGATTGAGGAGTATCGCCGCACGTATGCGGCGGCACTCGGACGATCCAAATAAGAGTATCGCCGCATACGTGCGGCAGTAAGACTTTATGCAGTTTTTTCTACGCCATGTTTGTAATTTCGATTAATTTATGATTTATAGACGATACAAATATGTTTGTCAAACGTTTTTATGTGTTCCTACAAAAATGGTTACGTATCTATAAATATATATTACTAATTCAGTGGCTCTCAACATTTTACAAATAGTGTTGTCAAACATTATTTTTTTTATTTATGTAAAAGAAATGTAAAATAATAAAAAGATAATACTAAAAATAAAAACAAAAGTATAAGTAAGGTCTTATAATAAGTTGGACAAATTCAATTGATCTCAACATTTTATAATATACATATTTACAAATTTAGGTTCCGTATATTTGTGTCTGCAAATCTCGGAAAGTAATCGACGGATTGACACAATTTTTGACAGAACATTGCATTTTAGAAGAAGAGTGTTTCTAAATATAATGGTAAGATCTGGCGTTATGAAATTTGTATACAAAATTTACTACAGATGGTGCGCGTGTGGTTTGAAAATGTGTGTACTTTTAATTTGAATTTGGGGGCGGTCCTCCCCGGGAGGGATGACATCCGAATCCGACAAGGGGTGACACCTTACCGTGGCTGCAGTAGAGCCCGATATCTGCACCGACTAGTCGAAGACGGTATACCATTTCACCCCACCCCACCCCGTATCCCGTTCCGTCCCACCACCATTGTGTGTGTAGGCCTGGGCAATATGATGGAAACCGTCCCGCCCTATCCCATTACGCCCCCCTCCCTTGTGGTATCCGCCCCGGGTACCACCCACGCTAGCTACGCCACTGCAGGAGGGAGAGGGTAACGAAGGAGGTAAAATTAGTTTTTTTTTGTATGAAAAATTTCAGAAAGTTTCAGTTTGGCTGTGTGCCGCACCGATTTCCTGAAAAATCTTCACACAAAACACCGATTTTTGAAAAACAAAAAAAAATATTTTTCGCATACGACAACATCCGTGATGCCATTTTTTTTAACATTAGCACCCAAGCACACCCAAAAGTCACTAATTGCAACGCATGCACTATATAAATAATACCAGCTAGCATTATATAAATATTGTTACATAAATATTTTTACGAATTATAACAAACAAGGAAAAACACAAAATTTTGTGTGTGTTGGATGTAATGTTAAGTTATGCCCTTATCCGTGTTTTGAGGAATAGATACCATACGAAAATAATATTTTTGCTAGTAATAGTTTGACAAAATAAATACGAAATCTAAATCTAACATTATTCGCGTGTTGAGAACCACTGAATTTATGGTTTATTTTTATTTTTAATATTGTCTCTTTATTACTGTACATTTCTTTTTATATAAATAAAGAATTTAAAAATTGAAACTTTCTATTTGTAAAATGTTGAGGGCCACTGAATTTGTCCAACTTGTTATAAGACTTTACTTAGACTTTTTTTTATTTATTTGAACTATCATCTTTTTATTATTGTAAATTTCTTTTTTATAATATAATAATTTTTTAAAACAATTATAAAAATTGTATAGTAAATTTTGAAAACACTAATTGTAAAATCTTGAGAGCCGCTGGATTAGTCAACAGTTTTTATTTTTAGTATTATCCCTTTATTGTACATTTCTTTTTACATAAAAAAAAACTTTTTATTTGTAAAATGTTGAGAACCACTGAATTTGTCCAACTAAATATACAATGCAAGAATAAAAGGTTATATATAGTAATAAAAAGCTCCGAAATTAACTTGCGTAATAAAAAAGGTAAATAGATAATTAATTATATCGATTACAAACGAAAAACTTGAAAGTGAGATATTACTCCAACGATGTAGATGACAAAAAAATAACTCAATATCAAAGGGTTAATTCACCTTGACATGAAAAAAAAACAGATTTCGTATTGGTTAAAATTAAAGGTAAACAATTCTTAACAAAATCGCTGACATACTTCTCTACATTTTAGGCCCTCCGTTCATGGAGATACTTACAATCTGCGTAATTGTGACGAAACCACAAGTACCCTGCTGATATACTACTTTTTGATGTTAGTCTCCGTACACGGCGCTTTCCGAAATATACTGAACTTGATCATTTTTCACGTGCAGCCGTGGAGTCGCTGTCAAGCGATGTCATATGACTTTGTTTCCAACATCAATCCATGCCTTCTCCACTAAATCCTTTCTTACGTATTCTGGTAACGTATAGTTATATAAACATGCATTTTTTTCCACTTTCTGAACAAATCTAACATTAATTTCATGTTCTGACGCCATTCTGTCAAACGTCAAACGAATAAGTATCAGACACAAATGATGCGACGCGTCGCGCGCGATCAGCACTGTCGGTATCGTGATACTGTTTGGAAACCGACAGCCACCGCGTAGTGCCGTGAACGGGCACCAGCAAAATCGTACGGGGGCACCAACAAAATCGTACTTACGATCGGCGCGTATGATAAGCGCACGAGGATCGAGTATCTTGTAAGTATCTCCGTGAACGGAGGCACACTCCTTTCAGATTCCATACAAAACTAGGGAAGCGATATTAGCATCGCGCTTAAATACCTCTACTCTGAAAGAAGCCTTAGGCACCACTCACACTACTCCATCCAATCACAACAAAGAAATAATTCAATGAAAAATCGCGGTTTCCGCATTCCCTTTGTGGAAATTTTAATCATTCATATATGAAGATATAATGAAATGCCTGCCTTTTAACACGCCAACTTGTGATTTTCAATGCAAATAATAATAAAGCTTAGGTATATTTTACTGCGCGTTATATATATTGTTATCTAAGCGTAAACGCATAACTATCATTGTGCATGTATAAATGTATATCAATGTGGAGTCTATTAATACATTCGCCAAGAAAACAGAAAGTTGGTAATATTATTATTATAAGAAAAAAATGGTAGTTCTATTGTAAACGTGGAACGTAACTAGATATTTATTTGAGTTACTATTTCAGCAGGATTGGATGAATGGTTCAATATTTTGTAGTTCATACTTAAGCGGCTGGATGCGGCATTAATGGACACAAAAAAAAATAATTTAACGCGTGGAAATAAATCGAAAAATGGTCGTCAAGATAAAAATGTCATCACGAGAGAGGTGGAAGGTCTTTGTGACTTATCACGAAACGAGAAGTTGTTGTTGATGGCAAGACTTACGAATTTATTAAAATCATCAGCAGGTAAACTGCTGATTTAGGTACGCAAAATATACTCGTACAAAAGCACGAACGCTAACACGAGTAAAAACAAAACACTACATTACTACATACCCGGATGTTTAATGTTGTAATGTACCTACACTATATTTAATTGTAGGTAAATAAATAAGTAGATGTAGTGTTATGTAACTCCATATATAATTTAAAGGTGTAACAGGGTGAACCATTTGGCATTTAGCTCTATGCCTAAGCAAAGGTAACACTTTTTCTATTGGGAGGATGATTCGAAGTAGATAAAAATAATCACATCTCGGCCATGGCTAGAACCGAGTATGGATATTCAGGGCCGGATTAACCATGTCGGGGCCCCTAGGAAATGCACGTCTCGGGGCCCCTTTTACCAATGGCGGACTAACGGGGAGGGGAGTGGAAGTGGCGTCTTCTGTGGTCCTGGGGGGCCTCCAAACGCCTCCATGTTCCCTTGATTAAATCCTTAACAAGGCTTTAAGGGGATATTCTAGTCTAGAAGCTCAATTTTCGGGCGTTTTTTAACGACCATTAAAAAACCATCAATATTTTAACTATTTATTTCTTATAATATATTTATTTATATTTTAAGAATTCACAAAAAAATATATGTAAATATTTCACGAAGTTTACACGCTGTTGAAGTAGAAGGGGGAAAAAGGCGTATCCATCTTCTCACGATTTCAACCCTTCTGGTCATCAAAAAAATAAAAAAGGTAGATTCTTTATGAGTACAAATGTCATTATAGTAGGAACCAACAAAAATTAAAAAATATAATTTTCTCGCAAAATGACGACTACTCAAAAAAATGAGTTTTTCAATTATTTTTTCACTTTTCCGAATTTTTAAAAATAGTAAAAATTAAAAAATATATATTTTTTGTTGCTTCCTACCATAGAGGGACATATCAAAAAAATTTATGCCAAATTTCAAGAAAATCGGTCAATTAGTCTTGAGACAAACGTTTCGAAAAAAGTATTTTCCCAGAAAAGCGTTTTCTATTTAGTTAGATTCTATCTAGATTCCGTATGAACCGGTCGAATTGCTTCTACACTAAAATGGCTATAACTTTTAAAATAATTTGAATTTAGAAAAATAATTTTATGGGGATATTCTTGCTTATCTAAACTATCGAAATATGAAAAGAAAAAAAAAAACAAACTAGAATACCCCCTCAGGAAAAATAAACTGTAAAAAAATTGTAATTTTTTTAAAATTTCATTTTCTGAAAGATCCGATTACTGAAGGATAATTCAATATACAAACGGTTTAAAATGGTTTCATTGTATCTCCGTCAAATTTATGAATTTCCTGAAAACATTTCGTGGTAGCATTATTAAACAAATGCATTTTTCAGGAAATGAATTTTTAAAAAGACGAAAAAAAATATTTTTACGGTGCCTTAAAGCCTTGCTTAGGATTTGGTCAAGGGAACAAGGAGGCGTTTGGAGGCACCCCCAGAGTCAGAGGCCCGTGTGAACTGAATAAAAAACTTGTAAAATTACATCAATTTGTGTAGGTTGAAAATAGCGAATGTTGCTAAGGGTTAAACTGGGGGGGGGGACTCATTCAGGGCTTCTGACGGGCTTAGTCCGCCACTGCACTTTACCCTTTTTTAACTACAAAAAAAAAATCTACCACAACGTAATTTTATTCATAATTAATCTGTTTTTTCCTACATTACGAAGGTATGCCATCATCCCATTCAATAAAAAAAATTAACGAATACAATACAATACAATAACTCTCTCTTGCACATAGAAACAAAAATACATTAAAAAAACAGTACAATGAAGGATCTTATCACTAAAGTTATCCCTTCCAGAAAACATTGGTATGAAGAGAAACAAAGAATTTTACCAAGCAGATAGGTAGTGCACACTAAAGCTTGTAAAAAATTCATACTTTAAACATATAAGGGGTCGTCCATTAATCACGTGTGGCTCGAAAGGGGGGAGGGGTGGGGGTATAATGAGATATCACTTGTATTTATTTTTCGTGATAATATTCTGAAAGTTCCAAAATACTTAATACTAAAAAAAATACAGGTGATTTTGGGAGGGGGAGGTTAGTCTATAACCTCACCACATATCACCAGGAGGGGGGGGTTAAAAAGTTGCTAAAAAACATCACGTGATTATTGGACGACCCCTAATTGGAAATAAAAGCAAAAAAAAAACAAATGTCAATATAAACCACACACGGCACATACAATCACATCCTCATTAAAACGAATGGCCGTTATACACGACATCTTTTTTCAGCCCGATTCCAATTAGAGACAAAAGTTGCTTTTTCGCTATACGCGATCGCTATTTTCATCTCTATTTTCATATCTATGATTTCAATTGTCATCACTGCAAACAGTGCTGTGATATACATGAGAGCAAAGTAAAATATGTGAACATTAGTTATTGGGTTATAACTTATTGTTATTATATTACTTATTGTTTTATTATAACATTCATAACTTATTGTTTTCTTTAATGCGTGTAATGTTATTAACCTGTAAATGTTCCAAATAAAATAAAATACAAAATTCAAAACATCTTGAAAGATGACGTTTTCCAAATGGGTGCCGGAGATGGTCACTAATTGAGAGTCAAACCATTGACGCAAGTCATTTTTTCCCGGGGCGCGGGGCCCCCAGCCGATGCGGGGCCCCTAGGCAGTTGCCTACACTCACACTGCCTTATGGATAATTCGGTACTATGGATATTAATAGTTCCATGGCTAGAACATTGGAAATGGCAGTGGGTAGGTATCACGTGATACCGTTCAATGATGCGAAGGGAAAAGGGACTGTGCATGTATGCATGTGCAACTGAAGTAAAAGGTTGATTAAATTAATTAATTTATTTACTAGCTGACCCGGCGAACTTCGTACCGCCTAAGAATCAATAACTGTTGTGTTAACTTATTAGCTGAATTAATTTCATTTTTTTTAAAGTTAAAATTAATACTCAAAATGAATTAAGAAATATAATTCATGTGGCAGCACGGCATTTGCTTTATTAAAGCGAATTGAAATGATTCATGTGGCATTATTGTACTACTTTCTGTTAAAACTATTTACTGGGTGGGTTGCACTTGGGTCGATTCCCTTCATTGAAGCACCTTGTGATATCCAACATTTTTCGTTTTGTTGTCGTTAGATATCTTCCCAGTTCCACCGGGCGCATCGAGGAAAAATAAGCCACCATTTCCATCATCAACTGCCTTCATTAACGTATCGTGCACTTCCTTCTGTTGGGGGTACAACAGTGGTACATTCGTTCAAACTGATTGGTTCAATGCATCTTGATCATATTCACGTTCACGTACCAATTTTGATTGAAAGCATCATTCATTGCAAGTTTCATTTCATTCATTGCATTCATGAAGCGTCGATCTGGCGTTGTTATTCCTAACTTGACTAACAAACTGCCGCACATGAGGTAACACATGTCTTCCATCAAAAACAAAGCCTGTTTATGTATATCCTCATTCACCTCGAGATCAGGATTTCCTGAACTAACACGAATTCGATGTTAAATGTTTTCTGATATGTCATCTTTGTACTTGTTCCATAGTTCACGTGGATTCGATCGGAAACATGTCGAAATAATATGCGTATCAGACTGGAGATGCAGGAATAATTACTTCAGTGATTTTCATGTCCCAATGAGTATCGTTTTCAAGCAAATTGATCTGCTGACATGCAACACGAATTTTTGGGCACACTACACCATTGACTTGTGATTCAAACGATGTCGGCCCACGAACATTCACCAGCAACAACCGAAAGTAGAAGCATTCGTTACTTTTTACATGAACTGTGTAAATGCGACCAAGAGCATCAGTATCAGCACAACCGGATGATCAGTAACCACATCACCGTGCTTCCGACGTGGAAATCTCTTCGACAAAGCGTTCGACAAAGTGTAATAACGTGGCATCTCAGAGTAGAGCAACGTCCGGGGAAACAGATCGCATTGGCAAATCGAAAAGAAACTGGTCAATGTTGTTGCTGGAGATGTTTCAGCACGTTTGGCAACAATCGATGTAATGAAATAAACTCGTTGATCATTCTCCAGATGCATCGCCAAATATACAACAATGGAATGTCGTTCATGAATGGGGAATGAGAATATACGCCAAATCGCCTCATTGTAGCTCACAAGCTTGAGAGCGTGTGATTTCATCGTTTTTTATTTGTAGTTTTAACGCCAAAAACCGCCATATCGCTGACTTTTGTGACAAATTTGCAGATGTATTTGATTGACTTCACCGAATTGCAATAGGTACCCCACGTCACAATGCGCCTTGAATGTTTTGAAAAGAAGTGGCTGTTTTCCTGGAGTTGTGCAGACATACGTTCACCATTTGTCCCATTTACGACTGTTGACATTCAGTGTGTAAGAAAGAGAGGCAGCATTATATGATTAAGAATAAAATAAAAACAATTAGCACATTGACATTTGACGTTTTTGAATTTTTGGAATTCAAGCAAACTTCAATATTATACCTACCTACCTCAATATTCCTGCAGCTCTTTCAAACGATGAAAATTCGTTCCATATTAAATCTATGAGGAAATGAATTTTCGTCATAACTTTCTTTTTCGTGAATTTTTGCGATGTTTTAATAGTTATTATGTTATCCGAGGCGGAGACAAATCCAATAAATCAAAGATCATCAAAAATGGTTCAGCCGTTCTCGAGTTATAAATAGTGTAACTAACCCAACTTTGTTTTATATATTAAGATTTGCGTAAATTATAGGTGTTTGTAGGTTTTTTGCATTTTGTTTTTCCTGTTAAGCACATAGGTACTGCTTACTAACAACGTATGCAGGGACACTGGAGGTCTAGATTCGTTCAAAATAAATAAATGTATCTTCGTTTAACAAAAAAAAAATTGAATCTTGCGAGAGCATTGAAAGAGTAACCATCTGTTACTTATACCAGGGCGGATAAGTGGTGGATAACCTCCAATGTGCGTAAAAAGTGTTTCGCACCGTTTGCGGTTGCTTCGTTCCTTTCCCATCCGTTTATAAGCAGCATAATATTATCACAAGGATTGTAATATGACCGGAAGGTCTGGATTTGGAAACCCTGTCCGGACTCGAAAACCCCGTCCGAACTTTTTTGCATGATTTTTTTGTGTAAATGTGAAGCTGGAAAATGACAAAGCTGCCAAATACAACGATCCTGTCTTTATTTTATTGAGTACTAGCTGGTCCCGGCATGCGTCGCTATGCCACTTAATAAAGAAATTGTTTCTCCCTGAGTGTCCTTTCCCATCGTCCCGTTCCCCTTCCGCCTCCCCTTCTTCTCCTGCGTCCTCTTCCCCTTTCGCGTTCCCACTCCGTCACCTCCACCTTCCCTCGCCCTACTCTACACCCCCCCCCCCTTCACCGTCCCGCGAACCCCCCTCCCGAGTTCCCCTCCCCCTCCCAGGTCCCCCTTCCCGCGTTCCCCTTCCACCTTCCCCGCCTTCCCTCTTCCCTTTACCGCTCCCTCGTCCCGCCAACCCTCCTCCCGCGTTCCATATGGTCCCGGCATGCGTCGCTACGCCACTTAATAAAGAAATTGTTTCTCCCTGAGTGTCCTTTCCCATCGTCCCGTTCCCCTTCCGCCTCCCCTTCTTCTCCTGCGTCCTCTTCCCCTCTCGCGTTCCCACTCCGTCACCTCCACCTTCCCTCTCCCTACTCTACTCCCCCCCCCTTCACCGTCCCGCGAACCCCCTCCCGAGTTCCCCTCCCCCTCCCAGGTCCCCCTTCCCGCCTTCCCTCTTCCCTTTACCGCTCCCTCGTCCCGCCAACCCCCCTCCCGCGTTCCATATATTCAATCCCAGTACATTCAGTTCTTAAACAGCCCGCGTGCCACCTTTTACAATTTTTATTCAAATTTCCATTTTTCATGTATATTAAATTTGGTACCTAACATAGGTACCTATTTAAAATATCTAAAATTCTTGATTCGATTCAAAATATTAGGGGAGTACCTACTTTAAATAAATTTTTCAACTTTTCAAAAATAGAATCCTGATTGCACAATCATTCATTGTTTTGCAAAATGTCATTCTCTAACACGCGAACTGTCAAACGTGCGATGTTTTCTGTTATTATCTAATTTTCTGTGCAATTTTCTTAATTTTTCTCTCCGTAAGAACGATCCTCGAACTTCAAGGAATATTCTAAAAAAGAATTAGCGAAATCGGTTCAGCCGCTCTCGAGATTTGCGCTTACCAACAAATTTAGCGATTCATTTTTATATTATAGATAAGTCTGAACTGCACCAAATTTTTCAAACGGATATCATGTTCTTTTGTGAAGAAAACGATAATTTTGAAATAACGGGGAAATAATTATTACAGCGTGACCCCAAATAACTTTAAACCGTCTGATCTCAAGTCCAGAAAGTTTTCCAGAAGTTATAACCAAATAAAATTGCACCTCATTTTGGGATTGTAATATTATAAGCAAAAATAATATGTAGAATAATCAATGTTGACTAGATTTTAACGAAAAATAACACGGAGCTATTTGCTCAGTCCGCCGAAAAATGATTTACCATAGAATAAAGAGAATTCTTTTAATCGAACCGTGTTGCCATCTTTGTCTTCTTACCTACATACCTGAAAATATAAATAAATTCATCTACGCAGTACGTACCTAAACCTACAGGCGAATAAAATCTTAAAACTGACCCGTGGCGCGATCTCGTGCTGAATAGATAAACTAGTAGTTCAACGAACGGCAAACCTCGCACTGATATTATTATTATCTTTCAAATAGTGATTGTCAAAAGAATTCATATTCCACTCTTTCATAGATGGCGCGCGTATAATAATTTTACAGAGAAACGCTTTTTACAAGTCATTAGAATAATAAATTGGTTGAGCTCGTCCACATTTATTATGAATATAATTAAATAGTTTTGTCCTTAAACACACCAAAATCTTTCAAGAAAGGCTGACAAATACAATACGGATTGAGTCACCGATACAAAATTGAACTTGTCAGCCTTTTTTGAAAGATTTAAGTTTGTTTATGGACAAACCTATTTATTTATATTCATATTAAATATGTACGGGCGCAAACAATTAATTCACCTTAATATTTTAAAGCATAACGTGCAAAAAGTATTAAAAACGTAAGATAATTGGCACCATCTGTGAATGCGTTGATTATAACGTATGTTACGTTTAACCTTAACCTAACCTAACCTAACCTTAAGGTTAAACGGTCACGTACGTTATAATCTACGCATTCACAGATGGCGCCATTTAAAATATTTGAGGTTTTTAATACTTTTTGCACATTCCGCTTTAAAATATTAAGGTAGTTTAATTGTTTGCGCCCGTACATATTAACATGAATATAAATAAATAGTTTTGTCCATAAACAAACCCAAATCTATCAAGAGAGGCTGAACGATTCAATTTTGTATCGGTGACTCAATCCAATATTGTATTTTTCAGCCTTTCATGAAAGATTTGGGTTTGTTTATGGACAAAACTATTTATACATATTCATATTAAATATGTACGGGCGCAAACAATAAATTCACCTAAATATTTTAAAGAAAAACGTTCAAAAAGTATTAAAAACCTAAAATTATTTCATTGGCGCCATCTGTGAATGCGTAGATTATAACGTGCGTGACGTTTATCCTTAAGGTTGAAAATACAATATTGGATTGAGATTGGATTGAGTCACCGAAAGAAAATAGAATTTTTCAGCCTCTCTTGAAAGATTTGGGTTTGTTTATGGACAAAACCATTTATTTATATTTAAATATGTACGGACGCAAACATTTAATTTACATTAATATTTTAAAGAGTAACGTGCAAAAAGTATTAAATACCTGAAATAATTTAATTGGCGCCATCTGTGAATGCGTACATTATAACGTATGTGACGTATAACCTTAAGGTGATACCTAAAAGAATTCATAATCTACTCTTACATAGATGGCGCGAAATTAATAATTAACTAGCAGTTAAAAACCCACTCCGCAGGTTTTTACTGCTAGGCCCTGCGGGCGGCTTTTGGTTCGGCTTTGCCAAGTTAGTGTTGGTGATCATTTTGTAAATCCAATAGGAACTGGTTCCAAAATTAGCTCGTATCCACTGTCAACGTGTCAACCAGTGATGGCAAGTCACCGCGAAAAAGTAACCGGGACGGACTATGACGTCATACGTAATATACAGCCGCTTGATACAACTGAGTATTACCGTCAATTTTTCGAAATCCAGGAGATACTCCAGGTTCACAAATTCGTAGAACTTATACCTAGGAAGGGAACGCCTCTTTGCGTCTTGCCGACGAAAGTTGGGGCGGCAAAGCCGAATGAGCCCCCCCCCCCCTAGTTTAAGAAGTTGATGTAATTTTACAATTTTTTACAAATTACAAATTGAAATTAAAACACTTTTTAACTTATTTCCACTTATTTATTTCACCAGTACCGGTTTCATCCTATTATGGACATCTTCAGGCTGGCAATTGACATTCTTTTGTTACAGAATTTATACAAAATTAGGTACGTAGGTACACAATGTTAAAGTAGGTACATATGTTTGGGTTATTACGTTACAATAATTTTTTATTCAGTTCACACGGGCCTCTGGTCCTGGGGGGGCTCCAAACGCCTCCATGTTCCCTCGATCAAATTCTAAGGACACTGTTAGAAAAAATCTTTTTTTAAATTTAATTTTCTGAAAGATGAATTTGTTAATAAAGCTCACAATTAGAAAATTCGTAAAATTGACGGAGATTCATTTTATATTAAATCGTTTTAAACAGTTTCACAGTTTGCATGTTGAATTATCTTCATCAAAACTTTGAACGCGTTTTTATCGAAACTACGTTTTTCAACCTGATTGACAACACATTAGAAAAACTATATATCCATGCACCAAGCCTTAAACCATAGATTCTCAACCTTTTTTTGCCCACCGCCCACTGTGAGAATATTATTTTTTCTAGCGTCCCCTAACTTGTGAATCTGAAACAGCAATAATTATCGTCACTATTAAATTTACCACAACGGAAGGGGGGAGGGAAGGGGGTGATAAGAAATAACGCCGTATAAATGTTTTACAAAAAAATGTTTACAAATATTTATACATAAAAGAAATTTCAAGATATATGGCAATTTCAAAAAAATTATGGTGAAAAGTAGACGTGGGCAGAATGATTCCTAGGAGTGAATCGATTCAGTCTGATTCCCCTATCCTTTTGAATTGATTCCATTTGTTCATTCCTTTAATTCAATTAAATCCCAAAAAAAAAAAAAAAACTAGAGTGGGGAGGCTAACACCGCCCAGCAGGAGACCGGGAGGCCATGGAGTACCGCACAAAGAGGAGACTGATATGCTACGAAGCACCGCACAAAGAGGAGAACGATTATTCTATCTCATTATCTCGCAGGCTAAAACCTATAGATTAATGTGTTTGTCCCTTTTAGTGTCGCTTTTTCGCTTCATTTCGCGAATTTCAAATCACAATGCGTGGGGAGGCTACGAAGCACCGCATAAAGAGGAGACCAATAGGCTACGAAGCACCGCACAAAGAGGAGACCAATAGGCTACGAAGCATCGCACGAAGAGGAGACCAAGAGGCTACGAAGCACCACACAAAAAGGAGACCGATTATTCTATCTCATTATCTCGCAGGCTAAATCCTATAGATGTATGTGGTTGTCTTTTTTAGTGACGTTATTTTTCGTATGTAAAATGTATTTATAACTAGCAATTAAATCTTAAAATTGAACGGGTTTTTGTTTCACCCTTAAAGTTTTATTAATTTAATTTTATTTATTAAAATTAAAAATTTTCCACTTCACGTTATCTAATATAATCATGCATTTTAACATTAAGATGAGTATTTAGCTAAAGAGTATTTGTCTAAAGAGTAGACAGCTAACCACAGCTGATTGGCCTTATAATATCTGCAAATTTACAAATTATATCTATCCAAGATCTACGTATAAAAGTAGGTAGGTACTTGTATTCCGATATCTTTCGTACGTACCAAAAAACCAATAATAAGTGCATCATTTTAGCTTCTCACTTTTCTAGCTGATGTTCGGATTGAAAGTCGAAAGTTTTCGACTAGCTATGTAATGAAATTAACGGCTTGGCGCGCGGAGGAATAGATGAACCGCACGGACGGATTAAGGGCTGGCATTGAGGAATGAATTAGTAACTTTTGACTACTGTTTTGTGTCTTACCCCGCAGTGACTTGATTAACTCGCAAGCTGCGGACCTAGGACAGAGTTGCGTTTCGGATTCGGACAGATCTGAGATTTGACTCGAACGATGACATCTGTCGTCATTTCTGGGTCTGTGAATTACGTGGGACGACGACGTCACAAGTGAAAAAGACTTTTGTTTTAATTCCTGAATAAAACACTTCGGACATACTCTCGATAGCGATAGACTAGATACCTGGGACGCGGACATGGAACCGGACCTGGGACGGCGGGAATCTTAGGACCATCTCAGGACTATTGATTACGACAAATGATTAATTCCTTGCGTGAAAGAGAGCTCGGACAACTCAGCTGAATCGCGGCCGCGTTTTGGGATGATTTTTATGATGTTCGGTTGTTTTTAGAATGACGGCGCGGCGTTAGCGGAATACGAGTCGTTCACAATACCTACCGTCCGTCGACCACTTCGCGGCGCGCCGCAAATTGAATAATATTTAAATACCTATGAAACATTATAATATTTAAATCGTTTACGGAACACATTATTTATTCATTGATATAATTTAACAGTAAAATAAATGGAAATAAAAAATGTATGGTATCGTTAAAAATTGTAGGAGGCCAAAAGTAAGGAATGAAGAATTAATTCCTTTTGAAATTGAGAATCAGATCGAATGTGTCACAATATTGAATTTATTCATTTAATTCGGTCATTCAATTTTGCCCACGTCTAGTGAAAAGTGGTGATGAAGATTTCGTCAATGTGGAGAGACTCTTTCAAGAATCAAAAGAATTTGCCTTGTGAATCTCTTCTCACTGACGCCAAATATATTAATCTCGGAGGAGATTTGGTTCAGGAGCAATATACTCCACCCTACCGGGAGAACCATTGCCAGGTTAGTCCTACAGGCAAGATAGAATATTTAATCTATGATGACGCTGTCTAAGATAGTCATCCGGAACATAGAGACTCACGCGCTCCAAAATGGCTGAGTTCTCAATATAGTCTCGCAGCAGTCTGAATAAGTGGGTGGCAGCATACCCCTTTCTTCTGAGCTGCAGGGAGTGAAGCATGCCCAGAAGAAAGTTCATTGGGTAGAGCCATAGATAGTAGCCGTACTCTCTCATGTTGAAAAATCTTATAAACTTTTTTGAACCCTCTCCAACATGAGGGAGCACCCCACCTCATGAGGATTCCAGATAAGCGAACCACTCTCCAGCCTACTGCTGACCAGGGAGAAGTATAAAATATTCAGGGCACGGGTATCCCGAAAAACTCTAACGGTTCGGATAACAAACCCTAACATTTTTAAGGCCGACTGGCACACTCCTTCGATATTAGGATTAAATGTTAACTTACTTCCATACATAATCCCTTTATATTTCAAACTCGTTTGAGATTATGAACGAGCATAGTGAGGTAGGTGGTAGGTGAGACTAAATGCTCTGGTAAGAGTCAGAACTACGCATTTCAAGACATTGAAATGAAACTGGTTTCGTTGACTCCATTCTGAAATGTTATCAACATCAGCTTGAAGGTGCAGACAGTCCTCAATATTTCTTATTAGAAGAAATAATTTTAGATCGTCAGCGAATAGCAAAAAGCAAGAAAAACCGATGACTCCAGCAATGTTATTAATGAAAATGGAAAAACGAAGAGGCCCAAGGATCGATCCTTGGGGAACCCCTGAAAAAACAAGAAATTCAGCAGATTGGAAGATTCCGTGTGTGACAAATTGCTTTCTGTTCTTGGGGTAACTTTAAAAAAACTTTAACATCCAAAGGGAAAAACCCATCTGGGCAAGTTTTGTGAGTAAGTTATCGTGATTTACAGCATCAAAGGCTTTGGAGAAGTCGTTATACGAACAGTCTACTTGGTATCCACTGTCTATGGACCTAGCAACATAGTCGGTGAAAACCGTCAGATTGGTTTCAGCGGACTTCCCTTTCCTGAAACTATGCTGTTCGGGGATAATGTATGCGCCTATCTGAGGCATACAGAATTCATAAATTAATTTTTCAAATAGTTTTGCAGGAGCTGACAGTATGGCAACTGGTCTATAATTTTTTGAAACTTTCTTAAAAATAGGACGTATTTTGGAAGTTTTCCATACTTCAGGAAAAGTGGAAGTACTAAAAGCTAAGTTAAAGATAAGACATAATGGTGTTTCAAGGAACTCGGCGCACCCTTTAATAAAACATACGGGAATAAAGTCTGGTCCGATGGAATGTCAGTTCTTCAAGAGACTCTATGGCACTCATAACGTCAGATTCCGTAAATATATCTAAATCGACGTTTGAAGCTCCTCTGGTATTAAATATGGCCGCATTATTAATGTCTAGAAGTGGAGGGTCTTTATTGTAGATCTATTGGTAATGATCAGCAAATGCGTTAACCACACGAAATTCCTGATTACCTTTCATCATGGTGTAATCAAGACCACCATCCTTCCGAAGGGAAAGTGCCAAAACATCTTGAGATTATGCATGATGTTTTCCTCGATTTCAGTCACATATGTAGGTTCGATATTCACTCTGAAGGCCTCCAGATTTCCAAAGCTTATGATGGGCGTGTTTGATCTCTATAAACGAGATGACTTCTCTCGAAAACCACTTCGGATACTTGCGACCACCACCGCCTGTCGTTAGCAAACGAAGCGCACTCATTGATACCCATTGATATCCATTAGGATAAACTTGTAAATCATTTTAATTATTTTTAAATTACGGCGCTCAGCGAAAAAGACGTACGTCCTGCCGGGGAACTATCTGGAGCACTGGTGGGGTGGGATGAGTTTCTTTGGATCTCCCACCGCCCCCCAATTTTGTCTTGTTCTTCTACCGCCCCCCTGAAGGTCTGATACGCCCCCAAAGGGGCGTTATCGCCCACGTTGAGAACTTATGCCTTAAACTGTTCGAAAATCCAGTCACTATGGCCAGGGCCTATCGATAATCGTACTATAGATAAAGCTGTGTAGGAAACTGCTAAGGGGCCCCGCGTCAGCAAGGGTATGGTAAAGGAACCTCGAGTTGTGCATTGCCTAGGGGCCCCTATGGTAAACTGGGCCCCGAGACGTGCATTGCCTAGGGTCCCCGACATGTTTAATCCGGCCCTGGCAGTACCGTATTGTAGGCCACTGCCTAGGGGATATGAATCGGCTAGGGGCCCCTATGGTGAAGGGGCCCCGAGACGCATTGTCCAGGGGCCCCGACATGTTTAATTCGGCCCTGACTATGACACCACGTAGGTATTGTTTTTTAAAGGGCTCCCTTACATTTTTTTTATTTTTATGAACGTTGAAAATTTTATATAAAAAAAAAAATCGAAAAAAAAATTCGCTGGTCCGCCATTTTTTTTAGATATCGAAATTCCCTTACATGGTGCCATAGATGGGATATTCGAAAAGTTAAAGAATTGGTGCATGCAAATCGGATGTATAGTTTGTTTAATATATTGTCAACCAGGTTGAAAAACGTGTTAAAAAAGTTTCGAGAGAAACGCATTCAAAGTTTTGCTGAAGGATAATTCAACATACAAACTGTTTCAAACGCTTTCACATAAAATGCGGTATCTCCGTCAATTTTTCGAATTTCTTCAAAATATTTTGTGAGAGCATTCTTAACGAGTGCATCATTCAGAAAATTAAATAAAAATAAGACATCTTTTTTCTAGTGTCCTGGTGCCTTAAAACTTGTTCAGGATTAGACCAAGGTAACATGGAGGCGTTTGCCCCCCCCCCCCCCAGGACCCCCGCCTCCCCATTAGTCACCCCTGCTACGAATAAATACCTTTGTCCATAAACAAACTCAAATCTTTCAAGAAGGGCTAACAAATACAATATCGTATCGGCGATTCAATCCAATATTGTATTTGTATGCCTTTCCCAAAAGAATTTAGATTGCATACTGATAAAACTCATTATTCGTAATCATATTGCCTATGTACGAGCACAAATATACAATAATCTTAATATTAAAGCATAAATTACTTGTAAAAGGGTTTTTTTCCTAAAATAATTAAGTTAGCTCCGTTTAACCCTAAGGTGTTACAAAAAATCGTAATCTGCTCTTTCGTAGGATGATAAACTTAGGAAATATTACGTATTTTAATCAATATTTGAATACAACAATTTGTTGTGCCTTCCTTGGAAGAATTGAGTTTTATTCATATTCATATGTACAGGCGCTAACAAATAATTTATTCATCTTAACATTTATTCAGCATAACTTGCAAAAATAACTTAAAAATAATTAAACTACCGCCATCTGTGAAAGAATAGATTACTAATTTTAAAAAATTACCTTTAAACCGATTTGCCAGATATTTTTCATGAAAATAAGATGGTTTGCATTGTTTCATTACTATGCATTAAGTATTAATCGGCTATGAATATTAATCAATAACGTAAAAACTTGACCTGCGGTGAACCCAATGGATTGTTTTGTATGTTTTCGCAGGTTTAGGTGCAGCATTACGAAAGTCGCTACCGTTAGGATTGGAGAACTGTCAAATTGCATAGGTGCATTGTCCACACGATTAAAGACAGATAGAAAACGTCAATTTATCGTCAATAAATCACCGTAATTTTTGGAAAACAACAAACCCCGATATTGCATTTTCAATTCACATTCGTTCACAGAACGCTTGGTAAACCTGCTGGTAAGTTATCTGGTGTTGGCAGCGCCGACCGAGTATCGATTTCTGAATAAACAGTTTCCGTCCGCTGCCGCGATGGCAGCACTCGCTTGACAGGTGCTGCTGCCAGTGGCTATATTCGCAACCTTCTATTAATTGACCCGTCTGTTCTCGCTCGTCGCGTTCGTGTTGAAAATCCGGGCCAGGGAAGCCATTTTAGCGAACGTCTTGTTAATGATACATTTGTGTTACGTTCGGTAGTTTTTTTATTTTATTTTGCTGTGCATTTGTGAGTCGTTACAGTGAAAATTCGATAAGCAAGATGTCGACACCGTCGCTAGGGCTGTGTTGACGCGCCCAATAAGTTTTCGCTTCGGCCGCCCTTCTCGTGTGTCGCAGATCGGTGCCGAGAGCGGCTCGCATCCGCACATCGAGAGCCCTGGACCCGCCGACGGCGCTCACCATGGGCAATAATGCCGCCACGGCCAACAAGAAGGTGGACGCCGCTGAGAGCGTCAAGGAGTTCCTCGATCAGGCGAAGGAGGAGTTCGAAGACAAGTGGAAGAAAAACCCTACCAATACCGCCGGCCTGACGGACTTCGAGCGCATCAAGACGCTCGGGACTGGTTCGTTCGGCCGGGTTATGATAGTGCAACATAAACCTACTAAGGAATATTACGCTATGAAAATACTCGACAAACAAAAGGTGGTCAAATTGAAACAGGTGGAGCATACTCTTAACGAGAAGAGGATCCTCCAGGCCATCAGCTTTCCCTTCCTGGTGAGCCTGAAGTTCCATTTTAAGGATAATTCTAATCTCTATATGGTGCTAGAATATGTACCTGGTGGAGAGATGTTCTCCCACCTGCGCAAGGTGGGTCGCTTCTCCGAGCCCCATTCGCGGTTCTACGCCGCGCAGATAGTGCTGGCCTTCGAGTACCTGCACTACCTGGACCTTATCTACAGAGACCTCAAGCCGGAGAACCTGCTCATAGACTCTCAGGGCTACCTCAAAGTGACGGACTTTGGGTTCGCCAAGCGGGTCAAGGGACGTACGTGGACCCTCTGCGGAACTCCCGAGTACCTGGCTCCCGAGATCATCCTGTCCAAAGGCTACAACAAGGCTGTGGACTGGTGGGCTCTAGGGGTGTTGGTGTATGAGATGGCAGCGGGCTACCCGCCCTTCTTCGCTGATCAACCCATTCAGATCTATGAGAAAATCGTCTCGGGCAAAGTGCGCTTCCCTTCGCACTTCGGATCCGACCTCAAGGACCTGCTGCGGAACCTGCTGCAGGTGGACCTCACCAAGAGGTACGGCAACCTGCGCTCGGGCGTGAATGACATCAAAGGTCACAAATGGTTTGCCTCCACCGACTGGATCGCCGTGTTCCAGAAGAAGATCGAGGCCCCCTTTATCCCGCGCTGCAAGGGGCCGGGCGACACCAGCAACTTCGACGACTACGAGGAAGAGGCGTTGCGCATCTCGTCGACGGAGAAGTGTGCCAAGGAGTTTGCCGAGTTCTGAGCGGTGAGCTGTGTGCTGTGCCTGCCAGTGTGCTCAGTCCCGGTGCTCAGTGAGTGCGAGAGTACTAACTATGGCCGTGGGGTGTAAATAGTGGGCGGACGGCCCGCCAGTGAGAATCTCACCTAGTGATGGCGTGTTGCGAGAGTGGGTCACACGGAGGAGCCACCAGCCACCGTCAGCCGGTAGGAAGCACCGCAGACCAGTGTCGGATGGTGTATTCGCTTTAGTGCCCTTTCGATACAGACGACTTTGGTTTACTAGCTAGCTATACTATTAGTGTTTGGTTTTACAGGATCGACTTATCTATGAAGTAATTATTGTTGTACGGACCCTCGCGATGCGTCGCTTAGGAAATAGTTGTCTTTTGTTACCGAGTGGTTCCTTTCCCAGTCCCCTGTACCCTGTACGGAGCGTCGTGTATGTTGCCTTGTACCCTATAATAGACTCTAGATTATATATTTGCGCTATGTTGCCGATTCCTACTGATTACACCAGCCCTCCTCGGAGAGATGGTGTATGAATTGGTGATGAACTGTAATATCGCTCCCGAGGGTTGATCCACCAGATGACGAAAGACAGAATGGCGGCCAATGGAAGGTTAGCAGGGTTTCAAAATCAGAGAGCTGGAGGAGTTTCCTTACATCTTACGCAGTTATCTGAAGTCGCTTTAGTTTGGCGGGGTGTTTAGATTTGTGATTACATATGTGCCCTAATATCATCGTGAGTTTCTTCATTTCTAATTTAACTGTGCGTAATTATTCGGAATGAGCGCTGTGGATGTATGATTGACAGTTGTGTGCGCTCCCGAGCAAGCTGAACCTGGGAGGCGAGTGTATGTGGCAGTGTTGTGTATGTGGCAGACGGGTTGATGCGATGGTGCGCGTGATAGTACTCCGCAGTCTACTACGCCGTGGAGCTGGTCAAGTGCAATGAGCGGCGTCGGTGCGTCTGTGCCGGCGCCGCTAAATGTGATCTGATATATTATGTAATGTGACTTGCAGGCGCCAGGGGCAGTTCGAAATCATTCCTCCACACATCAGAGGAAGGATTTGCTCTCCGTTATGGTTTCTTTGTATGTAATCTTTTGTTTACATTCTTTATTCTGTGGTTTCCTATTGTCCCCGAGGGTGAAGCCCTCTGCTCCCGGCGCCAGATTAATATCTAACAAATAGAAAACCAAAAAACAAAGTATAGGCATATAAGAATATTTTATTTTGTCTCTATCCGAACTGAATAGATACCTTTATCTCTGTGAGAGAATGATTGTTAGGAATATGTAAGATTTTATTAGATTCTATCTTTTGGTTGGTTAGAAGGGAGCGTGGTGTCTTGTGTCCATGGGGTATGGTGCATTACATCACAGCTGCAATGCGCCTCTGGTTCCAGTCATTGCGCTCCTTACAATGTCTTCACGGTGAATCAACTTATAGTTCACATCACTATGTGTTTAAGAATATCTCCTTTGTTATTATTAATCGTTTGGTTAATTAATCATGAAAAGGCTAATCAGGCCGTAGAGCTGCCATCTTCCTGTAAATATTTTTGGACAAACTTTTAATTTAGTACTTGTATTCTTGATATGTAAAGTTTAGTCATAACATACAATAGAAGCTTTTTCATTGGAGGGATATTTGTAGTGTATTTTGCCTACAAGTTCCTTGGGCGGACCGCGTATGTCATAAGGAATCCTCTTCTCTTGATTTGTCTAGTTTTCTCGGAGCTTACATTACTGAGTATAATATTTATACAAATATAGTTCTAAATTGCCATTTTAGTGTCATTCTCTGAAATGTATAAGAAATCAAAAGCAATCAGTATTTATGCTTTTTCTTGTACAATTATTTACTATGTCATAAGAATAATTTATTATTGTGTTGTACATCAATATATGAATATATAGTAGCAGAAAAGGAAGGAAGCATGGTTATTTGTATATATTTTTATTATCACTGTGTTCCCAATGTTTATTAGTCATGATTACATTGAATATACGATATATGCTTGAATAATTATCCCAAAGTTTTATTTCTGTGATGATCCCTGTACCCCAATACAAGGGATGAATTAACTATCTACCTACTACTAGAACACAATTTGACATTATACAAGCCAACGATTAGGTACTTTATTATCAAACTGGTACAGACTGCTAACTAAATAGTGCATTCATTATCTTTGTTCAATTGGGTTCTTTGGTGTACATAGTTAGTTTATCCCAATCTCTGGTAAACACCATCATTAGTGTTAAAGTAATGCCACATCTTGAATAAACAACTGCCGTTGACAGATTTATTGCAAATCCTAATGAGGGTGTTGGGACAGAAATATTTTATATACCTATTGCAGAAATGCCAATTCATGGCAATCACTACTTTTAAGTGCCCACAATTAAGTCTGATGTAAAACTGGTGATGATTGACAACCAACAACTTACTGTCTCGTGATTAAAGCAATTATTACTACTGCAAGTACAGTTGACTGTGAATATAATATTTGCACTTTGACATGCTCGATCTTTAAAATAATTCATTGCCATATTCTCATCAAACTGTACAAGAGTGATTACCTGCTTACTATTCAATTATTTATGCCCCTTTAACAATGTTATTTACAACAGTTATAAAGTCATTATTTGAAATTTATCTGAAACATAACAAACAACATTACAATGCTTAGACTGATAGTAGCCATGCATTAAATTTATAAAAATCATATCGATAGAATATAGTTCTTGAATTGAAGGGTTTAATTTGTTGATTTTTAACACTACATTCTTGTGATCTAATTCACTATGGTTGAGCGTCAAAATGTTGTAATTCTATTTATGTGGTGGACTGTATCCAGACAGCAGACGGTAGCTCTAATAATGCTTACTGAAAGAGTTGGCAAGAAAAAATATTAAGTATTCTAGAAAGAAGAGTCAAGGTGATCAAGTAGAGGCTGCTACCTTTGCCTGTATTATTTCCACATAGAACATTGGAAACATTAACATTACCTGTAATACCAAATGGGTATTCATGCATAGTTAGTTTATTGGAGTTCATTTGCATTACATTTACATAACAGTCTGAAGAATTCAAGCATTGAAGTAATCAACTGTTTTTTATGCCTTGAAAATTCAAATATTCTCCTCATTTGAGACATTTTCTGTCTTTATTACACGCGATTAAATCGACTATATTCAGTTTTCATGCGATGTGACACTTCGATCAAAATTATGTTGCCAGATTTTGTTATTTTTTCGATGTGACGTATTCAAGCTACCTTTATTAAATCATTTCATCTGGTCACCTAACTAAAGTGGGTGAACCATGGAACGCCACTCTAAGAAAGAAACAGTTATTATTTGTTTATTTACTGGATAAATGAAACAAATAAATTATTAATTAACACTTTGTTTTATTATGTGAGTTGTAAAACTTTTTTTTATTGCAGAGTTTAGGATTGTTTATTAAATTCAAGTTTTATTAAACTCTTCAAAAACGGCCTTGCAAGGAACGAGGCTCCATACAAGACCGATATAATAAATCAGTTGTTTAACTTAAAACTAATGTTGTAACAATCAAAATATCTGCTTAGGGAACGTACCCATACTACGTGACCAACTTTTTGCAATTTTTAACCCCCCCCCCCCCCCCCTCGGTGACCAAAAACCTAAGCAACTCGCCGCTCATTTATATCAAGTGTGGTATTTTGAAGACCCCCCCCCCTGAACAGGTCACGTAGTAGGGATACGTTCCCTTATACTTAAAGTACTAAAATGAAAAATTAAACACATCTCATATTAAATTCACATAAAAAAAACTCAACGAACGTTACTTGAACACTATCGTAAAACTAAGAATGTATTGGTGAAAATGTTTGATATCAAATAAGATGCCAATAACCTTTATAATGAAATAAAAAAAAATATAACCGACCAAAATGGCCTTATTATGAGTCCGTACCTCGTAAAGCCAAAATTTTCCTAAAATAAATTAGTGTTGAAATTCGTAGGCTCACAAATTTAATTATATAGTTAGGTTAGGTTAATTTTTCTTATATTCGTTACATCCAAAATTAAAGTTTATTTGGCAATTGTTAAAAAAAAAAGTTGTACTGAATTACAGTGGCGTTATCTCTAGCTTCAAGTCTCGAGTGTCAACAATATTAATTTATTTATGTAGTTTGTTTTCAGAGTGAATATTTATTATTATTTTTATTATCCTTATCTAAATGTATTCTCGGAAAAGTGCAAAAAATGCTGTATTTAAGGTTATCAATATTGATTCTGTTTTGTTGGAATTTTTTTATGGCCACCTTGAAAGTGTCTATTTATAATCATAACATTAAGTTTTTACGCATTTTTAACTTCCATCACAATAAAATTTTAATTTAACAATTGAATTTTTTTGATTTTATTCTGGCAACTTTTCAAGCATTCCAACCTTTGAACATTTTCAATATCAAAGTCTTTTGAAATATGTTGTCTCGCACTGCCCACTACGATAATCTTATATCTTTTGTTCATAATAACAATGTTCTTTAGTTTCAAGTTTATCTAAAAAAAAATGCATCACTGATGATCAAAACTTTCGTATAAAAATTTATCAATAATTATTCTTCTTAACTTTATTTTTAATGAGTTGAGAACTAATAATATTGATATTGGTATGCCAATGTTATAAATAATTGAGATGTGTACTCCAATGTACATTTCATCTAGACTAGCCAATGTCTCACAAACTCAAGATAGAATGTCGCAAGAAAGAATCACTCTTACGTTTTCAGTAAATTTTTAATTCAAAAGTTATTATTTTATGATAAAGATAGACATTAATAGAATGTGTGTGTATGAACGACATAGATATAGGACCGGGTTGCGTTTTAGTATTTGCACGTAATACTACATTCTGGTTGTGAATGCTGTACGAGACTACATACTGTCCCATTAAGTATAAGTAATTGTTGCTAAGTTTGCTATCTCGCTTTCTCTAACGGCGCTGAAAATCTTCAAGAAACAATCGAAATAATTAAGCCCTTGCCCGGAATAATGTTGTATTCAACAAAACCATCAATGTTGAGTTATTGATGGAATAATGTTGGCCATATTAATATGCATCTTTTAAGGTAGGGATTATGGTAATGAAAAATTTATAGGCCTGTGGCAGCATTTTAAATTTTGATTTGTGGAAGAATGTTGTATAATGCCATTTATCGAAGTCACGGGGAACGGTTTAATTTATGGGAATATATGGAGAAAATGAACGTCTTATGGCTTCAACTAGGAAGTCTTCAAAGCCAAGAAACTGAAGAATGCAGGAAAGTAGAATTTGTCCAGAAAAAATATTATAAAGACTGCTTTTTAGACGTTGAAACAGTTTTGTGGAATAATGTTGTATGTTGATTACAAGACGATATCTAGAACGTAAATGGTTTCATTTATTCATGTAATTTTTTGCTTTTTAAACTCAAATACATCAATAACATGTACATGTAACAGAAGAGCATGTTGCTTTCTATACGAAGAGTAAAAAAATATGTTTTATGGAAATATGTGTGAGTAATTTTTGTATACAACATTATTCCACAAATTTGCATAAATTCTAGCAATAAACTCTAATTTTATTGCCTCTCTAGACGGCTTTTAATTTAAAACACGAATTGTATTTTAAGTATAAAATGTTATGAAACATAACTGGTTTCGTTTTTTAAATTTTTCTCGGAACAAGAATATTGTTGGATACAACATTCTTCCGGGCAAGGGCTCAATTGTATTTTTATAATATTAAATAATTTATGTGTATGAATGAAATTTATTACTTTGCTTTACTGGTGTTTGCCATGTAATGAAAAACATTTTCGCATCACACACGGGGGCATTTTAGTGGTTTTTTAATTCGATTTACTTACTGGTAGGACAAAACCTTACACAACGCGTGGCATTTGAGTACTAAAATTTGAAATCGAAGACAATACAATTACCTCGTCTTCGGCTTACCACTTTTGAGATTTCTACCATGTGTCTATATTACATGTAACTTCGTTGCTTTACTCTCTTTTGAAATGTCGAGTTATGAACTCATAACACTTGCTAACTTGTGCTATTTGATTATAGTGCTCGCCATAGGTAAACAGTGTTAGCAAACACATTAAGAACATGTGATCATTGCTTGATGTTAATAGGAATAGGTAATACTAGACGGACTCGAAACATTCCTACGTGTAATTATGTCTGATGCAGAGTTAAATATTTCTTAGAACTCTTGAGGTTAAAGTTAACCACACATTAAGGGGAACGTGTGCGCGGTCCATTTCTGCCCGTTTCATACAAATCTTAGATTTGGATTTGAGATCAAAAAACCCAACCAAACTGAAAAATTATTTTTGTTATCAAAAGGTATATCAAATATCTAGTTAGGATGTGAGCTACTTTATTTATTTTTGCTTTAAATCATAAGATATAGGCCATTCAAAATTTTAGTGTTTCATAATTTTGGAGGCAACCTAGGCAATTATTTATGAGTAAAAGAAAAATATAAAAAAATATATTTTACTATATTTATTTTAAAAATACAATGAAACATAATATAAAAAATTCTTAAAAATGCATTTTTTGGGTAGTAATTTTAATATATTAACAACTATTTTTTATTCCGCCATAAACAGGTAATTTGTATTTTTAATTTACACCCATCAAAATGATTTTTTTTATAAATTTTTATTATTTATTTTATATTTAATCATATTTACATGATAAATATAGTAAACTATTTTTTTTATTGTTTTTCATTTACTCATAAATAATTGCCCAAATCGCCTCTAAAATCCAGAAACATTAAAATCTTTAATGGCGTATATCTTATAATTTAAAGCAAAAATAAATAAAGTAGCTCACAACCTGACTACATATTTGATATACCTTTTGATTATAAAAATAATTTTTCAGTTTGGTTGGGTATTTTGATCTCAAATCCAAATCTAAGATTTGTATGAAACGGGCAGAAATGGGCCGCGCATACGTTCCCCTTAATCCTGTCAACAATAATAATCTGCAGTAGGTAGTTACTTCTATTTGGTTCTGAGTTAAATTTTCTCATTCAAATAATTTTTTGTACCTAATACAAATGAACGTTTCTGATCGGTAAAATTTTCGTCTGATCACTGCACTATTTTTTAAAAATAGAATTTCTGTTTTACGAACATATTGTGATGGCTATTCAGTTTAACCAAAAAACAATGTCTTTGAGTGAGAATAGCCTAAAAGCTTTCTGAAATGTCCACATTGATAGCATCTAGTAATTTTGTTAGCAGTAGAACCTTGCGTCGAAAATGGTACATTTCTCATTTTCTCTTATTTAACCCGTCGGTCTAATTTGTTCCCTTTTGGAAACAACTCCTGTAGGTCTCATAGAAATCTTTGTATTTGCCTTGCGGTCACGGTGAGAAATATGATCTAAACGGTGTTAGAAAGAGAACCACCACGCTTTATGATCAAATCTAAAATTTAACAAAATTAATTAGAATGTCACTTTTATGAAACAAAAATTCGTGCAATAAAATATGTGTGTATTAATTTTTTTTTCATTATCAGTAATTTTACTTAGAAAAAACGTAGGTTGATCCATTTTTAAAACTTTTTTATGTTTGGTTTACAAATTTTTGTATTTGCATTAAAAAATTTTAAATTTAAAAAATCATTGGATATTATAATTGTGAAATTAATAATTGCATGTTAGCCAAAAAGCTCAGATCCTTGAAAAACCACGAAATCCTTAAGCCTAAGAAATTAAAAAAAAAGAAAAACACATTCAAATACAGAATTAAAAAAATATTATATTTTAGATGAACAGGTACTTTATCAGACACGTTTTAAGATTTTCACAGCCAAAAGCATTTTCGTTATTTGTTTTTGGGGTGTTATGCCGTGTTGCGCTACCTCCTTTAGCCAATGTTTCGGACATTGTTGCAGTGTCCATCATCAGGGCAGATCCGGTAGATGTGTGTCACACATTGCAACAATGTCCGAAACGTTGGCTAAAGAAGGAGGTAGCGCAACACAGCATAACACCCCAAAAACAAATAAAAAAAAAGGTAGATATGATTTTAGATTTTCGCTACCTCCTCCTTTAGCCAACGTTTCGGACAGCGTTACAGGGTCCATCATCAGGGCAGATGTGTACACGTCCAAAAACAAATAACAAAAACCAAAAGGTACTTTATCGTTTGTCTGAATTTTGACACAATCAGTTCAAATTTTGAAAATGACACTTCAATTAAAAAAATCTGAGTTCATTAAACCAGAGTTACGATCTTTCACTCTCAGACTCACAACTGAAATTGGCATGTTCAATGACATGAGTGAATAACCTACGAATTATTTGCAAATTTGCCAAAATTAGGTTGCCGATTTTAGTCAGGAAGATAATTTTGTAATGTGAAGTGAGTGTTCTGGGAATTAGAATTGTGGTAAATTTATATCCCAGTTATGATCGCTAATACGGATGAACAACCTAAGAATTGCTAATCTGCCAAAATCATGTTTCTAATTGTGCTCTAATGTGGGGTGAATCGTGACCGAGAATTGGAAATTGCCAAAATTATGGCCCTTATTGACACAATAAATATATACTACGTCCTTTCTGTAACTGAAAATGGGCAAATCTGTTGGATATTAACAAATACCCTAGAATAGTAATATTAACTAGCAGTTAAAAACCCGCTCTGCAGGTTTTCACTGCTATGCCCTGCGGGCGGCTTTAAGTTCAGCTTCGCCCAGTAAGTGTGTGTGACCATTTTATAAATCCAATAGGAACTGGTTCCAAAAATAGCCCTTTCCTCAGATCCACTTTCATTCAGTGTAGCTAGTCACCGGGACAAAGTAACCGAGACAGGCAATGACCTCATATGTAATATGTAGCCGTTTGATACAACTACCGTCAATCTTTCCATATCCGGAGAGATACTACGTATACACAAATTCGTAGCAGTTATACCTGGGGGGGGCACATTCCCATCCGATCTGACGGAAGTGGCGACATCTTGTGATGAATTCTTGTATTCGATACCGAATTACGACGGTAGCTTTGTTTGAAATTCCACGTACACAGATGTTATTTTTGGCATCAGACATGCACTCGAAGTCGGGTTCTGAAATTCAACCATGCAGACGCAAGCCTATTAATACTATTCGATATGCTCACCCCTGTAAAATATTGGCAGCATTTACCCAACTCTGGTCACTAGAGGCGCTAGTGTGTCATCTTGTTGACACACTAACAGACAATGGCGGCAAATAATTGAATTTATTTATGCAGTACTTAGTGGCGGTGTTTTGCATTTTATAATTTGTGTTTCGATCAATATCGATAAAAAAAATAGATAGAGTGCGCAATTCAGACGTGATAGAAGTGAAACCTTCAGAAAACTAAAGGAGACAAGAGTGGGGAGACTACAAAGAACTTTTTTTTCCATGACTTTTTCCATATTGTTGTTCTCGAATTCCAGTACACCTTTTCCTATACGTTTGGTCATCTTATTAGTGTTTGGGTTTTCTTCTTCGGAGTAACTTTCTTTTGTGTTTAATTTTGCCTGTTCATTTTGGAGTGGCTTGAAGATTAGATATTGATTTTACAAAAATATTTCATTTTTTGGATTTCTTGGGCTTCGATCCTTGGTCCGCTAAACGTCTACAGAGATTCTACATGCGCTTAATATCACTACACCAAAGGAGACTAGCATGGGACTGTGGATTTATCGTATTATATTGGAACCGAGTACCCGTGAATTAAATAAATATTTTATTGCTATCTCATTCTCTCGCAGGCTTAATCCTAAGATGTATCTTTTTAGTGTCGCTCGCTTCCGTTTCATAGAGTTTCAAATCACAATGGTGCTAAAGAAGTTTTCACTTCAAAAATTACGTTTGTACAAAAAAAGGAAGAAGGTCGAATATAGTCTACCTAACATTTATTTTTAACGTAAAACGATTGATTAAAATGAATGAAAAAGAATTAACCGCACAACTCCCAATGCTAGAAGGCGCTAGCGTAACATACTGCCGTCAGAAGTTGGAGGTATTGTCTCTACTCTGGGATATTTGATAGCAACCTAAAACATTCATACATTATTATACTTAATTATGTCTATGGTACGACCTAGAATGGGTGAATAGCCTGGCAGTTTATGAAGCAGAACCCATTAGGTCCTTGTTTGAAGCAATGTCAACTTATGTAATTGCATAGATAACATTTTAATCCAAAAACAGGCTTGGCACTTACTTTTCACCGTGGTTACATAAATATAGACAATGTGTTACAATTGCTATTTTATATTTACTTCTGATAAGTTAACTTGGCAATTAAAACGTTTCTAAACAAAGTATGAAGTAGATCAAGACATAGAAAAAGATAATGATTGCAAGTGGGACACGGACCCAGAACCTCTCGTTTAAAGGGGACATGAGCTTTTACCAATTCAGCCATTGCGACCTTCAACTACCTTTTTCATTGGAAACAATCGTTCTAAGAACTGGTTTGTAACCTAGATAGCGTCCCGGATAAATATATCCGATTTAATTTATAAGGAACATATATTGAGATCTTTTTATAAAAGTCTAAATGAATATTCAATTTTTTATAAGAACAACTCTCTTTTTATAACTTTTTGAAGGTTATTCCCATCAATGTAATTATATCATTGAAGAAGAAGATAACACTAATAAACTAAACGAAAATATGAAAGATACAGAAAAATAGAAAAAGATAATGGTCGCAACTGGGATGCGAACCCAGAACCTCTCGTCTAAAAAAAAGCTCACGTCCCAGTTCAGAACCTCTCATCTAAAAAACAGCTCACGTCCCGGTTAGAGAGAGGTTCTGGGTTCGTGTCCCATGTAATGATTTATTACATTGATGGGAATAACCTTCAAAAAGTTATAAAAAGAGATTTGTTCTTATAAAAAATTGAAAACTTTTCTATTTTAGAAACTGTTGTTAATTTGATTAAAAGCACTTTTACATGTTCTTTTTTCCACTTATTTATAATCATATCGCTTTCACTTACAAATACAAAATAGATTAGAATGGAAACCAATGTTACCAATGACTTAATACCTTTTCGTTCTAGTCCATTTAGCAAACAATCTGTTTCTCTTACACTTGCCTGATATTGTATAACGCCATCCCATTTGACTTACATAATGATGATAAAACTCAGTTTTGTACTGAAAATTTAAGGCCCAATTTACCAAACTTTCTAAAGCACGACCAAAAACGATTGCACTCAGCGTTCAATTCGAACCTTGTCATTATTAGTGCATTACTTTCTTGCGCAAAGCAATTACATAACTTTGTCTCTTTCTCTTAATGGAATCTTTCACGCATAATGTAACGTGTATTGATACACAATATGTACATAGATAACGTGCAAAGACTAAAAAATGAACCTGTAGTCTTTTGTGAAAATATTTTAAAAATTTCACATTGTAATATTTCTAAAGATGGTCAGTAAAGATTTTATTTAAAAAATTTAAAGCTGCAGAATATTATTCTCACAAAATATTTGTTTTATTTGATCTATAAAAGTTTAAAATCAGTTGAAATTTACGCTAGATCTTTCAGTGTATAAATAAATTACATTTGAGGTTTGTTTTGAAATGCAGCGAGCTTCGCAATGTACATTGCTTTATGTAGTTACAAACTTTCATCGTTAGACTGAACACTTTCAGTTCGATAATCTAATCACTAATCACACAAAATTGTTGACCTTGCCTCAATTATAAGCAGGTTGTTGTCAGCATTATTATTGGTTTGTTACAATAATTAAACAGGAGCAAGTTCTTTCTGAACTGAACATGATCTGATGAATTATTTTGTGTTTTCTAGAGCCATGGATTAATAAAAGTTATTAATTGAAAATTAGTAGTACTGACGTTCCCCTTACACACTTTGGTTCATAATAATATTCTGCCCACATTTAATAATAATACCTTAAATTGAATTTGATGATATGTGGGACAAGCGTGTTTTAATCAATGATTCACTTGTAATTGAATCAAACTTCATCAATAGCTAAGTAATAATTTAAATTTGACCATTGATATTATATAATAAATTACCTACCTTCCATTGTATAGAACATTTGGTACATCATCTCGAATTGTAAAGGGGTGTTCAGACACGGCTGTAAACTGCGAGCAGATATCTGTTGAACCGCAAGCGCTTATGTTTTGTACTGTTCCCACGATGCTATCAAATATTTCTTCCTATGGTAGGAGAGGGGGTCAGATGAATTAGCGTGCGGCCACGGAATGCACATTTTATGTACTGAATCTGTCAGCTTGACATCTGTCATCCACCGGTCTAGGCAGCTGCCTAGACCGGTGGACCAAAACAGGAACAAAATTACGGAGCTCCGTAATTAAAATGAACCCCTCTCCTGTTTTCGTCGGAGAGGACGCTTAACTTTTCACATATTGCATCGGGAGCGGTTACGGCGTAAGTTGTCTTTTGTCTATGGTTGATCTGCGCTTAAACCGCTTAGGTGTGAATGGTCTGAAGGGATTGTATGGAGAGCGTTATTTGGCGTGCGATGATCTTTTATATTTCATAGCCGTGTCTGAACACTCCTTTAAAAAAAATGATAAATCACAATGTATTGTGATTATTTGCATCCACGATAAAACTGAAGACAATATTCTAGAACAAATAATATTCTGTAGGTACAACTGCTATTTGATTTTGACTTGTCATATGATCACAAAAACACACACACAGCGGCACACATATTTAAAATTTTACATTATTGGTGATCAGACAAATTTATCTTGATCTTTCATTTGTACCTCTTGGGACTTGATAGACATAGTTATCATTGACTATCTAATCGTTACAATCAATAACAAATTCTGTTTTATTTTTAATCTTTGATACTACTCAAGAACTCAGCTGACCAAGACTCATGAGTACATGCAAGGTACAGATTTGTTTGTGGGGGGGAATTCTCCGAGGTGTCTCTCCAACCAGGACTAATTTGACACATAATTAAGACATTTCAACCAGACTAAATTTATCTCCCACATATTCCCTTACAGCTGTTGAATTTTCAAACAAAGAAATAATCTCATCTCATATCTTTCCCTTGTCTTATTTATATGACAAACCCATAGCATCGACAAAGGCACCTCCAGGCATCCCTGTGCTTTGTTACTTCAGCGGTCTTCAACGGTCCATTGTAGATTTAGTCGAGCCAAAACTACTGGATGTCTTCCCTTCCCCTTGGAATCGCCCTTAGTACTTTCAGTATAAGTTGGACTTTTGGATTCTTGGTATATGACTAAGACACCTCATTTGCGACCTTTCTGTGAAGAGTGGCAGGGGTTCCATGTTAAGGCCATCTCGGATCGGCGAGCTTCTTATTCAAAAACATCTTCTGACTACAGAATTTTTTTTCATAAATAATATTTCATTTAAATATAATAACATATTTAAGTAATCAATTACAATGTGTGCATACTTTCAAACAATTCTTTCCCAATATTTATACTTTTGGTTTCACAAGACGTTGTCTCTGGTCAAAAGATACAGATAATTAATATGTTTACACAGACCACATGTTTTGAGCATAAACAATTTGTAATATGCACTAATAATTTCAAATTCTGTAGTCATCTCAAATCAGTCAATAACCTGTACATTATGACTTAGCACTTCAATTAATAGCCACATAAAATGATAAAGATTTTATACTGTAGTCTATATGTAAATCGAACGTTATTAACAGCCTTGCGTCTGCGTGGTTGAATTTAACAATCCGGCTTCCAACGTATGTCTGCCACCGCGCCTTACCCTTCGCACCATATAAACATCCGTGTACGTGGATTTTCAGACAAAGCTACCGTTCATAATTCGGTTTGTAATTCAAGAATTTGTCACAAGATGACGCCACTTTCGTCGGCAAGACGCAAAGGGACGTGTCCTTCCTAGGTATAAGTTCTACGAATTTGTGAACCTGGAGTATCTCACGGATTTCGAAAGATAGACGGTAATACTCAGTTGTATCAAGCGGCTGTATATTACATATTATGTCATCTCCCGTCCCGGTTACTTTTTCACTGTGACTAGCCATCACCGGTTGACACGTTGACACTGGCCGACTGTCTCTCTCTCGAATTAAAATATTAAACCAGAATTTTTATTTTAATCTGTGCAGTAGAACTATGGCATCCTCAATTGGGTATGTTTTGAGACTGATGGGTATAGCGAGGGAAAAGAGATAGGTAGAGAAAGATTGGCGAGTACTAGAAATAACATCATTTTGAAATTAGTTTCAGTTTTATAATTTAGAACTATGGCATGATGGGATGATTTGATTTTAACTATTATTAATAATAATTAAATTTTTTACTATTATTAAATTGGCAGTTAACCACTCTGGACACATAGTGCTGTATTTGTCACGAAACATCACTTTGTGCTCATTTGACTCACTTTGTGCTGTATCTGTCACCAACTGACATATCCTCATTTCCTTGTAAAACTTATTCAATCTTTTTTTCTATTATAGTCAGCCAAATGATATAAAGTGTTTTAGAAAGAAAAAAAGAGAGAACACCAAACTTTATCTTTACGCTTAAAAGTTTACTCATATTACAAGTATGTTAAAAAATTTGCATTGGATATCAAGCGAGTATTTTTCAAAATAAATCTTTAAACTGACAGACTTCATAACTAACATGTTATTATATTGTCTAGACCCGAGAGGTTCAGCGTCCTTTGTGGTTCCTCTAAGTCAGCGGTTGTTAACCTTTTTGAGCCTGTGTACCCCTTGACTCGTACTACAAATTCGTTGTTCCCCGTACCCTCTATCTATCTTTTGTACACATGTAATGAAGGACATGTTTCATTTGTAATTTATTAATACTCTCATTATTACATGAATTTAACAATCAAGTCACACAAATACAGAATGGAACACGACTTCGGGCATTTTTAAACAGTGATTCTATAAGCATGCCATGGTATTACGTACCCCCAATTTTTTTTTTTTTTTTTTCCTTTATTTTTTTTTTTTTCCCATTATATCTTGATACATTTCAAAAGTAATTTTTACATATTTTCTAAATATATATAACATAACACAGATAAAAATAATGTAAAAAAGTAAAAAATATATATATATAAAAGACAAAAGTATATAATGGGAACCCACTAAGGCACTGCCTGTGCGTGGGTAATATTAACTAAAGTGCACCAATAAGTTGGCGGTACAAGTAAAAAATGTAAATTTCAAAGTGAAAGTTTAAAAATATAGGTAATGTATCTTTGAAAATATTGTAGTAACAAAGTGACACACAAGTTAGTTGATTTTTTGTTACGGTTTCAAGAAGATAAATAAAGTGTTTGTATGCCCCCAATTCGTACCACAAGTTGAAAACCACTGCTCGATCAAGTCGTTAACTATTTTTCATATTGATTTTAACACATTGAAATACAAAATATCTATGGAATGGCGTTGAGTTAAATATGTCATTTAATACACATGAATAATTTGGGTTCTCCATGGTGTCCGCGAATCTAATTCAAAACTCAGTTTTACCAACAAATGGAGGTAAGTACAATGTCTTGGCTGCTGTCAATACGTACATGTCATACTGCACGCTTGTGATAGGCGACTAGTTAATTTATTGTTCATTGAAAACGATATTTAGGAAAAGTACCTTTTTGGAGATTGAGTGTTCTGGTTCCATAATTCTTCTAGCAGAATAATATGTTAAAGTCAACCAATTTTAAAATGCTATCTTAACGACTAGTAAGTCCCGGTCAGTAACGACCGGTCAGTAGATGAGTTGGCATCGCGTTTGGGTCCCACCCGGGCGTCGCATGTTCGATTCCTCGGCTGGCTAAGTCGTCCAGCGTAGTAGGAGATTTTCAAATATTGTCACGTTATTCGTAACCTGGAAATATTTGTTTTTCTTAAAAAAATATATATAAAAAAGTATTGATAATTTGTTCTTATGAACTTTTTTTCTTATCTACTTAAACAATTGTGTAATTTATATTTCGTAGCAATTACCAGTCACACTACAATTAATATCTACAGTCGATTCCGCCTAAATGGGACACATCTGAATCCAAACATTTTGTCCCAAATAAGCAAAGTTTAAGGGATGTAAATTTAATTAATTTATCGAGCATTTTTTATATACATATACATTTATTTGAGTACACTCGAATATTTAAAAATAACATTAAAAAAAAATATATATATGACTAGCCGGGGTACCCTGCTTCGCTCAGGGAGTTGATATGAGATTGAACTGTCGTTCAAACCAACGACGGATCTTGCTTTATATACCCCTACCAATTGGTAGCCCCACCCATACAGAAAAGGCTTCGAATGGTCCTCAATGTTTCAGAACATTCCGCAACATTCGAGAGTTTTCTGAAATGTTCCACAATGATCTGGAATGTTCCGGGGTGTTCCCGAATGTCCCAGACTATTCCCGAACATTCCACAACATTGCAGAATGTTCCTGGATGTTCTACAATGTTGTGGAATGCTCTTGAATACTCTCGAGTGTTCTGGATTATTCTAGAGGGCGAAACTTCTAGCCCGTATATCTTAAAAAAACGCCCTTCAGGTAAAAAACGGGAGCCTTCTTCATGGATGGTGGATAGAGGGCTACCACACCATATAACTCCATTGATCGTACTGGGACTCGTTTCTTAGTTTTAGCGGGACGCTTACAATTGAACACTTTCTTTTATAATATATATTGATTACAGAGAAATAATTATACTAACAAAGGTACAAATATCGTCGCTGAGTGCGCAAACCTCCCAACGTGAAATTTTTAAAATTTTAGGGGAGAGTGAAAAAATACATTTTTTTAAAGCGAACATGAAGGGACTCTTCCATTTATTTTTAAATTTATTGTGTACATTAAAAACCAATACTTATTGATATAAATGAATATTATTTGGAGGTCCACTCTCCTCAACCGCACCGCATATCGCACGCCCGTCCTTCTTAAATAAAATTCGTTTACTGAGACACGTTGCGCTTCGACTTCAGATCGTAATTTGACCCAATTAAACGGAATGGTGTCCCAGATTACCGAAATAAATTAGTATTTTTTGTTGTTTATTTTTGGGGTGTTATGCCGTGTTGCGCTACCTCCTCCTTTAGCCAACGTTTCGGACATCGTTACAGTGTCCACCATCAGGGCAGATGTGTTATTGTTAGTGGTGAAATGTGTGCTTATGTACTTGGAAGCGATACCGTGTCGCCAGCTCCACTCCACTACAAGCAGGTATTACCGTATACTTCACAATAGGTTTTTGCGTTTAGCTTTCGTGTAGCCAAAACCATAAACCGTTTTACCAATTAAGCGGAATCTACTATACTAGGTTTCTCAATAAATGTGGCATTGCATTTAGATTAATATTTATGATAATATTATATTCTATATTCTGGATTTATTGTTCTAAGAATTTCTTGTTTTTCATCTCGCTGATTTAATTTTTAATTAATTATAATTGAATTTCTCATCTGACCACAAATTCCCAACTGAAACACTAGAAAATACCAAATAATCACTGAATAACAAATTTGTTGATCATTCTACATAAATATGTATATCTATAATCGTGTACAATTTTAAAATGTTTTTTGTATATTTTTATTGTAGTTCTACGAAGTGTCAAAGAATTTGGGTTTTTTTAATTATAATTTTTCAATGTTTACGTCAATTTATCAATAATAATAATTGTTGTGCATAAGGAAAATCTTAGAAACTTTAACATTGGCATTATTTTTACTTTGTGGCTTTATTCCAAGCATTAAAAAAATAAAAAATGCATCTTTCAGTTTTAAGTAAGTAAGTAAATATTATTTTAACTGGTTTTCCTGTTGACACAATAAATAATAATACAGTCACTGAAGAGATAAACAGATATAAGTATGTTGTGGGCATGTATTAATTTTAATTTTATCTTACTTCGGGTGAAACTGAAAAATATTCATTTCATTCTCTTTCTTTTATTAGTGTAAATCACATTTCTATTGTTTTTTTATGTTCAGTGAGTGCAGTTGATTCTGAATATATACAATCTTCGGTTGTATTTGAACATAAGGGAGCATACATTAATTACGTGAGCAGTTTTTATTCCAATCTAACCCCCCCGCCCATCCCTTGGTGAGACAAATTTGGGCCACCTCGTATATTCTTTTCAAGTAACGTGAGATTTTGCTGGACCCCCCCCCCCCCCTTTTGAGCTCACGTAATTAATGTATGCCCCCTAATTAGTAAAAGTTGTATGTACTTAATATCATTGCAAAAAGTGAAAGATGACAGAATCTGAACAATTCATTTTCAACAAATTTCAAAGTTAATTTTCAAATTATATTCAACTTCTGAAATTATATTATTATTGGCCAGTTGTTTCACATAACTGAAATAATAACAGAACTCGAATGGAACTTTCACAGAATTTGACAGTTAACTTCGAAATTTGATGAATTGTTCAAATTCTGTAAAAAATTTGACCCTTAGATAATAAGGGCTCTCTATTGTACCTACAATAAAAAAAAGGAATAAATTCGGTGTTTGGGCTAAATTCCTAAAAAATAAAACTAGTTATTTTTATACTAATTTGGGGTCGGGGAATCCGAATCTGAAAGAATTAGGCGGCGGCAAGCAATATTAACTGAATTACAGGACTTTAAAAAATTTTATACACATACAGGAAAATAGCCATTCTGGAAGCATTTTGATTCCTAGAAAATCGAACTAGTTATTTTTATACTAACTATGGGCCGGGGAATCCGAATCTGAAAGAATTAGGCGGCGGCAAGCAATATTAACTGAATTAAACGACTTTAAAATTTTCTATACACACACACATGAAAATAATCATTTCGGAAGTATTTTGACACATGTAACATGTAGTACAAAGATCATAGAAAAACAAGAAATATACAAAAACATGTGCCGGCAGTGTTACCAGCTCTCAAAAATATTTATCCCTATATCAATATGAAAATAGATAACAGCAGAAAAACATACCTTATAAATCGACCAAGTCTTCTTCGTCCGTCGTATCCTTGTCAAACTCGCTTGTCTCGAAGGGTTCCTGTCGGATACGCGGATCATATAAGAGTCCAGCTAAGCGGTAAAACTCCAGTCCCTTTATACCGCCTGCTCGCGTCCCTAACCTAACGCTAGGTTTGTGTAATATGGTTTGTGCCCCTTTATACCGCCTGCTCGCGTCACGGCAAAAAAACATCCCTGTTTTCAAGTAGTTTAGCGGCTACGCTAGGTTTGTGTAACATGGTTTGTGCCCCTTTATACCGCCTGCTCGCGTCACGGCACAAAAACATCCCTGTTTTCGAGTAGTTTAGCGGCTACGCTAGGTTTGTGTAACATGGTTTGTGCCCCTTTATACCGCCTGCTCGCGTCACGGCAAAAAAAACATCCCTGTTTTCAAGTAGTTTAGCAGCTACGCCGGGTTTATGTAACATGGTTTGTGATACAAAAGTGAGTAAAATTTATAAAAAATAAGTACTTAAAATATAAACATGTTATTTTACGTTATTAATATTACTGCTTAATGGCAACACTTAATTTTGTGTGGTAAAAACATTTATGTTATCTTGTTTTTCTATGATCTTTGTACTACGTGTGTCAAAATACTTCCGAAATGATTATTCTCATGTGTGTGTGTATAGAAAATTTTAAAGTCGTTTAATTCAGTTAATATTGCTTGCCGCCGCCTAATTCTTTCAGATTCGGATTCCCCGGCCCATAGTTAGTATAAAAATAACTAGTTTGATTTTCTAGGAATCAAAATGCTTCCAGAATGGCTGTTTTCCTGTATGTGTATAAAATTTTTTAAAGTCCTGTAATTCAGTTAATATTGCTTGCCGCCGCCTAATTCTTTCAGATTCGGATTCCCCGACCCCAAATTAGTATAAAAATAACTAGTTTTATTTTTTAGGAATTTAGCCCAAACACCGAACTTTAGCCAAAAAAAACATTTTACAATTCTGCTAAAAGGGCCAATGCCAGTTTTTCGATACACGTTTTTTGCGATTTCTCCTCAATATTGGGTTATCTTCCGAATTCTGAAGAACCTTTCGATTTCGAGAAAGGATTTTTCAATTTTCGGAGATTAGCGAGGCGAGACATTAAAAATTACTATTACCTAATTTAAACAGGCTACAGAGAGCAAATTCCACATATGTAGACCTCATGAAATTTGAAAAACTGAAATAGGCTCTTTTAGAAGCAAGCGTCCGGGAATAGGAAATGTTCAGTTTTTGGCTGTCACCAACCATGAGATTGGAGAAAGCAGATGTGTTCATAATGCTTCAAGATCTACAATACTTACATTAGATTGACATAGCGGTATGGCAACATGGAGAGTCCAGAGTCCAGATGGAGGAGTCTTCTCATCATGAGTTGCGGTGCCGTGGAGTGGCTTTTTGGGAATTCTTTAGACTTTTATGCAGTGGTGATTGTTTGATTTGGCCTGTCAATTTTCTGCTGATTTTCCAGTAGGTACCTACAATATATTTTTGGTTAGATTATCTGTAATGCTACGTCCAGACTGAAGCCAACCTTCTAACTCCGAACTTAGTTCGGAGTTGGAAGGTTGGCCGATCGTGTGGTCGCTGCGGCCAACCCTCCAACCCCGAATTCCGTACTCCAAAATGGCGGACATGAAACAGCTGTAGCTACGCTGTATCTTTTTCAGTTGCCTACAATTATTACGTACGTATAATCATATACTTATATACACGACATGTTTTCAAACAATTGTTATACCACTCTCCGTAATAATATAGTCATTTTAATAGTACGCGGCACGGTGTGGACAGCTGCGACAGGCTGGTTCGTGTGAGTTGGCCGTCGGGATCGCCACGAAGGCGATCTCGGGCCAACGCGAACTCCAACCTTCCAACACGAACTGCCAACGCACGAACACCCCTCCACACGATCGTCCAAACGTTTGAAGTTGGAACGTTGGCCGCAGTGTGGGCTTACCATAAAGATTATTTTGTTTCATAGAAAAAAATCAGATTGATTTTGGTATTGGTATAATTTTTAAATGGTTCAGGGAAAATTTTAAGTAAATTTCAATATAATATTTATTTTCTCTCGGCGCCCATCAGAAGTTGGCGCCAGGGTTTTTGCACACTTTTAAAAGAATTGCATATCTGTAGACTATACAATTGACGTTTTCACAAAAATATACAATTTTTTTAATCCTTGAAAAAGTAACAATAATCATGATATAATTTAATTGACCGTGGAATTAATCCACTCTCAACCAAAAATAAGCTAGTACAGCTAGCTTTTAGCAAGCTAGTATCTTGTACTAGCCATACGGGCCGGTATATCAGTAATGTTTGGTAATGGTATCACTAAGCTTATAATAACAGGGCTCCTACTAGAGAGCAACTTGACGGCCGTATATATATATCATATCTCTCTTAGCGAGCATAAAGAGCAACTTGTATACCGGGCCTATAACGCAACATGGACTCCGCTAGGACCAAACAGAAAAAATACCAGTTACAGTTACATTTATAAATGAATGGACAAATAATTCTCGATGTAACATTTTCTCTAGTTGAGCAACTATCATAGCTTTCGATCAACGTCAATGATTATAGCGTATCAGTCAATCAGTCGGCCGAAAGGCCGAAACTCCGACTTAGAGGTGGTCGATATTCCTCTCCAGGATACTTGGATCCGGTTCTTTTTCTGCCACTGGAACCACCGATATTATTTCTCTAAGGAACCGGTTCCTTTTAGAACATTTATTAAAATGAAAAAAAAAAACTTAAAAAAAAGTACTCACAAATTCTCCAGCAAGCCCTCCCAATGTTTTTTTCGGTGAGCTTTCGAAATCACTGGACACACTTAATACGAATATTTTTTTGGAAAAATCGTTTGATTCATCTTAAAATAAAATACAACTATTTGCATCCGGGCGGTGGAAAATACTGCATTCAAAATTTCAATAAAATAAAATAAAAAATTTGCTTTCTGTCGCGGGAGATCGCGGCCGAATCAAAAGGATTTTCTAAAAAAATATTCGTATTAAGTGTGTCCAGTGACTTCTAAAGTTACATATTTTTCTTTTGAAGAACAGCTTCGAAAATTACTGGATAAAGAACCGGTTCCAAATGTCTCCGGTAGCCGAAACCGCAGTGACTACCTATGTTATCTACCATCTCTTGCGAAACAGAAGTAGGTACCTACCTATTACGCGTATTTCAACGTACGTAAAGGTGCCACTAATTTGTTTGCAGCACGCCAATTGGCTGTATTTATATTAGTTTCTTTCGAACGGTTTATGAATGTGTGCGTGACCAAATGCATACGTATCAGAATAGTACACGTGTAGGTATATGCTGTCTATATATGATGTATGTACCTATACACATGTATATGCTGTATGTGCTGTGGTTAACTGCCTGTTGAAAATGACTGACACATGTAAAGAGTTTGGTCTCCCAATAGGCCACTTGCATCACATTTAAAAAAAAAATCCTGTTTAGGCAAATATTCTAAGACATTCTGTTTTTTTGTTTATCGTATTTTTGAAACCCTGGCGATTTTTAGAAATTTTCAATCCGAAAAATCAGACCATTTTTTATAAACCGGAAAGACGGGACATACTTTTATAGGTGCGAAAAAAACGATAATTACATAGCCGAAAATAATAAAAAATGAACGTTTTCCACACGAATAGCATAGGAGAATAACGAGGCATACCAAAAATATTAAATCTCGTAAATATTTTTTTCCTTGATCCATCTTATTGATCATAAATCATTATAATGTTCAACGTCTATATTACTAAATCAAATGTAATATACCTGTACTTGTAAATTATAATAATAATAAGAATATTATAAAATTTGATTTTGTTAAAATCCGCATCATTATCATTATACCTCTAAAACACGCACGGACAACGTAAATTGTACGGAGTTCTCTTCATTACATCTGTCAAACCAAATGATACGTTCGCAGAGAACAAACAATAAATTTAGTGAAAGTTAAATGTCAAATTCAAAAATTCGCCTGAAATCAAAGTGATGCCATATAAAAAAAATAAATCAGTGTGGAATTTTATAAAATTAATAGGAACATTTTCAGAGACGGGACATTTTCATGTAGTGACGTCACAACCCCAAATAATGGATTTCTTTATTTAAAAATAAAAAAACTGTACATTTCTAAAAAATTTTACTAACATTTTCGTAATCTTAGTAAAAAAATCTATCCACACGATTTTTTCCAAGTCGTTATGAAGTCCATGCAAGTGGCCTATTCACAATTATAGAATCGAATCCATACAAAGAAAATTAACCCACGTGTTATTGCTTATCGCGAAGGTTTATCTGATCAATTTGCAACGTATAACGACCGAATTCTACACTATAAACTAGGTACCTACACTCTCTGACAGAAAGACGGAAACTTTCCGATTTATTGTTTCTGCACAAAATTATACATGCATCAGTTGATACACCAAACATTTTATCCCAAATTAACATCAACACACCATCAAGAAATTCAACAAGAAGGATGCAAGATATTTTCTATATATCTGCCTACCACACAAATACAGGATATTTTATTAAGACATTATAACACTATACACTGCTCTAATAATGAAATTGACATTTTTAATAACCCACTTAAACACTTCAAAAATATATTTTACCATCAATCGTATTTTGCGCCCTTGAGGTAATTTTCTCACGAAAATGGCGCTATAGAAGTCATCCAATTATTATTATTATTATAAAGCTGATATTGTACTTTATTCAAAGACAGGAAATATTGTACCTACTAAATCATTGTCCCATCAGCACAGGGCCAATAATAAATTGTTGGTGATACTTTTGTATTCTACCTTTTACTCATTCTTGTTTGTCATTATTTAACTAATTGTTTTTGATACTATTTTTGTTATAATTTCTGTTATTATCTGTTATGTAAATTTTTGGGCATAATGCCTGTTTTATGTATTTTTTTTTTTTTTTTTTTTTACAGTGAATACCGCACAAGAATCTCAACTGCTCCCGTCTGGAGCCAGTGAGACTATGGCATCCCCAATTGGGGTATGTTGTGAGGCTGAAGATAATGGGGAGGGGAAGGAGGTGGGGAAGAGGAAGGTTGGGAAGTACCTGGCTATTCAGATCTGGTCACTAAACACGGCTAAGGCCATTTTCAAGCAACGTTTCAATTCTGAATGGTGGTCTTACACCAGGGCGATACTGATAGTATCTTCCACTCTGGAACATGCCGGAAATATACTATATATTATTTTAAATGAATTAATTGTGAAATAACACAAATTAATCAAATAAAATTTATTTGCGCATGCCGGGTTCGAACCCGCGACCTCCGGATTGTGAGTCAAGAGTCTTACCCACTGTACTACGGAGGTCACTGTGTATGTAGATACTTAAATAAAAATAAAGAAATAAATAGTTATGTCATCTTTAATTTAAAAAAAATGTTGTAGATACTCGTATCGTGTACCTAAATACCACGGTGCCAGAATGTCTATTCTGAATTGATTGAAAAGATTTTAGCTGTGTTTGGTGACCGTGACCAGATCAGAAAAGACAGGTACTTTCTTACCTTCCTCTTCCCATCTTATTCCTTTCCCCCCTCCCTCAATTCAATATTTTCAGGTTTCTCCAACAGTGGGAATACATGCAAAATAAAAATACACATTGGAATCACTAAACCGTTAAACTACGGAAACTCAGAATACTTTTTTTATATTAGCTCCGCACTGAGGAAAATAATTCATCTCAGGGTCTATGTCATCTTTGGGAATCCTGTGTGATGGGCCTTTTTAGAAAGAGGATGTTCCGGGAAGGAAAAAGGAGGGGTGGGTAGGAGTCTAGGGGTCCAGGAGTGACGGACGTATGAATTCATCCATCCCACTGCGATGTTCCGAAAGGGACCTGCTGGAGAGATCAAAAGGACTTACTCTACCAATATCTCAAAAATCCGGCCTGCCACGCATTTGTTTGGTAAACAAATCTCACCCCATGAATGCAGTCACGTAGCGAACCACTTGGGGTGACCTATGGCAGACCTATCTAACAAATGATTCCCCGGGCGGTTGTACCCATACCCGCCTCCCAAATTGATCTGTAATTTGCTAGATTTGTGAGAATACAAGAATTTTAAATGCAGTTATTTATTTTGATGATAAATCAAATCCCGGGAGAAAAAAGCATAGTTTATTAAATTGAATCTCTCAAAAATACAAGGTGGGGCAAAAGTAATCATCCGATGTTCTTTTGCTGTAATTTTTTATTTAATGAAAAACTTAGGTTCTGGTTGTGAAATTTGTTTATTTAATCCATTAGAATTTATTACATCATATCGAGAAAATGATATCGGCCAAGTGGCCGCCGCCAGAGTTGACGACCATACGGGCCCGTTTTATGGCATTTTCCATCACTCTTCTCAGGCTCTCGAATTCTTGGCGAATATTCTCCTTAAGGGCTTCAAGAGTCAGAGGCTTGATGACGTAAACCCGCGACTTAAAAAAAAAACCATAAAAAGAAGTCTGGAACGGTTAAATAGGGTGATCTGGCCGGCCAGTGCAAATCACCAAAACGAGAGATAAGGCGACCCGGAAATGCTTCCTTCAGAATATCGGTTGTGGTTCGAGCAGTGTACGCCGTTGCACCGTCCTGTTGTATAATTAAAATTCTTCAATATGATCAGTCATCATGCGTAAAATTTAAGTTATCTATTTAGGTACTACCTACTTACCAAATACGATACTTTATTGATTTCACAGAAATTGTTTGCATTACAAAAATAAACAAAATAAAAATAATAAAAGTTTTATTAGGTACTTTTATTACAGATAAAAATAATGAATGGTAAACATATTCTATATCTATAAGTACGGAAAAAACAGGTTTACATTGTACATAAATAATAATGTCATGTTTATTTTCCTTATTGTTTTAAAGCATATCTCTAAACTTAGGGTAAACGCGTAAAATAATAAAATCATTATATTTTCCAGATTGGTTTGTTCACGTGCAGATATTATTGCTAAGTAATGTAAATACTTTCGATTATTATACTCGTATCCTCGTATGTACATAGTTAAATTTCCTTCTAAACATTCAACTCTTCATTCATTCTGGGTCAAATTAGACTCCGACAAACCTTTGATCGACCTAAAGAGTCAAAAATTTTACCTAATTTCCTTTACTGCTTTTTAATGGTGACATTTTTATTTACTCTTTCACTTGGGGAAAAACTTGGGGATACTCTTGCAAGACTAATTTGAGCTACCTACAATCAGTACAAAATTCTATGGTTAAGTTATTAGTTCAAAAACATATTTTTTCACAGAGACGAAACATATCATTGTTGTATGGGAATTTAACAATATTACCGGTGCAGGCCTTATTATGGTACAAAATATTGATTCAGCATATGTCTGAGTCTAATTATAAGAGGAAAGTACAACACGATTATAATACAAGGTTCACGAAGAATGAAGGAATGATTGTTCGAAAATATAATAATAACTACGGACGGCGAACCCTGGAATATAACGTGCCAAAAATATTTAACATGTTACCAATTAATATAAAAAATTGCGATTCTACAAATAAATTCAGATATATGCTGAAACAATGGCTGCTAAAAAGAGATAGTTTATATTAATTCATGTGTTAATTGTTATAATCTGTATGGTTATAGTAATAATATTATGTAATGTTTAAATTGTAACTGAACATTAACATCCTGTTGACAAACTGCTTTATTGCGGTTTAACGGGATTGTACCTTGAAAACCAATAATAAAAAAAAAACTTAATATTTACATCGAAATATTCATCAACCACGCAAAAAACTTGGATAAACACAGTAGTAAACAAATACTTTAATTGATTCACAATGGGAATCACGCCGAAAACTAAGGCCCTCCGATACGTTCATGGAGATACTTACAATCTACGTAATTGTGACGAAACCACAAGTACCCTGCTGATATACTACTTTTTAATGCCAGTCTCCGTACACGGCGCTATCCGAAATATACTGAACTTGATCATTTTTCACGTGCAGCCGTGGAGTTAACACGCGCTGTCAAGAGATGTCATATGACTTTTTTTCCAACATCAATCCATGCCTTCTCCACTAAATCCTTTCTTACGTATTCTGGTAAAGTATAGTTATATAAACATGCATTTTTTCCACTTCCAGAACAAATCTAAGATTACTTTCATGTTCCGACGCCATTTCTGTCAAACGTCAAACGAATAAGTATCAGACACAAATGATGCGACGCGTCGCGTGCGATCAGCAATGTCAGTATCGTGATACTGATTGGAAACCGACAGCCACCGCGTAGCGCCGTGAACGGGCACCAGAAAAATCGTACGGGGGGTACTTACGATCGGCGCGTATGATTCGCGCACGAGGATCGAGTATCTTGTAAGTATCTCCGTGAACGGAGGCACTTAGCGAACGAAGATAGCAACACGCGCGAGGCACGCGCCACTCTGGCCACGCCCATATCCGTATTCATTCAGCATTAATTGATGCGAATGCGGATGAAGATGTCTGAATTAATGCGAATAATCCGCATTTGCGGATGCGGATGCGAATATCCGCAAAACCCCTTATTCACACATCCTCTCTATCGGGTCTGATGTATAACTTTTTCCCTAAAAAAGGACAATAAAACTAACATTTTCGGCACGAAATGGAAAATATTATTATTATTTTTTTACATTAGCTCTACCCAGGAGGCCTGGAGGAAAATAATTTCCCAGGTCATCTTTGGGTATGCTGTGTGGAGGTCTTTTGAGTAAAGTAAGGAGATGAATTTCCGAGAAGGAAAAATATATGATAGGTGGGTAGGAATTTGGGGGTCAGTGTCTCCAGGAGTATGAATCCAACCCTCCCACTGTGGTGCAGGGCGATATTCCGAGAGAGTCCTGCTGGAGAGGTCAAAAGGACTGTCGCAACTAGTCTCTCCCGATTCGGCCTGCCATGCAGGTGGTAGGCGGATGCATCCACCGCCAAACCTCTGCCCATGAACCCGGGGACCCTTGCTTAGTCATAAAACGTAGCGAACCGAATTATGTAACGTTCCCCGCAGTATGTTTGAAACATGAAAAAATTGTTCGTAACTTCCCATTTTTTTAAATTTTGTGCCCATATTCACAGAATATTTTCTTATATCGAGTGTAAAAAAATCACGAAAAAGGATGATTGTTTTTTTTCTCTACTTCTATTTATTTGAGAAAATTAAGTGATTTTATGTTTCGACATTTGGTTCAGAGAAGTTATTTTGAATTTAAAAGATTTTATTAGAAAAATAATGAATTAATAAGTCCATGACAATAAAAATGTCTTATACACCTGTGTTTTATTGGATAATTTTACCACTTGGTGTAAAATGTAATATTACAATAAATTTAAATACAATTAAATAGTTACTCAATAAAATGTTTACACTACACAATTGAATTCGGAGTCAATTAGACCAATGTTTACCGTATACTTAGTCGAAAATATGTATGCCAGTTAAGTGTTAGTCATTAAGTAGGTACTTAACACCAGTGTGTAACAAAACGTTCGAAATTCTCTAACGATTCCTAAGCTAATTATCGGTGAAACATGTATAATGTATAACTATGTCAATTTGTTAAACGGTGGAATTTTTGGTAAATAATCCACAAGACGCCGCAATTTTGAAAAGTAAACTACTTTTAAACTTAGTTACCAAAAGAAACATCGGTTTCAGTCGGGGCAGACGGAAAAATATGCATTGAAATTCGATTTTCTTTCAATCAAAGTAAAAAATTTGCATTGCTGTTATTTTCGAAGCAAAACTTCTGTACGCACGCTTGACTTGGGTTGGGGAGTAAGCTGGTGAATGCGACGAGAGAGCGTTACGAAAAGCGAGGCGAACGGTAGTTGAAAGGGAAATATAAGTTAGTGAATATAGAAAGAAGAATAGAAAGAGAAGAAAGAGAATGAAGATAGAAAATTTCGTATTACTGTAGGGGCAAGACACATTTTCTTTCTCTCTTTCTCTCATAACCAGTTACGTTTCGTATATCTAAGACACAGTGCAGGCCTATTGTTTGTATCACACTGTAGGAGCAAGAGAGAGCAGTGCGCGCGCACATTTTCTTTCTCTTTTCCTATCATATAGATGGAGCTAAATAAATGTTTTACTTCAGTTGTGTGGTCTAAAGCACACTCGTTTTTTTTTGTATAGATTTTACATTTGCTAAGTTTCGTTTCAAACTAAATACGCATGAATTACTTAGTTTATAATTAATTAATTACTTAGTTTACCTAAACTAAAAACCTTATAACTTATTTTAAAAACGTAAATAATTGTTTCCTTTAGTAATTTTTTAAATGAATTGTGAGTAAAGCGGCGGCTTATGGATCATTTAATGAATTTTTTGAAGTGAAAACTTCTTTAGCACCGTTGTAATTTGAAACTCGATGAAACGAAAAAGCGACACTAAAAAGAGACAAACACATAGTACATCAACAAGATTAAGCCCGCGAGAAAATAAGATGGAATAATAGGACTCCTCTTTGTGCGGTGCTTCGTAGCCTCCCCACTCTTGTATACTTTAGTTTTCTGAAGGTTTCACTTCTACGCGTGTGAATTAATCGAAATTTCTTTCACGCATCGCCAGTGCAAGAACATAATGCTAGTATCGATTTAAAAAAAATAAAAATTTAAGTACAGTTAACACGCGGTAGAAGCGAAACTTTACCAAAACAATCTCAACCAATGAGCCTTGAAAAGTGAGGCTATAAATGAAAGCAGCCAATGAGCGCAGACCTGGCACCATTTCCGTTTCATATCTCAACCAATAGGAGCCTTGATAGGAGTTTTATGCTTCGCAGGTGCTGTATACGTCATTTCCGTTACATCCGAATTCCTAATCACAACGGGGCTATAGAAGTTTCTCTTCAAAAAATAATACAAAATTTTTATTCGGCTGCTCCGTTAGAGAATTTTTGAAGATCATCAATAAATTCACCTTCGTGGATCAAATTTATTATATATATCGTGTTTTTGAATGTATTTTGAACATTTAGATGATTTTCTATTGCTTATTTTAGGTACACGAAATCGTGAAATCTTGTATTTTCATAAAAAAAAGATGACCTTCAAATGTTTCTGTCAGAAAATCTGAGAAAAGTCATTAAATAATGTGGTAAAATTTATATGTTGGTTTTTATTGCCTAACGTCATAAAAATGTGTATTTTGACCAATGCTCAATAACACCAATGTTTTTGTAACTGGATTTGTCCCGAAATTAAAAAAAAATATATTTTTATGACTTTTAATGAGTACCTAATTAAAGATGGAAAATACTTAAGATTTCTAGGTAATACATTATTCTTCTTTGAATAACTAAAAAAAGTCAATAGTGCAACAAGAGTCCCAACTGCACGGAGTTAGTGAGATAATAGCATCGGTAGGTATATGGGGTTGAAAAGAGTAGGGAGGGGAAAGAAAAACAGTATCTATAGATGATGTTTGTGAAATATTAAAAACTTCGTTATATTATCTATGCTACATAATAAAGACATTGGTGTGTGCGTATCGATGCGTGTCTTTTCCTATGCATCCCCGTTCCCGCACTCGTTCCCCTCCCGTATCCTTCCCCCCTTCATTCCCCTCCCCACCTTACGGATTCACCTCTGCCTTCCTTCCCTGCCACTAAATTACATGAAAACACACATTTTTCAAACACCTCGCACGCCATCCATCGTGAAATTTTAATACAAATTTCATCACGCTAGAGATTTTCAATTTGGGAGGCGAGGAACCATTTATTGTATAAGCAATACGTCTGCCGTAGGTCACCCCAAGTGGTTCGCTACATTTGGTGACTTAGCAGGGGTGCCTGGGTTCTTAGGGTGAGGTTTGTCCAGGTCTTGGCGCCAATGCGTCTGCCTGCCTGTCACGTAGTGTGCAGGATCGAGAGAGACTGGTTGAGGGGCCTTTAGTATTTAACCCTCTCTAGTCGAAATCTCTCGACCCATCGCCTTGCATCGCGGTTGGAGGGATGGATTCATACGTCCGTTACGCTTGGACCCCCCAGATTCCTACCAACCCCCATACTTATTTTTTTTCCAGAACTTCATCTCCTCCCTCTCCTTAAAAATACCCTCCACACAGCATCCCTAGGAAGACATAGGCCCTTGAGGGAAATTATTTTCCTAAGGGCCTCCTGTTTGGAGCTAATGTAAAAAAAATAAATAGGATGAATAGTACCTACAGGCAGGGCTGAGCAAAATACATGCTTTGCTGTAATTAAAATACAAATTACAAAATACTTTTGCGCATGTATTTAAAATACGAAATACTTTCAAGTCGTATTTTTGAAATACAAAATATAGTTTTTTATATCAAATACAAAATATAGACACCCCCCTTTGGTGAGATAAATTTGGGCCACTTCGAATATTCTTTTCAAGTAACGTGAGATCTTGCTGGACCTCCCCTCCCCCCTTTTGAGCTCACGTAATTAATGCATGCCCCCTTGCTCAAAAGACACATCTCATCTCCGCTCCATTTGTAAAGTTTGTGGTATAGGACTCAGGTGTTAGATAATAATAATAATTATTATAATACAATTATTACAAGCAATAATTGTCAGCCTGAAACACTCATTTACATTGAAAAATCTTCCGAGAAAAGATACTTGCCGCCAACGGGACTTGAACCCGTGTCCTTCCGATTGCCGGTCGAATGCTCTGACCACTGAGCTATGGGGGCTTATCAAATACCCGCCAAATAATTCAATATATATACTAGTGTTTCATTCAACAATTACTGCTTGTTATATTTTTTCCACCTGAAAACAACCAACTTTATTTTTGCGAGGAAGACATTGTTAGTGTTAAATCCCTCGCTAGGTGGCGTCGAGACAAATTATGTCTGCATTTATTGGGGAAATACTTAAACTTGTTAAATATTAATTATTATTTTTTTTAATTTATAAACTAACGTTTAGACAAGATTTTTATGCATAGCACAAAGGGTAACAATTATTACAAGCAATAATTGTCAGCCTGAAACACTCATTTACATTGAAAAATCTTCCGAGAAAAGATACTTGCCGCCAACGGGACTTGAACCCGTGTCCAACGGGACTTGAACCAGTTTAAGTATTTCCCCAATAAATGCAGACATAATTTGTCTCGACGCCACCTAGCGAGGGATTTAACACTAACAATGTCTTCCTCGCAAAAATAAAGTTGGTTGTTTTCAGGTGGAAAAAATATAACAAGCAGTAATTGTTGAATGAAACACTAGTATATATTGAATTATTTGGCGGGTATTTGATAAGCCCCCATAGCTCAGTGGTCAGAGCATTCGACCGGCAATCGGAAGGACACGGGTTCAAGTCCCGTTGGCGGCAAGTATCTTTTCTCGGAAGATTTTTCAATGTAAATGAGTGTTTCAGGCTGACAATTATTGCTTGTAATAATTGTTACCCTTTGTGCTATGCATAAAAATCTTGTCTAAACGTTAGTTTATAAATTAAAAAATAATTATTATTATTATAATACCACGACATTTGCATAGCGCAGTTTTGTGTTATTTTTAAGTGAAATAACTTTAATCTACTCTTATTTCACAAAAGTAAAATAACACAAAAGTGCGCTGTACTGTAATTAACTTAAAAATAATCTAATATTCAGTCAAATTATTATATAACACAAAAATGTACAATACAAAGCAATGACAAGTATAATATAATATGATACAAATATGATAGAATATGTACAATTACAGTGCTATAACAGCACAGGACGTGTTGCCAACTCTAAATATTACCATACATAATTGCTCTGGATTCTAGCGTTTTTAGTTTACGTGTTAACTACGTCAGTTTATTTTTCATTATCATTATTAAGGTTGCTAAATGTATTTGAAAATGTATTTTGAAGCCATAAGTATTTGAAATACAAATTACAAAATACCTCAGCATTAGGTGATTGAAATACTAATTACAAAATACATTTTTTGGGAGTAATTGAAATACAAATACAAAATAGGTATTTGTATTTCAAATAGTATTTCAATTACAAGTAATTCAAATACTGCCCAGCCCTGCCTACAGGAAATAATTTCATAATGCCAGAGGTAATTATTATATACAGAAACCATTGCGGGCATGCGCACATGAAATCAGAAAAGTTTCATCGTAATCGGATGAATGGTTTAGGAGAGAACAAACAAAGAAACAATCATTTTGTATATATATTAAGATTATGAGAGAATAGCATACGAGTGAGACTAGCTTATTGCCAACATTTTGTAATCTAATTTTGTGTAAGTAGGTATGGATATTTATTAATTGTTCACCGTCTGGCTTCTAACGTCAATTGTTCATAGTATGTACATAGGTACCTAGTTATACCGACGTAATACGAACGTCATTCATTGATGCTGTAGGGAGCTAAATGCAGTAAATAAGCGAGCAGATGATAATAATTACGTAATGGCAAACAGTTAATCACAAATAATAGATGTATTTATAATGCCCGATCCTAAAACTGACAGTATCTTTCCTATAAACACCGAAATGTACGATTGGTTTGTTTCATACAAAATTTTGAGTTGAAAGCCTTTATATTGGAGGTTCAATGCTAACTCAGAATAAAGTCAACTAAACGACTCTTTGAAAAGTCATTATTACAATCAACGAAAAAAAAAATGAAAATAGCCCATAACTTAACCTATTTAACCAAATGTTTATACTCAACGACTGGTCAGTGGTTGAGTGGGCATAGCGCTTGGGTCCCACCCGAACGTCGCGTGTTCGATTCCTCAGCTGGCTAAGTCCTCCATCACAACACAAGCAACATTTTCGGCTTTCTGTGGTGGTAGTAGGAGATTTTCAAACATTGTTGGGTTATTCGTAACCCAGGAATGTTTGTCTTTCTCTAAAAAAAATATATTATGTAGGTATTTTTTTCATAACTTTTAATAATTTTCAAAGGAAGTGTTGAGTTGCTAGTTACTTAAATACTTGCAGAACTCGATAATAACATTATTAAATTAAATTTTAATTAAGTAATAAAAAAATAATTAAGTTGAGTTCTACGAATTAAACACAAAACAATAAATAATATATTTTTTTACATGAGCTTCACACAGCTTTGGGGATGCTGTGTGGAGAGTTTTTTTAAGGGAAGGAGAGGAGAGTTCTGGGAAGGAAAAAGGTTTAAGGGGTGGGTAGGAATCTGGGGTTCAGTGTGTCCTGGTCATCTGCCTTCAAGACCTACACAAACCTCACCCCATGAACCCGGGCACCCCTGCTAAATCACCAAACGTAGCGAACCACTTAGGGTGACCTATGGCAGAGGTGTTGGTTAAGATAAATGAAATAAATTAATTAATAGATAAATTAATAAAAATATTTAATTAATTGCAATATTCCATTGTCATTGACGGCCTCCGTAGTCTAGAGGTAAGGCTCTTGACTCGCAATCCGAAGGTCGCGGGATCGAATCCCGGCGTGGGCAAATAAATTTTACTTGATTAATTTGTGTTATTTCACAATTAATTCATTTAAAACTACCACATAATATATTTGCAGTACATTCCAGAGTGGAAGATACTCTCAGTATCGCCCTGGTGTAAGACCACCATTCAGAATTGAGACGTTGCTTGAAATGGCTTTAAAATGGTGACCAGGTGTGAATAGCCAGGTACATCCCCACCTCATACCCCAATTGATGCCATAGTCTCACTTCTCACTGGCTCCAGCAACTGGCACTCATGTGAGGTATTCAAATAAAAAAATGAAAATTACTGTACACACAAACTGCTTAATGGCAGGTTAACAAAATAATATTTTTGAGGAACAATAAAAATAATACTTTTGGTCGTGAAAATCTGAAATCATACCTATATATTGATATGATTTCGGCTCTGCTCATGCAGCAGATTTGATTGGCAAGGTTTAGGCACCTTCCTCTGACATCTTCTTACCTCCTACCTCCTCCCTCGACCTTCCTCTGCTATTACCTCCTTTGCTCCAGTCGAGGTCACAAAAAAATAAAAGAGTTTATAGAGACGTCAATACGATTCCACGAAAAACCCTTTTAACAATGCAGCCCTCGTAAGCCCTTGACGCGAGTAAACTTTTTCAATTTGGAATTTAATAAATCTGCGCTTTTTGTATTATTCATTAAGAGAGGTACCTTTGTACTTATTTTACCACCTTCCATAATATAATATTTCCAAACGCCTCCTCACATCGTCTGCTGAATGCGATCACGTGGCGCTGTCACGTGTTCGAAGGGAGGGGACTCAAATCAGTGATATTATTATTATCATTGCCAGGGTGGGAATGGCGAGCAAGGTAAAGGCTTCGGTGGCCGCGGTGCTGAAAGTTTACGAGGCATCCGAAAAGGGGACAAAAATAACGGAAAAATTAGACGCAGGAACACAGGCACATAGTTGAAAACACCTCTTCATTTAACAACTCAGTTGAAATCGTGATTCTTCAAATTAATTTATTTTATTTATGATTACAATAATAAACGTATCCTGTAAAACTAGAGCATCTTTAAATTGACGAATTGTTCAGCCTTTTTAGAAATATTTTATTACTGTTAGCAGTTTTTGAAGTGAAAACTTCTTTAGCACCGTAGTGATTTGTAACTCGATGAAACGAAAAAGCGACATTAAAAAAAGACAAAGACATATATCTACAGGATTTAGCCTGCTAGAAAATGAGATAGAATAATCGGTCTCCTCTTTGTGCGGTGCTTTTTAGCCTCCCCGCTCTTGCTTACTTTAGTTTTCTGAAGGTTTCACTTCTACCGCGTGTGAACGGCACACTTGTATTTTTAAAATATTTTTTTAACTAAAATACTTGCAAAACTTAATAATAATGTTATTAAATTAAATAAAAGAAAAATAATAGTTTTCTACGAATTAAACACAAAACCTTTAATATCTACATGGTTAGTAATGGTAATGGTGACAGTTGTCGTTGGTAATAAATTTTAGCGATTGAAATTCAATAAAATATTCCTAAAAACTATGAACGTGTCATTCTTGTAGTTATCATTTTTTACATTAGCTTCAAACAGGAGGCTCTTAGGAAAAAAATTCCCCTCAGGACCTATGTATTCTTTGGGAATATTGCGTGGAGAATCTTTCTAGGAAAAGAAGGAGAGGAAGTCAAGCTGGAAAGGTCAAAAAGCCTCCCTCAACCAGTCTCTCCCGGTACGTATCCGCCGCCAAGATCCGGACAAACCTCACTCCATGAACCACCAAAAGTAGTGAACCACTTGGGGTGACCTTAGGCAGAGGTGTTGGTTATTCAATAAGTTCCTGGGACGGCAGCACTCATACCCGGCTCCCAAATTACGAATCATAGAGGACATTTGTATAACCCCCCTCTAACAATAAGTTAACTCCACGCAACATCCCAAAACACGACAAATCTAGAAAATCCTTGAGGTCCATTTGTAGAAAAATAATGCAAAACATTATTTATTTATCGTTATTTGTTTTTGGGGTGTTATGCCGTGTTGCGCTACCTCATTCTTTAGCCAACGTTTCGGGCATCGTTGAAGTGTCCATCATCAGGGCAGATCCGGTAGATGTGTTCGAATGTGTTGATGTCCGAAACGTTGGCTAAAGAAGGAGGTAGCGCAACACGGTATAACGCCCCAAAAAGATTCCTTCCATCTTACTTAAGAATTGTGTCCAAAGTTTATCTGTTCCGCTTAATATACTGTTTAATAAGTCACTCTCTACAGGACACTTTCCACAAATATGGAAACTTAGCTACCTAACTCCTATATTTAAAAGTGGTGATAAATCATTTGTTGAAAATTATCGGCCTACCTGTATTCAATCGTCTATACCTAAACTTTTTGAGAAATTGATTCTTAAGAAAATCAGCTTCTTTGTAAACTCATGTATCGCAACTTGTCAACACGGCTTTATCTCCGGCAGATCAACTTTGACTAACCTTACATTATATGAAAATTTCATTTCTAATGCACTTGCCAACAAACAACAAGTTGATTATATTTACACCGACTTCAGTAAGGCGTTTGATAATAAGGTCTGTCTTAAAATTCTTATTAATAAACTTTTGAAACTCGGCATTAATGGAAACCTTTTATCTTGGTTTAAGAGTTACTTACTTAGGCGTCAGCTAATTGTCTGTATTAATGATCACTTATCCTACATGTTCGAAGCCACCGGTGGCGTACCCTAGGGTTCGCATCTTGGTCCTTTACTTTTTAATTTATTCATTAACGACGTAACAAACATATTCACCCGTGTTCTCATTCTAATGTTCGCTGATGATATGAAGATTTTTAGAATTATTGATAATATCGAGGACTGTCTTGACACTTCAATCTAATATTAATAGCTTTTATGATTGGTGTCTTATCAACAAATTAACTCTTAATGTAAAAAAATGTCAACTTATGAGATTCCACAGAAAAAAAACCCATTGTTGTTCACCTACTTTCTCAATAATCACATATTATTATCTGTTGATGAAATAAGAGACCTTGGTATAACCTTTGACACTAAATTAACATTCATTAAACATATTAATAATATAACCAGTAAAGCATTGCAAATGTTAGGATTTGTCTTACGGATTTCAAAGGATTTAAAAAATTTAAAAACTGTCAAATTACTTTACACTTCACTTGTTAGAAGCCAACTAGAATTTAACTCCACCATTTGGAATCCTTACTACAGTGTACATGTACATAAATTTTTACGTTATATTAATTTTAAATTGGGAATATTCATCGAAAACATTAATTATCCCTCTCTGTTACAATTATTGGGACTCGATACATTAAAAGAAAGAAGAATTTGTTCAGACCTATTTTATTTATTTAAAATCGTTACCAACCTGTTGAACTCCCCTGAACTTCTTTCGCTAATAAGTTTCCATGTACCTAGTCGATCAGTTCGTTTCAAATTACCTTATCATTGCAACAATACAGGATCTAACGCTGAACTCAATTCCATAATGAATCGCCTGCATGTACTTGGAAATAAATATGTTTTGGATGAATCTATAAACATTGCTAGTCTAACCTCATACAAACACTACTTAATTAAAACTGTCTGTCAGCGCTTCTCAGTTTGACTATAATCAAATACAGATTAAAATTATTAATTTCCTAATACATAATATCCGGGATATATAATATGTTTTGTATTTATAATAACCTACTCTTTGTACTTTTTTATGCGATACTACAATTTTTATTGTTCTCCTTTATGAATTTTATATTTATATTTTTCTTTTTCTTTATCTATGTATATTCTGTATTCATATGTAAAATATTTGTAATTCTTTTGTAAAAGCCGCTATAATCGGCGTTAATAAATAAATAAATAAATAAATAAAAAAAACAAATAACGAAAATGCTTTTGGCCGTGAAAATTTTAAAACGTATGATTATTTATTTAGTCTGTACTAGGCACTAACTTATTACCAACCTTTTAATGAACAGACAATTTAACATTTCCTGGCAATTATAATCAGAAATTAAAAAACGAAAATCATTTGAAAGAATTTATTTTTTTAGGGATCTTAGTTGCATCTTTAATTTTTTTGCCATATATTGGACTTCGACTGAATCTCAGATTGCTAGAGTGGATCACAGTAAATGGGTGGCCCGGGTGAGCGCTACCAGGCGCCTTTGTCTGTATTTGGTCCTGATTTATCCAGCGTTTCAATGTCGCCAATGACGCCATCGGCCCACATCAGGCGGATAACAGAGCAGCCAATTTCTGAATGGCAAATTCTCCTTTGTCCCTCGGTCCACCGTACAAAGCCACCACCGACAACTCTCGCAAACTCCGCGGACCCGTGGTTTATTTACCCACGCGGTAATTAAATGTTACGCAATCTTCAATAATGAAATATATATATATATATATATATATATATATATATATATATATATATATATATATATATATATAAGAATCATTCTGGGAATATTGACACCCGGGAAACTCGGCGGTGATCAGACGAAGCCAATATTTGAAGAAGATTGTATTAGGGAATACGGCAGGGATGTAATGGAGGTATATACGAGTATATGTCGTTCTTGAGTTAGGATTTTGTAACCGTACGAAAATGAAGCAAGACGATTAATAAAATTAGTTTATTTGGGTCTCATGTAGATAGCTATGGAGGTCTCAACTGAACAAGTGGAGAACTAACGAACGCACGGGTGCCCCTTTTAGATAAACATATGTTTGAATAATTGAATCATATGCACCGTATTCCATTCTCATACCGCAAAAAATTGGGAGTCCATGAAAATCTAAGAAAAAAGTTCTAAAAAAAGTTTTTTAAACGAAGTAATTTTAATTACAAAGAAAAAATAATTTTTTTACATAATATTTAGAATTTTTAATTATGCTCGTAGTTTTTCTATGCCCTAACACAATCCTTATGTGTACATATATAATTTAAATAAAACATTTTTTAGATTGAATCAATCACATATTTACGTAATTTAATTTCTTAAAATTTTATTTCGCTTGGTAACTCACCAAATATTTTATTTAATCCACCAATGACTTTTGAATCAGCTTTTTTTTTCAAAAAAGGAGTCTTATATAATTTCCCTTCCTCGTCTCATATGTGATTGTGATGTAAGTTTTCAATTTTTCTTAGAAATTCATTTAATGTGTGGCCATGAATTATTTTGTAGATTAAAAGTAAAGTATTGAAGAAATTTTGTTTATTGAAGTAAAAAATGTAATAAAAACCCACTAGTGTAATCGTAGCTCTAAAATGCGAGACTTTAAAAAAAATCCGACTTCGGCTGATATATAAAATAAATTTTCAAACAAATTTTGAAAATCAATCTTAAAAAATCAATTTTATTGTCCACTCTAGGTCTCAGTAATCGAAATCCTTACGTAATTTGGCAATATAGGTTTTTAATCAAATCGGGGTAAAATAGGTAATTATTATAAATCACGTTCTAGGGATTTTGTGTTCAGTGAGCAGTTTTTTTCTTTTGATGCCAGCAGCCTTAATGGTGAATTTTCACAGCAATCAACTCATTTTCTATAATTCTTCGACCGTATTGTACCTAATGGCGCTAATAGCATGTAATCTGTAATATCGATTAGGGAATTCCTCGGATATATAAGTACTTATATTTTAATACGTTGTTCATGTATATATGTGTGTAATAATTGTATGTATTATACACACCTATGACGACTGCAGACTCGTTATTCAAGTTATCTGTATGTTAGTCGGTTACATGTTACATGGAATATAAAATAGGAATCTCAACCAAATGTATAAATTCAATAAATTGTATTAGCGTGTTACTGTCATTTTTCTTATTACTATTTCCGTTATTTCACTAGTAGCATTTCTACCTAGTAACAAGTCAGATATGGGGCTCCATCGAAGCCAGAGTAAAGTTAGCCTCTCAAAAACTAGGCGTACTGTACAGGGCCCGCAGATACTTTAATAGTACACAACTGCTAACCCTGAACAAATCACTAGTACGCCCCGCGGTTAAATTTGGCAGCCACCTTTGGTATGGAGCTCCAAAATACCTGAAAAATACCCTCGACTGAAATATGCAGAAACGGGCGGTCCGTTTGATAGATTCTCCAATTTTAACAGACGGATTGCAATCTTTAGAGCACAGGCGTCGGGTGGGAATGCTATACTTGTTCTACCGGTATTTCAATGGAAGATGCTCCGAGGATCTAGCGTAATTTATCCCTTCGGCACCGATGTATAGTCGGTGAACACGCCAAACGCGTGACCAACATATTCACGGTTAACATTTGTCATGAGAATGGGTCGCTTCTTCGACCTGTTCTTGTTTTCAACAGCTCGGCTGTGGAACAAACATATCTTCCACACAGCATCTCAGATGACATAGGCTTTGAGGGAAATTATTTTACTCAGGGCCTCCTGCGTGGAGTTAAGGCAAAAAAAACTAAACCTCATATACGCATTTTTAATTGGAGTGTTAACATCTTTGCATATCCCAATGGCAATTTCTTTAATGTAATAATTGTTAACAGTCTGTAAATGTTTCCAACAATAAAAAAAACAGAGTGTTCAATTGACACGTGGTAAAAGTCAAACCTTCAGAAAACTAAAGTAGACAAGAGTGGGTCTTCTTCTTCGGACGTTGGCTATCATGTTGGCTATGCGGACTTTGTTTACTGCAGCCCGGAACAGCTCCACGGTAGACTGGCCATACCACTGTCTCAGGTTTTTCAACCATGAGGTTCTCCTTCTTCCAGGGCCCCGTCTTCCGGCAATCTTTCCCTACATTATGAGATGCAGGATCTCATACTTCTCTGGATGTCTCATCACATGTCCAAGATATTGAAGTTTTCGGATTTTTATAGTTTTAATTACTTCCTTTTCTTTATTCATCCGAACCATAACATCTTCGTTTGTAACCCTGTCCATCCAGCTTATTTTAAGTATTCTTCTGTAGATCCACATCTCGAATGCCTCAAGTCGCCTAATAAGTTCTTCAGTAAGCGTCCATGCTTCCATTCCGTAAAATAATATCGAAAACACGTAGCATCTGACCATTCGCATTCGTAATCCAAGGTTGAGATCATGACTGCAGAACATTTTTTTCATGCGGATAAAGGTTGCACGAGCTTGCTCAATGCGGCATTTGATTTCAACTGAAGGATCCCATCTATCATTTACATTGCAGCCCAAGTATACAATACTCTGTACCTTCTCTAGTTTTGTTCCAGCAATATAAAGATTTTCATCCAATGCGTTATTTTTGCTTATGAGCATGTATTTTGTCTTATTTATATTCAGTTCCAGCCCAAAATTCTCACAAGTCTTCACTACTTGATTCAGCAAAAGTTGTAAATCCTCAATGTTACTTGATAGAAGTACTGTATCATCTGCATAACGCAGGTTGTTCAGAATCTTCCCATTTATAACAAGTCCTTGAGTAGCCTCTTGCAGAGCTTCATTGAATATTTCTTCTGAATATAAGTTGAAGAGCATAGGTGAAAGAATACAACCCTGTCGCACGCCTCTCTTTATTTCTACTTCGTCTGTTAGACATTGCTCTACTCTTACTGCTCCTTTCTGGTTCCAATAAAGATTATTACCAATTATCCTTATATCTTTATCGTCTATCCCGGAGGTTTTCAGAATTTGAATCATTTTGTCATGTCTAACTCTATCAAATGCTTTAAGGAAGTCAATGAAGCAAGCATGTACATTTGTATTCACATCTCTACATCTTTGGATTAGTACTTGAATACTAAATAACGCTTCCCGAGTACCCAACCCATTTCGAAAGCCAAATTGTGTGACACCTATCTTTTCTTCCACTTTGCGATATACGCGTCCATGTATAATTCGCAAAAATATCTTTAATAAGTGGCTCATTAAACTAATTGTGCGGTGGTCACTACATTTTCTTGCTTTTGCTTTCTTAGGGAGAGTAACAAAAGTGGATCGAAGCCAATCTAGTGGAATAATTCCTGTATTATATATTGAGTTAAAGAGACTCGTCAATACTAGGATCCCTTTATTTCCTATAAGTTTAAGGATTTCAGCCTGTATTCCATCTGGGCCCGCTGCTTTCCCAGTTTTAGAGAGACGAATTGCGTGTTCTACCTCATTTGTTGTGATTGGTGGGCCTGTTGTTATATTTCCCATATCATATTCTGCGCTTCTATTATCATTGAAGAGTTCTGAGATGTAGTCTTTCCATCTTTTTAGTTTTTCGTTAATATCGGTTAGAAGTTTTCCATCTCGGTCCTCCAGTTGCCCTATGTCGGTTTTACGATTTATTCCAGTCAATTCTTTGATTTTCTTGTGCACTTGGAAAATATCATGTTTATCATTGTGGGTTTCAATTATAGCACACTGTTGAATATGCCAATCAGCTTTTGCTTGCCTAATTTTACTTCGAATTTCTGTTTGGGTTCTTTTGTATTCTTCCATGTTTCGATTTTTGTATTTTCTTCTTACTTCCATGAGGTTTAGTATTTCATCTGTCATCCATTTCTGTTTCTTTTGCGGCGTCTCTTCTTTGAATTTTTCCTTTGCAATCTCTGTGATGATATTCTTTGATTCATTGCAGATGTATTCAATATTTTCGATATTTTCTTCACTATTGTATAGTTGAGTCTGGAGGTCGGCGAATTGTTTTTCTAATATTTGCGTTGCTTCTTTACACATACCATTATTTTTTAGCTTGTTTTTATCTAATTTCAAAGCCCGTTCCTTTTTAACAATTTTCTTAAAACGTAACCTAAATTCAGCCAGGAGTAGATTATGATCTGATGGTACATCAGCACCCGGGTATGTTTTTGCAGACTTAATCGAGTTCTTGTATCTTTTGTTGATGGTAATATAGTCAATTTGATTTCTTACAATTCTCTGGACTGAGTCTGCTGGCGACTTCCATGTATATAAACGCCTTTCCGGTAATTTGAAGAATGTATTAGTAACTGCTAATTCGTTTTCTAAGCAGAGTTGGACAAACCGATCTCCTCTTTCATTCCTTGTACCGAGACCATGTTCCCCGACAACATCTTCTTCTTTACCCTTACCGATTTTAGCATTAAGATCGCCCATTATTATAGTTATTTCATGTTTTTTTGTGAAGGAAAGAACTTTCGTTAAATTTTCATAGAAGTTTTCCAATTCTTCTTCTTCACAATCACATGTAGGTGCATATACTTGAATAATATTAGTATTTACTGTTGATGTTTGAATTTGTATCATAATGATCCTGTCTGAATGTGGAATGATATTCGTCACGGCACCTGCTACTTTGTTTGTAACGATAATGCCAACTCCATTTCGATTCCGGGATTTAGTATCACCAGAGTAGTAGACAGTATAGTCGTCTACAGTACATTTTCATGAATCTTTCCATCTCATCTCTCCTATACCAAGTATATTGATATTCAATCTTTGCATTTCTTTTATGGTGTTGTGAATTTTTCCTGGTTGGAGCATACTCCTTACATTCCATGTTCCTATTTTACTCATTTCTTCTTTTCTTTTTATCTTGATAGCAGCTGACCGGGAGATTCTTAGCACCCTTGCCCCATTTAAGGGGCGCCCGTACTCGGGGCCGTTGTATTTATCAGCCATTACCATGATTTTTCCTGGGAAGATATAATGAGGTAGTTTCCCGTTGCTTTCCTCATCGCAGTATTGCAACCGGTTAGATAAATACGTTATCATCGCTTGCAAAATGTTGATACCAAGCCGTACCGAAGTTACTCTTCTCCGCCTTGATTCAATACTGCCAGGTACTGCTGCCCTCTAGCAGTGGATCTCTCTTAGTCTGACTCCTCATCTGTGACCTGTCTGGCTTGGGAGGCCCTTCTGGTAGTAACACTACCGCCAGCATAGCTCTCAGAGTCCTTGGAATACTCAAGCCTCCTCACCCCGACAAGGTGGAGATCCCATCGAGGAGGAATATCCCATGGGTAGGCTATGAAATACCACACAAAGAGCAAACCTATAGGCTGTGAATCACCGCACAAAGAGGAGACCGATTATTTATTTGTTGTAAGAAACAAACAGTAATTTTTATACAGAGTGAGATATACAATAGGTTAAACATGAGGTAAGCCATATATATATATATACTATATCATTCTCTCGCAGGCTAAATCCTAATGATGAATGCGTTTGTCTCTTTTTAGTGTCGCCTTTTCGTTTCATCGAGTTTCAAATAACGCTGATGAAGAAGTTTTCACTTCAATAAATATTTTTGATGCTGACAATTTGTGAAGGAATTCCATTAGTTAATGTTTTGAAACAATAAATTACCATATTTTATCCGCTTTTTTATTTGTTGCCCGTTACCGGTTTTTGCCTATCGCAGCCATCTTCAGACTGGTACAATTCATTCTTAAACTAAGGTATACAAACTAAATTTTTGTGGGTTTTGAGCGGTTACCACCCCTGATATCCCTTCTCAAAATTGTTTATTTACCCCAGTTTAAGAAAAAAATGGTCCACTCTGAAGATGGCTGCGATAGGTTGGAACCGTTAACGGTCAATAAATGAAAAAGTGGATATAATTTTTAATTCATTTCAACACATCATACCTTATATTTAGGTAGGTATACCTGCTTAGCCAAAGATACAATAAAGATCGTAAATCACTACTTGGTATTTATTTGATTTCAAAGGCAGTGAATGAGAGACAGAGCACGCAGTGTTGGTTACTTTTCTCAGTCTAAAATTCAAATGGTGCTATGTCACAATAATATATACAAACGGTGCTATGTTATAATAACACATATACAAAAAATGTTATGTCGCAATAATATATACCAAAGGTGCTATGTCACACTAATATTACAAAAGATGCTATGTCACAATAATATATACAAAAGATGCTATGTTGTAATAATATTTATACAAAATGTGATAGGTCGCAATAATATATATCAAAGGTGGTTATGTCACAATAATATTATACAAAAGGTGCTATGTTACAATAATACCTGATATTATTTAGCTGTTGTTATTTACCAATCTTTATTTTTTGTTAATAATTAAATGCTACTGTGGTATGGTCACCCTATGAATGCACCTGGTAAGCCACAACTAACAGTTACCTTGTATTTTTAGTTTACAGTATAATGTTATTGTTGCCAAAGACGAGCATACTGCCCAGCTATAATAAAATTATTAATAATCCATGTCTGAATAATCGTTCTCAGTGCTTCTTTTGTAGGTTTAAAATTATATTTTTATTAAGTTTATATGTATGTTTTTTTTTAAATTACATGGTAAAACTGCATATCTCGATCTCGATACAGGGATGCCCTAGTGAGATATGCAGCTTATGTTTTTTTATGTAGTTCTTATTTTTCAATAAATAAATAAATAAATACACACAAAATGTGCTATGTCACAATAAAATATACAAAATATACTATATCATAATAATATAAATCAAAGGTGCTATGTCACAATAATGTATTCAAAAGGTGCTATGTTATAATAATATATCCACAAACTTTGCTATGTCGCAATAATATACATATACAAAAGGTGCTATGTTACAATAATACCTACAAAATGTGCTATGTCACAGTAAAATATACAAAATGTACTATGTCATAATAATATAAATCAAATATGTCACAATAATATTATACAAAAGGTGTTATGTCACAATAATATTATACAAAAGGTGCTATGTCACAATAATATGTACAAAAGGTTATATGTTACAATAATATATACAAAATGTGCTATGTCACAATAATTTTATACAAAAGGTGCTATGTCACAATAATATATATCAAAGGTGGTTATGTCACAATAATATTATACAAAAGGTGCTATGTTACAATAATACCTGATATTATTTAGCTGTTGTTATTTACCAATCTTTATTTTTTGTTAATAATTAAATGCTACTGTGGTATGGTCACCCTATGAATGCACCTTGTAAGCCACAACTAACAGTTACCTTGTATTTTTAGTTTACAGTATAATGTTATTGTTGCCAAAGATGAGCATACTGCCCAGCTATAATAAAATTATTAATAATCCATGTCTGAATAATTGTTCTCAGTGCTTCTTTTGTAGGTTTAAAATTATATTTTTATTAAGTTTATATGTATGTTTTTTTTTAAATTACATGGTAAAACTGCGTATTTCGATCTCGATACAGGAATGCCCTAGTGAGATATGCAGCTTATGTTTTTTTATGTAGTTCTTATTTTTCAATAAATAAATAAATAAATACATACAAAATGTGCTATGTCACAATAAAATATACAAAATGTACTATGTCATAATAATATAAATCAAAGGTGCTATGTCACAATAATATTATACAAAAGGTGCTATGTCACAATAATGTATACAAAAGGTGCTATGTTATAATAATATATACACAAACTTTGCTATGTCGCAATAATATACATATACAAAAGGTGCTATGTTACAATAATACCTACAAAATGTGCTATGTCACAATAAAATATACAAAATGTACTATGTCATAATAATATAAATCAAATATGTCACAATAATATTATACAAAACAAAAGGTGCTATGTCACAATAATATATACAAAAGGTTCTATGTTACAATAATATATACAAAATGTGCTATGTCACAATAATTTTATACAAAAGGTGCTATGTCACAATAATATATATAAAAGGAACTGCATTGTCGAAATTGGCTACGATTCGACATGGATTGTAGATTTATGAGCCGCCTGCATTTTCACCTGTGAAGCCATTTTACGAACGCCTGTCATCGACCACTGATTACATTATTCATTGTGGGTTTCATGCTTCAGTGTATCCGAATACATAAACTATTATGTACCCCACGTGTTGCGGTACATCCGTTGATGCTGCACGAGAAATGGGTCGTAAATAACACCGCTCTCATCTTCCTTCTATTATGAAACTGTGGATGATGCAGTATAACGAATGTAATAGTTTTACAGTATTCGTATACCTACATGTCACTGTGGCATTAAGTGGCAATAATGTACACTATTGAAATGCTGATTATTATGAGCAAGGTGGACTCAACATGGTTAATGCAAGGATTAGATTCTAGTAGTAATGAAAAGAAGATATTCCAAATACAAAAGTATATCTTAATATATAAAACCAAGTTGGATTAGTGTAGATATCGATGCCACTATTGTCAGTTTCGCCGATGACACTGTCCTACTCTTCCAAGCAAAAGATTGGCTTACCGCATATTCCAAAGCGGAGGAAGGAATTCAACAGGTAAAATATTGGCTTGACTCGAACATATTAACTCTAAATGTACAGAAAACCAAATACTTACTGTCTAGTCTCACCAATATCCCAAAGTCAAACCCAGCCCCGCCATTAAAAATACACAAATGTAAAAATTCATCCTTAAACCGGAACTGTGACTGCCCATGCCTAGAGCAAGTAAACATTATCAAATATTTGGGAGTAACCTTCGATACACACCTGAATTGGAAGCAACATATACATAATACTACAAACAAAATCCGAAAATCTATATACTTTTTCAAACAAACACGCAATTTCCTTAACCTAAAACTTTTAAAAACAGTATATTACTCATTGTGCCAATCTCACATCGAATACGGAATTCTAGCCTGGGGTAATGCATATTCCAATGCCCTTGATCCCATCATGAAAGCACAAAAACTAATCATAAAAATAATTCTTAAAATGCCGCTTACTACCAGCACTGATACTATCTTCAATTCCTTCAACGTTATGGACATAAAACAGCTCTACTCAAGATCCATATTACTTAATTTACACAAAAACAACAAAACACCATACAAAGCTACACAAACAATACACAATACCCGAGCCAAAAACAACGAACTTCTCCAAACTCCTTTTTTCAAAACCACCTTCGGGCAAAGACACTCTAAATTCATAGCTTGCAAACTATACAATAAACTACCAACTATGATCAGACAAAGTGACTCCTTTACAAAATTCAAACAAGATATTAAAAAATGGATTATAAGTTATAAGTATTGGACGCCACACTATCACAAATATCTGTAAAATAAATCACACATAGACAGAAATAACTATTCACATACAACCTAACCCATATAAAACAAATGAAAATAATGGAATCCTGTCAAATTTAATCTATAAATAGACTAGGCAGAATTTATTTCATTACTCCATCTCCAACATTTATAAAATAACTCTCTTTAAAAGATTTACCACCCTTCTGTTCTAATTCTATTCATAATATGTATTTTACCTGAAATATCCTTGTAACTACTATATTCATTTATGTACGCCTGTCTCGACACAGGTATACCCTAGTGAGACAGGCATACAAATAAAACCATTGTAAATATATTTTATTATAGATAAATAAATAAAAAAAGTTATATGAAACTGTGGATGATGCAGTTTTTTTAATTTTTTTAAAATTAACTCCACACAGGAGGCCCTGAGGAAAATGATTTCCCTCAGGGCCTATGTCATCTGGGATGCTGTGTGGAGGGTCTTTTTGAGGAGAGGAAGGAATGAACATTGGTCTTGAAGAGACCCATGTTGTAGGAAGGAGAAACACAGAGGCCGGCAAATAATTCCACAGCCGAGCTGTTGAACACAAGAACGAGTCGAAGAAACGACCCGTTCTCATGTGACAAATGTCAACCGTGTACAAATGTTGGGCACGCGTTTGGCGTGTTTCCCGACTATGCACCGGTGCCGAAGGGATCAATGATGCTAGTTCCTCGGAGCATCTTCCATTGTAATACCGGTAGAACAAGGATAGCATTCCCACCCGATGCCTGTGCTCTAAAGATTGCAATCCGTCTGTTAAGATGGGAGAATCTATTAAACGGGCCGCCCGTTTCTGCACAGAGTCGAGGGTATTTTTCAGGTATTTTGGAGTTCCAGACCAGAGGTGGCTGTCAAATTCCAACGTGGGGCGCACTTGTGATTTGTACAGGGTTAGCAGTTGTGTACTATTAAAGTATCTGCGGGCCCTGTACATTACGCCCAGTTTTTGGGAGGCTAACTTTACTCTGGCTTCGATGGAGCCCCCATACCTGAGTTTGTCACTTAGGGTTACACCAAGCATAGCAATGGAAGGCCTGTTCGGAAGATTGGTTTCGTTAAAAGATACTAGATTTTCATTTCGATCCCTTTTAGACGTAATCAGACAAGATTGGGTCTTTGAAACATTAAATCAACGAGATTATTTTTACCCCAAGAGAAAACACTCTCGAGGTAACCGTTCATTCTTTGCTTCAAAGCCCTCCGAGCCGTTGGAGTTTGTGAGCCTTTTGGGGGCTTGTCAAACAAAAAGCTATCATGGACTGTACTGTCATCCGCGTAACAGTGAATTGGTGCACATGACAAAAGGTCGTTGATGTGCAACTAAAACAAAGTCGGCGACAGAACCGATCCCTGTTGGACGCCAGCATTTATCGAGTGTGAGGAAGAGGTGAAACCATCGGCTACCGTCTGAATCGACTTCTCCCTCAAAAAGTCGGCAATCCACGTACACAAGGATGCGGGAAGTCCGTAAGAAGGCAGTTTGTTGACAAGTCCTCGGTGCCAAACCCGGTCAAAGGCCTTGGAAATGTCCAGTGCACCCGTTTGGGTCTCACCGAACCTTTCCAGGCACCGCCCCCAAACATGCGTCACATACGCGAGAAGATCACCGCACGAGCGGTTCCGCAGGAATCCGTATTGTCGGTCGTTAATAATTTTGTTCTTCTCGAGGTATGTGAGCAGTTTGTCGTTGATCACACGTTCCATTACCTTAGACAGAACTGATGTGATCGCTATGGGGCGGTAGTTGGCTGGGTTGGAGCGGTCACCCTTCTTTGGAATAGGATGGATAACTGTTTTTTTCCAACCAGAGGGCACAGAGCCAGTCTTCAGGGACATTTTAAAAAGCCTCGTCAAAATTGGAGCTATGTATTTCTGCAGCGCACCTCTGCAGTACCAGGGCAGGTATTCCGTCAGGCCCACTAGCTTTATTAACATCAAGCCCTCGTAAAACATGGAGTACTTTCAGCTTTTTCATACGAAAACCGCAGCTTTTTCATACGAGGAACCGACGTCGGGACAGCACCTTGGTCATCAAGGGTTGAGTTAGCCGCAAACATTTTACCTAATAAGTTTGCCTTTTCGGTGGCGGTGTTTGCCAGTGAGCCGTCAGGTTTGGTGAGAGGTGGCAGACTGGATTTGCAGAAATTGCGACCTATTGAGCCCGCAAGCGACCAGAATTGCCTGATGCCATGCGGGCATGCAGCCAGCTTTCTGCTGATCTGCTGGTCGTGCTCGAATTTTGACCTATTTATGATTCTCTTGGTTTCCTTTGCCATTTTGTTATAAGCTGTTTTGTCTTCGGATGTTCTAGATGTGTTGTGGGCTCGGTAAGCCGCGTTTTTTCGTCGCACTGCTTCAGCGCATTGTCGACTGAACCACGGCTTTGAGCCTACACTAGTGTCCTTAACAGTAGATTTGATGAAGCCATTCATCGCGGACGTGATGACTTCACCAATTTCCTGGGCACATCTTGAAGGATCCGAAGTCCGAAAACAGACAGCTGACAACGGGAAAGCATTTAAATGTGCCCGCAGACCGGAACAATCTCCTGACCTATAGTGCCACACTTTTCTCTTCAGCCTCTCGTTTGGCGGTCTGAAGTTTACAGGGATTGATGTCGTCACCAGGCAGTGGTTGGACGATCCTAAAGGCGCTGTGACTTCAATCTTGTAACCGTGTGGCACAGTAGTTAAAAAAAGGTCTAACAGATTGAAACGGTGATTCTGGACATCAGAAACCCTTGTAGGCTCCTGAACCATTTTTCCAATCCGTAGCAAAGGGCAAAGGATTCCGCTTGTCGTCCAGCCGAGTCTGTTGATCCTGAGAACTTCAAAAAAGGTTCGTTATGAACATTCAAGTCCCCCAGGACCGCAAACTCTGCCGTAGGGTAGCGGGGCAAGAGGTCATCGATAGTGTCGCTTAAATGTTTGAAGAGCTCGGACGTGTCTGATTCGCTAAGGTTCGGTGAGCGGTATAAACATGCGTAGAATCTTACCGTACTTGCAAGATTGACGCGTACCCACTTTACGTCGAATCTGGAGTTTTACAGATTCAACAGTCGCACACAGTTGACGTCAGCTCGACTATAGAGACAGACACCTCTTTTAGGTCGGAACTTGCTTGCGAGGGTGAAGCCCGGGCAGTCCAGATAGGAGGCGTCTACAGGCTCGGCTATCTGCGTTTCAGGCAGGAATAGTAGGTTGGGGCGTTGAGAAAAAAGGTGGTGGTGGTCAGAGTTTAAATTGGTATGCAGGCCGCGAATGTTGGTGTAACTCACCAGCTGGGGATCAGAGTGTCCAAGAGTGATGAACGAATGAATCCAGTCCACCCACTGCGGTGCAAGGTGATGGGCAGGGAGAGTCCGGCTGGAGAGGTCGCCCAATGCGCCCCAAACGCTGCTGCTGGGTCCCCTCCGGTCACGAACCGGCACAACAGCAGCGGCGGGGTTTTTACACTCGTTGATGGGGCAGCCCACCCTCAGTCGTGAGCCCGAGGCTCGGGCCCCTGTACTACCGAGCGGCCCGGACAGCGGTAACCGGTTGTAAAGGGTCTCCCTCAACCAGCATCTCCCAAACATTTTGTAGAAAGAATGTCACAACGTGAGAATGGTAGGGCTGCAGATCATTGGCTACCAACCAAAAGGGCCTTCCAGAAGCAGGACGGGCTGATGTCTTCATATGCCAGTTATTCTTCCAGCATGATTTCCAGTCAGCTCTCAAGATGGCGAAAATCACTTCAAAGATCAATGATCACAATCGTAGCGATTTTTAGTCGACTAACGTAATTCAGTTCAGTGGACACAATCCGCCGCACAAAGAATAAACCGTTTCCTTTATGTTTTCTTGTATATCTTTTTTTATATTAGCTCCACACAGGAGGCCCCGAGGAAAATAATTTCCTTCAGGACCTGTGTCATTTTGGGGATTATTGTTTATTTATTTATTCTTAGTACATTTATATTACAAAGGTATAATATATTGTCCTCCACACTAGGAGTTCACCTGTGTTGTAGAAGACATTTTTCAGTTGTTAATTATAAATTACAAATTCTGAATAGTAAATAAAAAGAGTGTTTAAATTACCTACAGATCTGTCCAGTGACCTAACTCGTTTATTTAACTTAGTTTTAAATCAAAACTATTTTCAATACAATAATGTCATATACCAACAAAAAGAAGGCCTTCCAATGGGAGCACCCACCAGCCCTCTTATTGCTGATATATTTATGAATGATTTGGAAACAACTGTTTTTAATTCAAAATCAACCCTTTTAAACAATGTTTTACTATGGAAGAGATATGTGGATGATATCTTTGTCATTTGGACAGGATCCGAACGTCAACTCAACAACTTTCTTAACCTTTTAAATTCCTTTCATAATCAAATAAAATTTACGATAGAAATAGGCAATGAAAAATTAAACTTTTTGGATTTAACTTTATCTATTATAAATAATAAAATCGATTTAAGTATAAATCGCAAGCCAACATACACTGACATAGTAATTCATAAGACCTCCAACCACCCTGTCTCACAAAAACACTCCACCTTCCATTCCATGATACACCGCTTAGTAAATGTCCCAATGTCTAATAATAATTTCCTTTTTGAACTTTCTATAATAAAACAAATTGCTATAAATAACGGATATGAACCAAAATTAATTGATAACATCCTAAATAAAAAACTTAGCAAAATTTCAAAAAATAAATATCTATACAATTCTAATAATATTATTGATAAAGAATGGCGTAAAATTTTGTATATTAATAATTTTTCAGTTCAATGTTGCAAAAATTTCCCTTCTAATATTAAACCAGCGTTTTATACAAGAAATAATATCGGTAATTTTTTGAGAAATACTAAAGATAAAGACCATAAATTGACTAATTCCGGAATATATAAACTCAAATGTAATGATTGTCCCTCATTTTATATTGGAAAAACAACTCGTAATTTTGAAATCAGAATCAAAGAACATTTAAGGTGTCTTAATAATAATAATTTTTCTGAGTTCGCTAACCATATCATTGAAAATAACCATAGTTTTGAAAAAAACACAGGGATAAATATTCTTCATATTAATCATAAAGGAAAACGTTTAGATAACTTAGAAGCTTTGGAAATTAAAAAATCCCTTAAAAATAATGAATCTATTATCAACAAACAAAAAATATTGTCATATAGCCCAATCATGGATTTGTTCCCCTACCCACCCACTCTACAGTAATACCTACCCACCCAATCTACATTATTAACTAACCACGGCTCCACCCCTACCCTAATAAAACATTGTTCTAAACTGTCAAATTAGTATAAGCTTTCCCTGACGAAGGAACGTTTGTTCCGAAACCGGTCGGATTTGCACATTTTATAAGTGGTTTATACAAAGTTGCATTGTTTCATTTTATTATAATGGATAATCACAAAGTAATAGCTACATTCAAAAAATAAAAAGAGTGTTCATAGTTAATATAAAAAAGAGAAACAATAAAAATCTAAATATAAAATCGACTTCAATTCGACAAAATTATAAATTAAAAGTTAAAAGGATTGTAGCCAGTTCCTTATGTGTTTTTTGTATTCAATAATATTATTTGTTTTATATTGTGTAGGAAGAGAATTGTATAGTTTTATAGCCTGGTATCCGTAGCGTTTTTGACCAAAGGATGTGTTTGTTTTTGGTGGTTTGGAGGGTCTTTTTAAGGAAGGGAATGATAGGAAGTTCTGGGAGGAAAAAATGAAGGGTGGGTACGATCTGGGGGTTAGTGTGTCCAGGAGTGACGGACGAATGAATGAATCCCTCCCACTGCGGAGCCGGTTGGAGAGATCTACGTTAGGTTTCCCTCATACGCACTTGAATCACTCTATCCATTGGTGAAAACCGCATGAAAATCGCACATACATTTTGAGCGACTTCATTTTATACTATGTAATGATGAGGATAGATGCTTATTATAGTAGAGAAAAGCCGAGAAATTCAAATATTCAATTCAGGCAGCGGGCAGCGGGCAGCTGGCAAGCGGCTGGTGTGGATTTTATAAAAGGTTGGGTAATGGCGTTGTGTTTCGTTAGCCACAGCAACGTGTGGCCGGGTCTGCTAGTTACATATAAACCGTTTTTTTTGTATATAGGTAGATACTCTTAATATGAACTTAAGTGTTCTATGCCATAGTGTAACATATAATTATTGAAGTGAAACTTCTATAATAATAAATAATAAATAAATAAAGGTCTTTATTCCAGAATGTGGGGAGGTGAGTGCAATCCCACACATCCTACATAGTGTGTAAGTACATACATAAAACACATAGATATTTATAAAATATGGGAATAAGAAAATAAAATAAAAATACAAGTAAAAAATAATAAAAAAATCAGTCTGGGGTTATGGGAGCCAGTGTCTTCCTCCAATGTTCTTCTAAGCTCGATCCTGAAGTCAAACGGGATTCTATTATGAGAATGTTTCTGGAGTGGTTTATCCTTCCCCTCAGTCCTGCAATCCTGGTTCTTAATAGAGCTTTAAATCCTGGAACTCGCCCTTCTGTAAACATTGAGGAGGCACTGCAGTGCCTGGGGAGTTCAAACATCAGACGGTAAGCGTTGTTATATTGCACCCGAAGCCTTTCCATGGTTCTTTTTTTGAAGGTTGCCCAAAGCTCGCATGTGTACAGGGTTGTGCAGAAGGCTAGGAATAGCGTCCTTTATAATATAGCCCCGTTGTTATTTGGAATTAGGATGAAACGTAAATTACGCGTAACAGCACCTGCGAAACATCACACTCCTATCAAGGATCATATTGCTTGAGATATAAAACAGAAATGACGCTAGGTCTGCGCTCATTGGTCGCTTTGATTATGACCTCACTTTTCTTCAACTCGTGAAGAACCAAGGAGCCTTGTCCTCGGTTCTTCACGGGTTGAGATTGTTTTGGTAAAGTTTCACTTCCACCGCGTGTTAACTGCACTCGAATTTAAAAAATAAAATATTAACAACTATTGGTTTCCCCAAAAATAAAACAATATTTTCCACTTGCAATATTTATTTTTCGACATGATATATCGAAGTCCCTTCAAACCGATAAATGTAACGGATTAAAAAAAACCCTTTAAAATTTCCCGTTACAAACCGTTTCTGCACAGAGTCGAGGGTATTTTTCCGATATTTTGGAGCTCCAGACCAGAGGTGGCTGCCAAATTCAACCGTGGGGCGCACTTGTGATTTGTACAGGGTTAGCAGTTGTGTACTATTAAAGTATCTGCAGCCCCTGTACAGTACGCCCAGTTTTTGGGAGGCTAACTTTACTCTGGCTTTATTTAATTATTATTTTTCATCACCAAAGTAACATAATCAACTAGCAACATGCCCATTACTATTTGTTTCTCATATTGATTTTCATGTCCCGTGTAATATTTATATTTCGACATGATCTCGAAAAGTCGCCTTCAAGCCGGCCTCGCGGTCACAGTCGCGTTTAGTCGATTGGATACACAAGAAAAGATTAATGATTTTTTGCGATGGGTGATTTGGTCAATGCCACGAACAAGTAGGAATCTAGTACTTTATCTCACTGTTCTACTCTACATAATGCGCAGTTCAATAGACCAATACCAATAGCCGTACAAAAATAATAATGGTGGTGTAATGATAAGGCGTTACAGCTTTTGGGGTGCCTGTTCGAAAATGCCCCTTATAAAAAGCAGCCCTGGATCCATGACTTTTTCAAACTGGGCATAAACTTAAATGCCTCATACTCAATCGAAATATATGAAATGGCCCAAATTTATATCACCAGGGGGGGGGGGGTAATGTGTGCCTCCTTATTAAATTTTTACACGCCATTTCAGGGTTGGTATGGTTAAGCCGTTCTTACGCCAGATTTAAGGGCCATTAACCAGCAAGTGGCCAAGAATTCATATTTCTTCGAAAGATGTTCTTACGATCGTACAGGGCGATTCCAATGAGAAAGATTAATTATTCACCATATCAGCTTTTTAAAATAATAACTCAATATAAATTTTATTTCATTCAAAATTTGCTTTAATTTATACCTACATTCAAAAATTGTGAAAGGCGTGATGATAAAACTTTTAAAATTATGTAATTATTTTTTTTAACATATAAAGTATTTATAATTTTTCAATAATGTGTAAGCAAAATAAGAATTTAAATAAATGTAAGACCATAAATAAATAGACAAACTGAATTATTTTCGACAGAAAACGAAATATTTTTTTAAACTAAAATTAAAATTCTGAAACATAGCTTTCCTAGATAATTTATTGATTTATTTTACTGCATGATTATATGATTTGAAATGGGTGTTATATAATACAAAATTTTGTTTGAAAATTTATCAAATCTGCCAATGACCTACGGTAAAGCCTTATTGTACTAAAAATAAACATATTTTCTCAAAATTTAAAACAAAGCTTTACTAGATAAAATAACAGTATTTCGAAATCAATTTATAATTGTTTGCGAAAAAGAGTCAATACGTCTAAAATTTGATTTAAAAATGACGTACTTCTTGTCTGGTCCTGGTTATCCCTCTTAATAATAATAATACACTTAAGACGATAATATACCTTAGTGGGTTCCCATTACCTACTTTCATCTATTAAATATTTTCTTATTGATAATTATTAAAATATTACATGTAAAATTACTTTTGAAATATATTCCTATATGTAGATATAATGGAAAAAAAAGAGAAAAAAAAATTATAAAACATTTTTTTTCATATCATCCAATTTAATGTACTCGTAGTAATTTATATGTAATTTAATGTATCGGAATGTAATGGAATCTTTCAGTTCAATGTTCATCCACTTCCCAAACTACCAAAATATGTGAATTTTCGCACACTTGATAAAAATGATAACAATACATACACCAATTAAAAATTAACCTAAAATTAAAGTTTACTTTGCTTTATTAGTACGTGATTAACCCTTATGTCTGGCCGCTAAGATTCGTCAGGCGTTTTATACCACTAGACACTAGACTGAAAGAGGCTTGCGCTTAGGGATGCAAGGTTTTTAAAAATATCAATATTTCGATATCGATATATATCGAGTTATATTGACATATCGGTCTAGCAGGTCGATATATCGATATTTATTCTTTTTTTAAAGCTTACAGAAATCCAATGTAGTTTTAGTTATACGAAACGTTTATCGATTATGTATGTATGTAATTTTTTATTCTTATCTATGTGAATAATCACAAATTTTGGATAGGTACATAAAATGTTTTTTGTTTCATAAATTTATTTAAAAAAATTATTCCATTATTTTTTACCAGCTATCGAACTTAAAAATAGTAACTTCAGTCTGCTTCCTTGTAGCCGGTTTCTGCTTTGAGTTATAGTGGCTCCTGCCTTTGAAAAAATACGTTCAGAAGCAACACTTGTTGCCATGATTTGTAGATGACTCACTTGTTGTCACATAATTGTCACTTTAAAAAGTTTGGGATATACCTTGCCATGTTAAGAATATTTACTTTTAGAGTATTTACAAGAGCAGAATGATATAATAATAGAAGTTTTCTCGATTTTGTGGATATTTTAATTTGGGCGGGTTTTTCGATATTTCAATACGATATATTGTGTTTTTCGATATCGATAAATATCGATATTTTTAGGGGTCGATATATCGATATTTATCGGTTTTCCGATATATCGTTGCATCCCTACTTGCGCTGCACCGTGAATTTATCGTTTTATATTGGAACCGAGTACCCGTGAAATAAATATATATTTTATTGCTCATTCTCTCGCAGGCTGAATCCTATAGATGTATGTGTTTGACTCTTTTTAGTGTCGTTCGCTTCCGTTTCATCGAGTTTCAAATCACAATGGTGCTAAAGAAGTTTTCACTCGATAATGGTTTAGAACAGTTGTTCACGTCAGTCATAGTTAGAATTAGCCGTGCTTTAATGTATTGTTATTACAATGTCGGTAACGGACCGTTGAAACTAGGTTACAATCTCAATAACTCATACTTCCTCTCGAGGATTTTACTACGTCAAGCTTCAATGCTTCCAATAATCATTTGAGTTCAAGGTAAGTTCATATCTTGTACTCTTTATTATATAATAATAAATTCATAATGGTACATCAAAGAATACAATCAATATATTCGACTTCCATTGACAATCATATCTGATTATGTCAATGAAAGAATATACGCTTTTGTAATAAGGAACTCCAGTGAAAAATATTATGGCTTTAAAAAAATATGTTCATATAGACCAATAAACGCTGATTCTGAATATAAAAGTTTTATTTAATAATATTAAACGCAGAGTTTAAAAAAAATATATTAAAAAGGCTATTTTTAATCGGGTCGTAAAAATACGCCGTCAAGTTGGCAATATTGAAATTTTAGTGGTGACGTCACTGTTCGACGTGTCGTGACGTCACCGTAAAGTCATTGTATGGGAATGCATGATATGACACAAGCCATCGTATTAATTTATTCGTTTATTGCTATTTCTAGGGAGAATACTTCGAACAACGGAATTTAAAATGGCGGTAGTTGATCAGCTGATTGCCCGATCCCATAATAATTTTTCAGGAGTGATGACGTCACACGTTTCACCATACGTACGGTGGTTTTCGGGGGGGTCTTGAAAAATTAAAACTTTGACAATTATTTTAACTATTAAAACTAACTCTAAAAATAAAAATGCAGTTATTTAAGTTAGAAGGTCATTATTAATTATTAAAAAAAAATTGGACTGGAGTTCTCTATTGTACATCACAGAATACAATCAATAAATTCGACTTCCATCGAGAATCATATCTGATTATGTCAATGAAAAAATATACGCTTTTAAAATTGCCGTGACCACTCACGGAAAACGTACTGTGACCGCATAAAATAGGAAATAAACATACATTCCTTAACACAATAATGCTACAGCTCTTTCAAAAGATGAGATAGGTACACAATTGGTCTGTTTCCGGCAAAGGAAAAAAGTCACCATTTTCTTGTATCTCTCTCACACAACGCACCATGACGTCTCCGTAGACCCTATAATACTACTTGCCTTGACGATAATTTTGAAAATATATAAAATATAATACTAGCTGGTCCCTGACATGCGTTGCTACACCATTTAATAAAGAAATTGTTTCGCCCTGAGTGTCCTTTCCCATTCGTCCCGTTCCCATTCCGCCTCCCCTTTTTTCTCCCGTCCCCACTCCGTCACCTCTACCTTCCCTCTCCTCACTTCACTCCCCCCCTTCCCCCGTCCCGCGAACCCCCCTCCAGAGTTCCCCTCCCCCCTCCCAGGTCCCCCTTCCCCCTCCCAGGTTCCCCTCCCCCTCCTTGGTTCCCTTCCCCCATCTCTCCCTCCCTCTCGCTTTCCATAGCAATAGCCGCTTCCATAGCAATAGCAATTTTTTTATACAAATTTGATTATGCCAGAGCTCACCGGAAGTTTTACCCTTAACCTGACAATAACGAACACACAAAAAAAAATAATTATCCAATTTGGTGCAGACGTTCGAAAGTTACGCGCTTAGCAACACATTCAGCGATTCATTTTTATATTATAGACTAGCTTTTGCCCCCGGCTTCGCTCGCATAGTATTAGGGGGTACCCACAGCGCCTCCTCCACCTTCCCTATCCCTACCCCCCCTCCTCCTCCCCACCCCAACCCACTCGCCCTCCCCCCAATCCCCCTCCCACTCCCCCCTCCCCCCTTCGCCCTCCTTTATCCCCTATCCCCCCTCCCCCCCTCTAACCCTCCTTTCACCCCCCCTCCATTCCCGTTACATTCAAATATCCTTTCTCGTGTGCTTACCATATAGTACTCACTTTGATTTTATACTCGTAACTCTTTTAAATTAAATTATTTTATACTATTTTGTATTTGACGGCCTCCGTAGTCCAGTGGGTAAGACTCTTGACTCACAATCCGGAGGTCGCGGGTTCGAACCCGGCATGCGCAAATAAATTTTATTTGATTAATTTGTGTTATTTCACAATTAATTCATTTAAAATAATATATAGTATATTTGCGGCATGTTCCAGAGTGGAAGATACTATCAGTATCGCCCTGGTGTAAGACCACCATTCAGAATTGAAACGTTGCTTGAAAATGGCTTTAGCCGTGTTTAGTGACCAGATCTGAATAGCCAGGTACTTCCCAACCTTCCTCTGCCCCACCTCCTTCCCCTCCCCACTACCTTCAGCCTCACAACATACCCCAATCGGGGATGCCATAGTCTCACTGGCTCCAGACGGGAGCAGTTGAGATTCTAGTGCGGTATTCACTGTAAAAAAAAAAAAAAAATTCTATTATATTATTTTATGCATATGTATATTTTCTAAATACTCTCACACATCCTTTATATTGCATATGATAATTTACTGTATAAAAAATCGACCACCACAACACAGGCATGTGCCTAGCATGGTGGTCGAAAAATCCCCAACTTTTGTAAAAAAAGATTTTTTCAATGAATAAAGAAACTTAAAAAAAAATAAATCTTTTTTCAAACAGTTTGCGTGCCACCTATTGCAAATTTTGTATACAAATTTCATAATGCCAGAGCTCTAAGCTAGCCTATAGCTTATTCTGATGTGTGAGCTATATTATTGAAAAGTTTCATTAAAATCCATTCAGTAGTTTTTGCTTGAAAGAGTAACAAACATACATCCATACAAACTTTCGCCTTTATAACATTAGTAGGAAGTAGGGTAGTAGGAAGTAGGATTAGTAGGATATGAAGTAGGATAGTTGCAACTAAGTATAATATTTAAGTGTGAGTGAATTCCAAAAATTCAAAAACGTCAAATGTCAATGCGCTGATGGTTTTGCTTTTGTTCTTAAGTATGTAATGCTGCAACTCTTTCTTACACACTAAATAATAACAACAGTCGAAAATGAAACAATCAGTGAACGTATGTCTGCACCCCCCCAAAGGAAACATAAAATCATTACCATACAACTCCCTCATACGTATAAAGCCGAGCCGTAATAAGATTGTATATCTGTTTCCTCCAAAGGAAATAAAGTAGTTCTTTGGAAGAAACAGACACACGTAGTTTGTGTATCCCATCCGCCACTATTATTTAATGTGTAAAAACGTGCTGCAGTGCATCGTCAAAGTAATTGTGTAATGGAAGTGGAAAAGGCTGAAAGTGCCACAAAGTAAAATTTTCAGTATTCAATAAAAACTTTATAAAATTTGTACTGTATTCTTTAAAATCTTCAAAATTCATTAAAAATACAAAATATATTTTTATTTGTTCTTCAAGATTTGTTTTTTTTTTATTGTACATATATAACTTGATTTTGCATGTGAAAAGCTGAAAGTGCGTTCATATCTTTTTTTGGGAAACGCTGTAAGTGCCATAACTTGTTAGTTAAAAGGCTGGAAGTTTAGCCAAAAGCAACTACAGCAATGGAAAGGTACATTCATCATTTTCACTGACGGTCAGCGGGCGCTTTCACGGCGCTGCTCCTTGCAACTGCTCTAGGAACTAGTAGGAATTTTTCTGGCACTTTTAACTTTCTCTAGGTTATTGGCGATGTCGCTTACAACACATTCCATGCAAAAAATCGATTTTTTATTTTTTGGCATTTTCAGCCCTTTCCATTTCCCCTACACAATTATAAAAACGTCTATTGGATAAGATTTAATAATAGTGTTTTTCGTACAAGTATTCTGTGCAAGTACTGTTTATTATAACTTATGACCAAACTCCTGCATCGAGGAAATAATCACGGGATGTACCCCACCTGAATGCCAAAGATGAAAACTGAGAAATTTTGCATTTACATCAGTTGCAATTTTGAAAATGCCCCACTCAAAGAAACGCAAAGAAGTTATGTTTTATTTTTTATGTCGTAAATGTATATTATTCATCTGAATTTATAAGTTTTGTAAGTAGGTACCTACTTAAGTTAATGTTAGATGTACGGCGCTAATATTAAGCACAATAATAATTAAGCGAAAATTGTGAAAATCTTTTATAAAACACGACTCATTTAAAATAGAACAAAAATCAAACAATGTGAATTTTTTTCATTTTTTCAGCTATTTAACTTGTAAAATGTGTTTATAAAAATTTTCGGAGCATATAATTAAGCACTTTGCGATTTTTTTGTATCGAGGGAATTTCATATAATTACCGTTTCGGCGGGGCAAATGTATAGATATTATCTTAAAAACTAACATATATTTTTTTACAAACTTAAAAGACAATTATTTTTAAAAAAATTTTCAGGCAGGTAGGAAAGTATCATCATATGGGAAATTCCGATTTGACAGCTCTGAAGGATCCACGCTCGTGCGCGATAAAAAGGCATTAACGAAACGCCCCCGTCTTCAAGAGGAAACGGGATGAACAATTTTTGAAGTGAAACTAGATGAAACGGAACAGAGCGACATTAAAAAGAGACAAACACATACTTCTATAGGATTTCGCCTGCGAGAGAATGAGATAGCAATAAAATATTTATTTTATAATACGATAAATCCACGGTCCCATGCGAATTCCCTTTAGTGCAGTACTACAAAGCACCCTACGAATTTTTGCAGAAATTCAGCCGACCAGGGGTCATATCCCACGAAATCTAAAAAAAATAAAAAAAATTGTAAAATCAATATCCAATCTTTAAACCACTCAAAAATGAACAGGCAAAAGAAAACGACATCTAGCGACTCCGAAGAAGAAACCACAAATACTAATAAGATGACCAAATGTATAGGAAAAAGTGCACTGGAATTCGACGACAAAAATATGGAAAAAATCAACATTCACATTGATAAAAAAATTGTTTCGTAATCTCCTCATTCTTATCTATTTTAGATTTCTGAAGGTTTCACTTCTACCGCATGTGAATCGCTCACTCTGGTTTTTTTACAGGCATACAAAATGCGAAACGGTCCACGCATTTATCGTTTTAATACAAAAAATATTTAGAAAAAAAAATCATACAATATATGCGTAATGCAATCAATCAGTTCTATTTTCAAAAGAGGAACCACATTATAAATATGTTTACGAGCTGTTTGTTTTTTGTTAGCTTATTTGTTTGTTTTGTTTCTGTTTTTTTTTTTTTTTTAATTTTTATTATTTAACCGCCCGTCGGGAATAAAGCTCAAATCTATGTTCACAGAGTCACAATAGAATATATCGTAGAATAAAATCAATAACATGTACTTCCACTTGAAGAATCATATCTGATTATGACCGCGAGCGGCGAGAGAATGGGTAGAAATTAGAAACAGTTTTATTTGCATAAGCCGTATGAGTTTGTATGTATTAAGTGTTATCAGTTATCAGTATCACACGTGATCCGGCGTTCTCTGAGGCGCTTTCATTATAAATAGCATACAATTAAATGTGAATTCTCGGCTCGCCGCGGCACAGATATAGGTCGCGATTCCAACAAGCAGTGGAAGTGTGCTGAAATGATTAAAAATTTCGTATACGTACATTGTTGTGGGCACTGAAAACATTTTCCCTAGAAACGTGATCTGTACAGATTTGAAAGAAAACTTATCTAGCTAATTTCTGCCAGATTACATTAAGTCTTCCAATTCATTAGCTAAATTTAAAAAAAATGTTAAGATTTTTGTGTTGTGAGAGGATTGGCTTAGGTACTATTTTTTCATCCTTGGCCTTTTTTAAATAATAAGATTTTTTATTTTAAAATAATAAGTTTTTTTTTTAATAATATTTGTTTTTTTAAATAATAAGATTTTTTTTAAATAACTAGATTTTATTTGAGTTCCATTTGTCAAAATCGGAGTGTCACCCTAGTTGTTTTGAACTACCTTGATTCTTGGTGGGTATAGTAATTAAGGATTTGTTTTATGGTCTACATTGTTACAAATTACCCATCTGGTCACTTATATAATATTGTTATTTTTTACTTTCTGCATATAATATTTTAAGGTTTTGGATGTGGTGTTTTGTGTTTTAGTGATTTGTGTGTAAATGCATCACTCAAATTTATGAATGTTAACCTGAATACAGGCTGCTAGTCCTAGTGAGGTTAATATTTTTGTATGTAAAAAAAAAGTTAGGACATATGTACGGTGAGAAATTATTAGTAAATTAAAATTAAATTGAATTATTAATGGCTTAAGGTCCGGTAGTACCCGCTCAAAAAGAAGAAGAAGAAGAGGCATGTACATACGAATGTTAGAGGGAGCGCGCTTATATTAAAAACGATAATATTTAAGTGAAAATTGTGGAAATAATAAAACACTAGTATAGGTTTTTAGATTTTCACGGCCAAAAGTATTTTCGTTATTTCCTTTAGGCTAAAGAAGAACACCCCAAAAACAAAAAAAAAACGAAAAAAAACACTAGCAGCCTTACTTAAAAAACCCCGTGAAAAATTTATTCAATTGATAAACTAGCGTGGATTTCAAAACATTACTAATTAAAAAAAATTGTTCATGGAAAGAAATACACATTGTTTACACGGCCTGAGGGGGTAGTTTATCTCGTATGTACGACTGTTTTATAATTTTTTGTCACACACAAAAAAAAATAATTATCCAATTTGGTGCGGTTGTTCGAAAGTTATGCGCTTAGCAACACATTCAGCGATTCATTCTTATATTATAGATAGATTAAGGACTAAATTGAAAAAAAAATAACATCAGTATTAGTAATTATAATAATGTATCAGTGAATTGATCATTTAAACGGAAATTTTGTTCAAAAACAATAAATTATCTGCGAGTGAAGTACCATCCATCACAACGTCCATAGATTTAACCGCGAAGGGCGCGAAGCAGTGAAACAAGATGGCCGCGATCGCGCTTGCGTACATCGAGTCAAATTCAATGCAACCAACATAACAATATGATATGACAGGTGTTTCAAAAATTTTTTTTGAATGTTTTCAATTCGGTTAATATAAGTTTGGTATTGAGGATTCCAAATGACAGATGCAAATTTGAGATGAGACCTTACATACGCAATATGTAGTAGTTCAAGTGTAAAATGTTTATTGAATGGTTTTGTGACATGAAGAATGAAGCCCAGTTATATGTAAACTAGCCCAGTTATATGTAAACTAAATCCAGCCCAATATGTAAACTAAACTTGGTAGGTATAGTTATTTTTTTTTTAAATTAACAAAGAGTATCTAAACATTTTCATAAATAAATGTATTAAATGTTTCTTGGATGTTAAAAAAAAAAAAAATAAAAAAAAATAAAAAACGTGATATTGTTATTAGTAAAGAGATAAAAATGCCGTTCATCGGGCACGCAACAGATATACCGTTTAACAATATATTATTTAATACCACAATTAAATAATATATATTATAAGCAATAATTGTCAGCCTGAAACACTCATTTACATTGAAAAATCTTCCGAGAAAAGATACTTGCCGCCAACGGGACTTGAACCCGTGTCCTTCTGATTGCCGGTCGGATGCTCTGACCACTTGCCGCCAACGGGACTTGAACCCGTGTCCTTCTGATTGCCGGTCGGATGCTCTGATGATCTTTTCTCGGAAGATTTTTCAATGTAAATGAGTGTTTCAGGCTGACAATTATTGCTTATAATAATTGTTACCCTTTGTGCTATGCATAAAAATCTTGTCTTAAACGTTAGTTTATAAATTAAAAATAATAATTAATATTTAACAAGTTAAAAGTATTTCACCAAAAAATGTAGACATAATTTGTCTCGACGCCACCTAGCGAGAGATTTAGTACTAACAACACCTCCCTCACAAAAATAAAGTTGGTTGTTTTCAGGTGGTAAAATGTAATAATCAGTAATTGTTGAATGAAACACTAGTATATATTTAATTATTTGGCGGGATTAGATAAGCCGCCATAGCTCAGTGGTCAGAGCATCCGACCGGCAATCAGAAGGACACGGGTTCAAGTCCCGTTGGCGGCAAGTATCTTTTCTCGGAAGATTTTTCAATGTAAATGAGTGTTTCAGGCTGACAATTATTGCTTATAATAATTTTTACCCTTTGTGCTATGCATAAAAATCTTGTCTTAAACGTTAGTTTATAAATTAAAAATAATAATTAAATAATATATTGTTAAACGGTATTTAATACCACAATTAAATAATATATTGTTAAACGGTATATCTGTTGCATATCGTTAAGGCGTTTTTTTTTTGTAAGACTGTAACAGTTTTTTTAGTAAGGCTGTAAGTGTTTGAGGAAAATATGCAAAAAATCGGTTTAAATGCGGGAAGCCGGGGCTTATCCATTCAGGCTTTAAAAAATCGTAAAAATAAATACCGTTTTTAGATAAAATCGTCTTTCAGGAGGTCCACTTTGGTTGATCGATAAAGCCCTACATTAATACGATATTGACCAAATCCGTCATCTATGGTCAGTTCTCAATATTTCCAATCCACGATTGATAGATACTCCGATTGACGATTGATAAATTTTAGCGCGGCCTCCATAGTATCAGATAAGTTTCGGTTAACTATCAATATAAACATATTTTTGAAGAACGTTGTTCGTTATGACTTATTTAATGAACGGATTGAACTAATGAAGCTCTAAGTAATGAAAAAACTTGTACACGCGATCCATGGACTTAAATAATGAATCTAAGACGCAATTAATTTATTCCATTCGACCTTTGAGAAACGAAAAAGTTGAAATATAAATAAAATCCTTATTTCTTCAAATTTTGCAAATTCACTTTGTGGCACAATTTTATTAATGCAATAATTAAAAACACTTTGTTTTTACCACAATAAACTTTATTAAAAAGTCGACATGTTTCGAGAACGATGTTCTCTTCATCAGGACATATAATGTATATATGTAATATACATGTTTCGAGAACGATGTTCTCTTCATCAGGACATATAATGTATATATGTAATATATATGTCCTGATGAAGAGAACATCGTTCTCGAAACATGTTGACTTTTTAATAAAGTTTATTGTGGTAAAAACAAAGTGTTTTTAATTATTGCATTTCGAGGCGTTTTCATTACATTGTTACATAGTATCAAAAAGTAAATGCTGCCTACCAATGCATATTTAGGTTAGAATTTCAATTCAACATTGCCAATTTATTAATACTTTTACGTAATTGATTCGCTTTTGAGTATCGGGATGTGAATTTGTAGACAGCTCCGCCAGTGTTGCCAGCGTATATCGATTTCTTATTTATTCCCTGTCAATATCTATTCGGTTGACAACAGTGAAACCTTGCTCGAAGTCATGCCTATCGATCTGATATTGAAAAGTTATCAATTTTTCTGTGCTTGACCTTCTTGGTGTGTTTGAAATAAACATTGATATTTTTAAATAACATAATTTTTATATCAAACATGAAAATATAACAACAAAAAATATCTGCACATAGATTCAAATTTGGGTTCTCCGTAGAAGAGGCCAGTTCATAACTCATTTTCGCCAAAAAGTGATTAACAATGTCTTGGCTCAAAGCAATCGATAAAATTGACCTGTCCAAGGAAGAATGTCGATATTAGAATGAATCAAAGGTCACGGAAGATGATGTAACCCCAACCTTAACGCTTAACACCAATCTATTTAATTTTAGAACTCCATTAGCGCGGCGCTACGGCTACATACCTAATTAAAAATAAGATTGTGAATTACAAAGTACAAATAAAATTGTGATTAAAAAACGGCTTAATAAAAATTTGGAAAAAATAAATATGTAGGACAAACGTACACGAAAGTACCTACCTCAATATCGTTAGAGTGTTGCCAATCTTTAGTTTGACCAATTGACCCTTATAAGCGTGAGCAAATTGTGATAAAATATACAAATATAACTTTACTATCGAGTGGAAAAAGCCATTTGCTAATCAGCTGGTAAAGAAATTAAGTTTGTTGCCAAGCGAGATAAAAAGCTTCCTCGCAATGCGAATGTTTATTTTATTGTGGCAACAGAAGTCATCTAGAAAACTAATACCTCGTAAAAGTGTTTTTGAGCAACAACTTAAATAAATTATCTCCTTCTTCTTCTTGTGCCCTGTTCATTCAACGGACGTTGGCTATCATGTTGGCTAAGCGGACTTTGTTGACTGCGGCCTGGAACAGCTCGACTGGATTCTAGACTGACCAAACCACTGTCTCAGGTTTTTCAGCCATGAGGTTCTCCTTTTTCCAGGGCCCCGTCTTCCTGCAATCTTTCCCTGCATTATGAGATGCAAGATCTCGTACTTATCTGGATGTCTCATCACATGTCTAAAATATTGAAGTTTTCGTATTTTTATAGTTTTAATAACTTCTTTTTCTTTATTCATCCGAACCATAACGTCTTCATTCGCAACCATGTCAATTCTGCTTTTTTAAGTATTCTTCTGTAGATCCACATCTCGAATGCCTCAAGTCACCTAATTAGTTCTTTAGTAAGCATCCATTCTCTCCACAACCTCGAAATATCATACGGGCGAGTTTCTAGATTTGCAAATCTAATAAGAACCAGGGTCGCAGGATTGAGGAAAGGGATCAACTACTGCAGAAATTTCCTCATCATGGCATCCCATCTCACTTCAGAAGCGAATACTGAAGAAAGATATTGGCCGCAAAGATCTTCATTCCGAAGGTCCAATAACTCATAGTAGCAGTAATTTTTAAAATAGAAAAATGTAACAATACAACTTTGTATAAACCACTTATATAATGCGTATACATTTTAGCTTTCGTGGCTGTACTTGCCAATTTTATATTTTTGAATGTAGCTATCACTTTGTGGTTAACCATTATAGAAAAATGAAACGCTAAAATGTATACGCATTATATAAGTGGTTTATACAAAGTTGTATTGTTTCATTTTTCTATAATGGATAACCACAAAGTGATAGCTACATTCAAAAATATAAAATTGGCAAGTACAGCCACAAAAGCTAAAATGTATACGAATTGTATAAGTGGTTTATACAAAGTTGTATTGTTTCATTTTTCTATAATGGATAACCACAAAGTGATAGCTACATTCAAAAATATAATTTTTAAAATTTTTATTTATTTTGTGTAGGTACTTACTATTTTCTCTTATGATACTAAGCTCTTTTGGTTTTTATTTTTATTATTTTTTTTACGTGATAACGTGTATTATTTGCGAAAAATTATATATTTTTTCTTCTTCTTCTTCTCGTGCCCTGACCGTTCAACGGACTTTGTTTACTGCGGCCCGGAACAGCTCTACAGTAGACTGGCCAAACCACTGTCTCAGGTTTTTCAGCCATGTTGTTCTCCTTCTTCCAAGAGAACAACATGACTTTATTTTTTAAATATTTTTTATGTAAATATATCAATCACAAACACAACATAAATTTTTGAGGTACATATACTTCCTTAATTGCTTTTTAAATTAATCGTATTTTTAATCTCAGTAATTTCGGCCATTTAATATGCTTTCAATTTCTCGTCTCATGTCCGTGTATCACGTGGTTGTTATTAATTTTTCATCCCTGTGTTAATTTTATGAATAAAAATAAGTACATTCAAATATGTAAATATATGATTTGCTTCACCGTCATAAAATTTAGCTCCTTTAACACGTTTCTTATCCGTGTGTGTATGTTGCGCATGAGTATTGATTGCATGTATTTAGTATTTTTCGTCCCCGTAACCTCAGGATTTCTCCAAGGTTCTCACCGTGGCCCCCTCTTATTTAATACTTTTATGAAAGATTTTAACAAAACTATCCGTAACTCTCAGCTGTACCTACACGGGGATGACAAAAAGATTGTCAAAATCATTAAGACTGTTGATTTTAAGTTTAACTTTAAACATTAAGATGGATTGTAAAGAGCTCCAGAATGACCTGAACTCTCCCGGTATATTGTCTAGAAAATCACCTTCTTTTGAATGCAGATAAATAAAGCGTCATATCTTATTCTCAAAAGAAATGCATTCTCTTCATTGTAGAGAAAAACCATATTTGAGAATTAATTTAAGTAAGGTGATATAATTGTATTGTATTTTATCTGATATGTTTCTTTACTAACCTTGTTTCTGATTCTGCCAAGAAAGATAACAAAAAATTTTTTTTTACACATTTGATATGTTTTCTGAAAATTTGCCAGTTCCTATATAACTTTGTATATATATTATTATGTAGATTATTCACGATATAAAAACCGGTAGAACTTGATGCATTTCATGATTGCTTATAAAGTATCTCTCGCTGATAACAATAAATGCACCTTGCGATTAAAAATAAAGTAATTTGATAACTTATGACGATGTAGTCATGGATGCTTCAAATGGGACCCCACCGAAGCATTGAATCAGAGTTTCCCAAACTAATTAAGCCTAAAGATATAATTTTCTTTGAAACTATGGCATTCCCAATTGGATTATTCTGTGACGCTGAAGGGAGTGCGAATGGATAGGAGACGAGAACGAAGGTAGAGAATTACTTGGATATTTAGATCTGTCTGTTAAACACGGCTATAGCAGTTTCAAATAATTTTTTTGATTAAACGATGTTCGTTCACCAGGGCGATACTGGGAGTATCTAACATTACTGTGGAGTATTTTTTTAATGTGAACACCGAACAAGAATCCCAGCTGCCCCCACCATCTAAAGTCTGTGAGACGATAGCATCCCCAGTTTGGGGTATGTTGTAAGACAGAAGATAGTGAAAAAGGGAAATGGATGGGGAAGAGGGAGGTAGAGAAGTACCTGACTATTTAGATTTGTTCACCAAATACGAGGCTAAAGCCATTACAGGTAACGTTTCAATTCTGGATTGATGTCATGTGTGAACAAAATACAGCCTGATACCCCTGAGACGACCATCGCCCCCTGAATATCTCTAGATTTCCCTGGAATGGTGGTTAGGGGAGGGAGGTGGGAGCGGGGAGATATCGCCTACTTTGGGAATTAACACATCCAGAATCTGTTTACATAAACTCAAGTATATCCATGACAGGATTATACTCGTATCTTCGTTTGAACTTTGCCACGCTCGTGGCATGTAATATGTATTACAAGAATATGTCATGTCTGCGTTATCATATTGCGTGTATAAATAGTTTTATTAATATGATTATGTATATCGTTCTCTTATCTATAACCCGGATTCTAGACATCTCATGCTGCAGTAAAATTATTACCAGAATAATTTTTTAAATTAGACATTGTGTGCACATGAATTACTTTCGCACGCAATTATCGCACAACTTGACAATATAATGCAGAAAATTAATGGAACGGAAACATATTTTTTCGTGTTTGTAGAAAGCATTTACTTTAACAATATAAAAACAAAAAATTGTTTTGGACCACTTTATTTCTATTACACACTCTACCGGTTTCCGAAGTACCCTTGATAAAGGCATCAGGAGAACATTAAAAAAGTAGCTTAAGCCGCCGCATCCCGAATTTCCACCGATTTCTTAAATAGCTCCTTTAAAAATTTTAAGTTTTAAAGCACTTAAAAAATATCTATACATTCCCCATGCCGAAACGTAAATTATATGAAATTCCCTCGATAGAAAAAAATCACAAAATATGCTCCGAAGATTATTATTTTCAAGTCTGTTTCAGTTATTTTACAAGTTATATGTATGAAAAAATTCACAATGTTTCTTTAAACGCTATTTTAGACAGCCCCCAATAGATTTTTGCTCTATTTTAAACGAGTCGTGTTTTATTAAACATTTTCATAATTTTCGCTTTAATTCTATAGTTTTAAATATTAGCACGCTCTTTCCAACATTCGTAATTACATATCTCTACATCTCCTTCTTTTTGAGGCGCCTTAAGTTACAAAATACTGACTGGTATATACAAATATTTATGTGTTGGACTAGGAGGTGTATATATCCAACTTTTCTTCACTTAGTATAAACAAATTGCCTGCTCACATTATACCCGCATTCTGTACTAACAACAACTTAGGTAAATTACTAAAGATAGAGATCATAAATTAAGCCCATCAGGCATTTATCAACTATGTTGCAATGATTATATCTATCGTTCTACATAGGTAAGTCAACTAGAAATATAAACATTACAATCACGGAACATAAGATACTTAAATAACAATAATTTCTTAGAGTTTGTCAATCATCTCATTTCCACGGATCATACTTTTAATAAAACACAGGGGTTACAATTCTTCACCGTAATAATAGAGGCAAATAATTAGATAACGTATAAGTACTGAAATTAGAAATTCTCTAAATAATAATTCTGGTATGTTGAACAACCACATAAATTATCTTTTAGTCCTATTCTAGACATATTTCCAGCAAACCGCTCTGTTCTCCACAGAAATGCCCTAATTTCCCCTTCTCCGTTCACCTCCCACTACAACAACTAAATATTTATGCACATCTGTTAGTTTTTTGAATCTTAAGGGCGTTTAACCGGCCATCAGGCGAAAATCCACATTTAGTCGAAAGAGTTCTTACGATCGTGCAGGGCGGTTACAATGAGAAATTTTAATTATTCTCCGTACCAGCTTTTTAAAATTACAACTCAATATCGATTTTATTACATTCCAAACTAGCTGGTTCGTGGCATGCGTTGCTATGCTATTTAATAAAGAATTTTTTTCTCCCTGTGTGTCCTTTCTCATTTGTCCCGTTCCCCTTCCGCCTCCCCTTCCTCTCCCGCGTCCCTTTCCCCTCTCGCGTTCCCACTCGGCCTCCTCCACTTTCCCTCTCCCCACTCCACACCCCCCTTTCCCCGTCCCGCGAACCCCCCTCCTGAGTTACCTCCTCCCTCCCGCGAATCCCTACCCGAGTTCCCCTCCCCCCTCCCGCATTCCATACATTCAGTCCCGGTGGATTCAGTTTTCAAACAGCACGCGTGTCACCTATTGCAATTTTTTTATACACATTTCTAAATGCCAGAGCTCACCAGTAGTTCTATACAAACCTTGTCCTGATAATAACGAATACAACAAAAAGAATTATCCAATTTGGTGCAGTCGTTTGGAAGTTATGAGCGTACATACATTTCGTAGATTCATTTTTATTTATATAGATTTACTTTAATTTATACCTACATCCAAAAATTCTGTAAGGCGTGATGAAAAAACTATTAAAATTATATATCTACTTTTTGTAATTATTTTTTGATCATAAGTATTTATCATTTTTCAATACTGACTAAGCAAAATAAGAAAGTAAAAAAAATCTGAAATATATTAGTTTGTAAGTGCGCAAATAAATACACAAACGGACCAATTTTCGTCAAGAAACACATGTAAAAATTAAAATTCTGAATCATGCGTATACCAGACAATGTATTGATTTATTTTACTGCATGATTATATGATTTGAAATGGGTGTTGTATAATACAAAATCTTTTTTGAAAATTTAACAAATCTGTCAACGACCTATGGTACAACCTTATAATATAATAATTAAAAGAACAATCTTTTGAAATCAATTTATAATTTTTTGTGGAAAAGAGTCAATACGTCTAAAATCTGATTTAAAAATGACACATTTCTTTTTTTTCTGGTTTTACTCTTAATCATTTTTAAATGTAGGTTTCTACAACATTGTTTTAAATTAGATTTAACATCTAAAAATACATCGTTCAAAAATATTGTATTCATGCAATTATCTTGCTTATAATTGCAATTTAAAAATATAAATTCTTTTATAATGTGATGTAAATTCATCTTCTTTCGGAAAGCACAACGAATTTCTGAAAACTGAAATAATTAATTACATTTAAAAAAAGAGTGTCGACTTATCCATTTTTTAATATTCAAATTACGAACAGTCTACGTCAGTTCGACGTTTGAATTTGACATGTTTCATTATGAACATTTTTAATGGGTTGAATTTAAGAATCATTTATTTGAAGCGTGTCATTTGTCAAACAAATAAAACCAATTAATGCGAGCATTATAGAGATGGAGTTGTTTTATTGATTCTGCCTTATGGCACCATCTGCCACAAGTCTTACCTATTAAAGAATTACACTATTCAAACAACCTTCCTGGATCTCCAGTATTGCCGGGTGATGTCATATTATGCTAATAAAAGCTCAGAATTTCAATAGAACCTAAATGGTGGCGTTTCTATAAGTTACTAATAATTTCCTGGGTCCCCACCACTATACATAAATACATGTTTTGAATGAGCGCGACTCCAGATCGCCAACGAATAAAGTACAGTTCACATAGACTAAATTAGTCCCGGGACCTAGCACGGCCATATCGATAACTAAGCAATCGATAATAATTGACGGCCGGCATGGTCTAGCGGTAAAGCTTTTGACTTGCGATTCGAAGGTCGCGGGATCGAATCCCCGCGTGGGCAAATAAATTTTATTTGATTAATTTGTGTTATTTCACGATTAATTCATTAAAAATAATATATGGTATATTTGAGGCACGTTCCAGAGTGCTCAGAATACTTACGCCTACAATACACGACATCTTTTTTTTTTTTTTTTTTTATATTATAATATTTAATCGAGGCTTCTGACTCGCATACTGCTGTCATTTTTTGCCTCATCTGTTTTATTTATTTTAAGGTTTCATTTTTTTTTTTTTTTTTTTTTTTAAATATATCCTATATATTAATGTTGCAATATTAATATATGTATGTATCTTTATAAAATAATGTATCATATATTTTCCATGTTGCACCATCTAATGAATTTCATGAGTCTTAAAATGGCATAGTAGTCGGTTGAAGCTATCAAATTATGAATTTCCGATGGGTTTGAGGTCATCAATTTCAGGTTTTTTCAGCCCGTTTCCAATTAGAGACCAAAGTCAACATTTTTCGCTTTACAATATCGCTATAACTATTTGCTACACAGCCAACAGCATGGTTCATGTGTTATTTGCAGTGATGACGATGACAAATGAAATCGTAGATCTGAAAATAGAGATAAAAATAGCGATTGCGTAAAGCTAAAAATGTTGACTTTGATCTCTAATTGGAATCGGGCTGAAAAAATATGTCGTGTATTGTAGGCGTTAGTATCGCGCTGGTGTAAGACCACCATTCAGAATTGAAATATTGCTTGAAATGGCTTTAGCCCCGTGTTTGGTGACCAGATCTGAATAGCTAGGTACTTCCCTATCTTCCTCTTCCCATCTCCTTCCCTTCCTCAATACCTTCAACCTCACAACATACCCCAATTGGGGATGCCATAGTCTCACTGGCTCCAGACGGGAGCAACTGAGACTCTAGTGAGGTATTAAATGAAGTTAGCTGTTGATGTTAGTTTATCAATACCACTGCTTAATATGTCGATAATTTGATCAATATCGGTAAAATTGTCACTTGTCACTCGAACATACATCACTCGGTTTCATCAATAAACGCTCACAACTTCAATTGATCATATTAAGTGGCGTAGCGACTAATTTCCTGGTCCCGTGGCCAGCTTATAAAACAGTTTTGCCAGCCAATGAGAATTTAAACAGTTCATTCTTCGAGCTAATTATCCAAATTTATTTATTTACGCCCTATTGGGCTTTTACAAAGATAGATAATAATAGTTAGGCAGGTACGTAGCACACAATTATAATGAATAAATTATAGTAAAAAATAAAATTAATTAAAATTAAAATCATACATTCCATTAAAGTAATTACAAAGACTTCGTTTTATAACTAATACAGAATCTGCAAACATGTCTACAATATTCCCAAATTTATTACCAAAATGATGTAATCTATTTATAGGTGTATGTTTTAAATGTGTCACAGAAGAAAGTAGCACTTTACCTCGTATTTCTGGTCGGTACGTAAAATTTTATTTTGGCGAGAATTTCAGGATTGTCAATGCAATGATTTTATTTAATAGTACAAGGTCAGAGATGATCCGCCTATCTGACAGCGTAATTAAGTTGAGTTGTTTCATCAAAAGGACATAGTTAATATTTTGAATTGGAATATTCAGCTTAAAGTTAATAAATCTTAGAAATTTGTGCTGTACCCTTTCTATATTGTCGGAATGTATTTTATGCAATGGGGACCAAATGGGCGAATTATACTCTACCTGGCTTCTTACTAAAGAAGGGTACAATATTTTCAAACATTCTAGTGACTTAAAATCACTTGCTGTTCTGCACATAAAACCAAACATTTTTATAGCTCTACTAGCTGGTTCCCGGCATGCGTTGATATGCCATTTAATAAATTATTTTTTTCTACCTGCGTGTCCTTTCTCATTCGTCCCGTTCCAATTCCGCCTCCTTTTCCTCTCCCGCGTTCCCTTCCCCCTCTCGCGTTCCCACACCGCCTTCCCTCCCCCACACCCCTCGCCTGCTTCCCCCGTCCCCCGTCCCGCGAACCCTCCTCCCGAGTTCCACCCTCCCGCGTTCCATTAATTCAGTCCTGGTACATTCAGCTTTCAAACAGCTCGCGTGCCACCTATTGCAATTAATACCAGAGCTCACCAGTAGTTTTATACAAAACTTGTCCTGACCATAACGAACACAACAAAAAAAAGAATTATCCAATTTGGTGCAGTCGTTCGGAAGTTATGCGCGTACATACATTTCGGCGATTCATTTTTAATTATATAGATAGATTTGTTATTTCATAAATTAATAAAAAATAAAATAAATCATTCAAATGACATTTAAATGATTTGCTAAGTAAGAATATCACCCAAGGTACATAATACAGTGTACATTTTTTTATGTAATGTTTCTGTAAATGATTCAAAACCTGAGATAAAGTAGTGAATTATGTTTGAATTTTTACTGACATTTGACGGTACTCTTTAAAAAAATTCTTTCATTAAAAATTAAAAGTACATAATAAAAACAACCACAGTAATTTAAAATTTGGCTAAAGTTCGGTGTTTGGGCTAAATTCCTAAAAAATAAAACTAGTTATTTTTATACTAATTTGGGGTCGGGGAATCCGAATCTGAAAGAATTAGGCGGCGGCAAGCAATATTAACTGAATTACAGGACTTTAAAATTTTTTATATACATACAGGAAAATAGCCATTTTGGAAGCATTTTGATTCCTAGAAAATCAAACTAGTTATTTTTATACTAACTATGGGCCGGGGAATCCGAATCTGAAAGAATTAGGCGGCGGCAAGCAATATTAACTTAATTACACGACTTAAAAATTTTCTATACACACACACATGAAAATAATCATTCCGGAAGTATTTTGACACATGTAGTACAAAGATCATAGAAAAACACGATAACATAGATGTTTTTACCACACAAAATTAAGTGTTGCCATTAAGCAGTAATATTTATAACGTAAAATAACATGTTTATATTTTAAGTACTTATTTTTTATAATTGATTCTCAAATATTTTAGGAAGGTACACCAACTAGTATTGTGGAGTTTTTATGCCTTGACGCGAGTAGGCGTTATAAAGGGGCACGTTCTTTTGTATCACAAACCACGTTACATAAACCCGGCGTAGCTGCTAAACTACTTAAAAACAGGGATGTTTTTTTGCCGTGACGCGAGCAGGCGGTATAAAGGGGCACAAACCATTTTACACAAACCTAGCGTAGCCGCTAAACTACTCGAAAACAGGGATGTTTTTTTGCCGTAACGCGAGCAGGCGGTATAAAGGGGCACAAACCATGTTACACAAACCTAGCGTAGCCGCTAAACTACTCGAAAACAGGGATGTTTTTTTGCCGTGACGCGAGCAGGCGGTATAAAGGGGCACAAACCATGATACACAAACCTAGCGTAGCCGCTAAACTACTTGAAAACAGGGATGTTTTTTTGCCGTGACGCGAGCAGGCGGTATAAAGGGGCACAAACCATGTTACACAAACCTAGCGTTAGGTTAGGGACGCGAGCAGGCGGTATAAAGGGGCACAAACCATGTTACACAAACCTAGCGTAGCCGCTAAACTACTTGAAAACAGGGATGTTTTTTTGCCGTGACGCGAGCAGGCGGTATAAAGGGGCACAAACCATGTTACACAAACCTAGCGTTAGGTTAGGTTAGGTTAGGTTAGGTTAGGGACGCGAGCAGGCGGTATAAAGGGGCACAAACCATGTTACACAAACCTAACGTTAGGTTAGGTTAGGTTACACATTTTTAAGACTACGAATTTTCATACTTTTGGTTTAAGAATACGCCGTTCAGATAGTCGTAACTCATCAGGTTAATGTGTTATGTGAAGAATTATCGTGTCGGAAATTATTGATATAGGTATAAATATTTTTGAGAGCTGGTAACACTGCCGGCACATGTTTTTGTATATTTCTTGTTTTTCTATGATCTTTGTACTGCGTGTGTCAAAATACTTCCGAAATGATTATTTTCATGTGTGTGTGTATAGAAAATTTTAACGTCGTTTAATTCAGTTAATATTGCTTGCCGCCGCCTAATTCTTTCAGATTCGGATTCCCCGGCCCATAGTTAGTATAAAAATAACTAGTTTGATTTTCTAGGAATCAAAATGCTTCCAAAATGGCTATTTTCCTGTATGTGTATAAAATTTTTTAAAGTCGTGTAATTCTGTTAATATTGCTTGCCGCCGCCTAATTCTTTCAGATTCGGATTCCCTGACCCCAAATTAGTATAAAAATAACTAGTTTTATTTTTTAGGAATTTCGCCCAAACACCGAATTTATTCCTAAAATTTTTTCATAATAATTAAATCAATAACACCTTCCTCCCATAAAGCCTAGCTTTTTATCGGAGTACGCCTATTAGGAAGATGAACTAAATATATTATCTATAATATAAAAATGAATCGCTAAATGTGTTGGTAAGCGCAAATCTCGACAGTAGCTGAACCGATTTCGCTAATTCTTTTTTTAGAATATTTATTTAGGATGGTTCTTACGGAGAGAAAAATTAAAAAAATTGTGCAAAAAATTTGATAATTTCAGAAAACATGAGCACGTTTGACAGTTCGCTTATTTGAGAATGACATTTTGCAAAACATTGATTGTTCAATCAGGATTCTATTTTTGAAAATCTTTAATAAATTTATTTAAAGTAGGTACTCCCATAATAGTTTGAATTGAATCAAGAATTTTAGATATTTTAAATAGGTACCTATGTTAGGTAATTACCATAGACATCCAAATGACTAGACAAGCAGTTACGGGTGAGGGGTCAAACCAAACCATGGAGGGGGAAGAGGGAAAAGATGACTGTGATTCGTTATACAATCAATCTGACAGTAAATAGGCATCTCGCATTACAATATCACCATTTAGTTCTTAAAAGCAAAATCTGCTTTGAATGAATAGACCTTTTTACATGGGAGCGCGAATTGCTTGCCACGATAATAACATATTTGCTAAGGTCAAATGTTCGCCTCAAAAAGACTCGCCCCAATACACATAGCAATATTTTGTTGCCGTGTTTAGTTAAAACACTATTACAAATGTTTCATAATTTACTTACCCCTGTTACCACCGATGAGCACACTGGAGAACCGCCCACATTCGCTATGTGCACATTGATATGTAGATATATTGTATAGAATACGCTACTGTTTTGGCGTTGTATTTCGTTAAATGTATGGATGTTACCTTCTAGCTGTTCACAGCAAGAATGATGACGTCACACATTTTAGATTCAAGCGAGGCCTATCCCCTCCCCATGGAGCGAGCCGGTTCCAAGGAGGTGCTTCAGCCGGCGCCATGTGGAGGGGGAAATAATACGTTTTTATCACTTAGGGCAGGTCCAGGTATATTCATATGTCCGTGGTAATTACCGAATTTAATATATATGTTTTATCCGAAATTCAAATCACAGCCGTATAGAAGTTTCACTTAAAAAAAATTTACGCGTAAATTTGTTTCCTTGTATCATAAATGCCTAAATCAGCAAAAAATATTTTACCAACGATTATTCTACATTCTAGTTTTTTTTAAATTTAAAATTTTTTTTTTAAAATTATTTATTTAATACAAGAAAAGACAATTTTAAATACAAGTTTTACGTAGTCCCACAAAGCTGTCTCACATGACGGCTTGTCTGTAGCTAAAAAGTAACATTCCCATAAAATGTGGCTTGTGGTCGATATTATTCCTTCATTTATAAATACATAATATTATAATACTGTTGCTTACATAAATATGGACAGAGAAGAATTTGGAACAACTTTTGTTTGGAAAACGCTGTCTCCAACTAGGAATTATTTGCTCCGTGGATTGGAAATGGCAGACACCTGACAATCCTAATTATTTTATGCTTGGCGTTTATTCCCGGGGAAGATTTAGCAGCATGATAAAACTGCTTTTGTTACAAACTTCTAAAATATTTATATCATTTTCTAAACTGTTATCGCAGAAGCTTCCAAGGATGGGGTTTTTCAAACTTTCCTTCTCAATCGTCAGAATTCAGTGATTAGCGCCATTTTGGTTTTCTTTATCACAATGTTTTGTTTTATAACCTACCAGACAAAACAAGAAAATTTCAATTTTACCACATCCCATACTGTTATTGTAGGTTGACTCAATAATATTATTTTTTACTCCACACTAAACTCAAAAGCTTTTAATTTGGGAGGCGGGTATGGTACGCTTATCAGATAACCTACAACCATGCCATAGGTCACCCCAAGTGGTTCGCTACGTTCGGTAACTTAGCAGGGGTGCTCGGGTTCATGGAGTGAGGTTTGTTCAGGTCTTGACGGCCAATGCCTTTGCCTTCTTACTCACTCCACTACCATTAGCCTCAGAACATACCCCAATTGGGGATGTTATAACATCACTGGCTCCTGACGTTTGGGAGCAGATCTCTTGAGCGGTACTCACAGAAAAATAAATATTTATTAATAAATAATGATAAAAATAAAGTACCGTTAACCCGATGACCTGATTCAATAAAATATATTTATTTAATAACCTATTACACATTTACTGATCAAGAGATGACTATGCTAAGACACATGGCACGATCAAATGGATCAGATACTTGAGTCGAGCCATGTCAAGAGTCAGAATAATAGAAGAGTATGTATGAGACGATTTGTGAATGTGAATGAGGCAAAGAGTGTGTGCCAAGATCGAGTTGTTTGGCGGTCCGTGCTCTCTGACTATGGTTAGTGGCCGGCGTGATGGTTAGTAAGTTAGTAAGAGTCAACTATTTCAAGTGTCAAAATTCACAACTTTGTTAATGCAGATCTCTTCTTTTTATCTATATATACACACATATAAATCAAAATATGCTTATGATATGTGTTTATGAGATGTCTATGTTGTGCTAAACCGTTCATCCGATTGCGATGAAACTTTGGGGATATTATTTTTTAATTTTATTTTTTATTTAATTGAATCTAATAACATGTGATACAATATAAGATATGGGTAGTCCCACAAAGCTGTGACAGATCAGCTTGTCTGTAGGTTCTACCATTTAATATTATTACATAACACAGATTAGCCTAGGTTACAATATTAATACTTAATATAAGATTTAAGATAGATAGATAAATATGTTGTTAATTTATTAACCACTTTTTTGTCAGTTTATGGCAGGGTTCCTCATTATTTTTTAAATTAATATTTTGATTTAACATGTTGTAAATCAAGGGTATCATATATTCGAGCGTTCTGCTACCATACTTATTTGATATTCGTCTTATTTTTAGGCCTTTGTTTTCGGTAAATCTTGTTGTGTGATTATGCACCAACAAATTTTTATACGTGCTTTCTCCCGAATTATCCATAATTATAATGTACCAGAGAAGCCCTTTCATGATTTGATGTGCTAATGAAAGGCGGAATGGGAATGCGTGAGGGGAAAGGGACGCGGGAGAAGAAGGGGAAGCGGAAGGGGAGCGGGACGAATGGGCAAGGACACGCGGGGAAAAACAATTTATTTATCAAGAAAATTTCAACGCATGCCGGGAACTCGCTAGTATTAAAGATTTTAAGCTTTTTTACCTGTATTCTTCAAGTTCATAAACTAAATTTCAAATAGAAAATAATGGTTGGTTTGACATTAAGGCGATTTGTTTTAAAAATTGATTCATTATTTCAAAATTCTCAGAACCGTTCCGAAAAAGAATTCTTCATTTTAATAATGTTTCTCTTGAAATAATCAATGTCAATAACGTCATTAGTTCACGCCAATATTAAAAATGTTTTGGCATTGAATTACGTCTGGAGTTGTTATTTTCAAGAGTAATAATAAAAATTCATTTGGAATCGAAAAAGTCGTGTTTTGTTTCTGTTGTAATTTGTAATTGCGAGGTTTAATTGAGATTTGACGTCAATCACTGGTCTTATGTGATTTATTATTTTTCTTTTTCTTATTATTTATTCGGTTTATTATTTTTCTTCATATAAGTATTAATTTATTGTAAGATTGACCCAAAAAATACTTTAAAATATCGCTCCTCGAATACTGACAATTGACACTGCCTTCCTTGTCGTTTTGAAAGAACCCCCATAACGTACCCCAAGTAGCCACGACTTGATAGGTAAATTACGCTACATTTTCGTAATATTAATTAGTTATAAGATACTCCACATAATCTTAAAACCATACTTAACTAGGATCATAAAAATATTGCTACGTAGCTACGTATTTATATTTATGACTGCTGTTTCAATATTGAGATAATATTGAAACAGCAGTCATAAATCTCGCAGTCACCACTCTCGATTGGAATATGGAGTAATAGGATGGGGCTCAGCAGCATCTAATCACATAAAACAACTTAAGGTAACTCAGAATTACATCATAAAGACCACACGACAGGTCCCCGTAAGGACGCCAACAACAGAAATTTTTAAACAGTTTGATGTTCCAAGCATACAGAAAATCTATGCCAAAAACATTCTAGTATATCACCACAAAATGATTCAGAGGCAGACACCTCACATGCTCATAAGACCAGAGCCAAACAAACAGACATGCTTAATATACCAAAGTGTAACTCTTCATTAGGACAAAGAAGTTCTGAATTTTTAGCAGTAAAGTTATATTTATTGTTATCAAGTTTTATTTGTAGAACACCATTTTTAATATTTTAATTTTTTAATTATATAATCAATAATATTATTATTAAATTAATAAAAACAGTTTATTTTCAAACAAGTTCTGCTGTGTAATTATTATTACGCGTGACAGCTGTTTCGCCTTCTTGTTTGACAACAGAACTTGTTTGAAAATAAACTGTTTTTATTAATTTAATAATAATATTATTGATTATATAATAAAAAAATTAAAAAAAAAGTAAAGTTATATAACAAACTCCCACTAATTAAAACAAAAAAAAACTACATTAAGGACATTAATGTAGCTATCTATTATTTTGTTCGACGGCCGGGGTAGTCCAGTGGTAAGGCTCTTGACTAACACTCCAAAGGTCGCGGGATCGAATCCCGGCGTGGCAAATAAATTTTATTTGATTAATTTGTGTTATTTCACAATTTATTCATTTAAAATAATATATAGTATATTTGCGGCACGTTCCAGAGTGGAAGATACTCTCAGTATCGCCCTGGTGTAACACCACCATTCAGAATTGAAACGTTGCTTGAAATGGCTTTAGCCGTGTTTGGTGACCAGATCTGAATAGTCAGGTACTTCCCCACCTTCCTCTTCCCTATATCCTTCCCCTCCCCACTACCTCCAGCCTCACAACATACCCCAATTGGGGATGCCAAAGTCCCACTGGCTCCAGACGGGAGCAGTTGGGACTCTTGTGCGGTATTCGTGTAAAAAAAAAACTAAATGTTGGCTGAAGTTCTGAACTATCAGAAAATGATCTTACTAGTATATTTATAAAATCGTCATAGAAGTTTCTGGAAAACCTTATCTGAACAATGAAGTGAACCCATAGAAGTCGCTGAAAACTTATCTAAAGCATAGTCCCCCTCAGCACTCGATCTCCTGGTGAGGTGGACTACGAATATATTTTCTATTTTATATATGTATATACCTTACATGTTTGATATACAAATGGAATAAATATATAGTTACTTAACAAAAAAAAAATAAAAAAATTGACATGTCAATTATCGGGGCTAACTCAAATCCCAGGCCTCGAATCCCTGATATGGTTATACTCTATTATGAGAAATAAAACTAATTTAATCATAACATGCACTTTTACGACTTATGTCCAAAATGGCGTTCATGTGTCACAAAACGAGATTAATGTCGGTGCATTATTTATTTCGCACTCGTGGTTTTCACAGAGCGGAGCGGAGAGAACACCGATTAAACCAACCGCAAATGTAACAAATCAGGGCCGGATTAACCGAAGGCCTATGGGCGCGTTCCTTTCAGGGACCCCGCGAGAAAGGTTAAAAAAATACGATTATGGTTTCATGTTTGTAAAAACAAACAGTCAACAAAGTCAACCTGTAATTTTATTATTTAGTCTTTCCCAATGGTCTCCTAACTACAGGTCGCGGAATTTTTTTATAAATTGTGAATTATGTCATGACTATTTATGTATACGTTGTGTTAAGGGACGTGCTTGACTTACTTTAACCAGTGATTCTTGACATTATTTGGAGTAAAAAAGGTAAATGAAATTTTCGTTTCCGGTGACATTTTTGATGTTTTTTTTCTACAAAAATAATTTTTTTTTACTTGTTGGATATCTGGGGGCGGGGTAAGAGGTTGTGTGGTTACTCGGCCAAGTAACCAGTTAATATGAACCAGGAAATTTGCTTTTGTTTGATTTTGAACAAAAAAATTTCATATCAAAAGACAGATGTACAGAAAAATTTACAAAATTTCATTTACATTTTTACTCCAAATAATGTCAGGAATCACTGGTTAAAACCCGTCTGCTTGGTTCAATATATTCGCACCTCACGATCCGTAAGTCTCAGTTTTGCGCGCAAATTCTTAAACCGTCACTTTGGATCGAGATTGTAAAATATCTATGCAAGATAGCTTTCATTTTTCAAAGAAATTAAGAAGCATTATTTTGTTCTCTTTCTGGTTAAAAGAAGAAATATATATATTTTTGAATGTAGCTATTACTTTGTGGTTATCCATTATAGAAAAATGAAACAATACAACTTATAACTCATTTTATATTGGAAAAACAACTCGTAATTTTGAAATCAGAATCAAAGAACATTTAAGGTGTCTTAATAATAATAATTTTTCTGAGTTCGCTAACCATATCATTGAAAATAACCATAGTTTTGAAAAAAACACAGGGATAAATATTCTTCATATTAATCATAAAGGAAAACGTTTATATAACTTAGAAGCTTTGGAAATTAAAAAATCCCTTAAAAATAATGAATCTATTACCAACAAACAAAAAATATTGTCATATAGCCCAATCATGGATTTGTTCCCCTACCCACCCACTCTACACTAATACCTACCCACCCAATCTACATTATTAACTAACAACGGCTCCACCCCTACCATAATAAAACATTGTTCTAAACTGTCAAATTAGTATAAGCTTTCCCTGACGAAGGAACGTTTGTTCCGAAACCGGTCGGATTTGCACATTATATAAGTGGTTTATACAAAGTTGTATTGTTTCATTTTTCTAGAAATATATATGTTTGCATGAGAGGAAGGGAGATATATAGCTTTTAAAATGTCAGGTCGCTTGGGACATTTTTGGTCTTATGAAAGTATAATGCGATTATGTGTTTTGGGATGTATTTATTCCTAAACAAGTAGACGGGTTAAAGTAAGTCAAGTATGTTCCTTAATACCCTGTAAACTACATATATGTACGTAAATTCGGTATAAAATCGACGACCTTGGAAGCGTAATCTACGTAATCAATGAAAGTTTTTCGCTGCCAAGAAATAATTTCAATTTTTTTAAATTTGATCGATTTTAGCACACGTGAAGAAAAATTGAGCTTTTTTCGTATAGATAGACATGTCCACTGCACACAAGGTTTTTATTTCTTTGCTAAGGGGCCGATTTATCGGTACCTATTTTAAAAGCGCGCAGGCTAGGACTCGTCTCTGTCGAGAGACAATTTGACATCAAATTAAAAAAAGTTCCTACTCATCAAAGTTTTCGTATTGCGGTGGCTACGTATATTATAAATATTCAACTTTCATATAAGATTTATTATTTGTCTTTTAAAACTAAAATTCGCCCGCCGCGCTTTCATACATAACATAATCTAAAGATGCGATACTTTGAGAGGTATGGTTTGGAAATTTAGGCGGTCTAGGGCCCTCGACATTGCTTAATCCGGCACTGTCCGGATTTACATTTATCGGTTGACATACATTTATGTTAGACGGGTATTACAAAATACTATTTAACATGCATATGTGAAGCGGACGAAGGTTTGAAAGGTAACCTATAATACATAAAATGTGCATTTTTGTACCGTTACTAAATGAACGCGGTAAGTTCACCATATGCCTTTGTAGATTTTTAACAACAACAAAAAACAACAATAATACAAGCTAACTGAGATATTTTTTGCATTTTATGTTATGTTATGACATTTTTTGATATTTTTTGCAATTTATGTATAAGGTATGCATTACAAGGTCTAAAATTAAATACGCATCTGCTGTATGGGCCCCACACCAGAAAAAACATTGAGAAATTGTAACAGATTCAAAAAAAGTTTCTTATATATCTGTGTATGAGAATGCACGGGGAGTACCCGCGATTCATGCATCATGAAGAACTGCTCACAGAAACGCTTTGCCAAAGTCTCCAGCCGAGGAGGAGTGGGGCCCTTGCAGAAACGGCGTACAAAATCATTAATAATTCAATAGATAGCCCATACCTCCTGGAATTTTATAAGTTATATGTGCCGAACAACTACAGCCAGGGACGGTACCACGATCTTGTAGAACGGATGTACTGGCTCGGCATAGCATGTTACGAGGTAATGGCGCTGTTAAATAACGCTTCTAAAACTGTTGACATCTTTAGCCTTGAAGAATTCAAGAGGCATTTAAGTGCCACTCATTACCCGCTATAATATATACATATTTCATTGTGTAGTTTGTGTTACATGTTTATTGTAAATGGACACACAGTCTGTAATACACAAATAAATTAATAAATAATTGCAAAGATTTTGTCAACAGTGATTGTGAGTAATTGGGATTAACGAATTTGTTTATTTTATTATACTTTCACACGCCCTTGTGGCTTTTATGTCATGTATATCCTGACAATATTTGAAAATCTCCTACTACCACCACATTAAGTGGAAAATTTTGCTTGTGTCGAGATGGAGGACTTAGAAAGCTGAGGAAATAAACTCACAACGCAGGGTTTCATGTGATTTACAATTGAATACAATTAAAAATAGATATTATAATCTAAAATCCTAAAAGTACCCATAAAAACTCCATCAAAAGAAATTTTTAATAACTTTAATGTGTTCAGCACTATTAAATTATACTAAAAAAATGCACTACTCAAATTTAAAGAAAAATATGAATACCTTGCTGACCAACACACCTACACCACAAGGTCAAAATCCTCAAAACTACTGAACATCCCGCAATAAAATACATCTTTTGGCCAGAAAAATCATAATTTTCATGCTACAAAATTATATAATGCCCTTCCAATTGAAATTGAGAACACCATGGAGATACAAATGTTTAAAAAAGGCATCAAATTATGATTTGTAAACAGGAAGATGAGGAAATCATTAAAATTATGAAGTAACCCCAATACAACCTGCAGACAACAAACACTTATTTTTATTTATTGTTTATTTTGTGAAAATCAAGAAACTAGAAGATGAGGAAATTAAAACCAACACCCATTCAGCAACACGAGTAGTTGACGGCCAGCTTAGTGCAGCGGTAAGGCGCTTGACTAGTATTCCGAAGGTCGCGGAATCGAATCCCGGCGTGGCAAATAAATTTTATTTGATAAATTTGTGTATTTCACAATTTATTCATTTAAAAAATAATATATATTATATTTGCGGCACGTTCCAGAGTGGAAGATACCCTCGGTATCGCCTTGGTGTAAGACCACCATTCAGAATTGAAACGTTGCTTGAAATGGCTTCTGCCGTGTTTGGTGACCAGATCTGAATAGCCAGGTACTTCCCCACCTTCCTCTTCCCTATCTCCTTCCCCTCCCCACTACCTTCAGCCTCACAACATACCCCAATTGGGGATGCCATAGTCCCACAGACGGGAGCAGTTGGGACTTTTGTGCGGTAATCATGTAAAAAAAAAAGTCCGCCTCGGAACAGGAATACCTAGTGAGGAGGACTGTAAACAAACCACTTTACTGTCCATTTTTTCTTATTTTTAAATTTTCTTTATCTTATATTGTCATTAAATAAAAAAAAATTTTAATACAATATATTTTGGCAAGAAAGATTTGTTTAGGTATGTTATAAAATTTATTTGTGAACAGGGACAATGATATATGTAGGTCTTTATACCTAGTATGTCGAGTAGGCACTCTTATATTAATTAGATTTAGGAGATCTCAATAGTTGAACTCTCAATTTACAATTAAAATATCAGTCGCTTATCCTTCGTCGATCCCGAAAGGTATATTAATGACAATATAAACAAAATGATCCAGTCTTCAAATCAAAAGGATTACACTTGTAGATAATGTGCAAAAAGCAGTCAAATGGCTAGGATGCAAGGTTTTTAAAAATATCGATATATCGGTCTAGCAGGCCGATATATCGGTCTAGTAGGCCGATATTTCTTCTTTTTTTAAAAGCTTATAGAAATCCAATGTAGTTGTAGTTATATCAAACGTTTATCGATTATATATATAATTTTGTATTCTTAGCTATTTGAATAATCAAAAAACTTGGATAGGTATATAAAATGTTAATTTTTCGAAGAAAACTTCTTCGGAAAGGTTTTCACTTTATTTATTTTAAGAAAAGACAAACAACTTTGTTTACATCACTTTTATTTGTACACAATCTACATGTTTCGTGAACGATGTTCACATCATCAGGATCAAATGTATACTAAACTTAAAAATTAAACATAGATCACATATGGGACGAAGGGGTAGGAGGAAGGGGAAGGGGTAAGATTGAGGTGACAATTGGGATTTCAAAGTCATTAGCAGGGAAAGAGCGGTTAAGTGGGAAAGGTTCAAAAGAAGGTTTATAATTTTTTTTGCTTATTAATTAAGTCTGCTTTATTATTTACATTTTTCCTAATTTCTAAAATCTCTAAATTATTTATCTGTGATGCCTTATAACCCGGATGTAATATTTTAAGTCCATGTTTTTTGTCAAAATTATGATCATTTTTTATTAAATGATCTGCGAACACAGATTCGCTATTGCCATTTAATGCCCTGAGATGTTCTCCCTTACTTCAAAGTTTCTATTTGTTCTACCTATATAAAAGTAATTACAGTCTTTATAATTTAGTTTGTAAACGCCCGATTTTTTTGTTTTAATGTCGCTATCTTTGTTGTTAAGGATGAACTTTTTTAATTTATTATTTGTATAGTACCGGGAATATTTTTACTAATTATTTTTGACATATTATTATTAAAAAATAGAATTCTACGCCATTGATTATTTATTTGTTTAGAAAAAGGGTAATAATATATAGTTTTAAGAATTTCTGTTTATTCTTTTTATTTATTAGTTGATCTATTAATTTAGCAGAATAACCATTATTAACTGCTATTTGTTTAATTATATTTAATTCCAAAGTGTAATTCGGAACAGACAAAGGAATAGTAATTAATCTATTAATCATAGAGTGAAAGGCCGCGCGTTTTTGAGAATAAGGATGATTTGATGAATTATCTATGACAATATCGGTGTACGTATCTTTACGGAAAATATTAAAATCGATTTTATTACCTATTAATGTTAAATTTAAATCTAAGAAATTTAAACTCTTCTCTTTACCTATTTCTAGTGTGAATTGAATGTTTTTATGAAATTTATTTAAAAAATTCAAGAACATGTTCAGTTGCCTTTCTGTTCCTAACCAAATACATACTATATCATACACATATCTTTTCCAAAAATAAACGTTTTTAAGTAAAAGCACACGGCTATTAAAAATCTTATTCTCTATATTATTAACAAAAATATCTGCAATCAAAGGGCTCGTACTACTACCCATCGCTAAGCCATATTTTTGTTTAAATATTGTATTATTGAATTGAAAGTAATTCTGTTTAAATATAACATCGAAGAGTAAAATTAAATCATTAATTAGGTCTTTCGGAAAATTCGAAGATCGTGATCTATGTTTAATTTTTTTTTCGTGATCTATGTTTAATTTTTAAGTTTGATCCTGATGATGTGAACAACGTTCACGAAACATGTAGATTGTGTACAAATAAAAGTGATGTAAACAAAGTTGTTTGTCTTTACTTAAAATATAAAATGTGTTTTTTTTTTTCATAAATTTGTTTAAAAAAAATTAACGCCAGTGTTTTGTATCAGCTATCAAACTTAAAAATAGTAACCTTGAGAGTCTAGTTCCTCGTGGCCGGTTTCTGCTTCGAATTATAGTGGCTCCTGCCTTTAAAAAAAGACGTTCAGAAGGAACACTTGTTGCCACAATTGGTAGATGACTTATTGCCACTTAAAAAAGACTGGGATATACACCTTGCATCTATTGCCATGTTTCAACATTGTTTACTTTTAGAGTACTACCATAATACGGGCATTTGCCTAGCTTGGTAGATGAAAAAACCATGTTAAACAAACCTGTAATAAACAAAATGAATAAAGGAAATAAAAAAAAGAGTATTTATAGGGAGCAGAAAGATATAACGTAAGCTCGTCGTCACTGCCAGTTTTTTCGTTTACCCGATTTTCTGGGTATTTTAATTTGGGCGGGTTTTTCGATATTTTCATACGATATTTTGTGTTTTTCGATATTGATATATCGTTACGTTACAATTCTGAATGAATACAAATCTTTTTTTAATCTGAATACCGCCCAAGAGTCCCAACTGTTCCCAACCATCTGGAACCAGTGAAACTATGGCATCCCCATCTGGCTAATCAGATCTGGTCACCAAATACAGCTAAAGCCATTTCAAGCAACGTTTCAATTCTAAATGGTGGTCTTACTCCAGTGCGATACGGAGAGTGTCTTCCACTCTGAAACGTGCCGCAAATATACCATACATAATTTTAAAATTAATCAGTTGTAAAATAACACAAATTAATTTTTGTGTATTTAAACCCGCGACCTCCGGATTGCTAGTCGAGAGCCAAACCCATCATCCAGGGAAGTCGTCTTACAAATATATTATGGTTTTATTTCGAAGACATTGTGAACCCACAAATTGATCGCTTTCTACAGAAAAATAAAACTATTAGTTTTATTTCTCACTTTTGTGTTTAAACAACCGGTTCATTTAAACTGGTAGCGACCGGTTGATTGACGCCACTACCAAAATCAACTGAAGGTATTAATAGGAAAGACACATCATGCCGAAATAGGAGCCGCAATGTCAGACACAATCGAAAACATGAGATATTGTCTATAGACTCCATATAAAATCTGCGTCTAACCTCATACTTGACCTTATTAAATTTGTTTCATATATTTGAGCGCGAAGACCTTAGAAATCGTATACCAATATCTTTTTATTCATCTTTACAAACCTCAGGAGTTTCGAGGCTGGTGTATAAACTTAGAATGAATTCATTGCAGATAATTAATGTGCTAGCTACCTAACTCTCTGTGCTTTGATGTTTTGAAATATGATGTTACAATTAATAATAGAGAACTCTAACAGCGTTGCAACGCTGCTTTTAAAATGAAGAGATTCCATTTCATTTTGTGAATCCTACGGGATTATCGTATCAACAGAGAAGATTATTATTGAGTTGAATTAGTGTTAGAGGAATGGGACAAGATGAGATCATTAGCAGAACTTAATAATGTAATCACGCCATTTTTACTTTTAAGTACATGTGGACGATTCCGAAGAACAATGTCGGATCGATTCGATTCGATTGCACCCCCAACCAGGAACACTCCTGTTCCAGTGAGACCGGTACACCCCAGTAGATGCGTTAGGGTAGGGCGCGGTTGGGCGACCGCCCAGGGCGCCGGACATAAAGGGGCGCCACAGGCGCCGCTGGTGCCCCTTTATATTCCCTCGCTCTTTGAGCCAGGCCTACTTACTCGTAAATTCCCTAAATTTAGGAAAAAAATTGTTATGGTGGCAACACTAGAACTGGAACGTAGTGTACAATCTCTTCGATCGGAGTACTGCATGCAGTTCATTTTATCGGGAATCCCCAACTCTATCTCTTTTTAACATTTTATTTAAAAAGAGTTGGCGTTATTTTTGACGAAGCGGAACACTTTTAATTTGGAGGCGGGAATGGGTACTGCCGCCCCGGGAACCTTTATTGGATAACCAACACCTCTGCCATAGGTCACCCCAAGTGGTTCGCTACGTTTGGTGATTTAGCAGGGGTGCCCGGGCTCATGGGGTGAAATTTGTCTAGGTCTTGGAGGCGGATGACCAGGACACACTGAATCCCAGATTACTACCCACCCCTTGAATCCCTTTCCTTCCCAGAACTCTCCTCTCCTTCCTTTCCTTAAAAAACCCTCCATACAGCATTCCCAAAGATGACATAGGTCCTGAGAGAAATTATTTTCCTCAGGGCCTCCTGTGTGGAGCTCGTGTAAAAAAAATCCAGCTTTCTTTGCATAAGTGGACGCACTTAAAACAGTTATTCCAATTATTTTTAAATCAAACAAACGCAGTGTAAAAGTGGGTATATGTTATTTGATATTTTGACGGATCATTTTATTAGGTAAGTACAAATTTATTTTAACAATCTTTAGTAAACACTCTCTTCTACTATATTTTTCTCTCTCTGCTATCTATCGATCTCTATAACATTTGTTTGTATATTTATACGTTTGGGGCGGGGTAATCTTTGGAACTAATTATACTATTATATTGATGAAATTTTGATACGGAGATAAAATAGATCCCGAGGAAATATAAAGATTACTTTTTATTGCGAGAAAAATCTCATTCCCACGGGAACGAGTGGATGGATGATCGTGATTTTTTCGTCCAAATCTAAGCACTGTCGCAAAACACAAGCTTGTATAAGTTAAACATTTCACAAATATTCTGCTGCCATGTCAATGTTACCTACGTGTTTTGATCTTCCTTCCCGTGTTTAACGCTATCCCAAATATAATGCGTTTTTGGTCATCCTCGCTGGACAGCGTTATAATGAAATTTTATTGTAATCAATTTATTTTTAGAAATGTTTCGAATTACAGAGAATTAATTTGTTGCAGATTTTATTGATTACTACTTAACTAATTAGTACAAAATTTCTGAAAACGTTGATCTAATCAAAATAAATCTGTGTCAAAATATAGAAAACGAAAAGCAGAAAAAGAAAAGAAATTTCAAAAAACAAAAAAGTTTATAAATATAGATAAATACATCATAACAAAAAATCAAGACATGAATTTGGCGTCTAAATCTGGAATACAAACGAATTTATCGGTAATGGAGCCTCTGTCTGACAAGTCAGATCAGATAGCTGCTGAAGAGATTGTGGATGAAGTTTCCCGAAGTGAGGGAAGTTGTGCTACAATTACAGATGCTGCTCAGGATGACTCCATTGGTGATGTACAACAAATACAAATGGTAGATGACGTTAGTACTGTTGTCCCGAATAAAGCGGATCCAGCCACTTGGCCACTCATTTGAAATAGCAAAATAATTGATCATAAAATAACTAGTGGCCCAGTGCAAACTCACATTGATAATCATCCGAAGAAGATACAGGGCGATATTTCTCTAATTCTCATTTCATAAAAAAACAAGCAAACAATGAAACAATGCATTCAAGAACCTATCTGCGATCGACAATATCTCAATATAAATTGACAAACTTGGCAACTTTGTCAATCGAAAATGAAATTGCTGAAAACAGCGATTTTGATAAAACCGAATCAAAGAATTTTATTAGGTTATCAATTTCGTCGATAGAAAGACTAAAAATGTGAAATCTTATTGGTGTTTTTAAATAAATAGTTTTTTTTTTAATAAACGGTTATTTCATTATACCCTTTGCATTTTTTCGTATGGAATTGAATTGCAGTTAGGGGGGGCCGTGGAAATCTCGCCCAGGTAGTGCTAAAACCGGCCCTGGGTACACCAAGGGGCATCTGCTCTGAGGATGGGAAGTGCTCTGGGGATGTGGAGAAGTGCTCTGAGGTAGGGAAGAACGTTGCAGTTTAATCGACCGGTATAATTGTACATTGCAACCTAATAAGCCAATATTGGAATTTAGGATTGGAAGGAAAAAAGGAATCTTCTCGCCCCTTCTTGGCTCGTCTGGTCTCCTCTTGGCTCTTCATGAATCTTCCAACTGCTTACCGACTCTCCTTGTCTATTTTTTTTTTATCTCTTTTAGTCTATTCCTGGCCCTTCTTGGCTCGTCTTTACTCGTCTTATGACTTTTCATATCATCTAGTCTATTCTTGTCTCTTCTTGCATCTTATTCCCCCTTCTTGGCTTGCCTTATCTCTTCTTGAATCCTTTTACTTCTTTCCGCCCAATCTTGGCACTTCTTGTCACTCCAAGGTTCTTCTTTTGTCTTATCGCTCCTTCTTGGCTCTTATTGGTCCTTCTTGGCTCTTCTCGCCCCTTCTTGACATTCCTTTGCTCGCTTTGGTTCTTCTGGCTCTTTTGGCATCTTCTCGCCCTTCTTCGCCCCGAACCTTCTTTCATCTTTATGAATTTTTTCCCCATTCCTGTCCCCATAAGCAATAAACTTTGAATTATTCATAATAATATACATACACCTTTGCATTTATTTGGACCCCTTTAAAACGATAAACCGCAGTAACACACACAAAAAAATTACCATATTACCTACACATGACCGGTCAGTGGTTGAGTGGGCATAGCGCTTGGGTCCCACCCGGGCGTCGCGTGTTCGATTCCTCGGCTGGCTAAGTCCTCCATCACAACACAAGCAACATTTTCGGCTTTCTGTGGTGGTAGTAGGAGTTTTTCAAATATTGTTGGGTTATTCGTAACCTGGGAATGTTTGTCTTTTTTTTAATTATAAAAAAAAAAAACATGGCTAAAGTTTCACTTGAAAATAAAAACCTATCTAAAGAAGTTTTACGTAGAAAGAATTCATTCCTACCCGGATGGTGAAATATAACTACCAAATAATGCCCAAAAAATGCACGTATTGTACAAACTTGTTGCTAACAAATAGTTTACACATATTGTACAAACTTGTTGCTTGAAATACAAAAATAACCAGGTGCATTTTTTAGAGAATACAAATTATGTGTAAATTTTATTTTTTATTTTAACTTTATGAGTAAAACCTCAAATTGTAACATTTAATTAAATGAAGACAATATACCTAAGCGAAACTCAATCGAAAATCTGGAAACTGAAAAAGATATTGACACCTCTGGGACTCGAACCCAGGACCTCTCGCTTTCCGGGCAAACACGCTAACCACTGCGCCACGGTGTCGATATCAAATTCCTGGGTTATATTATATTCGCTTATATTGTCCTCATTTAATTCGTAAATTTTTGTTTTGTAATTTTCGTAGAGCAATTTTACGTAAATTTTCCGTTGGTGTGAATTTATCATGTAAACCTAATTACAATTACCAAGCAAACTAAAATAAATTACTTTGTGAATTCACGGTGAAATTTATGAAAGAACTTTGACGTTGAAAGTTACGCGGTATTTGTTTGTTTTTATATCTATTTCCATCTTTATTAACTGTTAAACGCTCTGATTCCTGACACCAGTATTATTTTCATTGATAAGAATTATTTTCTCCAGATTCAGTTCCTTTGATTTGTCTGTAATTGTTTTAACTTATTATCGAATTTCAGAGGGCAAATTCAATGAAATCCTCACCTTTTCATCGTACAATGGCTCGGTTAGCTAACGCGCCACCTTTTGGATCATAAACAAGGAATACACCTTGCTGTTTATGTAAGATTTCGAGCATGAAAATTTATTACAAACTCAATCAGGTTTCTTCTAGACAGGTATTCTAGAATTCTAGCTGAGATTTGCTTGCGGTATGCCACGTGATACGATCCGGGGCAGACGGCCCGCAAACCGGTTCAACGTATAAATAAACTCTTATTCGCTTATCTACGTCCACCAGAATAATCTACTGCAATGAATCGAGTTAAAAGAATAGTTACTAGTTTGTTTCGATTTTGAAGTATTCCTTTGATAATATTTACGGAAAAAATACTAAAGCGTAAATGACCAACACATTTTTTGGGTAAATGAAAACCACTTTTGGCGACATTGTATGAATACATACATAGAATTTGATTAAAAAAATGTGTGTCGGCTGGGTCGGTCTCTAATGTATATTTAGTAGTAGTTGAGCTGTCGATATCGACTGCTTGTGGCAGTATTGTGGCTTTGTTTAAAAAAATACTTTTAAAAATTCATTAAAGTGGCAAAAATAAGTCTGTTGGGCAAAGGGGTATCCTAATGGTGTAAAAGCTTACTTTGATTTTAACGGTTTCGTTCAAAGTAAGGATAATTTAACATCTTTTGTTTGACATAATAAAAATCAATCAAACAACAAATAAAGCAGCTAAAGTGCTAGGGTTTTATCGTAAGAAATACGAAAGAAATCACAAACACTGTAATTATCAAACAACTATACTTTGTGTATGTATGAAGTCATCTAGAGTTTGCGTTAACTGTGTGGTCTCCATTTTATGCAGTACATACTCGTATAATTGAATCGATTAAAAAAAATCATAAAATACCTTTCTTACAAATCGCACAATCGATTTAATAATTATCTTGATGCAACAAAAAATTTCAAAATTGATGCATTGAGTGTATGTAGACAATAAGGAACTCCAGTGAAAAATATTATGGCTTTAAAAAAATATGTTCATATAGACCAAGAAACGCTGATTCTGAATATATAAGTTTTATTTCATAATATTAAACGCAGAGTTTTTAAAAAAATATTAAAATGTGCATTTTTAAACCTCTTCTCAAAACACAGCGTTAAGTTGGCATTACTGAAATGGTTAACGGTGACGTCACACTTAACCTGTCACCTGGTGATAGTGTGTTGACATTTGAAATGACTTGAAGTGCACACGTACCTATGCCATTCAACATTTCGTGTGTTTGGTTTATTTTCATACTGTTTATAGAGATTTAGATAAATAATAGTTATTGTGTTTATTGAAACATAATTTAGGCCCTCAACAATTTACGAAAAGGGCTATATTTGCGGACAATCTGCAATAAATTTTGTCTATTTGAGGTTAAAGTCGTCCTATTTTGACATTTGGTTATGTATTTTCAAATTGTTTTTCGTATAGGGCTTTTTATACAAGTTGTTACACACTCGTCATGATCAGTGTATTATAAATACCAGTGTTTCTGTATGTATTATACATAAAACAATGTATCTACAAAGTAACGCCTGACACAAAACACGATTTCACATGTATTTGCAATGAAAGAGGTGATTTATTGTTTTTATATTGCACTTTGATTAAATACAATAACAGTATCGGTGAAATGTGGACATTTTACCAATGTTTTTCTATATTAAAAGCAGTTAATCTTGAATAAAAAACACACCTCACACCTAAAAGTCATTACAAAGCATTCTGCCATGACCGCCATGATCAGTGTTGCCAGCCGTGTCTTGTAAAAAGTCACCTAAAATATATAAAAAAAGTAACCTTTTTGTGTGAAAAATAACCTTTCGTATTTTTGGAATGGTAAAAAGTTGATAGAATACATGAGGATATAAATAAACCAATCATCATGAGGAGCTCAGTATTAAAGTGGGACATAAGCCATTTGGATTATTTTTGAGTAGAGCGAGTTTTTTGTTTTGTATATACCGGTATGAAAAATCTGATATTTTTTCTACCTGCATAACCTTGCCGGCGTAAATAGCGGGTACTCAAAATGCAAAAAGTCAGATTGAGCGATCAATCAGATTTGTCGAGTGAGCGAGAAGCTATGGTTAATTTGTAATTTACACATTTTTTTTTTTTAGTTTATTGAGGTAACAAACAGTAATACATATTTTAATAATAAAGTAACATATTACATGGTTGCATTAACCAGCGAAGTTTCCGGTAAAATTTATAATATATATATAAAAACATAGATTAAGACATTAAAGAAAACATAAAGTGATAGAAAAAAAAAATAAAAATATATATATATATATATATATATATATATATATATATACAACAGAAATGAAAAAAAAAACATACAAATTATAAAGCATATTATAGGATATATAAATAATCCAAATATTATTATTATAATAAAAAGAAGGAAAACAAACATAATGAGAATGAAGAAAAAAAATAATAACATGCAGCAGGGGTGAAGAGTTCGTAATTAACAATTTGTTTAAATTTTTTCTATTACTGATTTAATAAATTGGCCTGAGGACAAATGAAAAATATCAGAGTCGTAAAAGATATCATTGAATTTTGTGCACGTCCTTCAGAGAAATGAATGTTGTGTGTAATTTGTTTTTGAGTGTGGGATGTGGAATAGTTGGTTTGATCTTGTGTTTCTTATTGGACAGTGGAAATTAATGTTTTCTAGAAGACAGTTGTTGTCAACAACGTTGTTAATGATTTTGAGTAAAAATTTTTGGTCGGATATATTTCTTCTATCTTCTAAAGTTGATAAATTATGGAATATTAATGAGTCTTTTAGGTTTTCTGATGTTCGAAAAGATTTAAAGTCTAGGTGTTTCAATGTCTTTTTTTGAATTCTTTCTAACTTTTCAATATTTACTTTGTATTGGGGATTCCATATGACTGATCCGAATTCTAATATTGAGCGAAACGTGTTCCTCTTTCACAATAGTGTGAAAGAGAAAGAAGTAAAGTTTTGCAATAAGTGTATAGTCCATGATTTAGCAAGCCGTTAGCCAACACGAAAAAAAAACAAAAGAGCATTCCGTTTGACGTTGGTTCTGAAAAATCACCTAAAAGTAACCTTTTGAGTAGTGTAACCTGAAAGAAACCTTTCAGAGTAAAAAATCACCTAAAAGGTTACAAAAGTACCCTTCTGGCAACGCTGGCCATGATTCTTCATTCAAACAGGGATGTTCTGCCCAAAAAAATTATTTCCCTAGATTTCGAAGTGAAATTTCCCTAGAATTTCACATTTACGCAATTACCTACGTAGCCACCCGATTGTGTAACACTAATCCTGTTATATGTTAATTAATATGATAATTAATTGGAAAGATATCGGAACTTGGTAAATATACTAATAATACCGTGATTTTCCAAATAAAACACTTTTTGCTATGTGAAGTAATAATTTAAAAGTACGAATACACTCACCACTGAATTAGAAACTGAATTCCAAATAAAAAAAAACACTTTGCAAAATAAAAATCATAAGCAACCCGCCGCTCATTTGTACCAAGCGTGGTATTTTGAAGACCCCCCCCCCGAACGTGTTACGTAGTATGGGTACGTTCCATAATATCATTTTGAGTTGTCAGTGTTAAAAATAACATTGCATGTAAGTACATGAACAATAATTAAGATTCGTAGGATTTCCAAAAAATATATATACGTATATATATATATATATATATATATATATATATATATATATATATATTACCAGTAATATTGTCATATGTAATAAAATTTTTGCCAGAGTTCGAAATTTCCCTAGATTTTGTCCTGATTTCCCTTATCCCTAAAAAATATTTTTCTCCCCTAGATCTAGGGAAATTTCCCTCGACATGACATCACTGATTCAAAATGACAACTTAAAAAGTAAAAAAACTAACGGTGGGTGATACCACCATAGATACGGTGCGTTTCTGGGAGTCTTTAAAAATTAAAACTTTGACAATTATTTTAACTATTAAAACTAACTATAAAAATAAAAATAAAAATGCAGTTATTTAAGTTTGAAGGTCTTTATTCATTAAAAAAAATAAAAAAAATTGGACTGGAGTTCTCTATTCTCAGATGCGATGTTGCTATATAAAATCGTAAATAACATAACTGACTGTCCTGAATTATTGAACAGAATAGATTTAAAAGTACCTACACAGCACACACGTTTGTGTAATATTTTTAAAGAAAAACACAGTAAAACAAATTCAAATCAAAATGCTTGCCTTATAAGACTGTGTTCAACATATAATAACATTCTCTCTGATATAGATATCTTCAATTGTGACCAAAATAAATATAGAAACTCTATCAAAAGTGTTTTAAAAGAGTACAAAACCTCATAAATGCAATGATATATTATGTAATGACATATACATTATGTACTATCTACCTCCTGTTATAATAACGTAATATCTTTTAGTTGTAAGATTACTGTTTAATTTCAAGATACACAATATAATAGTACTCGTATAATGAAGAATTCTATAATTGGTTTCCCAGTTAGGTAAATTATACATGTATAAATATTTAATCAAATTGTAAACTGTTGATTTCCCTAAAATAAATAAATATTTTTATTATTATTATTTTTATTTTTATTATAATCCTAATTTTTTTATGTTACATAGGTAAATTGTGCTGTGCCTGTCTCACTAGGAGTTCCTGTGTTGAGAGCAGGCACATTTTAACATAAATAGTGTAATTAAAAATATATATTTTATTCCGCGTTAATACCACACAAGAGCCTCAATTTCTCCCAACCGGCTGGAGCCAGTGAGTCTATGGCATCACCAATTGGGGTACGTTGCGAGTCTGAAGATAGTGGGGAGGGGAAGGAGATGGGGACAGGAAGGTGGCAGAGTACTTGACTATTCAGATCTAGTAAACACGGCTAAATCCATTTCAATCAACGTTACAATTCTGAATGATGGTCTTACTCTAGGGCGATAATGAGAATATCCTTCAACTGTGAAATAATTAATATAAATCAATAAAAAAAAAATTACTTGCGCTCGCCTCGATTTGACCTCCGCGACCTGCTGATCGCTAGTCGTGAGGACCACGAAGACCGACATTTAAACCCAAACCAAGAAACTATTTCAAGTTCTTAGGTTCTAAAGCCATGGTGTTTGAAAGAGAGAGTACGAAAACAGTACGCAATATAGTTGTGAATGATGAATATTGGAGCAGGTGGATGAGTTTGTGTATCTGGGTAGTATGTTTACGAGATATGGGAAGGCTGATTGAGATAATGAAAGAAGGGAGAATGCCGGTGACTTTATTAATGGTGGACTGAATGCCGTTGGCGCTATTAAAAAAAATGTCGAAACAAGCGAAGCTAGCAGTCCACAATGGAGTCCTGGTACCTACTCTGATGTATGACAGTGAGGCACGGAACTGGCAGAGAGGATGAAAGTAAACTGAATGCTGTGGAAATGAGATCCCTGAGACGTATGTGTGGTAAAACAATGTATGGTCGTGTGAGAAATATGGATATTCGCAAAGAATGTAAGGCTGATGTAAGCATAATGAGTAAGATTAAGGAAGGGACCCTCAGATGGTTTGGGCATGTCGAGCGAATGAACGAAGAAAGTAGTGTAAGAAGAATAATGACGCTTATGTGAATGGTAGAAGAAGACGGGGACGCCCGAGGAAGACATGGCACGATCAAGTGAATCAGATACTTGAGTCGGGCCATGCCAAAAGTCAGAATAATAGAAGAGAATGTATGAGACGATGTATGAATGTGAGTGAGGCAAAGAGTGTGTGCCAAGACCGAGTTGTTTGGCGGTCCGTCCTCTCTGCCTACCCCTGCGGGGAAACGGGGTGATGGTTAGTTAGTTAGTTAGGTTCGTGGTTTGGGTTAAATAAGAGATGAAAAACTAACCTTAATATTAGTGAGAGACTCAGCTATAAAAGCGCCAGCGTTGTTTGTCTCGGCTGATAGATTATAGCTGAGTCTGTCACTAGTGTAAAACTTTCCTATCTAAACAATGGCAGCCAAGTTAACAATCTGGAGTCCCAAAATACCTAAAAAAAACCCCCGACTCTGTGCAGAAACGGGCCCTCCGTCTTCTCCTAATTTAACAGACGGATTGCAATCTTTAGAGCACAGGCGTCAGGTGGGAATGCTATCCTTGTTCTACCGGTATTTCAATGGAAGATGCTCCGAGGAACTAGCGTCGTCGATCCCTTCGGCACCGGTGCTTAGTCATAGGAAACACGCCAAACGCGTGTCCAACATGTGTGCTCGGTTGACATTTGTCACAAGAGAACGGGTCGCTTCTTCATTCTTGTGTTCAACTGCTCGGCTGTGGAACGATTTGCCGGCATTTGTGTTTCCTCCTTCCTACAACATGGGTCTCTTCAAGACCAATTCCTTCCTTCCTCTCCTCAAAAAGACCCTCCACACAGCATCTCAGATGACATAGGCCTTGAGGGAAATTATTTTCCTCAAGGCCTCCTGTGTGGAGTTAATGGAGAAATAACTATTAATATACATTATTTTCCATTTTCTGTTATTGAAATAGTTTTTTATCATTATCATTATTGTGTTTTAAAAATAAAATCGGCGAATGTATTTACGAAGATATTAAACATTAATCTAATCAATAATTTTATTTATTACTAGCTGACCCGACGAACTTCGTACCGCCTCAGAATCAATAACTGTTGAATTAAATTAAGTTTTTTAATTAAATTAAGTTCAAAATTACACAATGAATCAATTATCGATGCCCAACTATCCGTGTTTGGTTTTTGTCAGTATCAGAGATGGCGTTGTGTACGGATTTCTATTTTTTGTGATTTTCTTATTTGCCACTTACTTACGGGAATTTTTGAAAGGAAGCGGGTATGGGTGCCGCCGCCCCGGGAACCATTTATTGGATAACCAACATCTCTGCCATAGGTCACCCCAAGTGGTTCGCTACGTTTTGTGATTTAGCAGGGGTGCCCGGGTTCATGGGGTGACTTTTGTGCGGGTCTTGACGGCGGATGCGTCTGCCCACCTGCTGCGTGGCGGGCCGGATCGAGAGTGACTGTTTGAGGGAGGCCTTTTGACCTTTCCAGCCGGATGGGTCGAAAGTGTCCGGCTGGAAAGGTCAAGGGAAAAGGTCAATTCCGGTAAAGGCAATGGCCTTGAACCGCAGTTGGAGGGAAGGATTCACTCCCGGATACACTAACCTCCAGATTCCTACCCACCCCTCATGCCTTTTTCCTTCCCAGAACTTTCTATCATACCCTTCCTTAAAATGACCCTCCACACATCATTCCCTAAGATGACATAGGTCCTGAGTGGAGCTTACGTAAAAAAAATACGTTTCGTTTCAGAGATATATTATTATTATATTTTTCCTTTGGAGGGGTGCAGAGACATACGTTCACCGTTTGTCTCATTTTCGACTATTGACATTTAGTGTATAAGAAAGAGGGGCCGCATTATATGATTAAAAACAAAAGCAAAACAATCAGCGCATTGACATTTGAGGTTTTTGAATTTTTGGAATTCACGCACAGTTAAATATTAAACGTATCACAATATCGCTGCAGGTAGATTTTCACGGCCAAAAATTATTTTGTTATTAGTTTTTGGGGTATTACGTGGTGTGAGATGTGCCCTGATCTGCCCTGATGATGGACACAGCAACGCTGTCCGAAACGTTGGCTAAAGAAGGAGGTATCACAACACGGCATAATACCCCAAAAACTTATAACAAAATCGCTGCAGTTCTTTAAAAAATATGAAAATTCGTTCCATACAAAAAGTATGAAAAAATTAATTTTCTTCATAACTTTCTTTTTCGTGAATTTTTGCGATGTTTTAATGGTTATTCTGTTATCCGGGGCGGAGACAAATCCAACAAATCAAAGATCATCAAAATCGGTCCAGCCGTTCTCGAGTAATAAATAGTGTAACTAACCCGACTTTGTTTTATATATCAAGATAAAGTAGATTATGGTTTATTGACTATCTTTAAAAATCTGAATTCGCCTGTTGAAACAACTAAACGAAAATTCTCAAATAAACGAAATGTTTCTTTCCTTACATAGTAGTGATTATATTGATTTTTCTTGAAGTTTGGGAAACGTTTATTTCTGCTAAGCAATCACAAGTTGTTGACACGCCCCCAAAACCTTTCCTTAGCCTACTCCCTTCACCATCATTATCGTCATCATCATCATCATTATAATTAATTACATAGTATAAAATGAAGTCGCTCAAAATGTATGTGCGCGTAGATCTTTTAAACTACGCAACGGATTTTCGTGCGGTTTTCACCAATAGATAGAGTGATTCAAGAGGAAGGTTTATATGTATAATACATGCTTATTTATAGTAGAGAAAAGCCGAGAAATTCAAATATTTAATTCAGGCAGCGGGCGGCGGGCAGCAGGCAAGCGGGTGGTGTGGATTTTATAAAGGTTGGGTAATGGCGTTGTGTTTCGTTAGCCACAGCAACGTGTGTCCGGGTCTGCTAGTATTCTATAAATTGTTTGTTTTTGTATGGCACAGGTGGACGTTTTACTTTTGAACATTTTTTTCTCAGAAGGATAAGAAAAATACATTTGTATATTTAATTCGTACCGGAAAACACGAATGATATTTCAGAAAAACGGTCTTAAGTGCCGAAAATTGTTGTTTATTTGAGAAACTCGACAAGGAAATTCGTCAACCATGTGTGTATTTCTGGGTCAACGAACTTCAATCAGAATAATCTAGTTGTTTATTTAATAAATTTCTACATAAGTAATGGACCTTGAAGTAAATGACACCAGCCACAACGTTAACAGATTAATGAACCAGTAGTTTTTCATGTGTTTATGCGTACTTTTTAATTAACTAATCGAATAATTTTATTTTTATTATTTATTTTGAAGAAATTTATTCAATTGTGTTTCTTAACATCGCAGACTTGGGTCTAAATCGTTATAATTGTACCGTTTATTCAATGAAAAGCCTAAAACCACGTTAATGCGTTAAAATAAGACATAAACAAAACATTTAATTTTTATAATCCACCGCATTAGGAACTTCGTAGCTCTCTCCATAGGTGAGTTCATAAATAAATTGGTCGGTTCGCTCTACAGAACAGGAGATTATAGTGACGTCTCCGGGAGTGAAGCTCTGGTATAAATAAATTTATTTAAACCAGAATCTCATGCATGCCTCATACAGATATGTATGTCAAAAAAACAACAACTCAGTCAATACCCCCTTCTTTTTTATTGTAATGGTGTGATGTGATTTTTTTACTGAATTAATATGAAAAAAGGTTAAATAAATAATGGTTTGACAAACTAACAATAAAGTCATTTAGCACCAGGCCGAGAACAACCGGACAAATAATAATCCCTAAACTTAATACTACAACGGCCCAACACCATTACACATACTCAGCCATAAAATGCTTTAACGAACTCCCTAAAGTTATTCAATCCGAAAAAAAATTATAAAATTTTTAAGAAAAAAATTAAAATACATTTCACCACTAAGTAATTTCATGTTTGTGTTATATTACGCCCACTTATATTTTCAATGTGTACACAGGTTTTATATTTTATAATTTAAAAAAAAAACTTTCTTCCTAAAATAGTGCACAGGTATATAATTTTACATACATGTTGTTTTTATTTTATTTTTTCATAAATACGCTCATGGTAGCATCAATTAAACATATATCAAAATATCAATTGTGTTAGTACTCCCTCCCAAAACACGAGAAATTCTCAATTAGAGAGGTATTATTACCACCATTAAAAAATATTTGCATTACATGTACATAATTAAAAAAATAATTGTACTTATACCTAACTTTGTAAAATTGTAAAAATGGAATAAATAAAAAAAAAAAAATAAAATAACCACTTTAAATATTTTTTTTAACATGAAAAAAGGCTTTTAAAAAATGTGTTTCATAAATTATTTTAATGAAGGATTAAACCATCTACATTATTTTTTCATAATATTTTGATATAAAATAAGATTGTGGCATTTAAAAAATCTCGAAAAGTACCACCATATTTTGACTAGCAAATCAAATCTACCGCAATTAAAGCTTGTATAATACCATAGAATAATTAAATAAAAATTATTCTTCTTCTTGTGTCCTGTCCGTTCAACGGACGTTGGCTATCATGTTGGTTATGCGGACTTTGTTTACTGCGGCCCGGAACAGCTCTACGGTAGACTGGCCAAAACTGTCTCAGGTTTTTCAGTCATCTTCCAGGGCCCCCGTCTTCCGGCAATCTTTCCCTGCATAATAATAATAATAATTTAATAAAATAGTCATTTTAAATACTTGTAGGAAAAATCAGTCATTTTAAATACATGTAGGAACACAAAAGATTTTTAAAATATTTATATTGAGGGATCAGTAGGATTTATAGGTCCAATTAGGAGTTCCACAGAGCCGAACCCTCTGAAAATATCTGGAGTCAGTGAATTATTTTCCTATTTGGTCTCTGGCAGGTTGATGTGTTGTTCTTGTATTATTTTGTATTTATTATACTTATATAGTGCACTTGCATAGCGTAGATTGACTAAATGATCATTTGTGGAAAAGTGTGAGAAAGGGTTTAGTTTTTCCTGTGGGGAAAATTTAACCCGGACATTTAAATCTGGTGCGAAAAATTTCTTACACAAATACAAATTTTAATTTATTACATGTAAGAAATAACGCCATATAAATATTTAAAAAATAATGTTTACAAATATTTATACATAAAAGAAATTTAAAGAAATACAGCAATTTTTAAATAAAAATCTCAGGCACTGGTGAAGATTTCGTCAGTGTGGACTCTTTCAAGAATCAAAAGAATTTCCCTTTTGAATCTCTCCTCACTGACGCCAAATACATCAATCTCGGAGGAGATATTTTTGACCGGTCAGTGGTTGAGCGGGCATAGCGTTTGGGTCCCACCTGGGCGTCGCGTGTTCGATTCCTCGGCTGGCTAAGTCCTCCATCACAACACAAGCAACATTTTCGACTTTCTGTGGTGGTAGTAGGAGATTTTCAAACATTGTTGGATTATTCGTAACCCGGGAATATTTGTCTTTCTTTTTAAAAAATTAAGAAAAAAAAAATTGGTTCAGGAGCAATATACTCCTCCCTACCGGTAGAACCATTGGCAGGTTAGTCCTACAGGCAGGAAGATAGAATAATTATCTATGATGACGCTGTCTCAGATAGTCATCATGGAACATAGAGACTCACGCGCTCCAAAATGGCTGAGTTCTCAATATAGCCTCGCAGCAGTCTGAATAATTTGTGGTGGCATATACCCCTCTCTTCTGAGCTGCAGGGCGTGAAATCCCAGCATGCCCAGAAGAAAGTTCATTGGGTAGAGCCATGGATAGTGGCCATACTCCCTCATGTAGATAAATCTCAGAAACCTTTTTTTGAACCCTCTCCAATATGAGGGAGAACCCCACCTCAAGAGGATTCCAGATAAGCGAACCACTCTCCAGCCTACTGCGGACCAGGGAGAAGTACAAAATCTTCAGAGCACGGGTATCACAAAAAACTCTTACGGTTCGGAGAACAAAACCTAACATTTTTATGACCGACTGGCACACTCCTTCGATATGACGACAAAATATCAAATTACTTTCATACTTAAAAATTCTGTTCAAATTCTGTCTCTCGTCAGAAGTATTCTAGAATATAACTCTACAATTTGGTCACCTGTCTTTAATAATCACATTAATATCATTAAAAAAGTTCAACGCAAGCTTTTGAGGTGTATTAATTTTCGACTTGGAATCCCTTTAGAATCAATAAATTATGACTTTTTATTACACTCATTGAAATTGTCGAAGATAAGTGACAGAAGAAAATTTTTTGATCTCATATTTTTATACAAAATTGTAAATCATCAGTTGGATAGCCCTGATATATTAAAGTTGGTTCACTTTCATGTACCTACCATTAGAAAGGTTCCCTAGTATGTATTATTGTGACAATTATACGTCTGTCGCAGGATATAATACTGTTATAATTAGAATACTCACCATTGGTAATTTTTATGACAATGTTGCTGATATTTTTAATATTTCCTTCTTAAAATACAAGGCTCTACTTATCAAACATTTCAGCCTTACGTATTGTAACGAGGTTACTTCATAACAAGTTTTTCTTTTTATTTCATTGTATCCTTTTAAAGTTTTCATTAGTTGTTAGAATTTTTTTCTCTTTTTCTCTTATTATGAGAAATTTAAAAAAAAATCTTTTTTCACTGTACTTATGACTGTTTAAATATATTAAATAACACATGTTTGTAAATGGCACTTTGTGCCGTAAATTTTGAATAAATAAATAATCCCAAGATCCTTTATATTAGAACTCGTTTGAGATTATGACCGAACATAGAGATGCAAGATCTCGTACTTAAATAATTTATTTTTTTAAATTATAAAGTGCGGAAAAATTAGGTAAATAATAAATGAAAGTTAATTAGTTTAAAGTTCGTTAGAATTTCTATATCCACAAGATTAGCCTGTAGTATCACACGTACAGGTAAATCATTTCATTTTAAAAAGTCTCTTTATTGTGTATTTGTATATTATGATGTATAAAAAAATAATTTCATTCAATAATAATTTTGTTTGCGTTAAGCCGGGTCTCAAGCGACAATATTATCCTAACATTCTGTTTAATGTCCATTTGTTTCATTCATTCATTGTTCGATGTTTTGAAAACATTGGACCTGACTTTGAGAAACTGAAGAATCAAACAAAAAACATAAAAGAACATCGCGTAATTGAACAGCGAGTCTAAATTCAAACGGAATTGATAAACGTCGCGGCGCACCCAGTAGGTACCTATGTGCATTTGCAGGGTAAGAGGGGACTGCGGGCAGGCGGGTGTTCCAAACAAGTTCGAAAAACTTTTGAGACTTTAGATACTATCGGTGTATACAAACTGACTAACTAACTAATCATCACGCCGCCAGTTCCAACAACTCGGTCTTGGAACACACTCCTTGCCTCGGTCACATTTATGTGTCGTCTCACACATGCTCTTCTATTATTCTGACTTTTGACATGGCCCGACTCAAGTATCTGATTCACTTGGTCGTGACATGCTGTCCTCGGGAGTCCCCGACTTCTTCTACACAAACTGAGTGTATTTATATATTTATATAAACGTGTCTTCTTTAAAATGATTTGCTTTTACTTATATATTGAACAAGTAATTATTTAAGTTTTAAGATTTTCACGGCCAAAAGCATTTTCGTTATTTGTTTTTGGGGTGTTATGCCGTGTTGCGCTACTTCCTACCTACCTCACACATCTACCGGATCTGCCGGATCTGCCCCGGTGATGGACACTGCAACGATGTCTGAAACGTTGGCTAAAGAAGGAGGTAGCGCAACACGGCATAACACCTCAAAAACAAATAACGAAAAAGTAATTATTTCTTTCGGTTATGCGATTTGAAATACAAAAAATTGAAAAATATACGTTTGAAGTTATGGTACTGACACACTCATTAACAAGCCGGCTTGTGAGCATGCTCATTAAGGCGCCGCTACCCGCATTTCTACCGATTTCTTACATATCTACCTTAAAAATTTGAAGTTTTTAAGCTCTTAAAAAAATATATGTTGATTTTGAAGATAATTTTGAAGAAAATCGCAAAGTATCCTCCAAAAATTATTAAAAAAATCTGTTTCTATGAATTGTATTTATGAAAAATTCACAATGTTTCTTTAAATGATACTTAAGATGCTCCGCACGAGATTTTTGCTCTATTTTAAACGAGTCGTGTTTAATTAAACATTTTCGCAATTTTCGCATCGATTTCGACGCTTTAAATGTTAGCGTTCTCCTCTAACATTCGTAATTTCATATCTTTCCATCTTCTTCTTTTTGAGCCCGGTTGCGGGCCCTTAATGAGTGTGCTCATGAACTGCAAACATTTGGTCATAAATGAGCAGGCTTGGTTTGAGCTTTCTCGTAAATGAGTATGCTCAAAGCCAACAATTGAACACACATGCTCTTGAATCAGCATGCTCATATCAAATGGAATCAGTTCCATTCGCCCAGAAGTAAACAAAATAATCTTATTGCTTGCAAAGCAATTATTTAAGAATCTTCTAAAGAAAAAAAATAAAACGGTTGATTTGGGTCCGAGATGTCAACAAATCCGAAAATGACTAGATAATAAAAAATAAATGCTAATTTCAATAGAATGTTTTTTTCATTTTGGAGGTAAAGGAACTTTTGGGGTATTTGGAAATCTATTATGGGTATTTTAGTGACCTTGTGTCCTAAATATATTTGTGATTCCCAAAAGAAATCACGAAAAACAAATTTTTTCGTCTCCCCAGCGGGCTATTTTGACATTTTTGCAAAGAATGCGAAGACGCGAACTGAGATCGGATTGAAATGAGCATGCTCATAAGCCAGCCTGTTCACACATGCTTAGAGGCTTCCCCTTCCACTCGATAATCCAATGAGCATGCTCATAAATCAAATGGCTGTTGATTTGTAAGCATGCTCATTTGGCTTCGGTACCAGCAACGTCACTGACACACATGCTACTAAGTAGCAATTTCTACTAGGTAGCATGTTCTGTGGTTTCAAATGAGCAAGTGTGTCTAGAGCATTATGGTTTAAAAAAATATAGAAAAGATAAAACCATTTTTTTTTCAGGAGATGAAGTGTCAGGAGTCAGGACGTGTCAGAAATACCATGATAATAATTATTGTTAATAGCTAGATATCACTCCTTTGCACGTACTAGGGAACACTGTCGTCAGGCGACAGCGCACCTTTTTTGGTGGTAGTGTCAAGGGTAAAAACCTAATTTATTAGGCAGTGGAAAAGGTTTCATGTTACAAACGAAATTGTCTGCAGTATTTCAGTGAATCTTCTAAAGTTTTGTGCTACTTAAAACTAATAGTCTTGGTCTGGATACATTATTTAAACCCCACGTAATTTTTTGACAATTCCGTTGGCTCATTGTGCCAAAACCACTTACCAAAGTCACTTTTCTCAGAATGTGACTTTAATTTGCTTAAAAAACAATGATCTGCTTGTCAAGTGGCCTAATTGAATGCTAATAAAAAAGAAATCAATCTTTACTTACGTGTTTACATGGGTCACATTAGCATTGAAGGCTGTAATAAAAAAGTTCGTTTCACTTAGCTTAGAAAATTATCAACGTGACTAGTTGCTCGGTGCCTTTTGATTGAATTTTCATGTTCTGGACCCCTGAAGTGATCTGTTTGGTGTGTGGGGTCCCCAGCACAATTTCACAATAACGAAAAAACTTTAGCGGATATGTTAAATTGATTGGTTGGAAGAGAAATTGACAGGTTTCGAAAGATCAGTAACAATTTCGCTTAACAAACCTTTTAGAATAGGCATTACACAAATATAGTCAAACGAAAACATCACAACGTAAATACACCAATTATTTAATAGAAATTATCAATATGTTACGAAACCGATGGTTTCCTCATCAAGATAAAATGAAAATAATACAAATAACAAATCGACAAACAAATACCTAAGTACCTGCAGAAAAAAAATTAAAATGAGTGGTGATTAATTAGTTAAAGGGTCTTAAAAAAAACAATCATATAAAATTAAATAATAAAAAAAATTAGAATGGGTAATAATTGCAGGCGTTATTTTTTTTTATTTACCACAATATAAGCAACAAGTAAACAAGACGCTTAAATAACACGAATAAATTATTTTTCTCTATTTTTTTATTTATTTTTTATTTAGTAAGTATATCATATTTTTTACATTTTTATATGAAACATGTTAGTTTGATGTATATATAAAATATAAAATATATTCGTAGTCCTCCTCACTAGGAGATCCTGTGCTGAGGGGGACTATGCTTTGGATAAATTTTTCAGCGACTTCTATGGTTTAACTTCATTGATTGGATAAGGTTTTCCAGAAACTTCTATGATGTTTTAAGTATACTAGTAAGTTCATTTTCCGATAGATTCTTCAGCCAACATTTAATGTCTTTAATGTAGCTATTTTTTTTATTTATTTGTTTGATACTAAGTGGGAGTTTGTTATATAACTTTACTGCTAAAAATGCAAAACTTCTTTGACCAAATGAAGAGTTACACTTTGGTGTATTAAGTATGTCTGTTTGTTTGGCTCTGGTTTTATGAGCGTGTGAGGTGTTTGCCTCTGAATATTACCTATGTATGTCTATTTTTAAAATTAGTTCTGTCAAAACCCTGAAGAAGTCAGCTTTGCTGACGAAACATGTCGGTTTTTGTAAATAATTAAGTGGTTAATACAAAGATATCTATTAATTTGAAATAAATAATTATTATTTTAGATATTACCATGAAAATGAATTAAGTAATGATATAAGATATGGCAATTGTTTAAAGCATGTGGTTCTTAATTATATTTCATTGACTATTAATACTTGAAAGTTAAATTATTAATACTTAAAATGTCTAGGTTATCTAATTGAAAACCAATTCTGTTTGTACTTATAAAAATTAACCCTTTATTTACATCGAAAGAACGATTTGTTTGAGTTTTTAAAATATTTTTTTGTTTAACATATTATTATTAAGTTCGAACTATTATTGTTAATTAATTAATGTTAGATATTGATCGAAATTTGTTAAATGACATACAAGCTCCGCAGGTTTTTGCAGCTAGTCCCTGCGGGCGGCTTTTGGTTCGGGTTCGTCTAGTTTGAGTGTTGGTGAACATTTTATAAATCCGATAGTAACTGGTTCCAAAAATAGCCCATTCCTCGGATCCACTGTGATCCAGTGATAGGCTTGTCACCGGGACAGGCAACGACGTAATGAAGTATTACCGCCAATCTTAATCTCAATTATAAATCTACTTATCACCAAAAAACTTAAACATAAAGACTATAAATTATATAAAAAAAATTCTGATTACAGTGAATTTCAATATTTAAGAACTTTGTGTAAAAAGATGTCCATGACTTGCTACCGTAACCATATAAATGAAATTCAAAACTCCATAATAAACAATGTTAATTATTTTTGGAAATATTCAAAATCTCTTAAAGAAGATGTTTCTGAATTCCCGAGCATTATGCACCTAAATGGCAGCCATAGCAATAATACTGATGGTATTATTAACTTGTTTGCAAAAATTTTTAAAAGTGTTTATTCAACAGACGCAAATAATGCTCCTCTTCCATCAACAACTCTAGATGAAATTCTTGATATTTTGCAGTGTACCATAAGTCTCTCTGATGTAGTAACTAGAGTTAAATCATTACATATCAACAAATCTGCAGGACCGGATAATATCCCCACAATATTTATCAAAGAATGTATCAAAGTAATTGCTCTTCCATTAACCAAACTTTTTAATTTATCTTTATCCAGTGGAATTTTTCCCGATATATGGAAAACTAGTTATTTGACTCCAATTTTCAAAAAGGGCGATAAAAGTGATGTTTGTAATTATAGACCAATATGCATTCAATCCACCATACCAAAACTATTTGAAAGCCTAATACTTGACAAACTTTTTGGATTTATGCCAGGAAGAAGTACACTTTCTTACTTGATTATTTATGAAAATTTTATAACCAATGCTTTTAAAGAAAAAAAACAAGTAGACTCTGTCTATACAGATTTTAGTAAAGCCTTTGATTCAGTTTCCCATAAAATTCTCATTTGGAAATTAGAAAAGCTTGGTATACGTGGCAGTATATTAGCTTGGTTTGAAAGCTATCTTACTGGAAGACAACAAATTGTTAGAATAAAATCCTCTTTGTCGGAAAAAAATTATGCAACAAGTGGAGTTCCACAGGGTTCACACCTTGGACCAATATTATTTATCTTGTTTATAAATGATCTTTCAAAAATAGTTCATGATGTATTTATCTTACTTTTTGCTGATAACCTCAAATTTTTTAGAATAATTTAAAATATTTACCATTGCAACATTCTTCAAGACAATATCAACAAATTGTTAATTTGGTGTAATGAAAATAGACTTTACTTAAATATCTCAAAATGTCATATAGTTAGATTTTCTCGAATAAAAAATCCAGTGATCTTCAATTATAACATTGATAACAATATTCTGGAGACATTAACACAAATTAAAGACTTGGGCATCACTTTTCAATCTAATCTTTCATTTGTTAACCACATAACAGAAATCTCTAATAAGGCCTTAAAAATGTTGGGATTTATAACTAGGCTAACTAGAAATTTTAACAATATTATATCGGACGTGCCATTCTGAATCATGTTTTAAATTATTTTAATATGCAATATTTGTTTGTATTTCATATGTCATTTGTATTCTGTATGTAATGAAAACCTTTTTAAAATAAACAATGGGCACTAGCAGGTAGTGGGAACTTAGATCCCGGGCATATCCGTACCTACCGACGGTGAAAGCGACTTGACCAATCAGAGGCTCGGGCTAGGGGTCTAACGGCACATCCCTTGGCCACGGTCAAGTGCCTAAATTAACAAAAAGGCAAGCTTTCACCGTCCAAGCCCTCTTTCTCATCGGATCTGCCTGGGCGACGGACCCTGCCCGGGTCTGCCTGCCGCCTGCTAGCCGCCTCTCTCTCTGTCGATTTCTGTGCCTTTTATATTTGGCTTGGCGTGTACGTTTGTCGTGTTTTTACCAACCCCCTATTACAGTCTGTATACCGACGACGGCCCGTGCGGTATAAATATTAAGTGTATAAAACTGTTATATTTTGCATATGTTAGAAGTCAACTTGAATACAATTCTCCCGTCTGGAACCCATATTACAATATACATGTACACGCTGTTGAAAGAATACAAAACAAATTCTTACGTTTTCTTAATTTTAAAATGGGTATTCCAGCAATTATGTTGAACTACAATACTATTTTGAATGATATGAATATGCTCAAATTGTCACACAGAAGAACTTTCACTGACTTGGTATTTCTGTATAAAATTCTAAATGATTTAGTTGACAGTCCGGTATTGCTCGAATTGATAAGCTTCCGGATTCCACTACGTAATACTAGAAGTCAGGATTTATTTCAGTGCAGTAATTCTGGAACTAACTACCATATGTATTCCTCTTTACCCAGAATACTAATGGAGGGAAACAATTATACCAAGCCGGTGGACATCTTCAATTTATCTTTAAACAAATATAAAATATTGTTACGAAGGCAGTTCAGTTATGTACAATAAATACTGTATATTTCTTACTATTCACATGTAAAAGCCCCGAAAAAGGGTGTTAATAAATAAATAAATAAATCTTTCCATATTGGGAGAGATACTCAAATTTACAAAATTGTAGTACTTACACCTAGGAGGGGCACGTTTTCATGCGACCTGCTGACGGAAGTGGCGCTATCGTTTGACGAATTCTTGAATTCAAAACCGAATTACAACGGTAGCTTTGTTGGAAATTACTCGTACACAGATGTTTATATGGCGCGGCGTCAGACATTCCCTCGAAGCCGGGTTCTTAAATTTAAACCACGCAGACGCTAACGTATTAAAATTATCACACGTTATCTTTATTTAAATAAAATGGAACATTAACTAATAAAAAAAGCTACTAATATTTGAGAAAATGGTGGGTTCGATGTTTTATGAATAACAATATCCGTATGTGTTTCTTTGCGAAAAATGTTATTTGAAATTTATGTAGATGTTTTTTGTCTACAGGTTCTTATTTCTCCACACTCGTTTGTCTATTGTTGTTAATATTAATTATTAACTTTCATTTTATCCTTACGAAGTTAATCATTGGTTATTGAAGTGATTTGTTTTCATTTAATTAAAAATGATGCCTTAAAGTGAATTTTCGATTATTGAAAAAGCAAATATAATTATTTGCCAATATTTTTTTGCTGAAAGTGGCACATTTAATACATTTTATAGCGGGTGATTGTGCGATGTCACCAGACAGATGATTTAAATAAAAAAAGTGAGAAAAATTCAGTTATAAGGAGCCATATACTGTTTAAAAAAGGTTCGCCCCTATTCAAATATTCAACTCTGAACACCATCATCAAATTGGAACAAACCACTGCATTTTTCTCTGCATGTCCTTTCCCATGCTTTTCCGTTCCCCTCCCGCGTTCCCTCACCCCTCTCTCGCTCCCCGTCCCGCCAACCCTCCACCCGCGTTCCATATATTCAGTCCCAGTACATTCAGTATTGAAACAGTTACGTGCCATCTATTATATTTTTTTGAATCAAATTTTTTATATATATTAAAAATATTTATTTTTGTGTATTGTAAGACCAATCAATCAAATTTGGTACTTAACTAAGGTACATATTTAAAATAAATATAATTCTTGATTCGAATCAAAGTATTACGCGAGTACTTCAAATAAATTCATTAAATTAAAGACGTTCGAAAATTGAATTTTGATTGTTTTGCAAAATGTCATCCTCAAATTGTAACATTTTTAACAGTTTCGCAAGAGTTTTTGCAATCATTAAAAAACTTTATTGTCATGTGGTTGTAATAATCTAGAAACCTTCGCGAGGGTTTAAAGAAGGTATTTTGAAAGTTTCAAACATTTCCTGTGCAAAATATAGAAATACACAGAAATCTCATATACATACTCATAAACTCATACACTAGCTGACCCGACAAACGTTTTTCTGCCATATAAATTATTTTTAGTGAATATTTTGGTTGTTAAATAAAAAATAAAGAATGTATTGTAAGTGTGTGGGGATGGGATCTATGACAGAAAGAGGAATGGAGCGCTGTAGACAATGACCGCCGATAAAAAACAAAAAAAACACCAACTAAAGTAGGAAAATGAAATAAAGAAAATCAATGTGAATTTCGAAGCGCAATTGAGTGTACGTTTTTTTATCAGTCCGTCTTAAGCCAACACAAATAAGCTATGTATGAAATAGCAAAATGACGCGACGCTTCTCGTGAATGTCTTGCGCATGTGTGGATGAAAGTTCGATGAGGCGGACGTAGCGCCATCTGTCATTCAACAACATAAATAATTTCGTTCTGTTTGAAACACGATTAAACACGGTTAAATTCATACAAAAATACTAAAATCGCGATTAAAAGATGGGAGGGTGAGGTCAGGAGAGTTAAAATTTGGGGTTTTAGGTATTTTTTGATGCCAAATAAAAAAAAATAAAAAAATAGTCAAAAAAATACATTATATTTCATACCTAGCCGTAGAAATATACTTTAAAACCTATTCTCATACCTAACAAATATACATAAAAAATTTCATAAAAATCGGTCAAGCCGTTTCGGAGGAGTGCGACCACAAACACCGTGACACGAGATTTTTTATGTATAAATACATATAGATTACTTACCGTACAGTATAGTTCCACTAGCTCCTGGCGCGGTTGGTTGGTGTTCTTCGGCGACAGTAACTCGATAGCGGATATATGCGAATCTATCTGGGTTCTGTGGTTTCATCACACTTCTGGTTGCATTTCATTTGTATAATCTGTTGGAGTTACACCATCCACGAACGTTTCACATTCTCTGGCCTCCGCACTTCCCTATGCGGCTGCGGCTATGCGGCTATGCGGCTATGCGGCTATGCGGCTATGCGGCTATGCGGCTATGGTTGGCTGCTGATATACAATACTAGCAATTTCCCGGCATGCGTTGCTACGCCACTCAATAAAGAAATTGATTTTCTCTGTGTGTCTTTTCCCATTCGTCCCGTTCCCCTTCCGACTCCCTTTCCTCTCACGCGTTCCCACTCCCCTTTCCCTCTTCCCTATCCCGCGAACTTCCCTCCCGAGTTCCCCTCCCCCCTCTCGCATTTAATACATTCAGTCCCTGTACATTCAGTTTTCAAACAGCTCGCGTGCCACCCATTACAATTTTTTTTATATACATTTCATAATGCCAAAGCCCAGCAGTATATACATATAGAATCGCGGGCAAAGTTTCATCGCAATCGGATGGATGGTTAGCAACGCATAATGTCATGATGCCAGAAGTCACTATTATATATAGAAACCATCGCGGGCATGCGCACATCAAATCCCCATAGTTTCATCGTAATCGGATGAATGGTTTAGCAACACATAGACATCTCACATATCCTCAAACATAATGTGATTAATACCGGTTCCCAGAAACTAGTAGTAAAAACGGAAAACTGGTGAATCTGTATTACGTAGAAAAACCAATAAAACTTTTTTCGATCTGAACATTTCGATTTTTAGAATCTTTTTTCCATTTCTTTCTGCAAAAAAACAGCTTTTGGAGCCGAGCCTACTCGAAGTTCATTCTTCGTCAACTTCCGTCTCAACCTTGATCGTACATCTTAACCTTGATTAAATATTTTAACTTTCTTAGTCTATGGAATATCTTAACTTTTTTACTGGATGTTTAAAGCTGGATCGGATATCTTAACGTGGATTAAATATCTTAACCTTGTTCAGATATCACAACCGCGATCGGATATCTTAACCTAGAGCGGATATCTGAATTGGTTCAAATATCTATCATTAAATCGTATATTTAATCCTGGATCGTGTGTCTTAACTTGGATCAGATATCTTACCTTGGATCGGATATCTTAACCTGGATCGGATATCTTAACCTGGATCGGATATCTTAACCTGGATCGGATATCTTAATCTGGATCGGATATCTTGGATCAAATATCTTAACCTGGATCAAATATCTTAACTTGGATCAGATATCTAATCTTGAATCGTATATCTTATCCTGGATTGTATATCGTAACTTGGATCAGATATTTTATTCTGGATAGGATATAATTTGGATCGTATATATTAACTTGAATCAAATATCTTAACCTGGATCGGATATCTTAACCTGGATCGGATATCTTAACCTGGAGCGGATATCTGAATTGGATCAAATATCTATCCTTAAATCGTATATTTAATCCTGGATCGTGTATCTTAACTTAGATCAGATATCTTACCTTGGATCGGATATCTTAACATGGATCGGATATCTTAACAAGGATCATATATCTTAACTTGAATAGGATATCTTAATCTGGATCAAATATCTTAACTTGGATCAGATATCTAACCTTGAATCGGATATCTGATCCTGGAATGTATAACTTAACTTGGATCAGATATTTTATCCTGGATCGGATATAATTTGGATCGCATATGTTAACTTGAATCAAATATCTTAACCTGGATCGGATATCTTGGATCAAATATCTTAACCTGCATCAAATATCTTAACTTGGATCAGATATCTAACCTTGAATCGGATATTTTATCCTGGATTGTATATCTTAACTTGGATCGGATATCTTAACCTGGATCGGATAACTTAACATTGATCAGGGGTGTGATGGATGACCTTGCATCCACATAGGACCTCCTCATGAGTAGGGTTGCAACGATATATTGGGAAACCGATAAATATCGATATATTGAACCCCTAAAAATATCGATATTTATCGATACGCCGATATCGATATATTAATATCGAAAAACTCAATATATCGTATCGAAATATCGAAAAAAAAAACTTTTTTCAAAGGCTTCGAAGCCACTCAAAGCAGAAACCGGCTACAAGGAAGCAGAGAGTCAAAGTTTCTATTTAATACATAGTTAATTAATAAATAGTTACGATAGCTAGTATAAAATAGTAGAATTAATATTTTTTTAAATAAATTTATTAAAAAAAAACACTTTATACACTTATCAAAATTTTGTGATTATTCACATAGGTAAGTATAAAAAAATATATCTATACATAATCGATAAACATTTGATATAACTAAAACTACTTCGGATTTCTAAAAGCTTTTAAAAAAAAGAAGAAATATACCTAATAGACCGATATATCGATATATCAATTTCGACTTAATTCGATATTTATCGATATCGATATTTTTAAGAATCTTGCATCCCTACTCATGAGGTAGCCAACACATTTGTTCATAATAATAATACGAGCATAGTGGGTTTATTAAGGGATAAATTATTTTTATTCAGGGGTTTTAAGAAAAATATAGAACCCATTCTTTCAGCAAGCATAGCACCTTTATTTCTCAAGTGCTTCGAGAATCCATGTCTTGAGTTTTTGACGCTGATCATGTAACTGAAAATCAGATTGAACAAACATTGATTGAAAAAAACATAATCTGCAATTAAAATCACCAATTCCTCGCCTGCATAAACAAATATACGAATAGTATCATAACATAAGAAATTCAAAATGTTGTGTAAAAAAAGTTTAATAATTGTGTAAAAAATTGTAACCAATATAAAAGCCTCGCGAGCGTATGAAATAGTAAATAAATAAATAAAAAAGGCAAGGGTAAAATGATTTACAAACATATATTTTTAACAGTTAAGGGCCCGCTACCCGGATTTGTACCGATTTATTACATATTTCCCTTAAACACGGTAAGTTTTAAAGCTCTTCAAAAAATATATGTTATTCTTGAAGATAATATCTAGACTTTGCCCGCGCCGAAACGCAAATTATATAAAATTCCCTCGATAGAAAAAAATCGCAAAGTATGCTCCAAAAATTATTATTAACACGTTTGTTTCAGTTATTTTACAAGTTATATGCATGAAAAAATTCACAGTGTTTCTTTAAATGCTGTTTAAGATAATGCCCGCGAGATTTTTGCTCTATTTTAAACGAGTCGTGTTTTATTAAACATTTTCGCAATTTTCACATCCATTTTGTCGCTGTAAATGTTAGCGCTCTCCTCTAACATTCGTAATTTCATATCTCTCCATATTTTTCTTTTCGGGCCCGGTTGCAGAGCCTTAAGGTTCAGTTGCTGCACAGTTAGTTTATTAAATTAGTTTAGTTAGACGAAGTCCCTATATTAAAATTCTAAACTATCCAACTATTCCTGCATAGCACAATATACATATTATACAAACTAGAAAACTAAAGAGGAGTAAGTAGGTATTCATTTATAATGGTACGAAAAATACAAGTGTGCAGTTTACATGCGGTAGAAGTGAAACCTTCAGAAAACTAAAGCAGACAAGAGTAGGGAGGCTACGAAGTACCACACAAAGAGGAGACCGATTATTCTATCTTGTTCTCTCGCAGGCCACCGAGTTTAATACCCTAAACAGTATGGTCTACAGCAAAAAGGAACCAAAAACACTGCAACGCTGTCAATCACATGGCCTAACCATAATTTAATTATTAGGCCGTCTTCATAAAAAAAGGTTATGCTTATACTCGCAGAATATAAAGGAAATCCTTCTGCTCGCATTCATAATATTCCAAGTAAAACCTTTTACATTTAGAGTATGAGCATATCTTTCACAAAAAGTATTTGGTTATTTATAAACGTTACCTTTTCCTCCAAATAAAAAGGATATCCTTCAATAATTTCGAGTGTGGTCAGTAGCAGACTCAGTCGTGTAGTGATCTGTTGTAGCGATGGCAGATGTTGTGGAACTGAGAGAGATTAAACACTACAAGCAGCGTTTATCGACACCTGTTCGTGATTACAATTTTTTTTCCAAAATCACAGGAGCATTGGCAACTTCATTTGCTATCAACTGCAGTTCGGTTGTAGTATTATCTTTTTCGGTACTTTCACTATCGCTGCTTGACGAATACATATCCTCTGAAAGAAATACCGTAAATAAACAAACCATGGAAAATAGGTTGGAACCTGCCGCGTCAGTCACAAGCCAACATGCTTACAACCTTTTACTTATTCTTGTTAATTTTATCATTATGAATACGAAAAAAAGGAAATGCTTATACTCCTATCTTTTTATTCAACTCAAAACCTTATACTTCTACCTTATACTTACAAGGATATCCTTCAGTTTTATGAATACGGCCCATATCTCGGACTCGTTGATTATGACATATTGTATTGAAAGAAAGAAAACAGGTACGAAAAATATAGATTGCTTGCAGACGGTTAAGAAATAGTCACAATATAAATAATATGTAGCGATTAGATAATATTGTTTCTTGGGCACGAGTCGAAAATACGTAATGCTGTTCGTTCAAACACGAATATTAGCTACTAGCTACCTACATAATTATATTCCATCGAAATTACGTACACATTTGATTACTTGCGAACAGCTGCTATTGCGCGTGTGTGGGGGCTATTAATGTGTATAGATTTTTGCATTGTACCTATTCTCATATTCATCACACACACAGACACACAGATAACAGGCTCTGACCTTCATAGAGTTGATAAAGAGATCCGGTACAGCGATCGCCCGCCGCCGATGACATCTCGCGGATTTTTTTATAGACTCGAATACAAAGGAGAGATAATTATATACTAAGCACCTGCCGCATTCTTACTGACGTGGTATTTTTTTTAACCAGGTTGGTTATTTTTAACGCTGGATTTTTGTATTTATGTGCATATATTATGTTGAATAGTTAAATTGCGTTGCACGGCAAACATGGTAGTGTTGGGTAGGACACGACATCGGATAAGTTTGTATAAGGTGCTCAAATTTATTTAATATCAACGGTATAAATATACCACAAACACTGATTGCATGACACATAATATAATCATAGTAAGTATAAGGAAAAAGTTTGTACTGTTAATTGTGGCATTTGATTGAGAAATGATACCAGAGACACAATTGCCGACAAAATTCTATAGTACAATTCTATAATTCTATTAGTTGAAGATAATATTGTTAATTCTCAAATTTGAAATATGAGATTGACAAATATGACGGCTTGACAATGACGGAATTGGTAAACACGCACGTCCCGGTTAGACGAGAGGTTCTGGGTTCGAGTCCCAGTTGCAAACAAGTCCTGTTAAGCCGATTCAATTGGCTTAGCAGGACTTGTTTGTTGATTATATTATGTATTATCTATTATTTCAATTAAAAAAAAAAAAAAAAAAAAAAACCATTATATTTTTCACAAAACCAGCGCTCTACAAATGCTTCAGATTTTATGTCCGGGTTAAATCTTTCCCACAGGAAAAACTTAACCCTTTCATACACTTTTCCACAAATGATCATCTAGTAACAATCCACGTTATGCAATTGCACTATATAAGTATAATAAATATAATACAAGATCAACATGTCAAAGAGACCAAATGGGTAAATAATTCACCGACTCCAGATATTTTCATATCAGAGGGTTCGGCTCGGTGGAACTCCTAATTGGACCTATAAATCCTACTGATGCCTCAATATAAATATTAAAAAAATCTTTTGTTATCCTACATGTATTTAAAATGACTGATTTTTGCATTTTTATATATAAATTTTCATTCAATTCAATTCAATCATATTTCATTCATATCTGGCTCATATACTTCGAGGGGAGAAGTATCACTTGCTCCATTTGATATTGAAAGGCAAGATAGAGGGTCGCCGAGGGCCTGGTAGGAGACAAATGTCTTGGCTGCGTAATATACGAGAGTGGACCGGCATTAGAAGTGTGGAGGAGCTATTCCGGGCAGCGCAAGACAGAGAGACATTCTCGAGAGTGATGGCCAGCGTCGGGGGAACGTGATACGGCACACAAAGAAGAAGATATATAAATTCTTTGACAAATCTAATTATTATTATTATTATAAGAAAGTTTATTAGTAATATGTATTAGTGTTTTTAAAAGAATCTGACGAAGCCCTTACTTTTGTGAATACCACATTGGAATCTCACCATTGAGACCAAATGGTATGGCGGCACACCCAATTTGTGTGAGGTGGGAGGAATTGGGGAGGAGAGTGAAAAGATCATGAAGATGAGAAGGGAAGAGGAAGGTAGGGCATACCTAACTAGAACCCATCCACAGGATGTACACCATCTCTCTCTTGTATTTAATATCTGGGTTAATTTTTCATTATCACCAAGTGTAGAATACAACGGCAGTCTCTTCAACGAGCTATTTATAATATACCGCAGATGCTCTGGCACATCCATGTGCAGAATAAATATTAAAGTACCTGCCTAGTATCCGTTTACAGGTACATTCATCTAGTACTAGGTATACGGCTATTAGTATATATTAGTACGTGTGGTCAGTGGCGGATACATATGGCTACCCCCCTTGGCCCCCCTAAATATAAGAAAATCTTTCTTCAATCATTCGCTCTACATATCTAAACCATCTAAGCGTCCCTTTATCTTACTTATTACGCTTGCATCAGCCTTACATTTTCTCACACTATCATACATGGCTTTACCACATATACGCCGCAGGGATCTCAATGCTATAGCATTTAGTCCTTCCTCTGCCAGTTTCATGATTCACTGCCATACATCAGGGTTGGGAGTTACCTGCATTTACCCTTCTTTCAATATCTACATCAGCCTTCCCATTTCTCGTAAACATACTTCCAGTATACACAAACTCATCCACTGTCATTTTTGGGTAACTATTTCAAATTGTCTTTGGAGATGCTATGTGAAAGGTCATTTTAGGGAAAGGAAATAGTGGATGGAAAAAGGTATGATAGGTGGTTAGGACTCTCTGGGTTAGTGTGTCCAGGAGAGATGGATGGATGAACCTTTCCCTCCTACTGCGATGCGAGGCAATGGTATAATAATAATAATAATAATCTTTATTCAATGAAATAACAACAATATAACTAAAAAAAATAAAAAAATTACATACTCAATGTAGTTTACAAATAGATTACATCAATCAGTACAGAAAAATTAACAAACAGAAAGTAATGTAAGAAAGGTTACACAGGAGTAGTATAGTTATACAGTATTTTTAGTTGTGCATTGCCTGCCTCACTAGGTGAACCTGTATTGAGGCAGAAATTTTGTTAATTGTTTCTCGCAATTTTATCTATGGTTCGAGAGATTCCTGCCGGAGAGGTTAAATGGTCTCCCTCAACCAGTCCTTTCCAGCTCGCCACGCATTACGGGGGCAAACGCATCCGACGCTACCTTGAAAAACCACATCCCATGAACTCAGGCATCCCTGCTAAGTCACCAAACTTAGCGATCCACTTGGGATGACTTATAGCAGATGTTTTGTTTATCTCATAAATAATTCCCGTGGCGACGGTACCCACACTCACCTCCTAAATTGAAACTTTTGCTACATTCACATTCGTACGTCGTTTCATGTAACGGTACCCTTAACATGGCCCGACTCGAGTATTTGACTCCCTTGATCGTGTAATACAGCCCTATTGCTCCCTGTGGCCAGCCAACTTTTAAATGTGCGGTCCGCCAATCTTTTATTTATTTATTGATGTGAAAACTTCTTTAGCACCGTTGTGATTTGACAAACATGTACATCTAAATGTTTTAGCCTGCGAGAGAATGAGATAGTATAGTCGGTCTCCTCTTTATGCGGTGCTTCGTATTCTCTCCACTGTTGTCTACTTTTTAGTTTTCTTATATCTTTAGCGCCCCCCCCACCTTGAGTTTTGTCTGTATCCGCCACTGCTTGTGGTTGACGACAATAAATCGAAAAAACGCCAACGCTGCTATCGTTGACGCTTGTCAAATGTTGAATATAACCTTTGGAAATAAATCGTTTATTCGAAGACTAAATAAAATCATAACTAATCTTAATGACCGTAACAATGTTTGGAATTATTAATATCCTACCGTTAGGGAGTTTCAGCAGTTCGTAAGTTGAGACTTTCATATTCCGGTAGGAAACATTGATTTCATAAAGGTCAATATTTGAATATAAACTGAGATGTTTTCTCTTTGTAACACCGTTTATATCATTTATTTATTTGTTTATTTGTTTATTAAGACATACACAGTACATTATAATACAAGTTATAAGATGTTAAATTTTTACATGGTTATGTACCTATTACGTAAGTCATAGAATGTCATTTGGTAGTTACGCCTGACATGAACAGGTTTGAATGAACAAGTAATAATAATAATAAAAATAATACATAAAGAGACATTTAAAAATCAACATGCTCACTGAATTGTAATTGACTGATTGGTTTAGTGAAATGTTAAGTGTAAGTAGTTTTAAATATATAATAATATGTATTTACATCATGCCAAGAAATTTAATAAATTAGTTTTGTATGTATGCAAGGAATCATGGAAAATGTCTAAATGTAGTAATTTTTCGTAGTGGGTATAAGTTGTGATTGCGCGAGTAATTGGTGAGGTACTTGCTGCATTAGTGTTGTTAACTTCAATATGAAAAAGGGAAGTGTGCCTGGTACGCCTCATTGGGACATTTAAACTAATGACGGATAGCAATTCAGGACCATCTGTTTTATTATTTAGCAGGTTATACAGAAACAACAGATCTGACAATGTGCGTCTTTTTTGTAAAGTTAACATATTATTTGTAGTTTTGTTGTATTACTTGAGTAAATGTTTCCTAAATTTATTCTGTATACTTTCTAAGAAATCTATGTATACCTTATATCGAGGATTCCATATGATTGACGCATACTCCAGTGGACTTCTGACTAATGAACAAAACAACATTTCTAGGGTTTTAGCACTTTTGAAAACTTTACATATTCTTAATAGGATACTTAGCATCTTGTGTAAGATTTTGATATAATTTGTTCGATATGCTTATAAAAAATTAAATACCTAGATCTTTACACGTAGACGTAGATTGTCAGGGTTTTTTATTCAAGTTGTAAAGATAGATGATTTTATTTTTATTTATAGTAAATGTGATTTAGTGACACTTAGAAATATTTAAGGTCAATAAGTTTGATTCACAGTATGCGCACAAATTATCAAGATCGCTATGTATCATTATTGTTAGAATAAAATCCTCTTTGTCGGAAAAAATTTATGCAACAAGTGGAGTTCCACAGGGTTCACACCTTGGCCCAATATTATTTATCTTGTTTATAAATGATCTTTCAAAAATATTTCATGATGTATTTATCTTACTTTTTGCTGATGACCTCAAAATTTTTAGAATAATTCAAAATATTTACCATTGCAACATTCTTCAAGATAATATCAACAAATTGTTAATTTGGTGTAATGAAAATAGACTTTACTTAAATATCTCAAAATGTCATATAGTTAGATTTTCTCGAATAAAAAATCCAGTGATCTTCAATTACAACATTGATAACAATATTCTGGAGACCTTAACACAAATTAAAGACTTGGGCATCACTTTTCAATCTAATCTTTCATTTGTTAACCACATAACAGAAATCTCTAATAAGGCCTTAAAAATGTTGGGATTTATAACTAGGCTAACTAGAAATTTTAACAATATTAAGTGTATAAAACTGTTATATTTTGCATATGTTAGAAGTCAACTTGAATACAATTCTCCCGTCTGGAACCCATATTACAATATACATGTACAAGCTGTTGAAAGAATACAAAACAAATTCTTACGTTTTCTTAATTTTAAAATGGGTATTCCAGCAATTATGTTGAACTACAATACTATTTTGAATGATATGAATATGCTTAAATTGTCAGACAGAAGAACTTTCACTGACTTGGTATTTCTGTATAAAATTCTAAATGATTTAGTTGACAGTCCGGTATTGCTAGAATTGATAAGCTTCCGGATTCCACTACGTAATACTAGAAGTCAGGATTTATTTCAGTGCAGTAATTCTGGAACTAACTACCATATGTATTCCTCTTTACCCCGAATACTAATGGAGGGAAACAATTATACCAAGTCAGTGGACATATTCAATTTATCTTTAAACAAATATAAAATATTGTTACGAAGGCAGTTCAGTTATGTACAATAAATACTGTATATTTCTTACTATTCATGTGTAAAAGCCCCGAAAAAGGGCGTTAATAAATAAATAAATAAATAAATAAATGTAATTCCACACAATCGGATAAATACTGTACAGGTTTAAAAAATTTCATGTCATCCGCATATAACACAAAGTAACTATTTTGGAAGCATACATAAATGTCACTTATGTTTTTTTTTTTTTTTACATGAGCTCCACACAGGAGGCGCTGAGGAAAATAATTTTCCTCAGGGCCTATGTCATCTTTGGGGATGCTGTGTGGAGGGTTTTTTTAGGAAAAGGAAGGAGAGGAGAGTTCTGGGAAGGAAAAGGGTTTAAGGGGTGGGTAGGAATCTGGGGTTCAGTGTGTCTTGGTCATCCGCCTCCAAGACCTAGACAAACCTCACCCCATGAACCCGGGCACCCCTGCTAAATCACCAAACGTAGCGAACCACTTGGGGTGACCTATGGCAGAGGTGTTGGTTATCCAATAAAGGTTCCCGGGGCGGCGGTACCCATTCCCGCCTCCCAAATTGAAATATTAAATAAGAGTGGTCCGAGATGCGACCCCTGGGGCACACCCGAGACAATTTCCGTTAAATAGGATGCGGAACCATTACAAACATTGACATATTTCTAACCATGATAGTAAGGGAGACACAACTATTTCTATGAGACCTATATGAGTTATTTCGAAAACCGAACAAATTAGCCCGGAGGGTTAAGGCAAATTTTCGTCAGTAGCGTTGGGCGTTGACGGCATTTAGCTGTTATTTCCGGTAATGCGAGTTTTCATCCCACGATAAAATATTTCCGACAAAATATCCTACGGTCCAAACATCCCTCAACAAAATATCTACTAAATTTTAACCTAACCTAACCTAACAAAAATAGGACAAAAATAATACAGACATCCTGTAAAGACAATAAATTATTGTTCAAAATTAGTAGGGTAGTCAAGGTAGGTTTGTAACTACATACATAGTTATAGGTGAGATGTGCTTTGTCGCACGAGCGACTTGATGAGGCGAAAACGGGGCCGCGGCGGGAGGGGAGCTGTCAAGTGAACACGCCGGGTCGGGTACCTTTGCTGACACCGACTCCAAAAATAACAATCGTACCTACATATTGATGAGTAGAAAACGTATGTTGATTATTAAGTTGCAGAAGAATACGAAATTTTTTTTTTTTTAGTGCATTTTTTGAAGTCGTTTTTTTGTTTTGTTAAAATTTTTGTTTATTTTTTGATTTTGAACTAATTTGTCTGAATATGGGTAGAACTAAACGTGCTCCTCATTTGAGACAAACATAATTTGACCATAACGACGCTACGGTCAAATTAAGAGATCCGGTCGAGTATCGTTAATTTGCTCCTAAGAATTTAAGAGTTCCGTTACTTTGTCATGGATCCCATAATCAGAATCTAACCAAACTATCCTTGATGTACATCCTTTCCAATAAAAAAAAGAATAATCGAAATCGGTTGGCGTGATATTGAGTTATTCGTCCATTTGTCGCGCACATTCTTAATGCAAATTTAAGACTTATATGGTTTTCTCATGGATGCCATTGTCAGAACTAGACCAAATTAAAATGGAACCACACGGGAAAGCTTTCAAATAAAGAAAAAATCATCAATATCGGTTCACCCGGTCGAAAGTTCTGAGGTAACAAACATAAACCTCCTCCTTTTTGAAGTCGTTTAAAAATGAAACAAAATTAATACATTAAAGGAAAACAATCACTTTGTTTGTAACCACGATTTATTGATTTAATTTTTATTTACCGACCGGTTTCGCTTAATACAAGCATCATCAGGGTATAAATTAAAACTGATGAAAAAATACATTGTGTGAGCTTATATATACATACAGACAGAGACAAAACATAATATAAAGTAAGAGTGAGAGATTGTAATTAACATCCTACATAGTGATAGAGAGAAAGAGACGGGTATATCTAATGAATAATTACATTATATCTACCGGGACAAAACGTCATTTAAACAGGTGATTAAGGAATAAAGTGGCTACGGGTTTTTTTAGTTTATGGGAAATATTCCTAATATCGGACTGTTGGACACATTTAACTGATTATTAAGGATTTGGGTTTTTGTTTTAACGGCTTTCTTTATTTCGAGTGCTTCTAAATTATTAAGCCTGTTACCATGACTATTTCTGTGTAAAATCTTAACACCGGTGTTTTGATTGAAGGTATGATCTTTATCAATAAGGTGATTAGCGAATTCCGAAAATCCATTATTATTTAAGCATCTAAGATGCTCTTTGATTCTAATATTGACATTACGCGTCGTTTTACCTACATAAAATGATGAACAATCATTACAATCTAATTTATATATTCCGGAATGACTTAGTTTTTCGTCCTTATCTTTCGAATTAATTAAAAACTTTCCTAAATTATTGTTTGTGTAAAATGCCGGTCTTATTTCGGGAGGTAGATTTTTTACACTGCAGGAAGAGAACTGATTAATGAATAAAATACGACGCCATTGGTAACAAAGATTATTATTATTATTTATATTATTATGATTAGTAAATAAGAAATTCTTAGTGGCTATTTGTTTTTGTTTTTTATTTAAAATTGCATCAATGAGTTCGGCATTATAACCATTGATGCAATTTTAAATAAAAAACAAAAACAAATAGCCACTAAGAATTTCTTATTTACTAATCATAATAATATAAATAATAATAATAATCTTTGTTACCAATGGCGTCGTATTTTATTCATTAATCAGTTCTCTTCCTGCAGTGTAAAAAATCTACCTCCCGAAATAAGACCGGCATTTTACACAAACAATAATTTAGGAAAGTTTTTAATTAATTCGAAAGATAAGGACGAAAAACTAAGTCATTCCGGAATATATAAATTAGATTGTAATGATTGTTCATCATTTTATGTAGGTAAAACGACGCGTAATGTCAATATTAGAATCAAAGAGCATCTTAGATGCTTAAATAATAATGGATTTTCGGAATTCGCTAATCACCTTATTGATAAAGATCATACCTTCAATCAAAACACCGGTGTTAAGATTTTACACAGAAATAGTCATGGTAACAGGCTTAATAATTTAGAAGCACTCGAAATAAAGAAAGCCGTTAAAACAAAAACCCAAATCCTTAATAATCAGTTAAATGTGTCCAACAGTCCGATATTAGGAATATTTCCCATAAACTAAAAAAACCCGTAGCCACTTTATTCCTTAATCACCTGTTTAAATGACGTTTTGTCCCGGTAGATATAATGTAATTATTCATTAGATATACCCGTCTCTTTCTCTCTATCACTATGTAGGATGTTAATTACAATCTCTCACTCTTACTTTATATTATGTTTTGTCTCTGTCTGTATGTATATACAGGGTGTAACAGGACGTACCCGAGGGATTTTAACCAGTGATTCCTGAGCATATTTGGAGTAAAAAATGTAAATGAAATTTTCGTCTCCGGTGAAATTTTTATTTCAAATAAAATCATTTTTTTGGTTTTTTTCCACACGCCGTCACTGATCTCATATTTCGAGTAAAGGATACGGCAACTCCGCGCAAACCCCTCCCCCATATCCGCTAGCCAACCCGAACCCCGTTGTTGGCAGCGTACTCTTTCACTCTCTACTGCGCGCCTCCTCGTAACGCGAATAAACATATTGCCAGGTGGTTTTTTAAATAGATATTTTTTGGAGATAATATTTAACATAACTTTCGCATACAGTATTTTTAAATAGTGTAACAGGACGTACCCGAGGGATTTTAACCAGCGATTCCTGAGCTTATTTGGAGAAAAAAATTTGTATATCATTTTGCTGTACGGTGACATTTTTTTTTCAATTAAAAACATTTTTTTTTGTTTTTTCTACACACCTTCACTGATCTCATATTTCGAGTAAAGGATATGGCAACCTCGCGATAACCCCTCCCCCTATCCGCTAGCCAACCCTACAGTTATCGGCAGCACGCTCCCTCACTCCCATACCGCGGCGAAGCTACCCCTTTCCGAATACCGCTCGGTCAGTTGTGTTTGGAGTTTGACGGTGAACGGGGTCGTGCGTAGTTGCTTTGAAATTTGTTTTTGTTTTACTGTTATTATTAGTGTTTATTCTAAAAGATGCCTCAAAATTATCCACCTGCCCATGAAGCAGATATAGTGTTTGTTTATGGAATTTGCCGAGGAAATTCAGTGGAAGCTGTAAGAGAGTATCGCAGAATATATCCAGAACGACGTCTACCACACCATACAACTTTCGTACAGGTTTGTACCTAACTACCTATTTATTATCGTAGAGCTAGACACACATTTAATGCCGCCATCTCATTGTAAAGGCTCCCAAAAATCCGCCTAATTGTGTCTTGTAATGTTACGGAAAAAGGTTATCACTACGTATGTTTATTTACAAAACTTTCCAAAATTTTATGTTTCACTCTCGGAAATCCAAGATAATACCTATCAAACGTGCCAAGTAAAAAAAATAGGGTAATGTTTCCCAACTTGGCTAATTCTTTAAGCTCAAATTATTTAAATAACACTTCATTTAACTTAATATCCTCCTCACAGCATCCCCGAAAATGTGTGGAGTTGATGTAAAAAATGAATAATAATACAACAGAAACAAGAATAATTTACGTAGGTTAATTGGTAAAAGATGCTTTAAAGTTCCATTTTCATTACAATTAAAGTTCGAAATTCTTGTGAAAAAAATATCAAGCCGTCGCGTCATTTTGAAATTGTTATTAACACTTATTTATAACCCAAATTAAGAACTAAATAATCATATTTTGTGCCTGTCCCCCAACGTAAATAGTTGCTAATCAAAATCGGTTCCAAGAAAGCTTGTTTTAAATAGTTTCACTCACAAAATAAATTAATTCGTACTTACGGAACGTTTTCTATGTTAATCAAATATTTCTATGTTCTCAGAAATAAACTGATATAAAACGCACCCGTCATTCATTTTTACTGATATTTTATAACAGAATAATGTTAGCAATTGTATTTTTGTTTGCAGATGTATCAACGCCTGCGCGACCATGGAATCGTACGGGTTCAGGGCGGAGGAAATAATGATGTTCCAGTTCGTGTTGAAGAGAGGATCCTCAACATGATGACAGAAGACCCGACGCTTTCCGTGCGTCGCGTCGCCATGATCGTTGGAGACATAACACACACGACGGTATGGAGAATCCTAAAAAAACATCGCCTGAAACCTTTCCACTACAGGCGCTGCCAAGGTCTACTGGAGAACGACCATTTCTCAAGACTAATTTACTGTAGACGGATGCTACGAAATGTGTTGAGAAATGGAGATTTCATGAAAAATATTCTATTCACAGACGAAGCCCAATTTACAAAAACAGGAATATTAAATATCCACAACCTGCATCATTGGGCCGAAGAAAATCCTAAGCTTGTCCGGGAATCGTCGAGCCAAGAGAGATTCTCAGTAAATATGTGGGCGGGTATTTTGGGTAACAAAATAATTGGTCCGATCGAGTTGCCTCCCAGGTTAAATGGACCGATGTATCTGGAGTTCCTGCAAGGGCAGCTGGGCGACATTCTGGACGAAGTAAACTTACAAGCACTGCGAAGGATGTGGTTCCAGCACGATGGAGCTCCACCCCATTATTCCGTTGCCGTGCGGAACTACCTGAATGTAGAGTTTCCTGGACGGTGGATAGGCCGAGGTAGTCCTAACATTGCATGGCCACCGAGATCACCCGACCTAACACCGTTGGATTACTACCTCTGGGGAACTCTGAAGGAAAAGGTATATTCGAAGCCGATAGCGACGAGAGAGCAATTGATCCAACTGATCATGGAGGCAGCAGACGAACTGAAGGCGAATCCTGCTAATTTAAGCATCCATAATGTGTTAAGATTGCATGCATGCATTGAAGCCGATGGCGGCCACTTCGAGCAACTTTTATAATAATAATAAAAAAAATATTATAACCAAATGTCAGCATTTTTATTCTTACATGTCATTCATAATATTATGTTCGTATCTGTGACAGATGACAGACACAAACGCGAACAAAACATTGCCGGGTGGGTTTTTAAATTATTTTTAGAGGTATTATTTAATTATAACTTTCGCAAATAGTATTTTTAAGTATTGTAAGTTCAGTCAACATTACACTTAAACAGTAGATACTAAAATGTTTTCAAAGCTTATGATCGAACCACCACGATTAATTTATTTGAAACTTCTATAAGAACTCACATTTTGTGTCAAAATTATGAAACATTCCAATCCTTCATAATCGGACTGTTTGTGGTTAGTTTGTATTTTATTGGTAAGGCTGAATACAGTCAACTTATTGACTTGATTTTTTTTTCTTTAAATCGGCACCATTACCTTAGGGAACGTACTCATACTACGTAACCTCTTCGGGGGGGGGGGGGGTCTTCAAAATGTCACGCTTGGTACAAATGAGCGGCGATTTGCTTAGGATTTTGGTCACCGGGAGGGGGAGGGGGGGGGGGGGGGGTTAAAAATTGCAAAAAAAATTGGTCACGTAGTATGGGTACGTTCCCTTCTGTAAAATGATAATATTATTTGTATCGGTAAAACAGGTTATTATTGCAATCCTTATTCTGGATAGTTCCTTGTAATCCAAATGTATGCTATTACATTCAAAACATTGCTAGATCAACTTATTTTCTAAGAACTTTGTCAACATACTTATTGATGGGTTGGTAAAACCAATAGTTTATTGTTTCAAAACACTGGTTAGGCCACATTATAAGTCGAGAACTTTCTAAGAATTGTGTTAGGTATCCTGTTCTTCATAATACGTATTAATAGATCGGTAAAACCAATAGTTTATTGATTGTAACCCTTATTCTGAGTACCTACATAACTGAAAAATATTAGTACCTACATTGTGTAGTTAGGTAAAAATAAATGGGGAATTTGAATTGGAATTTGAATCATGACTAGGTACTTCCAAGAATACACAATTACCTACTACGTGGAATTGCGAGGAGCATGCTAAGACCGAGTTGTTTGGCAGTTCATCCTCTCTACCTACCGCGTGATGTTTAATAAATCTTTTGAACAAAATATTTCACACGGTTTTAAAATTGTTCCAATATGTAATTGATTTATTTTTAAATTCATTTATAAAATTAAATATTTTTCTTATTCAAATAATTCAGCACCTGGCAGCATTCTAATTTTAAAATAACATCGTATTCTACCTATACATGTATGTATTTCATATTATTTTAAATTCTGTGGGTCAAGGTCACGGTTACGCATTTGCAGCTGTTGACAAGTTCGTTTTATATGAGCATTGATTTTATTGACAATAATTTCGCGATGATAATGCGCGTTTCGTTTTGGTGATTCTGGATACCTACTTAAGCAAGTGCAAGGGAGATTGTTTTTCGCGATGATAATGCGCGTTTCGTTTTGGTGATTCTGGATACCTAATTAAGCAAGTGCAAGGGAGATTGTGTTTTTAAAGGTGGTTAAATATTTATCTTATCTTATTTCTTAATATTTATGATAAAAGGACCATTGGAAATTATTCTCAATTATTGTCAACAAATAAGTTATTTAATTACTGTTTTTGTGTTTAATTCGTAGAACTACATTTTTTTTTGTTTAAAAGTTATTTAATGGTGGGTTTCTTCATTTACCGAGAATGCTAAATGCAATGCTAATTGTAAAAGTAAACGGTCAAATGCATAGACATTTTTAAATTTCGATCGTTTACTTTTACAATTAGCATTCTCGGTAAATGAAGAAACCCACCCGTCTTCTAACCACAAATTATTTAAATTAGAATTCCATCAGGAATTTTCGGTACTTAAAGTCTTTACTTAAAGCTAGCAATAATATCTGAGTAAAATAAGCATAATAATTATTTACGCAATATTAAATATTACTTGTTTGGTATTGGAGCATATAATATGGTCCTGCCTTGAAGCGCGCTGGCCGTTGTCGCCTCCCTTCCACTGTGTGCACGTGTGAAATTGCGACGTTGTCTCCCGAGTAGACCAATGATCATGCCATTGGCGACGCGTGATTTAAAAACATAATTTTTGTTTTTAATAGAAAAAAAATATCACCGGAGAGCAAAATGAAATCTACATTTTTTACTCCAAATATGCTCAGGAACCGCTGGTTAAAATCCCTCGGGTACGTCCTGTTACACCCTGTATAAGCTCACACAATGTATTTTTTCATCAGTTTTAATTTATACCCTGATGATGCTTGTATTAAGCGAAACCGGTCGGTAAATAAAAATTAAATCAATAAATCGTGGTTACAAACAAAGTGATTGTTTTCCTTTAATTAATATGTCAAACCACAAAGTGACTGCTTTCTACCAAAATATAAAATTAATACAGATAACAATTATTTACTGTCTTTACAGGATCTGTATATTATTTTTGTCCCATTTTTTTAGGTTAGGTTTTAGTAGATATTTTGTTGGGGGATGTTTTGCCGGGGATATTTTGTCGCGGGATGTAAACACGCGGAACCGTTATTTCCAACGGTTAGTTATATATTTTTATACGGTGCTAGTGTATCTCTCAGTCTAGTAATATATACCTCTCCGTTTAGTAGTGTACCTATATCTCTCCAACTAATGCTTTATATCGTTCCATCCAGGGCCTTGTGATTTGTGCCGCCAGCAAATAAAATTCGCCGCCCAATTAGATTTTGCGCCTAATAAATTGCCGCCGGATTACTTTATTTACATTAAGCCGTGTAAATACACTTTATCTTTTCATAAATTATTACAACATATCTGAATGTTAATACTTAATATCCCCTACAATGAAAATGATTCAGCGGAAGAAAATTAAAATAGTTGTTTTTTTTCCGCAAAATTCTAGGACAAAGCATTAAGATGTCAAAAATGTTTTATTGCCATTTAAGTTGCCGAATTAGCCTGATTGCCACCTAAATGTACCTAATTTGTAATTTTAAGTACAATATCTCTTATTTTCGTCTAAATAGATCTAAGAACAAATTAAAAACAGAAAAATCGTAATAAGTACTATGTAGGTAATAATTGTCTTTTTTATTACAACACAGTGGCGGTTCGTTGCCTACGCATTGGGAGCTCAATCGGAGATTAAAAAGAGAGAAAAAAATTCCTTCAAATACAAGGAAAAGTTCAATGTTAGTATTTTATGTATTATGTGTTTTTCCCCTATATGAAAAGGAATTTCATCACATTACTGTAACACAAATTAGTGACCTAGCAAAAATGTACATTTCGGTGATTCTAAGGGTAAAGAAAATAATATCGTGGCTTCCAAAAAATAATTATAAATACGCAAATCTCAATTTATGCAAGAACAGTAAAGTCTTCAGATGTTGACTTATTTTAATAACAAATTGATTCAGAAAAAAAAATCTTGATTCTTGCAAAATTCTAATCCGTGAAATTTTTCTGTTAACAAATCTCATAGGTGCTGCGCACTCAGGCGGGTAGTCTATTTCGAAGGTTTGCATGTTTACCGCTCTTGCACCAATATAATGATTAGTATGAATCTACGAAATATGTTCGAAATTCCCATATGTGCTGATATTCATATCGCGCCTATCGGATTTGTGTTTTATCTCGAACTCGCTCTTGGCAGTATGAGAATCGTTCGAACAGATGAATTTTTTTTAGCACGGATTTGGAAAAATCACATTACTAATTTGCCTTATTTCCATCAAATGTTTAAAGGAAACCGAGAACCGAGATGTTGAAATGATATTGTTGGTGTTATTGACCGTATATCTGAATACATAGTCAGGTATACCGCAATATTTCTCTTCACCCCATCTCATTTTTCAAACTTTTCATTTTACAACATTTCCCATTGTCCCACTGGCTCCGGGCAATTGGGTTCGCTCATCCTCTTTTTTAAACTTTGGTTTTTTTTTTTTTTTACATTAACTCCACACAGGAGGCCCTGAGGAAAATAATTTCCCTCAGGGCCTATGTCATCTGGGATGCTGTGTGGAGGATCTTTTTGAGGAGAGGAAGGAATGAACATTGGTCTTGAAGAGACCCATGTTGTAGGAAGGAGGAAACACAGAGGCTGGCAAATCATTCCACAGCCGAGCTGTTGAACATAAGAACGAGTCGAAGAAACGACCCGTTCTCATGTGACTAATGTCAACTGTGTACAAATGTTGGGCACGCGTTTGGCGTGTTTCCCGACTATGCACCGGTGCCGAAGGGATCAATGATGCTAGTTCCTCGGAGCATCTTCCATTGTAATACCGGTAGAACAAGGATAGCATTCCCACCCGACGCCTGTGCTCTAAAGATTGCAATCCGTCTGTTAAGATGGGAGAATCTATCAAACGGACCGCCCGTTTCTGCACAGAGTCGAGGGTATTTTTCAGGTATTTTGGAGCTCCAGACCAGAGGTGGCTGCCAAATTCAATCGTGGGGCGCACTTGCGATTTGTACAGGGTTAGCAGTTGTGTACTTTTAAAGTATCTGCGGGCCCTGTACAGTACGCCCAGTTTTTGGGAGGCTAACTTTACTCTGGCTTCGATGGAGCCCCCATACCTGAGCTGGTCACTTAGGGTTACACCAAGCAAATCAATGGAGGGCCTGTTCGGAAGATTGCTTCCGTTGAAAGAGACTAGATTTTCATTGCGATCCCTTTTAGACGTAATCAGACAAGATTGGGTCTTTGAAACATTAAATTCAACGAGATTATTTTTACCCCAAGAGAAAACACTCTCGAGGTAACCGTCCATTCTTTGCTTCAAAGCCTTACGAGCTGTTGGAGTTTGTGAGCCCTTTGGGGGCTTGTCAAACGAAAAGCTATCATGAACTGTACTGTCATCCGCGTAGCAGTGAATTGGTGCACATGACAAAAGGTCGTTGATGTGCAACAAAAACAGAGTTGGAGACAGAACCGATCCCTGCGGGACGCCAGCATTTATCGAGTGAGAGGAAGAGGTGAAACCATCGACTACCGTCTGAATCGACCTCTCCCTCAAGAAGTCGGCAATCCACGTACACAAGGATGCGGGAAGTCCGTAAGAATGCAGTTTGTTGACAAGTCCTCGGTGCCAAACCCGGTCAAAGGCCTTGGATATGTCCAGTGCAACCGTTTGGGTCTCACCGAAACGTTCCAGGCATCGCCCCCAAACATGCGTCACATACGCGAGAAGATCACCGCACGAGCGGTTCCGCCGGAATCCATATTGACGGTCGTTAATAATTTTGTTCTTCTCGAGGTAAGTGAGCAGTTTGTCGTTGATCACACGTTCCATCACCTTAGGCAGAACTGATGTGATCGCTATGGGGCGGTAGTTGGCCGGGTTGGAGCGGTCACCCTTCTTTGGAATAGGATGGATAACCGCTTTTTTCCAACCAGAGGGCACAGAGCCAGTCTTCAGGGACAGTTTAAAAAGCTTCGTCAAAATTGGACCTATTTCTGCAGCGCACCTTTGCAGTACCAGGGCAGGTATTCCGTCAGGCCCACTAGCTTTATTAACATCAAGCCCTCGTAAAAAATGGAGTACTTCCCGATGCCGGATCCTCAGCTTTTTCATACGAAAACCGCAGTGAGGAACCGACGTCGGGACAGCACCTTGGTCATCGAGGGTTGAGTTATCCGCAAACATTTTACCTAGTAAGTTAGCCTTTTCGGTGGCGGTGTTTGCTAGTGAGCCGTCAGGTCTGGCAAGAGGTGGCAGACTGGATTTGCAGAAATTGCGACCTATTGAGCCCGCAAGCGACCAGAATTGCCTGCTGCCATGCGGGCATGCAGTCAGCTTTCTGCTGATCTGCTGGTCATGCTCGAATTTTGACCTATTTATGATTCTCTTGGTTTCCTTTGCCATTTTGTTGTAAGCTGTTCTGTCTTTGGATGTTCTAGATGTGTTGTAGGCTCGGTAAGCCGCGTTTTTTCGTCGCACTGCTTCAGCGCATTGTCGACTGAACCACGGCTTTGAGCCTACACCAGTTTCCTTAACAGTAGATTGGATGAAGCCATCCATCGCGGATGTGATGACCTCACCAATTTCCTGGGCACATCTTGAGGGATCCGAAGTCCGAAAACAGACAGCTGACCATGGGAAAGCATTAAAATGTGCCCGCAGACCGAACCAATCTGCTGACCTATAGTGCCACACTTTTCTCTTCAGCCTCTCGTTTGGTGGTCTGAAGTTTACAGGGATTGATGTCGTCACCAGACAGTGGTCGGACGATCCTAAAGGCGCTGTGACTTCAATACTGTAACCGTGTGGCACAGTAGTTAAAAAAAGGTCTAACAGATTGGAACGGTGAGTCTGGACATCAGGAACCCTTGTAGGCTCCTGAACCATTTGCTCCAATCCGTAGCAAAGGGCAAAGGATTCCGCTTGGCGTCCAGCCGAGTCTGTTGATTCATCCTGGAATTAAAAGATCCTAATTTTTTTCTGATTTTTTCCTGATTTTTTATTTTTTATTATTTATTATTTATTATTTATTAAATTGAATATAATTACATCTAATACAATATAAACTATAGGTAGTCCCACAAAGCTGTGACAGATCAGCTTGTCTGTAGGTTCTAACATTTAATATTATTACATAACACACATTAGCTTAAGTTACAATATTAATACCTTATATAAGATTTAGGATAGATAAATGTGTTGTTCATTTATTAACCACTTTTTTGTCAGTATAGGGCAGGGTTCCTCATTATTTTTTAAATTAATGTTTTTCTTCAATTTGTTATAAATCAAAGGTACTATATATTCGAGCTTTCTGCTACCATACTTATTTGACATTCGTGGTATTTTTAGGCCTTTGTTTTCGGTAAATCTTGTTGTGTATGAAAAAGTTATTGGTGCATAGCCACCAATAACTTTTTATACGCGCTTTCTCCCGAATTATCCATAATTATAACGTACCAGAGAAGCCATTTAATTGGAAGTAGGCCCTCAGACCCATACAGTAATTTTAAGTTGTTTCTTTGTTTGTAAATGCTAGGTTTAATATTTTTTTTAAATTATAGCAGTTTGTAAATTTTGAATATTTTTAATATTAATTGAGCTCGAGTGTCCCCAAGTTCGAATTCCATATCTAAGCATGGATTCAACCATGGAATGATATGTAAGTTTGAGAGTGCATCGAGTGCATGATGCGGTATTACAAATTATTGCTTTTTGTACTAGTAAGTGAAGCAAAATTTACTATTCCGAGTAACTGTGGCCGCAGGAAATTTTAAAAAAGAATCAGAGAGGACATCGCGTACATCCATTTTCAGATCAATTATCTTATCCAAACCTTAGATTATCCAAAAAATAAAAAAATATTTTTATCAGAGTTATCAAGTCAAAGCAACTGATTTTGATTTCGTCATTCACTCACTAGCCGCTAGTACGGGACGTATAATTCAATATAACCAATCGCGTCTGTTTGTTGTTCTCTTGTTGATATCTATCATTTTCCGTCAACAAGTAGCAATTAAAAAAGGAAAATTTATTCATTTTTGAAAAAGTCTCTCATCATTGACGCGACCCACTGTCTAAATTAAAAAAAAATATATATATTTTTTTTCTTTTAATGTTTGAAAATCTCTTTTTTTTGCAAATATTATTATTATTTTTTTTGATAGACAAACATTCCCGAGTTACGAATAACCCAACAATGTTTGAAAATCTCCTACTACCACCACACAAAGCCGAAAATGTTGCTTGTGTTGTGATGGAGGACTTAGCCAGCCGAGGAATCGAACACGCGACGCTCGGGTGGAACCCAAGCGCTATGCCCACTCAACCACTGACCGGTCAAAATTACTAGCTTTTGCCCCCGGCTTCGCTCACATAGTATTATAGCATATTTGAATTTTAACTATCAAAGGGATCTCCATAGTAATCTAAACGAAATGACAGCGCACGTCAAATAATTTCTTATAGTTACCAAACAACGATTTGTTTTTCGTCTGGACAATAATTTCATAAAGCCAGAGCATACTTTTATTTTTATTTTATTTTATTAATTAGGGAAAATCAACAGATATTTTACATTTATAATAATAACATCAATAATACACATGATATCCAATGACAGATTTTCACGTAATTATAATTATAATTTAAAAGTAAAAAAAAAGTAAAGGTTCTGTACCCGTTAGAAGTTAACAAAAATATAACCTTGAAAATTATAAAATAAACAAAAAAAGATATAAAAACACAATATAAACTATAATAATCTGCTTACTAAATTTCAAAACATAAAGTAGTCAGAGCCAGAAATCTATTCTCACTTGACAACAGCAATGATAATCATATGTACATACCTACAACTCTGAGTGAACCCAATATTAAGTCGAATGACAAGTGTGTAACTAGAAAGGATTCACAGCAATAACATGATAACTTGCAATACGGTCTAAAAATTATTTTATGTTGGCTATGACATACTTTTTAACGGTACTTAAATTATATGAGAACTAGCTGGTACCCGGCATGCGTTGCTATGCCATTGAATAAATGGTTTCTTCCTGCGTGCCCTTTCCCATTCGTCCCGTTCCCCTTCCGCCTCCCCTTCCTTTCCAGCGTCCCCTTCCCCTCTTGCGTTTCCACTCAGCCTCCTCCACCTTCCCTCTCCCACTCCACTCCCTCCCGTTCCCCGCCCGCGAACCCTCCTCCCCCCAACTCCGGCGAACCCCCTACCCGAGTTCCCCTTCCCCCTCACGCATTCCATTCATTCAGACCTCGTATATTCAGTTTTCAAACAGCTCGCGTGCCACCTGTTGCAATTTTTTTTATACAAATTTCATAATGCCAGAGCTCACCAACAGTATTATACAAACCTTATCCTGACAATAACAAACACAAAACAAAAAGAATTATCCAATTTGTGCAGTCGTTGGCATGTTATGCGCGTACATACATTTCGGCGATTCATTTTTTTTTGTCTATTATATTAAAATTCTTATCAAATACATTGCGTACTCTGAATATGAAAGCATTTTGTCTGAGATTAGTAGAACATTTTTAAGGATGAAAAAGTGATTTTTCTCTGGTGCTGCATAGGACTCTAAAATTAATCTCAGCCAAAAGGGGCGAACAATCAAATCAATAAAACCATTGATAATTTTATGAAGATATATTATATCTGCGGAGTCTCTTCTAATTTTTAATGATTTAAGTCCATAAAGGTCCAGCGAGCTGTTTATGTCATGATAACCGATATTAAACTTGAAATTTAAATGATGGACAAATTTTCTTTGGATGGCTTCAATGCATACTAATATATACATCCTATATTACTGACAAATAATGTAGCTTTCTATTAGTGAAAGAATTTTTAAAGTCCATTCCGTATTTTTTGCGTGAAAGAGTAACAAACATACAAACATCGATACAGCCATACATCCATACAAAATTTCGCCTTTATAATATTAGTAGCATATAATTTCTCAAATATTAGGTATATTTCAAATTTAAGAATGCAATGTTTAAGAATTTTAATTAAAAAAATGTTGTTATTATTATTTCTCTTTTCTTTTTTACTACTTGAAAATATGGAAACTATAGTAAGCAATAAAACGGGAATTACAAGCCTTTAACAAACTTATCATCACGTCGTTTCTCCGCAGGGGCAGGCAGAGAAAATAAACTATTCGGTCTTGGCACACCCTCTATGCCTCATTCACATTCATTCTTTGGCTCATGCGTAGATACTTTTCTATTATTCTGACTCTTGACATGGCCCGACTCAAGTATTTAATTCACTTGATCGTGCCATGTCTTCCTCGGGCATTCCAGAATTTTTCTACCATTCACATTTACGTCATAAATTCTCCTTATACTCCTTTCTTCCTTCACTCACTGCATATGCCCAAACCATCTGAAAAAACTTGGAACTAACTGTATATATTGATACCACAGAAAACATTCAACACGATTTATAAAATATCTTTCCTTCAAATTCAACAATAACTTTGAATGTACATTTCAAACATTGCAGCAAAGGCGAGCAATAGCTGATTTAACATTTATTCAGATAATCAATATATATTATAAAAGAAAGTCCAAAAAAACGTGCGGAACGCAAAAACTCAGAAACGAGTGCCAGTACGATCAAGAGCGTTATATGGTATGGTAAATCTCCGTCCCTCCTAGCGAATAAGGGTATTCGTTTTTACGTAGAGGGCTTGCTTTTAAAGATATAAGGGCTGAAAGTTCTAAGAAGACTCAATTGACTAAAGAAGTTCTAAATTGACCTACTCTGAGGAATAACATCTGGTAGCTCAATGAAAATTTTCCTATCGAGAAATAGATTAATAATAGATTGGATAAACATGAGGGGTAAGCCAAGGCCCAAAAGTTTTTTTTAAGAATTGGGATGGAAACATTGTCAAAGGCGCCTTCTATGTCTATAAAGACTGCAAGACATACTTCTTTGTTAGAAATGGATAAATTAATATCAGTGCTGATGATGGCAAGGTTATCTTGCGTAGATTTTTTTTTCTAAATCCAAATTGAGATGGAGAGAGAAGATAATTACTCTCAACAAAAAATTCTAACAGGTTTTTAATTAATCAATATATATTATAAAAGAAAGTGCAAAAAAACGCGCAAAAACTCAGAAAGGAGTGCCGGTACGATCAAGAGAGTTATATGGTATGGTAGATCTCTATCCCCCCTAGGGAATAAGGGTATTCGTTTTTACCTAAAGGGCTTGCTTTTGAAGATATAAGGGCTGAAAGTTATAAGAAGACTCTAGAAATTTCAAGAAGAGTCTAGAAGAATCCGGAAACTTCTAGAAAATTCGATAAAACTCTGGAATGTTCTGGAAGAAGTGGAGGAGTATATCAGCGAGTCTAGAAGGTTCCGGAAAGTTCAAGAAAGGAGTGGAGGAGTGTGTCGGTGTATCTAGAAGGTTTCGGAAAATTCTAGAAGGTTCGATAAAGCTGTACAAAGTTCTGAAAGGAATGGTGGAATATGCCGGTGGGTTTAGAAGTTTCCGGAAAGTTCTAGAAGGTTCGATAAAACTGTAGAAAATTCTAAAAGGTTCCGTAAAGCTGTAGAAAGTTCTGATAGGAGTGGAGGAGTATGTCGGTGAGTCTAGAAGGTTCTGATGGTTCACGAATGCTTTAGAAAATTGTGGAAGGAGAAAGTTCTAGAAGCTTTAAAAAATAATAGGCTGTGAGTCTAGAAGATTCCGAAAATCTCCGAAAGACTCCGGAAGTTCAAGAAGGTTCGATAGTCGGTGGGTCTAAAAGGTTTCGCAGAGTTTTAGAAGGTCCGACAAAGCTGTAGGAAATTCTAGAAGGTTCCATAAGCCGTAGAAAGTTCTGAAAGGAGTGGAGGAGTGTGTCGGTGTGTCTAGAAGGTTCCGGAAATTCTAGAAGATTCCACAAAGATGTAGGAAGTTCTAGAAGGTTCGATAAAGCTGTACAAAGTACTGGAAGGAGTGGCGGAGTAAGTCGGTGAGTCTAGAAGGTTGTGGAAAGTTCTAAAAGGTTCGATAAAGCTGTAGAAAGTTCTGAAAGGTGTGGCGTAGTATGTCGGTGAGTCTAAAAGGATCTGATGGTTCACAAATGCTTTAGAAAATTGTGGATGGAAAAAGTACTAAAAGCTTTCAGAAATAATTGGCGATGAGTCTAGAAGATTCCGCAAATCTAGAAGGTTCGATAGAGCTGTACAAAGTTCTGAAAGGAGTGGAGGAGTGTGTTGATGTGTCTAGAAGGTTCCAGAAAATTCTAGAAGGATCCAAAAAGCTGTGGAAGTTCTAGAAGGTTCGATAGGGCTGAACAAAGTTTTGTAAGTAGTAGCGGTATGTCGGGGAGTCTAAATGGTTCCGGAAAGTTCTAGAAGGTTCGATAATCTTAATCTTCAATACACGTTATTAAAAAAAGTGTACAATGTACATTCCGCTAAAACTCAAAAACGAGTCCTGGTACGATAACGGGAGTTATATTGTGTAGTAGCCCTCAATACCCCATTCATGAAGAAAGTTCCCGTTTTTACCTGAAGGGCGTGATTTTAAAGATATAAAAGGGCTTGAAGTTTGGCCCCCTTGAAATTTTTAGAACAGTTCTAACATTCCAGGGTATTGTTGAGCATTCCACCACATTCCAGAACATTCCGGAACATTCTGGAATGTTGTGGAATGTTCGGGAATAGGATGAAACATTAAGAAACATTCCAGATCATTGAGGAACATTCTAGAAAACTCCTGAATGTTGTGGAATGATCTGGAACATTATTCTGGAACATTTGAAGTCTTTTTTGTATGGGGCTATCCGTATGGGGTATATAAAGCAAGATCCGTCGTGGATTCGAACGTCAATTCATTCTCACATCAACTCCCTGAGCGAAGACAGGCACCCCAGTCAAAGTATTTGAGAGAATTCCACAACGTTCCAGAACATCACGAAACATTCTGGAAAATTGTGGAATGTTCGGAAATAGGGAATCAGGAACATCAATGTGAAACATTCCAGAATACTCTCGAATGTTGCCCCGAGCGAAGCCGGGTAACCCAGCTAGTTTTAAATAATAACATCGACTGTACTGAACTTCTTTCCCTAATTAATTTTAACATACCCTTAAGACGTACACGCCATACAGAATTATTTCACACGCTTAGTTACAAAACAACGCAGCAACTAATTCGCCAATTAACCGTGCTCTTTATAACATGTTCAATAATGTTTGTCCAAATTCTAACATCGACATTTTCTTCGATCCACTGCCCAAATTTAAAAAGAGCATCATGTCAATAATATAAATTGTTCAATGCGCATACATACATACATACATCACCACTTCTCACATCTACAAACATACTCACACACACATACCTGCCCACTACGCACATCACCCGGCAATTACTTAATATGCATACCATAAATAAGATACTCCAATGAAACATATTTTAGGTACCTACCATAAAATATACTTAATAACTGTAAATTGTTTTCACCTTTGTAACTAATATACTTTGTTTCTGTTTATAAATAAATAAATAAATTAATAAAAACCTCTACAAGTCCCTTTCTTAATCTTACCCATTACTCATTGGTCATCTCATTACATTTAGGTACATCAGCATTTCGTTCTTTGCGGATCTCCATATTTCTCATACGATCATCATCATCACTATTGGCTCTACAACCCCTGGTGGGTCTTGGCCTCCTTAAGAATCTTCCTCCACTCATCTCGGTTTTGTGCCAGCTCTCTCCAGTTTAGAAGCTCTAAGATAGATATGTATTTGAGGACGTTGTCCCTCCATCTTAGTCTTGGTCTTCCCAGGCTCCTTCGCCCTATTAGTCTTGAGTTCAGCAGGGACATTGGTGCTCGATGCTCGGTCATCATCTCCACATGACCCAGCCACCAAAGTCTTTCCAGTTTTATAAATTTCGCGACGTTTAGCTCCTTAAGTATAGAGCTAATTGTTATAACGTCTACGCCAAAATCCATTTTCTGGAACCGGTCCGAAGATGCGTCTCAAAATTTTTCTTTCAAAAACGTCCAGTGCTCGCTCATTCCTCTTAGTTAGTACCCAAGTTTCAGCTGCGTACCTAAGCACTGGTCTGATAAGTGTTTTGTGCACTAATATCTTCGTGTTTCTGGACAGCAGTCTGGACTTTAATTGGTTCTGTAGGCGGAAATAACAGCGATTTGCGTTCACTATGCGCTTCTGGATCTCCTCTGTGGCTCTGTGGTATTATTGTCATTTGTTATCAGGGAGCCTAGGTATGTGAATCTTGGTACCGTTTCGAAATTTTGGTTTCCACATGAGAGAGTTGGGATTTGTTGGGTGCATCCTACGGCCATGTATTTGGTCTTATGCTGGTTTACTAAGTGACCCATATTTTTGGCAGAACTTTGACAGGGATCACATTTCTACAGCATTCAGTCTACTTTCATCCTTCCTCTGTCAATTCCATGCCTCATTTCCGTACACCGTACACCAGGGTACGTACCAGCACTTCATTATGTACTGCTAGCTTCGCTTCTTTGGACAGTTTATTTAGCGCCAACGGCATTCAGCCCTCCGCTAATGGAGTTAAATATGGATATATAATAACAGACACATACCCAAAGTATCCTACATAGATAGAGTACATAAGTAACCAAATTAAAAAAAAATCTTGCTTGTTCATAATTAAGCTGCAAATAGCTTGAACAGTTAAGTATTAATTAAAAAAAAACATAAAGAATTCGTGGAACATATTATACTTAGAACCGGTTGACCGGTCTGCGAATTGAATACAAGTGTTATGAAACAAACTCAACAGAGAGCAACAAGTATCATGTATTGTTGGTTATTGAATGTTAATGTTTTTTATTTGACTTTTGATTATCCAAGTGTTTACCAATGTTTCATTTTAAAAAATCAATACACACTTGTTCACTCCAGGACGGAATGAACAGAAAATGATTACAGAAAAATAAATCGATGATAACTAATTGAACATTAAAAACCACCGTTATAAACGGCAATTTTTATTTATTTTTTATTAACAACAAATGTAATATTATTGTAGCCGTAGATCTCGATAATTGGAATTTTCTTATCAATGCGGTCTTGAGTCTTGAGTGGCGGCTCGAATTGAAATCAAGGTCAATGCCTTTGCTGATATCAGCAAGTCTTTGAAAGGGAATCTGCTGTTTATCGTAGAAATGTACTAATGTTGAGTGTTAATTTAAACAATAAAAAGTAATATAACACTGTATCAAATCTAATTTTTTAGAGCATTTATTGAAGGTTATTCAATCTCGAATACCTTCCAATTCCCGCATTGTTTCATCACTTACTAATATGGGATGCTATTGGTTAGAATCTTCACTCCATTGCTCAGATTTCGCAGATGATCTGACCGATATACGCTCATATTTTAACTCTAGAAAGTTAAGTTGCCTCCCAGACCTACCCGCGCATCTTCAAGGAAAAGCCTCTGGCAGGACTGAAATACTTTCAGCTAACCCAGAGCGAAAACTCGTTTTATTAAAAGGTTTAACGAGCGGTTGAGGAAAAAAATAATTTCCTTTGGGTTATTAATATTGTTAAAGTACCCATAAAGTTTTTGTTATAGTTTTGTACCGTTTCAATTTTATTGAACTGTGTCATAATTGCAAATTGATTGTACCTACTCCAAATAAAGTCTAATTGTGTTTACTGTATTAAATTGGCCTTTTTTAAAAAATTTACGCTGCTACAACACTGTATTAATAGGAAGTAAAAAATTAAAACATTTTTTTTTTGAAAAGAAAGACAAACATTCCTGGGTTACGATTAACCAAACAATGTTTGAAAATCTCCTACTACCATTACAGAAAGAAGAAAATGTTGCTTGTGTTGTGATGGGAGGACTTAGCCAGCCGAGGAATCGAACACGCGACGCCCAGATGGGGCCCAAGCGCTATGACCACTCAACCACTGACCAGTCTAAGTTTTAACTTTATCCAGCCATTACTATCCATATTTGGGATAAAAAAGGAATGTATTTGACATTTTGAATAGCAACGACTTTTTCAAGCAAAAAGTGGAGTGAGAAACAGCTTAAAGCGGGAAGCAAAAAATTAAGAATCAATAAGCGCGAAGCAAGAAACAAGAAGCAAGGAGCAGCTGAAGCGAAAAACATGAAGCAAAGAGAAATGGTAAGTATACAGCAGAGGAAAGATTGTAGCGGAAAGCTTAAAATAACGGGAAGCTAGAAATCAGAACCAAGAAGCAGCTGGAAGTAACAACAACAAAAAAAAACTATTCGTGATAAGATAAAAGCGGGAAGCTGGAAGCGAGAAGAAACGGGAAGCAAAAATAAGCGTGAAGCAAGATTTTCCTACCGTTTTCATTGAGATCCCTGAGGCGTATGTGTGGTAAAACCATGTATGATCGTGTGAGAAAGGTGGAGATCCGCAAAGAATGCAAGGCTGAAGTAAGTGTCACGAGTAAGATTAGAAAAAGAACTCTCCGATGGTTTTGGCATGTAGAGCGAATGAACGAAGAAAGGAGTGTAAGGAAAATATATGACGCAAATGTGAATGGTAGAAGAAGTCGGGGTCGCCCAAGAAAGGCATTGTACGACCAAGTGAATCAGATACTAGAGTCGGGCCATGTCAAGAGTCAGAATAATAGAAGAGCATGTATGAGACGATGTATGAATGTGCGAGGCAAGGAATGTGTGCCAAGATCGGGCTGTTTGGCAGTCCGTCCTCTCTGCCTGCCCCTGCGGGGAAACGGCGTGTTGGTTAGTTAGTTCCATTGAGTAGAATTAAATTTAAATTGTTAATTGCATTATGAAAAAATATAAGCTTGTAGTTTTTCATTTCAAATGTATGAACGCACTTAAGAAGCAATTTCATTACAATTCATTTTATAGCTGAAATAATATGTGAGATATTTATTGTTATCAAGTTTAATTTGTAGAACTCCATTTTAATTTTAATTTTTTTATTACTTTATCAATAATATTATCTATAATAATTTATCCGCACCAGATTTAAATGTCCGGGTTTAATTTTCCCCACAGGAAAATTAAACCCGGACATAATAATAATCATTTGAACGCACCAGATTTAAATGTCCGGGTTTAATTTTCCCCACAGGAAAAACTAAACCCTTTCACACACTTCCCAAATGATCATCTGGTCAATCCACGTTATGCAATTGCACTATATGTATTATAATTACAAAACAATACAAGAACAACATGTCAACCTACCAGAGACCAGATGGGAAAATAATTCACCGACTCCAGATATTTTCATATCAGAGGGTTCGGCTCTGTGGAATTCCTAATTGAACCTATAAATCCTACTGATCCCTCAATATAAATATTTAAAAAATCTTTTGTAATCCTACATGTATTTAAAATTACCGATTTTTACATTTTTATATATAAATTCTTTGACAAATCTAATACGCCTAAATTTTGAATCAGAGACCTAGGTATAATGCCAGTAGCCGAAATAACAAATGGTAATATTTTTATAGTCCGAGAATGCCAAATTCTTTTAATCTCATTTCCTAAATCTGTGAGAAGATAAATTAAAAATTAAGATAAATTAATTCTAATATTATTATAATATTGATTATTATTATTTAATATTTAAAACAGTTCCTTGTGTTTGTCTGTGGACATTTTGATAATGCCTTGAGAAGGCGAAACAGCTGTCACGCGTAATTATAATTACACAGCAGAACTTGTTTAAAAATAAACTGTTTTTATTAATTTAATAATAGTATTATTGATTATATAATAAAAAAAATAAAAATTAATCTGTGAGAGTTTCCGTTGATTAACTTTTTTCTTTATTTTAAATTATTCACAAATTGTCACATGAGGACGGGTTTCTTTTACGACTCGTTCTTGAATTCCAATGTTTGGCTATGGAATGATTTGCCGGCCTCTGTGTTTCCTCCCTCCTACAACACGGGTCTCTTCAAGACTCATGTGCACTCCTTCCTCTCCTCCAAAAGACTCTCCACACAGCTGGCATTGACTCAAAAGCATTTGAAATCGTGACCTGCAGATTCCGTTTGCCATGCGATCTTTACAACTATTACATATGTTCGTGGAGATATCGGCGCGGCGGCGCACTGAGAATGCATACATTTTTGGCATGCAGATGGCAAAAGTCCTTTCGGTATCTAATTTCTGTTGCGTTTAGTACATGCTTTTAAAAATCATAACGTATTTAAAGTTTTTATGTGTAAAAACACATTCAAATTCTTCCACGACGTTTTAAAAAAAAAACGTCGTGGAAGAATTTTCAGTTTTCTTCTCACGGAAATTGAATGTTACACAGCAGCTGGCCTTCTCCTGTAGTGAGTTGAATGCCCGTGAGATGTCCTTACTTGGGAGGCTGTCGATCTGAATAGTGATCAGACACCTTAATTATTACCACAATTTGGCAAGACTTTCAACCTCGATTCACATTTTTCGGCGTATTTGTATAGCAACATCCAACATTGTGTATCAAGATAAAATTACACAGGCTGAAATTACACAGATTGAAATTACACGCCAAAAAATTACGTGGAATAAATTAAACGCGGAAGAAATTTTATGCGGAGAAAATAAGAAATATACGAGAAAAATTAAACCATTAAAAAAAGCAGAGTGTGCAATTCACATGCGGTAGAAGTGAAACTTTTCGGAAAACTACAGTTAACAAGAGTGGAGAGGCTACGAAGCACCGAACAAAGAGGAGATTATATCTCATTCTCTTACAGGCTAAATCTTATAAATGTTTGTGTTTGTCTCTTTTCAGTGTCGCTATTTTTCGTTTCATCGAGTTTAAAATCACAAGGGTGCTATTAAAATATTAGTCTGGTCAGTGGTTGAGTGGGCATAGCGCTTGGGTCCCACCCGAGCGTCGCGTGTTCGATTCCTCGGCTGGCTAAGTCCTCCATCACAACACAAGCAACATTTTCGGCTTTCTGTGGTGGTAGTAGGAGATTTTCAAACATTGTTGGGTTATTCGTAACCCGGGAATGTTTGTCTTTCTTTAAAAAAAAAAATATTATAATGTAAGTAATTTTTTTTTTGTAAAAATCAACAAGTAATTTGAGAAATAAATTAACACGCAGAAGTAAACGAATAATCGTCGGTTAGAGTAGTGGTTCCCAACCGGGGGTCCGTGGACCACAGGTGGTCCGCGAGATCTAAGATGTGGTCCACGAAACATGTATTCATTTACTACAAAACCGAATCAAAAGATATCCAAAAGCTGATTCATAATCCTTTTGGAATTAATGATGGAGAGGTAGCTGAAGAAGTCCACGAGGAGCATATTGAATTGAAAAATGAAAGTAATTGTAAGGACGCGTTTAATGACGCGATTAACAGTTTATTATTATTGTACCTTGTGGTCCCTGTGAGAACTAATAAATGTCGTGGTCAAAAAAATGTCCCTGGTCAAAAAAAGGTCGGGATAAAAGCAGTTGACCGGAAATCGGAAGAACGCGGGTTCAAGTCCCGTCGGCGGCATGTATCTTTTCTCGGGAGATTTTTTCATTTTTTTACATTGAAAAAATCTCCCGAGAAAAGATACATGCCACCGACGGGACTTGAACCCGCGTCCTTCTGATTTCCGGTCAACTGCTCTTATCCACTGAGCTACGTCGGCTTATCTCCTGCCCGTCAAATAATTCCATATATACTAGTGTTTCATTCAACAATTATTACTGCTTATTACATTTTTCCACCTGCAAACCATCAACTTTATTTTATGTGAGAAAGTATATATATACAGGGTGGCGCAAAATTAATCATCCAATTTTGTTGTTGAATAACTTTTTTACTAAATAAAAAAAATAATTTTGAGTAATAGAAGTCTTTATTTGGACTTTTAAATTTTTTTCTGTTAAGTGATAAAGATGATATCCGTCAAGTGACCGCCGCCAGTGTTGCCAATTTAACGCATTTTCCATAACTTTCCCGCAAGATTTCCGGTGATAACTGCTCGCATTCCTGTCGAATATTCTCTTTAAGGGCTGCGATTGTCTGAGGCTTGTTGGCATAAACCCGATACTTCAAATAGCCCCAAAGAAAGAAGTCTGGGATGGTTAAATCGGGCGATCTTGCAAGCCATACCAAATCACCAAAGCGAGAGATTACGCGGCCAGGAAATGCTTCCTTCACAATATCCATTGTGGCTCGTGCTGTGTGCGTGGTTGCACCGTCTTGTTGAAACCACATGTTCACCAAGCCCCGCTCATCCAATTCCGGAAGTATGAAGTCGTTTATCATGGCCCCGTAGTGTTCGCCAGTAACAGCGACCGTAATGCCAATGGCGTCTCAAAAAATACTTAAGTTAGTTAACGCCGCACTACACAGTGGCTTTGAGTAGACGTAATGACTTTTCGTGCATCGCACGCGATTTTCAATGCCGCAGAAATAAATATTTTGCTTATTGGCGTAACCGTTTAAGTGGAAATGCGCCTCGTCGCTCATGATGACTTTCGACACAAAATTGCTAAAAGCGTTGAAGCTTAAAACGACACAATTATTCCACGCTCTTGCGGAGTATAGCGCTCCATTGCTTGTCTGTTTGTATTTTGCAGCTGTTTAGTTTACAAATGTCAAATATGATTGACGTACGACGCCATTTGCAAAAATTATAACATCTTCGGACAGGGTGATTAATTTTGCACCACCTTGTATAAATAAATCCACCTTTTTCAATGTCGTTATTTTATTGTTTAATGATATAACAAAAATCCTAACGCTGTCAACAAAGATGTTACTAGCTTTAATGTAATAATATAATTCATAACGCATATAAATAAAATAAAAATAATTATTCTGCACCTCAAATATTCCATATTCATTACGGATAATTAAAGATTTCTTTGAACTTGGGACAAAGTTTGATGGAATTTCCCATAACTACTTTAAAGTGCATCTACCACAAAATGAACATACTGCCACTGTTAATTTAAAATATTCGTGACAAAATACAACAGAGCCAGAGCGGGAAAATATAACATTTCAACTGATAACATGTTAAATGTAACTATTTTATTGTGTGTAACGGGCTCCACATTAGCAATTTCCTATTGCATAATTTTATCCACAAGCATTTTATATAATTTCCTGGTGGCATTTTCGCTGTGTAATTTAACATGTGTAATTTCTGTAAGTGCAATTTTATGGTGTTACCCTAATAAAAGTACGTGGGTACTGGTTACTTGTTGTGTATCATAATATTATACCACCAACATATTAGTAAAAGACGCGTATCTTAAATCACTCCAATAAACCAATAAAAGCGTATATAGCCAAACATTATGCAATATCTATAACGCCTCCGATATTATCACTTTGCCATTCATTTGCAAATGATTGTGAAAATCCAATACTTATTGACCCAATTTAAATGTTACGGAATAGAGTAAACATGGCAGGCAGCACTGAAGACACAAACCGGTAGACACTTGTCATGTGTGGCAGTAATAAGCTTAAATTTCCCTTACTTCGAGTTAAATATTGATCAAACTTTTTCCAATATTAAAAGGACAATATACTTCACTGGTACGTCTGGAACCAAGGTGTCTAAATTTCTTATCTAAATTGGTGACGTCAGTTTTCTTTCAGATCGGAATAAATCGTACCTGATCAGCATCAATCATAGATGCTTGCTGCTAGGCTCTGCGGGCGGCTTCTTGTTCGGCTTCGCCTAGTTTAATTGTGACAATTTTATAAATCCGATAGGAACTGGTTCCAAAAATAGCCGGTTCCTCAGATCCAGTGACAGTTGACAGCTAGTCACCGGGAAAAGGTAATCGCGACGGGCAATGACGTCATATATAATGTAAAGACGCGTGGTATTATTATTATTCACTACTGCCAGTTACAACAATGATCATTCATCCCTCTTTATATACCCGGAGAGATTAACGAAAGTACTAATCCAATATTATTTACGCTTGCCAGCGCACGCTCCACACGCCAGCTGTTAACGTAAGTGACGCCATCTTTTGGCATTGCTTTAATTCGGTTCTATTACGAAAGTGGATTTGTATACAAACTCCACAAACAAAAACGGTTTTGCGTAAGGCGCGGCGTCAGAGTTGTATTCGTAGTCGGATTCTTAAATTTCAACCTTTGGGGTAATAATAACGTCAGATTCTAAACCTTACGAGTACATCACATCCTTAATTTTTGTTTTATTTGTTGTAACACACACATAATTATTGCATGCATATACCTACTTACTAGCTTTTATAAATTACTTAGGAGCACTTCAATATTTCAAACTTGCAGGAACGAACATTAAAGTTGGACCTGACTTTTGTCACTGAAATATTAAAGGAAACCCTGAAGAAAATATAATATACGATATATAATAATACCAATAGCAGACCGCTTAATATTTGAGTGGACAAAGACTTAAGATTTCTGCCCAGATATCACAGGTTCAGTCATCCGCTAGCTGAGCTCTTCATCATGTACAAACAAATTTTTCTCTTATAATGATGAAAGTAGGAGTATTCGTAAATGCGAACCGTTTGTTTTTCTTATAAAAAGAAAACTGTTTCCCATGCCAAATTTGCTGAAAGAATTTTTGTTACTTTTGTAAGGGAAAGGCAAAAGAAATCCTTAATAATGCATTAAAATTATTAGATTTCTTTCTTATAATTTCGATGGGAATCCTTAATAATATATTGAAATTATCAGATTTTTCTGGGCATGTAAAGGGAGTGTAGGAGAAAAGGAGTGTAAGGAGAATGTATGACGCAAATGTGAATGGTAGAAGAAGTCGAGAACGCCCGAGGAAGACATGGCACGACCAAGTGAATCAGATACTTAAGTACGGCCATGTGAAGAGTCGGAATAATAGAAGAGAATTTATGAGGCAATGTATGAATGTGAACGAGGCAAGGAGTGTGTGCCAAGATCGAGTTGTTTGGCGGTCCGTCCTCTCTGCCTACCCCTGCGGAGAAACGGCGTGATGGTTAGTTAGTTAGTCAGTTTAGATTTCTTTCTAGGGATTTTCTGTCCATCGGCAGGCAGTGTTTGCGTAGAATGACAAGTTTCATCGCTGGCTTGACGTAATAAAATCTCAAAAGGACGTAACGATAATAACGTTTCTTCAATGTTATAATAATGTTTTTACGGCGATGTGCGACATGCCCCAAGTGGTTATCCCGTATCAGCAAATAGTCCGTTTATAGCGCCACATCGCGACTTGAGAGATATTGACACAACAACTAGCGGAGTGTTTTACGTACTCCATTTTTATCTGTGGTGAATAGTTTTGGTGTTATTATTTTGATTGCAAACTCTTCGTTATCGCTATTTGAAAAGTGATTCATAACTGTTTTGGCAAAAAATTATCTGTGTTTTTTAACGATACCAGCGAACACATTCTTGTAAAAGTATTGCGATTCCAATCGAATCTCTATAAATTGTTAATTAATAAAACAAAATTACACCTCTGCTGTCTGAAGTCCCTGGCGTTGTTGCACAAGCATTAATCAGAGTTTTTTTTAAGTAGAAGTAATTTGTAGAAGAAGCCAGTAATTTTTCTCTTATTTTAAACCTCAAATGTGCAAAATTTCATTAAGAAGTATCACAATTCGGGGTGGGTTTTTTTTAAAATTCTCATGTGCAAATTCAGATAGTAACCTTCCTCTTAAAAAGGATATTTATGGGTAAAATTTTAAATATGTCAAATTTATGATCCAAAGTAAATCGAGTTCGTAATTAAAAGTCAATTGAAATGTATTTCTTTTAAGACTTCTTATGTTATATTTCTTAATAGGGGAGTCAAAATAATTTTTTTGAAAATTTTCAGAAACTCACAAATAATGAGAAAACGATTTCCTTGGCTTATATTTGTGGGCTATATTTTGTAATTTAAAACACACATAAATAACATATCTCACAACCGTAAATGTTTGCACTACTTTTTGATTAATAAAAATATTCTATTTGTTTGAGTATTTTGGCCTCAAATCCAAAATTAATTTTTGAATCATGACTGAAATGGGAAGGAAGAAGAAGAGGTAAGCTGGAAGCGTGCGGCAGATAACATAAAATAATGGGAAACTGGAAACGAGAAGCAAGAATCAGCGGGAAGCAACCACAAAAAATCGCGGGAAGCTGGAGCCGGAGGCTGGAAGCTGGAAACGAGCAGAAACTGGAATCCAAAATAAACTTCCTCTCTCCTTGATGGCCTTCGTGGTTGAGGGGAAAGGTTCTCAACGAGAGATCCGGAGGTCGCGGGTTCAAACACGGGCGAGCGCAAGTAAATTTAATTTGATACATTTGTGTTTTCGAAATTTAATAATTTAAAGTAATGTATTATGGCATAAATACAACACGTTTCAGTGAGAAAGATACTTTTAGTATCGCCCAGGTGTAAGATCAACATTTAGAATTGAAACGTTGCTTGAAATGGCTTTAACCAAGTTTGGTGACTAGATCTTAATACCTTCGAACTTTGGTGACTAAAATTGCGAACACTTTCCCACCTTTCTTTTCCCCATCTCCTTCCCCTCTCCACTTACCGTCAGTCTCATAACATACCCCAATTAGGGATGCCATAGTCTCACTGGCTCCAGGCGGTTGGGAGCAGTTGGGACTCTTAGGCGGTATTCACATCAAAAAGGTGGGAGTCGAAAACCAAAGCTCAATCCATTCCTTTATTCCTGCTCATCCTAAATTCAAATGTTGGCTTATTAGGTTGCCATGTACACTGGTCGATTAAACCCCAACCTCCTTCATTCTCAAACCCCGTGTTCCAAGTCCTAACAAATCAGTGTCCTTCCTTTGGTTTACCGGTCTCACCGGAACAGGAGTACTCCTGGCTGGGGTGTTACAATCGTATCGTATCCTCTAAAAAGGCTGCACAGCCGTTCCTCTCAGTTTTTTTTTCAGTTTAGAGCCGCTGATAAAAAGATGTTCAATATAAGGTGGACACCTAACTTAGCGAATATGCGAAATGGATAGAAATAAAGGATTATTTCAGAATTGATTTTCGGTTCTATCTTAAAATGCCATTTACAAAAAAAAATTCCGTTAACCTCGCTACGTAAATAAAACAAGATTTACACAAAAATTCCTTTTAAACATCAATACACAAAACAAACAAGGCTATAAAAAACTACACTCTCATCATATCATGTACAGCAGTAAACGTATACAATAAATTATCTCAAAACATCAAACACATAAATAATCCAGTAGAAAAATAGAAAACATTAATTTTGTTACTCCAAGATAAAAAAAAACATCACAGATAAAATGTCACCATTCCCACAGGTACCTAAAAATAGTATTTCTGTCAACAGCAGACCAGGAATCCAAAAATACATGGTCCTACTTTTCACCCATTCAATAAATGAAAACCAAAATTTGAGAAAAACTATTAAATTTACATTTAAAAAACATTTATTTTAATTCAAATAAGGAATTGCACAATTTATCGAAAGAAGCGTCACTATCTCAATGACAATTCTTTTTTTCAAACTTTCTTCTGCAGATAGGTACCATAGCTGATTCCCGGCACGCGTTGCTATGCTATTCAAAGAAATAAATTGTAAATTCAAATAATATTCAATTCGGATAACTGTTAATTTGATGTTACCACAAAATAATTTTGCATCATTAGAAGAAGAAATAAATTGTTTTTCTCTGCACGTCCTTTCCCTTGCGTCCCCGTTCCCTTCCACCTTCCCCGACTCCCTCCTGTTTTCAAACAGCTCGCGTTCCACCTATTGCTTATTTTATACAAATTTCATTATGCCAGAGCTCACCACTTTTTTTTATACAAACCTTGTCCCGACAATAACGAACATGAATTATCCAATTTGGTGCAGTCGTTCGGAAGTTATGCGTGTACATACATTCCGGCGATTCATTTTTATTTATTTATATATAGAAGATAGATAGATTTCTATTTGACAGCTCGTAATCGGAACTACACTTATGAAAACCTTGGAGGGATAAAAGTGTTTTTTTTTACAATACCTCCCATACTGGAGATCATGAGGAATTCCTCGTCTTGGGGATGCTGTATGGAGGGTATTTTTATGGGAAGGAAGGAGTTCTAGGAAAGAAAAAGGTATGAGGAATGGGTAGGAATCTGGGGTTTAATGTATCCAGGAGTGACGGTTGTATGAATTGCACTGCGGTGCATGGCGATGAGTCCGACTGGAAAAGTCAAAATGTTTTCCCCAGTCATTCTCTCCCGATCCGGCCCGTCAGGCAGTAGGTGGGTAAATGCATCCGCCGCCAAGGTCTAGACAAACCTCATCCTAAGAACTCGGGCACCCCTGCTAAGTCACCAAATATAGTAAACCACTTAGGGTGACCTATGACGGGGGTATTGGTTATCCAATAATTGGTTCCCGGAGCGACGATACTCGTGCTCTCCTCCCAAATTGAAGTATGCAACATGCCGAACACACAAATAAATTTACACATGGTGAAATGCCAAACGATCGAGTTAAAACAGAACTTCGAACAGGTGTAAGGTTGTACTCACTCCCTTGTACCGCTGCCGCCCCTATACGGCCTATTGTCAAATCCAGAACTGGAAAAGGTGAGAACCAAGTTTACGTACATAGTTAAAATAATTTAAAAAAACTTTATTAACTAAAAATTGTTTAGACGAGATTGTAACTCATACCTTTTTGTATTTTACAGAGTTGGTACAAAGTTCGCGCATATTGTCGTATGAGAACGACTGTTTATAGACTTATTTATACGAGTAGATTAAATTGGGTTGTCATGTCGCTCTGAAACTATTTCGGCTTATCATCGCGTGATCTGAGGATGCCATTTGTCATGTCTTGAGGCGAAGATCAGGTTGGAAAATTAAATGACATCATATTTTTGCATTGTGTGATCCTAAAATGATATCCCCATCACAGCAGAAATTGATAAAAGCTAACTATGAAATCTCCGCAAGTTTTTTGAAGTGAAAACTTCTTTAGCACCGTTGTGATTTGAAACTCGATGAAACGAAAAATAGAGACACTAAAAAGAGACAAATATATACATCAATAGGATTTAACCTGCGGGAGAATGAGATAGCAATAAATATTTATTAATTTCACGTGTACTCGTATTCCAGTTGCAAAATAATACGATAAATCCACGGTTCCACACAAGTCTCCTTTGAATCCTACGAAATCCAAAAAAATTAAAAAGAAATTTATTTTTGTTTGAAGAGTTTCCAATCTTAAAACACACAGAAGAAAGCGACGTCTAGCGACTCAGAAGAAGAAAACACAAATATAATACATTCAGACATCTTCGACTAACTAACTAAATTGGCCGATTGAACCAAGAACTGTAAGATATTTTGCAAACGATAAGTATTTTTTTGCAATCATTCTTTTTGCTGGTGTATGTATGTTACAATGAAGCAAAACTCTACCAACGGACCTTTACTAAATTCGGCAAAGTCCAAAAAGGTTGCTTTATGTGACGCAAAATACCCATTACTGCAGTTTTTAAACTTTTCCGTTAATATCCGTAAATGTCCACACCAAAACATTATGCATAAATATACATTAAACTTCATTAAAAAATCTTAATCATCCAGGATATCCATAATTGATGAAATTTACATCATTTCACATAACTTCTCTAAGTTAATTGTTGGTTATAAAATTGCCGTTAAGTACATATCTGATTATTTTTTGTATTATTAGTTTGGGTAACTATTCCAGATAAGTGAAATTGTTAATTGGTTTTTTTGGTCCTAAAAATTTATCTTATTTTGAGAATAAATATTATACCATAAATACTAAATTCTTATTTTTAAATTAGTTTAGTGTAAAATCTGTTAAATAAGGATAAATAAATGTTTATTAAATTTAAAATTCTTTCAAATAAATGTTCGAAAAATGTGTGTCCTTATATAATTACAATTTTTTGTTTCTCGATATGTAAAACTGAACCACCTAAGATTTGCAGACGATATAGTCCTATTCGAGTAAAACCCAATGCACCTAATTAGAATGATAGAATCACTAAACGAGAAAAGTGTGAAAGTCGGCCTATGCATGAACAAAGACAAAACAAAATTGCTTACAAACTCTGAACCAGTAACTATAAAAATTGACAATCAACCACTCGTATATATGTCAGATTACATCTATTTAGGACAGATAATATCTCACAAAGATCAAACAACTAAAGAAATCGAGAGAAGAGTAGCAAATGGATGGAAGAAATACTGGTCTTTGAAAGAAGTCTTGAAATCCAAGGAGCTAAGTATGCAAATAAAAAGGAAAGTCTTCAACACGTGTATACTTCCAGTCATCACCTATGGATGTGAAACTTGGGCACTCACCAAACGCTATAGAGAAAAGTTGGAACGCTGCCAGAGAGCCACGCAGAGAAGTTTGACAGGAACAAGGAAACAGGACAGAGTGAGATTTAGCACGATAAGAGGAATTATTATAAACAGCCAACTAAAATGGACAAATCACGTAGAAAACCTTGTAAATAAACTTAGGTATTTGACTTACATTTTTAAACGATTAAGTAACATAGTTGATATTAAAAGAATGAAACTGGTATATCATGCATTGGTGCAACCATCAATATCTTATGGAATAATTTGATGGGGGGTATTTATGATACCCATATTAAGCAACTAGAAATTACTCAAAAATTAATAATAAAAATTATGTTGCATAAAGATGTTACCTACCCCTCCTTGCAATTATTCCAAGAAGCTGAACTCTTAGATATAAGAAAAATCTACTGTATGCAATGTCTGAAATATATATTTTCACGAAATGCATATTTTACAAAAAACGAAAATCGCTCCAGCAGTAGAGTAAATAATGCATTTGAGGTTCCCCTATGCAAAACTAGGCTTGCGCAGAGACATGCTTTTTTCATTGCACCAAAAATCTATAATGCACTGTATCAGACTATAGAAATTAAATCTAAAAACATATCCTCTTACAGCATATACAAAAAATTAATAAAGACTTGGGTAACTACAAATGACACAAATACATACCTGCTATAACATCATACCTGTTATAACTTTACAAATCCTAATTTTTATTTAACCTTTTTTGTTTTTCATATATATATATATATTTTCTTCTTTTCTTAACTTTAGTTTTGTAAATACGGAATTATTTGTTCTATAAATATGTTAAACCATAATTATGTTTTAATTTACTAATTTAAAGATTAATTTGCCATGTTGTAACTTAACTGCATTAAAAAAAACTTAAATATACCGACGAACTGGCGATGCCTATGTGGGATTTTTTTTTTGTTATCATACATATATGTATACTATTGTAATATCTTTTTTTTTGTTAAATTGTAATATTGTTTATCTTTAAGCTACATATTTAATTTTATAGTTCCTTTTTTTTTACTTCTTATCAAAAGAAATGTTTTTTGTAATATTTTTATGTATGTAACAAAAAAAAATTATTAATAAAAAAAAAAAATAAGGGAGAAAACTAAAGTTGCCGATATAGTTACCCGAATAGAGCAACAAAAGTGGAGATGGACAGGACACATGATACGCGATCCACAAGAGAAATGGTGCAAAAATGTCACCGACTGGTATCCCAGAGATGGCAAGAGAAGTAGAGGACGTCAACAAATAAGATGAGAAGATGACCTAAAACTCACTGCTGGACATCAATGGAGAAGAGTAGCGCGTGACAGGTCCCAATGGAAAATGTTAGAGGAGGCCTATGCCAAGAGGCAAACTGAGCTTCAGGATATACTATAACAAATAAGATCATGTCTAATACATACCTAACAGAAGTCTAGAATAAAAAGGCTTATTATTATTATTATATGTGACGAATTATTCTTGAAAATCAAACTAATTTACTAGTTAACCCTCAGGTTAGCAGCATCGAAAGGTTGAACGAACCAAAGCGCACACCAGATACTGAGTTCGGTGAGCATGCTTTCGAAGTGTCAGGACCTAAAGCGTGGAACGGACTGCCACATCATTTAAGAATGATCACAGACTCTGCGGAATTTAGAGCTAAACTCAAAACTTACCTTTTCAGACAGTTGTATCCATAAAGTCAAAAACATTTCACCTTCACAGTCCGCGACATTGTAAATAACTAATTGTGTAAAAATGTAATCAAATAAGAACTTGTAAGCTTTTGTAAAGGTCATTTCATAAATATTCTCTAGTCCTCGAATCCTGTCCTTGCATACTGCTTGCTAACAACGTATGCAAGGACATTGGAGGTCTAGTTTCGTTATCAAATGTAGAGTCGTTTTTACCAAAAAATTAGAGTCCTTGAAAGAGCCTTGAAGGGGTAACCATCTGTTACCTATACCAGGGCGGGTATGTGGTGGGTCCTCCAAAGTCCTAAAATCCTGAATTCTCCAATATTTCAAAAAAAAAAAATATTCACTCTACTTTTGGCACTTAACTTCTCGTAAATGTAATATCAACAGTTGCATAACCAACTCAGCGGAATTTAGATCCAAACTGAAAACTCACTTTTTCCGATACTCCTTTCCATAAATTCATCATTCTATTTAAACTTTGCAATTTTAATAGTTTTTTTTCTCTTTTCTCTTTGTTTATAGTTAACTCAATCTGTTTAATGTAATCTGTTAATTGCGATACCTCAATCTGTGTACTGTTGAACGATGAATCACCTTAATGCAGTAAAGATCGACTATTAAATTTATTAATTTATTTAAAGTATCTATACCTTCCCGTAAATCCAGTTAACCTTGAATGTAATCGTAACGAATTGTAAAATAATGTAAAAACTTCCTACTTCTTCTGGCGCTAATCTTAATTGTAAATATGTGTGTTAATAAGTCACCAGTTTTAGGTTAGAATCTATATGTCTTAGTCATAAGTCACTAGCTATAAGTCTTAGATGTAAGTCACTAGCTGTAATTTTAAATCTTGGTTTTAAGCCAGTAATATTAATTCTTTTATATATTTATTTGTACAGCGCCCACGAAAACGGCGCTATATAAATTAGCCAATTATTATTATTATTAGTAGCAAATGTAAAATCAAGCAATGTCTAGTGTTTTAAACATTCCGCGTGCAAATTTGTCAAAGTTGTACCCGTATCGTATCGTATCTTCTCCAAGCATAAATTTTCTAATAAAAGGGTGTTTGTCGGAAGGGATTTGCCAGGTAAATAATATGTTTTCTATGTCTATTTGCAAATAATAAAATTAGATGGAGCCTAAGAAATCATAATAAATTGTTCAGTGTATAGCGCCCTTGGGGTTATTTTTCTCAAAAACGGCGCTCTACAAATTATTCAATTACTCTTTTTAATTCATGTGATGAATGTTAATTTCGACAGTACCTTTTGGTGTTTTCGTGTCTTAAGCATTCTCAATGAGGAGACATTAAATTAATATTTTAATGACACCATAATGGACGAATATAATCTACCGACTACTGTCTTTTCCCCCTACCGATAGCACCGAAAAAACCCGACTTCCACTTAATGAGCAACTTGCCTGATATTTTATTTCGTGTTATTTTAGGTCATTGGTTTTCCAAGACTTTTAGATCTTGTCAATCATTTTGTATTTTCAAAGTCGCAGTTATTTACTTAAAACATTGTACTGGACGCTCATGCCAGTGACATCGACTATAAATTGCCGGTTTCCTCTTGAGGATACTTTATCAATATGGGTTATGTTTAGATATTTTATCCAGAGGGTTTGAAAGTTTACAGGCCTTGCCACGTCTGTAAATTGAATGCATGTGTTGTGGAGGTTTTCAATAATAACTCTTGATTAACGCGAGTCAAATATATTTACATTGAAACTTTGTGTTTCAATAAGTTAGTATATATTTAATAATTATCTCGCTTAGAGGAAAAGCAGGTGGATGGAACGAACGTTGAAACCGGAACAATTTTGCATTATCATGCACTCGGCCGGAGAGCGGTGCCCGGTGATACCAGTATGTAAAATCGGATTTGAATAATATTTTTAAGGTTGTTCGTTGCACGGCTACAGTACTTAGAGTAAGCATTTGCAAATGAAACGCAGACTTGATATGGATATAGTCGGACAACTGAGTGTTTGGGCCAGTTGCCAATTTATAGGGCTGAAAGTATACAGTGCCTATACGTCTTAATAGAGTTAAAGGATACTGAAAAATTCATTCTGGATAGGAAATAATATTGTCGCAGAGTAATTTTTGGTATTATTTAGTTTATATATTTAACAATATTTTACTTAGGTTTAGTGGAAACCCTCAAAACGAATAACTGGTTTTCGTTGAGCGTCATGGTTTTTTATTTTATTTTCAATAATACATGCTGTAGTTATCATTACCGCTCTGGTGAATGAAATATTCTCATCTCTGAAAGGAATGCATGGGAGCCTCCATGAAACTAATGCATTTGTCAAATGATTCATAGAACTGAAAATTAATTCCTATAGTTCCATGGGTTGTCGTGCGAGTAATTTAACCTTGCAAAGGCAAAACAATACACGTGTACGGTGATAAGAATATTATTAAGATTTGTCATCGTAAAAAGTGTGACGATATATCGGTATGATGTTTGGGTTCAGTAGGGAGTCGCTTGGTAAAACTGCGTGTAGCGAAAACATCTAATTCCAAATCCCAATCGTCAAAATTCACCGACGGTTTTGAAATTTCAATCGGTAAAAATGATACTTTTTGTTTTTATGGTGACGTTACGTTTTTATTTTTTTGTGACGTTACGAAAATGATCCTTTTTATATTTATTAAAATGGAGACAAAAAATGATACTTCCAGTTCATAGTTGATACACAGTAACTTCGCGAGCTAAAGACATGCATTTGCTTAATTTATGATTGAAAAAAATCAGTTTATTTCTGTTTTTTAATTTTTCGTATTAGCAGAACAGCCTTTGCCAGTTGAAAATTCATGCAAGAGGCTCATCGATGTCGTTTATCTTCACACGATAATAGTATTTACAATGCGAGTATAAAGTTCGAATTTTCAGTATGTATACAATTTTTAATCTTCCTGACCTGGAAATTCCCAGCAGCCTCTGCTAATCTAAAAAAGCATGTAATTAAATAATTATGTCATAACACCGTTCATTTTTGCTGACAATATGTCAAGAATGATTTTAATAAATGTTTATTCTTTAATCTTTGCCCGTAAGGTGCAGCGATGTATGTGTTTTTTGTTTGTTAAGCGACATGTATTTGTGTGTTATTGTTTTTTTTAACATGTAATAGCTACTATATTATCAATGATTAAAATGACCACCTGCTAAGCTATATGAAATATTTTGTCTGTGGGAATATTGATATGCACCAAGAAATTCTTTTGATTATTCAGATCTGTTATCTAAACAGCTTCGATCCTGAATGGTGGTCATTCATCAGGGCGGTAAAGAAATCTACTGCTTGTCTGATTGATAGTGTGGTTGAAAATAAAATTACAACCAGGAAGCTCAACCTAAACCAGTCATTTGTTTTGAGGGTTTCCACTAAACCTAAGTGAAATATAGCAAAATGTATAACCGAAACGATACCAAAAATGACTCTGCGACAATTGTGTTTCCTGAACGAATTTGAACGAATGTTTCAGTATCCTATAACCCACAATTACAGAGTTAACAAACCTATTAATGTACTTGTGTTGAGAAAATTGTCCACTGAAGACCAACTCTAATTAAAATTTAATAACGGACTAGCAGGGATCTTATATCACATCACTGCAGAAGATACAGCCCAACAGCACCGTAGAGTAATGGATACTCCCAGTATCGCTCTGGTGAAAGACAGAGTCGTAGCGTTGCTTGAAATAATTTGAAACATAATATTAAGTAACCAAATCTAATAACCAGAATAGATAGGGGAAGTTGTAACTCTTGTAAAGTCTGGCAAACAAAAGAATGCGCCTGAGGGTCGATGCACCTTTATGGATTCTCGAAACAACTTCTACAAAACTGCGCAGTAGGCACATGAAGGGCTAAAACATTCTTCATTCACAAAAAACAGGTCATTTAAAAAAAATGAAGAAACTTTTTTAGAAAATGCTAAATTTATTGGGTGATTACTACACGTGAGGGGTGATTCCGGTTCTATTTAAGGATAAGGAATTTTCCTTAGCCGAATGAACGACTTTTTCGTAAACTAGGAAAAATGTAGGTTCTACTTGGGTAATCTTAAAATAAACGTTAGCTAGGGACAATTCTGGTTTTTCTCAAGGGAGAGGATTTGTTTTTAACCTTAAAATTAACGACTTTTTCATTAGCTACGGACAATTATCGTTCTACTTAAGGGTAAGGATTTGTCTTTAACTTTAAAATAAACCACATTTTCCTTAACGGTGATTTCAGTTCTCTCGGATTTCAGCAATAATGTTGTTCATTTTAAAGTTAAGGACAATTCCTTGTCATTAAGTAGAGCCGGAATTGTCCCTCAGATATTTTGAGGTGCCTACCATTTTAGCTATTTGCTTAAATTTCTATCGGATCTTACCAACGACCTCCGTTGTTCTTTTATCCTTGGAGATGATATAGCAGGTCTGTGGACGCAGTTGATCTGCGGGAGTATTGTGATCCCACCGCGGCATCTGTTGGATAAACAAAGAGACAGACGTCAAACGACCATTACACTGAAATCAACAATTAAACCATTCAATTAGCATGTCGACGACTGCTGATGTTGGCCTAATTCAGAACAGTATGCGACATTTACATTGGTACAGGGAAGAAAGGGTATACAATTATTATTTTATTGATCAGGAAAACTTTTTAATTATAAATGTGTTTTAATTGCATAACTAGCGAGTTCTCGGCATGCGTTGCTATCCCACTTAATAAATAAATGCTTGTCCTTTCCCATTCGTCCCGTTCTCTTTCCGCCTCCCCTTCCTCTTCCCTCCCCTCTCCCGCATTCCATACATGCAGTCCCGGTACATTCAGTTTTCAAACAGTTCGCGAACCATCTATTGCAATTTTTTTAATAAAAATTTCTTAATGCCATAGCTCACTATTATATATAGAAACCATCCCAGGCATGCACACATCAAATCCCCAAAGTTTCAATCAAATAAAAGGTTTGCAATGCATAATTTCATGATGCCAGAACTAACTATTATATATAGAAACCATCGCGGGCATGCGCACATCAAATTCTCAAAGTTTCATAGTTACGGATGAATGGTTTAGCAACGCATAGACAACTCATATACGCATGTTTATACCCATGAAAGCACATTTTAATTTTTGTATAAATAATTTTAGTGTATGTGATTAATCACATAGTTTCAACAGATTAGTTAGTTATAGTTAGTTATACGTAGTTTTGTGGTGTCCCAAAATATGTCATTTAAGCAGTACCTTGGAAGAGTATCATCTATTGTTGTTCGTGTCTAGTGCACGAACGGTCACGGTAAAAGCCGAAAGTATGTGGTAGACGGCTGGACTTCATCAGTGACGCGAGAGTAACTTAGTCTCATATGGAAATATAACTTAGGGCCTCATGTAGAAAGGACATCTTAAACACCCCAAGGTAAATATTCATTGTAAACATTACGATAAACGTATATAAAGAAACTTGTAACCTCAACGAACCTCGATCTTATTTGGAAGTTTCCGAACACAATTCATTAAAGAACACTACACATAATTTTTCATTTGACCACTAAATAAATCTTTGTAAAAAAGCGAAGTAAATAGCATTTTTTATTTTCTACAACTTTATAATTTCTACAGCGTTTTAATTTGTGCGTGTTCAGATTTTCCGCCAAAATAATATGTACTTTATTCTTGCGGAAAGCGTCTGTGATGGCCTGTTGCAATCCCCGGCCACGAATCTGGAGGTAGCAGGATCAAATTCCGGTATGCGCATGTTAAGTTTATTTTAGTAATTCTTATATAAATTTTTGTGGCACGTTTCGAGTGGTAGCTACTTTCAGTATCGCCTTGGCGATAGACCACCATTCAGATTCGAAACGTTGCTTAAAATGGCTTTAGCCGTGTTTGGCGAACAAATCTGAACAGTTTTCTTTCCCTCCTCACTACCTCTAACCTTACAACATACCCCAATTGGGAATGCCACGGTCTGATTGGCTCCAGATGGTTGGGAGTAGTTGGTAATTTTACAGTACCTACGTAGGTTTTAAAAGTCTAGATGACGGTTATATTAGCAATCTACGTCATAGTCAAATTCGGACCGCTTAGGAATTATTTGGAATGTTTTTAAGAATACTAAATAGTAATAGTAACAAGTATCTCTTTCTCACTCACTCGACACAGTTTTATATTATCTGTCCCGCTCGTCATCCGTCGCTAATGTTCGTAAATAGTCGGGATAGTTTTCTTTCTTCGATCGACACTCCCGCCCGACCGTCAGTCAGTCAGCGCACCACTCGCGATAAAACAAATATCTAAATCCAGTTTTTAATACTTCTAAAAACACTCTCCTTTCTTCCCCTGGACCAATCATTTTGTAATGGACGTTGCATGTTTCACTAATAGGAAAATGAAAATGACCGGCGATATATCTATGACCCTAATAATAGTTGCTGTAGATCAGAGGTGCTCAAATGGTCGATCGCGAGTGCTTTTTGAGTCGATCTCTAAATAGATCTATTCACAGTTTTTGCTTCAGTTGATCCCCAATAAGGCCTCAAAAAGACTATATCATGCCTTTTTGTTTATTATTTATTTGTATCTTATATTTGTCAATGGTCGCGCCTTTTTTTGTTGTTCACTCTATCCTCATCTATGGTGTGTGACTTGAAAAGTCCACCTTGGAAAAAAATCGACTAATTATTGCATATTCATGGTGAAATATTGTCAAAAATTGCCCCCTTAAAAGACCAAAGTTATCGATCTAGTTTCTAGTGTGTGGTTTGGTTTATTTACGAGTCAGTCAGTCCGAGTTGTAACTGAAGGCGAAACGAAGTTTATTAATAAATAATGCAAAATGCGGTGAAGAGAAGTAAAACGTTTCATTTTAATAAAGATTGGGAGGAATAATTTCACAATATTTCACAATAAATAATAATAATATCTTGTAAATTTTTTAAACCATTTCAATTCGTATTTTTGTCGCACTTACGTTTTGGACACGCGAACATTGTTTTCCACGACTAAGTTTCTACGTTGTATTCTCGAATGTATGTACGAAAGAAGTTCATCAGAAAATCATCAAAATTATACCGTTGGTTACCTATTACAATCTGTGCACAGTTGAAACATTTTTATGTGAAATGTGAATCTTATGTGGACGTCATCAATCCAGCCTGCTACATCAACCAGTGAGTTTTACGCTTCATTATTTCCTACCTTCTAAGAAAGTTCCTTACATACACCATTTTTTTACATACACTATGTAAGTGCTGCCAGAATCAAAGAGAAACCATTTTCATGTTCTGAGTGTAGTTTAAATTCGCCGCACACAGATTTAATTTAAACCAGTTTCGTGTTCAGAATGTAAAATTCCAGTTCTTATATTCTCGAAGTACAGTTATAAAATTCTGGTTGCAGACTGTGTATGTACAGCCAGAATCAAAGAAAAACAAAAATGGATTTCTACGCACCCCCCCCCCCCAGGGCTTGAAAAATCTGCGGTTGAGTCGATCGATCGTAGTCTAATAATATTGAGGTAGATCGCCAGCAGTTCAAGTTTGAGCACCCCTGCTGTACATTCATACGAGTAGAGATTATTAGTTCTTGGAAGTAATCGACCCTTCTGATTACAAGGTAGAGTTTATATTTTTTATTTGTGAATTTTATTTGCACATTAAAGTTTACAAATTGCTAATTAATCATAACATTTCGTATTATTGGTATTGATGGAAAACTATTAGACTGGTTTGCAAGCTATCTATCTGATATAGTACTACTTGTAAAAATTAATTTGTTCCTTTCCAATCAATTTATAGCTGCCAGTGGTGTACCACAAGAGTCTCATTTAAGCCCAATTTCATTTTTAATGTTTATAAACGATATTGTTGATATATTTGATAAAGATGTAAACGTGTTGCTTTTTGCAGATGATTTGAAAATTTTTAAAATAATTAAAACGGCCGAAGATTGTATCTGTCTACAAAATAATTTAAACAAGTTAATTAATTGGTGTTCTCTTAACAAACTTTTTCTGAACATAAATAAGTGTCATTCAATAAGATTTTACAGAATAAGTCAACCAATAATTCATCCGTATGTACTTAACAACTCTACCCTTACCCCTGTCTCAAGAAATTAATGACCTGGGAATAATTTTCGACTCTAAATTAAACTTTATATCCCATATAAACACAATCACTAATAAAGGAATAAAAATGCTTGGCTTCATTCTTCGAAATACCAGAGGTTTTAGGAATATTTCAACGGTAAAATTTTTGTAAGCATCCTTAGTACGTAGTCAAGTCGAATATAACTCCTCGATCTGGTCCCCCCATTTTAAATTACATTCAGATACAATCGAAAAAATTCAACACAAATTCCTAAGACATATAAATTTTAAACTCGGTATTCCCATTGAAAACATAAATTATAATTAATTACTTGATGAAAGAATTAAATTTATTAAAACTCTCAGATCGAAGACTTATATCCGACTTAATATTTATGTTCAAAATTGTAAATGGTAGTCCTGATTTAACTAAGCTCATCGAATTTCATATACCCACTAAAGCAATTCGCTCCAAAATCTTATTTCAATGTAACAACAACAGAACTGAGTACACGAAACACTCGCTTTTACCTAGATTACATGAAGTTAGTAATAGATACGCAGATGTGGCGGATCTATTTAACTGCACGGAAGCTAGGTACAAGAAGGCTATTCTATCATATATCTTCAATCAATATTAATTTTGTTTATACTATAGTATTGAATGTAATTGTAGCCCTTTGTGTCATTTCTTAATCAAATGCCACAATTAACTTAACTCTTTTTTTAAATTATTTCCTGTGTACCTTCAACTAATATTTTGTGACATGTAATATGTATTTATGGTATATTTTTACCGTTAATAAATAAATAAATTATTTCCAGTTTGATGTAGCTCCTACAATACATATTGAACCTTCCAATTGGTGCGGAATTTAAAGTTTCTGGTAGCGTGATATAAAACTTCATCCCTTTGTAAAGTAAATTATTCTGCGTATTCGCTTTGTCCTTTTTTTGTAGCCTGATTTCCTCGCACGTTCTTGTGAATGACCTTGTTGTACTCGGACATACTTTTATTCGAGAAGTATTTTGGTAATAGGTTGTTTACTATTTTATGGATACATACCATCGTGTTCAAGGTCAGCATCTGTTTCACGGTTAGCCAATTTGATTCCTTTAACATTTATTTGAAAAACAAGTTAGTCAGAATTAAACGCTACAATAATAAACAAAAATTGACGAAGCCAACAAAGAACATTTAAACAGTTACTTTTGTTGGTGGTTGGTTGGTTGTTGCCAAGTCCTCCGTAACATATAACATTGTCAGCTTATCAAGAAGCAAGTGATAGGTGCTTAAGTCTATACACGCACACACTTCACAATGCAGGACGTCATATACCTACTGATGTGACTGAAGGATGACAGACGGTAGGCTTGTTGAAAATCAATTCGATATATCGAAATATCGATATTTTTAATTCAAAATATCGATATTTTTAGCCGATATATCGATGCAAAATATCCAATATCGAAAATTGTATCAAAAACGATATTTTTTAAAATTTATGTATTTAAAGTCACTAGAATCCAAAACCGTATAGGAACGAACGGAAAAAAAGTAACTGTATTGGGTCATCTGGCGGTTGAAATTTTAACTATTTATAGCTTACAAATCTATTGTCTTTGCATTAGTATTTGTGATCACCAATACTATCTCATGTGTGTACATAGAAATGTATATGTTGAAAACTTTTATTTTCTATGTACATTGGTTAATTAAAGTAACAAATGTATATAGAAAATAAATCTTATTTTAAGCAGTCAACTCATTAGAAACGGAATTCCAAATAAAAATCAACCGCAATCACCGGAAAAACGGAACTTGCAAGTTAAATTGTTTTTTTTCTTTCAGAGTTCCCCATTTATCTTTTTAAATACATAATATCATTTTGAGTTGTCAGTGTTAAAAATAACATTGCTTGAAAAAAATGCTTGTAAGTACATCAACAATATTTGATTCATGGGAATTCCAAAAAATACATGGGTAGATATATAATACCAGTAATATTGTCATATGCAATAAAAAATTTACCAATTTCCGTAAATTTAGTGCTGATTTCCCTTTTCCCTAAAAAATATTTTTCTCCCCTAGATCTAGTCAAATTTCCCTAGACGGCACGAAAATATAGGTACAAAGGTTACCGAATGCGATCGGATAATCGACGACGGCCAGCGGCGAGTGGTAGAGAGGGCGAATCCTAAATAAATTATTAGTGTAATAATTAGTAATACAATAAGTTATGCCGCTCTCCGCATCTCCTTATTTTTAATATTATTGATGTTGATATCTTAACTTTTCGGGGGGGGGGGGGGGGGGGGGGGGGGGGTTGGGGGTTCAACCCCCCCCCTGACTACGCCCATGGAATACACTATTAATCTCTTGAAAATTTTACCGATATATCGATATTTTTTTCACTTTCGACATCCCTAACAGACGGTCGCTTCTTCCTGGATGAGGTTTTCTATGGTTTCCCTCTTTTCCAAAAGACGAATGCGGAGGAATTTATTTATTTATTAAACGTTCATAGGTCTTTTGCAGACATTTATATACACATTTATTATACATATGTCTAACATTTACCAACATCAGTTCATACAATTTATTTAGTTCTACAACAAACATATCATTTCTTACATTACAATTTTCAATTTGAGAGGCGGGTATGGAACCATTTATTGGATTAACACCTCTGCCATAGGTCATCCCAAATGGTTCGCTACGTTTGGTGACTTAGGAGGGGTGCCCACGTTCATGGGATGAGGTTTATCCGGGTCTTAGCTTCGATGCGTCTGCCCACCAGCTGCATGGCAGGCCGGATCGGGAGAGAATGGTTGAGGGAGTCCCTTTGACTTCTCCAGCCGTACTCTCTTTGAACATCGCCTTGCATACGTCCGTCACTCCTGTACACACTAACTCCCAGACTCCTACCTACCCCTAATACCCTTTTCCTTCCCAGAACTTCCTCTCCTTCCTTTACTAAAAATACCCTCCACACAGCATCCCCAAAGATGACATAGGCCCTGAGGAAAATAATTTTCCTCAAGGCCTCCTGTGTGGAGCTAATGTTAAAAAAAATACATATAATACATAATACAATAAATACATAAAGCAAACTTGTCAGCTTTATTAATTACTAATTATTTTTACATTTATGTAGGACGGAGAGGTTTTTAAAATGTCGAAAAGGTTTGTAAACGCATTGGCAGTTCGGTGAAATCGCACTAGCGGTGAATGATAAGTATCTATAATTATTGCTATGGTTGTCAGTTGCCAAAGTGGAAAAGATGGTGGAGTCGAGTGGATTTCACAGGGACACGGATATTTATAAAACTTATTATCATCTGAGGGCAGTATATGTATGAGATTATTCAATAATTTATAAAGTATAAGAATATCATTAATAGTTCTCCGGGTAAAAAGTAGTGGTAGTTTTAGATTAAACATTAAAGTATTGTAACCTACATCAATTACAGGTTGTCTCAATTTGTATTGAACGTATCTAAGAAACTTCATTTGTACTTTCTCCAAGTGGTGTACTAGGAGAGAAAAATTATAAATAGGAGACCATACAAGAGATGCGTATTCTAGTTGCGATCTCACAGGAGTAAATCAGTTTCAATGTCTCAACGTTATGAAAAGTCCTTGTGTTACGTATTACGAGACCTAAAATTTCCATGGCCTTATTGGAAATAAGGAACTCCAGTGAAAAATATTATGGCTTTAAAAAAATATGTTCATATAGACCAATAAACGCTGATTTTGAATATGTAAGTTTATTTAATAATATTAAAAGCAGTGTTTTTAAAAAAATATTAAAAAGTCCATTTTTAATGGTATCTCGCATTAGTTTATCTCTATTATTGAAAATATTAAAAAAAACTACTGCACAAAAAAATAGTACTGCTTCTTCTAGGGAGAGTACTTCGAACAACGCAATTCAAAATGGCGGTAATTGATCAGCTGATTGTCCGATCCTATACTAATTTTTTGGTTTTCGGGGGGTCTTGAAAAATTAAAACTTTGACAATTATTTTAACTATTAAAATTAACGCTAAAAATATAAATATAAATGCAGTTATTTAAGTTAGAAGGACATTATTCATAAAAAAAATAAAAAATTTGACTGGAGTTATCTATTGTTTCACAGTGAACAAAGGTAAGTCTCCCATCAAAAATAACACCGAGGTCTTTGGTACTAATACAATTTCATTATTATTAATTGAATACCTTGTAAATATTGTATTCCGTGAAGGGTAAAAACACGTGTGGAAACATTTTGTCGCGTTTAGGAATACATTTGTTTTTCACACCATCCAGCAAGACTGTCTTTATTTTGCTGAAGGATAAGTGCATCATTTAAACAACTTGAAAAGCTGTAGGTCATCTGCAAATAGAGTGAAATTCCTAAAAATAAACCATAGCCGACACCGTCCTACTCCCCACACAACACATATAGAAAGGTAAGTATATTTGGCCGTAGTTGGTTGCAGCTGGTGATGCACGGGTTGATGATGCTACAAAAACATGCAATTTGAGTAGGGTTTTAGGTGATAATTTTTTTCCTACCGATAAAATACAAGGCTTCTAATTAGCCAGGTATCATTTTAAACACTCATATGAGGGTAAAATTGTGGGGCGCATATGACGCCGTTCTTTTGAAGTGAAATTTCCATAGCACCGTTATGATTTGGATTACGGATGAAATTTCGAAAGCTATATTCGAATATTTTTTTTTTTATATAAAGAACATTTATTTTAAATTCCGTAAATTTAGAAGATTTGCCACTTAATGGACAATAAGAATCTAATAATATTTTTGATTAGTAATCTAATAAAAAAAAGCTAGGAGTTCAATATTCTATTATCTGGAAACTATAGAACATATTATATCGGGATGTTCTATATTAGCGCCGTCCGAGTATACATTTAGGCACAATCAGGTTTTAAAAATAATCCACCAAAGTTTGGTAATTAAACATAACTTGATTGACTGCCGTAATATAGTACCATATTATGAATATGAACCAAATTCATTTTTAGAAAATGAATTTTATAAAATATATTATGATAAAACTATACTAACAGACAGAACAATTAGTCATAATAGACCTGATATAGTTTTACATGACAAAATTAAAAAAATAACTTATATCATTGATGTAGCTATTCCAAATTCCTGTAATATTCAAAAAACTGTTTCTGAAAAAATTAGAAAATACACAGATTTAGGAAATGAGATTAAAAGAATTTGGCATTCTCGGAATATAAAAATATTACCATTTGTTATTTCGGCTACTGGCATTATACCTAGGTCTCTGATTCAAAATTTAGGCGTATTAGATTTGTCAAAGAATTTATACATAAAAATGCAAAAATCGGTAATTTTAAATACATGTAGCATTACAAAAGATTTTTTAAATATTTATATTGAGGGATCAGTAGGATTTATAGGTTCAATTAGGAATTCCACAGAGCCGAACCCTCTGATATGAAAATATCTGGAGTCGGTGAATTTTTTTTCCCATCTGGTCTCTGGTAGGTTGACATGTTGTTCTTGTATTGTTTTGTAATTATAATACATATAGTGCAATTGCCTAACGTGGATTGACCAGATGATCATTTGGGAAGTGTGTGAAAGGGTTTAGTTTTTCCTGTGGGGAAAATTAAACCCGGACATTTAAATCTGGTGCGTAATATAAATATTGACACTTTTCGTAATCTCGCAATGTTTGTATTTCTTTTAATTGAAGAAATTCATAAATATTTAATATTGTTTCGAGAATTACCAGACTAGAGCTATTTGAACATTTTTTAATCGATTATTAATATTTCAATACCTATATAACATTATGATTTTTTTTAAACAATATTTTTTTCCTCACGAGGCTCAGAGGAAAAAAATCCTCAAGGCCTAAGACATCTTTTGGGATGCTGTTTGAAGGGACTTTTTTATGGAAAGGAAGGAGAGGAAGGAAAAAGGTACACGGGGAGCGTAGGAATTTGAGGTTAACGTGTTCAGGAGTGACGAACGTATGAAGTCATCCCTCCCACTGCGGTGCAAGGCGATGGAACGAGAGAGTCCGGCTGAAGAGGTCAAAAGGGGTGACCTATGGATGGCAGGTGTGTTGGTTATCCAATAAATCGTTCTCGGGGCGGCGGTACCCATAACCACCCCTCAAATTGATTGATTACGCCAGTCGCTAACCAATTTCCTATTAAGTGTACGGTGAGATTAAAAAAAGTCTAAAATTTTAGTTGGAGTCTACGGAGACTCGATGGTAAACGTTCTGCAATTGACAAGTCATTTAGTAAGAATTCAAATATCTGACCTCTAGTAGTTACCTATCTTGAGAGTGCCTTTCAGCCTTTCAACTTCAATAATATATGTTACGATACGAATGTACAAACCTGCTCTGGAGTAATCCTTTACCGGTGCGACCAACGCACCTGGCGGCACTGATTTGTTGTGACTTGGAATATCTTCTATAAGGATAAGAAGGTTATATTGGCCATTAAGCCTTTCAATAACAAATTAGAGAAGATAAAAGAAAATCAATTTGTAATCACTATACCTTTACAATAAAATAAAAATAAACTCAAAATAGAGTATGATAAAAACGCAGATTTATTGCATGTTTGGTGCTATTTATTGGACAGCTGTGAAAATTAATGCTTTTCTCGTACTGAATTTGAATTCTGGATGAATTAATTTACAATCAACGGGAAATTTTTTAAAAGCCTTTTTTAATTAATCCGAAATGGAGCGGAATTGTAAGTGTCCATTGCGACGCTTAAATTACGTTTATGTGGCAATAAAACTCAACATTATTATTCTTTGTCGCGTGTTACGAATTTTCCTCTAAAATCGTGTCTTTCATTCTTTATTTAGACAACTAATGACCAGTTGTTTCACATAATTTGAACATTTCATCAAATTTCAAAATTTGATTTTAATTTCTATTCAATTTCTTTTATTACACATCTTCTTATATATAAAAATGAATCGCTAAATGTGTTGCTAAGCGCAAATCTCGAGAACAGCTGAACCGATTTCGCTAATTCTTTTTTTAGAATATTCCTTGAAGTACTAGGATGGTTCTTACGGAGAGAAAAATTAAGAAAATTGCGCAGAAAATTGGATAATTTCAGAAAATGTAACGACTATAGCACGTTTGACAGTTCGCGTGTTTGAGAATGACATTTTGCAAAACAATGACTGTTAAATCAGGATTCTATTTTTGAAAAACCTTAAGTTGATAAATTTATTTACAGTAGGTACTCCCCTAATAGTTTGAATCGAATCAAGATTTTTAGATATTTGAAATAGGTACCAAATTTAATATACATGAAAAATGTGAATTTGAATAAAAATTGTAAAAGGTGGCACGCGAGGTGTTTAAAAACTGAATGTACTGGGATTGAATATATGGAAAGCGGGAGGGAGGGAGAGATGGGGGAGCAGGGGGGAGGGGGGAGGGAGGGCGGTGAGAGGGGGGGGGGGGGGGGAGGTGGAGGAGGCGGAGTGGGAACCCCCCTTACACCATGCGAGCGAAGCCGCGGGAAAAAGCTAGTTTATTATAACATTGTTCTGCTATTGTTATCAACACCTATGGCATAGGTCACCCCAAGTGGTTCGCTACGTTTGGTGACTTAGTGTGACCGCGTTCATGGGGTGAGATTTATCTGGGTTTTGGTGGTGGATGCATTGGCCGGGCGGATCAGGAGAGACTGGTTGAGGGACACATTTTGATCTCTCCATCAGGACCCTCACGGAAGATCGCCTTACACCGCAGTGGGGGGGGTGGATTCATACGTCCGTCACTCCTGGAGACACTGACCGCCAGATTCCTATCCACCCCTCGTACCAAGAACTTCGTCTCCTTCCCTTCCTTATGAAGACCCTCCACACATCATCCCTTAATATGATACAGGCCTTTTATTATTTTACTGAGGGCCTCCTGCTTGGACAACTTTAATAGAAATTTCTTAGAACTTGAAAATTAATTTTGAAATGTGATCGATTGTTCAAATTCTATGAAACAACTGACCCTAAGGTTGGAATATTTCAAACTTCGTAAAACTTCAACAGATGATCTTCGATAATTTGAATACTTCACGAGTAATAGTCCCCGTTAAATGGGGATTCCCCTACTCATTTCAGCTTTTCGACAAGTTGTGATTAGCCGTAAATTATATTGATCCTGCTGTTGTGCTCCGCCGTTGATCGCAATTTGAATATCACAGAAACAGGTCAAAATCAGCATTTGACGGAAATCGTTCAAATGCTTTTAACAACAATTCTCTAAGAACTACCACACACAAGCATCTATTTCTCAACTACACACAAGGGAACAAATTCACCTCAAATATCGATGTATTTAATACAAGTTTACCGTTATTCAAGAAATATCTGAACAATATTTTTATGTAGAATATTTTGATATCTTAGGAGCATCACGTAGGGTCTATTGCATATATTTGTGTATTTCTATATTAATCTACAATGTAAAAACTTGTTAAAGTTTTCTTTTTATGTATCTTGCATATTGTCATGTATTATTTATGACATTCAATCAGTCACCTGTAAATTTTGTAATTACTAACATACCTACTACATAGCTTATTTCTATGCCATTTACAACGTAGAAACTTTCTCTTTTATTGTAATGCACTATCTTTCCTTAAATTTATCTGTATACCTTCCTTTTATATGATGTTTACTAGTTATGTTTTTACAGTTTATCTTTTTTATTCAAAAAAACTGTCTCTGTATTATAAACTTGTCATGTAAAAGCCCATCAGGGCGTTGAAAATTAATAAATAAAAATAAAATAAATAACCCTGATCAACAATCAAATGTGAGGTGCTTTGAAATGCCCTATCCTTGGACTGTGATATTAGATGCAACTAGTGAAAAAAAAAACATAGAAACCTTGACTCTGTTGAAACCAAACTAACCTTACCTCACCTAAACTAACTATGTATGTCATTATGCAGACGCAAGGAACCTGTCCGAGTTTTTTTTTTTATTATTGTATACAAATTGCATATAATTGGAATTTATTACCCGCTAAGCTACTGCAAGTAGCTTGTCAGCCTGAAATTAGTTCCACAGATTAGTTACACCCACAAATTAAATAATCATAAATGCATTAGCTTATCAACAACAAACACAAATACTCATACACATATAACATACCTACCAACATTTTGATGTGGAATAGGAAAACATTCATACATTTTTTAAATATCAAGAAAAAGTTGAGCAACATAACAACAGTAATGCATTAGTAGTTTATCACATACTTTCAATTTAACGCATGGTAAGAAAGAGCAAAATATAATCTTAATACATAAGGTTACCCTAAGAGCCATGATTTTAACATCAGTGAGAATTTTGTTTTAGAACAATTTAAAAAAAAAAATCGTATGGCAATTTGTTAAATATTAATGGTATAATATATTCAAAAGTTCATTGACCATATTTATTTTGAAACACAGATACTTTCATCCCTTTATTTTCTATGAGGCGCATATTGCGTGCATGATCCACCATTGTTTTATATGGACTGCCGGATATACGCTGCAATGCAATTTTTTGCCACATAAAAGCACGCCCAGGAAATACATTGATTGATTTATATAAGATACTAATATCTCGTCTTTGGTTAAAAACGGTTTTGCTTACAAGGAACTTTACCATGGGATTTTGAATCATTTGTACATGTTTTATGTTGGTTTTACATGATTGACCCCAAGAAGTTATCCCATATCACACTGTTGATTCTGCAAGAGAGATATAAATCAATTTCATAGTTTTTATAGGCACATAATATTTTATTTTATGAAGTCTACCTACAAAATGGTCCATGCACCATATTGACTTACTTGAAGAAACTGATTCTGTGGGTCTGGAAACCAGGAGGAAAGCAAGTTTAGATATTATGTCTCAAATTTAGAACAATTTTTTCGATTGCCCATTCCTCTTGGGATGCTATGATTTATAAGTACCAGTACTATGACCTGTTTAGAGTACCGAACGGTAGAATTGACGTCCTGGCAAAGAATAGTGTGAAGAGGGGAGTGGTGCTGTTAATGAACTTGCAAACCATCTTTTTTTTACACGAGCTCCACACAGGAGGCCCTGAGGAAAATAATTTCCCTCAGGGCCTGTGTCATCTTTGGGGAGGCTGTGAGGAGGTTTTTTATAGGGAAAGGAAGGAGAGGAGAATTCTGGGAAGGAAAAGGGTTTAATGGGTGGGTGGGAATCTGGAGTTCGGTGTGTCCTGGTCATCCACCTCCAAGACCTAGACAAACCTCACCCCATGAACGCGGGCACCCCTGCTAAGTCACCAAACAGAGGTGAGGTGATGGTTATCCAATAAAGGTTCCCGGGGCGGCGGTACCCATTCCCGCCTCCCAAATTGAAAGATCTGGATGTAAGTGACTGTTATCTAAATACCTTTTTTTTTTTTTTACACGAATACCGCACAAGAGTCCCAACTGCTCCCGTCTGGAGCCAGTGGGACTATAGCATCCCCAATTGGGGTATGTTGTGAGGCTGAAGTGGGGAGGGGAAGCAGACAGGGAAGAGGAAGGTGGGGAAGTACCTGGCTATTCAGATCTGGTCACCAAACACGGCAGAAGCCATTTCAAGCAACGTTTCAATTCTGAATGGTGGTCTTACACCAGGGCGATACTGAGAGTATCTTCCACTCTGGAACGTGCCGCAAATATACTATATATTATTTTAAATGAATAAATTGTGAAATACACAAATTAATCAAATAAAATTTATTTGCCACGCTGGGATTCGATCCCGCGACCTTCGGAATGCTAGTCAAGCGCCTTACCGCTGTACTAGTACCTAATTGTCTGTTGTACAAAAAAAATCGGAGTGTGACATTCCCACGCGGAAGAAGTGAAACCTTCTACGAAGCACTTTTTTTATCAATGTGAAGGATGATTTTTTCCATATTTTTGTCGTCGAATTCCAGGGCACCTTATTCTATACATTTGGTCATTGTAATAGTATTTGTGTTTTCTTCTCCTTTTCTTCTTAGTAGATGTCGCTTTATTTTGTGTTTTCTTTTGCCTGTTCATGATGGAGTAGTTTGAAGATTGGATTTTGATTTCACAAAAATAAAAATATCTATTTTTTTGATCTCTTAGGTTTCGATTCTTGGTCTGCTGAATGTCTGGCCACTGAGGTTCACCAGGCGCTTTATACCCCTACACCAAAGGAGACTTGCGTGGGACTGTGGATTTATGGCATTATATTGGAACCGAGTACCCGTGAATTAAATAAATACTTTATTGCTATCTCATTCTCTCGCACGCTTTATCGTATCTATAGATATATGTTTTGGTCTCTTTTTGGTGTCGCTCGTTTCCGTTTCATCGAGTTTCAAATCACAAAGGTGCTAAAGAATGTTGCATGTTCAAAACTGCATGGCCACCGTAAGTATAGCAGCGCACCTGATAAAATAGTTATCGTGATAAATTTACAAAAGTTTTGTTATGGAAGGTGTGTAGTTGTGTAGGGGTGGTGCAACTGCTGCATTGGTAATGAACTTCAGGAAAGGCTGTCACCCTTTCATGACTCAAAAAAAAGCATGCATACTAATGTACGTTTATCAAAATTAATTTTATGGAGGGTTAACACTCTAATGATGCCCTTTTATGTCTCTTGAGGCTCATAAAGAGGGACTCATTTTCAGGTAGCCATAACAATGGTATTATTTTTGTTGAATTGGCGAAGACATTGTCGTAGGTCGTTGCCCCACGGTAATGGGGAGACTGGTAGAGTACAAACGACCTGTATGTAGGCCCTGAGGCAGGGGACCGCCGACCTATTTTGTGCGGACCTTGTGTTAACAATACCAGATATTTTACAGATGTAACTTGAGTAAGTAATTTGATATTTTTTCCCACGCTGTGTCTTTGCTGCCGTCTGAATAATCTGAACCTTAAACTTCAAGGCAAAGGAAAGCTTGTATAGGAGCTCCTGACAGAAGTAAAAAGCTTTTTCCGAAAACTCGATCTTATCAACATCGATCTTGATAATGAACGCCTTCACTTCCCTAATTTAAAAAAAAAACGGCAGTGACCGTGCTTGATGTCGGCCAATACAAGACGTTAATTAAGGATCTCAAATCGGAATTAGAAAATAGATTCACAGATTTTAAGAAAAATGAGAATATCGTCGACATCCTCAGTAAAATTTACTCTCTGCATCCTGGTGATGAATGGAGCAATGAAGCTGCAAATATTTTCGGGAGTAATAGTGCTGCAATCCAGATGGCAATCATCGATTTTCAAGAAAATGCAGTTTTAAGACACCAAACACAGGAAGTTTCTTGTCAAGAGTTTTGGATAAAATTTGTTTGTGCTAATAAATAAAAAATAGTCCAAGGCAAAAAATGTCATCTTTCTCATTAATATTGTAAAAACAAAAATTTTAGCAAAACAAAAAAACGACTTCAAAAAATGCACTAAAAAGTAAAAAAAATAATTTCGTATTCTTCTACAACTTCATAATCAACATATTTTTTCTAATCATCAATATGTAGGTATGATTGTTACTTTTGGAGTCGGTGTAAGTCAAGGTAGGTTTGTAACTACATACATAGTTATAGGTAAGATGTGCTTGTGTCGCACAAGCGACTTGCTGACACCGACTCCAAAAATAACAATCGTACCTACATATTGATGATTAGAAAAAGTAAGTAGATTATGAAGTTGTAGAAGAATACGAAATATTTTTTTTTACTTTTTAGTGCACTTTTTGAAGTCGTTTTCTTGTTTTGTTAATTTTTTTGTTTATTTTTTGATTTTTAGTGAATCTGAAGTACACTAACTAATTTGTCTGAATATGGGTAAACTGGAATGGGGAATTTGTCTGAAAATGAGACAGATATAATTTGACCATAACGTCAAATTAAGAGATTCGGCCGAGTTTCTATAATTTGTCATGGATCCGATAATCAGAACCTATCCAAACTCTCATCAAATTACCCTTGAAGTACATCCTTTCCAATAAAAAAAGAATCATCGAAATCGGTTGGCGTGATATTGAGTTATTCGTCCAGTTGTCGCGCACATACTTAATGCAAATTTAAGACTTATAAGGTTTTCTCATGGATGCCATTGTCGGAACTGGACCAAATTAAAATGGAACCACACGGGAAGCACCAGCTTTCAAATAAATAAAGAATCATCAATATCGGTTCACCCAGTCAAAGGTTCTGAGGTAACAAACATAAAAAAAAAATTAAAAAAATACAGTCGAATTGAGAACCTCCTCCTTTTGAAGTCGTTTAAAAAACCCTTGGTTCCTACTTCTTTTATTCATAACATTTGTTTATTATTTAATAAAATAATATTCTGGAACTCATTCGTTTTATGTGTTCATTGATTTATTAGTATATTGAGTAGGGCCCTTAGGGAAGTAAAATATAAGGGCTATTGTAAAAAAGTACTAACCGATAAATCGACGTTTGTTGAGACATTATTTCAGTTTTACTACCGGTCGGTGTCTGCTTGCTGGGATATTTGTGCTTCTTACCAAAAAGGTTTAATTTAAAAATTATATACTTATGTATATATATAAATACGTACGTTATTTGATCTTGTGCGTATGAGTGACTCGAAATATTCTTTAGTATTTCAAAGTACTGCGTAAAATTATTATATTAGTTAAATAAATTATTTTATTAATTAGTATCTAATTGTTTAAGGCGCGGTGCACCCGCTCAAAAAGAAGAAAATGGAGAGATATGTAAATACCAAAGGAATGTAAGAGAGAGAGCGCAAATATTAAAAACGATAATATTTAAGCGAAAATTTTGTGAAAATGTTTAATAAAACATGTTTAAAATAGAGCAAAAATCTCCAGGAGATTGTCTAAAATAACATTTAAAGAAACACTGTGAATTTTTTCATACATATACTTTGTAAAATAACTGAAAAAAACGTGTTTATAATAATTTTCGGAGTTTACATTGCGATTTTTTTTCTATCGAGGGAATTTCATATAATTGCCGTTTCGGCGAGAGGATATAGATGTTTTATCTTCAAGAATAACATATTTTTTAAAAGCGTTAAAACTTGAATTATTTAGGGAAAATATGTAATAAATCGGTAGAAATGCGGGAAGCCGGGCCTTAAATGTTTGGCAGATATCGTAATTTGTCTCATTTACTTTTTTTTTTTTTTTACAGTGAATGCCGCACAAGAATCTCAACTGCTCCCGTCTGGAGCCAGTGAGACTATGGCATCCCCAATTGGGGTATGTTGTGAGGCTGAAGGTAGTGGGGAGGGGAAGGAGGTGGGGAAGATGAAGGTTGGGAAGTACCTGGCTATTCAGATCTGGTCACCAAACACGGCTAAAGCCATTTCCAAGCAACGTTTCAATTCTGAATGGTGGTCTTACACCAGGGCGATACTGATAGTATCTTCCACTCTGGAACATGCCGCAAATATACTATATATTATTTTTTAATGAATTAATTGTGAAATAACACAAATTAATCAAATAAAATTTATTTGCGCATGCCAGGTTTGAACCCGCGACCTCCGGATTGTGAGTCAAGAGTCTTACCCACTGGACTACGGAGGTCGTCAATTAATACGCGAAAATCGTATTTCTTTTTTCCAATCTATATAATTTTATAAATACTTTCAGTTTCACAAAACTTACAATTTTAATATCCCGCGATTTTCACGGGTCTGTGATAGTAAAACAATAAAAACATAGCAGTTTTCGCTATCTTAAGAATGTTATCAAATGAGCGATAAGGCGCTGGGTTTTCGGTTTCGTTTTTGATATCAATATCGTAAAGCAGTCATAATTACATAAAGCAAGAGGAAGTAATGCTCAAAATATTGCTAGTGATGTCAGCCAATAAGTGGTTGTTAATCCGCTACTAAGACGGTAGGTGATTACTTTCTTATCGGTAAACTTTACATATTCGTTGGTTATTTTATCTTTAAAAAGATTATAATTTTGAAGTGCGCAAAACGAAAAATAATTGAAGCCATACGATAATATTATTGTTTGATCTCTTTGTCTTGATTTTGAAATTTTTAATAATAATAATAATAATATTTACTATTGTCAAAAATTAGAAAATACACAGATTTAGTAAATGAGATTAAAAGAATTAGGCATTCTCGGACTATAAAAATATTACCATTTGTTATTTCGGCTACTGGCATTATACCTAGGTCTCTGATTCAAAATTTAGGGGTATTAGATTTGTCAAAGAATTTATATATAAAAATGCAAAAATCGGTAATTTTAAATACATGTAGGATTACAAAAGATTTTTTAAATATTTATATTGAGGGATCAGTAGGATTTATAGGTTCTATTAGGAATTCCACAGAGCCGAACCCTCTGATATGAAAATATCTGGAGTCGGTGAATTATTTTCCCATCTGGTCTCTGGTAGGTTGACATGTTGTTCTTGTATTGTTTTGTAATTATAATACATATAGTGCAATTGCATAACGTGGATTGACCAGATGATCATTTGGGAAGTGTGTGAAAGGGTTTAGTTTTTCCTGTGAGGAAAATTAAACCCGGACATTTAAATCTGGTGCGTTTAATAGACAGACAAAGTATCATTTTGTAATGTATTGTAATATATATATATATATAAGAAACAAAAACAAAAAAAAATATGTATTACACTTCAAACTGTAAAAAAAAAAAAAATGTATTTGTGCTTATCTTGGCTAATAAATAATTTAAAATACATATATATATTTTTTTTTAATTATTTATATGTAAATATATACATATATATTTTTAAAATTGTAGGCACCGCGATTATTATTATATTTTGAGCAAAATGTCACCTTGACTCTAGCAACACTTGCCTGCGCAACAAAATGCGCAGACAGCAGAACTGAGCTCGCGAGTGGAAAAAACTTCGAGATCATTCCGTTCTGAACGTTCCTCTCGCCAGTAAGCTATTTTTAATTACGCAAATTATTGTCGCGGATAGAATCCTTGTAATATCTCACTTCTGGTGTCAAATAAAATATAACTCTACCAAACAATCAGTGTTATGATTTATAAACTAAATTCCGTGACCATTTATTTAGAGAACCCAGATATCTCTGATGAGGTAAGCAGAGATATCCAGCATCTACTAAAACTGGTGACCTTTCGATTAAAAATAGCTTACTGGCGAGAGGAACGTTCAGAACGGAATGATCTCGAAGTTTTTTCCACTCGCGAGCTCAGTTCTGCTGTCTGCGCATTTTGTTGCGCAGGCAAGTGTTGCTAGAGTCAAGGTGACATTTTGCTCAAAATATAATAATAATCGCGGTGCCTACAATTTATTAACCAAGATAAGAACAAATACATTTTTTTTTTACAGTTTGAAGTATAATACATATTTTTTTGTTTTTGTTTCTTGGTAAACACCACCTAACTAGGCTGAGCCTGTTCCGAGGTGGCAGGAATTTAGTCAAATTTTGATTACTTAATCTTGTAAGAAAAGAAAAAGATAATTTTTTATTATTTATATTTTAAAGATAAATAGAATGAAAGATAAAGAAAATGAAAAAAGTTGAGAAATATAAAAAAATATTCATACAATTAATAAAAAATATAAAAATTAAAAATGATTACATAAGAATACTAAGAAATTTAGAAATAATAACAAATATTTGAGAGGAAAAGGGAAAGATACAGTTTAGTGTGTTGTTATATGGTATAAATTATCTGACCGCAGTGTACAACGCCTTTGTCTTTTTCAATTAAATTAAATAATTTTGGAAGATATAAATAAATAAACATATGTTAGTTTTATGAACAGTAGTTCCACGCGACCAAAAATGTATGCTTCTAATTTTCTTTTATTTAATATATTCAATTCATAATTTCGTCGGATTTTATTAAAAAAGGGGAAAAAATAATTAAATAATTTTTAAATCCAAAATGCGCTGATCGAAAAAAAAGAAGTTTTTATGGTTTCTCTGTGTTTTTTTTATTTATTTTTAGATTAGCTCCATACAGGAGGCCCTGAGGATAAAAATAATTCCCTTAGGGCCTATGTCATCTATGGGGATGCTGTATGAACGGTCTTTTTAGAAAAAGGAAAGAGTGGAAGTTCTGGAAAGGCAAAGGGTAATGAGGGGAGGTTAGGAATCTGAGGGTCAGTGTGTCCAGGAGCGATGAACGTATGAATCCATTCCTCCTACTGCGGCGCCAGGCGATGGGTTGAGAGAGTCCGGCTGGAGAGGTCTGGGTTAGGTCTCCCTCACCCAGTCTCTCCCGGTACGGCCCGTCACGCAGTAGGTGGGCAAACGCATTCGCCGCCGAGACCCAGACAAACCTCACCCTATGAACCCGGGCACCCCTGGTAAGTTACCAAACCTAGCGAACCACTTGGGTGACCTACGGCAGGGGTGTTGGTTATCCAACAAATGGTTCTCGGGGTGGCGGTACCCATCCTCGCCTCCCGAATTGTAAATGTGTGATGTTGATTCACCATTTTCCTGCTTATACCGGGAGTTTCCGGACACCGTGTGTACTTAACGATATAATCAAATTTTCGGAAGCCCTTCAGAAAAAAAATAACAGTTTTAGGGTGGAATACATCGATCGTCGAAATTTGAAAGGCTGTAAAAGACAATAAATCCTAAAATGGATTAAATATGACATTTTTCTTAGTTCTTTTCTTCTTAGATCTGCGTTGTCGAAATATTTCTAAAAAATAAGTGAGTCTTTTACGAAACACATTTCACGAAGATTTGTTTCTTCAAAATTAATATAAAGAAATTTACAAAAAAAGTGTTCTGAAAGATTTATTCTTTTGAAATTTTGATAACGATAATAATATTTAATGTTACTTTATAATAATCAATATCTTATATTTAAAAATCTCGTGTAACGGTGTTTGTGGTCGCACTCCTCCGAGACGGCTTGACCGATTTTTATGAATTTTTTTTATGTATATTTGGTAGGTATGAGAAATTGGTTTTAATGTATATTTCATATCGCTAGGTGATTAGGGCGTACTTATCCAGATTTTTTTATTATTTTTTATTTGCATCAAAAAATACTTATAACCCCAAATTTTAACCCTCCTACTCCCACCCCCCTATTATTTAATCGCGATTTTAGTATTTTTGTATGAACAAATTTAACCTCTTTCGTACTTCAAACAGAACGGAATTATTTATGATGTTGAATGACAGATGGCGCTATGTCCGCCTCATTGAACTTTCATCCACACATGCGCAAGACATTCATTCACGATCAGTGTCGCGTCATTTTGATATTTCATTCGGCATCATGTTCTCGCGTGGGCAAACCATCGAGCTTATTTGTGTTGGCTAAAGACGGACTGACAAAAAATATCGTACACTCAATTGCTCTTCGAAATTAAAATTGATTTTCTTTATTTCATTTTTCTACGTTAGTTGTTTTTTTCCTGTTTTTATCGGCGGTCATCGTCTACAGCGCTCCACTCCTCTTTCTGTCAAAGATCCAATCCCCGCACACTTTACATTCATTCGTAATTTTTTATTTAATAACCAAATATTCACTAGAAATAATTTATATGGCAGAACAACGTTTGTCGAGTCAGCTAGTATATTATAAAAGAAAGTTAAAAAAACCATGCGGACCTCAAAAACTCAGAAACGATTTCCGGTACGATCAAGTGAGTTATATGGTGCGGTTAGGGGCGTACTTTTGAAGATATAAGGGCTGGAAGTTTCGCCCTCTAGAAATTTCATGAACAGTCTTCCGGAAAGTTCTAGAAGGTTCGATAAAACTCTAGAAAGTTCTGGAAGGAGTGACGGAGTATGTCGGTGAGTCTAAAAGTTTCGAGAAGTAAGAAAATTCTGGAATGTTGTGGAATGTTCGGAAATAGGGAATCGGGAACATCAATGTGGAACATTCCAGAACACTCTCGAATGTTGTCCCGAGCGAAGCCGGGTACCCCATCTAGTAATATAATGAAACAAATATGAAACTTATTGACACTTTAATTTATTTGATCGTAACCGGTTTCAGCATGTTAAAAGTTAAAGCCATCTTTAGACTGGTATTTATATACAAAACATAAGGGGGGACGGAGGAGAGGGGTATGTTGGATGTTGTGTATTGTGATTGTCCCATTTATTATTTAACTTCATTTTGCACTGAACACTTTTTATTTTCTCATTTATCTAATCTCGATGTGTAGAGCCTCTTACCTTAAACTTTCATGTCTATGCCACCTCTTACTAAAATATTGCAATGAATTGCGTGTCTATAATCTCTTTTGTCTGTGGCCACGTCAGCTTTCTAATTTTTGTTTATAAAACGGCTTGTTATCGTTTCGCAGGTCATTCTCTTCATCTCAATTCTTCTTTTCGCTTCTGCTAGACATTTACGAATTAATCTCAATTCTTGCCGCCAGTCAAGTGTTTAGAATCGAATCTCTCTCTGTAAATTATTTACCAGAATAATAAAGTTACGACATTATCCAAGGACAAACAAGTGTTTTATTTAAAAAAGGATAACCTCTCAACCATCAAAACAACTCTCTATCTCACTGTACTTTCCCGTGGTGTGGAACCGAAGGAAGCCACCAAAGCAGCTCAAATTACAACCTGACCGCGGACTATCTGGAGACCAGACCTGGGTTCTGCGCAGGGTGGTCTACAAGGATTTTATTCAATTATAAGGGTTTTATTAAATTTGATTTATAGGCCTCTTATTGTCGAATATCTAACTATTTTCGTTATTCCCAGTAGGCATAATTACATCGTAGCTTACTTTGATATTGTTTGGGGAACACCTTACAAGTAATTTGAATTATTAACAAACCAAATTTTATTGTTTTTTTTTTTATTTTTTTTTTATATGAATACCGCACAAGAGTCCCCAACTGCTCCCGTCTGTAGTCAGTGAGACTATGCCATCCCCAATTGGGGTATGTTGTGAGGCTGAAGGTATTGGGGAGGGGAAGGAGATGGGGAAGAGGAAGGTGGGGAAGTACCTGGCTATTCAGATCTGGTCACCAAACACGGCTAAAGCCATTTCAAGCAAGGTTTCAATTCTGAATGGCGGTCTTAAACCAGGGAGATACTGAGAGTCTCTTCCACTTTATTGTTGTGTCTATTCTTAATTAAAATTGTTATTTTATGTTCCGTATCGATGCCTGGAATCCATTATGAGAGTGAATGAATCGGGTAGAGTTCGCGGAGAAAACGGTCTCGGACAAAGAAGACTCCGCGGGAGAGATGCGGCAAGAGGTAGAATCGGGGTTTTTAGAGATGCCCGCCAGCCTAGCCGCTCAGAAAAACGTTTTGGAGTTCTGCAATCCAAGCACCTTGGTGAAGGAATCGCCGATTCCGAAGGCGGATGCAAGAAGAGTAGCAGTTATCTCGGCCCTTCAGCGTTTTGGCTCGGAGGGATGGTCGCGTGTTCGCTATGCTGAAACACAGAAAGTACACACCGCCACGCTCGCCTTGAGGTAAACGAAGAACTGAGGAGGTTTGATAAGAACAACTCCTTCGCGCCAGCCCTGGACCGTTCCCTGGGAGCCCTCTCCAATGCAGCGCTATCCCAAACAGAGTCGGTCAGAGGAAACATGCAGGCACGTGTGAACTGGGCATCCGAACCAGGCACCTGCTTGACCCTTGCGACTCTGTTTGACAAGATTCAGGGGATGTTTGCCAAGGAGTCAACATACAGTAAGACCGCGGACGACGTACTACAGATTTTATGCGGAAGGCGAACGGAATGCCTACAAAGTAGGCGAAAGGCCCTGCTAGAGGGAGTAAGGGACCCGTACATCAAGGAAGGCCTTGCCAGGATTCCTCCGAGCGCCAGTCACCTCTTTAATAAAGAGGAACTAGCAAGCTATATCGTGGCAAACGGGGGACGAGACAAGATATTCGGTAGTGCATCCTCGTCGTATATCCCCCGTCAACCTCAAACCTCTACCTCACAAGCAGCAAGACCGGTGATAGAGGCTCCACCCTCCCGACCTAGGAAGCCCTTTCGACCTGCCCCTAGGCCGGAGAAAGACAGGACGTACAGGCAGCCCGCCTAAAGCCAGAGCCCTCTCGCAAGGCGGCCAGCGATCGGGGTAGGAGGCGATGGAGGTGACTGGAGGCCGGAGCCATTCTGGGGAGGACGCCTAAAGGCGTATCAGGAGGTGTGGAGGGAGCTGGGAGCATCACCGCTAATCCTGAATATTCTAAAAGGAGCAAGGATACACTTCATATCAAAACCTCCTCTGGTGTTCCCATCGGCCGAGCTGAAGCAGAATTTCAGGACAAGGTTGTTTCCAGGCATGACCGCACACATCGAAACGATGAAAGCGTCAAAAATCCTGGAAGCAGCAGACGACTCCTCAAGCTTCCTGTCAGCTATGTTCCTTACCTCCAAATCAGACCACACCCTCAGGCCCATCTTCAACCTGAAGGCCTTGAACGTCTTCATAGACTCAAAGCCCTTCAGACTCTTCAGTCATTTTCGGGTCCCGGAATTCCTCCAACCCGACGACTGGCTGATAAAAGTCGACCTCTCCCAGTTCCGTTCCTGCGCCTCGTGTACAACGGAGAGCTCCTTCAGATGACGTGTCTGCCCTTCAGCCTGTCATCAGCGCCAAGGATCTTCTCGCTGCTCTCAAACTGGGTAGCGGAACTAGTAAGGAAAAAGGGACTCAGGATTGTAGTCTACCTAGACGACTTCTTAGTAGCAAACCAGTCCTGAAAACTTCTCACCTCCTAAGCCGTTGCTATAGTGCACACACTTCAACAGCTAGGCTGGTGTATAAACCCAGACAAGTGTGTCCTGACACCCACGCAGAAGTTGGAGTTCCTGGGTATAACATGGGACACGAGAGCAGATCAAAAGTCTCAAAAAGATCAAAATTCAGTTCTAACTTTTGTTGGTACGGATGCTTTCATAACTTATCCCGTTTAAATTTAATAAAAATCTGGTAAAAGTTAAAAGAAAGGCAAATATTGTTGCGCATACGTGCGTAGGGTGTTATTCCCCCCACATTAGTGTATTTTTAGTGTTTTATATCCAATAATAACTAATAATTTTAAATTATAAGTGCGGCAGTGACGTTTACCGGAGGTTTACCTCAAAGGTGTAAAGTTTATGATCACAATGTTTATAAAGATTTTAGGTATATATTTAGGTTAATTTATCCTCAAAAAAAGTTATATAGTGTCTTAAGTTCGTAACAAAAGTTTATTTGTGATTTAAAAACAATAGCCGGTTTTGGCCCAAAGGCCAAACCTTGCGACATGCATTATTCTTTTAAAGTGTGAAACTAAACAATTAGAGTGTTAAAGTTCCCGTTTAACCAACAATATCCATACATAGTTTATAATTCCCTACTTAATAGTGAAAATCCCATCAAATTCGGTGGCATAATAACATAGTTATTAAAGATTTAGTTTTAAATCTGGCGGTAGTGTATTTTTTGAAATATCCATCTCATCACACGTCAGTTCGTCAAGTGACTTTTCATCACTTTTAACAATAACAGATGATTGACTGATTTAAACGGTTTTTTTTAATACTAAGTGTATACATAGGTTAAGGGGCGTTCCCCGATGACATATAAAGTCATCTTCTTCCTCTTTTTTGTATTTTTTTTTGTATTTTGGTTTCAATATTTTAGTTTCTTGATTTCTAAATAGATTTTTTTTTTAATCGTGACGGTTTTATCGTAACAGTGCGATAAAAAATGGCGTCTTCCGGTTCGGATGACCAAGATGAACAATATCCAGGTGATGTTAATACTAAATTTAAACTTTTGGCAAAGGAAAATCTCGAACTGAGGAGAGCTCTTCGCTCGACACGGGATGTCTCTCCAAGAACCACGGCTTTTGAGAAATCACTAGGTGTACGAGACCCAACCCTAACAGGTATGAGTGGACGCGCATCAGAATCCCCATTCACTAGCATCCACGGTGAGCGTCTGAGTGAGTCTCACTCTACAAATGACCCCACTACTGAGACTCAAACCCGTAAGGAATCACCTGTTGCCCCAGAAAAACCTCTCGCATCCTCACCCAACCAGGCAAATAGGAAACGTGTTAGAGAGGAGGACTCCTTCCTTACGGAAGAAAATGATCTAACTGAGGTTAACGCTGAAACTTTAAACCCAATATGGGATCAGATGATGATTATTTCGCAGACTATCTCTGATGGAAAAAATAAATTAAACAAAGAGGCCAGAGCCACAGTTACGAGATCTTTAGATGAAATTAAAAAAAGCTTGCTAAACTTTGCAATTTCTCACGCAGCGGCGACTTCGAGAGCGCAAACACTGTCTGCGGTCTTAGCCTCCCAAAAAAGCATAACAACGAAATTGGATAAAATAATTATGCTAAATAATCTGGCACCTGGGTTGAGAGATGGCCTGATCTTAGAGTCGCTGACTAGCTGTAAAATCATGTAGTTGCCAGGTGTATCTGCTCTTGAATCCACGGACATTCCCTTTACTTTATTACATCTACTGCAAGAATTTTATGTTTTATGTTTTATATCTGCATTTTTTTTGTTATATCATATCTATCTTTGGTACCTTTATCTTATTCTATTGTATACATTTTTTTTCCTATTTCTTTTATTTTTGTGTGACTATCTTTTTTATGCCTATTTTATTTCTTTTCACATGGTTTCTTTTAGATTTAACCAAGCTATGCTAGACGATGTTTTATCGAGATACCTGTTTATTATTTTCATTATTTTCCATCATTTTTGTGTGATTTTATTTTTTTTCCAGCTTCATATTCCAAGGAACACTATTGATACAACTAACATACTCGACTTTGTTTTTTTTTAGTTTGTTTTGGTTTCTTTGTTCTCTTTTTGTTTTTAGTCTCACAATGCTACTTTGCTTCGTTCAGAAGGCTGAACTGAACTGCATCTATCTATTTTGTTATGTTTCTTTTTCCCCTTCTGGGGGTGCGCTAGACCTCGTCCTTGCATCAACAGGAGTCGATTGACGATGGTACGGTGCCCTCTAAAATCAATTGCGCCACCCCCAGCAACATGTGCAGGCTTTAGGTTTGGGGGGGCGACCTCGGCTCTCCTTCGCCTTGCCTCCGGCTACTCGACGCTGAATTCCTTAGGGTCGTCGGGTATTTCCCCCCAATCTCCCATTTACTTTTCTTTGAGGCATCACCGAGGAACCGGCTAAGGGGCGCGGAAGCTGAGTGTGGTTCACGACTAGACCGAACGTCATGCGCATTCTTGCTGGGACTGCCAATCGATTGGAGAGGACTCCCAACCGTTTGCCATGCCCTTATTACTTATCTACTGTGTCTTCCTCCCAAACAGGTGCTTGTAGGATACGCTGGATACAATCACCCAGCGCTTGCCACCTCGTGGACTTTCACCAACCTGTCCCACTGTCTTGTCTATATTTTGTCATACTAACACATATTGTATCTGTATTTCCTGCTAAGCACTTGCATGCTGCTTATTAACAACGTATGCAGGGACATTGGAGGTTTAGTTTCGTTTTCAAATGTAGGGTCGTTTTTACCAAAAAAAATAGAGTCCTTGCAAGAGCCTTGAAGGGGTAACCATCTGTTACCTATACCAGGGCGGGTAAGTGGTGGGTCCTCCAATGTAAAGATCAAAAGTCTCTCTCCGACCGCAAGTGCGCTGGTCTACGCCAAGCCTTGCAGGTCCCCTTGGAAGTCAGCAGTTGCTCTCCCAGGCAGTCTCTCGGTCTACTGGGAAGACTCAACTTTGCAAATTTCGTGATCCCTCGTGGTCGCTTGCATTGCCGCAGACTGCAGAGGTTCAGCCACCGCATACAACACCTGAAACCATCGCGGCCCGTTGCTCTGCCCAACGCAGCACGGCAGGACATACAGTGGTGGCTAGCAGCCATTGGAAGGACAAGCCCCATTCAACCTCTCCCGTTCCATCACTTCCTGACAACAGACGCAGCGGACACAGGATGGGGCGGACAACTAGACGACACCACAGTTGCGGGCCAATGGACAGGGGAACAGGCACTATGGCACTCAAACCGGAAGGAAGCATACGCCGTGTTAGAGGTCATCAAAGATCAAGCTCATGCCCTGGCAGGGACGAATATCTTATTGCAGACAGACAACAAGATGGTAGTGGCTTATTTCAACAAGGAAGGGGGTACAAAATCGTTAGCCCTTCTGGAAACAACGCGGGAGCTACTGGATTTCGTAGACCAGATGGAGATATCTCTGACAGCCCAATACATTCCAGGAAGATACAATGGAATTGTGGACCGTCTCTCTCGGGGCGCACCGCTTCCAGAGTACTACTAAGTCCGGCAACGGAGGAGATATTCAAAAAATGGGGTCGCCCTCAAATAGACCTGTTCGCTTCAGCCACTGCTCACGTGGTACCAACATACGTCTCCAGAGACTCAAGCGACTGCTTAGCCTGCTTTCCCAACGCGTTCAGTCAACCTTGAGACTACAATCTGGCTTGGGTATTCCCTCCGCCAAACCTCGTTCCGAGAGTGCTCACCCACCTAAATCAGGCAAAGGGCATGTTCCTTCTAGTCGTCCCAAAATGGGAGAAGACTTTCTGGAGAAGCGACCTAAAACAGCGAACAGACGAACCTCCCATACGCCTGCGCAACCTAGAGGGAGTCCTCATAGACACATCGACGGGACTACCCCCTCCCAGGATTCAGGATTTGGAACTAGAGGTCTGGAGAATTGCGGGTGGGAACAAGCCCTGACAACATGGAGTCAGGAAGAACGCCAACTCCTCAAGCCATCCTGGAGAGTCTACACTGAAGACCTACAAACCTGCGTGGGATAGGTGGCGTAAATGGGGCACTCAAAACGGTGTGGACGTCAACAATCCCCCACCAACTACGGTTGCCAGGTATCTAGCCCATCTATTTGTTCAAGGAGGCCTAGCCCCAGGGACCATTCGGGTCCACAAGTCAGCCATTGTTACCTTCTGCGGCCCAGCTCAGAATGCGAGAAAAACCAGCTCTGATTTCTTGGTAAGACACGTTTTCAAGGCAATCTCAATAGCAAGGAGGACCAAGGAGAAAGCCCCTATCTGGGATCCCAGACAAGTAATAGACTGGCTGGTAAAGAATTCCCCGCAGAAGACTCGCTGTTTGAAGCGTCACGGAGGGCAGCAATACTCCTCGTCCTGGCGTCAGGCAGGAGAGTTCATGATTTGACACTGCTCAGAATCACCCCAGAACATTTCATCGACAAGAGGAACTCTATTACCCTGTGGCCAATTTTTGGGGCAAAAACCGACACAGCCAACCATAAACAATCAGGTTGGAAACTGACGGGCTCACAAAAAGATAACATCAACCTCCTTAAATGGTTGAGAAAAGTCGTTGCCCTCTCTACAGCCAGAAGAGGTCCACTACTAAAGAACCTATTTGTGACCACATCAGGAGAAACCAAACCGGCAACGCAAACAATAATAGGGGGATGGATCAAATCAGTCCTCAGAGAAGCTGGAGTCCACGCAACCCCGGGAAGTGTACGCTCGGCTGTAGCCTCCTTAAACTGGTTGGAAGACTACCCCATAGAGGAGATTCTTGCTAGAGGGAATTGGAAGTCTGAGCACACCTTCCGGAAGTTCTACCAGAAGGAGATAGCGCACTCCAGAAGCGAGCACCTCCAGCACTCAATGGCTCCATTCTTTACTCCAGTGTAAATAGCATCACATATAACGCTAAGTTTTCAGATCACCAGGTGAGAGCAAACACATCTCATAATGGATTCCAGGTATCGATACAGAACACAAAATAGAATAATTTTACCTACCAATAAAATTTATATTTTGTTTCCATCGATGCCTGGAATCCAGGTAATCCCTACCTGGTGCATTACGAGTCATATGACAAACAATAACATCACGTGATCTGAGATGCGCGACACTAGTGTTGCCAGCAGAGAGAAAATGTGGCAAGTCGAATAAAAAAAGGGCAAATATAGGGAATAAACACGCGTGAAACTGAAACTAAAAGGGCGAAAGAGCTAGCTCTCTCATAATGGATTCCAGGCATCGATGGAAACAAAATATAAATTTTATTGGTAGGTAAAACTATTCTATTATATTTATGATGACATGGAATATTTGATTGAGAGATTGATTTTTAAAGGGACTCATGTTTTACATTACAATAGCAATAATCTTATAATCTTATAATGGGTCTTTATAAAAACAAAATACATATACTATTCTTTAGAACATAAAAGCTAAAAATATTATTGTGTTTAAAATGTTATTTAATGATAAAAAAATCATAATTATAACACTAATAAAACCGAAGGCATGTTTTTTTTTTTTAAAAAGAAACAACTTTTTTTGTATATTTTTTTTTTAGAAATTTAAACAGCTGTTTCGACTTGTAAGGTCATTTTCAAACGGTTTGAAAATGACCTTACAAATCGAAAAAGCTGTAACTAAAACGCTAACCAAAAAACTTGCAGAACTCGATAATAACATTATCAAATTGAATTTTAATTAAATTTCTAAAAATTAAAATGGAGTTCTACGAATTAAACACAAAAACATTTAATAACTTTTTTATCGCTCATCTGAACAATTAACATTTTATCCTTCGCAACATTTCAAATTTCCCTGATCGACATCCTAAAGCATACCTATTATGAAAAACGTATTTAGTTTATATAGGTTTTATATTAATCTTTCAATTATATTGGCCATAAATGGCTCATGGCAAAAATAAAGCCTTGCCTAAATATGTTATGGTTTAAGGGAAACTTTTCCGTATTGTTGGGTTTACGACTGGATATTAAGTTAAGAGTTCCGACGAAGCAATATTATATTAGGGAAAATGGTTATCGCGTGCTTTTTTATTAATAATCTATAAATATACCCACGCATTACAAAATGGGATATTTATATTTTGCGTAAACGGTTCAAACTTTAGGTTCAATGAACTTTGTTTTGTTTCCGAGATATTATATACATTATTTTTGAGATTCTTGATTCAAGTTCATTTAGTGTTCAAGGCCCTCCTCCTTGAAAAGAAGTATTACATAATAATCTAAGATTCGGTAACCGGATTACTCAACAAAGAGACAAATCAATTCACTTTTTAAACGACTTCAAAAAGGAGGAGGTTCTCAATTCGACTCTATTTTTTTTTTATTTTTTTTTTTATGTTTGTTACCTCAGAACTTTTGACTGAGTGAACCGATATTGATAATTCTTTTTATTTATTTGAAAGCTGGTGCTTCCCGTGTGGTCCAATTTGGTTCAGTTCTGACAATGGCATCCATGAGAAAACCATATAAGTCTTAAATAGTACTTTGATGATAGTTTGGTTAGGTTCTGATTATGGGATCCATGGCAAAGTAACGGAACTCTTCAATTCTTAGGAGCAAATTAACGATACTCGGCCGAATCTTTTATAGGCCATCCGGATCTTTAAGTCACCTACCGTAACGTTGTTGTGGTCAAGTAATGTCTGTCTCATATGAGCAGCACGTTAAGTAGGTCTATCCATATTCAGACAAATTAGTTAGTGTACTTCAGATTCACTAAAAATCAAAAAATAAACATTGGAGGACCCACCACTTACCCGCCCTGGTATAGGTAACAGATGGTTACCCCTTCAAGGCTCTTGCAAGGACTCTAATTTTTTTGGTGAAAACGACTCTACATTTGATAACGAAACTAGACCTCCAATGTCCCTGCATACGTTGTTAGTAAGCAGTATGCAAGTGCTTAGCGGGAAATACAGATACAATAGGTGTTAGTATGATAAAATATAGGCAAGACAATGAGACAGGTTGGTGAAAGTTCACGAGGTGGCAAGCGCTGGGTGATTGTATCCAGCGTATCCTACAAGCACCTGTTTGGGAGGAAGACACAGTAGATAAGTAATAAGGGAATGGCAAACGGTTGGGAGTCCTCTTCAATCGATTGGCAGTCCCGGCAAGAATGCGCATGACATTCGGTCTAGTCGTGAACCACACTCAGCTTCCGCGCCCCTTAGCCGGTTCCTCGGTGATGCCTCAAAGAAAAGTAAATGGGAGATTGGGGGGAAATACCCGACGACCCTAAGGAATTCAGCGTCGAGTAGCCGGAGGCAAGGCGAAGGAGAGCCGAGGTCGCCCCCCCAAAACCTAAAGCCTGCACATGTTGCTGGGGGTGGCGCAATTAATTTTAGAGGACACCGTGCCATCGTCGACCGACTCCTGTTGATGCAAGGACGAGGTCTAACGCACCCCCAGAATGGGAAAAAGAAACATAACAAAATAAATAGATGCAGTTCAGATCAGCCTTCTGAGCGAAGCGAAGTAGCATTGTGAGACTAAAAACAAAAAGAGAACAAAGAAACCAAAACAAAATTTAAAAAAAACAAAGTCGAGTATGTTAGTTGAATCAATAGTGTTCCTTGGAATATGAAGCTGGAAAAAAAGAAAATCACAAAAAATTGATGAAAAATAATGAAAACAATAAACAGGTATCTCGATAAAACATCGTGTAGCACAGCTTAGTGAAATCTAAAATAAACCATGTGAAAAGAAATAAAATAAGCAAAAAAGAGGTAAGTCACAGAAAAATAAAAGAAATAAGAACAAGATGTATACAATAGAATAAGAAAAAGGTACCTAAGATAGAGATGATATTATAACAAAAAAAAATATATAAACAGATATAAAGCATAAAACATAAAATTCTAGCAGTAGATGTAATAAAGTAAAGAGAATGTCCGTGGATTCAAGAGCAGATACACCTGGTACCTACATGATTTTACAGCTAGTCAGCGACTCTAAGATCAGGCCATCTCTGAACCCAGACTTTCGTAAATTTCCTCAAACACTCAAAGTTCACCTTATTCGAAATGAGATCCGCGTTCCAAGCTGGTCTCGTAGTAACTTGCAAGCCATCGAGCATTTCCTCTCGGGCATCCGTCAAAATCTTGCAGTGCCACAGAATGTGCTCAGCTGTTTGATCAGTATTACCGCAAGCGCAGTTAGGATGGGGTGATAGAGAGAGACTATGAAGTCTCTCTCTGAACTCCCCATGACCGGACAGAAGTTGGGTCACATGATGATTCCTAGTGATGTACGCCCCTTCCATTCTGAGTTTAACAGACGGGAAGAAGGAGAAAGTCCACCTTCCCGTATTTGACCTATCCCAACGTTCCTGCCATTCTCTCAAAGTTCTTTCTCGCATCTCTCTAAGAAGTCCTGGGAGGGAAACCGCTCCACCTGGTATTAGCTCAATACCATGATGGGTGGCAGTTCTTCCTCTCGTTAGAAGCTTCTTTGTTAACACCTCCCTAATTTCAAGATCGATAGGCAAAACGCCGACAAAACTGGCAAAGCGTCCGAAGCAACTGTTCTGTACGCACCCGAAAGCGCCAGCAAGGGGACTCGCTGGCCTCTCTTGAGCGCCGAGAGTATGAGTGCATTCTCCAGGCGGTGCTCCCACACAGAGGCCGCATACGAGACTTGCGCCACGTAAGCCCCCCTGTATAGGAGACGGAGCGCTGGAGAGCGCAGTCCCCACTCAGCAGTAGAGATTCTTCTCAATTTCAAAAAGAGGGCCTGGGCTTTACTTGATACGCTTTTAACATGGGTCAAGAATGAGGACGTTCGATCCAAAGTGACGCCTAAGTATTTAGTGTTCTCAACAAATCGGATGTTGGTATCTCCCATTTTGATGGTGGGATTTCTACTTCTATTGAGGTTACCCTTCATCAGGAGTCCCATGGTCTTGTGGGGAGCGAAGGTCAGCCGATTTCTCTTTCCCCATTCTAAAGTCACACTTAAAACCTCTTCAGCTTTACTCTCAAATTCCTTTCTGCTGTTCCCCGAGACCAGATACAATTTGTCATCAGCGTAATCCACCGAGATACATCATTCAGGCAAGGGCAGCCTGGAGGAATCGTCAAACAAAATGTTCCAAAACTCAGGTCCAAGGATTGAACCCTGAGGACAACCCATGTCAACTATTCGTTGAATCAGGTAGTCTCCAAAAGAAAGGATGACCGTTCTGTCACAGAGGTAATCAGCGCAGATCTTGAACAAATTTTGTGGACATTTCCTATTTTTGAGCTTGACTAGTATCATCGGCCACCACGCATGATCGAAGGCACCAGTGATATCGAGGAAATTCCTATTACGTACCTCTTTTGGCAAGCCTTCACCCAGTCAAGCGCATACGTGATGGCGTGCTCAGTGGAAATACCGGGAACAAAACCAAACTGCCGCTCGCAGGGTGGGGATAACGTTTGACGTAAACGCTGCCTAATCAGTTTCTCCAGAATCTTCCCCAGCAGGGTGATTGGACGGTACGCCTTCACATCCGACCTTGGTTTATCGTTCCCCTTTGGTATAATCCTAAGCACGCCCCTCTTCCATTCAGAAGGGAAAGTACCTCTTCTCATGCATGTATCCATCACTTGGAAGAGCTCCTCCTTGGCGTGGATCCATACTTGCTTCGCTATTATTCCATTGATCCTATCATACCCTGGTGCCTTCTTAAGACCCAAACCCTTGATTATCAGCTCGATTTCTGCTTTAGTTACTGGTGTCATCCGTACCTCCTGGGCGAGGTTTCTCGGTAGGAGCCGTGACAGATTTCTAATCTGTTTGTGGTGGTCGCTTTCCCCAATTACTGAATCTACAGGAACTAACTTACCCAGAAGTGTATTGAGAGTGGATGCCACGTCCACACTTTCAACGTTCCTACCGTCCTTTTCGGTTATTACGCTAGTTAAATACCGGTCAGAGCCTTTTCCCGTTTTTTCAATGGCGCTGTGGATATCCCACGGGTTGGCGTTACCCACTTCTTGTACCCAATTATGCCATGCAGCTCGTTTCGCTGAGAGGACGGCCTGTTTGAAAGCTCTACGGGAGCCACTGAGTCGTGACTGGAGGGCGTGTGTCTCTTCCTGCGTACACCCGCCACGTCTGGATACGCCCAGGGCTCGATAGGCTCTCTTGTAGGCCCCTTTCAGTGAAGTCAGCTCATACGACCACCACGGCGTCCTAATAACCGTCTTTGGGTTTGATCTTCCCAAGGACCGCTCGGCAGCTGATACCACGGCTGCATTAAAAAAGTTCCCCAAATTACCCGGATCTCTTGCTGCTACATCATGAAATCCCCATAAAGTATCACGTAGAGCTTCCCCAAAGTTATCCCAGTTCGCCCTGGTGGTTTTGAAGTTCCAGGAGAATCTTGGGGCTTCCGTCTTTTTGACACCCACCGTGAAAGTTATTAGCCTGTGATCGGAGGCAATAGCGCATTCGTGAACCTTCCATTTAGATATCTTGGCCGCAACTGATCCAGAGCAAAGAGTAAGATCAATGTTGCTCTCACCATGTGTATTAGAGAAAGTAGAAATGTTCCCTGGCTCGTTAATCAGAGATAGACCTTGTGCCGCAATAAGGTCTTCGATGGCGTCTGAGCGTTCCGTCCGGTTACTAGAAGTATCAAACCACAATGGTGAGCGAGCGTTAAAGTCTCCTCCTATAACTACGTTACGTCCTTTAAGCGCGTTTAGTGCGCGCGTCAGGCTCAAGATATGAGGTCCCACTGGGTTCCCGTACTTAAAATAGACTGAGATCAATATGATCTCAGTGTTTCCGAAATTTAGAGAGACACAGGTTTGGTACTCGTTTGACAGTCCCACCAGAAGGAGGGGGCTGATCAACGAAGTGTTGACCAGAACACCCGCCCCCGGTGCTGTGCCAATTTCGAGTACCGCACCCGGATAGCTTATTGGCGTTCTACCTAACCGGGTGTATTGCTCCTGAATGAGTAATATGTCAATGTTTTGGTCAGTCATGACCCGCAACGCCTCGAGCGTGGCCAGTCGGGACCTCTGCAGGTTGATCTGACCTATAGAGAGAAAAGCGTTAGAATCCATAGTCAGTCATGCGAATCTGCGTTTCCAAAGCAGCTTTATGGGCTGGGCACGTTCTGTCTCCTGTTGGGTGATTCGCTGGTTTTTTAAAACGCGTGCAAGTGGCACAAACAGCGGCCTGTGCTTTCTTGGGGCAAACATCAATGTCATGGCCGGTTTCAGCGCAGTGACGGCAGGTGGTCGATTCTTGCGTGCACGATTTGCTTATGTGGCCGTACTGTTGGCACTTGAAGCACCTAGTAGCTCCCAAATAGTCGCGAGTGCGGCAAGCGTTCCACCCAAGAAAGCATAAACCATTGTCAATCAGCACTTTTCTTGCCTCGGGGTGGCAAGTTAGGATCATGTGCATCGTACCCTGGTCCCTCTTGCCAAAGAGGGACACTCTCCGCATTGTCCTGAGATGATCCTCCTTAGTGAGAGAGCACTTACCTGCGAGATTGTTTTCAAAAATATCCTCAAACAGTGATGGATCCTGTGAAGCCTCTCCCTTCGGGACGTCATATAGGACTATTTTTGGAAGGCGTCCTTGCGGGTTAATCATTTTGATCCCCTTGGCAGTGAGCTTGTCTTCTACCTTTTTAATATTTGTGATGCCTCCTGGGGTGGTGGTTTGAATGGCAAACCCTCCTCCCTTGATTTTCCTTGTTCGTACAACCTGAAAACCATCCTTCTTGGGATTCAGGACCGTTGTTAGTTTTTTCTGCAGGTCTTCGGATGTGCAGCCCTCGGGAATCGTTGGGTAAAAGAGGACCGTCGGTTGGAGAATGGGGGTAGGTCTCTCCATACCATTCATAAGGATCGACTTCGACGGGGGGGCACCTGAAGCTGCACTCGCGTAGGTTTTTTTTCGGGTTATTTGCCAGTGGCCCTGGTTGGTTGGCGCTATTCGCTATTATCTTGTCCAGTTTTTCTTCGAAGCCTTGTTGGGTTTCAGCTACCTGTGCGAGTGTCTGCGCCCGGGAAGTAGCAGCTGCGTGGGAAATAGCAAAGTTGGAGAGACTTTTTTTGATATGTTCGATTGAATCCAAAATAATTGATCGGTCCTCTTTGTTCATTTTATTTTTGCCAGCAGTGATCGTTTGAGATATCAAAGTCAGGTGAGACCAAATATGATCGAGAGTATCACTAGATTGCGCAGCAGCCTCGTTTGCGATAAAATTTGGTAGTGAATCTTCTTCCCTCAATCTCTTCCTATTTGCCTGATTCGGGGATTTCCTCAATGGTACTTCAGAAGAGAATTGAGTGGCACCTCTAGGATCATCCTTTTTGGTTAATGAGCGGTAGGCCGAGGATGATTCAGCCATCCTGCTTCCATGTACGCTGCTATAAGGCGACGCTGATCTGTCACTGGCTACAATAGGTTGTAAAGGCTCTTGCTGAGTGGAGTCCTCGTCGTCGGAGTCCGACGACATTTTTCCCCACTTAATTTACAAAAAAAAAAAAAAAGAAGACGACTCTTTTTTCGTTAGCTTGATGCAGTACAAAATTTAGAGTATGTTAACAGTTTGAAATTTACAAATATTTCTACGGATTGTATTTACAGATAGGATTGATGAAAAACCCCGCGGTGAATCATCTTTTGTTGATTTATCATAAATTATTTTAAAATCCTACCATCACTTGAAATCTATATATTCTAATAACTTTTTTGTTCCGCTACCGATTCGAAGTGTCTTTTCATTGAACGGTTGGATTTTTCAAAACGCGTTTAATGATGTATATATATCCCGGAACGGTAACAAATTCACGTACTAAAAAGTATATTTAAAAAAAATAGTGTCCCACAAGGTTTAAACTTGACCCTTTTAAAGCTTTTTGTCTAAAATTATGGCCTTTATAGGTGTTTTAACTGAGTTAACACTTGTATTACTATTCACTATATCTATGTTAAGAATCTACACCTCTGTAACTTCACTGAAACGTCACTTTCGCCTATAAAACTAAACATCAGTCACTTCACGTCGCTTTGAAACTAAATATTGTTATTATACAAAAGTTGATAAAGTATCACTTTTAAAGCTAAAAACTAGACAGGAAAAGGTTTTTTGTGACGGGGATGTTGTCCCCGTACACGATAGAACTAATATTTAATTGATTATACTATGATTTTTATCTTTTTAACACAGAAGAGATTTTAATAATAAACGTCAAATAGACGTTAAATTTTTTAGAAAGTTGATTATAAATAACTTATTTTTCACTGATAATTTACACAAAATGGTTTAATGGGGCAGGGGAGAGGTCCCCTAAGCGGTGTACCCGAAATAATTGGTTGATGATCGATTTTTACCGGTTTTCTATTAAATTTACTGTGGAGATTGTTGCGTCGCTGCGACCAAAATGGAGGCTTGAACTGAACTTGAACCAAAAATAAACAAAAATTTTGACGTACGTACGATTCTTATTCAGTCAGTGTCAGCCAAGGTACGCGCCCGGCGTGTTCGCTTGACAGCTCCCCTCCCGCCGCGGCCCCACTCTCGCCTCATGCCTCTCGTCTCGTCAAGTCGCGCGTGCGACACAAGCACATCTCACCTATAACTAAGTATGTAGTTATAAAGCTACCTTGGCTGACACCGACTCCAAAAATAACAATCATACCTACATATTGATGAGTAGAAAAATTAAGTTCATTATTAAGTTGTAGAAGAATACGAAAATTATTTTTTTACTTTTTAGTGCATTTTTTTAAGTCGTTTGTTGTTTTGTTAAAATTTTGTTAAGTAATAATACTAATTTATGTCATGAAAAGTGATGAAAAAAACTATGTTAAATACGTTACGTTTTACGTATACACGTTAGTTTTTTTCATCCCTTTTAATGGGTGCTTTTCAAGGGGTGTTGATTTATCTCTGTGTTGTGTTGCCGTGGAACCAAACATGATTTGGGCAATCGATGGATGGGTAAAGGGATGACAGGAAAGTTTAAAAAAAAATGTGAATTCTCCCAACAACCGCCTAGAGTCAGTGAGACTGGGTGAATTTGGGTATGTTATGAGGGTAAGGGGAGAGAAGAGGAAGGTGGAGAAGTACCTGGCCATTCAGTTCTAGTCACCAAACACGGCTAAATCTATTTTAAGCAAGGTTTCAGTACTAAATGGTGGTCTTACACCAGGGCTATACTGAGAGTATCTTCCACTTTGGAAGACTGATCGCTAGTCGAGAGCCTTGTCTCTCGACCACGCAGGACGTTGAAGTGTATACGTTGATGACGTTCAGGAAGAAAAGGTGCAATCTGTTACTCTATACCTGTACACTTTCCTGACGCCACTTTATTCGCTCCACAAGGGGCCCAACTACTCGTAGTATGGTATCTCCGAAAGAGTATGTTGAATGGCAGAAGTGAGTAGGAGGGTGAAGGAGATGGGTAAGATTCAGTACAGCTTCAGTGCCGGCAACCTAAGCGTTTATTTTTTTTTCATTACCAAACTTACTAGACAAAGTCTATTCCCAGGCAGGTAAATAACGTTTTATATTGATTAAAACAGATATGAATTAAAGTAGATATATAGATATAAATATAAACCATCTGTATTTCCAACAACACAGCTATTTGACTCTTTTAGGGTTCTCAGTCTTAATAAAATTTTCAAAAAGAACTCATTATTGCAAACTCATAAAGATCATTTCAATCCATCAACAACAACATTCACAAACATAAGCAACCGACCAAGATCACGGGGCAATTTAGAAATTCCAATATTTAAAACGAGTGCTTCCCAACACCATTATGCTTATCAAGGTATAAAATTTTTCAATGCTCTCCCATATAAAATCAAGTCTGAAAAAAATTATAAAGTTTTTAAATCCCAAATAAAAACACTAATAGACCAACCCGACACTAATTATAAGTTTTAAATTCATCATCACAATAATAACAACAAAAAAATAAACTAGAACATAATCTCTAAAAATATTTCATCACCATATCAAATTGAAAGCAAAGTACATACGCATTATTTGCAGGCACCAAATTGTTACAACTTTATTATATCTACCTACTCTGACAATACTGTCAGTTATTATGTGCACTTGTCTTCATGAATATATATTTTATTAATATAAGTACTTGTAATAACATACTCTGTGTAACTATGCATTTTACAATGGCACTCCAAAATTCAAGCACGAGAAATGTTTTCTCTTTTGAATTAGGTAGTTTCATTAAAAAGAAATTTATATATTGTTATTAGTTTTAAGAATCAAATGTTTTACTTTGAATCTGTATACGTATGTATTTTTTTAAATAAAAAAAAATATATATGAAAAGAAATAAAAAAAAGTAATGTTTACATTAGCTCCACACAAAAAAAGTAATAAAAAAAGTAAAGGCCTATATGTACTATGCCTATGCCTACTATGCTTATATGATATAAAAAATATAAAAAGGTAAAAAATACTACGCAAATATATGTATATATGTAAATACATGAACATGCATACATGCTCATTTTCTTATCCATATATATATATAACACATGTATACACACATACACATATACATGCATACATTCACATACATATACACATACAAACATGTATACATGGAACTACCTGTCTATTCAGATCTAAACAATGAACCCATTAAAAGTATGTATTAAAGTAATTTTAAGCAACCCTTGATGGTGGTCTTTAAAAAGGGTGATACTTATATATGTATACTTCACCGGGGCGATACACTTTGACTCTGTGCAGAAACGGGCGGTCCGTTCGATAGATTCTCCCATCCCAAAAAATGCATTGCAATCTTTAGAACACAAGCGTCGAGTGGGAACGCAATCCTTGTTCTACCAGTATTTCAATGGAAGATGCTCCAAAGAACTAGCGTCATTGATTCCTTCGGCTCCAGTACATAGTCGGGAAACATGTCAAACGCGCGCCCAACATACAGTTGACACGGTAGTACAAGGTTGACGAATGATTTGCCGGCCTCTGTGTTTCCACCTTCCTACAACATGGGTCTCTTGGTCTTGGTCTCATTGGTCAAGACCAATGTTCTATCCTTCCTCTCCTCCAAAAGTTCCGAGGGAAATTATTTTCCTGTGTGGAGTTAATGTAAAAAAAAAACTTACTTCGAAAAACTACAATTCCCTGATGCGTAAAAGCACTTGCATACTGCTTTCTAACAACATATGCAGGGAAAATGGAGGTCTAGATTCGTTCAAAATAAATAAATGTAGCTTTGTTTAACAAAAATTAGAATCTTGCGAGAGCATTTCAATTTGGGAGGCGGGAATGGTATCGCCGCCCCGGGAACCTTTATTGGATAACCAACATCTCTGTCATACGTCACCGCAAGTGATTCGCTACGTTTGGTGATTTAGCAGGGATGCCCGGGTTTATGGGGTGAGGTTTGTCTAAGTCTTGGAGGCGGATGACCAGGACACACTGAACTCCAGATTCCTACCCACCCCTTAAACCCTTTTCCTTTCCAGAACTCTCCTCTCCTTCCTTTCCTTAAAAAAACCTCCACATAGCGTCCACAAAGATGACATAGGCCCTGAGGGAAATTATTTTCCTCGGGGCCTCTTGTGTGGAGCACATGTAAAAAAAAAGCCTTGAAAGTGTAGTCATCTGTTAGGTATACCAGGGCGGTAAGTGGTGGAAAACCTACAATGATGCGTAAAAGTAACACGGTTTCTTAAGATTACTGATAATTAGTAATTACCGTAATTGATTATTATGGGAAACACCCGAAAGTCAATTCCATAAAGGTATTATTTATATGACTAAGAAAAAAAAAAGTGATTTATGGGTGTAATAATTTTGACTGCTGACTGATTCTCCGTGTCCCAATGTCTGAGTTGTTTTGTTCGTACCATATTTTTAAAGCGTAATTAACGTGGATTAATTATCATTTTGGAAAATTTACAGCTCTTTGGCAATAAAATAACACTATTTCGATTGGTAGCGGATGTGAGTACATCATCAAAAGATTGTTGTAACGTTTTGTGTTAATAACAAAGTCCTATATCTGTCAGATGTTGATCTATCATTAATCTGTTAGGAAATTACATTTAAGTCATTAGTCATTGTTATTATCGTTATATTTGTATTTCAGCAATGATGGACGTGTAAAATAGGCAGCATTTTTTTAGTCTCTTATTTTCCACTGAACAGTTTTCCCAGAAATGTGATCTAAGTATTTAGATTTGAAAGAAAACTAGTGCTAATTTACGATTCCATGACAACTCAATAATGTTATTTTTGGAGTCGGTGTCAGCCAAGGTACCCGGCCCGGTGTGGTCATTTGACAGCTCCCCTCCCGCCGCGGCCCCGCTCTCGCCTCTCTCCTCGTCAAGTCGCGCGTGAGACACAAGCACATCTCACCTATAACTATGCATGTAGTTACAAACCTACATTGACTGACACCGACTCCAAAAATAACAGTCGTACCTACATATTGATGAGTAGAAAAAATAGTTGATTATTAAATTGTAGAAGAATACGAAATTATTTTTTTACTTTTTAGTGCATTTTTTGAAGTCGTTTTATGTTTTGTTAAAATTTTTGTTTTTTTATCCCCACTTTTAAGGCTTTATGGCACTAGTAGCAAGGGCGGATTTAGGGGGGGGGGGGGGGCACGGGGGGCACGTGCCCCCCCCACAGACGGTATTTTTATGTACCGTGGAGATTCCATCACAGTACAGAAAACTGTCTTTATTAAACATTTAATTTTTCTATTGTTCTGACACTTTCATAAACCTTCCTATACATACTTGAACTTGTAGAAATAAACTTGAAGTATGATACTTCAAGATTATTTATATCTAACAGTAACTGTTGTTTTTTTTTGCCCGTCCGCCCCTTGTGCCCCCCCCCCCAGAAAAAAATCCTGATCCGCCCTTGACTAGTAGGGGTTTAAAAAGAAGAAGAAAATGGTTTGAAAGGGAGATATGTAAATATAGTTGGTAGAGAGGGTGCGCTAATATAAAAAAAAAACATGTGTGCAGTTCACACGCGGTAGAAGTGAAACTACTAACCTACTACGTATTTACCAAATGCAGAAGGATCCTCGTTCAAAAATAAGATTAAATTAATGATCATTATTATTTATGCATTACTCCGCTTGCTGGTTGATACGCAATATTTATTATTCAAACAGTTAGATTTAGCTTTATTATTACGAAAAGTGAGTATTTATGTCGGGGGAGACAAAAAAACATGCAAAAAATATGCATTCAACATATTAATTTTGTTTTAATAATTTTCGTACGCGGTAACGCCATTTTTATATGCATCGTTTTTATCTAACATTTCAAAGACAATCAATCAATGCTGCCAATCACAGAAAAAATATTATTGTCATGTAAAACAAAGTGAATGCATTTTTGAAAAGTTTGTACCTGTATTTATAACAGTAGAACATGTAGAGAAAAGTATTAGAATAATTACACAACCCCTCTACACAAACCCTGCTTTGCCAAACAAACCATTCAAAACCTGGGATGTTTTTTTAAATTATGATAACATGCGAGTTTATTTTAGAGAATTTATTTTATAAGATTGGTACTTCCGACAAATGTCATATTTGATTGTTTATTAGTTAAAAAAGTAATATTCCGTATTATCCGTGCATCGAACTTCGATAACACGAACGTTCCGTATTATCCGTGAGGTGGACTAACTGCATATTTACCGCAAATAATATATAAATATATTCCAGTGATTTTAATCAAATTCTAGCTCCCCAAAAACCTTAAAAACTTGATGAAAGTGATCAAAATATAATATCTGACAGGTCACTTTCGCTTAACCATTGTTTAATAATTATATTAGGTTATTTTAAACCGAACAGATTTCAAATATTCAAATAATTCCAAATGCTCACATTTCTAAGCAAATGAAAGAGCAAATTTAGTTCTTATTAATTTATTTTAATTTTAATTATTATTTTTTAAATTGTTAAACTAACGTTTAAGACAAGATTTTTTATGCATAGCACAAAGGGTAACATTTAAATTAAAATATAATAAGCAGTAATTGTTGAATGAAACACTAGTATATATTGAATCATTTGGCGGATATAAGATAAGCCGCCATAGCTCAATTGGGAGAGCAGCTGACCGGCAATCAGAAGGGCACGGGTTCAAGTCCCGTTGGCGTCATGTATCTTTTCTCGGAAGATTTTTCAATGTGGATGAGTGTTTCAGGCTGATAATTATTGCTTATAATAATTGTTATTTTAATTTTATTAATTTGACATAATATCTAACATTTTTAAATACAATTCAGCAATGTCGGCCTCACTGGATAGCTCACCTGTGCTGAGGCCTCGATTTTATAAAACCAAAATTTATACATAATACATTAAAAATAATGCTGCATAAAAAAAAGCTAAAATTAAACGAAAAATAAAAATTTATAATTTACGTAAAAAGTATTTATTTAATTATGTTTTTTATATGTGTTTTTGAGTGTTACGTGTGTATGTGTTTTATTCTTATTATGTTATGATATTTTGGTAATATTGTCTTTTTGTTCTTAAATCCATTTTTTAATTTTGAGTATGAATTTATTTTTGTTTTCTTCTATTTTATTATCAAGGGTAAGACTGTTGAATGCTTTTATAGCATGATATTTATAGTGCCTTTGTCCAAAGCTTGTATTCACTGTCTGAGTTTTTATGTTATTTTTGTACGATTTTTTTATTATTTATTATTTTTATTTATTTATTAATCTATATAAGGTATGTTTACATTACATTATTCGATGCCTGTCTCACTAGGGTATACCTGTGTTGAGACAGGTGATTGTCTTACTGGTCTGTTTGTGATATTTTGAGATTGTTGAAATTTGTTTTTTTGGTCGAAAATGTAGTTTAGTAGAGGTTTAACGTATAATTGGCGTATATCTAGTATGTCACAACTGATGAATATTTGACAATTATTATAAGCAATAATTATCAGCCTGAAACACTCATCTACATAGAAAAAATCTTTCGAGAAAAGATACATGACGCCAACGGGACTTGAACCGTGTCCTTGGTGCTCTTCCAACCGAGCTATGGCGGCTTATCTTATACCGCCAAATAATTCAATATATACTAGTATTTTATTCAACAATGACTGTTTATTAAATTTTTCCACCTGAAAACAACCAACTTTATTTTTGTGAGAGGCATTGTTAGTGCTAAATCTCTCGCTAGGTGGCGTCGAGACAAATTATGTCTACATTTTATGGTGAAATACTTTAACAAAGGGTAACAATTATTATAACCAATAATTATCAGCCTGAAACACTCATCTACATTGAAAAAATCTTCCGAGAAAGATACATGACGCCAACGGGACTTGAACCCGTGTCCTTCTGATTGCCGATCAGGTGCTCTACCAACTGAGCTATGGCGGCTTATCTTATACCCGCCAAATAATTCAATATATACTAGATTTTCATTCAACACTTACTGTTTATTGCATTTTTCCACCTGAAAACAACCAACTTTAATTTTGTGAGAGGCATTTTGTGGAAATTATTTTTCTCGTTGTTTGCCTGTACATTGTTTGAATTAAATAAAAATAAACAAACCAATACGTTGTGGCGCAAGAATGCGTTTTTTGACGCTGCCTAGCCGATTAGAAGCCGCGCGAAGAAGCTCCTATGTAATTTGGAAGATGTTTACAAACCAACTACAGAAAAGAGTGGTACGTAGTATAGTTTTTTAATAAATTTGATTAGATAACCATTACGATCTGATTTGAGGTTATGCTTAAAAATCCGAATTCGACACTTCCATTTGACAATTCATATGCGGCCACAGGAAAAAGGGAATAACTCATTAAAAAATAATAATAATGTGTAATTTCTTTAAACTCGTAGAAAAGTTACTTTTTTCTTAATTTTCTCTTTCTTTCTTTCTAAGTGAATATTATCTAGTGTGTTTTTTAAACCACCTTCTATAATAACAATTTCAATGATGTTTTTCGCACACAGGTAAATCTGAATCAACGGTAAGACAAATCGTCAAGGGAGGGGAAAAGGCAGATGGAAAATTTTTGAACACCGCGAAAACGGAAAACGGAAAATGCATAGTGTAAGTGCTTATCATTAGAAAAATTGTTGCAAACACGTGATGAAAATTGAGGCAGAATATTATGCAAGAGGCAGTTCATCTATATCATCTATAAACTGCGTTTAGATGAAGATGAAGATACGGAAGAAGAAGAAACATACGAGGATGAAGACAATAATTACGTGTCGGGTGTTGAATTAATAGACTAAAATTTTTAAGTACCTACGTTTTTATATCGAAATAAACGCCCACTTAAAACTTGTATTGTTTTATTTTAATTACAGTTTTTTGTTCAAAATTTTTGAAAATACAAATACGATATGAAATATGCATTTTGGCCGAAATGTTTTTTTAAACATACATTCATTGTCTTATGAGACATCTTGGTGTTGCCATTTAAAACCTAGAAAACGATCGCAGCGCCATCATTTATTTTCTACACTTAATTGCCAAACTGTACGTCCTGGTGGAGGAACACCATTCAAAAATAAAACGTTGAACTGTCTATGGTGACCCGATTTTAATTTAAAAAAATACTCAACTCTAAATTTGACTGTCGCGAACTACTGCAAATCATAAACTTACGAATACCGACAGTAACTACACGACAAAATACATTATTCTACTGTAGCATTCATAAGCGGAACTACATTGCCCACTCTCCGATACAACGATTTCACACTAAGGAAAATCAGCACTTAGGTGATATTGACATATTTAACATAAACTTGGCGAAATTTGTTGATCTTGTAAAAAACTTATTCCAAAACTATTCCTAAACCTATCTGTTTTTCTGAAAACCTATGAAATCGCTGTATTTTTGTATTTTTATGACTTGTGTGCTTTTTTATCAAATTTTATTTTTAATTATTTCTGTATATGTTAAATAATCTGTCATGAATTATTTGTACTACCAAAATGAAAAAGCCCATTGGGCGTTAAATACATAAAAATAAAATAAATAATTCTTAGTTAAAGCGATTAAAAAATATATATAAAGGGAGTCTGCCCACTACACCGTTCCATACCATGACCGTACTATGAACGTATCAGCCACGAAATAAACACGCTACGGCCTACTATGCCCACTAGAACGTGCTAACACCATATGATACCCGTACTTAACGGGTTTAGTGACCGTACGATACCCATATACACCGGGATTAGTTTCCGTACCATCCCCGTTCAATAGGCGTACGGTGCCCGTTCTATCGGTTGTAGTCATTTCGCCTGTGTTTTCGTGTCGGACGGACGCGTCAGGAGAAGCATAGTGTTATTGTCATATCATAAAATACCGTTTTTTTTTTGTCCTCCATTTTTTCAAAATTGTCTGTCTACCTGCTGACGTACGTCTCATAGAACTGAACACAAATCACGAACTGACGGAGTGGCAACGCGGTTAGAACGGGGATCAAACGCGTATGATCCCTGTTATAACACCGTCGCGTGCCATGTCTATACATGGCAGCGGGCCGGCACCTGCAAAATATTGTCATCGAGAATTCGCCGTCAGTCCGGTCATGGTATGCGACGATGTTGGTCGGTGACGGGACGGGCTAGTGGGCAGCGTTTCATACTGATCGATAGAAAGAATATTTTTTTGCATGCGCCGCTACGATTACGGCCATGGTATGGAACGGTGTAGTGGGCAGAGACCTTAAGTGGGTCAGAACCAGACTTCATTATCCCACAAAATATATAATTTGAGTTAGTATTTCTATTAGAGCCATACATACTTACGAGTATGAGTACAATACACTACGTGCTGACTCTACCGTAAAATTTTGGAAGTGAGTAGAAACAAAAATCTGTCAATTCTATTAATTCTAATTCTGTCAAATATTTGCCAATTCCACTTCAAAATGACGGATGGAGATGACATACGGCGAATGCTCGATAAACATTAAAAATATTAGATCTAAACTATCTCGTCATTTGAGGGTTTCTCATCTTTGGCTCCTATGTTTTATAAATAAATTATTTAAAAAATACACAAATGCTTGACACTGTATGTGAACTTGCCAGTATGGGTACGGTTTTAGGATCAAGGAAGCAATTAAGACGAAAAGAGAATAAAATAAAAAATATACATAAAAATGGAAATTAGCGTGGGTCTACTGTATGGGAAAAAAAATCTTCTTTAGATTTGTCAAATAGTGACACAAGGGTGTTAAGGAGATATCATCTTCTTCCTTCGGGTTGACTTTGAAATTTCATATTATAGATAAAAACCCACTCTAGTTAAATCTTTAAAAAACGTTAGATAAACCATTAAAGATGAACTCTTTTTTATAAAACACGAAAAAGGGGGAATATTTTGAACTGTTTATTAAAAAATATATTTATATAATTCAAATTATCTCAAATCTTACTTTCAAATTTTGGCCTTATTTTGAGAGACTCAATCTTGGAACTTTTTGTAAATGATTTCGTGAAAATATACTGTATTTACTATGGAAGATAACAAAAAATATAGTTTAATGGAATCAAAGTAACTTTTATATATACTAGAAATAATCACTTATAATAAAAATTTTCAAAACTTTGAAGTGAATCTGGAGGAAGAAGATCGTATCAGAAATTTGAAAATTTTTAAACACGTCGTTTTGAACCCATTTGGCACCCTTTTATCGCTCTTATAATTTAAAAATATATATATATTTTTTTAATTGACCCACCTTAATGGACATATGCCCTATATCTATGGATATGAGTCCCGTGACCCTCTCAGGCCGATAGATCTGGGATCGTGTTATCCATAGGGTAAAGACGGAACTGCAAAAGGGCCAAGCAGACAGGGGCCCAGTCAGTATTTGCTGAAATGATGGCCGTTAGATCCGCCCTTGTATCCCAACGTAAGAACCCAGCTATCATTTTAATCTATTTGCAGCCTATTTCCGTTCTTTCTTACACAATCGTAATATCGATTTTCATTTGTTGGGTTTCCAACTATCCCCACAGTAACTGTCAGACTGGTTACACTTCCTGACAGGCCACGATAACTGTCTTCCAGCTGGTGTAAAACATAAACACGTGCGTTCAATACCGATTCATTTATTTACCCCTAGCTAATAAATAATTGTTTCTCCCTGCGCGTCCTTTCCCACTCGTCTCGTTCACCTTCCTCCCTCCCTTCCTCCCCCGCGTCCCCTTCCCCTCTCGCGTTCCCACTCCTCCTCCTCCTCCACCTTCCTTCCTTCACCCCACTCTCCTCCCCCTCTCCACACCCTCCCCCCTCCCCCTCCCACCTCTCGGATTCCACACATTCATTCCCGGTACGTTCAGTTTTCAAACTTCTCGCGTGCCACCTATTACAATTTTTTATACAAATTTCATAATATCCAGAGCTCAACAGTAGTTTTATACAAAATAACGAAAAAAATGAATTATCCAATTTGGAGCAGTCGTTCGGAAATTATGCGTACATTTCGGCGATAGATATTAAGTACGACGCCAATAAAGCACTCTTTTTAGGGTGAATTGCCTAATTTATAAAAACATTGTTTCCAAGGCAACAATTTCTTTGCTTTTCTTCTGACATTTGCATTTTTGTTTATTCTAAACGAACCAACAATGACAACCATCAAAATATTAAAATTTAAATACGAGATAATCCGAGTAATGTTGGTATATGTTGTCAATTCAAAATCCTTAATTTAATACGTGCTTCAATTCGAGTGGACGCGAGTCAACCATACCGAAGGGACGAACGTCAAATGATTGACAGGAAAGTAGGTAGAACAGTTTTTATTGGAAAATAAAATTGTTGTTTTTACTATCTTTCCCGCAATTTTTCCATATTTTCTCACCGTTTAAACCTTCCCTGGACTACGACAAACATTTCAAAACCAAAATCAGCTAAATCGGCCCAGCCGTTCTCGAGTTTTAGCGAGACAAACGAACAGAAATAGATATTTATATATATAGAAGATAGATAGATAGAAGATTATATTACTAAACTATCAGTAGATATTACAGCGCTTAAAACGGATAGATAAGTTTTAAATATTTCAAAAGTTGGGTAGCAAAAAAGGGCCGTAATCGGTCATAAAAATCACCTTTAAAATCAGAAAGAAAATGATACCCATACAATACAATACAAGTTTAGAGTATTTGTGTCTGTGTTTTTCCCATTCGATTGTAGGGAGGAATCTACCTTAATTATGATGCAAGTTTTATTCCAAATAGACCAACCCGCCGTACCCGTCCGGCAGGCTTATTCACACTGACAAACAAAACACTGACTCTCCCCATCTCGTTCCCCTCCCCACTTTTGTCTAAAAATATATCCCAATTGGAGATACCATTGCACCATTAGAGGTTATCCAACACTTACCCGCCGTGGTATAAGTAATAGTTGGTTACTCCTTCAAGGCTCTCGCAAGGAAACTATTTTTTTTAAATAACGAAGCTACATTTAGTTGATGTTTGTTGTTTTAGATGAGGGAGTGGAGTGGGGAGAGGGAAGGTGGAGAAGGTGGGGTGGGAATCCCTTAATACGTGTGAATATAAAACAGTTTTGGAATTACACTAATTCTCAAAAAATACTAACTTAGGTATTCCAACTTCTATGAATTTCAATGGAAAAATTGGGTGTAATGATAAAAACATTGTAAATCTATTCGCCGATTATTTTCAGTCTGTGTATGAAGAGGATATACCTGGTAACGAAATTCCAAAATTCTCATCCAATCTTAATCTGGATATATCTGAAGTACGCATAGAAATTAAAGATATCAAAAACCATGTAAATTTGTTAGATGCTAGAAAAATGCAGGACCTGATAATATTCCACCTGTGCTAATTAAAGAATGTTTAAACGGCTTAGTTGTTCCTCTTTTTCTAATTTTTAACTAGTCATTAGAGACAGGCAGTTTCCCTGATACATGGAAACACAGTTTTCTTACACCCATTTATAAAAAATAATAACAAATTATAGACCAATATGTATCCAATCATCGATACCCAAGCTTTTTGAAAAAAATGTCCTCCATAAAATATCCACAATCAATGGTTTTATTGATTGTTCGCCCCTTTTGGCTGAGATTAATTTTAGAGTCCCAGGTGTTAGAACCAGAGAAAAATCACTTTTTCATCTTCAAAAATGTTCTACTAATCTCAGACAAAATGCATTTATATTCAAAAAACGGACAAAACGGACGTAACAAATTATAGACCAATATGTATCCAATCATCGATACCCAAGCTTTTTGAAAAAATTGTCCTCCATAAAATATCCACAAACATTAAAAAAATTATAACTCCCTACCAACATGGCTTTTGTTCAAATAAATCTACACTGACAAATTTACTAATATACGAAAACTTCATATCTAAATCTTTAGCCAACATTTGCCAGGTTGACCCAATATACACTGATTTTAGCAAGGCCTTTGACGAGGTATGTCACAAAATACTAATCAATAAATTAGCGAAACTTGGAGTTTATTGTAGCTTATTAAATTGGTTTGTTAGTTATTTGTCCAAAAGAATTCTTAGTGTGAAAATAAATGGCACACAGTCTTACAAATTTATAGCAACAAGTGGAGTGCCGCAAGGCTCCCATTTAGGGCCCATTTGGTTTATTATATTTATAAATGATATTGTTGATATATTTACTGACATAAATGTGCTACTGTTTGCCGATGACATGAAACTATTTAAAGAGATTAACCACATTAATGATTGTATTATACTTCAAACTAACTTGATATATCTTTTTGAATGGTGTTCTATCAACAAACTAGCATTAAATATAAATAAATGTCAGTTCATTCATTTTTCCAAAATAAATAATCCTACTTTTTTTCAGTATTCTTTAAATGATGAAAATTTAAATTGTGTAAGTAAAATCATGGATCTAGGCATTATGTTCGACAGTAAACTCACCTTTGTATATCATATTAATAATATTATCAACAAAGCTCTAAAGACTCTTGGTTTTGTTTTGAGAGCTGCAAAAGATTTCAATGATTTGGACACATTTATTATGTTATATAAAACCCTTGTCAGATGTCAACTTGAATATAACTCTACGTTATGGTTTCCCTTTAACAACATTCATTCAGACAATATTGAAAAGATTCAACGGAAGTTTCTAAGGTTTATAAACTATAAATTGCATATTCCTATACTAAACATTGATTACAATTATCTCCTGGATAAAACGTCTCTATTGAAACTTTCAGAAAGAAGAATAAGCACAGATTTAATACTATTACATAAAATACTGCATTACAAAATTGACTGTTCTGAATTACTTCAATTTATCAATATCCATGTTCCCCAAAAATCATGTCGACATTTATTACCCTTCTACTTCAATAACACCAGGACACTAGCTTATCAAAATTCTCCGTTTCCGAGACTTCACAGTCTCGGAAATAAATATTCTAATCTAGGTGATATATTTCATCTTAAAACTAATTAGTATAAACGTTGTATATTCTATCACTTTTATTCTTCTAGACACAAATAGATTTACATAATTTCTTCGATTTTTGTTTATATTGAATTTGAGACTTCTTATCATTTTTACATAATATGTATTTTTATTTTATTATTTGTTTTGTTGTTACACTGTTTTGTGTATTTTCTTTTCCCATTGTATTATATTTTCTTCATTGTTTGTTACTCAACTTATAAATTATAATGTAAAACTCCATCAGGGCGTGTAATAAATAAATAAAAATAAATAAATACCAGGCGAGCGAAACCGCGGGAAAAAGTTAGTGTATAATATATGTTCTGACATCGGGGCTAAGCAACTTTTCATGGTATCAGGTATTAGATAGTTATACCAAAACTGAAAATCACGCTTTACAATTTGAGAGGCGGGAACCCGGTAATTTGGGTACCGCCGCCCCGAGAATCATAATTTATTGGATAATCAACACCTCTGCCATAGGTCACCCGACGTGCAGGGGTGCCCAGGTTAGCGTTGGATAAGGAGGAAACACCGCATAATAACAAAAAAAAAACGTAATTTAAAAATTCAACCCATAAAAAACAAAGTTTTGTTGCTATAATATAAATATATTTTCAAATGTCTTTGAAAACTTAAAAATAAATAAAAATAATTTTTAAATAAATGAATACAATATAAGCGAAACTCAATCGAAAATCTGGAAACAGAAAAATCAGAAAAACATATTGACACCTCTGGGACTCGAGACTTTTCGATTGAGTTTCGCTTATATTGTCTTCATTTATTTAAATATTACAATTTGAGGTTTTACTCATAAAGTTAAAATAAAAAAAAAATTGTTTGACTGAGGATTGAACCTTCCTACCCAGGAACCGCAGTCAATCACGTTTCCAACTGAGCCAAATATCGGTTGGATAGGACCGCCATTTACCTATATCATTAATTCCTGTAAAATCATCGAATTTATGAGAAATGAGGCCGGAGTAGTCCAGCGGTAAGGCTCTTGACTACCACTCCGAAGGTCGCGGGATCGAATCCCGGCGTGGCAAATAAATTTATTTGATTAATTTTTGTTATTCCACAATTTATTCATTTAAAATAATGTATAGAATATTTGCGGCACGTTCCAGAGTGGAAGATACTCTCAGTATCGCCCTGGTGTACGACCACAATACAGAATTGAAACGTTGCTTGAAATGGCTTTATCCGTGTTTGGTGACTAGATCTGAATAGCCAGGTACTTCCCCACCTTCCTCTTCCCTATCTCCTTCCCCTCCCCACTACCTTCAGCCCCACAACATACCCCAATTGGGAATGCCATAGTCCCACTGGCTCCAGACGGGAGCAGTTGGGACTCTTGTGAGGTACATTCACATAAAAAAGAAGAAAACAAAGATAAAATTCAAATAAACGTATTTAAAAAAAATTTAACGTAATTTAAAATAACACGACATAATAACCAAAAAAAACTAATTTTGATGTGATCTACTTTAAGTCTTTCCAGTTGAACGATTCTTACAACTGATTCTATCTACTTTTGCAACGTTTTCATGTAATTTTTTTTAAATTTTTTTAAAATTATTTATTGACCAAGATAAGCACAAATACATTTTTTTTTTTTACAGTTTGAAGTGTAATACATATTTTTTGTTTTTGGTAAACACCACCTCACTAGGCTGAGCCTGTTCCGAGGTGGCAGGAATTTAGTCAAATTTTGATAACTTAATCTTGTAAGAAAAGAATAAGATAAAAAACATTTTGTGAACATTCTTTTCTTCATCCAACCACTTTTTAGTGTAAGTTTCCAAAAAACCTACAATAAAAAACACGAATAATAGATAGTAAGAATAAACTACAGCAAAACAGAATTTTCGTGTATAAATTCCCAAAATAAATTTTGAAGACCACCTCCCGAGTACAAACTAACTGTCAAAAACAAAATAACATTACGCAAGAGTAATGATACGATCCGAAAAATTACTTCATTTCCAATTCTTTCCTTCCCACGCCAATTGATTTATAAATATATAATATATTCTGGAACGTTGGGATGAACGGAGAAGAATAAATGTGAAGTGAGAGCAAACGCGTGGGAGGGCAGACAAAATATACTTTAAAATGTTTTTCTTCTTTTCCCATTTACCCTACCTGGGATCTGTCTCCACATTTTAATAGGAAATTTTCGCAAATTATTTTTGGACGATAGGAATTAATAATGAGCATTGTAACTCTGGTAAAAAAGTTGAATCATGTTTTAAGGTTATCGATTAAAGCGTCGTATCCCCTCTCAAAAAGAAGATGGAGAGATATGTAATTACAAATGTTGGAGAGAGTGCGCTAATATTTAAAACGGTAAAATTGAAGCTAAAATTGTGAAAATATTTAATAAAACACGACTCGTTTAAACCTTCGACCTTTGGTGTGCTTGTCAAGAGCCTTACCGCTGGACTACGCCGGCCGTCAATATGTAGAGACGTAGAGATATTTCAACCAATTTACACAAAACCTTGACAAATTATATACCTAAACCTTCCTCATGAATCACTCTATCTATTGGTGAAAACCGCATGCAAATCCGTTCAGTATTTTTTGAGTTTATCGCGAACAGACAGACAGACAGACGCGGCGAAGGACTTATATTTATAAATAAAAAGAAAACACTTTGTTTACGTCACTTTATTATTTCTTCCGTCTACCGGTTTCGGTACCTCCGTACCATCATCAGGACTGAATATAAAATACTGACAAATACAGAGAAATATACATTTATATATACAAAATGTAAAAGAAAGAGACAGTAAAATAGAGCGGGACAGTGCGTCAGTTGTGGGAGGGAAGTGGGGGAGGAGCGATTGGAATAACGGGAAATATACTTATAATAGGGCTGTATGTTAAATTAAGTTGATTATTAATGATTTCAGCCTTTGTATTAACTGATTTTTTTTATTTCTAAAGCTTCTAAGTTATTTAACCTTAAGCCTAAAAAAAAAAAAAAAAAACATGTACAATTCGTGTACAATTAAATTCCCACCCGAAATTAAACCAGCTTTTTACACGAATAACAACCTAGGATTTTTTTTTAATTAATGCTAAAGACAATGAGGACGTACTAAGCCACTCGGGCGTTTATAAAATTAGTTGCAACGATTGTCCAGCATTCTATATTGGACAAACGTTACGCAATGTGGAAACTAGAGTAAAAGAGCACATAAGGTGCCTAACCGGTACAGGGTTTTCAGAATTCGCAGAGCACCTAATTAATAAAGATCATATCTTTAACCGGGATACGGGTATTAAAGTCCTACACAAAAATGGGATAGGCTTAAGGTTAAATAACTTAGAAGCTTTAGAAATAAAAAAAATCAGTTAATACAAAGGCTGAAATCATTAATAATCAACTTAATTTAACATACAGCCCTATTATAAGTATGTTTCCCGTTATCCCAATCGCTCCTCCCCCACTTCCCTCCCACAACTGACGCACTGTCCCGCTCTATTTTACTGTCTCTTTCTTTTACATTTTGTATATATAAATGTATATTTCTCTGTATTTGTCAGTATTTTATATTCAGTCCTGATGATGGTACGGAGGTACCGAAACCGGTAGACGGAAGAAATAATAAAGTGACGTAAACAAAGTGTTTTCTTTTTATTTATTTAAAATGTCAAGTCACAATGTGTTTTGCTTCTTTTGAAAAAAAAAAAAAAAAAACTTATATTTATAATACGTAGAGATGACTGGTAGATTACAATCTACATTCTATTATAATCCCTATCTATTATAATGTACGTAAAGAGAGTTAGATACCACAATTTATAAATAAAATGTTGCTTGAGTGGTTTTTGCCTTTTTTGGAGACCAGATCGGAATAGCCAGGTACTTCCCAATCTCATCTTCTTCCCTTCTTCACCATTATATCCTTCCCTTTCTCACTGACTTTAGTCTTACAACGCCCCCCATTCAGACTATATTACACAGAAACCATCCAACCCACAACTTGCAAAAATTTACTTTTGTTGAATCCTTCTTCATTTAAAAAAGTGATATTTAAATTCACGCATGCCGTCGCCCCGTGAACCATTTATTGATAAACTAACACCTTTGCCATAGGACACCCCAGGTGTCACCGTAGGTTCGCTACGTTTGGTGACCTAACAGTGATGCCCTGGTTTATGGGGTGAGGTTTGTTCCGCGTCTTGGGTGACGGATGCGTCTGCCCACAAACTGTGTGGCAGGTCGGATTGAAGGAGACCTTCTAACTTCTCTAGCAAGACTCTCGTCATGCATTGCAGTGGGAGGGATTTTTTTTAACTTTAGCTCCACATAGGAGGCCCTCAGGAAATTATTTTCCTCAGGTCCTCCTTTCCTATCCTATCCTCATCTTAGGGGACGCTGTTTGGAGGAACTTTTTAAGGAAGGAAAGGATAGAAAGTTCTAGGATTGAAAAAGGTATAAAGGTGGGTAGGAATCTGGGGGTCCAGTATGTTCAGGAGTGACGGACGTATGAATCCATCCCTCCAACTGCGGTGCAAGGCGATGGGTCTAGATGAGTCCGGCTGAAAAGGTCAAAAGCTCTCCCGCAACCAGTTTCTCCCGATCCGGCCCTCCACTGGGCAGAGACATCCGCCACCGAAACCTGGACAAACCTCACCCCATGAATCCAGACACCCCTGCTAAGTAACCAAACGTAGCAAACCACTTGGGGTGACCTATGGCAGAGGTGTTGGTTATCCAATAAATGATTCCCGGGGCGGCGGTACCCATACCAGCCTCCAAAATTGATGGATTGATTCGTCCATCCCTCTTGAACTTATTGACCCTCAGATTCTTACCCACCCTTCATCTCTTTTTCCATCTCAGAACTTTTTCTTCTTCTTTTCATAAAAAGATCCTGCACACAGAACCCGTAAAGATGACATAGGCCTCGAGTGGAATTATTTTTTTCAGGGCCCTAGTTTACGGAGAAGCTAATATAAAACAAAATAATGAAGACCCCGAACCCAAAAATATTCACATAGGTTGAGAACTTTCAGCATTTCCATCAAAAAAATATTGGCACACATACAAATTTAAAGATGCGACACTTCATTCAAATTTTGAAGACTTTGTTCGTTGAGCAGGTTATTAAACGTGAATAACACCAAACTAACACCAGGCAAACCATATTTCACGTTTGTTCTTTTTATTGTGTTTGAGGGTCCTGGCACTCCAAGTATTTGAGGATCTTCTTGTTGGAGAAGAAGGTAGGCAAAAAGACAAAACAGAGCGAAGAAACACTTTAAGCAAATTTTGAAACAAGCAAAAAAAACATTTAAAGTATTTATCAAAAGGTTACACTTCTAAAATCTTTCACCATTTATACATATACACAGATACAGGTATAACGAAGAATATTAACTAACTAACCATCACGCCGTTTGGTCACAGGAGTAGGCAGAGAGGATGGACTGCCAAAAAACCCGGTCTTGGCGCACACTCTTTGCCTTTTTTTTTTTTTTTACAGTGAATACCGCACAAGAATCTCAACTGCTCTCGTCTGGAGCCAGTGAGACTATGGCATCCCCAATTGGGGTATGTTGTGAGGCTGAAAGTAGTGGGGAGGGGAAGGAGGTGGGGAAGAGGAAGATTGGGAAGTACCTGGCTATTCAGGTCTGGTCACTAAACACGGCTAAAGCCATTTTCAAGCAACGTTTCAATTCTGAATGGTGGTCTTACACCAGGGCGATACTGATAGTATCTTCCACTCTGGAACATGCCGCAAATATACTATATATTATTTTAAATGAATTAATTGTGAAATAACACAAATTAATCAAATAAAATTTATTTGCGCATGCCGGGTTCGAACCCGCGACCTCCAGATTGTGAGTCAAGAGTCTTACCCACTGGACTACGGAGGTCGTAATTACATTCCTCAGGCCTTAATCACATTCATACATCGTCTCATACGTACTCTTCTATTATTCCGACTTTCGACATTGCCCGACTCAAGTATGATTCAATTGATCGTGCCATGTCTCTTTCGGGCGTCCCCGACTTATTCAACCATTCACATTTGGGTCATATTGCGGCAAGCATCTTTTCTCGGAAGATTTTTCAATGTTGATGAGTGTTTCAGGCTGATAATTATTGCTTATAATAATTGTTACCCTTTGTGCTATGCATAAAAAAAATCTTGTCTAAACGTTAGTTTATAAATTAAAAATAATAATTAATATTTGACAAGTTTAAGTATTTCCCCAATAAATGTAGTCATAATTTGTCTCGACGCCACCTAGCGAGGGATTTAACACTGACAATGTCTCTCTCGCAAAAATAAAGTTGGCTGTTTTCTGGTGGAAAAAACATAATAAGCAGTAATTGTTGAATGAAACACTAGTATATATTGAATTATTTGGCGGGTATTTGATAAGCCCCCATAGCTCAGTGGTCAAGAGCAGCTGACCGGCAATCAGAAGGACATGGGTTCAAGTCCCGTTGGCGGCAAGTATCTTTTCTCGGACGATTTTTCAATGTTGATGAGTGTTTCAGGCTGATAATTATTGCTTATAATAATTGTTACACTTTCTTCGTTCATTTGCTCCACATGCCCAAACCAACTGAGGGTCCCTTTTTTAATTCTACTCATTATACTTATATCAGCCTTACATTATTTGCGGATTTCCACATTACTCACACGATCATACATGGTTTTACCTCATATACGCCTCAAGGATCTCGTTTCAACAGCATTCAGTTTACTTTAATCCTTCTTCTGCCAGTTCCATGCCTCACTTCCATACATTGGGGTAGGTACCAGGACTCCATCGTTGACTGCAAGCTTCTCTTCTTTGGACAGTTTTATATTTTTATGAATAATATTAAAATAAATATTCTCTGATCTAAATTGGCGCAAACCTTTAATACCAATTAAACCACTACTTAAATCTACAACAACCCACTATCTTTGAAAGATCAAATAATGAATCTCAATTATTCTATCTTAACCTTTCATTTTAATAGTCGTAGTAGTTGTAATATCCTAATATCTTATTCTTAATTTGTGCTTAACCAAAAGACCCACGCATTAATATTTAAAGAGATTTAAATATATCCCAGGAAAGGCTTAGAGTCAGCCTTAGACGAAAGATAAAAAAATATCATAACTGTAGAAGCAACATTAGAGGCTTACGTTCCCTATGTAAATTTATCTACGCTCGTAAGTACTTAAATATGCAATCCGGCACTGGAGGTTTTACTCTCTACGCCTCTACGGTTCTACGCTTCTACAGCTGTAGGCTACAGAATGCCACAGTTTCTACACCCACTCTAAGGCAGACTGGCTGTGGAGGCCGTAAAATAGGGTGAAATATGCAAGGTGTTTCTGAACAGTGTGTACACATGATTATTTTTGCAGCGTGTCACGACGATGAAGAGTGGAATATTCCAGTCATATCGAAGAGAATTTATTTGTAACGTTGATCCATGTATTTTCACTATTTATTAGTTGAGGTTTACCAAACACATACATATTATGTCCTTGAGGTGATTTTTTTACATAAACTGCTCTATACAAATCATCCAGCTTTTAAAAACTTGCTCCGCTGGTTTCGACCAATTTGAGTGTTGGTGACCATTTTATAAATCCTATAGGAATGCACTGTAACTGTTAGTCACCGGGACAAAATAACCGCGACAGGATATGACTTCATTTGCAATATATAGCCGCCTTGTACTATTATTCATAACTCTAAGCATTTCCGTCAACTTTCCATATCGGGAGAGATACTCAAATTCTACAATTCCGTGCTACTTATATCTAGGAGAGGGGGGGGGGGCACGTCCTCATGCGACCTGCTAACGTAGGTGGCGCCATCCTTTGACGAATTCTTGAATTTGAATTAATTAAATTAATCAATTAAATTCTTAAATTTTCTTACTATTACTATTACTGGCTATTAATAACTAGTGTTTGAGTAATACTTAATTGATGTTGCTCAATAGTAATAATTTACTATTGAGCAACATCAATTAGTATGAACTATTAATTAAAAGTATTACTATTTTTGCAAATAATAATTGTATGCATGGAATTTACAAGAAACAGGCAACGCATTTGATAGAGGTGTTCTTCCAAAGCTCGAATCCGAAAGGCTAATAAAAATAAGTGAACCAGTCCATTAAAAACTGCAATCATTTGTATTTGGCAGTATGGTTTCTTAACTACTCTTATTCTAGTTACCAATAGGTTATAAGCAATTTTAATTCGTTGTCCAACAAAAATTAACAACACAAATCGAATATAATTTGTCTACACGAAAAGTGTCTTTCGCAAAACAGGGTTTTCTAGGAAAGATCTTGTGTACCAGAATAGTGTTTTAAAATACCCTGTGTGCCAAAATCTGAATCATAAAAGAAAGTACTTATTCGGTTCAGATCATAAACCAAAATAAACACTTAACAGAAAGTCCCTGTCGCTTTAAGGCCATTAATCAGTATACTGCTCAGTCAATTGAACGCTGAACCTTACCGAGAATATTAATGTACCTCGCCAGCGAATTATATTACGCATTCACCCACACACGATTATTTTTACATATTAGCGTTCAAACTGAAAGTCCTTAAAATTTGGGCTCCGCCATATTCATAATAATGATTTACGTCATTAAATAAAGGGAATACCCTCTCCAATCGTCAGGCAAAACATCTAGGAAGTAGATAGATACTCTAGAACCAATCAGAAACAGTCAGAAGTGTACGAAAGTTTCCATTTTAAGTGCCGCGAATTTGTGTTGCATGATGATTGCGTGGGAGGCAATTTTAGATAAGAGAGGATATTTATTTAGAAAGAGATAACAAAAAAATATTTGCTTCTTCAAACTTCGCAAAATTAATTTGTGGCATCATTAATTATATAATGAATAACAGATCACTTTGTATAAACCACTATATTATAAACAATATCTACATGTTTCGATAACAATGTGATTTTTTTTAACAAATCTGGGGTTTATAAATTAATTTGTAATCATTGTAACTTTTTTTATATTCCAAAAACTTCTAGAAATTTTAACATTAGAGTTAAGCAAACATATAAGATGTTTAAATAATAATTATTATTCTGAATTTGCCAACCATATTTTGGAAACAAGTCATACTTTTGATATTAATACAGGTCTTAAAATTTTACATACTAACACTACGGGCATACAATTGGATAGTTTAGAAATTTAAGAAATTAGAAAAAGCATTAATAGCAAATTAAATATTATAAATAACCAAACATTTTTTTAAAATAGCTATCTTTTAAATTTATTTTCTTATTAATACTTACAATTAATTATAATTATTGATTTAGAGTAATTAATTTAATTATTTGTTCTTAAAAGTTTTTTATTATCTAAATGCAATTTTATTTTTCCTTAAATAATTTTTATATTTAATTTTTTTTAACTATTTTTATGATTTGTAAGTAATTAATCACCTCTACTTTTTAATATTTTGTCTATTTTATAGTTTATTCTAATTTGTCTATATTTGTTTGTCATTTATTTTTCTTTGTATTAACATATCCTGATGAAGATAACATTGTTATCGAAAACATGTAGATATTGTTTATAATATAGTGGTTTATACAAAGTCCCCATCTAGTCGTCCAAATACATTTGGACGACTAGATCACTCTGAATCAGTGATACTGTTAAATGGTTGCAATGTCGAAAAGGTGGAAAGATTTAGATACCTCGGCAGTATTCTCACGGAGACTCTTGACCCAGATGTGGAGGTTAGATGCAGAATTGAAGAAGCAAGAACTGCGTTCATTAAAATGAAATCCCTCTTCTGCAATGACAATATCAGCTTAAAACTAAGGCAGAGAATGCTAAAATGTTATAAATGGTCGGTCTTGCTCTATGGATGTGAAACATGGACCTTGAAAGTAAATACCATGAACAGGTTAGAGGCTTTTGAAATGTGGCTTCACCGGAGAATGCTCAAGGTCTCATGGACCGACATGATCACCAACACAGAAATTCTCAGGCGGGCTAGAGCAGATAGAGAACTGCTTACATTAATAAAAATCAGGAAAATTTCATATCTGGGTCATATACTTCGAGGGGAGAAGTATCACTTGCTCCATTTGATATTGAAAGGCAAGATAGAGGGTCGCCGAGGGCCTGGTAGGAGACAAATGTCTTGGCTGCGTAATATACGAGAGTGGACCGGCATTAGAAGTGTGGAGGAGCTATTCCGGGCAGCGCAAGACAGAGAGACATTCTCAAGAGTGATCGCCAACGTCGGGGGGACCTGATACGGCACGCAAAGAAGAAGAATACAAAGTGATCTGTTATTCATTATATAAAAAAATATTTGATCTAAAGTTCCCATGTCTGGATCACAGAATGTATACAATCTGGGGAGTCAAGGACGTGAATTTTAAAAAGGTGAGAAGGAACGTAATAATGTCCGATTCTCATTCGAATAAGTGAGGAAATTTATGTTTTGGAAAAATGAGGGAATTGTTGACAGCACTGTTTTGATGGGATAGTCCTTTGTATTAAGACGTAGCAGGCTCCCTTGTCTTGACCAGCAATGTTCCAATAAAAAAGATGTTGATTTCCGAAAATAAAATGATATTTTTAACAAAATCAGAAGAAAAAACAAGAACCATTCTCCAATTTTTGGTATAAACCACTGATTGATTCTGGTTTTGGTATAAACCACTGATTGATTCTGGTTTTTATGACATTTACGAAATCCGCAACGATTTCATTTCTTTCGTTTATGATAATGTCATTGAGCGTTCGTGGATACATGGATCTGTTTGTGTAAGAAAAAGTATTGATTCGATAAAAGTATTATTGTTCTGAGAAACAGGGCCATCAGGTTAAGCCTCCGGCAAGCCGGGAAGCCTTACGACAGATGGAAAAATATGATGACCTCATTTTCCAGGAAAATTCTCTAATTAATAGAATTTCTCAGCAACCCTTTATTTCCATTTCAGGAAATGGCTATTTCATTTGTGGTTGGCCTTTTATTATTCGGTTATAAAATTTAACGGAGTTTCTTCCACATTCATAAATTAAGGAGTGTAAAAACATATTTGGAAAAAAAAGATTCCCAATTAATTTTTATACGGGATGTTAAGGGACGTACTTGATTTTCCTTAACAAGTGATACCTGACATTATGTGGAGAAAAATAAGATAAAAGAATTTATGGTAGCCGGTGACATTATTGATATTTGTTTTATATTTTTCCACAAAAAAAAAAATTAAAAATCGGTAGGTATTGAACAGTTAGAGGCGGGGTGAGTGATTAAGCGGGTATTCGGCTGAGTGACCAGTGACGACATGTCGAAGAATTTTAGTTTGAAAAATAAAATTTAAAAAGACATTGAAATAGTCACTGGAGTCAAAATATTTCATTTACATTTTTTAGCCTTTTAAATATTGCACGGAATCGCTGGTTAAAGTCAGCCGAGTAAAGTCCCTTAACCCCCCGTATAAAAAAATAATGTTTCTTTGTTTGCCTCATATACGTTCCTATACCATTAATCCAAATGCGATGAAATCTTGTGATTTATTATGTGCACGCCCGTAAAGTATTCTACATATAGCCGCAGGGAGGGAAGGCGGGAGGGAGTGGCGAATCCATAACATAGACCCGTAAAACGGTGATTTTTTTTTAAATTTCTTGTTTTGTAAGATTTTTCGATTGATTCGTGTACAGTCTTAGTAAGAATCCAAAATTTCAGTCGGCTCGGTGCCATAGAGTCTAAGCTATGACCGACCACAAGTGTTGTTACAAAACGCCAGTAATACGATGAATTTAAAAAAAATGTTCTTTTGGAATTTTTTTAATGATTCGTGTATAGACCATGATTATTAATCCAAAATTTCAGTCGGTTCGGTGCGATAGGGCAAAAGTTATGACCGACCCTAAGGCCTTGTGCGCACTAGCGGCTAGCCGCGTAGGCGGTCAACCGCGCGGCTTGCCGCGTTTTTATTTTAATATGCAACCGCTCATGTTCGTACGCACCCAACCGCCGAAAATTTCGAACCGCGGCGGTTGAAGGCGGCCCGCTTCGCGGCTGACCGCCATATGTGTACGCACTAGGCGGTTGGGGTTTAGTTCGCTGCTACCGCTGCTGAGTTGCCCCACTAGCCATTTTGAAACAGAAAAATTTATCGTTGAAATTTAAAAACGCGAAACTATTTGGAATTGTGAAGGAGCAGCATATAAGAACAGTGAATTGAAACTCAAACAATGGGAAGAGTTAATGGATATTTTTGGAAACGAAGATATGTCGATAATACAAAAAAAATCTTGGCATGCGGGTAATTTGGGAGGTGGGTAGGGGTACCGCCGCACCGGAAACCATTTATTGGATAACCAACACCTTATCCATAGATTTTTTTTTTTTTACAGTGAATACCGCACAAGAATCTCAACTGCTCCCGTCTGGAGCCAGTGAGACTATGGCATCCCCAATTGGGGTATGTTGTGAGGCTGAAGGTAGTGAGGAGGGGAAGGAGGTGGGGAATAGGAAGGTTGGGAAGTACCTGGCTATTCAGATCTGGTCACTAAACACGGCTAAAGCCATTTTCAAGCAACGTTTCAATTCTGAATGGTGGTCTTACACCAGGGCGATACTGATAGTATCTTCCACTCTGGAACATGCCGCATATATACTATATATTATTTTAAATGAATAAATTATATATTATTTTAAATGAATTAATTGTGAAATAACACAAATTAATCAAATAAAATTTATTTGCGCATGCCGGGTTCGAACCCGCGACCTACGGATTGTGAGTCAAGAGTCTTACCCACTGGACTACGGAGATTAACCCAATTGATTCGTTACATTTGATGACTTAGCAGGTGTGCCCGAGTTCACGGGTCCGGGTCTTGGCGGCGGATGTGTCTGCCCACTAGCTGCGTGGCAGGCCGTATCGGTGAATAGTTGAGGGATACCTTGTAACCTCTAAAGCAGTACTCTTTTGGAACATCGCCTTGAACCGCACTGGGAGGGATGGATTCATACGTTCGAAATTAAAAAAAATAAATTATAAAATAAAATAAATTTAATTTAATAAAATAAATTTAAAAAAATAAAATTAAATAAAATGAAATTAATTTAATATTTTAATTTAATAAAATAAATTTTAATTCGTTAAAAATTTATCTTCATGCTTCTTCAGTTTTTGAAAACAAATTGAGAACAACTGGCCAGATTCGTAACGTGTTTGCAGTAAAGGATGAATACAATATTTTCTATTTTTTGTCTTGCGTCGCTGTCGTAGATGGTACAAATAAATAACACTAGTGACCTCGACGGCGTCCATTTTATTACTGACGATTCAACGCAGTTTTATGCCTACCGCGGTTGAACCGCGCGAAGCGGTTCGTTAGTGGCTAGCCGCCATGGCAGCCAGCCGCTACATTCAACCGCGGTAGGCGGCTAGCCGCGCGGTTGACCGCCTACGCGGCTGGCCGCTACTGCGTACATAGCCTAAGTGTTTAAACGTTCGAACCCAACTGCTAAATGGACTGACCCCAAGTGTTAAAACGATAATTTTATTTTAAATTCTTTTTTGGCAGATTTTATGATTGATCCGTGTACAGAAATCCAAAATTTCAGTCGGGTGGGAGCTATGGCACCCACCCGACTGAAATTATGACCCAATGGGGTCTAAGTTATGACCGACCACAACTGTTGTTACAAAGCGCCTGTAAAAAGATGAATTTAAAAAAATATTCTTTCGGAAGATTTTTTGATTGATTCGTGCAGAGTAAGAATCCAAAATTTCAGTCGGTTCGGTGCCACAGGGCCAAAGTTATGACTGACCGTGTTAAAACAACCGACCTCAAGTGCTTAAACCACCGACGCCAAGGGTTAAAACGAAGTTTTTTTTTTTAAATTCTTCATTTGACAGATTTTTCAATTGTTTCGTGCAGAGACGATGATTCTTAGTAGGAATCTAAAATTTCAGTTGAGTCGGTGCCATAGGTGACTGACCACAGGTGTTGTGGTCGGTCACAAAGCGCCGGTAAAACGATAAATTAAAAAAAATATATTCTTTCAGAACATTTTTTATTGTTTCGTGTACAGACCATGATTCTTAGTAAGAATCTAAAATTTCAGCCAAAGTTATAACCGATCCCAAGTGTTTAAACGTCCGAACCCAAGTGCTAAATCGACCGACCCCAAATTTTAAAACTATGGTATTTTTTTAATTTCATCTTTTCGCAGTTTTTTGATTGATTTGTGTACAGAGTAAGAATCCAAAATTTCAGTCGGTTCGGTGAGTCTCAGTTATGACCGACCACAACTGTTGTTACAAAGCGCCAGTAAAACGATGAATAAACTAAATTGTTTCCTAAGATATTTTAATTGATTTATTTACAGACCATGATTCTTAATCCAAAATTTCAGTCGGCTCGGTGCCACAGGTCCTAAGTTATGACCGACCACAAAGTGTTGTTACAAATCGCCCGTAAAACGATGAATTTAAAAAATTGTGTACTTTCGGAAGATTTTTTTATTGATTCGTATACGTATATTCATGATTCTTAGTTAGAATTTTAACTAAGTTTTTAATTCAGCCAAAACAATCAGCGCATTGACGTTTGATGTTTTTGAATTATTGGAATTCACGCAAACTTCAATATTAAACCTAACACAATATTGCTGCAGCTCTTTCAAAAGACGAAAATTCGTTCCATACAAAATGTATGAGGAAATGAATTATCTTCATTACTTAGTTTTTCGTGAATTTTTATTTGTTATTCTGTTATCCGGGGCGGAGACAAATCCAACAAATCAAATATCATCAAAATCAGTCCAGCCGTTCTCGAGTTATAAATAGTTTAACTAATCCGACTTTGTTTTATATATTAAGACACGACGGGGTTAGGTTAGGCTAGTTTAGGTGGTCGTGGAATCCATGTATCAAATTTTATCAAAGGGTCTTATTAAAAAGACTATCGTTTCCGGGTTTCGAATAACCTGACAATGTTTTCAAATCTCCGACTACCATCACACTAAGTAGAACTTGTGTTCTGGATGGAGGTCTTAGCCAGCCGAGGAATTGAACTAAAGACACCCGACACGTTGTCAACTCGGCCAATGATTACATTACATAGGTACCTACCAACCATGTTAGAAATTATTTCAGTTAAGTTCCAACGACATATTTATTTATCCAATTTTTTTCATCAAATGTAAAAATACAGCCAGTATCTCAATGTTCATGTTGATTTGAGCCTTTTATTTTAACTTACACACATTCGAGAAAAAAGATTGAACATTGTAAATTACTGTAGAATTTTTGTATTTTCTTTGTAGTTTACATTAAGATTTATTTTAGAAATTAGTTCTGATCCAGTTACATTGTTTCAAACTTTGCAACTGTATGTTATTTAGCCTTTTAAGATATAAGTATTTTAATCTTTCATTGCAGGTATTTATAATTTTGCTTGTTCTGTTTCATAAAACTTTAACTTCGTAAGGTCTATTTTAGAGATCTGATTGATATTTTATATAACATACTATTATAAGTATGTTTCTCATTATCCCACTCTCTCCTCCCCCACTTCCATCCCACAACTGACGCACTGTCCCACTCTAATTTACTGTCTCTTTCTTTCATAAATATTTCCACACTGTCCCACTCTAATTTACTTTCTCTTTCTTTCACAATATATATATATATATATATATATATATATATATATATATATATATATATATATATATATATATATATATATATTTATTTATTTATTTATTTATCATTTATTTATTTATTTATTTACGCCTCTTTAGGCTTTTACATACATATATATAACAATATTAACGAAATTATACTAGTAAATAGTGCAGGAAACTACTGTTTAAAACACTTGCACAAAAATAAATACAAAGTAAAAATATTAGGTATTGAATTTGAACCACACAGTATGTAGGTACAAAATACAAAAAAATCCGAAATAGTTTTTATTCTTTCAGCCAACAAAATACTGTCAATGTGTTAGTCAATTTTAATAGCTTTAGCAAAATATTCCCCTATTTGATGAAAAAAACTTCAATAAGGTATGCTTATATAATAAAATTGATGTACTAAATATATCAACAACATTGGAGTATTTGTTTCCAAGCTGTTGAATCCTTCGCATAGGAGTATAATATTGAATTGTTGACTTAGAATTGCTACAATAATATGGTAGGTACTGTCTTGTGACTGACCTGCCTGGAGTATGAAAAGAAATTACACATAATAAATCAGGGGTATCAAACATTGAATTTATGATTTTATACAAACAGGTTAAATCGGAAATGATTCTACGATCAGATAATTTTATTAAATTTAATGAACAAAGTACGTTATCGTAATTTAGGCATTCACTAGGAATGCCCATTTTAAAATTAACATATCTTAAAAATTTATTTTGGATTCTTTCAATCGCATGTGAATGAACCTCATAATTTGGGGACCAAACCGTGGAATTGTATTCTAAATGACTCCTTACGAGTGACATATATAATGTTTTTGCAGTATTGACATTGTTGAAATCACTAGATACCCTTAAAATAAATCCCAACATTTTCAAAGCTTTATTGGTTATTATTTCTATATGCTTGATAAAGTTGAGTTTCGTGTCAAACCAAATACCTAAGTCATTGATTTCCGAGACAGATACTAACGACATATTGTTAATGGAATAATCGAAAAATATTGGATTCTTTATTCGATAAAACCTCATAATTTGACATTTGCTTATGTTAAGTTGCAAGCGGTTATCATGACACCATATAATAAATCTCAACAAGTTATTTGACAATATATGGCAATCATTAATGTTTCTGATTGCTTTAAATAATTTCAGGTCGTCTGCAAACATTAATACTTGAACATCATTGAAAATATATAACACATCATTAACAAATAATAAAAACAGGATTGGACCTAAATGTGACCCCTGAGGAACACCACTCGTAGCAGTGAATTTGTACGAAAATGTACCATCAATTTTAACAGCCAGTAATCTGTTGATCAAGTAACTGTTAAACCACTTATATAGTGAACCACCTATACCGAGTTTTTGCAGTTTATTCAGCAATAACTCATGGTTAACTTTATCGAACGCCTTACTCAAATCGGTATAAATAGAGTCAACTTGACATTTACTAGACATGGAATCAGATATATAGTTTTGATACGTTAATAAGTTAGTGAGGGTAGATTTTCCAGTAGAGAAACCATGTTGTTCAGGAGAAATGACGTGGTTTAATCGGAAAATAATTTTTTTAAGAAGAATTTTTTCAAAAACTTTAGGAATTGTTGATAAAAGGCATACCGGTCTATAGTTAATCACCTCGTGTTTATCACCTTTTTAAAAAATAGGTGTTAGGTAGCTGAATTTCCATTTAATAGGAAAACATCCTGTTCGTAAAGACTGATTAAAAAGCAAAAATAAGGGATACGCTAGATTGGTAGCACAATTATTCAGAAAAACCGGAGGTATTTTATCTGGTCCACCGCTTTTACTTTGATCTAGTAATTTAAGTTCAGTCAGTATATCATTATATTCTATGTGGATACAAGATAAATTAAGATTATGATCAGTGGTAAAATTTGATACTGTACTAGCAGAAACTGGTGTATCACATTCATAAACCCTTTTAAAAAAATCAGCAAAAAGGTCAGCGATACTTTGAGTGTCTTTGGCCTTTTTACCTGCATATTCCAAGTTGGCTGGTATACCAAAGTTGTTATTTTTCATTGATTTTGCATAGTTCCAGAAATACTTTACATTATGATTTATTGAAGTTTCAACATTATTAATAAAAGAATTGTAGCAAATATTTGATAAGATTTTGCAATCTTTTCTAATGTTTTTAAATTCAATATAATTTGATAAAGACCTGTCTTCTTTATATTTCTTATGTAAAACTTTTTTAAGGCCAGTTAATTGAACAAGTTCTTTATTGAACCATCTCGGATATTTTGATTCTTTGAAATGAATAAGTGGGATTAGATCTGAAATAATTTTATCCAGCAAATGATAAAATGATTCAATATTGTTATTAATATCGCCTTCTTTAAGAAATGACCAATCTACCTTGTGGAGACGATTATTTATGTCCTGATAATTCGCATTTTTAAAGTTAAACGTAGGAGTTGAAATTTTTTGATTGCCTTCTTTAGTACAAGGGATAATTATTGCTAGTGGGGGATGGTGGTTGTCTATCGGAAGAATAGACTCCAATGATTTATTTATAATCACATTGCTCTCATTTGACAAAACTAGATCAAGAACACAATTATTAATATTACGTACATGGTTGAATTGGGTTAAATTAAAAAGTAAAGACATATCTAGAATTTCTCGTTCATAGGCGGTAGCTGGTATTGAATTAAAGTTACTGTCTAAATTGTTAAAATTGCAATTAGGTAGGTTGTAATCACCGTAAATAATTATTTTATGATTTGGGTATTTTGTTATTACTAACTCAACATCTTCACAATGTTTTTTATAGATTGATATGTTAGAATTAGGAGGGATATAAACAGTACCAATAATAGTTTTCTTAAAATCACCATTTAACAATACGAACAATTGTTCTACATCAGTATTTTTTATTTTAAGTATTTTCGAATTAATGTGTTTGCGGACCGCTATCAGGACTCCACCTCCTCTTGTACTGGAGCTAGTATTCTGACTCCGGTCAGCTCGGTGGACATGGTGACTATGTAGTCCAAGCTCCGCTGAGAAGATCGATGATGTTAGCCAGGTTTCAGTGAGTATGATGACATCGTTTGAGAAATATGGAGCATTTACTCTGAACTCCTTTAGTTTTGTTCTGAGGCCCCTGACGTTCTGGTAGTAGATGAGGCGTTTATATGGCTGGAGTTTTTTGGTTGAACATTGATAATTTTAGGTGAGTTGTTAATATATTTTATAGTTAAATTTTTTTGGTAGTCTATCGCCTTTTTTTGAAGAACCAGTTTCACTTGATGTTGGTCTGACAGTTCAATCTTGATCGGACGTATTTTATTCATTTCTTTTTTACCTAAACGGAACATTTTAATTTCAGAGGTATCAACCTTTTCAACTTTGCTTAGGATACTCAAAACTTTGTTCTTATCCTCCCTCATGCAGTCAGTTTGAGTATCAGCTGAGCACTCGGGTACATTAAACATTATAATATTCTTGGATCGTAATTTTCTCTCCTCAATTTCCGCTAGTGTTTCGCAAATTCCAGGTAGGTCTTGGATGGATTGTTGGACCTGGGACGGTTTCTGTTGTGAGATCTATATATATATATATGTGTATTATCCTGTATTTGTTAGTATTTTTATACTAATTCCTGATGATGGTACGGAGGTACCGAAACCGGTAGACGGAAAAAATAACAATAAAGTGACTTAAAACAAAGTATTTTCTTTTTATTTATTTAAAATGTCAAGTCAAAATGTGTTTGTTACTTTTGAAAAATTTAAATTAAATGAATTTACTTATATAAATTGTAACAGACGTATCAGCGTCTTCACAAGACTGTAAAAAAGTACCGGGTTTTTAGTGCACGTCAGAATGATGGGATGATGAAAAATAATAAAAGGGCTGACCTCCCTAGCACCCAGTGCCTGATGCGTGAAGGACACTGGATGTGCCGATGCTTCTGCCTGAGCCTGGCGCCTGGCGGTTGCCAAAAGTAGGGCCGGCTAGTCTTCAGGAGGTAGGCACCAGGACTGAAGACAGGCAGAAGTCGGCGGGAGGCAGCTGGTTGATAAAAACTTCCGAAGAATAAAACACGAGTTATCAAGTAGAGATGTGAACTGATTTATTATGAAAAGGGTGGGTCCTTTTATACCCAAATTTGGGGTAAAAAGTGCCCACGTGGTACATTTTTGTGGTGGGAGGTTTGACCTTGCCCGTATGTATAAATAGGGCGGCGTTTCCGTCACACCTTATTTTGCCGGTGCCGCCCGTGAAAGTGGTCGCTTAAAATTGCGATTTATAAATAGGTTACATTTGGAATATATATGTACATGTCTTAATGTTAACATATTTGTGGGGGTAATATTTATCCCTAGATTTTTGGTTTGGTGAGTTTCTGGTAATTTTACAGTTTATTCTAGGTTTTTTTTTGTTTTGGCTAATTGTGAGAAGTTGTATAAGGAATCTACTATTTTTCCCAGATCCCTCGCAAGACTAGCTACTGAAACCTGTTTGTTTCATTGTCTTGCGAGGTCCCTGGATTTTTGAAATGGGAAAAAACGGATTTTTGTAAGGAATTTTTTCTGAGCTAAAAATGCCCTAGCATTGCGAGTTTAAGGGTTAGAGGTTTAAATTCTCTTTCCCTGAATGCCCGGCAGGATTCTGGAATGAAATGTGTTGATTTCATCGTCCTGCGGGTTGTGAGAGTATGATTAAGTGAAAAAACATATTTTGCTGGTTGGCCTCCTGCAGGGGCATCACCACCGAACAAAGGAAAATGATTAAGTGATTTGCTGGTTGGCCTCCTGCAGGGGCATCACCACCGAACAAAGGAAAATAGCAAGTATGTAAATAATAAGAGTTTAAAATGTCTCCCGGTGGCAACCTTAGCACGTAAGCATTTATTTGTTGCACCGGGGCATTGTACATAATAAAAAAGGGTAATAATGATAAATTATACATAAATATTTCCGGCGAAAAGATCGTCGCTGGCGGCATGGTACTAACGAGCTTAGTGGCCAGAAATTTCGGAGGAAATTCCCAACAAATGACCACTAAATGTAGAGGATGCCGCCGGCGATGACTTTTGCCGAAAAAACAAACGAGGGTATGTAACACGTCGGTTACATAAATTATGCGTGCCAACACATACACCATCTCTCACGGCTCTGGCATCACTAAATTTGAAGCTACTGGAAGCGGCGTACGAGTTGCTAGGAAGGAGCGGCTCCCACGTCAGCAGTTAAAGGTTAAAGAAATATAATGTAGAAATATAAATATGAGTCGTTGACTTGAAAAACTATATTGTTACATATAAAGTACAAATAATTCTCGTACATAATAAATACTGTACCTACATTGAACAAGTTAAAAATAAAAACAACCTAAGAAATAAACGGTCGATGTTCAAATAATTACTTTTATGAGTTCAAGGTCAAAGTGTTAGGCGGCATGTCCAATTAATCTTGTTGAAAGGAAATGAAATATTGACATTGTTGACTCCAATTACCTTAAAAATATTCCTGAAAGAATAACGTAATTTCAGAACCATTATACTCATATATGCATTATATTTGTATTACCCAGGAACATGAACTTCAAGTTCAGAAGCAAAAAGAAAATCAGTTTTAAAATTTTTTTTTATCATCTAGGTAACTTACAAAATTTATATTTTTGCTTACCCACGCCGAGTTTTGGATTGTGGATTTCTAAAAATAAAACATTCTATTTTCAACCGTTTCTCAGAATTTTGATACGAGCGTCGTAAAAATTATTCAAGTAAAAATTATCATATCAAACGATTCTCTTATCAAACCAAAATGATTTTCGTTATTGTAGGAACGTTCAACTATTTTACTACCGAAAATACAATCAAATTTATTGTAACTCAACGAAGTGATTTCCGGATTCACCTTTGATCAATTGAATACTTTGGTATTGTGTTTTGTTCCTTTATTAATCCTTTCAGGGATATTTGGTGATGATGTCAATAAAGTTGAATTTGTTCAGATCGGTTTTACAAAGTTTATAAATAAATTTTCTCTCAGGAATTATTCGTTTATGTTAGTACAAATCTATTTATTATTTTATTATTTATTACGCATCCATTCTATGTCGTCAACGTCATTTCTATCGTGAATTATGGATAAGGATATAAAATATCAATCAGATCTCTAAAATAGACCTTACGAAGTTAAAGTTTTATGAAACAGAACAAGCAAAATTATAAATACCTGCAATAAAAGATTAAAATACTTCTATGTTAAAAGGCTAAATAACATACAGTTACAAAGTTTGAAACAATATAACTGGATCAGAACTAATTTCTAAAATAAATCTTAATGTAAAGAGCCAAACTACAAAGAAAATACAAAAAATTCTACAGTAATTTACAATTTTCAATCTTTTCTCTCGAATGTGTGTAAAAGTTAAAATAAAAGGCTCAAATCAACATGAACATGAGATACTGACTGTATTTTTATATTTGATGAAAAAAAAATGGATAAATGAATATGTCGTCGGAACATAACTGAAATAATTTCTAACATAGTTGGTAGGTACCTATGTAATGTGATCGGTGGCCGAGTTGACAACGTGCCGGGTGTCTTTAGTTCAATTCCTCGGCTGGCTAAGACCTCCATCCAGGACACAAGTTCTACTTAGTGTGATGGTAGTCGGAGATTTCAAAACATTGTCAGGTTATTCGAAACCCGGAAACGATAGTCTTTTTAATAAGACCCTTTGATAAAATTTGATACATGGATTCCACGACCACCTAAACTAGCCTAACCTAACCCCGTCGTATTGTGTATATATTTTTTAAATATTCTCTTTTGATAAACTTAATATCTCCGATGGAAAAGCTCGTTAAAGCAAAACTGTCAAAAAACTTTTTTTTTAAATAATGATGCGAGTAGACTGGGCAGTTCCTTCAGATCTGAATAACCAGGTACTTCCCCATCTTCCTCTCCCCCATCTTCTTCCCCTCTCCACAACGTACCCCAAATGGGATGCCATAATCTCTCTGTCTTCAGACGGATGAGAGCAGTTGGGACTCTCTCACATAAAAAAATAAACAAAATAAAGCGTAATAAAATTTCAGCAGACCCAAACGTCACGTGCAAGGGGCGCCACGCTGTTCGCATGCCACGCGGTCTTGTAGTTTTCGACCCGTGCCAATTTATTCAACTGCGCACTGAAGGGAAGTTCAACGCCCCCAGAAGTAAGCACAAAGTGCCCATGTACAGGGTGTAACAGCACGTACGTTGGGTTAGATTAGTTATTACTTAGGTTAAGTTAGGTTGGGTAATTTTAGTTTACATTAGATTAGGGTGGGTTATGTTATGCCATGTTTGAAAAGCGCTTCTGTCTGTACGGTGTAAAGACAAGGGAACTATATCACCATCCGGTTGGGTAGCGTTGTGAGGCGAGTTAAGGTAATAGATGTATGAAGGGATTTACACATGTGGGTCTTGAAAAAGCCCGGATTATATGAAGAGGGAAAAACAGATACCGGTAGACCTAGGTACACTATTTGGTTTTATAGGCGGTAATCCGCCTATAAAACCAAATAAAATCCAGACTGCTGTCCAGAAACACCAAGAAATTAGTGTACAAAACACTTATCAGACCAGTACTCACATACGCAGCTGAGACTTGGGTACTAACCAAGCGGAATCAGCGAGCACGGGTTGTTTTTGAAAGGAAAATTTTGAGGCGTATCTTCGGACCGGTTTCAGAAAATGGATTTCGGCGCAGACGTTTTAACAATGAACTATATACCAACTGTGTTTGAGGATCTAAACGTCACAAAATTTATAAAATTGGGAAGATTTCGGTGGCTGGGTCACGTAGAGAGAATGACCGAGCATCAAGCACCAAAGTTCTTGCTGAACTCAAAACCGACAGGGCGAAGGAGCCTGGGAATACCAAGTTGAAAATGGAGCGACAACGTCCTCAAAGATATATCCACCTTGGAGATTGTAAACTGGAGAGAGCTGAAACAAAACCGTGATGAGTGGAGAAAAACTCTTGAGGAGGCCAAGACCCCCCCAGGGGTTATAGAGCCAAGAGTGATTATGATGATTATGATAGGTACACAAAAATACATCGAAGGAATCACCCGTTCTCATGAAACCATCAACAACCGGTGAACGGTGTGTCTGGGCGTTCCGCTCGTGTCCGTCAAGTTTCGCGCACGTGCACGAAGATCAAGGTTCAATTGAAATACCTGCACAACAGACTCAACATGACTTCATAGCGTCTGTGCATTAGATAGTAATTGAACTGTTAACGTGGAATTGTCAGTCAGACGAACCGCCCCTCTTTCTAGAGAATGAAGTCGGTTTGTGAGGCATTTTAGGGCTCTAGCAATTCAGTTTAGGTTTATGACAAGTATTTTTTTTTTGTATTTTTAAAGGAACTTCATTATTTCAATTTATTAACTATAACAATTTAGTAACTTTTGAAGGTTATACTGTTAAAGGGTTTATTTGATACGGTTTAAAATATCTTGATAATAGTAATTATTTCAGGAACGCAGTAGGTACCTACTGCAATTTAGGTATTTTAGCAAAATATAGCTGAGATCTTCGATTGAATATTATTTGTGCAGTAGTTTTACTTTTTTAAGAATGTTGATCCCGGTGGGAGCACACCCTTCTGCCAATGTTCCCCGCCTAATCGTAAGTTCTGCTAGATAACCAACTGAAAAGAACAACCGATAAGAGCGTAATGTGGGCCGGTCTGAAACAAGGTCAATTTTTCCTTAAATGAAATTTTCGAAATCCCGTTTTAAACAGGAAAATCAATCCCATTGTCTGAGACCTGGGAGTCCGAAGTTACGTAAATTAGCGAAATTTCAATAAGATCTTTTAAAAAATAATTTATACGTATTTTCGGTTCAGTGGGGTAACTGTAACCGTAGCCCCGTGTAGATGTATAAACGCAGAATTGAATTCCAATTCCGTAGATACCTGCCTCAATTTTAAAACACTGCTCAATGGCGGAACGACCGTTTGGGTAACCTTGACAGCGTTTGGGTCCGTACTTCAACCCACTGATTACATTTTGTATTTACAATAAAAAACACATAAATTTTGTATTGTTTGTATTGCAAAATCTGCTACAGTATTAACTATTACAACTCCCCGATTTAGTTTAGTTTCCATTTAACAAAACTGACCTTAGAACATATCATAAAAGCGCCGGCCAAAAAGGCATTTTTTAAATTAATTTGGACCTTATTTTATATTTAAACATTTTACACGCCAATTTTTCCATAATGTATATAAAATGTAATCATTTATTTTAAAAAGCATCACCAGATGGCACTGATTGCTACATTTGTGATTTGTACTGAAAGGCACTGCCTTTTTCGATACTAACAAGTCGTTCCTTGAGTGCGCGTCGCATACACATGTACAGTTGTTGTGTCCAAAGAAGACTGTCAGTGTGCCGCTTGGTCTACTGAAGTCGATTTTGAGTTAATTAAAATGTAGATTGATTGATCTTACAATAATTTTATATTTTTTAATAATATTAATATTTTTTGCAAGTACGAAAGGGTAGGCGTCTATACATGTGTATTTGTAGATAATCCATAGATAACTATATAAAGAGACTTGGTTTTTATCAAGGGGAATGGCTGAGTATCTGCAGACTTAGTTCCAGAAATAATCTGCTGATGTCTTCTTATACGCTTCTGAATGACGTATTATCAATACCAAACATTCTGGCTAAAATAGGATTCTATGTGCCGAAAAATTTCACGAGAGGCCGCCAACACTGGTGTAGAACTAACTTACCAATGTTGATGCCCATGGGAAGACTCACTGTTAATTAACTGCCCTGCAGGAAATGTGGAATTTTTCTCATATCCCACAACGAATTTAAGCGTGAAATATTGTTTATTTTTTAACTGTGGCTAAGTAAAAAAAAATCCCAAATGTATACGTTTTTATTATGCTAAGAAGTTTTTTTGTAACTTTCTTTACCGCTTTTGCAGTGAATTGGTATTTTATATTATATTTTATATCTTATTCAAATATCAAAAAAAAAAAATTAAATCATTCTATCTCCGTAGAACATGAAAGCAAATAATATTGTATACAAATACCCAGATCGAATATTGATCAAATACCTGAAAATTACTATCACACACTGTATTCATAAACATTATAATAATAAGTAGTTTATAATAATTAGTATTTTAGATTTTACACAGTTATTTACAATGTAAAACATAAAAGTATAATAGTATTAATTAAATAGGACAAATGAGAGATCTTACAATCAAACTGAATGATCAGTTTTGTAAGATTTTAAAGATTAATATTGTACAATTTAAAAAAAACTGAATAAATATACTTAAAAAAAAAAATTTAAAAATGTTTTGGTAATTAATATCCGCTAAATAGTAGATTTGGAAACAAATGAACTGAAAACATCTATCTTCCATCTATACATATATTATCTATGTTATGTCTATTGACTTGTTTTTTTTTTATACAAATATTCGATTTTATTTCGAGATTGATGAAATGCTGCACACAAATCCTTCAAAACAAGAGAAAGGTCTCTGCCTACAAGCGATTTCGAAAAATCAGCCAATCTCATTTTCCCATCCCGTAAAACAGTATAAAGTCCGGGCAACGCTGGGTGTTTCGGCTGGAAAAATATATTAATCACTAAGATAGCGTAAAAATAGTCGTTGCCGCTTATAATAACGTAAATTGGCAGAAGGAATATAAATATTTACAGGGGCTCGGAAATATTAAACTACGTCACTGACCTCTCCTCCCCGCCTTTTTTTTTCGTTTCTCTGTCCGTTGCTCGTTTTTCGCGTTTTCCGACTGAGCTAAAAATAGCTGTAATTTAATTTAAAATCTGGGGGAGTCAAGCGAGATTAGCGGTGAATTTTTTGACAAGCATTTATAGATTTTTAACGGTCGTTAGCGAATTCTTTAGGCTAAGAAAACTGAATTATTTTAGCCAAAAGTGCGCTCAACATAATGTACCTAAACGGTTGACATTAAATGTCAAATTTTGTCACATGAGAACGAGTCGCTTCCACGATCGAGTTCAACAGCTCGGCTGTGAAACAATTTGCCGTCCTCTGTTTTTGCTCCCTCCGACAACCAAGATCTCTTCAAGACTCGTGTTAATTCCTTCCTCTTCTCAAAAAGACCCTCCACACGGCATCTTCAAAGATGACATAGGCTCTGATGGAGATTATTTTCCTTAGGGCCTCCTGTGTGGATTTAACGTAAAAAAATTACAAGTGTGTAGTTCACACACGGTAAAAGTGAAACCTTAAAAAATACAGTGGACAGGAGTGGGGAAACTAGGAAGCACATTTTTTTATCAATGAGAAGGATGTTTTTTTCCATGATGTCGAATTCCATTCCCTCCTTTAACCTTTCCCTCTACGTTTGTTCATCTTATTAGTATTTGTGTTTTCTTCATTGTAGTCAATTTTTATAGCGTTATTTGTCGGTTCATTTTGGAGTGATTTGAAGATTGCATATTTTCGAAAAATTATATATTTTTTTGGATTTATTTGGATTCGATCCTTGGTCCGCTAAATGTTTACAGAGGTTCGTCAGGTGCTTTATACAACTATACCTTGCGTGACTTGCGTAGGTCTGTGGATTTATCGCATTATAATGGAACCCAGTACCCGTGAATTAAATACCTACATATTTTATTGCTTTCCCATTCTATTGCAGGTTAAATCCTATACATGTACATGTTTCCCTCTTTTTAGTAACGATTTGAGTTTCATCGAGTTTCAAATCACAACGGTGCTAAAAAAGTTTTCTTTTCAAAACAAGCCGTTCTCAAGCATCAAATTAATTTTATCTACATTCAAATTGGCTTCATAAGTTTTCTTTTGAATCGGCATACCTACATACATAAGACTTTGAGAGAATATTATTTCTTTCATTACTTACACCGATCGGGATTATTTCCCGAAGTATATAAAACTAGCTGGTTTCCGGCAAGCCTTGGAAGGCCATATTCAAAGAAATACATTGTTTCTCCCTGAATAACCTTTCCCGTGCGTCCCCGTTCCCCTCCCGCGTCCCCTTCCCAGCTAACTTTATAAATTATAGTCTATATGTTATTCTGATGTATGAGCGATTGCAAAGTTTCAATAAAATCCATTCAATAGTTTTTGCGTGAAAGAGTAACAAACACACATACATCCATACAAACTTTCGCGTTTATAATATTACTAGTTTTTGCCCCCGGCTTCGCTCGCTTAGTATTAGGGGATTCCCACTCCTCCCATCCCCCCCTCATCACCCCCCAATCATACCCGTCACATTCATTTTTCAAACAGCTCGCGTGCCACCTAGCAAAGCGTAACAATCAATACATGCATTTTCGCATTTATAATATTAGAATAGATTAGTATTTTATACATATTTGAATTTAAAATGAAAGCGCACGTCAAATAATTACTCATAGTTACCAAGCATCGATTTGTTTTGCTTTTGGTCTGGACAATAAACGTATAATAAATAATTTCATAACGCCAGAGCTTTTTCATAAAGCCAGAGCTTACCAATCTATACAGCCTACATTACTAGCATTATTAGTGAAAGAATTTTTCCATTCAGTCCATTCAGTATTTTTTGCGTGAAAGAGTAACAAACATACATACATCCTACATCCATACAAACTTCCGTCTTTATAATATTATTAAGAAGTAAGATGAGATAAGTAAGATGTATCCACGTTTCGCGACGCTTTGAGCGATTCTAGTCTAAACGCAAGTCTATTAATAAACCGGCCAATGGACCCGAGGCAGTCAAACACCGCTAACCGCTAGGCCGCACTCCCCAACTTCATTAATAAACAACACCGAGTTCCTCCTTTGATGAAAACGGACAGAAGTCGAATTAATGACGCTGGGCCTACGGGGTTAGAAGCAGTGGCGGTTCGTGGTCTTTTTAAAAGGGGCTTCAGAAATCCAAGAGAAGATATATCTAATCAAAATTTACATTTAGACGAATTAAATTTTTTTATGTTTTTCTTTTACTCACAAATAATTGCCTAACTTGCCTCCAAAATCATGAAACACTAAAATCTTTAATGGCCTATATCTTATGATTTAAAGCAAAAATAAATAAAGTAGCTCACATCCTGACTAGATATTTGAGATACCTTTTGATTACAAAAATAATTTTTCAGTTTGGTTGGGTATTTTGATCTCAAATCCAAATCTAAGATTTGTATGAAACGGGCAGAAATGGGCCGCGCACACGTTCCTCTTAATACAATAAACATATTAAGGTGAAGCACCACCCCTTCAATCTAAAAAATAACTATCAAAAAAGTAAAATGTACACCTGTATGAAACCAAAGTTTTGAATCGCAATTTGAAAAAAAAAATTGAAACTTTGAGAATTTTTTATTTATTATTTTCATAAAATGAAAAGACAAAAAAGTGAGGTGACAATAACGTTTATAATAAATTTTCTAATAATAGTAATTTCAGTTAGAAAAAATTTAAGTCGAGCGATTTTTAAAACTTTTTTATTTTTGCATGCATAATTTTTTATATTTCAAAAATTATATGTATATTTTAATTTTTTAAATTTGAAAGCGTATTTCATCATCTTTCAAAAACAGTTTTTAGTTTTGGAATATGTTCAGAAATATTTAATGTATTTGCATTTTATTGTGAAGCGGAAATATTTTGACCCCCTGAAAAATACGCCAAATTTCTGAATGGTTAAAGCAGAATCATGTGTTTTTGGTTTGAAAATTTGATCGCTTAGATATATGTTAGATGCTTTGATTAAATACTGCGAGTAGAACACATCTTGGTCTTCGAAATAAACAGCAAATTTTTTTGGAAGCCAAGAAAAAAATTAAGCATCACGCCTTTAAAATTGCTTTAAAGTTCAAAATCTTCTACTTTTGGAGATATGGTTTTATTGTAAAATGAGGAGAATTTAGTGCTTTAGAAAATGACCATAAAACATTTGGCTCCTCAGGAGGAGTGATATTGTTGGCGGCCTGATTTCGAATTTTACAAGACGCGACGCGACGTGTGGAGAAACGGCGATTTGTCCGGGAGCAGACATGTTTTTCGAATTAAATTTTTCGCATTGTTTTTCGACAGACTAATTTTTCGAGCTCCGCAGGTTTTTACTTCTAGACCCTGCGGGTGACTTTTGGCTCGGCTTCGCCCAGTTAGTGTTGGTGATCATTTCGTAAATCGAATAGTAACTCGTTCCAAAATTAGCCCGTTCCTCGTATCCACTGTCAACGTATCAACCAGTTACAATTGAGTATTACCGTCAATTTTACTACAGAGATACTACAGGTTCACAAATTCGTAGAACTTATACAATACGGTCTCTCAATGCTTTACAACAAAATAACCATAGATACCCATCTAATGAAAACACCACCGTATGAACTACCTTGTCCTTTTTTTAAAATTTTTTTGTTGTGCATATTTTTATTACTACACCTCAACTTAACCGATCCCTCCCCTCCAATCCTACCCCTTCCTATTCCCACCTATATGATTTTTTCTTGAAACGTAATTATTCATTTCTATCTCTGGAATCACTTCACTTGTATACAATACCCATGTGGAAACATGTAAATGGTTTAATTATTGTAACTCAATTACTACAACGCTCTGTTATTAATGTAAACTGTTGGTCTCCCAAATAAAACGAAATAAAAATCTTTTAACGATTTTTTTTTAATTAGAAACCGAATTACAACGGTAGCTTTGTCGTAAAATCCAATATACACGGATAATTTATATGATTCGACGGGTAAAGCGCGGCGGCAGATAGGCGTTCGAAGCCGGATTCTTAAATTCAACCACGCAGACGCTACGGTATTAATAACGTTTGATGACTAATTTTTCGAACAGCAATTGGCCGAAAGACATATTTTTCGAATTTGTTAATCAACTTTTAAAATATATTATAAGCAATAATTATCAGCCTGAAACATAGATTAACATAACATTTGGGAGAGCAGCTGACCGGCAATCAGAAGGGCACGGGTTCAAGTCCCGTTGGCGTCATGTATTTTTTATCGGAAGATTTTTTCAATGTGGATGAGTGTTTCAGGCTGATAATTATTGCTTATAATAATTGTTACCCTTTGTGCTATGCATAAAAAATCTTGTCTTAAAACGTTAGTTTAACAATTAAAAAAAATAATTAAGTATCTACCTGCTATTGAAATTTTTCGACTGTGTTTTTTCTTAAATCTTTTTTCACGCAATCTTGTTTTTTCTCTCAATAATTCAACTTTCGAATTAAAATGTCGCCATTGAGCCGGAAATATCCGCTAAGTGACACCGTGTTCAAATTACCATTTTTGCGGAATAAATTGTAAAAAAATAAAAACACAGTTTAGTAATTTTTCATGTGATTTATGTTTATAGAATTTGGGTACCACCGCCCCGTGAATCATTTATTGGACAACCAACACCCCTGCCACAGGTCACCCCAAGTGGTTCGCTACGTTTGGTGACTTAGCAGGGGTGCCCGGGTTCATGGGATGAGGTTTGTCTAGGTCTTGGTGGCGGATACGTTTGCCCAACCACTGCGTGGCGGGCTGGATCGGAGGAGACTGATTGAGGGAGGCCTTTTGACCTCTCCAGCCGGATTCTCCCGACCCTTCACCTTGCACCGCAGTGTGAGGAATAGATTCATACGTCCTTCACTCCTGGCCACACTGACCCCCAGATTCCTACCCACTCCTCATACCTTTTTCCTTCCCATATCTTCTTCTCCTTCCTTTCCCTTAAAAAACCCTCCAGCATCCTCAAAGATGAAATAGGCCCCCAGGGAAATTGTTTTCCCCGGTGCCTCCTGTATGGAACCAATGTAAAAAAAAATGTGCATTAATTTTCTTTTCCTTTAATTTAAACATTATAAAAAGGTATCTATAGAACTGCACTCGCACCAGTAGCATAGATATCGAGCGTTTTTTTCAGCGACATGTTTTATCAATCTTCCCTTCGATTAATTATTATCGATTAATCTTATAGTTTTTGTTCTTCACAATCTGACCAATTCATATATTTTTTACACGAATAGGTACCGTATAAGATTCCCAACTGCTCCCGTCTGGACACAGTGAAACTATGGCATTCCCAATTGGGGTATGTTGTGTGGCTGAAGGTAGTGGGGAGGGGAAGGAGATGGGGGAGAGGAAGGTGGGGAGCTACATGGCTATTCAGATCTGGTCACCAAACACGGCCAAAGCCATTTCAAGCAACGTTTTAATTTTGAATGGTGGTCTCATACCAGGACAACACTGAGAGTATATTCCACTCTGATTATTGTGTTTAAGGCTAGTAAAACTTCACGGTTCTTGGTTATTCGTCATACCTGTACATTTTGAGGATGCGCAAAATTACAAAAGTCTTCCATCTCCCATGTTGTTATTGTAGCTTTATGTGTTTTCTCTTAAAAATCATGTTAAGACTATTTTTATTGCATTTAACTTTTAAATATATTGATTTAAAATTATCTTTTCTTTGACAACTTGATTGATGTATGCTGCATTTGAGCGATCGCATTGAAAAAAATGGAGTAAGAAATTGTCGCCCACTATAAAGTGCTATTTTTAGCTTAGATTTTGATTAGTGAAAGCTACCGTGATTTGAATCTATAATACTCATATTTCTGATAAAAGCTTGAAGATTTTGGAAAGGTGGCGTGAATTGAATCTATAATATCTTTCCGATCAAAGCTCGCTCTCACTGATTTATTTTTTTAAATTTCATCACAGAAGCTCAACACGGGCTTAAATACCCATTAGCCATATTCCTTTAATATCAGATGATCAATGAATCTCCATCGAAACTCGCCCACTTTGGTCTCCTCGTGTCAAAAAAAACCTGAACTGTATAAAAAAACGTGATTACATTTACCGAGGAGATTTATGAAAAGCGTTTTAAATCCTTTAATCCCTTCAAATTTTCGGTTCCATTATAACGAAACGCCGATGAAACCTTCGAGAAAAGGCTTTTATCGGAAAATCCACTATCCGATTTTCCATGGAAGTTTCCACTGCGTGGAGGTCCGCCGAAACGTTCCTAAAAGGGAAGGACATTCTTTGAAAAGCCTGAAAAGAAAAAAATGAGAAAAATATCCAAATCGGAAGGACGAAATATTTTTATGGACTCCTTTTAAACAGATAATTTATTATTTCGCAGACGTTTAAAAAGGTATCTGTGAAGTATTGCTTACGGGATGATGCGTTATCTTCCCGTACCACGCAAATCCTTGAATACGGGGCCCTTAATCTCCAGTATTCCTTATCTGTTTGTAATTAAAACTCCATAGGTACTTGGTACACGAAAGGTTTATTTGTCGAATATAATAATAGTACAATTGGACATAACATCAAGCCCATCGGCTGTCTAGCGAAGAATTGGAGCTCTCCGAGCCGAAAGCTCATAATTAAAGACTGGCGATCGTGAATCGTTCGGTAAAACCCGAACACCTACCTCGTCACTTAAACAGTTGACACTTAACATATACTACAGTATCGTACGCGACTTTTACGCACATACGATAAAACTAAACTAAATGATTATATTATAGCATTACTTGTAATATATCCGTGTATTAATAAAGGACTTGAACTCAATAACAGCATAAAATATTATTTGTATCCATTCTACATCTCGTGTTCAAACTTCATTTAACGCGAAGAAAAATTCCATTGCATCTAAGGAGAGAAGGTATGCAACTTTTCACCTCTTAGCGCATAGCTGCGAGTAGTCCAAGCGATGATCGTAAAAATCCTCTCCGATAGGCCACCTCGAGCGATGAGTGCTGGGCATAAACACCAAATAAGATTATTAAAAAAAGCGTTCTGCCCATGGACATATGAATATATCTGGACCTGCCCTAAGTGATAAAAACGTATTATTTCCCCCTCCCCATGGAGCCGGTATAGCTCCGCCTTGGAGCCAGCTGGGCTTACGAGAGCGTCGCTTGAATCTAAAAAATGTGACGTCATCATTCTTGTCCTGACCAGCGCACTGGTCACATCGCACATTTTACGAACAAAAGTGAGAGCTTGTGCTATACATTATACCCTAATATATGTTAACGTAGCGAATGTGGGCGTTTCTCCAGTGAGCTCGTCGATGGTTACAGGGGTAAGTAAATTATGAAACATTTGTAAAAGTGTCTCAACTAAACACGGCAACAAAACATTCCCGTGTGAAAAAGGACGAACTTTCCTTTGCCGATTTCGACTACGCAAATATGATAATAACGTGGCGGGCAATTCGCGCTCCCGTGTAAAAAGGTCTATTCATTAAAAAGCAGTTTTGATTTTAAGAACTAAATGGTGATATTATAATGCGAGATGCCTATATACTGTCAGATTGATTTTTTAACGAATCACAGTCATGTTCCCCTCTTCACCCTCCATAATTTGGTTTTACCCCTCATCTGTATCTTCTGGTCTATTAAATTTGGATGTCTATGGTTCTGCCAGATTTCCACTCAGGAGGAATCCTGGAAATGAACGACTTCCGGTGTCATTTTTGGGTAGATAATATCTTTACTTTACTTCAACTAATTGTGAAAGTTCACGGCCAATTAGTTTTGAAAAAAATCCGTTCTGACAGCTTTTACATTGGGAGAAGTATCTGGCAAATGGCCTGAAAGGTCACCTCCAGCCAACAGATGTCATAAAATATCTCATCCGCCACCCGAACGAAATCGATGTCTTAATTTAGGTATGAGTTCTTTCTTTACGAATACACCATTCTGCCGACATAATATTGATGAAAAATGCCTTTCTTCTAACTGCACTGTTGAATAGGTAGAGTAATAAATAGGTTTATATTATTGTAGTAATCTAGTAATTTTAATGAGTGGAAAAGAAGCAAATCATTTTAGACGTGAATATGTTGAAGTGAGATAATTGGACTTATGTTCATGATTAATTTATTAATCAAATGTTAGATTCCCATCGATACTGTTTCAATCATATGATTGCTATAGCTACGTCACTGTAGATGTGTATTGTTTAGATCAAATGATGTAGGTACATATTATAGGTACTTGTAAAGTGCATTATGTGTAAACGCGATAATTTGTATGCGGTGTTTGTGGTCGAGCATAATATATATTATAATGTTATAAAAAAATGGCAATGTAATGCCAAAACCTCGCTACCGTACCACCTCACCTCGGCACCACATAAAGATGCGTTGCAAATGTTCCATATATTATAATGCCCCATATACAAAATGTACATTATACAATACAAAAAAATTCGCACACAAAAAATATAGTTATGTACATAGGTAGTGCTTATACACAAACACCTCATGAGTTTTTTAATGCACTAAGATGTGTGATCTGTAGACGATTCGTAAAGAAAGTTGTTTAATAACTTCAACTAAAAAAAAAGAAGTTTTTGGACGCTTTGTAACGTTGGGAAAGCTTAATTTCTACATAGCTTTCAGCTCATCAATGCCGAATCCATCAAAATTTGTGATTTGCTGACGGTTTTGTAAGAAATTTGTCAAAAACACTTTGATATATTTATCATTATCATGATATCATGCACACATTAATCAAATTTTAAGTTATCTTGCTAAAAATTCTTCTCCGAAATCCGAGCCCAAGTTTGAACATTCCCTCTGTGTGAAATTTGTAGTCCCAAATTGAGACTATCTTTAAATACTTATTACTTATAAAATAAACAATTTAATAATAACTTATTATTTTTTTAATTGTCAAACTAACGTTTAAGACAAGATTTTTTATGCATAGCACAAAGGGTAACAATTATTATAAGCAATAATTATCAGCCTGAAACACTCATCCACATTGAAAAATCTTCCGAGAAAAGATACATGATGGAATGGAATGCCCTTCTGACCGGCAATCAGAAGGGCACGGGTTTAAGTCCCGTTGGCATCATGTATCTTTTCTCGGAAGATTTTTCAATGTGGATGAGTGTTTCAGGCTGATAATTATTGCTTATAATAATTAATAATAACTTACCTATTGTAAAAAGATTTCCAAAGAGGGTAATGAAATAACTGCCGAAGTAACAATTCAAAATTAAGACATAAGTAATATTAAAATATATTCTTCTTAATATTCAGTACGGATACACAGGTTACAATTTTATTTATTTTTTGTGTTTTTAGTGACAAAAATTAATGATTTATCAAAAAATTTCAACGATTTTCAAAATTTGAAATTTTTTCTTGTTGTTTGAAAGAAAACCTTTTTATCGTGCATTAATCTAGGTTTTATAACAAAGTTAACTACGAGGGTAGGCTGAAAAGTAATGCACACATGCTTGTATAGCGCGAACAAAATCACCTTCAGAAGCACGCCAGGTGGAATATGAAAGTGACATTCCTCATGTATACATGCGCCCAAGATTGATTCAAAATAACCCGCGGATCACCCAAAAGTGTATCACAAACCATTTTGGAACATCCAAGGAACGTGTCGGGTTCATTGTTAAACAATTAGGATACCGTAAAATCTGTGGACGATGGGTACCACGCCGTTTCACAGACGAGAACAAACAGTGTCGATTAGAGCCTCTGCAAAACCTGTAGTTTTTTTTTTTTTTTTTTACATTAACTCCACACAGGAGGCCTTGAGGAAAATAATTTCCCTCAGGGCCTATGTCATCTGGGATGCTGTGTGGAGGGTCTTTTTGAGGAGAGGAAGGAATGAACATTGGTCTTGAAGAGACCTATGTTGTAGGAGGGAGGAAACACAGAGGCCGGCAAATCATTCCACAGCCGAGCTGTTGAACATAAGAACGAGTCGAAGAAACGATCGAAGTCGAGTTTGAACCGATTCCACACCCATCTCACTCCCCCGATCTTTCGCCTTGCGATTTTTATTTTTTTCCTCTACTCAAGAGACACCTCAAGGGTAATCATTACACCTCGGACGATGGGGTGAAGGCAGCTGTCAAGTCCTGGATTCGAGAAATGACGGAAGAATTTTTCAGTTACGTAATGAAAAAACTTGTTACACTTTGGGAGAAATGCGTTAACCGTAACGGTGACTATGTTGAAAAATAAATATGTGATTTTGAAGCTTAAGAATCGTACTTTAATGTAATTTTTGCCCGATCTTGCTATATATTTTTGTTCGTGTTTTACAAGCGTGTGTGTATTACTTTTCAGCCTACCCTAGTATTTTTTAAATATTTTTAACCATCAATCATTTTAAAATGACGTCCTTCGCACATGCTTCTAAGAAACACCCTTTCCATTCTTTAATTATTCAAAAAACAATATGAAAATCATTTGCAACAAATTGGTGAAAATTTCGCAATAAATAAAAACAAGCATGTCAAAAGGACCACGCTTAACTCAAAATAAAACAAAAGCAAAAATGCACGGATTATTTAGGGTAGCATTCCCACTAAATATTTATAGCATTTTTACATTGCTTAAAGCGTTATACTACCCAGCTCTCGGAAAAATCTTTGAAATCAGAACGTTCCACCAAGGAAAAAAAAATTCATTCCTTTCACAAAAAATTGCTGTTTGTAAATGAAACTATGTTTTTAGCAGGGTGTCTTCAAATTGGTGAAGCCTTTTCAAATTTTCGTCTCCCTCGATTCATCGCATCCCTTATCTAAATGAATCATGAATTTATTCTAACTCATTTTGGATGTTGACGCCTTGTCAACTTATTTTGGAAGGGTAGAGTGACCCTTGGTCCCTTCTACATCTCAAAGGCATTCATCGTGACTCATGACCAACAATATTTTAAGGCATCGTTATTTATTTTAATGAATAGCCTTCAATTTCCCAAGCACCAATTTAAATTGTATTTCAATCTGAAGATATACTTTCGATAGAAATAAAATCACGATAAAATATTAATACCATATTAATGGGATTTTAAAAATGTATTATTTTTATGACACTAAAGTTGAATATCACAAAAAAATTTGAAAAAATCTATTGTGAAAAATGCAGGGGTAGGTTAGAGGTTAGACTGCTGAACAATTCTGTCTTGACACATACTCCTTGGTTTATTCACATTCATACATCGTCTCATACATACTAGCGACCGACCAAAGAATCGGTTTTGGCAAAAAAATCTAGTTTCGGCATCAGTTTCGGTTTCGGCAGATTATCGGGCATCGTTCAGCTGACGTCGGGTGAGTTCGTGGCTCGTGTGTAACCGCCATCATCAGCTGAGTTCGCCGGCCGGTCCGGCGTGAGTTTATGCGTTATTTCTCGCGCATTGTGTTTATTTTTGTTACTACTTCTGTCTCACATATTTTATTGGCATTCATTAAGCATTGAAGTTCTTTCCGTTGAGATTAGTCTATAGAATGTTGTGATTGTAAACGTAATTAAAATTAAAGTACTCAATTAATGAGGTCCTTCCTTATAATGTAAGTGTTGATTGTTGACAAATACAGAGATATTTTTAAATAAAAAAGATAAACTTGTGTTGCGTTGTTCGCCCAATACAACCACAGTCGATGTACTTTCTGCAGTCATCTTGGCGGAAAATCCTCTGTAAAAATATTTTTACTAACAATAATTTCGACTCTCCGAAGGAGCATGCGGTAATAACAAAATATGACATACGTATACGTGCAGTCGGCTTAGAAAAAAACCGTTGAAAGTTCCTACTTACATATAATATAATTTTTTTTATCCGAATACAACACAAGAGACCCAACTTCTCCCAACCGCCTGAGACAGCGAGTTAAGCCAGCGAAAATGTACCTCGCTATTTAGATCTAGTCACCAAACACGGTGTTAACGATCAATATCGTGACACGAGAAAGGGGGTGGACTGTAATCTATGTTTATGTGATGCAAGACAGTTGACGGCGTTTTTTTAAGTCAAAACACAGAAAATGGCAATTTGAAAGGAGAAAGCCCCAACCTTTGCCGGGTTTATATGCTGTGATGGTGGTGGTTGCCCTTCCACGATGATGGCACAAAGTTAGTATTGTATGAACTTTCAAGCGATATTTCAATAACGAGGTGTGAACGATTTCACGACGATTTTTCAACTGAATTAATGCTGGTAATTTTCGATTTTGTGCAATTTATGTATGTGTACAAAGTAGGTATGAATCACCTTCCTCTTCTTGTAGTAAATAAGTAGGGCCTTTCAAGGAAGGAGAGGTAGAAAATAACAGTGTAAGGGAAATGAGAAAATGGGTTTCAATTCATAATCGTTTTCAGAACTAAACACACGGCTAAAGCCATTTCAATTAATAAGTCTAATAGCATAGGTGGTATTAGACTAATTACAGTTACCGGACAACTCAAAATGATATCAACTCAGAACCTCCTTTGAAAAGTCATCATTAACAGTGATAAAAAAAACCCCAGTGTAAAATATTCTGACTTTAAAAAAATATGTTCATATAGAAATATAAACCAATAAACGCTGATTCTGAATATATAAGTTATATTTATTTTAATAATATTAAACGCTGAGTTTAAAAAAAATATTAAAAAGTCCATTTTTAATCCGGTCGTAAAAACGCGCAGCCAACGTGACGTCACTGTTCGATGTGCCGTGACGTCACCGTAAAGTCGTTGTATGGGAATGTATATTATGACACAAGCCATCGTATTAATTTATTCGTTTATTTACATACTGTTTATAGAGATTTAGTTGTTGTGTTTATTGAAACATTATTTAGGCCTAAATAATGTTTCAAAAATAAAGGTATCTCTTATTAGTTTATCTCGATTATTGAAAATATTCAAAAACTACTGCACAAAAAAAATAGTAATGCTGTTTCTAGGTAGAATACTTCGAACAACGGAATTCAAAATGCTGATTAGCTGATGGCCCGATCCTATACTAATTTTTCAGGAGTGATGACGTCACACGATTCACCATACATACGGTGGTTTTCGGAGGGTATTGAAAAATTAAAACTTTGACAATTATTTTAACTATTAAAACTAACTCTAAAAATAAAAATAAAAATGCAGTTATTTAAGTTAGAAGGTTCATTAAAAGATTATTCATTAAAAAAAAATTAAAAAATTGGACTGGAGTTCTCTATTGTAAAACTGTGTTGGCCACGATTATTATGTAGTTTTATGCATCGTTCGCATAAACTAACCTACTAAAAAAAGGTTAACTTATATTTACACTATCATCGTACGATGAGGTTTTAATGTAACTATTGTAATTTATCAGAAATCAGCACGAAAGAGACAAAATTTCAACTCAGAAGAACTCTACAATCTTCTCATTTTGATGGAGAAAATGCCAGCGCTAAACTGTAAAACAACAGACCCCATTACAAATACGTCAAAGGAAACAAGCTTGGAGCGAATTAGCCGAGAAATTCAATGTAGACAACGGGGGCATTCGCAGGCGTGTCTCTCAATTGAAATAGAAATGCGACAATTTGAAGAAAGCGGCAAAGAAACGGCCAACCACAATACACTCCATTAACACGAGAGTATCTTCTATTTTTGCATGATTGCTAATAACAATAATAACTTTTCTCACTATTTACACGGTCAGGGGGCATACATTAATTACGTGAGCAGATTTTCTTCCAATCTAGACCGATAAATGTGGGCTATTTTCTGTGTTCTTTTCAAGTGAGATTTAGCTGGACCCCCCCTTTTGAGCTCGCGTAATTAATGTATGCCCCCTCGTCGTTATGCTTAGGGCTTGTTTAATCATTCAAAAGATCATCTGTCATTCTTGCATATTATTTACATGATTTATTTTATTTTCTGGAGCTACTGACGGAGGGAAAGAGCAAAAATCGTCCTAGATCTACTATTGGATACGATTATTTCCATCATCAAATGACTTGTGCTGGTCACAACTTGGACATAGCAATTGTTTCATTTTGATGTTGATATTGATATACCTATGCCCCAAAAGTAAACAAGAATTTTAATGACTTGTATTATGTCACGTGTATCACGTATATACTGTTTACATGCCACGTGTGTACCGTAATCAAGAAGTTCGACGCCATTATTTGATGCCATCCCAGGGTAGTTACTTTAGTACTCGTGTGGGCTGTATATATGGGGTTGAAATTATAATTGAACTACTCGAAAATGCGTGCATCGAAAAGTCATTATAAACAATTCCAAATAGGAAAATGAACGAGGATTATCTACAAAGTAGATACACAGTACAATATGTGTTAGTTATTATTATTAAATCTTTCACGTTTGATGTACACCTTCAACATTAATAATACCCCAAAAGAGTACCAGCCGCTCTCAACCGCCTGGAGCCAGTGAGGCTATGGTATCTCAATTAGAGTTTGTTGTGAGATTGAATGGTGTGGGGATGGAAAGGAGATAGGGATGATGAAGGGGGGGCATGGAACACGGCTCTTCAGATGTATGTATATATATATACTTTTTCCATTAACTCCACACACGAGGCCCTGAGGGAAACAAGGGCCTCAGGGCCTCCTCCCCCCTCAGGGCCTATATTATCTTTTGGGATGCTGTGTGGAGGGTCTTTCTATGAGAAAGGGAGGAGATGAAGTTCTGGGAAGGAAAAAGGTTATCTGGGGGTCACTGTGTCAAAGAGTGACGGCTGGAGAGGTAAAAAGGTCTCCCTTAACCAGTCTCTCCCGATCCTACCCGCCACGCAGTAGGTGGGCAAACACATTTGTCGCCAAGACCTAGACAAACATAACTCCAGACGGTGACCAGACAACTCAGAATGAAACCAACTCCGAAGCACCTCAGAAAGGTCATTAAGAGTGATGATAAAAAAATGGTTAAATAGGTTAAGTTAGGTTAGGGTTACCGGCTATTTTAAAATTATTTTTTCGTAGCTTTTAATGACCTTTCTGAGGTGTTTCTGAGTTGGTTTCATTCTGAGTTGCCATGAAACCCTCCAGACACACCTGCTAGGTCACCAAACACAGTGTGGACAGTGTCTAAGCACACCACATAACAGCCATAAAGTAGTAATATGACAACACCGGGACCTAGGTACTTTCCGCTGTGAGTCGACAGAAAGACGAATTCTCGAACATTCTTGGAGGTACCTTGGTCCGGGCTGGTTGCGATGTGCTTTGCGTAGTTTACCCTTTGCCCATCTGTTAATTTTATCAAAAGTTATTGCCATGTATTTTACTCTGTAAAATGTAAAATTGAAATATAAACCAAATCCTGTTTAGTAAACTATAATCTTTTATTTACTACCCGTAACATTAATTGAAATAACCGGATGGATTGGGATGTAAGTACTAATCCATCAACCATGTGTTATAACAGCGACCCACTTGGGGTTACCTACGGCAGTACCCAGTACTGCCTCCAGATTTCGACCACAACAATTTCAAGCAACGTTTCAGTTCTGAATAATGAACTCACACCAGGACAACACTGACAGTATTTTCCACTCTGGAACGTGCCGCCAATATACAACATATTTTTTTTAAAATTAATAAATCATGAAATTACACAAATTAATCAAATAAAATTTACTTCCGCAAACCGAAATTTGAACACGTGACTTCCGGATTGCTAGTCATCAAGTACCACGCTTACTCACCCTTTCTAGCTGCAGAGTATTTTGAGGTTGCGTATTTAAAGGCGCCATTATATGTATTATATCAACATTTAAAGAGCACGCAGAATATAGAAAATATTACGAACAATCTTCGTGATTCTTAAATTTAGCTTAAGGTCACAGTTACAGCAAACTTTCTCCATCTTAATTAAGGCTCTTTTTGCCACCACAATGATAATTAATTAATTAGGTACACATTCATATATACATTTTGTAACCTTACAAACTTTGTTTAAAACTTCCTAGAATGGGTGTCCTTTAATTTCGTGCAACTTGTGAGAATGCCTCGTTAGCAAGTCGAGCACGTTTGACGAGTCAAAACTTTCCCTTTAAAACACGTTAAAATTATACAAAAAAGAAGAATGTTTAAAACTTAATTTATCATCATTTCAAATTCACAAAGTTGCCTAAATTCTACTTCTTCTCTTGATGCCTTCAATGTAACACAAAGCTCAATTTAAAATTTTCCGGTGGCAAAAGGAGACAAAAAATATTTTCGCAGCCCAAATGAAGGTTCTAAATTACATCCCAAATTAGTTCCGTAAATTATGATGTTTCTTATCAGGGTTTTTCTGAAGGTGATTATTTTCCTTAATGACCTGTTTCATCTCCAAGGCAGAAATTCCAACAAAAATACATGTAATGTTCTACAATAAGTACCTACAATTACTCATTTTAAATTAATAATAAATACTTTTAAAGGAAAAGTTGTTATAAAGATATTTTTTTAATTTTTTTTTATTATTTATTGAAACATTTATTATAATTACAATTTTACAACAAAATATTTTTTTTTACTACCCTTCCATTAAAAGCATTTGCTTGTGTATGCAAGGGGAGTGTACATAAATGCTATTAGTTATTATTTAGGTATAAGTTAGTACTTAAATAATTAATTGTACATAAATATATTTGAGCTGCAGTATTTATTTGATAATGGTGTGTTTTTTTTTTTAAAGAAAGAATGTTATGGAGAACTAAGATATTCGTAAGATTAATTGACAGTAGTTTTTTTCTTAAGAATATTTTTTAAGTGTCTCTTGACAGAGAGCAGTATTCGGGTTTTATCATTGATGCTTCTGATTTCTTCTGGTAGACGATTGAAAAAAATTCTTCCCTGATAAGTATAATGATGCTGGGCAAAAGACGTATTTAGTTTTGGGCATAGAAAAACATGTTTAAGTCGAGTTCTGTTTTCATTTAAAAATGGATATTTATCTTTTTCTTTTATAATTTGAATTAATGAATTTGAATTAATGAATTTTTAATATACAAATCTTTAATATATAAATCTTTTAATTTTTAATTTATAAATCTTTTAATATATTTCAACATTTGAGCAAGGAAATGGCTGTCATATATTTCATTAATGTGTACATCTTATTACATTTTTATGTACATGTTAATACATTATTATGTACATGTTAATACATTTTTATGTACATGTTAATACATTATTATGTGAAAGTTAATACATTTTTATGTACATGTCAATACATTTTTATGTACTTGTTAATACATTATTATGTACGTGTTAATACATTATTATGTATGTGTTAATACATTATTATGTACATGTTAATACATTATTATGTACACGTTAATACATTATTATGTACATGTTGATACAGTATTATGTACACGTTAATACATAATTATGCATACGGTAATACATTATTATGTACATGTTAATATATTATCAGGTACTACACTATACTTTATTATGTAGGAGTATTATTACAACAATGTTCGTGTTTTAAGAAAAGAGTAATTTTAAATCCAGGCCGTCTAAGTTTGAATTGTCTTCACGTGGATGCACCGTACTCCTCGCTCATACCGCGATACATTGGGTGAATTATTCTTGATAATCTAACCACTGGAGCGATCACACGAAATAAAAAAAATTGCCTCGATTGCTCGCGATTTCTCAGAAGAGCATTTTTTTTTTTAATTTTTCACCAACATTAAAAAAATCGGTTCCATACCAACTCAGAATGAAACCAACTCAGAACCACCTCAGAAAGGTCATTAAAAGCTATGAAAAAATAATTTTCAAATAGCCGGTAACCCTAACCTAACTTAACCTATTTAACCAATTTTTTTATCATATCACTCTTAATGACCTTTCTGAGGTGCTTCTGAGTTGTCCGGTCACCATGACAAAGACCCTGACGGAAAAGTCATTTTCAGTATCGCTATTTAACCAATTTGTTAAATATTTTTATCATCACTCTTAATGACTTTTCTGAGGTGGTTCTGAGTTGGTTTCATTCGAAGTTGGCTGGTTACCAAAAAATCATACCATCGAATTTTAACATGAAAACATAAAAAATTATTGTAGTACTATATAGTCAATGAATTAATCTACATTTTACCATTTATCTCATATTTGTAGGATTTATAAAAAAAAAATTAAAATATTGGTTGAGAAGATTATGACATTATTATTATTAACATTACGTCATCAACCTATGCTTATGTATTTATATTAATATAGCGAGTTCCCGGCATGCGTTGCAATGCCACTTAATAGAGAAACAGTTTCTTCCTGCATGTCCTTTCCCATTCGTCCCGTTCCCTTTCGGCCTCCCCTTCCACTCCCGCGTCTCCTTCCCCTCACGCGATCCCACTCCACCTTCCCTCTCCCCACTCACCTCTTCCGCTTCCCCTCCCGCGAACCCCCTCCCGTGTTACCCTCTCCCTTCTGCGTTTCATACATTCAGTGCCAGCAGATTCAGTTTTCAAACAGCGTGCCACCTATTAACGCCAAAGCTCACTTTCATATATTGAAACCATCGCGGGAATGGGCATCAAATCCCAAAAGTTTCACCGCAATCGGATGAATTGTTCAGCAACGCAGGAACGAAAATACACACAAGCAAGCAAGCAAACTTACGTTGATTTTTGTGTATATAGATTCGACTGTACGGGCATTAAAAAAACATGTGATATAATATACAGGGTGTCCCAAAAGAAAGTTGATATTTGTTTTGCTTTCTGCAATGTGTGAACGCAACTTTTCCGAGGGGCGTGAGGGGTATGTCAATCAGTAGTCTGGCTCTTGGGAATTTAGTCGCTATGAAGAATTTCTCGGAAGCGACCGCGCGTTGTGCGTGCGTGAGTTTTACAAAAATGGTGATTCCGCGACTGTAGCGCGTAGAAGATTCTGCAATATTTGAGGTTTTCGTCAATTCAATGATGCGCCAAGCATTCCTCTCATTCGAAAATGGGTCAAAAAATTTTAAGAGATCGTACAACGCTGGCAAAACCAAAATCCGGGCGACCAAGGTTGTCGAGAATGGTAGAAAACATAGAGAGTGTTTATCAGTCTTTTCGTGACTGGAGCGACGGAAGCGCGCAAGTGCTTTAAATGTGCATAGATCATCGTTAGACAGCATTTTGCACAACGACCTAATGCTGCACCCCTACAAACTTACTGGCTATAACCAAAGAACATGGTTCCAGCAGGACGGAGCAACATTACATACGTCCAATACGTCTCTGCCATGAGTTCATGAAATTTTCCCTGGCAAGTTGATCTCCAGGAGAGGTGACATAAATTTGCCTCTTCGTGGTCCTGACCTAACCCCTATGGACTTTTTCCTGTGGGGTTATCTCAAATCTAAAGTGTACGCTAAAAATCCGACTTCCCTGATGCAATTAAAAGAAAATATCCGTCACGAAAATGCAGTCATCACGAAGCCTACCTGGCGAGCCATCATAAGATATTTTACTCTTCGATTAAATAAATGCCGCGAACGTGAGGGTTTACATTTGGACGATATTATTTTTCAGAAATAAATTCCCAAATTGTGTATTTTAGTGTTTAATAAACATTTTTTCGATAGAACCCTTACTTCTTTTTTTAAATCGATCCACTAAATATCAACTTTCTTTTGGGACACCCGTATAATAGTGGAACAATAATCATGAGATAAATTATGCTAATTATCTTGATATAGAACCTGGTTGGACATTTACACAATACATACTACACTTACCTACAGACAAAGATACATAGCTACTTACCTAATTTACCTACAAACTACTTACCTACATACATCATAGACCCTGTATTTGTAGCTTGTAGCTTGTAGCATCTCTAACATACCGCATACCGCGACTATAATCGTCATAAGTGCAGAATAAACCCAGCCAAGATAGCAGAGTGCCATAAGGTTCCGCAGTGAGTCCTTTTTTTCCTTTCCTTATGTGCATTCTTTTTACTTGTGCAGTGGTCAAACACATTTCAAAACCCATACAAGGTCAGATATGATTTTAGATTTTCACGGCCAAAAGTATTTTTGTTGTTTGTTTTGGGGTGTTATGCCGTGTTACGCTACCTCCTCCTTTAGCCAACATTTCGGACAGCGTTACAGTGTCTATCATCAGGGCAGATGTGTAAATGTTAGTGGTAAAATGTGTGCTTAAGTACTTCGAAGCAATACCGTGTTGCCAGCTCCACTCCATCTTCTTTTCGCATCACTTCCACATCTAGAAAAGGCAGGATTTTGTGGTTATTTTCCAGCTCCATTGTGAACTTAATTTTACTGTGAAGTGAATTAAGATGGTCTAGGAATACGTTCAGTTTCTCTGCTCCATGAGGCCAAATGGCGAAGACATCATCGACATAACGCCGCCATACCTTTGGAACAGCCTAAGCTGTGTCGAGTGCCACTTCTTCAAACTTCTCCATTGAGAAGTTAGCTAGAACTGGCGACAACGGACTGCCCATCGTAACTCCTTCCACTTGCTCAAAAAGTTCACCCTGAAATGCAAAATATTGAACTTTTTGTTGATTGAATTGAAATTCATAAAAATCCTATTAACATTAATAGAGACGACGGAGCTAAGCTCAATAGTTCTTGGCATCCGGTAATTGACGGCTACACCAAATCTAAATGCAGAAAACCATCTTCAAGTTTACTGTAATTCCAGCCCGCAGTGGAGTGGAGCTGGCAACACGGTATTGCTTCGAAGTACTTAAGCACACATTTTACGACTAACATTTACACATCTGCCCTGATGATGGACACTGTAACGCTGTCCGAAACGTTGGTTAAAGGAGGAGGTAGCGTAACACGGCATAACACCCCAAAAACAAACATACAAGGTCCTTCGACATCCATATCCGCACATAAAACACACATCAGAACCCATGCAGAACAATAGTAGGTATTATGCTAACATCGATTTATTGAGGTACGTTATTATAGCCCGTTTGTAACTATTTTCCGTGCAGTTGAATACATCTATCACTTTCGAGAAATTATTTCCAACTGCATGTAATGTAAGTACGAGCAAGTATCTATATGACTCAGTCCTGATATTGTTATTGCAATCAGAAATAATTATAGATCGAGTAGTTCTTGTTGGTACATGGAAGGTAGTTAAGTTAATAAATCAGGGTTGTCTACGATACCAAATTTAAAAATAAAAGTCAAGTCGGAAATAAGAATTTTAACTGAAAGTTCTAATTCTTTCTAGTATTTATAATTATTTATTGTTTCTATAGGTAGACCGAGTTCATTATTTATAATGTATGCTGAATTTTTTTCAATGGAATCGGAGTGGATTTTAAAGTGAGGGGACCAAATAGGTCAGTTGTATTCAACTAGTCTTCAAACAAAAGAAGAATATAAGATTTTTAATGTTGAAATATTTAGATAGTCTTTGCCATTAGGGGAGAATGAAGCCATGCATTTTTATTCCTTTATTGGTATGGGCCATAAACACCTGCACTTTTGAAATAACCAAAGATTTATGTATATATAATATACATATTACATATACATATTAATATACATATACATTTATTATGTATATATAATATACATAATATATATGTATATATATATACAAATATATCCCATTAAAAATAATCAGTTGGGGTTAGATCCGGGCTGCGGGGAATAGCTGCCATGAAATATCTCCTCCCCGCGAGATCAGTTTATTAGGGAAAATTTATTCAACTATGGGTAGGTATACTCTCGTTAGAAGTATGAAAGGTTACACCATCTTGCTGCATCCAAGTATTTTATTGTAACTAACGAACTGCTGCAACTATAGTTGAAAAAATTCTATCGCCAAAGCATCTGAACGCTTGCGTGTCGACATGTTTACTTGCGCCATGTTCTCTTCGCTCCTCGTGGCCGCCCTATTTGTTTTCAGTTGAGAATTGTGCCGGTGTCTTCGAAGTTTTTAAACTATGATTTAATTTAATTAACACTTGGGTACTGATTAATATTCTGTAATTAGTGATGCGAACGAAATTGGCGGCGTGCATCATTGTTTTGTAAAATAGAATAGAATCATAGTCATCAACAGAATATAACAAAATCATGTTTTTGTAAAGTTGTTTTACTCAGAAAGCACATTTTTCTCCCGTAAAGCGGTCCATTGTGACTAAATTTCCAAGAAGCGAGGAGCCGTGCAAAGTGGCCCCGCTCTCCTCCCCCTTCGGAATCCCCGCTAGCACGTTTACAAAAGTGCAAATGTTTATTGCCCACCCTAACAACTACATACCCCACCAACTAAATTACCAACTACATGCAATTGAGCGAGTTTCTGAAAGGCACACTGATATTAGTGTTCCCCTTAGATAATATATATTTTTATAATAATTATTGCACCATATTTTGAAATATTAAAATCTCGAATGCTTCTTTTTACCGCTGGAAGTCAGTAAACGAAATCTTTAGCTATTTCTATCTTTTCCGAGGCATCTTTTACAATGTGCTACAGATCCACGTGTAAGATCTCCTGACCCCGATAGCCGACCTTAAGTACGGGCTTCAGAGCATCAGGGGGTGACATAGAGGGGTGACATCGAGGGGTTACACGAAGGGGTGAGACGGAGAGGTGGTTACAGGGTGGCATCACGTGGCGTGGTCGATTTCACTCCTTCCGTGAGGAGTATCTGTGTACACCGTGGTGTAAGAATTGCAGAACGAGTATAACATTTTACGTTACACGTGTGGGGATACAAGTAGAATAGAATATTTAAACAACTAACTAATCACCTCAACTAATAAAATCCAACTAACTACAAACGGCATTAATAATACTAGGAGACATACCTATATCTTTAAAGAACTCAGATATATACTAGACAAAGAAAAATTGAAGACGGTTTATTTTGCAATAATCCAGTCTCTACTTTCTTATAATATAGTGCGCAGGGAATCTTGCCAAAAGACTTATATAGAACCACTTAACATTGCCCAAAAACTGATTCTTAAAGTTATGTTCAAGAAAAAATTTAGATATCCAACTCATATACTTTATAAGGAATGTAATGTCATGAATGTAAAACAGCTGTATATTACACAAACACTTTGTAATTTTTTTAATAATATTAATATTGCAGAAAGAACTCAGCAAATTCGTACTACTAGAATTGGGTCTGGTCTTAACTTTGTGGCAATTCAAACTAAATCTTCTTTTGATAAGTTTTAAGATTTTCACGGCCAAAAGCATTTTCGTTATTTGTTTTTGGGGTGTTATGCCGTGTTGCGCTACCTCATTCTTTAGCCAACGTTTCGGACATCGTTGCAGTGTCATATCTATCGGATCTGCCGGATCTGCCCTGATGATGGACACTGCAACGATGTCCGAAACGTTGGCTAAAGAAGGAGGTAGCGCAACACGGCATAACACCCCAAAAACAAATAACGTAAATCTTCTTTTGGTCAAAGAAATTACTTCTATCAGGCTCCACTCATATTTAATAGCCTTCCAGAACATATTAAGTCATCTAATTCCTTGTGCACTTTTAAAAAGATGGTTTAATTATTCGTGTTAGCCGAGGATTGCCAATTGATTTTTTCTACGTTAGCCGAGGATTGCCAATTGTCATTTCTAAATTAATAGCATATTGATTATTTATTACAGTATATTTACTGTTAATATGTAAATTTTTTTTCTTCTTAACTTACCATAACATATTCATTTTCTAACCTAACCTAATTTTAAATATTATAGATTAAACAACTTGCAAAAAAAAAAGTTATTTCAAAGCTAATTTCAACATATGGTCACTCTACATGTTTTACGTTATAATGTATTTGTTCCTAGTAGTAATTAAAGTGTGTTTATCGGAAGTGACCTGCCAGGTAAGTATGTTTCTGTATCTATTTGTAAATAGTAAAGAACCTAAGCATTCCTAATGTATTGTACAGCGCCCTTGAGGTGATTTTTCACAAAAACGGCGCTTTATAAATTATCCAATTATTATTATTATTATTAGTAGAGGCCACTCTGTGAGAAATATTAGTGTAACAATATTGTATTTCAACACCTATATTATTTTGTGTACTCTATAAAATTGTTAATCTCAAGTCAAAATGAAGTTCAAAATTTCAATTTAAACAATAACACCTATATTAAAAAGGTGAAGAAATAATAAATAAATAAATATATAGGGGTTATCGTATCCCATAAATTTGTCAAAACTAAAAGATCACACGGATGGCATTTTTAAGGTGTCACGTACACTATAAAATACAATCATATTTTAATGAAAATGGGCACTTAAATGGAATGAAAACAATAATGTTGTGATCAAAACGGTTTCTTTCATATTTATTTCATAATTATTTGATAGTCACTTTAATATTGAATAAGAAAGATTCGCTCTAATGTAATCGCTTATAAATCATTGTTTTTTTCATTAGGTTATTTTTTACACATATTTAAAAAAAAACCTTAAGGAAATATATTTTTTAATTTTATCTATTGTTGAAAATGGTATGAACTAATGATATAATGAATGATAGCATTTTGTCTGATCTCTCGACACTTTGTTGTTAATTCATATATTTTTATCACTTATTATTTTCTCTGTTTATCATTTTATTTTTAAATTTTATTATTTTGCTTTTACTTAACTGTTTTTGCATGACCGACATTTGCGTGTGTTATTTTTATTAAGTTGTGCAATTATTAACCCCGATAGAGGCGAACCCTAGTGGGGTTAATAATTACATGCTAAAAATATATGCTTAATATATAAAACAAGGTCGGGTTAGTTACACTATTTATAACTCGAGATCGGGTGGACCGATTTTGATTTTTCGATTTGTTGGATTTGTCTCCGATCCGGATAAAAGAGTAACTATTAAAACATCGCAAAAAATCACGAAAAAAAAGTTATGAAGAAAATTAATTTTTCATACATTTTGTATGGAACGAATTCTCATATTTTGAAAGAACTGCAGCAATATTGTGATAGGTATAATATTTAACTGTGCGTGAATTCCAAAAATTCAAAAACGTCAAATGGCAATGCGCTGATTGTTTCGCTTTTGTTCTTAATCATATAATGCTGCCCCTCTTTCTTACACACTAAATGTCAATAGTCGAAAATGAGACAAACGGTGAACGTATGTCTCTGCACCCCTCGAAAGAAAAAATGCAATATTAATAAATCTCTGAAATGAAACGAATTTTTTTTACGTAAGCTCCACTCAGGACCTATGTCATCTTAGGGGATGCTGTGTGGAGGGTCTTTTTAAGGAAGGGTAGGATAGGAAGTTCTGGGAAAAAAAAGGCATGGGGGGTGGGTAGGAATCTGGAGGTCAGTGTATCCGGGAATGAATCCATCCCTCCAACTGCGGTGCAAGGCCATTGCCATGACCGGAATTGACCTTTTACCTTGACCTTTCCAGCCGGACTCTTTCGACCCATGGTCGAGAGAATCCGGCTGGAAAGGTCAAAAGGCCTCCCTCAATCAGTCTCTCTCGATCCGGCCCGCCACGCAGCAGGTGGCCAGACGCATCCGCCACCACGACCCGCACAAGTCACCCCATGAACCCGGGCACCCCTGCTAAATCACCAAACGTAGCGAACCACTTGGGGTGACCTATGGCAGAGGTGTTGGTTATCCAATAATTCAGCAGTTATTGATTCTGAGGCGGTACGAAGTTCGTCGGGTCAACTAGTATGTATATAAATTGTGAAGAAGCAATAAATAAATTTATAAGTAGATCTTAATCATACGAGTAAGTCATAAACTTATTTATCAAACAGTAAAGCATAGTTGTTTCACGGAACTTGAACAATACATAAAATTTTATAAATAATGTTCGACTTCTGTGAAAGTTCTATTAATGAAGAAAACGCACTTTCACAATACAGGAGCAAACAGAAAGAGCACTTGCCATTTAAGCAAAGGGTCCTGGTTTCGAATCCCAGTGGAGCCAATATCTTTTTCTGATTTTTCTGTCTCCAGATTTTCGATTGAGTTTCGCTAATATTGTCTTCATTTAAATAAATATTATAATTTGAGATTTTACTTGTAGAGTTAAAAATTAAAAATAAATAAACAGAAAGACTTTACAAATAACACCAAATTTATAACTGCTTTTGGACAACAAGCCCTTTTTAAATACCTCTACGATTCACGATTACGGTACCGTGAATAAACATACGTTCCCTAACACAATAATGCTGCAGCACTTTCAAAAGATGAGATAATAATAATAATAATATATCTTTATTCAATGAAATTGGCAACATTATAACTAAAAAAAATTTACATATTCAATGTAGATTACAAATAGATTACATCAGTACAATAAAATTAACAAGTAGAAAGTAATGTAAGATCGGTTACACAGAAGTAGCATAATTATACAATATTTTTAGTTGTGCATATCCTGATACAGATACACAATGATACACACACACATATATATATATATATATATATATATATATATATATATATATATATATATATAGATAGATACACAATGTACGTAGCTCTGTTTCCTCCAAAGGAAAAAAGTGAAAAATTTCTTGCATCTCTCTCACACACCGCACCATGCATGACGTCTCAGTAGACCCTACAATACTACTTACGGCGAGATAATTTTGAAAGTATGGAATATAGTTACAAGGATAATATTGAAGTGTGAGTGAATTCCAAAAATTCAAAAGCGTCAAATGTCAATGCTCTGATGGTTTTGCTTTTCTTAAATATATAACACTGCAGGTTTTTCTGACAATCTAAATAACAGTCGAAAATGAGACAAATGGTGAACGTATCTCTGCACCCCCCAAAGGAAACATACAATCATTATCAATACATCTCCCTCAAACGCCTAAAAAAGTAAATGAAACGCATTTCCCGTCGGGGTGGCCCAGCCGTAATAAGATATATCTGTTTCCAGCAAAGGAAAAAAGTGGTGCTTTGGAAAAAACAGACACACGAAATTTCTGTATCTCATCTTTTGTCTCACCATTATTCAATATGTAAGAAAGAGCTGCAACATTATAACGACAAGGAACGTATGCTTATTACCTTTTTTCGCGTCACGGTTCCGTAACCGTGAATCGCCACGTTAATTATAATTAACATTAATAATTTATAATTATAAAAGCGTCTAAAGTAAGTTCAAATACCCCTTCACTTTCTTTTATCTGAGCTCTTCACCTAGTTCTATAATTCACTTCCGACAGAAGATCTGAAACAAACAGAATTTAAATAAAGTCCAACCCGCCTGTTTACAGGAACCAATAGTGAGGAGGATTAAGGAAATCAATATCTTCCTTACCAATAAACGTGTTTCAAATTTTACACAACTGATAAACAGTCATTTACCCAACATTGGTAGTTATTTTATCAGTTGGGTAAAATTGAAAACACGTTTATTTTTAAGGCCTTAGGACATTATTTTGTCTTTACAATTTGTGCTTATGTGATAAAAGGTGTACGCGTTGAAATTAAATTAAGAAACACGTATACATTTGAAAACTTAGTTTGGGCAGCAATTTTGCATGATTCCAATATATTCAATATCGCTTAAAGATAACCTTTTCAAAAAGCGACACACTTCTAGAATGCTAAGCGTCACAAGTGGTGAGTGACAATCATTGTTTTTGAATAGTGCGACAATGTGGATAATGATCGTTATTGAATAGTAAAATGGACAATCAACATTGTGACAAGATATGTTTTTATTGGGTATAAAATGTAACAATCATTGAATTACATAGTATAAAATGAAGTCGCTCAAAATGTACGTGCGCATAGATCTGTTAAACTACGCAACGGATCTTCATGCGGTTTTCACCAATAGAGTGATTCAAGAGGAAGGTTTATATGTATAATACATGCTTACATAATAGAGAAAAGCCGAGAAATTCAAAGATTCAATTCACGCAGCGGGCAGCGGGCAACTGGCCAGTGGTGGTGTGGATTTTATAAAGGTTGGATAATGGCGTTGTGTTTCGTAAGCCATAGCAACGTGTGGTCGGGTCTGCTAGTTTGTATATATTTTATTGGCAACAGTGCTATAACATGTAGGTACACTGTATAAAAAAAATATATGTTACAATTAAATTTACTTCTCATCATCTGTGTTTTTTTCTATAGTTTTAAAACATAAAATGCAAATACCTAAAAATCGCTTTCCATGGACATTCACGGTATGGTATTAATATTGTTTGGCATTAATGTCTGTAGGTACTAAATGTACTTAGTGTAGGTACTAAATAACTTATCTGTATTTTCTCCAATAAAGAAAAAGACTCGTCTGGCCCCCATCTCAAACTGTTTTCTCGCTTACATTTGGAATTTTTTTTTAATAATTATTCGACAAAAATCATAAATTCAGTGTATTACATAAAAAAATCAGAGTGTGCAACACGCGGTAGAAGTGAAATCTTCAGTAAACTAAAGTAAACAAGAGTGATGAGGCTACGAAGCAGTTTTTTTATCAATGTGAAGGATGATTTTTTTCATATGTTTGCGTCGAATTCCAGTGAACCTTTTCCTGTATATTTGGTCATTTTATTAGTTTTTGTGTTTTCTTATTAGAAGCCGCTAGATGTCACTTTCTTTTGCGTTTTCTCTTTCCCGTTCGTTTCGGAGTGGTTTGAAGATTGGATATTGATTTTACTAAAATAAAAATATCATTTTTTTTGGATTTCGTAGGATTCGATCCTTGGTCCATGAATGGGTGGCCGCTGAGGTTACTACACTAAAGGAGGCTTGCGCTTGACTGTGGATTTATTGTATTATATTGGAACCGAGTGCCCGTGAATAGAATAAATATTTTATTCCTATCTCATTCGCTCACAGGCTAATGGCTACACAGTGCGAGCTGGCGTGCGAGTCAGCCTGCCGAGTAATTGCACTGCAGTAACTGGTACTGTTTGGACGGTAGCTCGCATCCGAGTTGCTTCAACATTTTTTGTTTTCACTCGCATGCTCGCCCGGCAGCAACTCGCATATGGCAGCAGCTTGGTCATCACTCGCATCGTTTGGACGCGTTCGGCAGTAGCTCGCCAGTGCCAACCGGACAGTTGAAATAGCGTCACAAACTTCTGGTATAAAATTGGATATAGAAGCTTTAGAAATCCTGAAAAATATTGATAGCAGTCTGTATGATATTCTTGAGCTAAGGAAACACAGGGTTACTACCAACTTTACCCTTGCTGCTATGGCATCTCTCATCAATGTGTCTTGACGTTCTATTTTTATTTTTATCAAAATTAAAAGTCTTTCGAGTTGGTCAGGTGTCACTCTCATCACTGTTTATATTCTCGGGAGTCTTCATGATAAAGCTCATTGAAAATGGTAAGTTGTTCCTAAAGATCTTCTAGCCATCCGGTCTCTAATCCAAACCCTTTTCTTTCGCTATTTTTTTTAAGGTTTTCATGGGCATTTCCAATTATTGACATAATATTGTTGTCATGGACATAGTTTTTGTAATTAAGACGAAGTTATACGTGAATTCCTATTTTGATTAATCTTTACGACGAATCTGCTTACAGTATGAACATCAAAAAATATGCTACGGATAAATCGAAGCTTTTACTAGCTTTTCTATGTATTAGAATTACAATAAAATTATTATTTACGTAACAAAAAATATAAGCGTAAACCACCAAAAAAATGTTTTTTCATGACTTAAGTATGAAGTAATACAAGAAACAATTTTTTAAAAATACTCCTTTATGGCTAAGACTATTTTTGAGGATTTCCATGTTCTAACTTTTTTCGTTCTTATAAAATTATGCACAAAATAAATCAAAACCACTTTTTCGCTTACTTGCCTCGCGCAAATAAGACGCTCGATTTTAAAATTTTGCAGGCATGAGATTCGAAATATTTCTAGCGTTTATATTCCTCTTAAAGCACATTCACTCGACATCGCGACAACTCACAATTCTGGGCAGCAGCTACTACGTATCGTGTGGACAGCTAAGGCGAGCCGAGCTACTGGCGTACGAGTAGACAAGCCGAGTAGCTGTCTACTGGCTAAGCAGCAACTCGCACTATGTAAACCAGCCATAAATCCTACAGACGTACGTGTTTCTTTCTTTTTATTGTCGCTTTTTTGCTTCATCGAGTTTCAAATCACAACGCTGCTAAAGAAGTTTTCACTTCAAAAAATGCAAACATGAATAGTTATTTTGCAGTGATTTCCATTAATAAAACAGACTTAAAAAAAGGGAAACTTAAAGCTTCTTCCCTCAATATCATGAAAAGGGGTAAAAGCTCCCCCTCGCTAAACTCTCCATTTTAAATTCCTCTTCAATTTGTCACCGAGGGATTATCCGTGGATAAAATTCCCACACACCCTCCGTAGTGTTTTACTATTACTTCGTCAGGGGCGCTGCCAACTGCTGTTTGTAAACCAGACCTCCTCATAAATAATGTAAGTGTTTTTTGCGCGATACGTTTCGCCTCTCCCGCCGTACATTTTAATTCATTCTTTGTTCAGCGTTTTCTTAAGAGATATATACGAGTATTTACCCATCCCTGGCTCCTTCAAAAAGACTTTTTTTTAAAACTCAATGAAGGATTTTGTATATCGTAGTTACATTTTATTTTACCTGTATTTTGGGTTTAAGGGGAATGTATGCGCGGCCCATTTCTGCCCGTTTCATACAAATCTTAGATTTGGATTTGAGATCAAAATACCCAACCAAACAGAAAAATTATTTTTGTAATCAAAAGGTATATCAAATATCTAAACAGGATGTGAGCTACTTTATTTATTTTTGTTTTAAATTATAATTATAATTATAGAGGCGATTTGGGCAATTACTTGTGAGTAAATGAAAAACAATAAAAAAATTATTTTAATATATTTATCATTTTTGTTATTGTTTTTGGGGGTATTATGCCGTGTTGCGCTACCTCCTTCTTTAGCCAACGTTTCGGACAGCGTTGCAGTGTCCATCATCACATCTGCCCTGATGATGGACACTGCAACGCTGTCCGAAACTTTGGCTAAAGAAGGAGGTAGCGCAACACGGCATAATACACCAAAATCTAATAACAAAAATATTTTTGGCCGTGAAAATCTAAAATCGTATCTATATTTATCATGTAAATATGATGAAATATAAAATAAAAAATAAAAATTTAGAAAAAAAATCATTTTGATGGGTGTAAATTAAACATACACATTACCTATAATATTATTAAAATGGCTTTAGCCGTGTTTAGTGACCAGATCTGAATAGCCAGGTACTTCCCAACCCTCCTCTTTCCCACCTCCTTACCCTCCCCACTACCTTCAGCCTCACAACATACCCCAATTGGGGATGCCATAGTCTCACTGGCTCCAGACGGGAGCAGTTGAGATTCTTGTGCGGTATTCACTGTAAAAAAAAAAAAAACCTACCTATTTATGGCGGAATAAAAAATAGTCGTTTAAAATTACTACCCAAAAATGGATTTTTAAGAAGTTTTTATTTTTTATATTATTTTTCATTGTATTTTTAAAATAAATATAGTAAAATGATTTTTTTAATGTTTTTCTTTTACTCACAAATAATTGCCTAATTTGCCTCCAAAATCATTAAACACTAAAAATTTTAATGGCCTAGTTCTTATGATTTAAAGCAAAAATAAAAAAAAGTAGCTCACATCCTGACTAGATATTTGAGATACCTTTTGATTACAAAAATAATTTTTCATTTTGGTCGGGTATTTTGATCTCAAATCCAAATCTAAGATTTGTATGAAACGGGCAGAAATGGGCGGCGCGTACGTTCCCCTTAACTTACGAACCACTTGAAATACTATCAACTGGATATTTTATCATTGAACTTCTACACCAAGAACAGTGAAATCCACGAACATATGAATATACATGGACCTGCCCTAAGTGATAAAAACGTATTATTTCCCCCTCCACATGGCGCCGGCTGGAGCTCCTCCTTGGAACCGGCTCGCTCCATGGGGAGGGGATAGAGCCTCGCTTGAATCTAAAATGTGTGACGTTATCATTCTTGCCGTGAACAGCTAGAAGGTAACATCCATACATTTAACGAAATACAACGCCAAAACGGTAGCGTATGCAATACAATATATCTGCATATCAATGTGCACATAGCGAATGTGGGCGGTTCTCCAGTGTGCTCGT